>OX465595.1:72250769-73500769 GCA_950022295.1 Bromus sterilis
CGGCTTGCCCACGGGCATGGAGGCGGCAGCTTGGAGGAGGAGAGAGAGGACGAGGTGGTGACGTGGCGCAACCGGGCGCGTCCGATTCGCAGATCCGACGGCCAAAAACTGATCTGGGACCTAGGGTTACGAAAATGGCTATTTTGGGGGCAAATCTGGATCTGAGGGCTGGCTAGGTGCTTAGGGAAAACCCTAAGTGGGGTGGTGGTCTAAATATAGCCCCTGTGGCTGGCAGTTTGCAAAAACATCTCCGGTATTTCTCTCTCTCGCGCGGTGCTTGCGTATCTGACCGCCGGGGGTCTGCAGTACCTCCGATTCGGGTAAAACTTCGAACTGCGCGATCAGCGCGTCGAGCCGGAGGCGTTCACCTCGCGCTGGAGCCGTTACGAGAACACTTTCCGGCGCGCTATAAAAATAACCCGTTTAATTATTAAACGGAGTTTTTCGTTCCGTTGGATGCGGCTGGTCTCGTGCGGTTTTCGCGACGGTGATCGGGTGAAACCCGGTGTCGCAAAGATCGAGTGTCAGGGTAGCAAGGGTTGGTCTTCGTACGATACGAGATAAGAGAGGGAAAAATAATCGCCGATCGATAAATCGGGGATGCAAACACCGCAAACAAATCAGACAATCAAACAATTCACACCGAAAACAAAATTTTAAATTTTTATGAAAATTGGGTTGTTACACACGTCCCCCCTAGACCCTCTCGGGCCTTCTCCTCTCGCCACGCAGCTCTCCAGAAGCCCCCGCACCTTTCCCCTCTCTCTCCGGTCACCACCCCCTCTCTCTCGCACAAATTCTCGTCGCCAGAGAACCCATCGTCGCCGCCGTCCAGCACCACCGTGGCCAACTGCCTTCCCTCACCGAGCCACCTTGTCCAATAGCTCCGCGACCATCTTCTTCGTCGAGCTACGGCCTCGATCCGAGCCAGGACGCCTTCTAGCCGTCGCCCGCATGTCCAACTCGCCGTCGGCCTTCGCGCAGCTCAGGCGAGGCATTCCGGCCGCAATCGCTCACCCCCGACCTCGCCGTGTTCCTTGTCTCAATCCTGGTGAGCCCCTCTTGCTTCTGCACCATTTCCCGCGTCTGCCCGTGGCTCCGTTCGCCGTTTTCATCGAGGCCAGTGGCCAGCACGCCGCGACCGTCGCCATAGCTGCGCCCCGAGAGCTCCATCTTGACCCCCTCCTACTCCATCGCATGCGGAAGCCCGCGAGGAGCACGTCCATATCCTCCAACCCCCACCCCGTGCAAAAAAGGGAAACTCCGGCGAATCTCCGGTGACATTCCGGCGAGCCCGCCATTAACCCTAATTAACCACCCAGCTAATCCCCCCCCCACAGCCATTGACAAATGGGCCCAACCCCTAATAAACCCCCCCTGTTTAATTTAAATAGGGGATTAACCCCACAGAGGCTGACCAGTGGGTCCTCCTGGTCAGAGGCCCCCTGACGCCAGCATGTGGTCATGCTGACGCAATAATCCTTTTTTCTATTTTTAAAAGAAATTACAGAAAATCCAAAAATTCAATTAAACTTTGAAAAATCATAGAAAATTCATACTAACTCCAAATTAAACATATAATATATGAAAAATTATCAGAAAAATGAAAGGATTATGAATATTCAACTTGTTTCTATGTTTGACCATTTTAAAATGGGTGAACAGTATCAAACATGCATATGGCATAATTTGAATTTGAATTTGAAGTTTGAATTTGCATTCCAAATGCAATACACTTCAATTAAGACGAATTTGCCACAAACCAGTAGCATTCATATCATGGACAACTATATCATGTGCTTGTGCATTTTATTTGATGTTGCCCCCCTTTGTTGATGATTGCTTCGATAAAGTGTTTTCGAGACGGAGGTCACCCCCGAAGAAGAAGTTCGATAAACCAGTGTATCATCAGCAAGGCAAGCAAACCCCATTGATCATGTCTATAAAATCCTACTTCCCTCTCAGTCTCGCTTATGCATGTTTAGGAGATCACCGAGACACGTTCTTTCGCATAGTTGAACCCATTCCGATGCATGACCTATCATTTTGTCACCGTATTAAGCAAACCACAATCCTAGCAGATATAGGAGTTGAATGATGAGCATGTGCCCCTGCAACTGTTATTGCTTATTGCTGCTTAGTGATACAATGAGGTTACTTTGATTGTGAGTCGGGATGGAATGCTCACAGTGTTGCTGTTGTTAACGTGTTGGTGAATCCACCCTAAACAAAGGTGAACGATGAGAGGCTGTGTAGGGGTGCAAAGTGGGTTGTCTCATTGAACACCTCCTTAAGCCCGAGTTCTTGTGTGGTGATCCAAGACGAAGAGTACTACCACATGTTGGGCACATGGACCCCCGCTCAGCCTACTAACTCACCCCAGTTCAAGACCAGGAGTCACTAGTTCGGGTTTTCTATTTGGCATATGCATAGAAAAAGAATGAAGGAAAGTTTGCATCATTTAGATATGTGGGTGGACCTGTGAGACAGTAAAACCATCTGCTAAGGTGGCGTCTCGGTCGTCTGCATCGTCTGAGTCTGTATCGTTGACCCGGCCGGACTCTTGAGCGATGAGCAACTCAGATGGTTGATTCCTGGATTAGAATTGGTTGTGAGGTAAAAGTTGTGGAAATTATCCTCGCCGACACCCGCTTGAAGGGTGACGAGATCCCGGCGGTAACTGATGGTTTCATGTGTGTAGCAGTACACCCCTACAGGGTTAACAAAACTATTCGAATAGCCGCGTCCGCGGTAAGGGACTACTTGGAAAGCTGTGCTTGATTATTAGACAACTTGAATGGATACTCTAAAACTCGCAAGATAAGTGTGAGTGCTATGGCGTGCTTTCTCGTGGGGAAGTCGAGGAAGTATCCATAGTGGTGTATTGGTTGGAGACTTGGTAGTGGACTCGTATACGCATCTTACCTCAAGTCTGGTACTCGTAGTACAGGACTAGCCAAGTCAAAGCTGGCACTTCTGCATGATGAAACCCCACCTCCCTGTACCTTGAAACTTGAGCATGAGTAGTATAGTTCTGATGTAAGTCTTGCTGAGTATGACTTTGTACTCCCGTTTGCTTATTCTATGTTTTAGATGGAAACTCATCCCCCGATGGAGTCACCTTCCTGAAGATCTACGTTGACTAAGCTAGTATAGTTCCAGACAGCAGTCTGGTCCCTCGTGGAAGGGCATGTATGTTGAACAAGGCTTCTCTAAGCCATTTGTTAAACTTGTCTGTACTCAAACCTAATTTGCTTCCGTTGTATGATGAAATGAAGATCACAGACATGTGATCTTTGTATGCTCTATGTGTAAGTCAATAAAGATACACTTTGTAGAGTTATGTGATGATACCTGATGTTCATACTAGGCATGTGTGATGTGTGTATGTTTATAACATGCATGTCTTAGTATGGGTTTTCGAGACCTTAGTTGTGATCTGGCTGGCGGTCTTTTATACACCAAGTGGCCCTTAGATGTGCGCAGCTTGGGGCATCGCGATGCGATTGCTCGTGACTCTTTCACGTGGCACACTTTGTTGTATGATTGAGCCCGCCCTAGACCCCGACTAAGTGATCGGGCCGGAGTAAGTCTATGTAAGAGTTAGGATTCAATCGATAACATGGTTGAGGCGACTTGTTTATGAGTATGGGATTCACCACCCATAAGCATTTAGAATTGTGAGCGGACGATGAGGACCCATCTCAGTTGATCATCCGGCCTGGATGGGATGCCCCTCACGTTCGATGCTTTTCGAGAGTGTTCTGTACTTGGCCTTGTCTGCTTAGACAAGTGGGTACGACTCTCGGCTCTCCATGTGATTGCATCGTGACTGGAATTACATATGCATATTCCAGGTCCCGACAGACTTGGTATCAGAGCAGGACTGTCTGTAGGATTATTCAACCCTTGGTCGAAGTCGAGTCTAGCATTCTATAGTTATATAGTTACTTGGGTATAAAGGGAACAACGTACGGCTTCTTTTTCTCCTTACCCTCATCGATCTGAGTTCTGAGTCACCCTTATCTTTTCTACGGGAAGATAGGACTAGGCTCATCTATGTCTGACTAGAACATCTCGTTGTTTGCTTCCTTGTAGCCGTAGGAAAGTTGTGTTCGGTTGTCTAGAGTCATCGTGTTGTTGAGTTCCTTGGGGAAGTTTTGTCCAATCTCCTCAAGGTTGTTTCATTTTCCATCCCGGTGTAGCCGTTATGCAGCTCGATTTATTCTGTGTTTCTAGGAATCTTTGCCTTTGCATTACAATCTTTTCCTTCTAGTCATGTCCTCTTATCTTTGATTCCATCGTAAAACCTGTTCTGATTGTTGATTTTTATCACATAGGATGTCAGGTGGAACTCGTCGTGTTGTTCGTCGCAATCGAGACCGTGATCGGAATCGAGGTAATGATGAACCTCCACCACCGCATTCTGCGGCGGAAATCATGATGGAAGCTGAGCGGAATCGACGTGATCAAACACGCCTTCTCGAGCTCATTGAGAAGAATACCGCTCGTCAGCGCAATGTGGTTGTTAGCATTCAGGATTTCATCCTCCTCAAGCCACCGGTGTTCCAATGTTCTTCTGAGCCCCTCTGGAGCGTACCTGGCGAGCCTGACGAAGGCCAGGTTGTACTCCTGAACTGACCTGTCACCCTGTCTCAGAGCCAAGAACTCCTCAAGCTTCCTGTCCATCAAGCCACTCGGAATATGTGCTGCTCTAAAGTCTGCGACGAAATCTGCCCACGTGATGACAACATCGCCCTTGTTGGCCTTGTAGGTATCGTACCAGCTAGCTGATGCACCCTGAAGCTGGAAGGAGGCGAAGGTGACGTAGTCGACTGGTCTGACGGTGTTTGCATTGAAGTACTTCTTGATCTCTGCGATCCAGTAATCCGCCTCCAGCGGGTCTCGAGCCTCGGAGAACCTAGGGGGGGTTGATAGCAAGGAACTGCTGCAGAGTTGTGTACTGTGGTCGATCATTCCTCTGGGCGGTCTGGTTCTGCTGCATCTGTAAGATCGCAGTTGTGCCCTGAGCCACTGCGGTCACAGCCTCCCCAAGTAGAGGGTTCTCTAGCGGCGGCATGTTCGCTCTTGGCATCCTGTATACGGGAACACTTATGAGAACATGGTTGAAACATTGATGAAACCAGAAGATAAAGCAATATTGACAACAAAACTTCCTCACGAGGTATGAGAAAGCCGAAGGCTGAAATTCCACCAAGATTAACCCGGAAAGTCGAAAGCTAGGTGCTACTGGAATCACCAAACCGAGATCATCCGAATCCAAGATAATAATCTGCTAGCGAGCAAACAAAAATATATACGAGTGGTTGAAGACCTGAACGTTGAGACATCTGCCCTGAGCGGCCCGCCGAAGCGGTCTCCTATAGGGGGAGGAACCACATCCGGAGGATGCCAACCATCCCTGTATAGGATTTTCACCTGAGGTACGCCGTAAGAGAGGTGGAGTTGTCAACCCCAAGTGGAGGCTCAATGTTCTCAACGTACGCCAACCCTTCTCGTCGCTAGCAAAAATTATAGAGGAATCGGAGCCTCATGTAAACGAGAACCTAGATTTGTTTTGAAAGGGGATAAGTTGCAGAGAGAAAAACAACGTTTCACTTCCTCATGGAAAAAGGGGTTGGAGGGTGGGGTAAGAAGAAAAAGAAAGAGTTCCTACTCTCCGATTTTTCCTTAATAACTACAAAATAGTTTCTAGACTCAACTTCGGCCAGTAAGGGGTCCTACAGTCAGTCCTGCTCTGATACCAAGTTGTAAGGCCCCCGATGCGGTTCTAACTCGAGTTAGTTGATTTCGCGTCCCGCTCAAGTTAGTAGCGCATAAAAGGCCACTGACTCACGACACTCGCACTCGTGTCGCTGCCGGATTCTCAACAACAAGTATAAGAACAATGAACTTTATACTAAGACATAAATATATAGAGTCTAGGGCATACGTCACCACTGGAATTTATTACATCATCTCAGAGGTCCTTAGACCCAGCATTACATCATGCAACAAGCGGAAGACAATCACGACCGAGTACGGTCAAAATCCAAATTTCCCTAGAGAGGGCTGCACATAAATAGTCCACCCACGGATCGTCCAAGCCCAACTATAGGATCTACTGAACGAGGTCGTCCTCATCGTCGTCCTCCGTGGGCACCTCCACGAAGTATCGTCCAGTGCTCGGGTCGAGGTAGTAGTCAACTGCAGCGGCCGATCAGGCAAAACAGTAAAAGCACAAAAGGAAAACAGGGGTGAGATTATATCATTACAGGATAACTAACTTCCTACGGTAAGACAAGGTAAAGGTAAAGGTTGCAGCCGCACTAGCATATATGATGGCTAACGTTCTATTGGAGTAGAGGTAAGATCCAAGAATACACGTGACATCGTGTCGCAAGTCCACTATTCACCTACTTACGTCAAACATAACACAACCTGGATCTTCTCTCGGTCCCCTTGGACGAAGAAAAGCAACCAAGGCACTCACACGGTAGGCAAGTTTTACTTATGATTCAAATTGATGTTATTCTATGAACAAGGAGTAGGTCTCAAGTCGTCCATAACCGCGGACATGGCTTTTCGAAAAGATTTAACCCTGCAGGGGTGTACCAACTGCCCATCATAGGCTTCGCATGTACGCCCGGTTTCCACTTGGCTAGGTAAACGCCTGAAACTCCGGAATGTCAGAGTCCCTCTAACTAACAACGCACAATTCCGGGTGGCCCCCGGTGAGTCGACACCCAATTCAAAAGCCAGCCACGCTCTCGAATCGGTCTCTACCGTCTGTCGCAGGTTTGGATACCCGGTTAATCACACATGGGACACCGGGTCCTCAGCCGGACAAGGTGGGCCAGCCAAGGAACAAGTCCTCCTGGCCCGGGGTGGTTTGTAAACAACTGGGGTACCACCAGCACACACACGTTGCAAATAGTAAATCAGCTCGGGCCACCACTAGAACTGTATGAAGCTAGGTAGGTAAGACAAGGGGACCCCATAGAATCCCACACACGATTAGGCACGCTCGTCAAGAAACACAATACCCGGAACTCGGGACCTAGGTGACTCAAATGGAACAAAACACCTGGAGGGAACAACCCGGTCTCCCGTCTTTCGTCGAATATAAATTAACATCATAATAATAATAAATATCAACTAACTTCTTTAAATAACATGATATCCCAAACCATAGCATAGGGTAAGCAATAAGTTTTCCTACTCATACTAAGCAATGGCTGAGCAGCGGTAACTTAGCAATACAAAGGTTTGCTGGGATGTGGGGATCATGGCTGTTGGGTTTGATTATGGCATGAACAAGGTGGATAGGACCAAACAAACGTTCTAGACTATATCTTGGCAGGTATGCAGAAAGGTATCAAGTAATGGTATAAATCTTCCCCTTGCCTGGGTAATCGGTCGTCGAAGCAGACGTAGCAGGCTCCTCGGGCTCTGTGTCGGAAATCTCCATGTAAGTCTCCTCGGCGGTCTCAGGTGCTAATGTAAGGTACCGGCAAGGAAAAGGCACAAAAGTAAGCAATGGGTACAATGCACAGACAAAGATGGTATGATCAATTTTAATAGACATGATGTGACCCTATCTAGTCAATTTAAATGAAGGTGGTGACGACACGTCAACAACTTCATGTGCAATTATTATATTTTTATGGCTTTGGTCTTAGCCCTAATTTTGGTGTAAGTAACATGGCAACATGACATGATCAACAATGCAATTAACAGAAATAATTACAACGTGAAGTAAACATCGATTCCGGAGACGGAGAGATGTCGATGAACTTGACATCGGAAAGGTGCAACAACAGAAAGGAACCCAGTCACATTGCATATGACCATATGCTAGGGGCTGGTTTGATGGAGCAAAGATTTGAAGATGACATGAAAAGGGACTTGGAATGAAAAGATGATCAAGATTCAACATGCACTGAAGTTGAAAGAATACAAGGCAAAGAAAATAGGTTGATATGGCTAAGTGTTTCACACCATGTCCACTTGAGTTGCACAAAACATCAAATGGACATCACCATTGGATTCCCTGCATTTTTCTACCCTAAAACCATATAAGGTATGGCTCCATTTGAATTTGCAAAGCACAGTTGCAAATTCAAATGAATTCGGGGGCCTGAGTGCAAAGTTGCACTACTTGCATTTTTGGAAAAGCACAAATGTCAAAACAGATCTCACCATGCTGATCCTTGGGAAAAACTACCAAAAATTCATATATGGGTTGCCACATTTGAGTTTTTGGGAAGTGGTTGGAAAAAGAAAAGAAAAAGGAGGGCCTATTTGCATAATTGCCACCATCACAAAATTTGAGGGGGAAAATAGTAAAATGGTCATCACCACTGTGTTCAGTGGGTCAAACTACGCCAAAAACATATATGGGGTGCCCAAACTTGAGTTGAAGTTCAAAAACAGATTTGAATTTGGAAACAACTTCAAATTTGAATTTAAACAGAAAAGAAAAAGAAACAAAAAGGAAAAAGAAAAAGGCGCAGGTCACATGGGCTGCCTCGGGCACCAGGCCCAACTCCTCTCTCCCTGGCCCAAACGAGCAAGCCCTCTCGGCTGGAGACAGATATTCAAAAAAAAAGGCCGAGCCCACTGCTGGACCAGACCCACTGCCTTCTCTCCTCCTCCAGGCCCAGGGCGATAGGCGCCTCTTCTGAACTCGCGCAACACTGAACCCGACGACAGGCCACTGAACCTGCCGACGCCGAGTACTTCCGGCGACCCTGGCATCGTGCTCCGGCCACCTCCCGGCGAGCCCAGACATGGGAATCCGAGAGGGCACCTTCCTCTACACTTAGATGCACTGAACGACCCCCAACTTCCTCCCTACTCACCGGAATCTTCAAAGATTCAGAGGGGCGTCGGCCTGTTCTGAAGGTTCAGAACTCGCGCTACTCCGGCGATCTCTCGGAGAGGAAAGCGGCGTGCACAGATCGATTCTGGCCGCGCCAAGAAGTGCTACACCGAGCTGGGACATCCCTCTACAGATCCACACCCCGGGTTGGAGCCCTAGATCAACTACGGCGAGGCTACGTCCAACTGAAATTCACGGCGACGCTGCGGCTACTGCACAAACTTCAAAATCTGGCGACGCCCAACGCAAATAGGGCCAAAGGTGACCACTTGCGTGCCAAAAGCGTGAATGGCACGCAGCCAGGGCACGCACGAGCATGTCCGAGGCACGCCACGAGCACGGCGGCCACGGATTGCAAGGCGGCGACGTCTACGGCGGGGAACGGAAGAGCACGACGGCTCGGCTACCTGTTCGTGCTCTACAAGGAAGGGGCACTCGCTGAGGCTCACCTAGGGGTTGCTGGAGGCGACCCTCAGCTCGGCGTAGAGGTAGCAGAGGACGCAGTCGTCCACGGGGAAGACGACGGAGCCGAGGCGGGATCCACGGCTCGGGGACGTCTGGCTCCTCCTAGCGCGTTCCTGCAGGGCAAAACGCACACATGGGGTTACCAGGACGACGACGGGATCAAACGGCGGTGACGAATTGCAAGAATTTCCCGGCGGCCATGGCGGAAACAGGGGAGGAGAACGGGAACGAACCCGGCGGCGGCGAGCAGGAACGAGTGGGGAAACGGAACCCTAGGGGGGTCCTGGGGCACGGGAGCTCGGCTTATATGGAGGGGTGGCCTCCAGCCACGTCGGCAGGCGTCGACGTCGATGCCCGCCCGCCGGTGTGAGAGAAGAGGGGGAGGGGACCTCTCCACGGTGGAAAGGCGATGCGTCCCCTCCCTCGGATCTTGATCAGGCGGCCAGGGTTCGTCCTGCGTACCGCTTCGCTGGCGGAGGCCCAGGTGGGCTGCAGGCAAGGGGGGGCCCAGATGGGCCGGCCTGCTGGACTGCCTCCAGAGAAAAAAGAATAAAAGAAGGTTTTTTCCATTAAATAAAATAACAGAAATTACCAAGAGTTTTTGTGGCCAATCCACAAAATAAAAAACATATAAAAATATGTTTTGGAAACCTTGTAATATTCTCCATTTTCTAAAATTGGTTTGACCAATTTTGGAGCAACTAAAATGTGGGTCCATTTTGGGAATTCAAATCACATTGAACTGTGGTCCACATTTTTGAAGTTGGCAAAAAATGTTGCAGGGCTTTTGAAAAGCTTGGGAAGGGGAAAGAATTGGCTATGCCAAGTTTGGGGTTAAGGAGAGCATGCATGCATCAATGAAAAATCTTCACACACCCTTCTTGAACCATTTTGGATGCAAAATCAAACAAACCAAATGGGCTCCAATCCCAATGCAATTTTAAATCACCACATGAAATGTCAAACTCTAGCATCATGCCAAGTTACAAAGTCATCATACAAAGTACAATATCATGTTGATTTATTATTATTGCAAATGGGTTGTTACATTAGTGGACTCGTATATGCTTCTTACCTCAAGTCTGGTACTCGTAGTACAGGACGAGCCAAGTCAAACCTGGCACTTCTGCATGATGAAACCCCACCTCCCTTTACCTTGAAACTTGAGCATGAGTAGTATAGTTCTGATGTAAGTCTTGCTGAGTACGACTTTGTACTCACGTTTGCTTATTCTATGTTTTAGATGGAAACCCAGCCCCCGATGGAGTCACCTTCTTGAAGCTCGACGTTGACTAAGCTAGTATAGTTCCAGACAGCAGTCTGGTCCCTCGTGGAAGGGCATGTATGTTGAACAAGGCTTCTCTAAGCCATTTGTTAAACTTGTCTGTACTCAGGCCTAATTTGCTTCCCTTGTATGATGTAATGACGATCACAGACGTGTGATCTTTGTATGCTCTATGTGTAAGTCAATAAACACTTTGTAGAGTTATGTGATGATACCTGATGTTCATACTAGGCATGTGTGATGCGTGTATGTTTATAACATGCATGTCTTAGTATGGGTTTTCGAGACCTTAGTTGTGATCTGGCTGGCGGTCTTTTATACACCAAGTGGCCCTTAGATGTGCGCAGCTTGGGGCATCGCGATGCGATTGCTCGTGACTCTGTTACGTGGCACACTTTGTTGTATGATCGAGACCGCCCTATACCCCGACTAGGTGATCGGGCCGGAGTAAGTCTATGTAAGAGTTAGGATTCAATCGATAACATGGTTGAGGCGACTTGTCTATGAGTATGGGATTCACCACCCATAAGAATTTAGACTTGTGAGCGGACGATGAGGACCCATCTCAGTTGATCATCCGGCCTGGATGGGATGCCCCTCACGTTCGATGCTTTCCGAGAGTGTTCTGTACTTGGCCTTGTCTGCTTAGACAAGTGGGTACGACTCTCGGCTCTCCATGTCATTGCATCGTGACTGGAATTACATACGCATATTCCGGGTCCCGACAGACTTGGTATCAGAGCAGGACTGTCTATAGGATTATTCAACCCTTGGTCGAAGTCGAGTCTAGCATTCTATAGTTATATAGTTACTTGGGTATAAAGGGAACAACGTAAGGCTTCTTTTTCTCCTTACCCTCATCGGTCTGAGTTCTGAGTCACCCTTATCTTTTCTATGGGAAGATAGGACTAGGCTCATCTATGTCTGACTAGAACATCTCTTTGTTTGCTTCCTAGTAGCCGTAGGAAAGTTGTGTTTGGTTGTCTAGAGTCATTGTGTTGTTGAGTTCCTTGGGGAAGTTCTGTCCAATCTCCTCAAGGTTGTTTCAGTTTCCATCCCGGTGTAGCCGTTATGCTGCCCGATTTATTCTGTGTTTCTAGGAATCTTTGCCTTTGTATTACAATCTTTTCCTTCTAGTCATGTCCTCTTATCTTTGATTCCATCATAAAACCTGTTCTGATTGCTGATTTTTATCACACAGGATGTCAGGTGGAACTCGTAGTGTTGTTTGTCGCAATCGAGACCGTGATCGGAATCGAGGTAATGATGAACCTCCACCACCGCCTTCTGCGGCGGAAATCATGATGGAAGCTGAGAGGAATCGACGTGATCAAACACGCCTTCTCGAGCTCATTGAGAAGAATACCGCTCGTCAGCGCAATGTGGTTGTTAGCATTCAGGATTTCATCCTCCTCAAGCCACCGGTGTTCCGATGTTCTTCTGAGCCCCTTGAAGCTGATGATTGGCTCTGTTCCATCGAGCGTAAGCTTGATACGGCACATGTTTCTCCCAATGATCGAGTTATATTTGCGACATACTTTCTGGAAGGTGCTGCTGCTGAATGGTGGGAGAACTATGTTGCAATGCAGCCTGATGGCCACGTAGTGACTTGGCAGGAGTTCCGTGATGCTTTTTGAGGGTACCACCTTCTAGATGAGTTAATGGAGCGCAAGAAGGAAGAGTTCTGCAATCTAACTCAAGGAGAGATGTCCATTCATGAGTATGTGAGAGAGTTCAACCGTCTTGCTCGTTATGTCCAAGATGAGATCACCACCGATGCCAGAAAGCAGGCAAGGTTCCGTAAGGGACTTAGCCTCATCCTTCGCTATGATCTCAACCTCCTTGAATTTGCCACCTTTGAGGATTTAGTCAACAGATCCTTCAGAGCTGAGCATGGCAATGAAGTGTTTGAAGAGTCTCGCAAGCATGCTCGTGAGCTTGCTCCTTCTTCAAGTTCAGCCCCTTAGAAACGCTGAATATTGATTCCAACTAGTGCCATACCTCAAAACCTTCTTCAGAGGCCACCATCCCATATATGCCATCCACCTCAACACATTGTTCCTCCCAGGAATGATTGTGTGCAATCAAGTAATCCTGCTCCCAGCAATTCAGGCAGGGTGTGTTTCAAGTGTGGTCTTCCAGGCCATTACCTCCGTCAGTGCCCCCAGGTTTTTATGACACCACGTCATTCTCGACGTAAGCCTTCAAGGAAATCCTCCTCCAAACCCTTGCAAGCAAAGCCTTCATCCACTAGTAGTGGTTGTGTGAACCAAATCTCAGTTGAGGAAGCTATTGATACTTCTGACGTCATCCTTGGTACACTCCTAGTCAATCATGTTCCCGCCTTCGTTCTTTTCGATCCAGGAGCTTCTCATTCATTCATGTCGGAGAGTTATGCACTTCGGCATGAATTCCCTTTTGAAGAAATGTTTTCTCCAATGATCATTCAAACTCCTGGTTCAAAGTGGCAAACTAATAGAGTAAGCCATGGTAATCAAATTGCAATTGAGGGTTTAGTATTCCTTGCTTATCTTATAGCCCTCAAGTCTTCAGACATTGATGTCATCCTAGGAATGGATTGGTTATCAAGACAGAATGCTTTCCTTGATTGTAAAGCCAATTCAGTTAAACTCACCCATCCTTCAGGTCAGACAATTGACTACACATCACCCAGCTCTAGAATCCAGATGCATACTTTGAATGTGCTTCCCCTTCCTGGCCTTGAAGATATTCCGGTGGTTCGTGACTTCCCGGGTGTCTTTCCCGAAGAACTTCCAGGGATGCCCCCGGACAGATGTGTAGAATTCATAGTGAATCTTATACCAAGCACAAGCCCAATTTCCAGACGCCCATATAGAATGGCCCCACATGAATTAGCTGAGCTAAAAACCCAACTTGATGCTTCGTTGGCAAAAGGCTTCATCTGCCCTAGCTCATCGCCATGGGGTTTCCCCGTTCTGTTCGTAACGAAGAAAGATGGAACGGAAAGGATGTGCGTAGACTATTGCCCGCTAAATCTAGCGACGATAAAGAACAAGTACTCACTGCCCAGGATCAATGATCTTTATGATCAACTTGTTGGATCCTCTGTCTTCTCCAAGATGGATTTGAGATTAGGCTATCATCAAATCAAAATCTGAAACGAGGACATTCCCAAAACGGATTTCACTACTTGTTATGGTCTTTACGAGTATACCGTCATGTCCTTCGGGTTAACCAATGCCCCCGCCACATTCTCGCGCTTGATGAATTCGATCTTCATGGAGTACCTAGATAAATTTGTTCTAGTTTATCTTGATGACATTCTCATCTACTCGAAGAATGAAGAAGAGCACGCAGAACATCTTAGGGTTGTATTGATGAAACTTCGAGAGCATTGCCTTTACGCCAAGTTCTCTAAGTGCGAATTTTGGCTACCAGAAGTGACCTACTTAGGCCACGTGATTTCTGCCAAAGGCATTGCTGTCAATCCTGAGAGAGTTCAGGCCGTCCTTGACTGGACTCCACCTGAATCGGTTAAGCAAGTTAGGAGTTTTCTTGGCTTAGCAAGCTATTGCCGCCGCTTTGTAGAGAACTTTTCTAAAGTTGCAAAGCCTCTTACTGAACTCCTCAAGAAAGATAAGAAATTCCAATGGACTTTCAAGTGCGAGGAAAGCTTTCAAGAGCTGAAAAGAAGATTGACTTCTGCACCCGTACTTGCACCTCCAGACACCAAAAGGGATTTCGAGATCTATTGTGATGCTTCACGGCAAGTGTTAGGATGCATACTTATGCAAGATATACATGTGGTAGCTTATGCTTCACGCCAGTTGCGTCCACATGAAGAGAACTATCCTACCCATGATCTTGAACTCGTTGCCGTAGTTCATGCCCTGAAGACTTGGCGACATTACCTCCTTGGTAATCGTTGTGAGATCTATTCCGACCACCAAAGCCTAAAATATATATTCACCCAGCCAGATCTTAATCTCATGCAAAGACGCTGGATTGAGTTGATAAAAGATTATGACTTAGGAATTTCTTACACCCCAGGCAAAGCCAATGTCATGGCTGATGCACTAAGTCGTAAGTCGTATTGTAACAACCTCATGTTACAACAGTATCAACCCCTTCTTCATGAGGAATTTCGCAAGCTCAATCTTGAGATTGTTCCTCATGGCTATGTTTCTACCTTGATGGCGAAACCAACCCTTGAGGATAAAATCATAGCCGCCCAGAAACGTGATAGTGGTATTCGAGAGATCAAGAAGAACATTGCTAGCGGAGTTTCTAAATGTTTCTCCATAAATGATCAAGGTGTCGTTTTCTTTGGCACTCGATTGGTTGTACCACGAAAGCACAATCTTAGGAGGCTAATTATCAAGGAGGCTCATGACACTCCCCTTTCAATTCATCCTGGTAGCACAAAGATGTACCGAGACCTACGCCAGAGATTTTGGTGGACTAGGATGAAGAGAGCAATTGCTAAGTTCATTGCTGAATGTGATGTTTGTCGTCGCATTAAGGCCAAACACCAAAGACCTGTTGGTACTCTTCAACCTTTGCCTATTCCCGAGTGGAAATGGGACAAATTCGGTATGGACTTCATCACCGGCTTTCCAAAAACCCAGAAAGGAAATTATGCCATCTTCGTTGTCATTGATAGGCTTTCCAAAGTTTCTCAGTTCCTTCCAGTTCGCGAGTCTATAACTGGTAGTCAGTTAGCGGACTTGTATGTCTCTAGAATTGTGTCTCTTCACGGTGTTCCTTTGGAAATCAATTCTGATCGTGGTAGCCTTTTCACCTCCAGATTTTTGGGAAGCTTTCAGAATGCTATGGGAACTCATCTCTCCTTTAGTACAGCTTTCCATCCTCAGTCTAGCGGTCAAGTTGAAAGGGTTAACCAAATTCTCGAAGACATGCTCGGAGCTTGTGTTATCTCATTCAGAAAGAATTGGGAGAAGTCTCTTCCATTTGTCGAGTTTGCTTATAACAATTGTTTCCAATCTAGTCTGAACATGGCTCCTTTTGAACTCCTCTATGGACGACGATGTCGAACACCCCTAAACTGGTCAGAAACCGGTGAAAGACAATTCTTTGGACCGGATATGATCAAGGAAGCAGAAAAGAAAGTTCGCATTGTTCGTGATCAATTGAAAGCCGCACAGTCTCGTCAGAAAAGCTACTATGATCGTCATCATAGGCAAGAAAGCTACAATCTGGATGAGAAGGCTTACCTTCGGGTTACTCCTCTGAAGGGAACCCAACGATTCGGTATCAAAGGCAAGTTGGCCCCACGTTACATTGGACCTTTCCGCATTCTTGCTAAACTTGGAGAAGTTGCCTACCAACTTGAACTACCCCCGCACCTTTCCCGAGTACATGATGTATTCCATGTGTCACAACTCAGGCGTTGCTTCAAGGACCCCATCCGCGAAGTCGACCATGAAACACTTGATCTCAAAGATGACCTTTCTTATCGGGAGTACCCTGTTCGTATTCTTGATTCGGCAAAGCGTGTCACTCGTCGTCAGAAGATCAAGTTTCTCAAAGTGCAATGGTCACATCACTCCGTGAAAGAAGCCACATGGGAAAGAGAAGACCGCCTCCGTGCCGAGTACCCCATCTTCCTCCCGATGACTTCTGAATCTCGGGACGAGATTATTTTGAGTGGGGGCGAGTTGTCAGAACCCCAACTTGGGTAAGTGCTAGGGCTTGTTTCTCCTTTGCATCATGTGAAAATTTCAAAAGAAATTCAAAAATGGGGAAAAGAAAAGCCCTAGAGAATTTAATTCAAAAGGCCAGATAAAAATTGCTTCCAAAAATTCCTCTGTTATTTTTGGTAAGTCTTATAAATATACATGATCACATATAAAGTGAAGTGGGTCCCACTGCATGCACCAAGATTTCTCAAAAATTCCAAAAAGGGCTTGGAAATTAAATTAAACCCCTAATTGAATTAAAGTTCAAATTAGTTGAATTTTAAAAATGCCCAAACTTTGTAAGTGGCTAGCTATATGCATTACAAGTCCACATAAAAATTTGGAGCATTTAATAAAATGCCTAGCTATTTTTTAGCACACCAAAACAAATAACAAAAAAAAACAGTGAAGAAAAGGAAAAAGGAATCCCAGCCCAACCTACCAGGCCTTGGGCCCAACTAGCTTCCCCACGGCAAAGGCCGACCAGCAGCCTTGTCGTCTTCCCCGCGCGTCGGCAAGCAGCTCGGTGGCCGCCATGCCGACGCCGCGAGGGGCACGTCCCCCCTAGACCCTCTCGGGCCTTCTCCTCTCGCCACGCAGCTCTCCAGAAGCCCCCGCACCTTTCCCCTCTCTCTCCGGTCACCACCCCCCTCTCTCGCACGCAAATTTCTCGTCGCTAGAAAACCCGTCATCGCTGCCGTCCAGCGCCACCGTGGCCAACTTCCTTCCCTCACCGAGCCACCTTGTCCAACAGCTCCGCGGCCATCTTCTTCGTCGAGCTACGGCCTCGATTCGAGCCAGGACGCCTTCTATCCATCGCCCGCATCTCCAACTCGTCGTCGGCCTTCGCGCAGCTCCGGCGAGGCATTCCGGCCGCGCTCGCTCACCCCCTACCTCGCCGTGTTCCTCGTCGCAATCCTGGTGAGCCCCTCTTGCTTCTGCACCATCTCCCGTGTCTTCCCGTGGCTCCGTTCGCTATTTTCATCGAGGCCAGTGGCCAGCACGCCGCGACCGTCGCCATAGCCGCGCCCCGAGAGCTCCATCTTGACCCCCCTCCTACTCCATCGCATGCGGAAGCCCGCGATGAGCACGTCCATATCCTCCAACCCCCACCCCGTGCAAAAAAGGGAAACTCCGGCGAAGCTCCGGTGACATTTCGGCGAGCCCGCCATTAACCCTAATTAACCACCCAGCTAATCCCCCCCCCACAGCCAATGACAGGTGGGCCCAACCCCCTAATAAACCCCTGTGTTTAATTTAAATAGGGGATTAACCCCCACAGAGGCTGACCAGTGGGTCCCCCTGGTCAGAGGCCCCTTGACGCCAGCATGTGGTCATGCTGACGCAATAATCCTTTTTCTATTTTTAAAAGAAATTACAGAAAATCCAGAAATTCAATTAAACTTTGAAAAATCATAGAAAATTCATACTAACTCCAAATTAAACATATAATATATGAAACATTATCAGAAAAATGCAAGAATTATGAATATGCAACTTGTTTCTATGTTTGGCCATTTTAAAATGGGTGAACAGTAGCAAACATGCATATGGCATAATTTGAATTTGAATTTGAAGTTTGAATTTGCATTCCAAATGCAATACGCTTCAATTAAGATGAATTTGCCACAAACCAGTAGCATTCACATCATGGACAACTATATCATGTGCTTGTGCATTTTATTTGATGTTGCCCCCTTTGTTGATGATTGCTTTGGTAACAGTGTTTCCGAGACGGAGGTCACCCCCGAAGAAGAAGTTCGATAAACCAGTGTATCATCAGCAAGGCAAGCAAACCCCATTGATCATGTCTATAAAATCCTACTTCCCTCTCAGGCTCGCTTATGCATGTTTAGGAGATCACCGAGACACGTTCTTTCGCATAGTTGAACCCATTCCGATGCATGACCTATCATTTTGTCACTGTATTAAGCAAACCACAATCCTAGCAGATATAGGAGTTGAATGATGAGCATGTGGCCCCTGCAACTGTTATTGTTTATTGCTGCTTAGTGATACAATGAGGTTACTTTAATTGTGAGTCGGGATGGAATGTTCACAGTGTTGTTGTTGTTAACGTGTTGGTGAATCCACCCTAAACAAAGGTGAACGATGAGAGGTTGTGTAGGAGTGCACAGTGGGTTGTCTCGTTGAACACCGCCTTAAGCCCGAGTTCTTTTGTGGTGATCCAAGACGAAGAGTACTACCACATGTTGGGCACATGGACCCCCGCTCAGCCTACTAACTCACCCCAGTTCAAGTCCAGGAGTCACTAGTTCAGGTTTTCCATTTGGCATATGCATAGAAAAAGAATGAAGGAAAGTTTGCATCATTTAGATATGTGGGTGGACCTGTGAGACAGTAAAACCATCTGCTAAGGTGGCGTCTCGGTCGTCTGCATCGTCTGAGTCCGTATCGTTGACCCTGCCGGACTCTTGAGCGGTGAGCAACTCAGATGGTTGATTCCTGGATTAGAATTGGCTGTGAGGTAAAAGTTGTGGAAATTATCCTCGCCGACACCCGCTTGAATGGTGACGAGATCCCGGCGGTAACTGATGGTTTCATGTGTGTAGCAGTACACCCCTGCAGGGTTAACAAAACTATTCGAATAGCCGTGTCCGCGGTAAGGGACTACTTGGAAAGTTGTGCTTGATTATTAGACAACTTGAATGGATACTCTAAAACTCGCAAGATAAGTGTGAGTGCTATGGCGTGCTTTCTCGTGGGGAAGTCGAGGAAGTATCCATAGTGGTGTATTGGTTGGAGACTTGGTAGTGGACTCGTATACGCTTCTTACCTCAAGTATGGTACTCGTAGTTCAGGACTAGCCAAGTCAAAGCTGGCACTTCTGCATGATAAAACCACACCTCCCTTTACCTTGAAACTTGAGCATGAGTAGTATAGTTCTGATGTAAGTCTTGCTGAGTACGACTTTGTACTCACGTTTGCTTATTCTATGTTTTAGATGGAAACCCAGCCCCGATGGAGTCACCTTCCTGATGCTCGACATTGACTAAGCTAGTATAGTTCCAGACAGCAGTCTGGTCCCTCGTGGAAGGGCATGTATGTTGAACAAGGCTTCTCTAAGCCATTTGTTAAACTTGTCTGTACTCAGACCTAATTTGCTTCCGTTGTATGATGTAATGACGATCAAAGACATGTGATCTTTGTATGCTCTATGTGTAAGTCAATAAAGATACACTTTGTAGAGTTATGTGATGATACCTGATGTTCATACTAGGCATGTGTGATGCGTGTATGTTTATAACATGCATGTCTTAGTATGGGTTTTCGAGACCTTAGTTGTGATCTGGCTGGCGGTCTTTTATACACCAAGTGGCCCTTAGATGTGCGCAGCTTGGGGCATCGCGATGCGATTGCTCGTGACTCTATCACGTGGCACACTTTGTTGTATGATCGAGACCGCCCTAGATCCCGACTAAGTGATCGGGCCGGAGTAAGTCTATGTAAGAGTTAGGATTCAATTGATAACATGGTTGAGGCGACTTGTCTATGAGTATGGGATTCACCACCCATAAGCATTTAGACTTGTGAGCGGACGATGAGGACCCATCTCAGTTGATCATCCGGCCTGGATGGGATGCCCCTCACGTTCGATGCTTTCCGAGAGTGTTCTGTACTTGGCCTTGTCTGCTTAGACAAGTGGGTACGACTCTCGGATCTCCATGTGATTGCATCGTGACTGGAATTACATACGCATATTCCGGGTCCCGACATAAATCATGTTGTTCATGACCTACAAGCACACGTGTATTGTTTTCAACACGGTTTTTAGGATGATAAGATAGATGCAACCCATCACATTGAGCCTTGATAAGAGCAAAATTCTCCGGAATAGTTGGAGATTTCAAAGGGATAATAGGGCAATCAAGTGTGGGTGCAACAACAATAATTTCATGCTTAACATAAGGAACTATAGCAAGTTCATCTTCGTAGGCATCATCCATAGTGGCATCATGGCCATCAACAAAGCAAGTATCAAAATCATCAGAAAGGGAAGTATCAAGTGAGTCCTCGGAATCATAAGATTCCTCTTCATAGCAATCATTAGCCTATTCTTGGGCAGCAAGCATTCTATTTTTAAAATCCTCAATATAAGCATTGGAAGTATATTTCTCAAAGCAATAAGCAAGAACAACAAAGTTTTCAGACTTGTGAATAGTATCGTAATACTTTTCAATCAAAGAAGCAATCTCATAAGCACCTTTAAAAGCAACAAACTCTTCAATCTTTTCAACATCAAAGTAATCATAAACACCTTTGGCATAAGAAGATAGGATCTCATTTTCATTAAACTCACATTGGAAAGGAAGGTGTTTACGCTCTATATTAGAGCAGCAAGTAAAATCATAAATGTGCCATAAACACTCAGCATAGAAATAAGAAACTTGTATTTGATCCCATAAGTGTTTCCCTTTCTGAGATAGGCGGTGCCGCGTATAATGAGCATGCTCATCCAATGATTTTCCCTCAACCAAGTCGGTTGGGTTTTTAGCGTGAGCACAAATTGATCGAAGACGATCCAAGTGAAACATGTCCATCCTACCATATTTTGGTGGTTCCACACCCATGGTGAAGATAGCATTAGTAGGTATTTTTGGTATTTTTTATAAGGGACACAAAAGTAAAAACTGAAAGGTAAACTAACAAGACTGAAAAGCAAAGATAACAGATAGTGTGCAACTCCCCTATCTTGTAGACTGCAGTCCCCGGCAACGGCGCCAGAAATTAGCTTGATACGGTGAGGATCTCTCACTCCTCGTTGGTTACCCCAAGTGGAAGGTGAGATGTAGCGTAGCAGCAAATTTCCCTCGGTGAAGATACCAAGGTTATCGAACCAGTAGGACTCCAAGAGATACAAGAAGGTGACAACGGCGCCAGAAATTGGCTTCGGGCTAGATAGTTGACGCGGACCTGCACACAACAACAAATAACTTTGCTCCCAACGAGTACAGAGGAGTTGTCAATTCCTCTGGCCTTGCTGTTTACAAAGGATAAAACGCACGGGATAATGATAGTGATAGCAACTGGAAAGTAAATACTGAAAGTAAATTGATGGTGTAAACAATGATATGAAGATGGACCAAGGTCACGTGATTTTCACTAGTGATGTCTCTCTCCGAAAAGACGATAAAAGTGCTAGCGAGGTAAACAAATCACAGTTGGGCAATTGACAGGATTATGAAGGCAGCGCAATGCTAACTATGTTGCAAAGAAAGGAAGGGCTCAAAAGCAATGGGCAGTACGCCAAGGTAAGTAGACCGAAATCCATCTGCATCTACTACGAATCATCCACCTTGAGATATCTATCCAGAACATCTCGCTGGTATTAAGTTGCGAATCCCACCCAAAGTGTAAATCCAAAGCAACAAACAACTGCATTAAGAGAACTTTGCTTAAAGTAAACAATCCTTGCACCCGCGGATACAAGCACCGTTGTTTTATCCCTGGTGGCAACAGCACATCCCCTAGTCTCATGTTTCTGTCACTCAAGCTAGACATCAAGGGGCTGAACCACAATCAAGCATAACGCTCCCTCTTGGAGTTGCAATAAATCACTTGGCCAAAGTAAAATACGGCAACGGAGAACATGCAAGAATTTACTCAAGAACAAAATATAAAAGAGAAGAACCAAATATATTACTCATCACAATCTGAACATAGTCTCATAATCCATCAGATCCCGACAAACTCAGCATAGCAACAGCAGAAAATTACAAAGGTGCCTCGATCATGTGAGGCAGCTCACGAGGACTCGAAAGTGGAGGCGCAAAGAAGGGAGAGATAGATCACATAGCTACTGGTCACGGACCCATGGTCCAAGGGAAACTACTCACGGTACATACGGGAGGCGTCCATGGCTATGGATGGTCTCCCGGAGGGGGTAGTTTCTCCCGGCAGGGTGCCGGAGCAGCTTCTCCAGGCAGCCCCGATCTTGAAACGGCGGCGGCGGCGGTACAGAGGCGAGATCGCGAAAGAGGGATTGATCTTAGGGGTTTCCGTCTCGGGGGGTAAATATAGGTGAAGGGGGCACCGAGAGGGGCCACAGGGCAGTCAGGAGGGTGCCTGGCGCGGCCCAGGGTGGGGCCGCGCCACCTGCCCTCCTGGCTGCCTGGTGGTGGCCCTCCTTCCCTCCTTTGGTGATTCTGGAAGCTTTCGTTGCGCTGATTTTTTTATCTGATTTTCCCGGATTTTCTTGGAGCACTTTTAATGGTCGGAAAACCTGAAATACAAAAACAGCAGAAAACAGCAACTGGCAGCTGGGAGCACTGGGTTAATAGATTAGTCCAAATATGCTCAAAAGTGTATGAAAGTTCAAGCAAAAATGGCAAAGTCACACAAAACATGCATGGAGCAAGCAGAAATTATAGATACGTTTTGGACGTATCAGTCCTCTGCCACATCAAGTCCATCATTCGGATCAAGACCATCCGATGCATCGACTCCGACCGCTACATCGAATGCGCCTCGTCACTTGACTCAAAATCGAAAACTACGCTCACACTACATCTACGCAAGATCACACAATGCGAAGTACCTCTACTATGAGTCGATTTTTTTTCATTTTTACTTCTAACCTGCTCCGGTTACACTCGAAACATGTGAGCTAGCTTACATCTGCTTGCAGCAAAAGAGTACCGCTGACCCCTCAAGACAACGTAAAGACTCGGGGGCTACATACGCACTGATTTTGCAGGAAATTGAAGACAGGTCAACAAATCCTCAAAGTCATTACAAAATCCCGGCTCAGTTTCCGGTTCGTTAAAAAATCCTGGCTTAGATTCCAGTTCATTGAAAAATCCCGGCTCAGATTCCAGTTCATTGAAAATCCCCGCTAAGATTCCGGTTCATTGCAAAAAAAATGTCGGCTCAGATTCCGGTTCATAAATTCTCGGCTCCTCCATGAGATTTCGGCTCATTGAAAATTCCGAATCCATGCCCTTCGAGAAGAAATATAGGGTCGTCATCATGCATATTTTCTTGCGCCGAGCTCATTTGTATGGGTTGTCTCGTACCGAGCTCCATCGCACAGGTATTGCCGCATAGACGGCTTCTCGACTACACGCCGGAACTTCGTCAAGCCGACTCCACCCAGCGCGTTGAGCCCTTCGGCCATACGCCGCAACTTCGTCACGCCGCAACCTTTTGTTCACCACGACAACTCTTCGACTCCTTCTAGATAAAACAACGCGCAAAAACTACACCTGACACCCGAGGATTGCGTCGTACATGCCAAGGAACTCACATCGGGGTTAGATTCATAACAACCTGATCCTATTCCCGACTCTATAAGTCGCACATAGCCCCGGGGGCTACTCCCATCGAAAGCGTTGTCGCGCACCCGACGAGCTCCTCTAGGGGTCGACTCCTGCCTCATTTGAGATTCGACGCATATCCCCCTTCAAGATCGAACAAGAAGACGGGGTTAGCTTAACAAACAACTCGAGCCTATGCCCGACTCTATGAGTCAAACATAGCCTCGGGGGCTACTCCCATCGGGAGCGCTTCGCGCACCCGACGAGCACTACTCGCACATCTGACAAGAAAGATGGGGTTAGCTTAAAAAACTTGAGCCTATGTCCGACTCTACAAGTCGAACATAGCCTCTGGGCTACTCCCATCGGGAGCGCTATCGCGCATCCGACGAAGCACTGTTCGCTCATCCTACAAAAAGATGAACTCGATGCATTTCCGATTAGGTAACTTCTTGACCATTCCATCACTAGCAATCAACAACCCGGCGACTCCGTCATCAGCACTTGACATGTTGGTGACTCGAGCAAAGGCAGATCTGTTCGGTTCCCAGTCGAAGGAATCTTTATCGATTGACCATCCTTTCACTTTTTTCTAACTCGGTTTTTCTTTGATCTTCCATCAAATAAATTCCCATATGAAGCGTATTATTTCCTCAACTATTTGCAACAGGTCAAGGCACCACACAGGGGTTCGAGTGCTTACTCACCCTCGTGACTCATCCAAAATTACAAACAGCTCCATGAAGACTCGAGTGCTCACTCGCCAATACCTCGACAAGAACAATGAAGACAAGCTGGAGCATTCACTCGCCACATCCCTTGGGTGCTCACCTGCGGTCACTTCGAGCAGATCCCTCATCATAAGATCATTAACTAAAATGTTCACTCGATAGTTCTCTAAGTGAACAACACAACGTTCGCATCAGAAAGTTGGCTTTCCGCTACTATGGCCCTTACATGGTCATTGCACGCATGGGAGTTGTGGCGTACAAACTACTATTGCCTAAAACCAGCAAAATTCACCCATGCGTGTTTGGTAGTCTGTACATAGGCCAACCAGATCTGTGTGGGAAGAAAATGAGTAGTTTGGTCTGTTGGGCATGCATCGCACGAAACTTAAAGAAGCATCGCATGAAACTTAAAGCAGTTTCCAATCAGACCCACCGGGGATGCTCCAATTAAGATTTTTCAGCGAGCAAGGCTGAGCGCACATGATGGGCCCCCTTGCGCGAGAGTATGTCAATGTGATGCAAGTTATTATAAAACATGTCTGTGCTATCTTCTCCTACCTTCAATAAGCTCCGTTCTTCATCATTCCTTCTAATCTACACAACGGTGCTTCAATTTGAGATAACCTCTACACAAAAAAGATGCACATTGATGTTATGATTCCGTTCATGTGATCGGTTCATAGTTTCGTGCTCATGTTTGGAGGTATTTTGGATGAATTCTTCGTGCAAGGTCGGTCATTTGAAGTTTTCTTCCACCAGTAGCTTCATCTCACAATTTCACATGACATTTATCTTGCATATTTTCTATTTCAACGATCATAGACGAGTAGATGTTGTCATTGTTGAACCAATCGGGCAACAAGTTCAATGGCTCGCTGTCGGTGTCCATCCGCGGCTTCTCGTCGCTTCTCCTCGGTGACAACATGCTCAACGGAGTCATCACGTGTGAGGTTGGGCGGCTGAAGCGGCTGCTGAAGCTGCACCTGAGCGGGAACAACCTGGCGGCCTCGGTCCCGGGAGAGATTGGCGAGTGCACGCCGCTGACGTTCCTAGACCTGAGTGCGAACCAGCTGCCGACGCGATCCCTGGGGCGCAACTTGCGCAAATCAAGGTGCTCAACTACCCGATGACGATGTCCGGGCAGCAACTCTGGGCCGGACGGTGGTGGCAAGGTGGGACCGCTCCATAGTTAAATGTTTTTTAAGTATACAAATTGTGTATCTTAGCTTTATACTAGGAAACATGTCCGTGCGTTACAATGTGTTTTTTATTCTTAGATGGATTGCAGGTTGATTACCAAATAAGTGAAGGGGCTTTTTACAAAACGGTAGAACGAAAGGAGAAACGCACCTTCCTTTATTATTAGGTAAAGATAAGGAGAGAAATACAACATACAACAACATCTATCACTCGTTGTGGACAAGGAGAGTAGTACAACTCCACCATTGTCACACCCGACAATACAACAACGACGCAAAATAGCCTACCCAAAACCGAGCACCGTGCTGCGTCTCGATCGACACCGTGACCTTCTGGAACAGTAACTCCAACTTCCTTGGATTACCTAGTGACGAGTGTACATAGCGTCAGAGAAGAACGATCCGGGCAGCGGAGGACGCCGAAGGAGCATAGCAAGGGGCCTCTAGTCTACCAGCACAATGTTCTCAACCGAGAGACAACGTCAAAGACGTCGTCATCATGCCGATCGTGCGAATCAAGTCTTTCGCCTCGAAGACAGTTGCCGACACTAGACAGCGAGGTAGATAGCAACGCACTCGGCAACGCCTCCAGGAAGTGGAATGACACCCTCGAGTGCCATCTACGCCGGTCCGACCAAAACCAAACAAAATTTTCATCCGTAGTCCCGGCCAGTCCCAATAAGATGCTTCGCACCGATAATTAAATGTAGATCAGGTTAGTAGTAACACTTCTTTAACGATTTAGTTCAGTTTGACTGACCGCCTACTTTAGCAAACAGTGTCGTAGAACATTACTTAGGGCTTTATAATCACTATTCTTTACAAAGTTGGAAATAATAGTAGGTGCCATGGTGGTTGCGATGAAGACGGTGGCGCCCGCAGTGGTGCCCCTCTTCTCCCCTTGTAGATGGCTTCTTGGCAGCGAGGTGGAAGGAATGGAATTGTGAAATTTGTTGCTTTGGGAGTAATGGAGTGACTGGTGTGTTCTTTTTTACTTTCAAAAAAATGTGTTCTTTTCGCAGCTAGGGTTGGAGGCAATATTCACTCAGGATCGCCGCAAGCACGTGATCTAAATAGACGCCTCTCTTCTGCTCCACTGGTTCATTTATCTCCAAAACCATGATCCATTCTTTGAAGGGGACTTGCACCGTTTGACGTCACCGAAAGTTCACGACATCACTATTCGCTGTTAACACAGAGGGGATCAGAAAAAAGCAAAAACCTCGAGCTAGGGGGCTACCATCTTGGATGTCAAACCTACTAAAGTTTGACTTTAAAAATATTGTATTCACTATAATTTGGTAAATAGTTTGGTAAGGGTGGAGAACTTCGATTCTATTGCTTGAACCAGAACCAATTTGATGCCAATCAAAAATTAACGAAATGTATAACGCAATGCTGAAGCTTCCTGTGCTTCGGAGTTCAGACAGCAGCAATTACAAACATACAAAGCAGAACTGCTCAATAACTTGGTGAACTATACTAAGGCATATAATTTAATCATCTTGTAACATACACGCTTCCCAGTGCAGAAAACCAAGAGCATAAAAGGGAAAAGGATCTACATGATTAGTTCCGCCTCAAGTCCACTTCCCACAACGACTAAAATAATGAACACAACAAAATGGGGGGAAACGGAGCAACAGAAAGATATGACAGTGAAACAAAGAATAACTTACATGTGGAGGTATACTATATCACAGGGTGCTTCAGCATCAACAGGACTGAAGCACAAGTGGGCCAACCCAAGTGCTAAACATATCACTCAAGGCCACCTGCACTTCGCCTGAACCATGCTCACAGCTTATGAGACCGGCTAGGAGGGGGAAGAACTGGCCGAGGTTCTTCTCGAAAGATGAGTCGCCGAGACCGCTGATTGCTTGCAAGGTAGAGACAACAAGGGGTGCCCTGGCTGCAAGCTCTCTCCGCTTTGACGAACCGACCGGAATAAGCCAATGGCCAAGCGGCTGTATACCACCAGAAAGGTGAGCGGGCCTTGCTGTGCTCAAGTACACCTCGAGGACCTCCTTGCAAAGGCCAACAAGGTGGTTTTCCACCTCTAAGCTCCCTTCATCTGGAGCTCTGTCCAAGAATATATTCTGGAGGATAGTGAGGCATAACTGATACGACTCGTTCTCAAGGCGTAGTAATGGTGGGTCCTGCATTTGAGTCATAGAGCCCAGCTCCTGCAACTTGGTCCGCAGGTCGTTGTCGCTGTTTATTTTGTGCGCATGGGTGGCAACAGTATGCAAGGCCTCAAAGAGGATTACTGTGTTCTGTGCTGACAACTGAGCTCTGTACATGTTATATATCTCCATCACAGCCTACAGAAAGTGAATACATAGAAGTAATTAAAACATGGGTCATGATGAAATTAGCAGCCTGTTGCATGATAAACATGATAAAGCAGAACGCGTGCACAGAATATAATTAATGAAGAACAGAGACTCGAATTTTGCTCTAATAACTACAAAATAGCAAGATAAAAGGTCCAAGCTGGAGGAAAAAGGTACAAAGCTAACAACCAATACTCTTATCTATATCCACTTGTTAAACTAGAGTTAAAGTTGGACAAGTACGAGTATTCCGGTCAAACAAGCTTAGAATGTCAAGTCATTCTCATTAAACACTTTTGTTGTGTCTGGATGGAGAAATCAGTTCCTACAATGTGCGGCTAGAGATACGTAGTGGGATATAGCGGTATGAAGCTCTTCGCTTTCTCCTCTCCTCCCACACTCTCACCTCCCTTATAGCATGCATATTTGGCAAGGTGAGTAGGCGATGGCGCCAGATTTCAATAATGCAGGAAAATGGAACGATGGTTGAAACAATATGCTTCCAAGCACATGAAAACAAAGATCAGTTGCAGAAGAAATACTACAAACCTGAATCAGTAGGAGTTGGACAGCAGCTCGGCACTTGGCATCAGCAATTGCAAAATATAGGTTCCTTGATCTAGAGGTCTCTTCAGTACCATCCTCTGATGGTTGAGATCCGTCTTCTCTCTTATCTGAAGGGTCTCCATTTTCTACTGGCGTTTTTTCAAGGTAAGCTCCAGATGCGATATAAGAGAAGTCAGGAAGTGTCTCTGTGGTAGCTTCTTTCAAAGACAACACGACCTCCAGCCATTTTTCATCCACAAAGACAGATCCAGCACTGCTCATCAGGCGAACAAATGCAGCAATGCCTATACCAGCAAGACTCTGATGGGGACGCTTTATGAAACTTGTCAAGAGTGAAAGAACTTTCTTCAGAAGTGGATGGACAGTGTCATAGAACTTGACAAAAAGGTCAACAACTAGCTGAAGGGCTAACGTGCATGTTTCATACAGCCAAGCATCTTGATCAAGTTCTGC
Organism: Bromus sterilis; assembly: GCA_950022295.1. Classification (NCBI taxonomy): domain Eukaryota; kingdom Viridiplantae; phylum Streptophyta; class Magnoliopsida; order Poales; family Poaceae; genus Bromus; species Bromus sterilis. The sequence continues at coordinate 72,279,648 of OX465595.1, forward strand.
AGGATCATTTTCCACATTTTGTCCTTGTGAAGAACCACCAGATGGATCAATAGCATGCCGTACATAATCAAATATTGGGAAAAGTACTGAATCAAACACCTTCTCCCACAGAGGAAGAGAGAAAAGATGGCCATGGTTTCTTAATGTGTCAAATAACACCTGCAAGGAACTTTTCCTAATTTCTGGTCTTAGGTCGAAAGTAAGTTCAGACAATCCTGTAAGGTTTGACAAGTTGGTGCCACATTATTACTAGTAAGTAAATAGATGAATAGCAATAGAAAGGTCAATCTTAAACAAAATGAGAATGTAATTACCTGCTAATAAAGGAAACCAGAAGTGTATATGATCATCCTTATCAACATGGATTGCACCTTCCTGCTTTCCATCCGTTATCAAATGAGATGACTGTTCTTTCAGCCTTGAAGAGGACCCAATGTCACCTTCTGCCAGCTTTGCCGCACAGAATCGAAGAAAACCAATTGCATTAAGGCTTATATCCTTGTTAAACCTGCTGTTGGTAAACGCAATAAGACAGTTCACACAATCATTGAAAGTTGTAGACTCAGTCTCGGTGATGTAGGGGAAGTAATCTCGCAAAATCTTCTCAATAATTTCAAAGGCCAAGAGTACAATGTTTTTGTGATCATCATATGATGCCGTTGCGAAAACCTGAAAATTGTGCAGAGAACATCAGCATTCAGGAATAAGAATAAAACTGCTCCAATCAGAATCATACCAAAAGCAAGGTACATGGGTACACGAGTAAAGATAGCATACCATAAACATGCTTTTCCACCCTGACTTCACATGATTAACACGGGCCAGTACCATTTGAGACACACACCTAATGATTAGTTCTCTTATCTCAACAGCTCTACTCTTCCTCATTACAACAACAAAAGGTTTCATAAATTCATTTTGGAAATTGTAGTTGGTCAGTTCTTCTCGCTCCAGGAATTTCATTGCCAGCTGCCGCAATGAATCCATAGCAAATATTGCAATTGAAAGATTTTCTGAGCAGCCGATGGTAACAAAAAATTCAGACAAGACGTGCCATATGCTTGACCAGACAAGCCTGATGCGGTTCATATTATAATGCCTACAAGAGAAAAAGAAACAAAAATACTTCAGTGACTATGTAGTGCAATAAGACTGTAAGCAATGTTTATATATTGCTGATATGATGACATAGATTCCTTACGTGATTTCGACAATCTTAGTCAGACTAAAAACACGTGGATCAGAAGCAGACCGTAATTCCTCCATTGAAACCTTACAAAGGGCCTTTACAAAATCAATTATACCCTCACTGTTGAGATTTTGACTTCTTATGAATACACGATTCATTTCAGCCATTCCGACTTGCTCCAAGAGGCTTGTCACCGCATTATTCAATTGATCAACACCAGAAGCTTTTCCACCAACACCAGCACTGTCATAAGTGCCTCTTTTAGAAGCAGCACCAGCATTTGGAGCTTTCTTTTTCAAACCAGGAATAATCGATGACTTAGCCTGTTTCGATTTATCAAGGTCTGGCTGTTGCAGTGCAAAGAAAGTGGCATCTGGAGGAGCACCTTCACCTACAAGATGTAGATTCTCGAAACGAGAAACACAGGTCAATATATGCTCCCATGCTTCTTGCAAGTAATTTCCATCTTCATCTGCAATCAACAGAATTGCCTAAGAGGCAATCCATCACCACAACAAAAGAATGTGAGAATGGAAAAAACGGTTTTATCATTATGCTCAAAGTAAGATACAGCAAACTGCAATTAGCACAACGGCATATGTTTGTAATGGAGTGTGCAACAGAAACATTCAAATGGCAGACCAAAAGAGGCTTAAGATCAGTCCCATGAATAGTTTTTTTTAACATACCAAAAGCTCAGTACACACAAGAAGCAAATATAGCATATCTCTAACAGAGATAAAGAGCAGCTCTCCTCAGAATATCACATCTAGCTATTATTATGTACTTCCCCAACAATTTGGCGTGGAACCGGCTAGGTCATAAATCAGTTACATCGACCCTTTAAAGGTTATAACCAACACGAAACAAACTTCAAAGTACCATTGTTTCCTTTTATGATTTTATTCTCTCTGTAGACAATCACTAATAATAGAGGCAACTTCTCTGCCGGTAGTATACCAGTCGAGCATTACAGAGATTCAATATTCACATCAGATATGCAGAACAAACCTTAATGGCTTCAATATTTTTCTGCTTGATATCCGCAGCAGAGTGAAGTGATGTAAACTTGGCCAGCGATGTAATGAAAGCATCCCTTTGAGTCTTCATCGACATAGCTGCGGTGACATGTATTGCACAGCGAAATCCCTCGAGGCACTGGGATATGACAATTTCGTCGTCGCTCTGGTCAAGTGGCACACTGAAGGCAGCAAGCATAGGAGCCCAGCAAACCTCGACCATGAACTTCAAAATTACTACATCTGTAGCTGGATAAAATACTGACCTAAATCATTCATTCAAAAAAGACCCACATATATTATTTACAATGAAAGAGGTCAAGAGAATAATACAAATGCATAAGAATTTGGTCAGAAAAATAAAATTGATCAAGCAAACAGTGCATAACTTACTCAGACATACGAGCCTTTTGTTTGAATTGCTCCTGCATATGCTTAATGAGATCATCACTTGTCTCCATAGATGAACCTCGTTTGCGTATAACAATGTTAAGAATGTTATCCAGCCCAAGAATTTTGTTAGAGCTTGTCGATTGTTGCTGTTGAGGAACAAATTCGTCTTCTTTCATCTTAATTTCTTTTTTCCAAATCCTTCCATACAAGGATCTCATAAATTCTTCTGGCAGGTCTTTTCCATCATCAATACCACGATTGTTTCTTATGAAATCTTCTGGTGACATCTGCATCAATTGATATATTAGAATAGGGTTAAAAAATGTGTAAATTGTATGCTAAAACATAACCTGAAAATACCTTATTTTTGACCATTGGGTTATGTGCATCAGTGTTAAGCATTATAACTGAATAAGCAAGAACGTAAGCTGTGTCTGCACTTGAAAAGGCCTTTGGGTTGCATTTGCAATAACGCTCTGCAAATTTTTCCATAACCCGATCAATCTTTTGAGCTTCTCCGGGAAGCCTAAAACCTTGCAGAAAGGCTCTGATCGCTTCATCAAATTCCATATTTTGAAAATTAAAAGAATCCACATATGCATGCATGACTTTGAGAGATAAATCTTCCCTTTCCCCTAAATAGTCACCAATCATAGTCTTGTTCAAGCCAGAAGTGCTTTTTAGGAAAGCAGCTATTTCCTCAGCCGAATCCCCGACCTTGTTGGCATTTATTAAGAATTCAATACCCTTTCTAGGTTTACGGTTAAACAGAGCGATACCCTCCTGTCATTCATAAAGCAGTTGACCACATAAGAAAAAGGAAATGAATCAACCTAAATATAATGGAATTGTGGCAAGTAATTCAGGACAGAACAGCAGCCAGCAGTCCTGCACAGTACCACGTTCTCATTTAAAAAAAACATAAAGTAACCAACTGTAGAATGAGATCCACCTGAAGTTCCATTTTGTAAGCTCGACGCTGCTCCAAAGATGCAGCCTCTGAAACCCCATTTGATACTTCTGAATGTGAATCGGATACTTCACTAGAAGCATCTCCATTGATCTCTATCTGGGGAAACTCATTTCCACCATCATTCTCGTTTTGCTCTGATTCAATTTTAGGAGAGTCAGGATCTGGAATACGTAGCTGCTTATTCATCCAATCTCCCATGGATCTCAGGATAGAAACTAAGCATTTCATTGCTTCACTCTTCATTGTGGTATCCTGAGGTGGTACCAATGTGGTAGCAATACCCGCAGGAGGCCCTTGAGCTGTTTTTAGCAGACCATTGACCATCCTGTTGGTCAAAAAATACAGAAAATGCAACACAATAGTAAATAGTTTTCTCAAGCTATTTGTGAGAATAAAACCTCACTAATACTCAACTATAGTAATGAACAGTGAGTAATGCAGTACCTCTCAAATATGTTTGATGAGTGAACATCACAGTCGTAATTGATGAAAATGTCCACCAAGATTTGAGAATCAGTACAGAGCTTCTCCAAAAAACGAAGAACTATCATCTTTGCTTGAAAATTTGGTTGTGCAATATTTTCCAAAACTCTCAGAATGATCATGGGAAAAAATACTCCAATCTCTGCCTTTAATCCTGGTCTAAATCTTGAAACCAAGCTAATAAAAATAGAACAAGATAACTGAAAAACAATCATATGTGACGAGGCACAGTTCTTCAAAAGTGATAGGCACAAATACTGCTTGATAGCTCCTAGAAACCTGACGAAGTTAATACAAGATAGTTAGGACAAAAAGAAGTATATTCATATAAATAAATAAAAACATCAAGCAGATGGGTATAAGAACTCTGTAGCTGTTCATAAGAAAATATGTCCACAGCACAGTCAATATGAAAATACAAGTATAGCTACACCAGCATAGTGTACTTTGAGAAGAAGCTGCTCTACCTGAAAAACTAAACAATAATATACCTTTGGTAGGCATGACAATACACATGCCAATTACTATTTTTTTTTAAATGAGACCAGCCAGGACTATAGCCCTTGGCGGCATTTTTTGATTGGAGGAACAACCACGAGCACACCGCACAGAGTACGGGTAACACAGGTGGGCTGCGAGTGCACACACGCTGCTAGCCAACTGAGAGACGCTAGATTTTCATGCCCATTACTATTTTACTAGCAAGAAACCTGTGTGTTGCTACAGGCTAAAAATGCCATACTACAAGTTTGCAAGACTAGTTACTTTACTGAATTGAGGCGTTGCTCAGCATACCCAGAAATGTATAATAGGCGAGATGTTATTAAAAAAACAGGTTTAAGTGGGTGACGAGAATCCCATCACGATCTGAACTGTTAGTACCAAATCGGATTGTTGGTACGACCTCAAGAAACAGGAACCATCACTACAACTGGTTCGTTTAAAGTTCCTGAACTTCATTTTAATCAAAAATGCCATAACAGAAACAATCAGAACGATTCTGATGGGCAATTCAACTTCGTTTGAATGATAGGTTTTAACCCAAAACCTGCACCCACTTTTATCTCCTATCATTGTTCAACAAATAGAATTGTATTGTCAACCAAATTAGCATTACTTTCAAGTTCCAAGAAAGGAGACAGATTGAACCACCAAAACAACTAAGAATGTGTTAATGTATATAATTCTAAACTCAGCAATTTCCTATGACAATAGCTAGCTCCTGTTCCTGGTACAGTATTCACTTTCCCAAGGAGTGTACATTTGCTGCTCTAGCAAGTACAGTAACATTCTATCATGGTTTTTAAGGCGGTAAGGCGAGGCAAGGCAGCTTGTGACAAATGTTATCAAAGCATAACCCTCATTGCATGGGCGTGCAGACATGCAGTCATGCAATTATCAGAATCAACCTCACTGACCATTTTTATGTGAGATTGATCAAATACATTTCGATATCATATTGTAGCAACAAGCATAAATCCTACACTTCTAACTTCTGCAAATTGCTACTAGAATTTGAATACTGATTTTTATTAGCATTGTTATCCATGGAGCAACACCGATTATTACAGATTAATCCAAATAAACTACCTAATGTAAATCAATGCATAATCTTTTCAAAATAGTTGGTTGAAGAATTCATCTCTTCCGGTCTTCCCTAAGCTGTGACTACACCACATTTCATGGAAAAATGGTGCTCAAAATTTAGCTCAACTTTTTACCAGATTATAGAAAGAAATTCAGAAGATCTGGGGCAAAATAACTACAGACCAAGTTTCAGGCAAGGGAATTTTTACCTCTCGCTAGTGCGGAACACAGCTCCGGCATTTTCAAGCAAGATCTTGAGAAGTTCAAGAGCAAGGATCTTCCCCCGCATCACCAATGGATCAGCTGGTGCATCCTTCGGCGGTGTCTTCATCGAGAGCTTACATAATGCCCGGAAAACCAAGAAAGCATCCCTCCGCAGCTTATTTCCAATCCTGACATCAGCATCATCATCTAAAGTGGCTACCACAGCCCCCTCCACGCCAAGCTCATCCTTACGACCCTCAAGAGCTGTTTTGTACATGCTAATCTCCCAGTACTTGGCATCCAGCATGTCCTTATCCGATGAATCAAGCAAGTCTGCAGGATTTGCCCCTTCCTCAGCTGCTGCTGTTGTCTCAAAAGCACCATCATGGGGCACAGTGCCTGCCCCAGCAGACGAGGTTGTCCTTGCGAGAGGTGTGAGTGCACCATCAATGTCCCCAATAATCTTGGAGATGAATCCCTGTACGAAGTTGGCATCGGCAGTAGGTGATGCACCTGAAGCAGCATCAGGCAACTCAATCACTTCAGCCACGACGATGGGTTGTACTGGGATCGTCGACGAATCTGCCTCCATTCGCCGGAACACGATTACCAGCATCTGCACGAGCGAAGCCTTGGCAGTGGCCTGATTCACAATGCTACGGCTCCCCAGGTACATATCGTAGCAGGCGCGCACAGCCCGGAGCAGGCAGTCGCCATGGAGGCACACGGAAGTGGATGTGACCGCGGAGAGGAGAGTCTTGAGGAGGAGGAGCTCAATGTGCTCGTCATCGAGGTGGAGCGCATTGCAGGCCGCCTCGAGGAGGGAAGCGACGAGCTGCGCAGAGGGGTCAGCCGACGGATCAGCCTCGCCATGGATGTAAGAGTGCGCGATCAGCCTGTGGAGTAGCTCGAGCGCGGCCTCGGCGAGCTTGGCGCTGCCGGAGGAGAGCGCGGAGGAGATGGGGGAGAGGAGCAGCTCCGAGTCCTCGAGCGAGAGGTTGCGGAGCGGGCCGGGCTGCCAGGAGGAGGAAGTGGGCGTGGAGGGCGAGGTCGGGGTGGAAGGGGTCTGCGCGGCGGGCGGGGGCTTTTGGAGGCGGTCGAGGATGGACTTGGCGGTGTGGGAGAGCTTGGAGTGCGCCTTGTTGCGCCACGAGGCGTTCTTCACGAGCTTCTCGAGGAAAGGCACGAAGGCCTCTACGAGGCGCGGGTCGGACTCCGGCGAGGACAGCGGCGGCGGTGGCGGCGCCGCGGCGGCCGCGGAGGCCATTATTCCTCGAAGGATTTGGGGAGGCCGCGGCTGTGCCGCGCCGGGTGGATCTGGATCTGGGCGGGGCGGGGGAGGGGAGTGTGACGGGGTCCGGTGCTGGGGTTTGAGGTGGTTCGGATCGGCGAGGGAGTGGGAGAGATGTCCGCGTGTGCCTAGATTTGCGAGGGATGCACCGGATCGATCGTCTGTCTCTGACTGGTGGGAACGAGCATACGCGGGTCCACTCGTAAGTGTATGATTACTGGTGATTTGCGTGCTAAGAGAGGCTACTCGGGCGATCGAGGGAACAAAGTGATGGGAGTGAGCTGAACGATGATGACATAGCCGCGGACACGTGGCAGGGGGTACAGTCTTGTTGGACAGGGCCAAAGTTTGGCGAACCAGTTCACACTCTGCAAAGTGATACGTCTGGTTGAAGAGACTGGTGATTGAACACCTATAGCAAAACTCTCTTCGTCTTATTCTTCACTGCAACAAACTCCTCGAGCTTGTCCAGTTTTCACTCGTGGTAGATGATTCAGGACATCTCCGAGACCTTTACAAACTTCCTTCAGCAGCGACAATTTCTCTTCGACTGCTTGACAGGCGACGCCTAACCGTCTAGGAGACTTGCAGTTCTCCAAGATAAAAAGATCGGCTAATATCGACCTAAGTCTCTGTGAATTGCTCAACTCAGTTTAGACTTGGGTTTTGGTTTTCTCTCGATGAATCTTTCTTGGGATGCTCACAGTACTTCTGTCTTGGAATGTTTAGTGGAGCAACCAACCCGAAATGGCGGGTAGGTGCGGGGTATTTATACGTGGCGATCCCGATGGGTAAAATGACTGAAGTGACCCGATGCGACCGCTTGACGCGTGTCCACAACGGTCGGATTCCAATCACTACGCAACTTTACTTGAGGAACAAGTAAGCTGACTTGCCGAACGAGTTCTCTCTCGAAGGCACGAAGTGCGATGACTTTGCCTTCGAGATATTCACTCGATTCAGTAAGATTTCTCTCGGTAGGCTTTTGTGGGTTTAGGTTGAGAAGAGCAAATTCACTTCGACAAAGATCTCAATTAGCAAACCCCTCTTGATAGTACGGTTTTTCCTACGACTCAAGAAAACAAAGAGAAACTAGTAAAAGGACTAAGTCTTCGACCAGCTTCAGCTTTCTCCTCGTTGCGCTTTTACTCGAGAGTGTCTTCTTCTTCAACGACATTTTTAGGGGTCGTCTTCCTTCAAAGGTTTCGGTAGTTGACTGCTGCTAAGATCGATGAAATACTCCCCCTTGATGTATGCACGGAAGATGTGAATTTCCAGTAAAGTGCATATTGGCAATAGTTGAGTCGAGGGAAAAACATCAATAATCTTAGCGAGCAAGATTGCAATCCAAATAATATTCAATAAGAAATATGCAATCTCCTCGAATGACCTGTGAACTTATATGAAAGATAACTTCCTGCAAAATGTTAAGTATCGCAAGCAGCAGATATATATCTTATGATAAAAGTAGCAGTTCACATACCTACTTAGAGTTAGTTACAACCAGGTCGAATATGAATCTAATGTTTGTTGAAACTACTCAGAAACTCAAAGTTCAAAAGTTCAACGAACGAAAAGCAAAGCCCTTAACCCCGATGGCAAACTAATTTCTTCGATGCCACTACATCTCCCTCTTTGTGTCACAACGTACAAAAAGTCGAGAGAATAGGGTAAAAAGAAATCCCTACTCGCTTGGGCGGCGCTGGCGACGTCGAGAAGATTCGGCGAGCGTTGGAGGACGACGAATGGGGCAACCGCCTGGTGGAGTAATCTTCGTTCTGAAGGAATGGTGATCTCCAGAAGATTCCAGTTGCGATTTCGGCGGGGTCCTGGGGCTTCGAGGTAATGGAGAGTAAACTCTCGCTCGGCGTCGAGGAGCTTCATCTTGATCAGAGTCGGAGGAAATGGTGTTCACCGTGATGTGATAGTAATCATCAACACTGAGCACGTCCCTGTTCTTCAGTAGCAAAGGAATATTGAAGTCTGGTCGATCGACACGATCATCATTCGTCCAGTTCCTGTTGAGATGAGGAGGATATTCTTCGAAGTCGCAGCGCTGAAGTTGACCGAGGGAATTGAACTTGCGCAGCCCTTTCCAATCGCGGCGAAGACATTCACGCAGCATCTGATTATTGTTCATGGCAATGTTTCGCAGATGGTTGATTTCATCCATCATCTTTTGCTTCTGAAGGAAATCTTGGTCAACATGATGTCGAAGCATTTGCTGGGACCGAAGAGATACCTCCATGTGGTGCATTGGCTTGATAAATTTTGAGTGAATATTGCGCTCAGTCATATGGGCGCGGATGCCAGTGTGCTCTGCAAACTGATCGTTGGGTCAAGTAATAATCTGCAATATTTCCCTTACTTGTGGAGTAAAAATCTTGGGGAAAATTGATACGGGGAATGGCACGTCCCGAGAGTAATTACAGATTGCCATCAGCCAAGGTGCATATGGCTTGTGAGAATTATGATCATCAGCACAAGACACCAACGTGCGAATGAAGTAGTCTTCAAAATCGAAGGGATGACCATGGACTAACTTCAACAGAGCAAGTTGCATATCGGGAGGAATTGGAAAATCATCGTGCACATCGAGCATTGGCATCAAAGTCTTCGAAAGAATATATAACTATGACTTTTCTTCAAAAACTAGATGCCTTGCCTTCGGCTCATCTGGGTAGTGATCTCCTACGACATCTGGATTCATGAGCGTAGAGAATTCGGCAGGAGTTGGGGCAGGCAGATCATGAATCTTGTGTGGTAATCCTTCGAAACGAGGCAAATTGATGATGGCCAGAAATTGATCAACGGTCATATGGAATACTTGGCCTTGAATCATATAATCAAATTTCCACGTCTTCGAATTCTCAGGATCACCACTGACATACAACATGGCATAAAACTGCTTGATGAGCTCGGGATTGTAGCCACAATCGAGAGCAAACATTTTATGAGCATGCAGACCATCAATTGTTTCGGCAACATTTTCGAAACATGAAGTGGCGTACACCGAAGGCATATCAAGGTACCGATGTTGGAAAACTCGAGCCTTGTTGTACAACACACGAGTGTAATAGATGGCTTGCTCTTGGGTCCAAAACCGAAGAGAATATGCATTTCTGGGCTTCTCGTAGGGATTGGGCCCGAAGAAAAATGGCTTGTGTTCCTGCCTCTTGAATATAGGGCCTCCTCGAGGAACATCGGGGCGGAAGAATGGCAACATTTCTCTCGGATGAGCGGAGTGCAGCAGCTCATCGACGGGGAATACCTCAGCTGCATTCTCTGGCATTTGAAGCATTTGCTCGGTAGGACGAGGAATTGAAGATGGAACATTTATGATGTCCTGAGCTGGGATGGCTGCAGGAGCATTTTCCTCGGTCTACTTTTCGACGGCATCTCCTTCGTTGGCATTAGCATGTTTCTCGGCCTCGGCTGTTTCCATAGCCTCCATATCTTCATTCAGTTGTGCAAAGGCATCAATCATCTCTTCGTTCGAAGAGTTTGAAGAGGAGGTGGAAGAACTTTCACTCAAACTGGCATCGCCAGAACTTGCTCCTTCGGCAGCATCTTGACGAGAAGAGACAGTGGTTATATCGACTTCGGCGTCTTATCCTTCGTTCAGAGTCTGGGCAGATGAATAATCCTTCTGTGCAGATGGAACGGGGGCATGATGTTCTTGCTCGACCTGAGCAGGTTGCTCGGTCACAATCTGAGCTTGGGGCTCGATGGCTGGGGAGGACGATGGAATGACATGTGGTGGTGATGCGTCTCAAACGTATCTACTTTTCCAAACACTTTTGCTATTGTTTTGTCCTCATTCTTGCATGATTTGGACGAAACTAACCCGGACTAACGCTGTTTTCAGCAGAGCTGCATGTATGGTTTTATTGTGCGCATGAAAATGGATTTTTGGACGTCTCAGAAAATTCCCAGAAAAAACACAGAAAATACACGCACCCGAGGGGCCATTGTGCCAGAAGTGGTACCAGAGGGCAGCCAAGGGGGCCCCAGGCGCCCCCTGGCGCGGCCAGGGGTGGGGCCTCGCCCTCTGGCCGCCTGGGGGCCTCCCCCCTCCTCTGGTGTCCTACCGAGGCTCCTATTTATTCCCGTGACGGAGAACCCCCAAAATAGAAGTTGTTTTTTCAATTCACGTCGTGGAGCCGCCGCCACCCTCTATTCTTCTCCGGGAGGGCTAATCTGGAGGCTGTTTTGGCCTCCGGTGAGGGGAGATCATCGCCATCGTCATCATCATCACCACTCCATCCTCCCTCCATGACTTCTCCATCCATGTGTGAGTAATTCCCTGTTGTAGGCAAAGGGGATGGTAGGGATTGGATGAGTTAGATCATGTAATAGTTTATCAGATTGTTGGGGGCATGTTGCCTATCATCTAGATTGTTGTTTATCATCTTTGCTTCAACTTGTTGCTCTTAATGCTTGTCACTTTGGGCCCGAGTGCTATGATTTCAGATCTGAACCCTATGTGTTTGCATGAATATATTTGTGTTCTTGATCCTATCTATGAGTTGTATGCACCTTTTATAGTCCGGAACCGGCGATCCCAAAGGTGACAGCTTGGGACACCAAAGGGGATGGACTATAGTTTGAGGATTCCATGTATCATTGATTGTTAATGCTTTGTTCCGGTGCTCTTTGACAGGAGCACCTTAATCTCCATAAGTTCCTTTTGGCCCCGTTCGTAGCGGGATGGTAGGACAAAAGATGTTGTGCAAGTTCTTATTGCAAGCACGTACAACTACCTGTGGGGTACATGCCTAATGTTTGATTTATGCCTAGATGACGTTGCTTTTCTGTGTGCCTTTCCCCAAGTTAAATACATGATGTGCCTTATCCATGCAGTGCCCAACCATCCATCTCCCTAGCCTACAGTGTTTTTAATTCTGCTGGTTACTAGTTGTTTGCTTTTGCTATTTTACTGTCGCTAATTCACCACCACTATTTCCGTTGCTATCATCACTTCCATATCGCAGTTACTATTAATATCTTGTTGCAAGTAAGTGTATCTCAGGTGCGGTGGAATTGAAAACTCCACTGTTAAAGCTTGTGGGTATTCTTTGGCTCCCCTTGAGTCGAATCTATAAATTGGGTTATCTTACCTGCGAAGACTATCTCGATCCCCTGCAGTTGTGGGTTATCAGGTGGTGATGGTGGGTTGGGTGGTGGCGATGAAGCTTTTGGTGGTGAGGGTTGACGAGGGGGAGGAGTTTGTTGTCGAGGTGGAGGGGTGGCTTGGCGAGGTGGTGGAGTGGTTTGTCGAGGTGGTGGAGTTTTCGTATGGGGTTTTGTGGGTTTTTTGGCGGGGGTGGTGCAGTTTCCTGTCGTGCTGTTGCAGCAACGACCTCGACAGACTTTTGCTTCTTAGAATTTTTCTCGATCTCTGGCGTCCCACGCGCAGAGGTTGGGGCAGCAGACTTTCTCTTTCGAGATTGTCTCTTGGATAGAGCTTCCTTGTGCTCCTTGCACATAGCAGATACTATCCGTCGAACCTTTTCATTGACAGCAGTGATGTTTTCTTTCTGTGCCCTTATGGATTCACCAATGGTTGCAAGCTTGGTCTTGAAAAACTTTCGAGACACAAGGTCCTCAGTTAGTTTCTTCTCGATGCTGCTTGGTGTAAAACTTCTCTTTTTCTTTGTCCTTCCGATCCTGGGTAATATATTCTTCCCAACGAATCATGTAGTGAGCAATTCGTTCTTGAATCTCTGGAGGAACATCATCCTTGGCAGTTACTTTGCTCGGTGTGGTGGCTATTCGCCAAAGAACGTTGGAAATCTGCAATGCATCCCATGCAACATTTGCAGCAGAATCTCCTTCGTTGGAGCTTTCTTCATCGGCGTGAGGAACGGACACAACTGGTGCAGCAGGGGAAGGAGCAGGAGCAGCTCTAGGGACTGGAGCAGCCTGAGCCTTCTGCCTAGCCTCTTTGGCTTTCCTTTCGGACTCCTTGGTGGCCTTGGCAGCAACAACTGGATTTGTTACGGCACTGGGGCCGCAGCTTTATCCTTCGAGGCACTTGTAGCCTCAGCATTTTTCTTCGCAGCACTAGCGGCTGCATCCTTTTCCTTCGTGACTGTGGGAGCCACTACTTTCTCGGTGGCACTAGGAGCCACTACCTTTTCCTTCGGAGCACTGGGGATAGTGCCTCCTTCAATCTGGTGTCTATATTTCTCGCTTACCAGATGCAAGATGCCCAATTGTTGAGCAACTTTTGCCTTCTTGTCCTCGGGCTGACTGTGAAAGTTGAGAAGCTTGGACTTTATCAAGTCTTGCGCTTCAAGTTCCTGTTGTTTGGCCAACCTTTCCTTTCACTGCATCAGGGTCTCATCATCTTCAGCCACTTGGGCTTGCTTTCCCTTCGACCCGACCGAAGGTTTTTGTCTGCGAGTTTGCACGGGGGGAGCAGAGGAAATTGGTGGATCAGTGACCAAGTTGGTTATATCAATTGTTACTCGAGGAGCCTTAGAAGCTGGCTCCTGGATCTTGACGCCTCTATTGCTTGGTTTCTTCTTCAGATCAATGTCTTCGACATCTGCCTCTGTGCCAGGGTCTTGACCATCGGAATGGGCTTCTTCTTCGTCAAAAGTTGCCTCAGGTGGAGAAACAATAGCTTCCTTTTTCTTACGCTTGGAAGATTTCCTGCGAGCCTTCGATGTGGTGCTAGGACCAACATCCTCGGTGCCCTCAGCAGCAACAGCCTCCTTTCTGGCTTTAGCTTCCTTCCTCTTTTGCGCTCGTTCAGCTCGAGCAACAACTAGCTCTTTGAAGTCTTCAGGAGTTTTTAGAGAGGATGGGTGAGCATCGGCCGTAGGAAGTGGTCTATTTTCCTTCGTCCATTTGGGCCTTAGTGACTTGACATCAGACCAGGGATTTTCCTTCGTTCTCAGACATTTTCCTGCGAAATAGATAGGTACGAAGGAATATAGGAAAGTTGTGAACAAGTACCAGCCATTTTCGAGGAAAAATATTTTGAACGCAGTAAACATATCGAGGAATTTGTCTTGAAGCAAGTTTTTCATGGAAGTGCTAGGCTAGATTTTCATCGGGTGCAAATCTAACGAAGAACTTGTATGAAAGAAGTGCACAAGTGTAAATCTATCGATATGCATCTGTGGGATATGCCTAAGTGAGAGAATCCGAGGGATTTCTTACCTAGATCAGATGGGAAATTGACAAAGAACTCAAGAAACAGATTTCCCAAAGTTCAACGATCCGAACGGATCAAACAGACCTAAAACAAATAAAAGAAAATCAAGAACAAATCTGGACAGCGAAGAATAGATTCAAAAGAAAATTGTGTCCAGAGCCTCACATACCCTAACTTGTTGATGTGGGGAAACTACGGCGGCGCGGATGAAGATCCTCGTCGACAGGAAGGTCTCCGGCGACGTCCTTCCAGCAGCAAAGCGGCGAGGGAATCAACGGCGACGAACAGCACGGCGACGCGCGAGAGCTCAGGAGCGGAGAGATGAAGTCGAGGGAGTGTGAGGTTTGTGCCGATGGGGGTAGATCGGTATTTATAGAGGTGGGGTATGACATAATTGTCAAATCCGATCCAACGGCGCAGATTCCGCGTCTCTCCGAATTCAACGGACGGATTTTTTGGCGGTAATCGCAGGAAAATCCCAACGAATCGAAAGAAAGTTGCTCCACGTCCGAGACCAAACTCATCGAACATCGAGTATAAAAGTAGACAAAATTTCGATAGATTTTTTCTTCGGAATCAATGACATTCGAAGGGAATCTTAATCGAATACTGATACGTCCAAATCGTATCTATAATTTCTTGTAACACCCTCAGTGTCTGTAACAGTAATCATCATCATTGTTGACCATCACTGTTTGTTAATCACTGTTATCCCCTGTCCTTAATCAAACTTTGCTTCTGCTCTTCTCAAACCATGCTGGTTGGTAATCAAAACCCAAAGCCCAATGCATCTTGCTCATCAAGAAACCAAACCCTAGTTGAAACTGCTTTGAATGAACATTAAAACAAAAGTGTTCAAATAAAGTTGTTCCATAAATCCTGGAACCACTTTTGTAAATTGCCAAAAAATCATTAGAAGCATATTGGACTAACTTTGGTAAATTATAAGGCTTTAGAAAATTGTGAACAATTATAACAGCAGCACCTAAATTCCATTTTAGCAATTTTAAATCTAATTAAAATATTCATTGAATTTTATAATGAACCAAACTTGTTGTATCAGCTCCTTGTGGTATTGCCCTAATTTAGAAACCACTGACACCTTTTATAAAAATGTTTTAGCATTTAAATTAATTGTTTCTAGCAGTAACAGAAAACAAAAAGGCAAGGAAATAAATAAATAAATAAATAAATAAACTAAATCTCGCCCCAGGCGACAGCCCACCCGGCCCACTCCCCCTTCCCCACCTGCCCCCGTCCCCTCCGTCACCTGCTCCGGTGCCGTGGCGGCACCGCCGTGGCCGGCGCACCTGCAGGCCTCCCCCACCCTCACTGTGGCCGGAAAAGGGATAAGCCAGCCCCCGGGCACCCCTGGAACACGCCCCACCCCATTCCCCTCTCCTCCACCTCGTTCCCGTCAGGGGAAGAGCCACCCGCGGCTGCCGTCGTCGTCGTGGTGAACCGCCGCGGCCAACGTGACTCCTGTGCCAGGACGAGTTGCCCAGAAGCCCCCTCACCGTCTTCCTCGTCTTCCAGTACAGGGCATCGACGCCGAGGACCACCGCAGCCTGCAAATCGCGCGCTTCTTCTACCTCGGTCCTCCGCGCCATTGTTGACGGGAAGCTTCACCCCGAGCTCCCCCGGCCAAACTGCCTCCGCTACTCGTCCCCTGTGAGCAGCCCGCGTCCTTCCCCTCTTTTTCCCGCGTCAGATTCTCGTCGTAGCTCCGTCCCTGCGTTGCCCTGCTCCGGCCGCCGCCACGGTCGACGTAGACGTCGCGAGGAGCCGCTCCAGTTCACTACGATGACACCTACGGGTGCGCCTCGCCACCCCGCGCACGTAAGAGCAAACCGCCCCTCTTTTGGGGCACCACATCGGCTGGACGGACATCGCCGCCGCGTCGGCCTCGTCGCCGGCGTGGTCGCGACGGGTTGATAGTGGCCTGGGTGCCACTGACCCGTGGGCCCCGCCTCGCTAATCCACTGTTAGTGGCTAACCAGCCACTGACAGTGGGCCCATGCCCCCTTAAGAACTTTTACTTGCTAATAAAACTGGATAATAACCCCCTGGGTGTATGACAGATGGGCCCATGCCCTTAAACTAATTTTAGTTGGTTAATTAAGCTCTTGTTAGTATGACACCTGGGCCCCACTGCCTTTTTATTAATAAAAATGATTTTTGGTAATTGTTGAGAGTATGACATGTGGGCCAAGTGATTAATTAAATTTAATTAAAAGTTTAATTAGCACTGTGAGGCTGACTAGTGGGTCCGACTAGTCAGGTTTGACTGGTCAAACCCCTGTTCTGGATAATGTTGAATTTAAGTAATAAATTAAATTCAGAAAATCTTTTAAAATGATTATTTAAATATCTCTTAAACCGTATGTCAGATTCAAAAACTTTATACATCAAAATTGATCAGAAAAATATAACGAATACGGATACGCTATCCGTATACCCACCACACCTCTCTAGCTCAACGAACATCGACATCCCCCCTCCAGACCGTCGGTCCAATGATTTGTCCGGTACTGTTAAAGTATCCAGATGAATTTATTCCGAACATGAATGTTGTTCAGAATGGTTCAACTAGCACGGATACACCCCTCTTATGTTTGTCGGATGTCCACGACACCTTCGGCATGATACCTTCCCCCTCCGGTCGCCCTATCCGGTAATCACCCGGAGCCGGTAGTTCATCCCCGGATGAATTCCTGCTCCGAGCAACGTGCATTGCACTGCGTTAGAACACCGTTAACTTTGCATACGTCATGACATGTATTTGTTTGCTATGATTGCTTTGTATTTACTGTGTTTATCCCCCTTATTCTCCGGTAGACCCCGCTGCTACCGCCGACTACACTGCTGCCGAGTACGACTACGTCGTCGACGACCGCACCCCTACCGTCGAGCTACCAGGAAAGCAAAGCCATTCTCTTCCCACAGATATCGCCTATATTTCCGTACATTTCTTGCACTAGGCATTGTTACTACTGCTGCTACGTTACAATCCTATTCAATTGCATAGCCTGTTTTTGTCGCCCCTTGATGTACTTTCCTTTACCCTATGCTGCCTATTATATATATTATATTCAGTAGTGAGCCCTGCACATTGTTAGCTAGGATTAGATAGCGGGTCGTGATCACTCAGGGGAGTGAACGCGGATACAAATTATTATAACTGCATAGGTACGGTATAATGCAGACACCGCCTCAGGCCCCCTAGCGCGGCTCTGTCGAGCCACCATCAAGAGTGAGCTATCAAGGAGTAATCCTTGTACTCCACTCGTTGTTGACCCTGTATAGCCGCTCTAGGTACCTGAGCAACGGTTGTCCTTAAAGGTAAGAAAGTCGGGCGACCCAACGGTGCCCGTGAGAGGTATATTGTCGGGAACGACAGGGAGGGTACGACCGACGTTACTGGCGTGCTTGGCCCCTGCTCGTATCTCGCGAGAGTTACCAAACTATGAAAAGTCGAGATCTACCAAGAGCACATGCGAGACAAGGTAAGGAGACGGTTCACCTTGTCGGTAACCGCAGAGACTTGGTGGGGCGACAGGGCAGACACCGATGTACTGGTGGTCCTGACTGCTGTCGTTGACCGCGGGTCAGTTAAGTCGAGGCAACGATAACGGTTGGCACGCAAGTTAATAAAATGACTAATGATTCAGTGAATGTCTTGAGTTGGCTATATGCCATGTACGCACTACCTACCCGTGGGAATTACGAGTTATGGGCTCCTCTGCTTCGTAGTGTCGTCCGAGGACTATTCAGACGTCAGCGGTACTGCGGGCTGATTGCCGGGAAGTGGTGTGGTCTTATTTGCTCGCGCGGTGGTGTCTTATTTGGATTTCCTTTAACTTCACCGGCCAGTCACGCACCGTGCAGGAGTACGTTCGGGTTGGGGTCCAAGGCCCGGCGTACTTAGGATTTAGACCGGCGGATGGCCTCTCTGTTGAGTTTGAAAGATGGGCTACGGAGTGTCGGATAGCCTCGGTGGAGCGTTCCCTAACAAGGTTCCCGCCACCCTGGAGATCCGTGCATGTAGTGTAATACAAGTGCACCCCTGCATGGAAGATTAATCTATTCGAATAGCCGTTTCCACGGTAACAGGACGCTTTATGCTGAAGTTGGATCTTACCACTACAAACTATTATTATTAAATTGTATGGTTTCGGGTTTTCTTCCTCGCTGGGATGTCGAGGAGGTGAACTCGGAGGCATTGCTAATTATTACTACTTATTATTATACAATGTTGCAGCAACTTCTGCTGCATTGTTACTTTATGCTTTATATAAAATGTTGGCTGATTCTTACCTCATGCTGCAAGACATCGTCGGAAGATGCTAGTCTTCGATAGGCCTAGCTTCTTACCCTTATTCTGATTTCTATCTTGCGGTCCACTATATACAACCTCCTCTTTCCGTTGATACAATGCATAATGCTTAGTAGCGGACGTAAGACTCGCGGGTATGCTAGATACTCACCTTTGCTTTATTTCCCATTTTTTCGCTTTGCCTGATCGGCCGCTGCAGCCGACGTTGGAGCCCAGGAGCAGGAGTACCCCGGAGGCGACTACTACGACGTCGAGTTCCCCGTCGACCAGGAGTAGTTCGGTGGATCCCAGGCAGGAGGCCTCGCCTTTTCGATCTGTATCTCTGATGTCATTTGTGCTAGCCTTCTTAAGGAAAAACTTGACTAACTATGTCTGTACTCAGATATTATGGCTTGTATGACTTATGTATTCGGATCCTCGTGATCCCTGGTATTGTAACATATTTGTTTATCATTTTGTGTTTAGTGTTGTGCTGTGATATTCTCACCGTGGCACCCTAATCTCACTCGTGTACCCTGCGTGTATGATTACTGTACACGGGTTGATTTTGGGGGCGTCACAAGTTGGTATCAAAGCCGACTGCCTGTAGGAAGCCACCCCACCACTACTTGGTCGAAGTTGAGTCTAGACTTTGAAAAACTATTTTGCTAACTTAATATTTGGCTTACGGGCCCACATCGATGTCACTACGTGTGATATCTATGGTATTAGGATCCTTTTCTCCTTACCTATGCTCTGGGAATCTTCTCTCTTATCCTTGCTGGTAAGTTTTACAAACTCTGACATTAGGATCACGTTCTCTTGATTCCACCGGGCGTTTTGGTGCTTCCCCCATTGATTGAGTCGTGTCGCAGGAGTTCTACCCCAGGTCCCGGACCGCGGATCCCATTCTCATTCTGGGCAGGCCGCGCGTCCTCTGGCATTAAGTCATGTGGCCAACAGTTTTCTTGCGGCGTGATTGACATAGTGGAATCTATGTCGCGTTGTGTAATCCTTACCGCGGTCTGCGCACCGCCTAGTGAGTCCTTTTTCCTTAATTTCTACGACGTTACGCTGCCAGATTTTCGATTGACTCCGTGTGTAAATGTGTATGTCTTATATGACTACTCCTATATATATCCGCGCCTCCTCTTCGTTGTCGCTTTACTTCATGCTTGATCCGGTATCTCGTTAAATTTTCATCGCTGAAATACCCCTGTTAAATTCTAGCAGGATGGCTGGTCGTGGTCGTGGTGCCAACGACCCACCTCCGCCGCCGGATTACATGGCCGCGATGTTGCAACAGTTCGAGATGAACCGTCAGTTCATGGAGAATGTCATGGCTCAGTTCCCCCAGCCGAATCAGAATGGGCACCACCATCAGCACGCCACCGTGACTCTGCACGACTTCAACCGCCTCAACCCCACTATGTTCCGCAACACTGTTCAGCCGTTGGATGCTGATGACTGTCTTCGCGACATCACTCACGAGCTGGAGTCTGCTAATGTCGATCCAGCCGACTAGGTGAACTTTGCATCTTATCATCTGAAAGGCGCCGCTGCTCAGTGGTGGAGCACCCACAAGCGTTCACTGCCAGTTGGAGAAGTCGTCACTTGGGATGAATTTCAGTCTGCCTTTCGCGCCCGCTACATTCCTCAGGGGATCATGGATCGTAAGGCGGAAGAATTCCGTAACCTCACTCAGGGCGACATGACTGTTGAAGCCTATCAGCGCGAGTTCCTCAACCTCTCTCGCTATGCGGAAGAAGAGATCACCACTGATGCTCACAGGCAGCAGAAGTTCCATCGTGGCCTCAATCCATACCTCAGGCTCGCTCTTGCCGTTCATGATTTCGCCAACTTCGCCACCATGGTGAACAAGGCTATCACCGTCGAGACTGCCCAGATGGAGCAGAAGAACTCACTGAAACGCTATCGTGACGTTGGCTCATCTTCGGGCGCAACACAGAAGCGTCGTATCTGGCTCCCTACCAGTGTGACCCATTCAGCTGTCCCTGCTCCAAGGCCGTCTTATGCTGCACCCCGTCTGCCTCCGCCACCGCAGATGCCAAGAGCTCTGCCTGCACCACCCAATGCTACACCCCTTCGTCCTCAGTATGGATTATGCTTCACGTGCCGCCAACCTGGGAATTTTTCCAGAGAGTGCCCCCAGAAACAAAAGCAACTGGTAGTTCACCCCGCTGGCCGTGGAAATGGTCGTGGAAACAACAGGACCCCAACTATAATACTGGGTCTGCTGCTCATGCTCGCGGTCATGCTAACAACATCAATGTTGAAGAAGCTCAGCAACAACCCGCTACCGTGATGGGTACCCTTCTTGTTAATTCCGTACCTGCTACTGTTTTATTTGATACAGGAGCATCAAATTCATTCTTGTCGGAAGCATTTGCATTGTCGCATAACTTTACGCTAGAAAAGATGAACCCACCGATGGTTGTCCGCACCCTGATAGGCCATTCCCACACCTCCAAGATCGTGCCCGAAACCACCGTTGAAATTGAAGGGATTGAATTCCTTGCTTCCCCCATCGTTCTGAAGTCTTCCACCATAGACCTCATTCTGGGAATGGATTGGTTGAAATTCCACGATGCGGCACTGTATTGTGGCACCAAGTCTGTCCAACTTTTTCACCCCTCCGGCGAGATTGTTAACCACACCACCCGAATTACCCGTAATGCTGAAACCCAGATATTTATGATGAATGCTTTGAATATCTCACCTCTGGAAGGCATCGAGAATGTTCCAGTCGTTCGCAATTTCCCCGACGTCTTCCCCGAGGAACTGCCGGGAATACCCCCGATCCGAGAAGTCAAATTTGTCATCGACTTGAAGCCCGGCACCACCCCTATTGCCAAGCGTCCTTACAAGATTCCGCCACATGAACTCCTTGAACTTAAGGAGGAAATCGACAAGGCACTTCAAAAGGGATTCATTCGCCCCAGTTCCTCTGCTAGGGGAGCACCTTCGCTTTTTGTCAAGAAGAGCGATGGGACAAACCGATTGGTCCAAGATTATCGGCCCATTAACCAAGCCACCATCCAGAACAAATACCCACTTCCCCGGATCAACGATCTGTATGATCAACTTGCCGGATCCAAGGTGTTTTCTAAACTCGACTTGAGGTTGGGTCATCACCAAATCCGAGTCCGTGATGAGGACATTCCGAAGACTGCCTTCATTACTCACTATGGTTCATACGAGTACACCGTCATGTCCTTTGGCTTAACCAATGCTCCAGCCACCTTCTCCAGATTGATGAATTATATTTTCATGGAGTACCTCGACAAGTTCGTCGTGGTTTATCTGGATGATATATTGATATATTCCAAGAATGAAGAAGAACATGTTGAACATCTTCGTCTTATACTGGAGAAGCTTCGAGAACACAAACTCTACGCTAAGTATTCTAAGTGTGAGTTCTGGCTTCCCAAAGTAACCTACCTTGGACATGTGATTTCCAAGGATGGCATTGCTGTCACCCCAGAACGTGTCCAGGCTATTCTTGACTGGACTCCTCCCAAGACCGTCAAGCAAGTCCGCAGTTTCCTCGGGCTCGCTAGCTATTGTCGCCGTTTCGTCGAGAATTTTTCCAAGATTGCCAGGCCTCTGACTAATCTGCTTCACAAAGGCGTCAAGTTTGAGTGGAGCATGATATGATCGAGCTGCAACAAGACTTGACTTATCGGGAACATCCGAGCCGCATTCTCGATCAGTCTGAGCATCGAACCCGCAACAAGACCGTCAAGTTCCTCAGGGTACAGTGGTCGAATCATTCTGAAGATGAAGCCACCTGGGAACGCGAAGATCGCCTTCGCGATGAATACCCCGATCTTTTCCTCGCTACCACTTAAATTCTCGGGTCGAGAATTCTTGTAGTGGGGGAGATTTGTAACACCCTCAGTGTATGTAACAGTAACCATCATCACTGTTGACCATCACTGTTTGTTAATCACTGTTATCCCCTGTCCTTAATAAAATTTTGCATTTGCTCTTTTCAAACCATGCTGGTTGGTAATCAAAACCCAAAGCCCAATGCATCTTGCTCATCAAGAAACCAAACCCTAGTTGAAACTGCTTTGAATGAAAATTAAAACAAAAGTGTTCAAATAAAGTTGTTCCATAAATCCTGGAACCACTTTTGTAAATTGCCAAAAAATCATTAGAAGCATATTGGACTAACTTTGGTAAATTATAAGGCTTTAGAAAATTGTGAACAATTATAACAGCAGCACCTAAATTCCATTTTAGCAATTTTAAATCTAATTAAAATATTCATTGAATTTTATAATGAACCAAACTTGTTGTATCAGCTCCTTGTGGTATTGCCCTAATTTAGAAACCACTGGCACCTTTAATAAAAATGTTTTAGCATTTAAATTAATCGTTTCTACCAGTAACAAAAAATAAAAAGGCAAGGAAATAAATAAATAATAATAAAAAAACTAAATCTCGCCCCAGGCGACAGCCCACCCGACCCACTCCCCCTTCCCCACCTGCCCCCGTCCCCTCCGTCACCTGCTCCGGTGCCGTGGCGGCACCTCCGTGGCGGGCGCGCCTGCAGGCCTCCCCCACCCTCACTGTGGCCGGGGAAGTGATAAGGCAGCCCCCGGGCACCCTTGGGACACGCCCCCACCCGATTCCCCTCTCCCCCACCTCGTTCCTGTCAGGGGAAGAGCCACCCGCGGCTGCCGTCGCCGTCGTGGTGAACCGCCGCGGCCAACGTGACTCCTGTACCAGGACGAGTTGCCCAGGAGCCCCCTCACCGTCTTCCTCGTCTTCCAGTATAGGGAATCGACGCCGAGGACCACCGCAGCCTGCAAATTGCGCGCTTCTTCTACCTCGGTCCGCCGCGCCATTGTTGATGGGAAGCTTCACCCCGAGCTCCCCTGGCCAAACTGCCTCCGCTACTCGTCCCCTGTGAGCACCCCGCGTCCTTCCCCTCTTTTTCCCGCGTCAGATTCTCGTCGTAGCTCCGTCCCCGCGTTGCCCTGCTCCGGCCGCCGCCACGGTCGACGTAGACGTCGTGAGGAGCCGCTCCAGTTCACGCCGATGACACCTACGAGTGCGCCTCGCCACCCCGCGCACGTAGGAGCAAACCGCCCCTCTTTTGGGGCACCACAGCGGCTGGACGGACATCGCCGCCGCGTCGGCCTCATCGCCAGCGTGGTCGCGACGGGTTGACAGTGGCCTGGGTGCCACTGACCCGTGGGCCCCGCCTCGCTAATCCACTGTTAGTGGCTAACCAGCCACTGACAGTGCGCCCATGCCCCCTTAAGAACTTTTACTTGCTATTAAAACTGGATAATAACCCCCTGGGTGTATGACAGATGGGACCATGCTCTTAAACTAATTTTAGTTGGTTAATTAAGCTCTTGTTAGTATGACTCCTGGGCCCCACTGCCTTTTTATTAATAAAAATGTTTTTTGGTAATTGTTGAGAGTATGACATGTGGGCCCAGTGATTAATTAAATTTAATTAAAAGTTTAATTAGCACTGTGAGGCTGACTAGTGGGTCCCACTAGTCAGGTTTGACTGGTCAAACCCCTGTTCTGGATAATGTTGAATTTAAGTAATAAATTAAATTCAGAAAATCTTTTAAAATGATTAAAACTTTGAATTTAAATATCTCTTAAACCGTAAGTCAGATTCAAAAACTTATACATCAAAATTGATGAGAAAAATATAACGAATACAGATACGCTATCCGTATACCCACCACACCTGTCTAGCTCAACGAACATCGACATCCCCCCTCCGGACCGTCGGTCCGATGATTTGTCCGGTACTGTTAAAGTATCCGGATGAATTTATTCCGAACACGAATGTTGTTCAGAATGGTTCAACTAGCACGGATACACCCGTCTTATGTTTGTCGGATGTCCACGACACCTCCGGCATGATACCTTCCCCCTCCGGTCGCCCTATCCGGTAATCACCCGGAGCCGGTAGTTCATCCCCGGATGAATTCTCGCTCCGAGCAACGTGCAATGCACTGCGTTAGAACACCGTTAACTTTGCATACGTCATGACATGTATTTGTTTGCTATGATTGCTTTGTATTTACTGTGTTTATCCCCCTTATTCTCCGGTAGACCCCGCTGCTACCGCCGACTACACTGCTGCAGAGTACGACTACGTCGTCGACGACCGTACCCCTACCGTCGAGCTACCAGGAAAGCAAAGCCATTCTCTTCCCCCAGATATCGCCTATATTTCCGTACATTTCTTGCACTAGGCATTGTTACTACTGCTGCTACATTACAATCCTATTCAATTGCATAGCCTGTTTTTGTCGCCCCTTGATGTACTTTCCTTTACCCTATGCTGCCTATTATATATATTATATTCAGTAGTGAGCCCTGCGCATTGTTAGCTAGGATTAGATAGCGGGCCGTGATCACTCAGGGGACTGAACGCGGATACAAATTATTATAACTGCACAGGTACGGTAGAATGCAGACACCGCCTCAGGCCCCTTAGCGCGGCTCTGCCGAGCCACCATCAAGTGTGAGCTATCAATGAGTAATCCTTGTACTCCACTCGTTGCTGACCCTGTATAGCCTCT
The DNA here is from genome assembly GCA_950022295.1 of Bromus sterilis. NCBI lineage: Eukaryota > Viridiplantae > Streptophyta > Magnoliopsida > Poales > Poaceae > Bromus > Bromus sterilis. The sequence goes on from OX465595.1 coordinate 72,304,857, forward strand.
CTAGGTACCTGAGCAACGGTTGTCCTTAAAGGTAAGAAAGTCGGGCGACCCAACGGTGCCCGCGAGAGGTATATTGTAGGGAACGACAGGGAGGGTACGACTGACGTTACTGGCGTGCTTGGCCCCTGCTCGTATCTCGCGAGAGTTACCAAACTACGAAAAGTCGAGCTCTACCAAGAGCACATGCGCGACAAGGTAAGGAGACGGTTCACCTTGTCGGTAACCGCAGAGACTTGGTGGGACGACAGGGCAGGCACCGATGTACTGGTGGTCCTGACTGCTGTCGTTGACCGCGGGTCAGTTAAGTCGAGGCAACGATAACGGTTGTCACGCAAGTTAATAAAATGACTAATGATTTAGTGAATGTCTTGAGTTGGCTATATGCCATGTACGCACTACCTACCCGTGGGAATTACGAGTTATGGGCTCCTCTGCTTCGTAGTGTCGTCCGAGGACTCTTCAGACGTCAGCAGTACTGCGGGCTGATTGCCGGGAAGTGGTGTGGTCTTATTTGCTCGCGCGGTGGTGTCTTATTTGGATTTGCTTTAACTTCACCGGCCAGTCACGCACCGTGCAGGAGTATGTTCGGGTTGGGGTCCAAGGTCCGGCGTACTTAGGATTTAGACCGGCGGATGGCCTCTCTGTTGAGTTTGAAAGATGGGCTACGGAGTGTCGGATAGCCTCGGTGGAGCGTTCCCTAACAAGGTTCCCGCCACCCCGGAGATCCGTGCGTGTAGTGTAACACAAGTGCACCCCTGCAGGGAAGATTGATCTATTCGAATAGCCGTGTCCACGGTAACAGGATGCTTTATGCTGAAGCTGGATCTTACGACTAGAAACTATTATTATTAAACTGTATGGTTCCGGGTTTTCTTCCTCGCTGGGATGTCGAGGAGGTGAACTCGGAGGCATTGCTAATTATTACTACTTACTATTATACAATGCTGCAGCAACTTCTGCTGCATTGTTACTTTATGCTTTATATAACTGTTGGCTGATTCTTACCTCATGCTGCAAGACATCGTCGGAAGATGCTAGTCTTCGATAGGACTAGCTTCTTACCCTTATTCTGATTTCTATCTTGCGGTCCACTATATACAGCCTCTTCTTTCCGTTGATACAATGCATAATGCTTAGTAGCGGACGTAAGACTCGCGGGTATGCTAGATACTCACCTTTGCTTTATTTCCCCTTTTTTCGCTTTGCCTGACCGGCCGCTGCAGCCGACGTTGGAGCCCAGGAGCAGGAGTACCCCGGAGGCGACTACTACGACGTCGAGTTCCCGTCGACCAGGAGTAGTTCGATGGATCCCAGGCAGGAGGCCTCGCCTTTTCGATCTGTATCTCTAATGTCATTTGTGCTAGCCTTCTTAAGGCAAAACTTGACTAACTATGTCTGTACTCAGATATTATGGCTTGTATGACTTATATATTCGGATCCTCGTGATCCCTGGTATTGTAACATATTTGTTTATTCTTTTGGTGTTTAGTGTTGTGCTGTGATATTCTCACCGTGGCACCCTAATCTCAGCCGTGTACCCTGCGTGTATGATTACTGTACACGGGTTGATTTTGGGGGCGTCACATTTCTGCTTGCTCCATGCCTATGTTGTGTGATATTGCTATGATATTGATGAACTTCCATACACTTTTGATCATATTCAGACTAACCTATTAACTCAGTGCACCCCAGTGCCAGTTCCTGTTTTCTGCTGTTTTTCAATTTCAGGTTTCCCCCATATTAAAAGTGCTCCAAAAATTCAGGAAAAGCCAATAAAAAATCAGCGTGCAGGAAGCTTCCGGAATCACCGAGGGGGGGGGGCAGAGAGGACCCACCAGGGCCCAGGTGCCCTCCCGGCGCGCCCCAGGGTGGGGCCGCACCATTGGGCTGCCTGGACCCCTGGTGCCCCCCCTGGCTGCCCCCCTTCGCCTATTTATTCCCTGTGACGCAAAAACCGCGAGACGGGAACCCTTTTTCGCGATCTCTCCTCTGTTCCGCCGCCGCGCTTCCAAGATCGGGAGCACCAGAAGATCTCTTCCCGGCACCCTGCCGGAGGGAGGAATCACCTCCGGGAGCTTCTCCACCACCATGGATGCTTCCCGGATGAACCGTGAGTAGTCCACCTTGGACCATGGGTCTATGATCAGTAGCTATGTGATGTTCTCCTACCCTCTTTGTTCTTCATGGATTAGACCTCGTGAGCTGCCCTACATGATCGAGGCACATATGAAATATTTCTGCTGTTGCTATGCTGAGTTTGCTGGGATCCGATGGATTATGAGATTATGTTCAGATTGTGTTTGAGTTATATATTTGATTCTCCTCTTTTATATTTATGTTCTTGAGTAATTCTTGCATGTTCTCCATTTTTGTTTATTGCTTTGGCCAAGTAGTAGGTAGTGACTCCAAGAGGGAGCGTTATGCATGATTGTGGGTTCATGCCCCCCGATGACTAGCTTGAGTGACAGAAACATGAGTCTAGGGGATGTGCTGTTGCCACAAGGGGGAAAACAACGGTGCTTGTACTTGCGGGTGCAAGGATTGTTTACTTTGCGCAAGGTTCTTTAATGCAGTTGTCCGTTGCTACTTAATACCAGCGAGATGTTCTGGATAGATATCTCAAGGTGGATGATTAGTAGGTAGATGCAGATGGATTTCGGTCTACTTGTATTGGCGTACCGCCCGTGCTTTTGAGCCTCTTCCTTTCTTTATAGCATAATTAGCATTGGTTTGCGCACATAATCCTGTCAATTTCCCAGCTGTAATTTGTTTACCTCGCATGGCTATTTTATCGTCTTTTGGGAGAGAGACATCACTAGTGAACATCATAGGACCCCGGTCCATATTTCCAGTACTGTTTACACCCACTATCAATTTACTGCTTTATTTACTTTTCTGTTGCTATCACTATCATTATTATCCCGTGTGTTTTATACTTTGTAAACAACAACGCCGGAGGGATTGACAACCCCTTTGTACTCGTTGGGAGCAAAGTTATCTTTTGTGTGTGCAGGTCCACGACAGTAGCCAATCTCTGGCGCCGTTGTCATCATCTTGTCATTATAGGAGTCCTACTGGAGACAATCCTTGGTATCTTCACCGAGGGAAATTTGCTGCTGTCTACATCTCAACCTTCCACTTTGGGTAACCAACGAGGGGCGGGAAGTAAACTCTCGTGACATCAAAGCAATTTCTGGCGCCGTTGCCGGGGACTCCGCTCTTCAAGATAGGGGAGTTGCACACTATCTTTTATCTTTGCTTTTTAGTCTTGTTAGGTTACCTTTCAATTTCTGCTTTTGTGTCTTTTATGAAAAAACAAAAAATAGTTGCTACCTTTCTTCTTTGTCTTTCTCTGCCTACTGATGCTATCTTCACCGTGGGTGTGGAACCACCCAAATATGGAAGGATGGACATGTTTCACTCTGATCGTCTTCGATCAATTTGTGCTCGCGCTAAAAACCCAACCGACTTGGTTGAGGGAAAATCATTGGATGAGCATGCTCATTATACGCCGCACCGACTATCTCAGAAAGGGAAACACTTATGGGACCAAATACAAACTTCTTATTGCTATGCTGAGTGTTTATGCCACATTTATGATTTTACTTGCTGTTCTAATATAGATCATAAACACCTTCCTTTCCAATGTGAGTTTAATGAAAATGAGATCTTATCTTCTTATGCCAAAGGTGTTTATGATTACTTTGATATTGAACAGATTGAAGAGTTTGTTGCTTTTAAAGGTGCTTATGAGATCGCTTCTTTGATTGAAAAGTATCACGATACTATTTACAAATCTGAAAACTTTGCAGTTCTTGCTTATTGCTTCGAGAATTATACTTCCAATTCTTATATTAAGGATTTTAAAAATAAAATGTTTGCTGCCCTAGAAGAGGCTAATGATTGCTTTGATGAGGAATCCCATGATTCCGAGGACTCACTTGATACTTCCCTTTCTGATGAACTTAATACTTGCTTTGTTGATGGCCTTGATGCCAATATGGATTATGCTTGCGAAGATGAACTTGTTATAGTTCCTTACGTCAAGCATGGAAATTGTTGCTATTGCACCCACACTTGATGTCCCTATTATCCTTCTGAAATCTCCAACTCCGGAGAATTTTCCTCTTATCAAAGCTCAATGTGAGGGGTTGCATTTATCTTATGATCCTAAAAACCGTGTTGAAAACAATACACGTGTGCTTGTAGGTCATGAACAATATGATTTATGTGATAGTTATATTCTTGATGTTGTTCATGATACTACTGAAAATTACTTTGAGAGAGGAAAGTTTGGTTATAGAAACTTCCATGTTACAAAAACACCTCTCTCTAAGTTGAAACTTTTGAAGTTGTTCTTGTTCTACTTTTCTATGCATGTCACTGTGTGCCTCTTTGATTTATTTTCTTACAAGATGCCTATGCATAGGAAGTGGGTTAGGCTTAAATGTGTTTCATTTTTGCTTCTTGATGCTCTCCTTTGCTTAAACTCTTATTCTCTTGTGAGAGCATCTTCTATAAACCTTAAGTCTAGCTAATGGCTTTAAAGAAGCGCTTTCGGGAGGCAGCCCGCAACGAATTTAGGATTTCCTTTTTGTTTTTCTTCTGTTTTAGTGGCCTTGATGATTTTTACTACTGTAGCAACATCATTGTATCTTTAATTTTGAAGCTTTGTGCCATTTATAGCCTCATATGACAAGGGAAGTGAAAGTTGTGACATGCTGTCCAGAAAACAGATTCTGTCCTCGTGACTAGAAAAATCACAGAAAAATCCCAGTTCATCTTTTTGAGCTGATTTTTTTACACATCGTGCTCTATACAACTACGGAACTTTCGTATGTTCTGCGTTTTTTGATTTGAGTTGCAGAAGTATCCCTAATATTTTTACTACCTGCTGGTCTGTTTTTCACAGATTCTGTCCTGTTTTGCCTTTCCTTCATTTTGTGAACCTTGAGCTTGCTTTTTCTTTGCAAAAACTTTTTGGCAATCATGAGAAACAGTAGCTATTCAAGAATATCTTTGTTTCCAGTAGAGAAAAAATTATTTTATTATGGGTACTAACCTCGCTAATCAGATTATGATGAGTTATGTATGAAGGGAGTTTTCAAGTGTGCGAGGGAAGATGATGAAAGAAGATTAAGAAGTGTCAAGCGTTCAAGCTTGGGGATGCCCCATGCATCCCCAAGAAATATTCAAGGAGACTCGAGCGTCTAAGCTTGGGGATGCCCCCGTGCATCCCCTTCTCCATCAACAATTATCAGTTCGTCTCTCGTTTCACTATATTTTTATCACTTCATGCATTATGTGCTATTCTTGGAGCGTCTCGCTCTTAGGTTTTATTTTTAGTTTTCTTTATCTTTGCTTGCTGTTCATAACAAGTTAGAACCCATCTTTCTTTGTGTGGGAGAGAGACACGCTCCACTTTCAAAATCTAGAACACAACATAGGACTTTTCATGCTTATCTTTGTTGTGTGTGTTCTTTATCTTTTTCATAGCTACTGCCATGTTTTGCTCTTAGTTTTCATGCTTATCTTTTCAAAGAGCTTTTGTTTAGTTTTTTGCTGGAACTCTCTTGAGTTTTCATGTTTATCTTGTTTAGAGAGTTTGCCTGTTGCACTGAGTTTTGTGTCTTGACTTGAAGTTGGTAATTGAGGTTGCTATTCTTTTATAGTAGTAACTTGCAATAGTTTTGAAGTATTATTTTGAATAATGTTTGGAATTTTGGTGTCAATAGCTTTAGCCTATTAGTGATAGATGTCGTATTTTGGGCAATCCGTGTTTATTTTCAAAACTTACAAAATTAGTTGAGAACTTTAGCTACTAGATGGATCACTACTCTTCTGAGGGGTCGAATATTAGAGTACACTCACGTACCATGAGTCGAGGATGCGCAAGGATAACCAAACCCCCATACACTCCTCCTCGGGGTACTTGTCTCTTTGTGAAACCTCCCTATTAGATTGAGAGTTACCGATAATAAGTGCATGACTTCTTTGGACTAATGTGAGTATTCGAAAATTGACACTTCCACCTTCCCATATTTTTCTAGCCTCTCCTGTGCCGTGCATTGATTTCTTCTCACTCCGAGAGTTGGCGTTCACCTTCGCCGGTACATCCATACCCTTGGCACGATACGCTCCGTCATCATAAACCTCCTTATATCTTCCTCAAAACAGCCACCATACCTACCTACCAAGGCATTTCCATAGCCTTTCCGAGATATATTGCCATGCAACATCCATCTTCTCATGACTTGATCTTCATGTCATACATGCTACTTGTTTGATCGATGAGCCGCATGCTAGTTGGGCCTTGCCCTAATCATTGCTACATGACGCGCTAGTATCATTGCATATCCTACTACACTGGCAGAGGCATACATTTGCATACATCATGATAGTTACATCTTCTTTATGATTTGACTACTTTGTAAAGTGTGAAAGATCTTCTATACTTCTTGTAACATATAGAGTGTTGCCCCTAAAGTGAGGAAAAGATCCCAAAGTGGACAAAATCAAAAGATCCCAAAGAGGACAAATGAGAGAAATAGAAAGAGCCATTGAGGCCACCAAAAAAATACAAAAAATAGAAAAAAGAGAAAAAGAAATAAAAAGAGAGAAGGGGCACACTACTATTCCTTTTGAGAGATCCACACTCGTACTCCCTCTTATATCTTGTACTCTATAGAGATTATCATTCATGCATATAGCTATGTGGGGACCTTCACACTATATAACTTGGCTTGTATATTCCAATGATGAGCCTCCTCAAATGAGCTCTAGGTCTTCTTGAGCAAGCAAGTTGGATGCACCCCCACTAGTTCCATTGGAGAGCTTACCTTAGCTCATATGTGCATCCGTTGCATGGCAATCCCTACTCCTCACATCATATTTATCATTTGGCTTTCTCTCGCCTATGATTGTCCTCATTGGTGTGAGCCTTTCACACATTTTTGTCTTCCTCCTCCACCATATTCTCTCTTTGCCATCCTAAGTGTCAACTTTCTTGCTTACGTTTATCCATTGCATGAGTGCTAGAAATGTCGAAAAGGAGTGGATCATTTTGACTTGTACCTGGCTAGTGGTCTGCGGATGAGGTAAGATAAGATTCCAAAGAAGACCAAGTGTGAAACTTTAGTAGATTAAGTTCTCAACACAAAAATACTTTTTCTCGTATATCCCTATCCCCTTTCTTGCACACAAACACCATTTGGAGACATTCGAGTCACGGACAGCGAGAGCTCTTGCACCTTTATGTTCTTATGTTGCTTGTTTCAATACTAAATATAGACTCTTGCCTGTTATGACTTGAATTGAATTACATGCCTTGATTGCTTTACTTAAAAGTTCTTATATGGTTGTTAGCATGTCACCACAGAAATTATGCTTTTATCATTTACCTACTCGAGGACGAGCAGGAATTAAGCTTGGGGATATTGATACGTCCAAAACGCATCTACAATTTCAGCTTGCTCCATGCCTCTTTTGTGTGATATTGCTATGATATTGATGAACTTCCATACACTTTTGATCGTATTTGGACTAACCTATTAACTCAGTGCACCCCAGTGCCAGTTCCTGTTTTCTGCTGTTTTTCTATTTCAGGTTTCCCCCATATTAAAAGTGCTCCAAAAATTCGGGAAAAATCCAATAAAAAAATCAGCATGCAGGAAGCTTCCGGAATCACCGAGGGGGGGGGGGGTAGAGGGTACCCACCAGGGCCCAGGCGCCCTCCCGGCGCGTCCCAGGGTGGGGCCGCGCCAGGGGGCCGCCTGGAACCCTGGTGCCCCCCTGGCTGCCCCCTTCGCCTATTTATTCCTTGTGACGCAAAAACCCCGAGACGGGAACCCTTTTTCGCGATCTCTCCACTGTTCCGCCGCCGCCGCCCTTCCAAGATCGGGAGCACCAGAAGACCTCTTCCCGGCACCCCGCCGGAGGGAGGAATCACCTCCGGGAGCTTCTGCACCACCATGGATGCTTCCCGGATGAACCGTGAGTAGTCCACCTTGGACCATGGGTCTATGATCAGTAGCTATGTGATGTACTCCTCCCCTCTTTGTTCTTCATGGATTAGACCTCGTGAGCTGCCCTACATGATCGAGGCACATATGTAATATTTCTGCTGTTTGAGTTATATATTTGATTCTCCTCTTTTATATTTATGTTCTTGAGTAATTCTTGCATGTTCTCCGTTGTTGTTTATTGCTTTGGCCAAGTAGTAGGTAGTGACTCCAAGAGGGAGCGTTATGCATGATTGTGGGTTCATGCCCCCCGATGACTAGCTTGAGTGACAGAAACATGAGTCTAGGGGATGTGTTGTTGCCACAAGGGGGAAAACAACGGTGCTTGTATTTGCGGGTGCAAGGATTGTTTACTTTACGCAAGGTTCTTTAATACAGTTGTCCGTTGCTTTGAGTTTACACTTTGGGTGGGATTCGTAACTTAATACCAGCGAGATGTTCTGGATAGATATCTCAAGGTGGATGATTAGTAGGTAGATGCAGATGGATTTCGGTCTACTTGTATTGGCGTACCGCCCGTGCTTTTGAGCCTCTTCCTCTCTTTATAGCATAATTAGCATTGGTTGGCGCACATAATCCTGTCAATTGCCCAGCTGTAATTTGTTTACCTCGCATGGCTATTTTATCGTCTTTTGGGAGAGAGACATCACTAGTGAACATCATAGGACCCCGGTCCATATTTCCAATATTGTTTACACCCACTATCAATTTACTGCTTTATTTACTTTTCCGTTGCTATCACTATCATTATTATCCCGTGCGTTTTATCCTTTGTAAACAACAAGGCCGGAGGGATTGACAACCCCTTTGTACTCGTTGGGAGCAAAGTTATCTGTTGTGTGTGCAGGTCCATGACAACAGCCAATCTCTAGTGCCGTTGTCACCATCTTGTCGTTATCGGAGTCCTACTGGAGACAAACCTTGGTATCTTCACCGAGGGAAATTTTCTGCTGTCTACATCTCAACCTTCCACTTTGGGTAACCAACGAGGGGCGAGAAGTAAACTCTCGTGACATCAAGTACAAATATACATGTTCATGAGAGAAAAGCAAAGATAGGGCGGGGATAGAATAGAGGGAAAACAGGGTCCGATACTTAGTCAATCCGAGAGAAATACAGTGATAAGAAAAACTCGGAGTGATAAGTGTATAGGGAAACACCAAGCGAACAAAAAACACACGATAGAAAACTAACGAAAGTAAACAAACAAACAAATTTGTACAGAGTACCGATAGTTATGATCTTACTGCACATTGCGTGAGTCCAATATATTCAACTCACACCTTAGTGCGAAAAACCTTTTCTCATCCAGGGGCTTCGTAAAGATATCAGCCAATTGATCTTCGGTGCGAACATGGCTGATAACAATATCTTCTCGCTAAACGTGATCTCAAAGAAAGTGATGACGAATATCAATATGCTTCGTTCGAGAGTGTTGCACTGGATTATGGGCAATTTTGATAGCACTCTCGTTATCAGATAGCAATGGAATTTTTTTCACAAGAATACCATAATCTTTCAGCGTTTGCTTGAGCCACAGAATTTGAGTGCAGCATGAACCGACAACAATATACTCGGCTTCATCCGTAGAAATGGATACACAATTCTGTTTCTTCGAAGCCCAATAGACAAGAGATCTACCGAGAAAATGACATGTGCCTGAGGTAGATTTCTTGTCGACTCGATCACCATCCCAGTCAGAGTCAGAATATCCAACGAGATCAAACTGGGCACCTTTGGGATACCATAGTCCCAATGTAGGTGTATGAGCCAAATATCGAAGAATTCGCTTGACAGCAATATGATGTGATTCTTTCGGGTTTTCCTGAAAACGAGCACACATACAAACTGATAGCATAATGTCAGGTCTAGATGCACAAAGGTAAAGAAGCGAACCGATCATCGAGCGGTATTTCTTCTGATCGAAAGTTTTTCCCTTCTCATCTGCATCTAGATGAACATTCGTAGGCATGGGAGTCTTGATAGTTTTGCAATTGACAAGATCAAACTTCTTCAGGCAATATCTGAGGTACTTCTCCTGAGAGATAAATGTCCCATTTTTCTATTGACGGATTTGAAGTCCGAGAAAGAACTTCAATTCACCCATCATAGACATTTCATATTTCTTCGACATCATACGAGCAAATTCTTCGCTGATATCAGGGTTAGTACAGCCAAAAATAATATCATCGACATAAATTTGACACACAAAGAGATCATCTTTGTATGCACGAGTAAAAAGAGTCGGGTTAGTTGTTCCTGGTTTGAAGCCCTTCTTCAGAAGGAAATCCTTCCGTGTTTCATACCAAGCACGAGGTGCTTTCTTTAACCCATATAGGGCCTTGTGCAACCTGTACACCTTATCAGGATTCTTCGGGTCTTCAAAACCTGGTGGCTGCATAACATATACTTCTTCGATTTCACCATTAAGAAATGCACTTTTGACATCCATTTGATATAGCAATATACCATTGTAATTGGCAAAAGCAAGCATGACACAAATGGATTCAAGTCGAGCAACAGGAGCATAAGTCTCACTGAAATCAATACCTTCGATTTGGGTGTAGCCTTGTGCAACTAGTCGAGCTTTATTCCTTATAACAATGCCATCTTCATCTTGCTTGTTGTGAAAAATCCACTTCGTACCAATGATATTATGCTTCTTGGGACCAGGTCTATCGACAAGGGACCAGACTTTATTTCTCTCGAACTGGTTAAGTTCTTCGAGCATAGAAGTCATCCAGTCTGAGTCCTTCATGGCTTCATCAAATTTTGATGGTTCTAGCATGGATACAAACGAAAAAAATCCACAGAAGTTAGCTAAACGAGTGCGAGAACGAGTGGTGGGACGACCTGGTATACGAATCTCTTCGAGTATTGAGTCTACGCCCACTCTTCTTCGAACACGAGGTAAAGCTTCTTCAACAGCTTGAGGATCCGGTTGTTCTTCGGGATCAGCTTGACCGTCAGGATCAGCTTGTCCTTCGGGATCATTTCCTTCGGGTTCAGCTTGACCTTCGGGTTGAGCATTTTCTTCGTTTATACGTTCTCCTTCGACCTGTACATCATTAGCTTCGGGATGTTGATCTCCAGCGCCCCGGGCTATGTGTGGGAACATTGGACCATCATCATCTGATGACCCTCAACATAAAGGGATCTATTGCAGTGTTTTCGGTAAGTAAGAGTGTCGAACCCAACGAGGAGCGAAAGGTATTGATAGGTGATTTTGGACAAGGAATAACTGCAAGCACTGAAAGATAACCTTTTAGGGATTTTCTATATAAGAAACAATAAGATAAAAGCAAGCAAAGTAAATAGTAATGAGGAGCAGAAGTGGCCCAATCCTTTTGAGCAAAGGATAAGCCTGGAAACTGAACTTATAAAGACTAAAGCGTTCTTGAGGACACATGGGGAGGTAGTCACGTGCTTTCGCCATACTCCGTATCGATAACAAGTGTTGTGCTGATAAGTGTTGAGTGGGTGGATCTATGCTAGCACACCTTCTAGACTAAGATAAGTGCACTCTTATGATTAAACATCTTGCAAGCATCCGCAAATACAAGATAGAAATTAAGGCAAAGCCTAACCACAACAATAAGATCGAGGATCCATTATTCCCTTGTGCAAAAGTGTGCAAGCTGGGGTTCAGCTTTCTGTCACTTCGGCAACCCACCGTAAGCATTCCTAATACACAATGTATTCCCCTAGGTCCTTAATAAGGCGAAGTGTTGAGTGTTTGACTCACACAACACCACTAGGAAAATAACAACACAACTTAAATATCAAACAACACAAATTACTTCAACATCATATGACTACTAACAACTAGACTTCTCCCATGTCCTCAAGAACTAAAGTAACTACTCACAAGACATAAAAGAGATCATGATCAGAGGTGATAAATATATGATAAAAAATCTGGACATAATGATATTTCTCCAACAAAACTCAATAGCATTCACCACAAAGTAGTAATCAACACCGATAGAGTAGAGAGGATAGATAGTACGGATTACAACACAAGATAAAATTCTGAGGTGAGATTGGACGGTGGTGGAGATGGTGCTGATGTTGGGGATGATGTTGATGATGATCTCGATGATGCCCGTGACGATGGTGATGACGATGGCGATGATCTCCCCTTCCGGGAGGTGATCTTCTCGACGGAATCTGCCCGCCGGAGAGCCCTTTTCTTCTCTGTAGGTTTCCGCCACGGAGCGGCGGCGGAACTCCGTAATAGCTTCTCTTTTCTAAGTTTTCGCGTAACGAGGAGTATATAGGCCTGAGGGGGGAGCCGGGAGTGGCCCCAGGGCTCCAGGCGCCCTCCCGGCGCGGCCAGGGTGGGGCCGCGCCAGGTGGCCGCCTGGGGCTCCTGTGGCCCCCCTCTGGCCCCTCTTCGGCGTGTCTTCGTTAATCTTCTGGAAAATACCCTCCGTCAATTTTCAGGTAATTTGGAGGCATTCTTCTTCAGCAACTCAGCGTCCACTTGTTAGCGCTGAATCCCGCGTCTGCTGCTTCGGCACCGGAAAGTTGCAAACTGTGTAAAATAATCCAAAACAACATAAGAACATCATCGTAATATGAAATATATCAATAAATAAGGATGAATTACGATATAAAATAGTGATGCAATTTGGACGTATCAACTCCCCCAAGCTTAGACCTCGCTTGTCCCCAAGAGAAAACTGAGCTCGGTAAACCTGTCCACAAGTTTAGGGAGTGAAGTGTCGATAAATAAAATACGGACAAGAAGCATCATGATCTTTTCACCAAACTCAAACATCCTAAACAACAATCTCCAACTCATAAGGCCCTTATGAAAGAGTAATAACAATTATAAACAAAAGTAGGGCTAAGGAAACTCATCAAATCATGGCAAACAAATCCTTTGGTCAAGGGACAACTAATAGCTTTTACCTTTGCTCTTTATCTTTGTATTTTGAAGAGACAATTTGGGACTTTTTGAAAAAACAAGCTATTAGTCAAGCAGTGCAAATGCTAACACAAAGGAAGATGTTTGCTTGGAAAATGCTTTTGCAAACAACTTACTTATCAAGAGATAATGCCAGCAATGATATGGCATGGCAAAACTTAATGCAGCATTATATTGATGAATCCTCATCAACATCAAGTGTATGTTCTCTTTGGGAAAGGAGGAAGTAGGGAAAACTGACTCAACAAAAAAGTAAAGGAAAAAGCCTTGTTAAAGGCAAGCAGGGAAAACTCAAGTGCCATCCTTAAATCAAACAGAATGAAAACAAGTTTTGAGAGGTGCATGATTTGTCAACGAATGCTAATAGATAACTCAATTGCTTCTCAGATTGGACAAGTTTCGAGGAACGGCTCCCAAGCGGGGACGATCACATCCCCGCAATCTACTTTGTTTATCACTACCAAAGTTTTCTGATTTCTCATGAACAAAGCGTGAAGGAGGGTTTGTTTGTTGTATTATCTTTTGTGAGCTGGGCGCACTCATGCCAGTTCCTCCTCGTATTAGGGGTTTGCAGATTAGACATGCAATCCCGGGGTAAAACTTGTCCAACTTAAGAAGATCATGAGTTAACTACTACTTCCTCATGAGCTAAAACTGGGGCACAAAATAGAAGATTTTGAACATCTAAGGAACGAATAGGAAGGTATGGTGGACTCATATGGAAGATACTGGTTTCAGGGTATGGATGTACAAGCAGAATTCCGCTTAGTACAGGGGTTTGGCTAGCAAAGGCTTTGAGAGAACATACAATTGATGATGACTTGGATGCAAAGCAATATAAAGCATAAACATTAAAACAAGCATAGCATATCAAGTTGTCTTCCTTGTCAACATAACACTACAAGCATAATAACAAAGAGGGTTTGGCTATGTCGCTACTTTGAGAAAAATAACATGCTTGTTGTTATGACCAAAGCTATGTTTGCCAAGATTAAATAAAGTTTTCAAAGCCACACCTGATATAAGGTCAATACTCCCCATAAGAATCATCATGAGGTCGATTGCGTGAAGAGAATACCGAGTGCAGCGAAGCGATCAATAGAATTCTCATTAATATTCTATAATAGACGACTCCACACTCACGGATACATACCTCTCCAAAAAGGAGTGATAGACCTCAAAGGAAACACCTATTTTATAAGATAACTTCCCTAGACATGATACGACTCTACTTGACTCTAAAAGACAAAGATAAAGATAAAAATACCGGGCACTCCCCAAGCTTGGAACAAGCTAAGGGTATGCCATTACCCGAGGAGATTTACTCCTCATTCTTGTGGTTCTTCAGGTCCCTGATTATACGTCGAAGGGTTTGGTTTTCAGCTTCCAGGATTTCCACTTGCACTTTTAGTACACGGAAATCTTCACAAAGTTGGTTGGTGATGCGGTAGGCTTCGGAGATGGTGGAAAGCGTGCGCTGATCTTCAAGCGAAGTGGAGGGCCCTGAAAGGTTAAGAGAAAGATCATATTGAGGTTGGACAGACCCCACCATGATGGGATTGCTTGGACCTCCTTTGTCGGGACCCAGGGTTAGCTTATGCAAGCCTCGCTACAACACAATCATATGGAGAGCCGATAATCGTACCCACTTGTCTAAGCAGACAAGGCCAAGCACTGAACGTTCTCGGAAAGCATCGAACGTGAGGGGCATCCCATTCAGGCCGGATGATCCACTGAGATGGGTCCTCATCGTCCGCACACAAGTCTAATTGATATGGGTGATGAACTCCCATACTCATAGACAAGTCGCCTCAACCATACTATCGATTGTATTATAACCCTTACATAGACTTACTCCAGGCCGATCACTTAGTCGGGGTCTAGGGCGGGCTCGATCATACATCAAAGTGTGCACGAGACAGAGTCTCGAACAATCGCATCGCGATGCCCCAAGCTGCGCACATCTAAGGGCCACTTGGTGTATAAAAGACCGCCGCCAGATCACAACTAAGGTCTCGAAAACCCATACAAAGACATGCATGTTATAAACATACACGCAACACACATGCCTTGTATGAACAGCAGGTATCATTGCAATTCTCTACAAAGTATACATCTTTATTAATAACTCTTACAGAGTGCACACAGAGATCACAAGCATGTGATCCAACATTACAACAGACAAGCGGAAGCAAAGTAGGTCTGAGTACAGACAAGTTTAACAAATGGCTTAGAGAAGCCTTATCTAAAAACAAGCCCTCCACGAGGGAACCAATCGTCTGACTGGGACTACACTGGCTTGGTCTTGGTCCGAGTCTTCATTCTTCGAGCTTCGGTTAGAATTCCACCATCGGGGTCGGTGGGTTCATCTAAAACATAGATTAAGCAAACGTGAGTACAAAATCGTACTCAGCAAGACTTACATAGGAGCTATACTACTCATGCACATGTATCAAGGTAAGGGAGGTGGGGTTTCACTTGCAGAAGTGCCAGCTTTGACTTGG
This sequence comes from Bromus sterilis, assembly GCA_950022295.1. NCBI lineage: Eukaryota > Viridiplantae > Streptophyta > Magnoliopsida > Poales > Poaceae > Bromus > Bromus sterilis. The sequence continues at coordinate 72,320,315 of OX465595.1, forward strand.
CTAGTCCTGAACTACGAGTACGAGACTTGAGGTAAGAAGCGTACATGAGTCCACTACATCTCTTCAACCAATTACACCACTATGGTGCCTTCCTCGACTTCCCCACGAGAAAGCACGCCATAGCACTCACACTTATTTGGTGTGTTTTAGGAGTATCTGGTTCAAGTTGTCTAATAATCGAGCACAACTCTCCAAGTAGTCCCTTACCGCGGACGCGGCTATTCGAATAGTTTATTTACCCTGCAGGGGTGTACTGCTACACACATGAAACTATCAGTTACCGCCTTTGTACTCGACACCGTTCAAGAGGTGCCGGCGAGGATAATTCCCACAACTTTTACCTCACAGCCAACTCAAATTCAATGGAGACGCCTATCTGGGCTGGAATCTACATCGTGAACCCGACCGGTTTACCGATGTGGTCCCAGAAGATGTGTGCAGGGTCCCAAGCCGGTCTGAATAGCCGTTCTTCCACTTCGCAGACCGTGCCACAGACCTACCTGAACTCCGAACTAATGCGACTCATTGAACTGAGAAGGGGTGAGTTAGTAGGTTGAGCGGGGGTCCATGTGCCCAACATGTGGTAGTACTCTTCGTCTTGGATCACCACACAAGAACTCGGGCTTAGGGAGGTGTTCAACGAGAGAACCCACTGTGAACTCCTACACAGCCTCTCATCGTTCACCTTGTATTAGGGTAGATTCACCAACACATTTCACTTTCATCAACACCATGTTTACCATCATCCCGACTCACATCAAAAGCAACCTCATTGTATCACTAAGCATGCAATAAGCAGTAACAGTTGCAGGGGCCACATGATATCAATCAACTCCTATGTCGGCTAGGATTGTGGTTTGCTTACTAATGTGACAAGATGATAGGTCATGCAAAGGATATGGGTTCAACTATACGGTAGAAACGTTATCATGGTGATCATCCTAAACAATGCATAAGCGAGACATGAGAGGGAAGTGGGATTTTATAGACATGATCAATGGGGGTTTGCTTGCCTTGCTGTAGAGGTTCAGTATCGGGGTCTTAACGGTGGTCTTCTTCTTCGGGGGTGATCACCGTCTCGGAACGTCTGTCATCGGAGGCAATCATCAACAAGGGGGGACAACTTCGAAAGTAAAGATGCACATACACATGATAAGGTTGTCCATGATGTGAATGGTACTGGTTTGTAGCATATTCAATTTAATTGAAGTATATTGCATTTGAAATGCAAATTCAAACTCCAAATTCCATTTCAAATTAAGTCATATACACATTTGCTTCTGTTCCCGCATTTTAAAATGGTCTAACATGAAAACAAATTGCATATTCTTAATCCTTGCATTTTTCTGATAATTTTTGATATATTATATGTTTAATTTGGAGTTAGTATGAATTTTCTATGAATTTCCAAAGTTTAAAAGATTTTCTGGATTTTTCTGGATTATTTTAATTCTCTGGAATTGGTTTATTGCATCAGCATGATGCAATGCTGATGTCACAGGGGGGCTGACCAGTGGGCCACCACTGTGAGTGTCACTGGGGTTAACCCCTCTCTGTTTAATTAACAGAGGAGCTTAGGGGGCCAGGGGGCCCATCTGTCAGTGGCTGTGAGGGGTTTTAGGGGTGGATTAGGGGTTAAGTGCCCGGCGGCTTGACGCCGGCGGCTCGGGCACGGCGGCGCTCTCGCCGGACTGGGTATTTGGCCACAGGAGGGCACGGGGGAACCACCAAATTGAAGCCCGCAAGCTCCTGCGTCCAATCCTGCCATCGGGGGTTCACGGGGAGGGCTACTTCGACGCCGGCGACGACGAGGTGCGGCGGCCGGCTGCTGGCTCCGATGAACTATCGGCACAGGGCACGGGAGGGAGCGGGAGATGGGGGAAAAGGAGCGCATTCTCACCACGAAGACGATGGAGAACACGACGGCGTCGGGGAGAGCTTGGCGGAGGCGCAATCGACGATCTCCTTCACTGCGGCCGGCGGTGATCCTGTGAGGCTGGCGTCGACGTCGGGGCTCCTTGGGCTCGATTGGAGGGGGGCTTCGAGGGAGTCGATGGCGCTGAACGCGAAGGACAAACTCGCCTGGCTCGTCGACGACGATGGCTACGCTGGCTTAGCGGCGTGCTCTGCGGCAGCGCTCGGACGACGGCGAGAGCGAGCAGAAGAGGGCGAGGAGGTGGACCAGAGGAGGGGAAACAGCACGGGGAGCTTCTGGGCGTTCTCCAAGCGAGGGGATGAGGCACAGGGGGCCTTGGAGCTTTCTCGGCGTTGCGGTGGCGCCGCGGTGTGCTCCCAGGCCGCCACCGAGCTGCTTCGGCGTCGGGAAGGAAGACGACAAAGCGAGGGGGCTGGGCTGGGCCGGCTGGGGGCTTCAGTTGGGCCAGAATGGCCAGGGGTCCCCTTTCTATTTCTTTGTTCTTTTCTTTCTGTAATTTTGTGGTGCCTTGATAAATAAATACCTAGGCAATTTAATAAAATGCCCAAATAATTTTAAAAACCCTAGGTGGTCAGTAGCAAACCACTTATAGAATTTGAGCATTTTTGAAATTCAAAACATTTGAATTCCAATTCAAATAGGGGTCATATTTAATTTCCAAGGCACCTTTTGAATTTTTGAATATTCCATGGGCATGGGAATGAACCCAAACCACTTTTAAAATGATCACCATCATTTATAGGAATTTTCCAAATATTCAAATGATTTTTGGAAAAAGATTTTTATCTGGCCATTTGAATTAATTTCTCAGGGCTTTCTGCTTCCCCATTTTTTAATTTCTTTTGAATTTTGCATGATGCAAAGGCACAATAAAACCCTAGCACTTACCTAACTTGGGGTTGTGACATCCTTGCTGTTGGGCAGTGATAGTCTTGACTTCCTCTCTCACGGAGCGCTCCATCTCCGCTTGTCTTGCGGCAGTTTCTTCTTCGGTAGCCCAATCGATGTGCTTCCCTTGATTAAGATCTTTCTGGACTTGACGTAGACTCCATCCCAAGAAGTCCTCTCCGCTCGAGCCACAAGAAGAAATCTCTACTACTCAACTTTTAGCCCTGGCAGAAACAGCTCGAAAAGAAAACACACGAAATCGCGAGATACGTTGCCGGAACGATCCGGGCAAATATATAGCAAAAATTTCTGCACAGAAAGGAAGGTAACGAGCCAAAACGGCATCGGAGATGGACTCCGGGGTGCCCAGGTGGCCTCCCGGCGCGGACAGGGGTGGGGGCGCGCCAGGGGGGCGCCTGGGCCCCCTGGAGCTGGTCTCCGGCTCCACTTCGGCCTCAAATTTTCTATATTTTGCAAAAAAACTCGTAATCTGGAACTTTTATGGCGGTTTCGCGATGTTTCCTTACCGTAATACATACCTTTCCTTATTCTGCTTCTGCTGGTGTCTGAAACAGGGCTGCAACATGTTCTTCATGAGTTGTTGTGTATACCAAATCCACATCAACATTGATAGGATCTCCTGCTATGTAATGCTTAAGTCTTTGCCCATTCACCACTTGAGGTTTGGTGCCTTCGAAATTGTTAATCTTGATTGCACCCGAGCGGTAGACTTCCTCAATATAAAATGGCCCTTCCCACTTGGAAAGTAGTTTACCTGGAGAAAACCTGAAACGGGATCTAAACAACAAAACTTTATCACCAACATTAAATTCACGTTTCAGAATCCTCCTATCGTGCCACCTCTTTACCTTTTCCTTGAACATTTTAGCACTCTCGTAAGCTTCACTTCTCCACTCATCTAGAGAAGTCAAGTTCATGAGACGCTTCTGACCAGCTAATTTCGGGTCAGCATTAAGCTCTCTAATATCCCAGAAATCTTTGTGTTCTAATTCTAATTGCAGATGGCAAGCCTTGCCATAGACCATCTTATAGGGAGACATGCCCATGGGGTTTTTGTAAGCAGTTCTATAGGCCCACAAGGCATCTCCTAACTTATTCAACCAATCTTTTCTATTTCTATTGACTGTCTTCTGTAAGATCAACTTGATCTCTCTATTGGTGAGCTCAACTTGCCCACTAGTTTGAGGGTGGTACGGTGAAGCAATTCTATGATTGACATCGTACTTGGCTAAAGCTTTTCTAAAAGCTCCATGTGTGAAGTGCGAATCCCCATCAGTCATGAGGTACCTGGGTACTCCAAACCTAGGAAAAATTACATCCTTGAGCATTTTCAAAGATGTCTTGTGATCAACACTTTCAGTGGGGATTGATTCTACCCACTTGGTTACATAATCCACATCAACTAAAATGTGAGTGTACTTGTGTGAGGAAGGAAAAGGACCCATAAAATCGAAATCCCAGCAATCAAAAGGCTCAATCACTAGAGATTAATTCATAGGCATCTCATTCCTTCTACTAATATTACCAACTCTCAGACACTTATCACAGGATAAGACATAATTTCTAGCATCCTTAAAGAGAGTAGGCCAATAAAAACCTGATTGAAGAACCTTATGTGCGGTCCTCTCACCAGCATGATGTCCTCCATATGGACTGTCGTGACATTGTTTAAGAATGTCCTTCTGCTCATGTTCCGGTATGCATCTTCTCACGATCCCATCTGGACCTTCTTTGAAAAGATGTGGGTCATCCCAAAAGTAATGCCTCAAATCATGAAAGAACTTCTTCCTTTGCTGAAATGTTAAACCTGGAGGCAAAAACTTTGCAACGATAAAGTTAGCATAATCTGCAAACCAAGGATCGAAGAGAGATTGTACTTTTACAACAGCTAGCTGTTCGTCTGGAAAACTGTCATTGACTGGAATGGGATCATGCGGTATATCTTCCATCCTCGAAAGATTATCGACCACCGGATTGTCTGCTCCTTTCCTATCGACAATCTTCAAATCAAATTCTTGAAGAAGGAGTACCCATCAGATGAGTCTTGGTTTGTCATCCTTCTTCTCCATAAGATACTTAATGGCAGCATGGTCAGTATGAACAATAATCTTAGAATCAACAATATACTGCCTAAACTTATCACAAGCAAACACTACTGCTAAGAATTCCTTCTCAGTAGTAGCATAATTCTTCTGAGCACTATCAAGGGTTTTGCTAGCATAATATATAACATTCAACTTCTTATCAACCCTCTGCCCTAAAACAGCTCCAACAGCAAAATCACTAACATCACACATAATCTCAAAAGGTAAATTCCAATCAGGTGGTTGTACTATAGGAGAGGTTATTAAAGCTTTCTTAAGAACTTCGAAGGCTTCCTTACAATCTTCATCAAAAGCAAAAGGAACATCCTTCTGGAGAAGATTAGTGAGGGGTCTCGAAGTCTCAGAAAAGTCTTTAATAAATATTCTATAGAAACCAGCATGACCGAGAAAACTACGAATAACTTTGATGTCCCTTGGGTAGGGCATCCTTTCAATTGCGTCGATCTTGGCCCTGTCCACCTCAATTCCACTCTCGGAAATCTTGTGGCCAAGAACAATTCCCTCGTTGACCATAAAGTGGCACTTCTCCCAGTTAAGCACCAAATTTGTCTCCTCGCATCTCTGCAGAACTTTATCAAGGTTGTGGAGACAATGGTCAAAAGAGGTTCCATAGATGGAGAAATCGTCCATGAATACCTCCACAATTTCTTCACAAAACCATGAAAGATAATAGACATACACCTTTGAAAAGTAGCAGGGGCATTACATAAACCAAAAGGAATACGTCTGTAAGCATAAGGACCATAGGGACAAGTAAAAGTGGTCTTCTCTTGATCAGCAATGTTAACATGAATTTGAGAGAAGCCAGAATAACCATCTAAATAACAAAAATGAGTGTTTTTGGATAACCTTTCAAGCATTAGGTCGATGAACGGCAACGGGTAGTGGTCCTTCCGGGTTGCCTTGTTCAGCTTACTGTAATCAATACACATTCTATATCCAATAATAATTCTCTGAGGTATTAGTTTATTCTTATCATTAGGAACCACAGTTGTTCCTCCTTTCTTTGGAACACAATGAACCGGGCTTACCCATTTACTATCAGCTATAGGGTAGATAATACCTGCGGCTAGAAGCTTGAGAATCTCAGTCCTTACAATATCCATCATCTTCGGATTCAACCATCGTTGATGATCAACAACTGGTTTAGCATCAGGCTCTAGGTTGATGGTATGTTGAAAAATAGATGGACTAATCCCCTTGAGGTCATCAAGGGTATAGCCAATTGCACCTCGATATTTGCGGACTACTTCCAATAGTCACTCTTCTTCATACCCTGAAAGGTTAGAATTGATAATAACAGGATACATTTTCTTTTCATCTAAATAAGCATATTTGAGCGAATCAGGAAGAGGTTTAAGATCAAACACTGGATCTTCTTTTGGTTTCGATAAAATTCCCAAAGTCTCAACTGGAAGGTTGTGCTTTAGGTTGTGGTCCTCCATATATTGCTGCAAAGGATCATCAGGAGGAATAGCAATGGAAGCAATATCTTCAATAATCTTATCATTACTAGGAAAATCAGTACCACGAGGCTGCTTAGAGAACTTAGAAAAATTAAATTCATATGGCTCACCATTGAATTCAACATAAACTTTACCTTTCTTGCAATCTATTATAGCTCCACAAGTTCTGAGAAAAGGTCTACCGAAAATAATAGGAAAAAAATTATCCCTTACTGAACCAAGTCCTAGAAAGTCGGTAGGATATTTTACCTTTCCGCATAAAACTTCAACGTCTCTCACAATTCCGATAGGAGAGTGATGCCGCACAGGCGTAAGGGATCGAGATAGTCTTCGCGGGTAAGTTAACCCAATTTATTGATTCGACACACGGGGAGCCAAAGAGTATTTATAAGCTTTGACAGTTGAGTTGTCAATTCAACCGCATCTGAAATATACTTGCTTGCAACGATAGATAAGTGGTAACGATAATATGATAGTGATAGTGGCAACAGCAAAAGTAACAACAAAAGTAACAACTAATGACTAGCGGGATTGAAAACACCGTAGGCTAGGGAGACGGATGGTTGGGCGCTGCATGTATGAGAGTGAACATATAATAGATTCCAACACGGGGCAAGGCACACAGAAAAGAAATGATGATTTAGGCAAATATCAAACATTAGGCATGTATCCCGTAGGTAGTTGTGCGTGCTTGCAATAAGAACTTGCACAACATCTTTTGTCCTACCATCCCGCTACGAACGGGGCCAAAAGGAACTTATGGAGATTAAGGTGCTCCTGTCAAAGAGCACCGGAACAAAGCAATAAACTCAATGGATACAAGGAATCCTCAAATCATGGACCATCCCCTTTGGTGTCCCAAGCTGTCACCTTTGGGATCGCCGGTTCCAGACCATAATAGGTGCATACAACTCATAGATAGGATCTAGAACACAAATATATTCATGAAAACACATAGGGTTCAGATCTGAAAACATGGCACTCGGGCCCAAAGTGACAAGCATTAAGAGCAACAAGTTGAAGCAAAGAAGATAAACACCAAGCTAGATGATAGGCAACATGCCCCCAACAATCTGACGAACTATTACATGATTAAACTTATCCAATCCCTACCATACCCTTTGCCTACAACAGGGAATTACTCACACATATGAAGAGAAGTCATGGAGGATGGATGGAGTGGTGATGGCGATGACGATGGCGATGATCTCCCCTCACCGGAGGCCAAATCAGCCTCCAGATTAGCCCTCCCGAAGAAGAACAGAGGGTTGCGGCGGCTCCGCGACGGAAACTGGGAAAACGACTCTTGTTCTGGGGTTTTCTCGTCACGGGGATAAATAGGAGTCTCGGTAGGGCACCAGAGGAGGGGGGAGCTGCCCAGGCGGCCAGAGGGCGCGGCCCCACCCCTGGCCGCGCCAGGGAGGCGCCTGGGCCCCCCCAGAGCTCCCCTCTAGTCCCACTTATGGCTCCTGGCTCCTTGGGTGTGTTGATTTTCTGGGAATTTTCTGGGACATCTAAAAATCCAATTTCCTGCGCACAAATAAACCATACAGGCAGCTCTGCTGAAAACAGCGTTAGTCCGGGTTAGTTTCGTCCAAATCATGCAAGAATGAGGGCAAAACAATAGCAAAAGTGTTTGGAAAAGTAGATACGTTTGAGAAGTATCAACTCCCCCAAGCTTAGCATATTGCTTGTCCTCAAGCAATTCAGTTCGACGAACTGGACGCGACAAAGAAAACTTTGACAAACTCTTTTGCTTCATTAGATGTATATAAGCATGTACTACGAAAAGAGTATAGCAGGTATTGAAACAATGCTATAAGGACAATGCACGAAGCAATTCTTCTTTCATGTGATCAGTCAAAAACAACTAAAAGTAAATAATAAGCTACTGAAAATCAAGACAGGATCACAATGCACATAGCTTGAACATACTTGAGTGGCATTTCGCTAGCCTCCATGAGTGAAGAAAAACATAAATGCAGAAACTCCTCCGGAGTTCTAAAGGTGACTAGAACTCAGTATTTCAGACTAGCAACAACACAAGCATGCAGAAGACAATGTAATACTTTGGGACAATGCATGTTACACTAAGAATGACAATTATGCTCTCATAGTTGGTGCTTTGAAGAAAGAAGGGGAGACTCTCGAACCGTGTCTTTTGATGGCAAGGTTGAAAACCCGTGAAAGGAAGCAAAGACTAAACATGTGCCAGAGCTCTTGGTTTTGGAAACAGAGATAATTTTTTTTTGAGAAGTGCAACTTTCCAGTCAACGGTGAACGGTAAAGGTCTCTCAATATCTCCCATGCCAACCATATAAAATGCCTTTTTGCTTACACATATTTCCTTATCCATAAATCCTTCGATGGTCTATGGAACCTTTTATTTTGCCTCAAGGATGGAAGGAGGGTATCGTTCCACCTATCATAAGCAACATTTGGTCCATTTCACTCCATCATCAAGTATGGGGGAGGTATAACTCTCATATTTTTTTCTTTTTCTGTTTTGACTAGTTAAAACTTCCGTCAAAATATTTTTGGCATGAAAGATATTGATTTCCCCTCACCGCACCATGAGCTTGTACGGTTACAAAAGGGAAACTTTTGAATAAATTTCGAGATGGCACAAGAAAGTCTAAGTTAAGAGTGGCCGGTAAATACCACATATAGGTAGGTATGGTGGACTCAAATGGAACAACTGGGTTTGAAAAGGAGTTTGGAAGCACAAGCAGAAATCCGCTTGGTGCGAGCGAAGGCTAGCAAAAGACTGGGAAGCGACCAACTAGAGAGCAATAACTGTCATAATCATGCAGAGCGACAAAGCAACATTGAATCGGGCATGAAAGTGATATAACTATTCCGAAACAAAAAGATCATCAAGGCAAAAGTAGACTTTATAGTCATAAGCATGTGTGAACATGTGCCAAGTCAATCCAAAAATTCTCCGAAGGGAAATACCACTTCAGTATGCCAAACCATGAACAATGCAATGCATGTAAATCATTTCAATAACACATTATGTACTCTAGATATTTGAGACTAGCCACAAGGAAAACATGAACACTGGGAATGCATTGTAAACATAGCACTATGTCGCTACAAGCTGGTCTCTAGATCATAAGTACAGGCATATGTACAAAAGTAGAAACAAGAAGAGTTCATAACGGTTTTCCTTGTTGCTTCCCTTCCGTCGATCTTCGTCATTACTGCCTGGTCATTTGCACGATCGAACGTACGAAATATAATCAAATGCCATCACGGACTTGAGCTGAACTCTGAAAACAAAGCAAACTAAAGAGAGAAAGGAAATCTTTTTGGGTTTTTTTTGCAAAGAAAGAAAGAAAGAAGAACGGGTAAAAGCTTCGAAAAGATCAAAGCGAATAAAATGGATAATACAATGGAAAAGTGAGAAGGGCACGTACTCCCCCAAGCTTAGGCTTTTGGCCTAAGTTGGTAGTAGCTAATGTCCCCAGGAGCCTCCTGCTCCAGGGTAGTACTGGTGAGTCCAAGGGTCGTATGAGGCTTCCGGCGCGTACACCGAAGTCCTCGGATCCTCCCACGAAGAAGGATCCGCGCTCCAAGTAGAGGAAGACCCTTCACCAAACTGGGTGACGGTCTCTCCCTGGAAAGGTGGGAACTCACCATGCTCCTCCTCGTCGGGCACAACCCCCTCCATGGGGTCATGAAACTGACGCTGGACCACGAACTCATCAAACTGGGTAGCATCAAAGGACCATCCGTTCCTGCGAGAAAAATCAAACAAAAGAGGTGCAGGTAGACGGATCTTGCGTTCCGTGGTAGCTCCGAAACGCAAGATATAATCAAGGTTACCAAACTTGGAAGTCATCGTAACAAACTTATGCCTTTTCATAGCAGCAAGGTCAAAACATAAATAAGTAAAAGGCTTATCATCGGGGTGTGGGGTGCCATTAAGAGACTCTAGGATAAGTGTGGCGTAAACGCCACAAAATAAGTCTCCCTTGTTACCGTTCATAGCAAGGCGTCGAGCAATTAAGGCACCCACATTATAATCAAACCTCCCTGAAAGGGCGGTTGCCAGGATAGCAATATCCGGCGCAGATATGTTGCTCGTGTTGTCACGAGCTAACACCCCTCTAGCAATATAATACGCAAAATACCTGAGGTGTGGGAATAAGATGCTGGAGATCTTTGACCGATGAATATCCCTTGTGTCCATGCTACAGAGAGAGTTGAAGACGGTTCTCAGCTCGGAGGGCTGAGAGCTCATCTTCGCCGTCAGTCCCACGTTCGGCACACCTATTATTTCACAAAACTTTTCCAAAGGCATGGTCAAAAGATCATTGTAAATTTTAAACTGAACAGAACCAACAACAAGGTTATATCTAAAATTGTTAATAAAATAGGAGGTGAGTTTTTGATACTGGACAACACGGCATGTTGCGAGCCGCGTCAGACCTGCATTAGCACAAAGATTATAGAACTCCTCCTTAATTCCTGCAGCTTCAAGGAATTCATCGCACAGGAAAGTCACTGCACGTGCTGGATTTGTATCCTCAAACAACTCTAAGGGCACATGATCTTCGTTGTAGCTCACCCTAGCAGTTGAGGGTGAAGCTGCAGCTCTTGTAACTCGATCGGAGCGCTCGGGCCTTTTCTTCCCAAGCCACCCCTTTGCTCTTCCTAGCAAACTCATTTCTGAAATTCTTGACAAATTACAAAAACAAGGATTTAAACAAAGTGAGTTAAGGCAAACTACTCAACTCACTTACCTAAGGCATAAACTTGCATCAAAACTTGGAAAATAAAATTTTACACAAGCATGCAAGCTCACACAAACAGCACAAAGAGCTACTAAATACTCACAAATGAAGCCACCAATAAAAAATCTAATTGGAGGGGTGAAGGAGTTACATACCAGGGAGTATTTGCTCAAAATTTCAGCTTGAATGGTGGGCTGTAGAGAGAGATCAAAAATTTCCTCCAAGAACAGCAAGAACGCAAGAACAAAGTGCAGAACTTATGTTTTTGGAGAGAGAGGAAGGAGGAGGAAGAAAACATACCTGGAAGTGGGGCCTGTGGGCCCCAGGCGCCCTGTGGGCGCGGCCAGGGGGCAGGCCGTGCCAGCTGGCCGCCTGGGCCACTGGTGGCCCCCCTTGGTCAGCCCCAGGTGCATCTGGGTCACTCCCGGCATGGAAATTTTTATTTTTATTTTTCTGGAATTTTTCTGAAAACTTCACCGTTAAAAATTTCTCGGAGTTCAAAAAGCTGCAAAACTTTCTGAAAACTTAAAGCGGTGATTAGTATTGTGAAGCTTCAAAAACACAAAAACTTGGTACAACAAAGAGAATTAAAGCTAAAGCAAATGAAAACGTAACAAGCTTAACTTTTTACCTATATAAAACAAGCTCACTAGTAAGGTTGATCAAGTCTTACCAACAAACAGGCGATATATAGAACAAAAAGTCTCCCCTCTTATGAAGTGATCATTTCACCTTTACTTTATTGGACATTGTCCCCACCATAATGGTTTTGTATTTTTGGTGCACATGTAGTGGACAGTCCCATTCTCCAATCTTCACGGTCTCTATATTCTCTATTGAGTTAAGGCCATGCCTTTTGTCGATCTTCTTTGCAAAATACACCGTGTGTTCTTTATCATCAACGTTGAAAGTGACCTTTCCTTTATTGCAATCAATGATAGCACCTGCGGTGTTAAGAAAAGGTCTACCAAGAATAATGGACATGCTCCCATCCTCGGGCATATCAAGCACAACAAAATCTGTAAGGATCAAACAATTAGCAACTTCAACGGGGACATCCTCACAAATACCTATTGGGACAGCTGTTGATTTGTCAGCCATCTGAAGAGAGATATCTGTAGGGATTAGTTTCTCTAAAAAAAGCCTTTTGTAAAGAGAGCAAGGCATAACACTCACTCCTGCACCAAGATCACATAAAGCAGTTCTGACGTAATTATTCTTTATGGAGCAAGGAATGGTGGGTATACCTGGGTCACCGAGCTTCTTAGGAATCTTGCCACTGAAAGAGTAGTTAGCAAGCATAGTAGATATTGCCTCATTAGGAACTTTTCTTTTATTAGTAACAATATCTTTCATATATTTAGAATAGGGAGGTAACTTAATAGCATCAGTCAAAGGAATTTGAAGAAAAAGAGGCTTCATCCATTCACAAAATTTATTATAATGCTCTTCTTCTTTGGATTTGAGGGACTTACCTGGAAAGGGCATGGGTTTCTGTATCCATGGTTCTCTTTCCTTCCCATGTCTTCTTGCGATGAATTCTTCTTTAGAGTACCTCTTGCGTTTATCGGGTGCTTCTTCTTCTCTTACCTTGAGAGAATCATCCTTCTCTGCGTCCTTTTCTTCAGACTCGGCACCGTCTTCTGTTTCAGCATCGGAGGTAGATATGCTGTTAGTATCAACAGTTGGCTTTTCACTTGTAATAGGATCATCGGGATTGTCAGCCTCCTTGTGTTTCTTCTTCTTCTTTTTCTTCGGAGAGCTAACAGTCTCGTCTTCTTCTTGTACTTGAGAATCTTGCTCGATCCTCTTTGGATGCCCCTCAGGATAGAGTGGGTCCTAGGTGTGTGTTCCACCCCTAGTTTTAATTCCATAAGCTTGTATGTCCTGTTTGGCATTATTAGCAAGCAAATCTTTTTGCACATTAGAAATTTGTTCAAGCTGAGTTTGAACCATATGAAAATGCTTAACAAGACATTTAACATCATTAACTGTTCTTTCTAAAACATCACACAAACTTTTGATAGCAAGAGAATTATCATGCAACTGACTTTGTAATCTCCTATTAAATGGTCTTGCTTAACAATAAAATTATCAAGCTCATCTAAACATTGGTCGGGAGGCTTACCTTTAGGGATGTCACTTTCAGTCTATACCTAATAATAGAGGGAGGTGCATTTCTCCCCTTATTTTCGTCCGTCACGCCTATTTTACAGAAAAGTCCCTGTAATTTCCGTAAATAAACCCGCACTCCAATAATTAGTAAAAAAAAACGTCTCGCTACTCCACTTGGGCCGTCCAGGGCTGCACTTTGAAGGACATACAACCCATCTATGGTTGGCGCATCACTGAAGCAACATAATAAATAACGCTACGCGGTCATATTTGGGTCTTGGCCTATTCACCATTTACTGAGCCATTGTTGTTAACGAAGACTATTATATAATAAAAATTTACAATATAAAAAGTTTATGTGTGAAAATTTTAAAACATTTAAGTGCGCCAACATTTTAGCGCATTTTTAAAGTGTGAAATATTTAATAAATACTTTCATGATTTCCTAAAATTATATATATATATATGATTTTTTAAATTTTATTTTTTGTTCAAACATTTTTTAAAAGTGATGGAAAACAAAAAAAAGATTTTTTTATACATGAACATTTTTCAAATACTATTTTTAATGCGAATATCTTATAAAAGTAAAGAAAACTAAAAAATTAAAAAGAAATGAAAATGTTCGAGGAGAGCAAATATTTTTAAGTGCGAGCATTTATATGAATTTTACAAAATTTAAGTGCGAATAGTTTTCCAAAATTTTGACTATCAACTTTTTAAAAAATTTAACATATAAAAGGTTTTTTTTCATGGGAAAAATTGAAAGAATGAAAAGGAAATAATACAAAAAAATAGAAAATAGAAAATGCAGTTCACACTTTGAGAAATAGTTTGCACTTAGAAAAAAATATTATTCAATAAAAATTCAGACTATAAAAAGTTTATGTGTGAAAAAATTAACACATTTAAGTGCGCCAATATTTTGAAGCATATTTAAAGTGTGAACTATCGAATAAATACGTTAATTATGTTATTACATTTTATATATATGAATATTTCTAAATATTATTTTTTAAGGCAAATATCTTATAAAAGTGATGCAAAAGAAAATTAAAAAAATGAAAATATTTCAAGGAGAGCAAATATTTTTAAGTGCGAGCTTTTTAAAAAAATTTACAAAATTTGAGTGCAAATAGTGTTAATTTCTTTTTGCTACGAACTTTTTAAAAAAGTTAACGTACGAAATGTTTATTTTTTCTGCGTAAGAATGAAATAGAAAAAGAAAAGAAACAAAACAAAACAAAAAAGGAAATTTAGAAAATAGATTAGAGTGAGTGCGAGCTACTGCACTAATGGACCTGCTCGATGTGTTGTAATATCCACCCAATCATCCCGATACGTATTGAATTTAGATCGAGATTCATTATTTCACAATGCAAACGATGAAGATTTTGATTTATGAATTTTAATCGCCAAATCACTCCAAATTTTAGGTTTAAAATAAGCTTTACATGAAAAAAATATCACTCGTTGCAACGCACGGGCATGTTTGCTAGTAAAGTCTAATAGAGAGTGTACCTCTACCAAGGGAGGGTGAGTAGTAGGCTTGCACAACTTCTCAATAGGCGGTAAATTCTTCACGCCTTCGGCTTTAATACCTTTCTCCTTTATAGACTTCTTTGCTTCTTGCATATCTTCGGGGTTCAGAACAATCATGCCTCTTTTTTTGGTGGTAGAAGTGGCTCAGGAACGGACCAATCTTCATGGTTCTTGGCGATTTTACACATTAATTCTTCTGCATTGTCCGGCGTTCTTTCCCTGAAAACACAACTAGCACAACTATCCAGATAGGATCTGGATTCATCGGTTAAACCAGCGTAAAATATATCAAGCAGTTCATTCTTAGGGACTCCATGTCCCGGCATAACCTTAAGTAAATCACAAAACCTCCCCCAAGCTTTAGGGAGGTGCTCATCCTGCAATTGTTTAAAGTTGTAGATTCTTTGCAAAGCAGCATGTTGCATATGAGCTGGAAAATATTTATCAACAAATAATTGGACTAAGTCCTGGGGACTCTTAACGGAACCATAGGGTAGTGCATCGTAACATGATTTAGCGTCTTCCTTCAAAGAAAAAGGGAAAAGCTTGGCCACATAGAAGTTTCGTATCTTCTGATCAGTAGTGAATAGGTTTCCTAGCTCAGCGAGTTTGGTCAAGTGTGCTATAGCATCATCATTTTCTCTGCCATAAAAGGGGTCAGCCTCGACTGTAGATATAAGTGAAAGATCAACAGAGAAATCATAATCAGGATCAGTGATGCATATAGGAGATGTGGCAAATTGAGGATCAGGAATAACTTTGTTCTTCATGGAGTGCTTTTTGAGAAACTCCTTAACAGCACCAGGGTCAGAGTCGACACACTCTCTGAGTTCCCTGCAAAAATCATCATCAAGAGTAACATAATCATCATCAAGGATTCTCTCCTTGAGTTCATCTAAGCTTGGGTAACCAAAGGTTTTGCAGGTAGGAATATAGGTAGCAGGGGTCTCGGTCTTGGATTTTGCTGCAGCCTTAGCAGCCTGAGTTTCAATATAGTGAACAAGAAAAGTAGCATCATCAAGAGTAGTGGAAGCATCATCAAAAGTATCGGACATAGTGACAGACTCAATAGAAGCATCATGTAGTGGTGGTCAAGTAAACTTACTCATAACAGAAGGTGAATCAAGTGTAGCACTAGTGTTCAGAACAGTACCTTTTCTTGTACGGGACGGTAAGATCGGAACCTTGGGGTCTCCTTTCTTACCCATAGCGGATGATGTGCAGCAGGCAGGATACTTCAAGTAGACTTGTAACTATTGCTATGCTCCCCGGCAACGGCGCCAGAAAACGCTGCTTGATGCCCCACAGGCGTAAGGGATCGAGATAGTCTTCGCGGGTAAGTTAACCCAATTTATTGATTCGACACACGGGGAGCCAAAGAGTATTTATAAGCTTTGACAGTTGAGTTGTCAATTCAACCGCACCTGAAATATACTTGCTTGCAACGATAGATAAGTGGTAACGATAATATGATAGTGATAGTGGCAACAACAAAAGTAACAACAAAAGTAACAACTAATGACTAGCGGGATTGAAAACACCGTAGGCTAGGGAGATGGATGGTTGGGCGCTGCATGTATGAGAGTGAACATATAATAGATTCCAACACGGGGCAAGGCACACAGAAAAGAAAAGATGATTTAGGCAAATATCAAACATTAGGCATGTATCCCGTAGGTAGTTGTGCGTGCTTGCAATAAGAACTTGCACAACATCTTTTGTCCTACCATCCCGCTACGAACGGGGCCAAAAGGAACTTATGGAGATTAAGGTGCTCCTGTCAAAGAGCACCGGAACAAAGCAATAAACTCAATGGATACAAGGAATCCTCAAATCATGGACCATCCCCTTTGGTGTCCCAAGCTGTCACCTTTGGGATCGCCGGTTCCAGACCATAATAGGTGCATACAACTCATAGATAGGATCTAGAACACAAATATATTCATGAAAACACATAGGGTTCAGATCTGAAAACATGGCACTCGGGCCCAAAGTGACAAGCATTAAGAGCAACAAGTTGAAGCAAAGAAGATAAACACCAAGCTAGATGATAGGCAACATGCCCCCAACAATCTGACGAACTATTACATGATTAAACTTATCCAATCCCTACCATACCCTTTGCCTACAACAGGGAATTACTCACACATATGAAGAGAAGTCATGGAGGATGGATGGAGTGGTGATGGCGATGACGATGGCGACGATCTCCCCTCTCCGGAGGCCAAATCAGCCTCCAGATTAGCCCTTCCGAAGAAGAACAGAGGGTGGCGGCGGCTCCGTGACGGAAACTGGGAAAACGACTTCTGTTCTGGGGTTTTCTCGTCACGGGGATAAATAGGAGTCTCGGTAGGGCAACAGAGGTGGGGGGAGCTGCCCAGGCGGCCAGAGGGCGCGGCCCCACCCCTGGCCGCGCCAGGGGGGCGCCTGGGGCCCCCAGAGCTCCCCTCTGGTCCCAATTCTGGCTGCTGGATCCTTCGGGTGCGTGGATTTTCTGGGAATTTTCTGGGACGTCTAAAAATCCAATTTCCTGCACACAAATAAACCATATAGGCAGCTCTGCTGAAAACAGCGTTAGTCCGGGTTAGTTTCGTCCAAATCATGCAAGAATGAGGGCAAAACAATAGCAAAAGTGTTTGGAAAAGTAGATACGTCTGAGACGTATCAGAGAGACAGTTGCTCTGTTTGCAAGATGAATAGTAACATCAACTTCTTCAAGTTCACAAGGTGAAATTTCACCCACGATCTCTTGATAAAGTGAATACGGGATAGCACTAGCACTCGATCCCAAATCGCATAGCCCATAATAATTGTGATCTCCTATTTTAACAGATACTACTGGAGTACCTGAAATTGGGCCTTTATTCTTGGCTGTGACAAGGTTAGTGGAAACAGCACAAAAAATTATATTGGAATATAAATCATCATTAGTAATAAGATCCTTAAGCAATGCAACTCGAGGATCGACCTTGATCTGGTCCTCAGTCTCATCAATTCTTCTCTCACTCTTATTCATTATGCCTGTCACGAAAGAGTGCTCCCTTATTCTTACGGGAAAATGGGGCTTTTCATATATAACTGCAGGCACAATAGGGTCAACAACATGAATGTTAATAGGTGATTCTTTGAAGGGTTTATGATGCCGATTCTTCTTCTTAGAAGAGTCAATATGAGAGGCAAAGTCCTTACAAAAATCGATCATTAGATGGGAATCAAGACCAATCTTAGAGCAAAAGGTATTAAAGTAATCAGTTTTCACATAGCACTCTATATAATCATGCTCATAATTTATAGCGGATTCAATACCTTTATCTATTTCCCAATCTTTGGTATTCTTCTGGATCCTTTCAAGGAGATCCCATCTTTCTTCATCGCTTTTTGTTTGAAATACCCCACTAGAGGAGGCATCCAATATCTCCTTATCCTGACGAGAAAGTCTAGCATAAAAATTTCTAAGTATAGTTTTCTTGGGGAGCTCATGAATAGGACATTTGAGCATTAGAGATTTCAATCTCCCCCAAGCTTGAGCGATTCTTTCTCCGTCACGAGACCTAAAGTTGTAGATATAATTCCTGTCTCGATGAATTTCATGAAGAGGATAAAACTTGGTATACAACAAAGACATAAGCTCTTGCCAATCAAGCAAATGAGAATTATCGAGAAGCTTATACCAATCTGAAGCTTTATCTATTAGCGATACGGAGAACAATTTCTTCATGACAAACTCTTTTGATACACCTGCAAGCTTAAATAGTGAACATAGTTGTGATAAATATAGCAAGTGTTCACTGGGATGTCTGTCTCCTGCATAACGATTAGCCAAAACACAATCGACAATACCAGCTGGTATTTTATAAGGCACAATTTCAGTAGGGGGAGGTACAACCACCACAGATGTGGGGTGTTTCCCCATAAGCAACGATCCAATAGCTAGGTTGTCCATACAGACCAAGAACAGCAACAGCAAAATAAAAATAACAATATAAAAATTTCCTCACCAGCTTCACTTACCAATAGCGCTATGCTCCCCGACAACGGCGCCAGAAAACGTTACTTGATGACCCTCAACGTAAATGGATCTATTGCAGCGTTTTCAGTAAGTAAGAGTGTCGAACCCAACGAGGAGCGAAAGGTATTGATAGGTGATTTTGGACAAGGAATAATTGGAAGCACTGAAAGATAAATTTTTAGGGATTTTCTATATAAGCAAAAATAAGATAAAAGCAAGCAAAGTAAATAGTACTGAGGAGCAGCAAGTGGCCCAATCCTTTTGAGCAAAAGATAAGCCTGACAACTGAACTTATAAAGACTAAAGCGTTCTTGAGGACACATGGGGAGGTAGTCACGTGCTTTCGCCATACTCTGTATCGATAACAAGTGTTGTGCTGATAAGTGTTGAGTGGGTGGATCTATGATAGCACACCTTCTAGACTAAGATAAGTTCACTCTTATGACTAAACATCTTGCAAGCATCCACAAATACAAGATAGAAATTAAGGCAAAGCCTAACCACAGCAATAAGATCGAGGATCCATTATTCCCTTGTGCAAAAGTGTGCAAACTGGGGTTCAGGTTTCTACCACTCCGGCAACCCACCGTAAGCAATCTTAATACACAATGTATTCCCCTAGGTCATTAATAAGGCGAAGTGTTAAGTGTTCGACTCACACAACACCACTAGGAAAATAATAACACAGCTTAAATATCAAACAACACAAATTACTTCAACATCATATGACTACTAACAACTAGACTTCTCCCATGTCCTCAAGAACTAAAGTAACTACTCATAAGACATAAAAGAGATCATGATCAGAGGTGATAAATATATGATAAACAATCTGGACATAATGATATTTCTTCAACAAAACTCAATAGCATTCACCACAAAGTAGTAATTGATACGTCTCAAACGTATCTACTTTTCCAAACACTTTTGCTATTGTTTTGGCCTCATTCTTTCATGATTTGAACGAAACTAACCTGGACTGACGCTGTTTTTAGCAGAGCTACCAGTGCTGTTTTCTTTTGTGCAGGTTTCTGGATATTTAGGTAAGCTGGAAAAATCACAAGAAAATATATAAAAAATCAGCGTTCCGGAAGCTTCCGCGAGTCCAAAGGGGGGCCACAGGGCAGCCAGGGGGCAGCCAGGAGGGTGCCTGGCGCGGCCCAGCACCTGGCCGTGCCACCTTCCCTCCTGGCTGGGTCCCACACCCCCTGGTGCTCTACTTTGGCCCTATTTATTCTCCCGACGCAGAAACCTCAGAACAGAAGTCGCTTTTCCAATCTACGTCGCGGAGCCGCCGCAACCCTCTGTTATTCTCCGGGAGAGCTAATCTGGAGGCTGCTTTGGCCTCCGATGAGGGGAAATCATCGCCATCGTCATCATCATCGCCTCTCCATCACCCCTCCATGACTTCTTCTCTCATGTGTGAGTAATTCCCTGCTGTAGGAAAAGGGGACGGTAGGGATTGGATGAGTTAGATCTTGTAGTAGTTCAATCAGATTGTTGGGGGCATGTTGCCTATCATCTACTTGGTGTTTATCATCTCTGTTACAACTTGTTTCTCTTAATGCTTGCCACTTTGGGCCCGAGTGCCATGATTTTCGATCTGATCACCCTTTTGTTTCTTGAGTTTGTGGTGTTCTTGATCCTATCTATGAGTTGTATGCACCTATTATAGTACGGAACCGGCGATCCCAATGGTGACAGCTTGGGACACCAAAGGGGATGGACTATGATTTGAGGATTCCGTGTATCCATGAAGTGTTAATGCTTTGTTCCGGTGCTCTTTGACAGGAGTACCTTAATCTCCCTAAGTTCCTTTTGGCCCCGATTGTAGCGGGAGGGTAGGACAGAAGATGTTGTGCAAAGTTCTTATTGCAAGCACGTACAACTACCCTGGGATACACTCCTGATGTTTGATATTTGCCTAGATGATCCTTTCTTTTCTATGAGCCTTGCCCGTGTTAGAATCTATTACATGTTTGTTCTCATCCAAGCAGCGCCCAACCATCCATCTCCCTAGCCTACAATGTTTTCTTTCCTGATGGTTACTAGTTGTTTACTTTTGCTGTTTCACCATCACCATCACCACTATTATCATCACCACTACTACCACCATATCACAGTTGCTACTAATACCTTTGTGCAAGCAAGTGTTTATTTTAGGTGCGGTTGAATTGAAAACTCAATTGTCAAAGCCTGTATGTATTCTTTGTGCCCCCAAGTCTCGAATCAATAAATTTGGTTATCTTGCCCGCGAAGACTATCTCGATCCCCTACAGTTGAGGGTTATCAAGTATTGTTTTCTGGCGCCGTTGCCGGGGACCATAGCTTTATTTACAGGTCTACTTGAAGTATCGTACCTGCTGCACGCTATCCACTATGGGTAAGAAAGGAGACCCCAAGGTTCCAATCTTACCATCCCGTACGAGACGAGGTACCACTCTTAGCACTAGTGCTAAACTTGATTCACCTTCAACTATGAGTCGGTTTGATTCACCTCAGTTACATGCTACTTCTGCTGAGTCTGGCAATATTTCAGATACTTTTGATGATGCTTCTACTACCTTTGAGACTACAGGTTCACTTGGTTCTTTTATTGAAGAACAAATTGCCGCTGTTGCCCGATTCTCGGGTGTTGAAATTCCTATTACCCAAACACCTATTGGAAAAATTCATGATCTTGCTGGCCTTAAGGAGAAACTCCTTGAAGAAGATTATGTTATACTTGATGATGATTTTTGCAGGGAGCTTAATGAGTGTGCTGATTCCGACCCTGCTACTATAAAGAAGTTTCTAGCAAAGCACTCCCTGAAGAACAAGTTTACTCCTGATCCTACTTTTGCTACGTATCCTATATGCATCACTGATCCTGATTATGATTTCTCTGTTGACCTTTCACTTATATCCACAGTTGAAGCTGATCCCTTTTATGGCAGAGAAAATGATGATGCTATCGAGCACCTGACCAAACTCACTGAGTTGGGTGGTTTGTTTACTACTGATGAAAGGATTCAGAACTTCTATGTGACCAAGCTTTTTCCTTTTTCCTTGAAAGGAGATGCTAGGACATGGTATGATGCACTACCATGCGGTTCCGTTCAAAGTCCTCAAGATATGGCTATATCTTTTGTTGATAAGTATTTTCCTGCTCATATGCAACATGCTGCTTTGCAAAGAATTTATAACTTTAAACAGTTGCAGGATGAGAATCTCCCTAAAGCTTGGGGGAGATTTTGCAGTTTGCTGAAGGCTAGACCGGGACATGAGATCCCTAAGAATGAATTACTTGATATATTTTATGCTGGTCTAACCGATGGGTCTAAATCCTATCTAGATAGTTGTGCTGGTTGTGTTTTCAGGCAAAGAACACCGGACGATGTGGAAGAATTGATGGGCACGATTGCAAAAAACTATGAAGATTGGTCCGTGCCTGAACCACCTCCACCACCAAAGAAGAGGGGCATGCTTGTCCTAAGCCCCGAAGATATGCAAGAAGCAAAGAAGTCTATAAAAGAGAAAGGAATTAAAGCTAAAGACGTGAAGAATCTACCCCCAATTGAGAAGCTGTGTGAGCCTACCACTCACCCACCTATGGTAGAGGTACACTATCTTTTAGATTTCAATGCAAGTGACATCCCTAAAGGTAAACCTCCTGACCAATGTTTAGAAGAGCTTGATAATTTTATTATGAAGCAGAGTCACTTCAATGAGAAGATACAAGTTCAGTTTCATGATAATACTCTTGCTATTAAAAGTTTGCTTGATGTTCTAGGAAGAACAACTAATGATGTTAAATGTCTTGTGAAGCATTTTCATATGGTTCAAACTCAGCTTGAACAAATTTCTAATGTGCAAAAAGATTTGATTGCTAATAATGCCAAACAGGACAATTTATAGGCTTATGGTATAAGGACTCGGGGTGGAACACACACCCAGGACCCTCTCTATCCAGAAGGGCATCCAAAGAGGATCGAGCAAGATTCTCAAGTGAAGGAAGAAGAAATTGTTAGCTCTCCAAAGAAGAAGAAAAAGAAGAAGAAACACAAGGAAGCTGGCAATTCCAATGATCCTATAGAAGAAGAAGGACAAGTTGTTGATCCAAACAACATATCTACCTCAGATGCTGAGATTGAAGACGGTGTTGAACCTGAAAAAGATGCTGAAAAGAATGATCCACCCGAGGTTCGTGAATAAGAAGCACCCGATAAGCGCAAGAAGTATACTAGAGAAGACTTTCTTGCAAGGAGACATGGGAAGGAACGAGAACCATGGGTACAGAAACCCATGCCTTTCCCAAGCAAGTCCGTCAAAACCAAAGAAGAAGAGCACTACAATAAGTTTTGTGAGTGGATGAAACCTCTTTTTCTTCAAATCCCTTTGACTGATGCTATTAAGTTACCTCCTTACTCTAAATATATGAAAGATATTGTTACTAATAAAAGAAATGTCCCTAATGAGGCAATATCTACTATGCTTGCTAACTACTCTTTCAGTGGCAAGATTCCTGAGAAGCTCGGTGACCCAGGTATACCCACCATTCCTTGCTCCATAAAAAATAATTATGTTATAACTGCTTTATGTGATCTTGGTGCAGGAGTGAGTGTTATGACCTTTTCTCTCTACAAAAGACTTTGTTTAGAGAAATTAATTCCTACAGATATTTCTCTACAAATGGCCGACAAGTCTACGGCCGTCCCGATCGGTATTTGTGAGGATGTTCCTGTTGAAGTTGCCAATTGCTTAATACTTACTGATTTTGTCGTGCTTGACATGCCCGAGGATGGGAGCATGTCCATTATCCTTGGTAGACCTTTTCTTAACACCGCAGGTGCTGTTATTGATTGCAATAAAGGGAAGGTTACCTTCAACGTGAATGACAAAGAACACACGGTGTATTTTCCGAAGAAGATCGACAAAAGGCATGGCCTTAACTCCATTGAGAATATCGAGACCGTGAAGATTGGAGAATGGGATTGTCCACTACATGTATACCACAAATACAAAACAATTATGATGGGGACAATGTCCATTAAAGTGAGAGTGCAATGATCACTTCATAAGAGGCGAGACTTTCTACGCTATATACCACAGGTTTGTTGGTAAGACTTGATCAACCTTGCTAGCTAGCATGTTTTATATAGGTAAAAAGTTGAGCTTGTTATGTTTTCATTTCCTTTAGCTTTTATTCTTCTTGCTGTACCCAAGTTTTTGTGTTTAAAGCTTCACTTGTTCTAACTTTTGTCTCAAGTTCACGAAAGTTTTTGCAGCTTTTTGAACTTTGAAAAATTCTCTACAGTGAAGTTGCCCAGAAAATTCCAAAAAAATTAAAATCAAAATTTCCAGGTAAAAAGCCATCAGGAGGCACCTGTGGCTGACCAGGGGGTCCACTCCTGGCCCAGGAGGCCAGGTGGCGCGGCCTAGCTCCTGGCCGCACCACCCACCCTCCTGGGGCCCACATGCACCCCCTGCTGGCATCTTTTCCTTCACTCTCTCTCTTTCAACCCAAAAACTCGTGTTCTTGCTCTGGTTTCGTGTTCTTGCTGTTCTTGAGCACGGAACTTCGATCTCCCTCTACAACCACTCATTTGAGCTGAAATTTGGAACAAATACTCTCTGGTATGTGACTCCCTCACCCCTCCAATTACTTTTCTAGTTGGTGGCTGCATTAGTGAGTATTTAGTGGTTCTTGGTGCCGTTTAGTTGAGCTTAAATGTTTGTGTAGAAATTTATTTTTCAAGTTTTTTTGCTAGTTTGAGCCTTGGTAAAGTAAGTAGAATATTTTGCCCAAACTAGTTTTGCTTAAATCTTCGTTTTTGTGAATTGTTAAAAAAATTCAGAAATGGAGAGGCTAGGAAAGTGGCTTGGGAAGAAGAAACCCGAGCGCTCTAGCCGTGTTACGCGTTCCGCAGCTTCACCTTCGACCACGAGGTGAGCTACAATGAAGATATCGTACCCATAGAGATGTTGGACGCGTCACCAACGAGAGGTATGACATTTCCATGCGAAGATTTCATGGAGGATGCTGGCATACGAGAAGAGTTCTATGCTCTGTGTGCCAATGCAGGTTTGACACGGCATGTTACGAGCCGTGTACCACAGTACGAGACACTCACCGCTATTTTTGTTAACAGTTTCAGGTTTTATTCTGACAATGATAGTGTGGTATTTCGACTTTATGAAAGATTGCTGACCATGCCTATGAGTACATTTTGTGAAGCTTTAGGTTTTCCAGGCTTGGTCGAGAAGAAGAAGAGGAAAAATGTCCAAACTGTTGCACTCAACACCCTCCTCGACTCGTTCTGTAACACTGAAGTGAGGTCATCCAACCGACAGAAGATTTCCAACATTATGTTCCCTCACCTCAGGTATTTCGCCTATTATATTGCTAGAGGAGTGTTGGCTCGAGACAACACGAGCAACACTTCTACGCCTGATACTGCTATCATGGCGAATGCCCTCTCAGGGAAGCACGAGTATCATGTGGGTTCGCTTATTGCGAAACGCCTTGCTACTAATAGTAACAAGGGGGGCCTCTTTGGTGGTGTCTATGGCACACTTCTTTTGCAGTTTATCCAAGGAGAACCGCGCCCAGATGATACAATCTTTCTTTTTGTTAGCCTTGACTTGGCTGCCATGAAGAGGCATTTCTTTGTTACTAAGGCCTCTGACCGCTACGCACTTGATTATATTTTGCGGTTTAAAGATGGCGTGGAACGCGCTGTCCGTCTACCTGCACCACTTGTGTTTGATTTTTCTCGCAGGAACGGATTTCGTTTTTCAGTGGCCGAGTTTGATGAGATCACGGGGAGATACCAGTTTCACGACCCCACGGAGGGGGTCGAACAAGACGAGGAGGAGCACGTGGTATATCCACCAGTTCAGGAGGAGACCGTCACCCCCTGGGGTGAAGGGTCTTCCTCTGGATGGGGGGCGGGACCTTCCTCTTCCACGTGGGAGGATCCGAGGACTTCATTGTACGCACCGGAGGGTTCATACAACCCTTGGGCTTACCATTACCCCGGAGCAGGAGGCTCCTCGGGACCGCAGTAGAAGAGCCCAACTTAGGCCAAAATCCTAAGCTTGGGGGAGTACGTGCTCTCCTCCCCTTTCCATTGTTTCTACCGTTGGTTCGCTTTTATCTTTTTGCAAGTTTTTGCCTGTTCTTCTTTGTTCTCTTAGTTTGCAAAACCCAAAAAGATTTCTCCTTTCTTTTTCTTTCGTTAAACCTTAAAAAACCCAAAAATATGTTTCCTTTGCTCTTTGGTTTTCTTTATTTCAGAGTTCAGCTCGAGTCCGTGATGGCATTTGATTATAATTTCCTATGTTCGATCGTGCAAGTGACAACGAAGTAGTGACGAAGATCGATGGAAGGGATGCAACAAGGAAAGCTGGTATGAACTCCTTTTGTTTCTACTTTTGTACATATGCCTATACTTATGATTAGATACCAGCTTGCAGCGACATAGTGCTATGCTTATAATGCTTTCCCAGCGGTTCATGCTTTCTTTGTGGTTAGTCTCAAATAGCTAGAGTTTATAATGTGTTGCTTGAAATGATTGACATGCATTGCATTATTCATGGTGTGGCATATTGAAGTGGTATTTCCCTCCGGGGGATTCTTGGATTGACTTGGCACATGTTCACACATGTTAAGACTAAAAAGTCTGTTCTGCCTTGATGATCTTTTTTACTTCAGAGTGAGCTATATCACTTTTATTCCCGATTCAATGTTGCTTTGTCGCTCTACATGATTATGACCGTTATGCTCTCTATTTGGTCGCTTCCCCGTCTTTTGCTAGCCTTCCTCCAGCACCAAGCGGAATTCTGCTTGTGCTTCCAAACTCCTTTTCAAACCAGTTTTTCCATTTGAGTCCACCATACCTACCTATATGTGGTATTTACCGGCCACTCCTAACTTAGACTTCCTTGGGCCATCTCGGAATTTATTCAAAAGCTTCCCTTTTTGTAACCGTACAAGCTCATGGTGCGGTGAGGGAAAATTAGTATCTTTCATGCCAAAAATATTTTGACGGAAGTTTTAACTAGTCAAAAAAAAATGAGAGTTACACCTCCCCCATACTTGATGATGGAGTGAAATGGACCAAATGCTGCTAATGATAGGTGGAACGATACCATCCTTCCATCCTTGAGGCAAAATAAAGGTTCCGTAGACCATCAAAGGATTTATGGATAAGGGAACATGTGTAAGCAAAAGGCATTAATATGGTTGGCATGGGAGATATTGAGAGACCTTTACCGTTCACCGTTGAATGGAAAGTTGCACTTCTCAAAAGAGTTTTATCTCTATTTTCAAAACCAAGAGCTCTGGCACAAGTTTAGTCTTTGCTTCCTTTCACGGGTTTTCAATCTTTCCATCAAAAGCCACAGTTCGAGAGTCTCCACCTTACTTTCTCCAAAGCACCAACTATGAGAGCATAATTGTCATTCTTAGTGTAACATGCATTGTCCCAAAGTATCACATTGTCTTCTGCATGCTTGTGATGTTTCTTACTTTGAGTTCTGAGTTCTAGTCTCCTTTAAAACTCCGGAGGAGTTTCTGCATTTATGTTTTGCTTCACTCATGGAGGCTAGCGAGATACCACTCTGATATGTTCATGCTATGTGCATTGTGATCTTGAATTGATTCTCAGCAACATATTATTTACTTTTTGTTTGTTTGTGACTGATTACATGAAAGAAGGATTGCTTCGTGCATTGTCCTTGTAGCATGGTGTCAAAAATTGCTAAACTCTTTCGTAGTACATGCTTATATACATCTAATGAAGCAAAAGAGTTTGTTAAAGTTTTCTTTGTCGCGTCCAGTTCGTTGAACTGAATTGCTTGAGGACAAGCAATAACTAAGCTTGGGGGAGTTGATACGTCTCAAACGTATCTACTTTTCCAAACACTTTTGCTATTGTTTTGGCCTCATTCTTGCATGATTTGAACGAAACTAACCCGGCCTGACGCTGTTTTCAGCAG
The DNA here is from genome assembly GCA_950022295.1 of Bromus sterilis. Taxonomy (NCBI): domain Eukaryota; kingdom Viridiplantae; phylum Streptophyta; class Magnoliopsida; order Poales; family Poaceae; genus Bromus; species Bromus sterilis. Next base: position 72,348,121 of record OX465595.1, read on the forward strand.
ACCTACCAATTCTGTTTTGTTTTGTGCATGTTTCTGGATATTTAGGTACGCTGGAAAAATCCCAAGAAAATATATAAAAAATCAGCGTTCCGGAAGCTTCCGCGAGTCCAAAAGGGGGCCACAGGGCAGCCAGGGGGTAGCCAGGAGGGTGCCTGGCGCGACCCATCCCCTGGCCGCGCCACCTGCCCTCCTGGCTGGGTCCCACACCCCTTGGTGCCCTACTTTGGCCCTATTTATTCTCCCGACGCAGAAACCCCATAACAGAAGTCGCTTTTCCAATCTACGTCGCGGAGCCGCCGCAACCCACTGTTCTTCTCCAGGAGAGCCAATCTGGAGGCTGCTTTGGCCTCCGGTGAGGGGAAATCATCGCCATCATCATCATCATCATCACCTCTCCATCACCCCTCCATGACTTCTTCTCTCAGGTGTGAGTAATTCCCTGCTGTAGGCAAATGGGATGGTAGGGATTGGATGAGTTAGATCATGTAGTAGTTCAATCAGATTATTCGGGGCATGTTGCCTATCTTCTACTTGGTGTTTATCATCTCTGTTACAACTTGTTGCTCTTAATGCTTGCCACTTTGGGCCCGAGTGCCATGATTTCAGATCTTATAACCCTTTTGTTTCTTGAGTTTGTGGTGTTCTTGATCCTATCTATGAGTTGTATGCACCTATTATAGTCCGGAACCGGCGATCCCAATGGTGACATCTTGGGACACCAAAGGGGATGGACTATGATTTGAGGATTCCGTGTATCCATGAAGTGTTAATGCTTTGTTCCGGTGCTCTTTGACAGGAGTACCTTAATCTCCTTAAGTTCCTTTTGGCCCCGTTTGTAGCGGGAGGGTAGGACAAAAGATGTTGTGCAAAGTTCTTATTGCAAGCACGTACAACTACCCTGGGATACACGCCTGATGTTTGATATTTGCCTAGATGATCCTTTCTTTTCTGTGAGCCTTGCCCGTGTTAGAATCTATTACATGTTCGTTCTCATCCAAGCAGCGCCCAACCATCCATCTCCCTAGCCTACAATGTTTTATTTTCTGCTGGTTACTAGTTGTTTACTTTTGCTGTTTTACTTTTGCTGTTTCACCATCACCATCACCACTATTATCATCACCACTACTACCACCATATCACAGTTGCTACTAATAACTTTGTGCAAGCAAGTGTTTATTTCAGGTGCGGTTGAATTGACAACTCAATTGTCAAAGCCTGTACGTATTCTTTGTGTCCCCAAGTGTCGAATCAATAAATTGGGTTATCTTTCCCGCGAAGACTATCTCGATCCCCTACAGAGGATAGATAGTACGGATTACAACACAAGATAAACTTGTGAGGTGAGATTGGATGGTGGTGGAGATGGTGCTGATGTTGGGGATGATGTTGATGATGATCTCGATGATGCCCGTGACGATGGTGATACGTCCAAAACGTATCTATAATTTCTGCTTGCTCCATGCCTCTTTTGTGTGATATTGCTATGATATTGATGAACTTCCATACACTTTTCATCATATTTGTACTAACCTATTAACTCAGTGCACCCCAGTGCCAGTTCCTGTTTTCTGTTGTTTTTCTATTTCAGGTTTCCCCCATATTAAAAGTGCTCCAAAAATTCGGGAAAAATCCAATAAAAAATCAGCATACAGGAAGCTTCCGGAATCACCGAGAGGGGGGGGGGGGGGGCAAAGGGGACCCACCATGACCCCAGGCGTGAGTAGTCCACCTTGGACCATGGGTCTATGATCAGTAGCTATGTGCTGTTCTCCTCCCCTCTTTGTTCTTCATGGATTAGACCTCGTGAGCTGCCCTACATGATAGAGGCACATATGTAATATTTCTGCTGTTGCTATGCCGAGTTTGCTGGGATCCGATGGATTATGAGATTATGTTCAGATTGTGTTTGAGTTATATATTTGATTCTCCTCTTTTATATTTATGTTCTTGAGTAATTCTTGCATGTTCTCCGTTTCTGTTTATTGCTTTGGCCAAGTAGTAGGTAGTGACTCCAAGAGGGAGAGTTATGCATGATTGTGGGATCATGCCCCCCCCCCCCGATGACTAGCTTGAGTGAAAGAAACATGAGTCTAGGGGATGTGCTGTTGCCACAAGGCGGAAAACAACGGTGCCTGTACTTGCGGGTGCAAGGATTGTTTACTTTACGCAAAGTTCTTTAATGCAGTTGTCCGTTGCTTTGAGTTTACACTTTGGGTGGGATTCACAACTTAATACCAGCGAGATGTTCTGGATAGATATCTCAAGGTGGATGATTAGTACATAGATGCAGATGGATATCGGTCTACTTGTCTTGGCGTACTGCCCGTGCTTTTGAGCCTCTTCCTTTCTTTATATCATAATTAACATTGGTTTGCGCACATAATCCTGTCAATTGCCCAGCTGTAATTTGTTTACCTCGCATGACTATTTTATCGTCTTTCGGGAGAGAGACATCACTAGTGAACATCATAGGACCCCGGTCCATATTTCAAATATTATTTACACCCACTATCAATTTACTGCTTTATTTACTTTTCCGTTGCTATCACTATCATTATTATCCCGTGCGTTTAATCTTTTGTAAACAACAAGGCCGGAGGAATTGACAACTCCTTTGTACTCGTTGGGAAGCAAAGCTATCTGTTGTGTGTGCAGGTCCAGGTGAAGTAAGCAACCTTAGGTTGTGAACGACGCCATTGTTCACTTCACCACCTTCTTGTATCTGTTGGAGTCCTACTGGTTTGATACTCAACCTTAGCATCTTTGCTAAGGGAAATTGCCGCTACGCTACATCTCAACCTTCCACTTTGGGTAAACCAACGAGGGGCGAGAAGTAAACTCTCGTGACATGAAAGAAATTTCTGGCACCGTTGCCGAGGACTCCGCTCTTCAAGATAGGGGAGTTGCACACTATCTTTTATCTTTGCTTTTTAGTCTTGTTAGTTTACCTTTCAGTTTTTGCTTTAGTATCTTTTATCAAAAATCAAAAAAATAGTTATCTTGCTTTCTGCTACTATGGGTTCCTCTGAGAACACCAAGTTGTGTGACTTTATCTGCACTCCTATTGCTACACCTTCTACTTCAACACCTTCTTATGAGACTAAACCTACTTTGCTGAACCTTGTTATGAAAGATCAATTCTCTGGTGCTAGAGATGATGTTGCTTTGCATTTAAATAATTTTATTGAGCTTTGTGATATGAAAAAGTACAAAGAAGTAGATGGTGATATTGTTAAGCTTAAGCTTTTTCCTTTCTCCTTGAGAGATGAAGCTAAAATCTGGTTTCAATCCTTGCCTAGGAATAGCATAGATTCTTGGGATAAGTGCAAGGATGCTTTTATTAGGAAGTACTACCCCCCTGCTAAGATTATCCAATTGAGGAGTTTTATTATGAATTTTAAACAATTGGATAATGAACACGTTGCCCAAGCTTGGGAACACATGAAATCTCTTGTTAAGAATTGCCCTACGCATGGTTTGACTACTTGGATGGTTATCCAAACTTTTTATGCAGGCTTGAACTTTACCTCGCGGAACTTGCTAGATTCGGCCGCGGGAGGAACCTTTATGTCAACTACACTTGGTGATGCCACAAAACTTCTCGATGAGATGATGACCAATTATTCCCAATGGCACACCGAAAGAGCCCCAACAGGTAGGAAGGTAAACTCTCTCGAGGAGATCTCCTCCCTAAATGAAAAAGTTGACTTGATTATGTCTCTACTTACCAAGCAATCTCCTATTGATCCTCAAGATGTTCCTTTAAATTCTTTGATTGCTTAAGATCAAGTAGATGTGAACTTTATCTCTAGAAACAACTTCAATGACAATGCTTATAGGAGTAATTTTGGTAACATTCCTAGACCGTTCCCCTCCAACAACTATGGGAACAACAACACTTATCCTAGCACCAAAAACTCCACTTCTGAATTAGAGAGTATGCTTAAAGACTTTATCACTACCCAAAAATCCTTCAACAAGAGTGTAGAGGAAAAACTAGAGAAACTAGATAACCTCTCGTCGAAGGTAGACAATTTATCCCACGAAGTAGAATTGCTTAAAATAAGAACTTCTCCCCTTGAGGAGAGGAAGGTCACTCCTATGAATGCTATCCAAGTGCAAATTAATGAAAACATTAGGATGATGGCTAAACTTAAAGAGAGATGGGCTAGAGAAAAGGAGGAAGAAGATAAAATTAAGAGCCTTCCTACACACCATACTGTTGCTACTATCAAAGTGGTTGAGGATATCCAAACTCTTAGCACCCAATGCACCCCTAGTCCCATAGGACCTATTAATGGTGATGCTATGACCTCAACCGTAGAAGAAGAAATTCCTATGACTATAGAAGCTACCAAACAAGTGAGCCTAAAGGACACCACTACTACTTTAGTTGATAGTAGTGACCTTGATTTTGATAATTGCACCCTTTCTGAAGTTATTCGTTTCCTTCACAAGATGTCTAGAGACCCCCACACTAGCACACTTAATCTTGCCTTCACGGAGCATATCACTAATGCTCTCATCAAAGCTAGGGAGGAGAAGCTTAGGGTAGAAGCCTCCATACCTATAAAGCTAGAAGATGGTTTGGATCCTATGATTAAAATTAAGTTGAATAACTTTTCTTGCTATGCTTTATGTGATGTTGGAGCTAGTACCTCTGTTATGCCCAAAAGAATGTATGATATATTTGAATTGAAACCTTTTGATTCTTGTTCTTTTGGTGTTCGTCTCGTCGATTCTTCCGTAAAGAAACCTTTGGGGAAGATAGATGATGTTCTTATCATTGTCAATGACAATTATGTTCCCGTTGATTTTACTATTATGGACATTGAATGTGAACCTTCTTGTCCAATTATTTTGGGACGTCCTTTTCTTCGCACCGTGGGTGCTATTATTGATATGAAAGAAGGGATTATAAAATTCCAATTCTCTCTCAAGAAAGGGATGGAACACTTCCCTAGGAAAAATATTAAGTTGCCTTTTGAGTCCATCACACGGGCTAGTTATTTTCTTGAAAAAACTTGATCTATTTGCATTAAGCCTAGCTAATGGCTTTAAAGAACCGCTTTCGGGACGCAGCCCGCAACGAATTTAGGATTTCACTTTTGTTTTTCTTATGTTTTTAGTGGTCTTGATGATTTTTACTACTGTAACAACATCATTGTATCTTTACTTTTCAAGCTTTGTGCCAATTATAGCCTCATATGACAAGGGAAGTGAAAGTTGTGACATGCTATCCAGAAAACAGATTATGTCCTCGTGACTAGAAAAATCAGAGAAAAATCCCAGTTCATCTTTTTGAGCTGAATGTTTTACAAAAGGTGCTCTATACAATTACAAAACTTTCGTATGTTCTGAGTTTTTTGATTTGAGTTGCAGAAGTATCCGTAAAAAAATCTTTACTACCTGCTGGTCTGTTTTCAAAGATTCTGTCCTGTTTTGCCTTTTCTTCGTTTTGCAAACCTTAAGCTTGCTTTTTCTTTGCAAAAACTTTTTGGAAATCTTGAGAAACAGTAGCTCTTCAATAATATCTTTATTTCCAGTAGAGAACAATTATTTTATTATGGGTACTAACCTCGCTAATCCGATTACGATGAGTTATGTATGAAGTGAGTTTTCAAGTGTGCGAGGGAAGATGATGAAAGAAGATTAAGAAGTGTCAAGCGCTCAAGCTTGGGGATGCCCCATGCATCCCCAAGAAATATTCAAGGAGAATCAAGCGTCTAAGCTTGGGGATGCCCCCGTGCATCCCCTTCTCCGTCAACAATTATCAGTTCGTCTCTCGTTTTACTATATTTTTATCACTTCATGCGTTATGTGCTATGCTTGGAGCGTCTCGCTCTTAGGTTTTATTTTTAGTTTTCTTTAGCTTTGCTTTCTGTTCATAACAAGTTAGAACCCAGATTTATTTGTGTGGGAGAGAAACACGCTCCACTTCCAAAATCTAGAACACAACATAGGACTTTTCATGCTTATCTTTGTTGTGTGTGTTCTTTATCTTTTTCATAGCTACTGTCATGTTTTGCTCTTAGTTTTCATGCTTATCTTTTCAAAGAGCTTTTGTTTAGTGTGTTGCTGTAACTCTCTTGAGTTTTCATGTATATCTTGTTTAGAGAGTTTGCATGTTGCACTGAGTTTTGTGTCTTGACTTGAAGTAGGTAATTGAGGTTGCTATTCTTTTGTAGTAGTAACTTCGAATAGTTTTGAGGTATTGTTTTGAGTAATGTTTGGACTTTTGGTGTCAAGAGCTTTAGCATATTAGTGATAGATGCCGTATTTTGGAAAATCCGTGTTTTTTTCAAAACTTACAAAATTAGTTGATAACTTTAGCTACTAGATGGATCACTACTCTTCTGAGGGGTCGAATATTAGAGTACACTCACGTAACATGAGCCGAGGATGCGGAAGGATAACAAAACCCCATACACTCCTCCTCGGGGTACTTGTCTCTTTGTGAAACCTCCTTATTAGAGTGAGAGTTACCGATAATAAGTGCATGAGTTCTTCGGACAAATGTGAGTATTTGAAAGTTGACACTTCCACCTTCCCATATTTTTCTAACCTCTCGTGTGCCGTGCATTGCTTTCTTCTCACTCCGAGAGTTGGCGTCCACCTTTGACAGCACATCCAAACCCTTGGCATGATACGCTCTGTCATCATAAACCTCCTTATATCCTTCCTCAAAACATCCACCATACCTACCTACCAAGTGATACGTCCCAAACGTATCTATAATTTCTGCTTGTTCCATGCATGTTTTGTGTGACTTTGCCATGTTTTGCTTGAACTTTCATACACTTTTGAACCTATTTGGACTAACCTAATAACTCAGTGCACCCAGTTGCCAGTTGCTGTTTTCTGTTGTTTTTGTATTTCAGGTTTTTCGGCCATTAAAAGTGCTCCAAAAAATCCAGAAAAATCAGATAAAAAATCAGCGTCACGGAAGCTTACGGAAACACCAAAGAAGGGAAGGGGGCCACCACCAGGAGGACAGGAGGGTCCCTGGCGCGGCCCCACCCTAGGCCGATCTAGGAGGCCTCCTGGCTGCCTGGTGGGTCCCCTCGACACCCCCTTCGCCTATATTTACCCCTCGGGGTGGAAACCCCTAATACAGACTCCCTTTTCGCGATCTTGCCTCAGTTTCGCCGCCGCCGCCGTTTCTAGATCGGGGCTGCCTGGAGAAGCTGCTCTGGCACCCTGCCGGGAGAAGCTACCCCCTACGGGAGACCATCCATGGCCATGGACGCCTCCCGTATGTACCGTGAGTAGTTTCCCTTGGACCATGGGTCCGTGACCAGTAGCTATGTGATCTATCTCTCCCTCTTTTGTGCCTCCACTTTCGAGTCCTCGTGAGCTGTCTGACATGCTCGAGGCATCTATGTAATTTCTGCTGTTGCTATGCTGAGTTTGTTGGGATCTGATGGATTATGAGACTATGTTCAGATTGCGATGAATAATATATTCGGTTCTTCTCTTTTATATTTTTTTCTTGAGTAAATTCTTGCATGTTCTCTGTTGCGGTATTTTCTTTGGCCAAGTATTTTAGTTGCAACTCCAAGAGAGAGCGTTATGCTCGATTGTGGGTTCAGCCCCCTGATGTCTAGCTTGAGTGACAGAAACATGAGACTAGGGGATGTGCTGTTACCACCAGGGATAAAACAACGGTGCTTGTACTTGCGGGTGCAAGGATTGTTTACTTTACGCATGGTTCTTTTAATGCAGTTGTCTGTTGCTTTGAGTTTGCACTTTGGGTGGGATTCGCAACTTAATACCAGCGAGATGTTCTGGATAGATATCTCAAGGTGGATGATTCGTAGTAGATGCAGATGGATTTCGGTCTACTTACCTTGGCGTACTGCCCATTACTTTTGAGCCCTTCCTTTCTTTGCAGCATAGTTAGCATTGCGGTGCCTTCATAATCCAGTCAATTGCCCAACTGTGATTTGTTTACCTCGCTAGCACTTTTATCGTCTTTTGGGAGAGAGACATCACTAGTGAAAATCACGCGACCCCGGTCCATCTTCGTATCATTGTTTACACCTTCAATTTATTTTTAGTCTTTACTTTTAGTTACCCCTATTATTATATCTTGCGTTGATCCTTTGTAAACAGCAAGGCCGGAGGAATTGACAACTCCTCTGTACTCGTTGGGAGCAAAGTTATTTGTATCTGTGTGCAGGTCTAGGTGAAGTTAGCAACCTCGGCGCCATTGTTCACTTTACCACCTTCTTGTATCTCTGCGAGTCCTACGGGAGACAAACCCTATCCTCTACATAGGGGAAATTTGCTGCTACGCTACATCTCACCTTCCACTTGGGGTAACCAACAAGGAGTGAGCACTATCCTCACCGTATCACCAAGGCATTTCCATAGCCTTTCTGAGATATATTGCCATGCAACATCCATCTTCTCATGACTTGATCTTCATGTCATACATGCTACTTGCTTGATTGATGAGCCGCATGCTAGTTGGGCCTTGCCCTAATCATTGCTACATGACGCGCTAGTATCATTGCATATCCTGCTACACTAGCAGAGGCATACATTTTCATACATCATGATAGTTACATCTTCTTTATGATTTGAGTACTTTGGAAAGTGTGAAAGATCTTCTATACTTCTTGTAATATATAGAGTGTTGCCCGAAAGTGAGGAAAAGATCCCAAAGTGGACAAACTAACAGATCCCAAAGAGGACAAATGAGAGAGAAATAGAAAGAGCCATTGAGGCCACCAAAAAATACAAAAAAAATAGAAAAAAGAGAAAAATAAATAAAAAGAGAGAAGGGGCACACTACTATTCCTTTTGAGAGATCCAAACTCGTACTCCCTCTTATATCTTGTACTCCATAGAGATTATCATTCATGCATATAGCTATGTGGGGACCTTCACACTATAGAACTTGGCTTGTATATTCCAGTGACGAGCCTCCTCAAATGAGCTCTAGGTCTTCTTGAGCAAGCAAGTTGGATGCACCCCCACTAGTTCCATTGGAGAGCTTGCCTTAACTCATATGTGCATCCGTTGCATGGCAATCCCTACTCCTCACATCATATCTATCATTTGGCTTTCTCTCGCCTATGATTGTCCTCATTGATGTGAGCCTTTCACACCCTTTTTGTCTTCCTCCTCCACCATATTCTCTCTTTGCCATCCTAAGTGTCAACTTTCTTGCTTACGATCATCCATTGCATGAGTGCTCAAAATATCGAAAAGGAGTGGATCATTTTGACTTGTACCTGACTAGTGGTCTGGGAATGAGTCAAGATAAGATTCCAAAGAAGACCAAGTGGGAAACTTTAGTAGATTGAGTTCTCAACATAAAAATACTTTTTCCCGTATATCCCTATCCCCTTTCTTGCACGCAAACACCATTTGGAGACATTCGAGTCACGGACAGCAAGCTCTTGCACCTTTATGTTCTTATATTGCTTGTTTCAATACTAAATATAGACTCTTTCCGGTTATGACTTGAATTGAATTACATGCCTTGATTGCTTTACTTAAAAGTTCTTATATGGTTGTTAGCATGTCACCACAGAAATTATGCTTTTATCATTTACCTACTCGAGGACGAGCAGGAATTAAGCTTGGGGATGTTGATACGTCCAAAACGTATCTATAATTACTTCTTGCTCCATGCCTCTTTTGTGTGATATTGCTATGATATTGATGAACTTCCATACACTTTTGATCATATTTGGACTAACTTATTAACTCAGTGCACCCCAGTGCCAGTTCCTGTTTTCTGCTGTTTTTCTATTTCAGGTTTCACCATATTAAAAGTGCTCCAAAAATTCGGGAAAAATCCAATAAAAAAATCAGCGTACAGGAAGCTTTCGGAATCACCGAGGGGGAGGGGGGCAAAGGGGACCCACCAGGGCCCCAGGCGCCCTCCCGGCGCGCCCCAGGGTGGGGCCGCGCCAGGGGGCCGCCTCGACCCTTGGTGGACCCCCTGGCTGCCCCCCTTCGCCTATTTATTCCCCGTGACGCAAAAACCCCGAGAAGGGAACCCTTTTTCGCGATCTCTCCTCTGTTCCGCCGCCGCCGCGCTTCCAAGATCGGGAGCACCAGAAGACCTCTTCCCGGCACCCTGCCGGAGGGAGGAATCACCTCCGGGAGATTCTCCACCACCATGGATGCTTCCCGGATGAACCATGAGTAGTCCACCTTGGACCATGGGTCTATGATCAGTAGCTATGTGATGTTCTCCTCCCCTCTTTGTTCTTCATGGATTAGACCTCGTGAGCTGCCCTACATGATAGAGGCACATATGTAATATTTCTGCTGTTGCTATGCTGAGTTTGCTGGGATCCGATGGATTATGAGATTATGTTCAGATTTTGTTTGAGTTATATATTTGATTCTCCTCTTTTATATTTATTTTCTTGAGTAATTCTTGCATCTATCCGTTGCTGTTTATTGATTTGGCCAAGTAGTAGGTAGTGACTCCAAGAGGGAGAGTTATGCATTATTGTGGGTTCATGCCCCCCCGATGACTAGCTTGAGTGACAGAAACATGAGTCTAGGGGATGTGCTATTGCCACACGGGGGAAAAGAACGGTGCTTGTACTTGCGGGTGCAAGGATTGTTTACTTTACACAACAACAGTGACTTTATCTGCACTCCTATTGCTACACCTGCTACTTCAGCACCTTCTTATGAGATTAAACCTGCTTTGCTGAACCTTGTGATGAAAGATCAATTCTCTGGTGCTAGAGATGATGCTGCTTTGCATTTAAATAATGTTATTGAGCTTTGTGATATGCAAAAGTACAAAGAAGTAGATGGTGATATTGTTAAGCTTAAGCTTTTTCCTTCCTCCTTGAGAGATGAAGCTAAAATCTGGTTTCAATCCTTGCCTAGGAATAGCATAGATTCTTGGGATAAGTGCAAGGATGCTTTTATTGGGAAGTACTACCCCCATGCTAAGATTATCCAATTGAGGAGTTTTATTATGAATTTTAAACAATTGGATAATGAACACGTTGCCCATGCTTGGGAACACATGAAATCTCTTGTTAAGAATTGCCCTACGCATGGTTTGACTACTTGGATGGTTATCCAAACTTTTTATGCAGGCTTGAACTTTACCTCGCGGAACTTGCTAGATTCGGCCGCGGGAGGAACCTTTATGTCAACTACACTTGGTGCTGCCACAAAACTTCTCGATGAGATGATGACCAATTATTCCCAATGGCACACTGAAAGAGCTCCAACAGGTAGGAAGGTAAACTCTCTTGAGGAGATCTCCTCCCTAAATGAAAAAGTTGACTTGATTATGTCTCTACTTACCAAGCAATCTCCTATTGATCCTCAAGATGTTCCTTTAAATTCTTTGATTGCTCAAGATCAAGTAGATGTGAACTTTATCTCTAGAAACAACTTCAATGACAATGCTTATAGGAGTAATTTTGGTAACATTCCTAGACCGTTCCCCTCCAATAACTATGGGAACAACAACACTTATCCTAGCACCAAAAACTCCACTTCTGAATTAGAGAGTATGCTTAAAGACTTTATCACTACCCAAAAAGCCTTCAACAAGAGTGTAGAGGAAAAACTAGAGAAACTAGATAACCTCTCGTCGAAGGTAGACAATTTATCCCACGAAGTAGAATTGCTTAAAATTAGAACTTCTCCCCTTGAGGAGAGGAAGGTCACTCCTATGAATGCTATCCAAGTGCAAATTAATGAAAACATTAGGATGATGGCTAAACTTAAAGAGAGATTGGCTAGAGAAAAGGAGGAAGAAGATAGAATTAAGAGCCTTCCTACACACCATACTATTTCTACTATCAAAGTGGTTGAGGATATCCAAACTCTTAGCACCCAATGCACCCCTAGTCCCATAGGACATATTAATGGTGATGCTATGAGCACAACCGTAGAAGAAGAAATTCCTATGACTATAGAAGCTACCAAACAAGTGAGCCTAAAGGACACCACTACTACTTTAGTTGATAGTAGTGACCTTGATTTTGATAATTGCACCCTTTCTGAAGTTATTCGTTTCCTTCACAAGATGTCTAGAGACCCCCACACTAGCACACTAAATCTTGCCTTCACGGAGCATATCACTAATGCTCTCATCAAAGCTAGGGAGGAGAAGCTTAGGGTAGAAGCCTCCATACCTATAAAGCTAGAAGATGGTTTGGATCCTATGATTAAAATTAAGTTGAATAACTTTTCTTGCTATGCTTTATGTGATGTTGGAGCTAGTACCTCTGTTATGCCCAAAAGAATGTATGATATATTTGAATTGAAACCTTTTGATTCTTGTTCTTTTGGTGTTCGTCTCGTCGATTCTTCCGTAAAGAAACCTTTGGGGAAGATAGATGATGTTCTTATCATTGTCAATGACAATTATGTTCCCGTTGATTTTACTATTATGGACATTGAATGTGAACCTTCTTGTCCAATTATTTTGGGACGTCCTTTTCTTCGCACCGTGGGTGCTATTATTGATATGAAAGAAGGGATTATAAAATTCCAATTCTCTCTCAAGAAAGGGATGGAACACTTCCCTAGGAAAAATATTAAGTTGCCTTTTGAGTCCGTCACACGGGCTAGTTATTTTCTTGAAAAAACTTGATCTATTTGCATTAAGCCTAGCTAATGGCTTTAAAGAAGCGCTTTCGGGAGGCAGCCCGCAACGAATTTAGGATTTCCATTTTGTTTTTCTTATGTTTTTAGTGGTCTTCATGATTTTTACTACTGTAGCAACATCATTGTATCTTTACTTTTCAAGCTTTCTGCCATTTATAGCCTCATATGACAAGGGAAGTGAAAGTTGTGACATACTGTCCAGAAAACAGATTATGTCCTCGTGACTAGAAAAATCAGAGAAAAATCCCAGTTCATCTTTTTGATCTGAATTTTTTACACAGCGTGCTATATAAAATGAAAAAACTTTCGTATGTTCTGAGTTTTTTCATTTGAGTTGCAGAAGTATACATAAAAAAAGCTTTACTACCTGCTGGTCTGTTTTCACAGATTCTGTCCTGTTTTGCCTTTTCTTCGTTTTGCAAACCTTAAGCTTGCTTTTTATTTGCAAAAACTTTTTGGAAATCTTGAGAAACAGTAGCTCTTCAATAATATCTTTATTTCAAGTAGAGAACAATTATTTTATTATGGGTACTAACCTCGCTAATCCGATTATGATGAGTTATGTATGAAGGGAGTTTTCAAGTGTGCGAGGGAAGATGATGAAAGAAGATTAAGAAGTGTCAAGCGCTCAGGCTTGGGGATGCCCCATGCATCCCCAAGAAATATTCAAGGAGAATCAAGCGTCTAATCTTGGGGATGTCCTCGTGCATCCCCTTCTCCATCAACAATTATCAGTTCGTCTCTCGTTTCACTATATTTTTTATCACTTCATGCGTTATGTGCTATGCTTGGAGCGTCTCGCTCTTAGGTTTTATTTTTAGTTTTCTTTAGCTTTGATTTCTGTTCATAACAAGTTAGAACCCAGGTTTATTTGCGTGGGAGATAAACACGCTCCACTTCAAAAATCTAGAACACAACATATGACTTTTCATGCTTATCTTTGTTGTGTGTGTTCTTTATCTTTTTCATAGCTACTGTCATGTTTTGCTCTTAGTTTTCATGCTTATCTTTTCAAAGAGCTTTTGTTTATTTGTTGCTGGAACTCTCTTGAGTTTTCATGTTTATCTTGTTTAGAGAGTTTGCATGTTGCACTGAGTTTTGTGTCTTGACTTGAAGTAGGTAATTGAGGTAGCTATTCTTTTGTAGTAGTAACTTCCAATAGTTTTGAGGTATTGTTTTGAGTAATGTTTGGACTTTTGGTGTCAAGAGCTTTAGCATACTAGTGATAGATGTCGTATTTTGGGAAATCCGTGTTTTTTTTCAAAACTTACAAAATTAGTTGAGAACTTTAGCTACTAGATGGATCACTACTCTTCTGAGGGGTAGAATATTAGAGTACACTCACGTACCATGAGCCGAGGATGCGCAAGGATAACCAAACCCCCATACACTCCTCCACGGGGTACTTGTCTCTTTGTGCAACCTCCTTATTAGATTGAGAGTTACCGATAATAAGTGCATGAGTTCTTAGGACTAATGTGAGTATTCGAAAGTTGACACTTCCACCTTCCCATATTTTTCTAGCCTCTCCTGTGCCGTGCATTGCTTTCTTCTCACTCCGAGAGTTGGCGTCCACCTTCGCCGATACATCCAAACCCTTGGCATGATACGCTCTGTCATCATAAACCTCCTGATATCCTTCCTCAAAACATCCACCATACCTACCTACCAAGTGATACGTCCCAAACGTATCTATAATTTCTGCTTGTTCCATGCATGTTTTGTGTGACTTTGCCATGTTTTGCTTGAACTTTCATACACTTTTGAACCTATTTGGACTAACCTAATAACTCAGTGCACCCAGTTGCCAGTTGCTATTTTCTGCTGTTTTTGTATTTCAGGTTTTCCGGCCATTAAAAGAGCTCCAAAAAATACGGAAAAATCAGATAAAAAATCAGAGTCATGGAAGCTTCCGGAAACACCAAAGAAGCGAAGGGGGCCACCACCAGGAGGACAGGAGGGTCCCTGGCGCGGCCCCACCCTAGGCCGCGCCAGGAGGCCTCCTGGCTGCCTGGTGGGTCCCCTTGACACCCCCTTCGCCTATATTTACCCCTCGTGGTGGAAACCCCTAATACGGACTCCCTTTTCGCGATCTCTCCTCAGTTCCGCCGCCGCCGCCGTTTCTAGATCGGGGCTGCCTGGAGAAGCTGCTCTGGAACCCTTTCGGAAGAAGCTACCCCCTCCGGGAGACCATACATGGCCATGGACGCCTCCCGTATGTACCGTGAGTAGTTTCCCTTGGACCATGGGTCCGTGACCAGTAGCTATGTGATCTATCTCTCCCTCTTTTGTGCCTCCACTTTTGAGTCCTCGTGAGCTGCCTCACATGATCGAGGCATCTATGTAATTTCTGCTGTTGCTATGCTGAGTTTGTTGGGATATGATGGATTATGAGACTATGTTCAGATTGTGATGAGTAATATATTTGGTTCTTCTCTTTTATATTTTGTTCTTGAGTAAATTCTTGCATGTTCTCCGTTGCGGTATTTACTTTGGCCAAGTATTTTATTTGCAACTCCAAGAGAGAGCGTTATGCTCGATTGTGGGTTCAGCCCCCTGATGTCTAGCTTGAGTGACAGAAACATGAGGCTATGGGATGTGCTGTTTTCACCAGGGATAAAACAACTGTGCTTGTACTTGCGGGTGCAAGGATTGTTTACTTTACGCATGGTTCTTTTAATGCAGTTGTCTGTTGCTTTGAGTTTACACTTTGGGTGGGATTCGCAACTTAATACCAGTGAGATGTTCTGGATAGATATCTCAAGGTGGATGATTCGTAGTAGATGCAGATGGATTTCGGTCTACTTACCTTGGCGTACTTCCCATTGCTTTTGAGCCCTTCTTTCTTTGCGGCATAGTTAGCATTGCGGTGCCTTCGTAATCCTGTCAATTGCCCAACTGTGATTTGTTTACCTCGCTAGCACTTTTATCGTCTTTTGGGAGAGAGACATCACTAGTGAAAATCACGGGACCCCGGTCCATGTTCATATCATTGTTTACACCTTCAATTTATTTTTAGTCTTTACTGTTAGTTACCCCTATTATTATCTCTTGCGTTGATCCTTTGTAAACAACAAGGCCGGAGGAATTGACAACTCCTCTGTACTCGTTGGGAGCAAAGTTATTTGTATATGTGTGCAGGTCCAGGTGAAGTTAGCAACCTCGGCGCCATTGTTCACTTTACCACCTTCTTGTATCTCTGCGAGTCATACGGGAGACAAACCCTATCCTCTACATAGGGGAAATTTGCTGCTACGCTACATCTCACCTTCCACTTGGGGTAACCAACGAGGAGTGAGAACTATCCTCACCGTATCACCAAGGCATTTCCATAGCCTTTCCGAGATATATTGCCATGCAACATCCATCTTCTCATGACTTGATCTTCATGTCATACATGCTACTTGCTTGATTGATGAGCCACATGCTAGTTGGGCATTGCCCTAATCATTGCTACATGACGCGCTAGTATCATTGCATATCCTGCTACACTGGCAGAGGCATGCATTTGCATACATCATGATAGTTACATCTTCTTTATGATTTGAGTACTTTGTAACGTGTGAAAGATCTTCTATACTTTTTTTAATATATAGAGTGTTGCCCCTAAAGTGAGGAAAAGATCCCAAAGTGGACAAACTAACAGATCCCAAAGAGGACAAATGAGAGAGAAATAGAAAGAGCCATTGAGGCCACCAAAAAATACAAAAAATACAAAAAGAGAAAAATAAATAAAAAGAGAGAAGGGGGCACACTACTATTCCTTTTGAGAGATCCACACTCGTACTCCCTCTTATATCTTGTACTCCATAGAGATTATCATTCATGCATATAGCTATTTGGGGACCTTCACACTATAGAACTTGGCTTGTATATTCCAATGATGAGCCTCCTCAAATGAGCTCTAGGTCTTCTTGAGCAAGCAAGTTGGATGCACCCCCACTAGTTCCATTGGAGAGATTACCTTAGCTCATATGTGCATACGTTGCATGGCAATCCCTACTCCTCACATCATATCTATCATTTGGCTTTCTCTCGCCTATGATTGTCCTCATTGGTGTGAGCCTTTCACACCCTTTTTGTATTCCTCCTCCACCATATTCTCTCTTTGCCATCCTAAGTGCCAACTTTCTTGCTTACGCTCATCCATTGCATGAGTACTCAAAATATCGAAAAGGAGTGGATCATTTTGACTTGTACCTGGCTAGTGGTCTGGGAATGAGTCAAGATAAGATTCCAAAGAAGACCAAGTGTGAAACTTTAGTGGATTGAGTTCTCAACATAAAAATACTTTTTCTCGTATATCCCTATCCCCTTTCTTGCATGCATACACTATTTGGAGACATTCGACTCACGGACAGCAAGAGCTCTTGCACCTTTATGTTCTTATATTTCTTGTTTCAATACTAAATATAGACTCTTTCCTGTTATGACTTGAATGGAATTACATGCCTTGATTGCTTTACTTAAAAGTTATTATATGGTTGTTAGCATGTCACCACAGAAATTATGCTTTTATCATTTACCTACTCGAGGACGAGCAGGAATTAAGCTTGGGGATGTTGATACGTCCAAAACGTATCTATAATTTCTGCTTGCTCCATGCCTCTTTTGTGTGATATTGCTATGATATTGATGAACTTCCATAAACTTTTGATCATATTTGGACTAACCTATTAACTCAGTGCACCCCAGTGTCAGTTCCTGTTTTCTGCTGTTTTTCTATTTCAGGTTTCCCCCATATTAAAAGTGCTCCAAAAATTTGGGAAAAATCCAATAAAAAAACTGCGTACAGGAAGCTTTCGGAATCACCGAGGGGGGCCAGAGGGGACCCACCAGGGCCCCAGGCGCCCTCCCGGCGCGCCCCAGGGTGGGGCCGCGCCAAGGGGCCGCCTGGACCCCTGGTGGACCCCCTGGCTGCCCCCCTTCGCCTATTTATTCCCCGTGACGCAAAAACCCTGAGAAGGGAACCCTTTTTCGCGATCTCTCCTCTGTTCCGCCACCGCCACGCTTCCAAGATCGGGAGCACCAGAAGACCTCTTCCCGGCACCCTGCCGGAGGGAGGAATCACCTCCGGGAGATTCTCCACCACCATGGATGCTTCCCGGATGAACCGTGAGTAGTCCACCTTGGACCATGGGTCTATGATCAGTAGCTATGTGATGTTCTCCTCCCCTCTTTGTTCTTCATGGATTAGACCTCGTGAGATGCCCTACATGATAGAGGCACATATGTAATATTTCTGCTCTTGCTATGCTGAGTTTGCTGGGATCCGATGGATTATGAGATTATGTTCAGATTGTGTTTGAGTTATATATATTTGATTCTCCTCTTTTATATTTATGTTCTTGAGTAATTCTTGCATGTTCTCCGTTGCTGTTTATTGCTTTGGACAAGTAGTAGGTAGTGACTCCAAGAGGGAGAGTTATGCATTATTGTGGGTTCATGCCCCCCCGATGACTAGCTTGAGTGACAGAAACATGAGTCTAGGGGATGCGCTGTTGCCACACGGGGGAAAAGGACGGTGCTTGTACTTGCGGGTGCAAGGATTGTTTACTTTACACAACAACATTGACTTTTTCTGCACTCCTATTGCTACACCTGCTACTTCATCACCTTCTTATGAGATTAAACCTGCTTTGCTGAACCTTGTTATGAAAGATCAATTCTCTGGTGCTAGAGATGATGCTGCATTGCATTTAAATAATTTTATTGAGCTTTGTGATATGCAAAAGTATAAAGAAGTAGATGGTGATATTGTTAAGCTTAAGCTTTTTCCTTTCTCCTTGAGAGATGAAGGTAAAATCTGGTTTCAATCCTTGCCTAGGAATAGCATAGATTCTTGGGATAAGTGCAGGGATGCTTTTATTGGGAAGTACTACCCCCCTGCTAAGATTATCCAATTGAGGAGTTTTATTATGAATTTTAAACAATTGGATAATGAACACGTTGCCCAAGCTTAGGAACACATGAAATCTCTATTTAAGAATTGCCCTACGCATGGTTTGACTACTTGGATGGTTATCCAAACTTTTTATGTAGGCTTGAACTTTACCTCGCGGAACTTGCTAGATTCGGCCGCGGGAGGAACCTTTATGTCAACTACACTTGGTGCTGCCACAAAACTTCTCGATGAGATGATGACCAATTATTCCCAATGGCACACCGAAAGAGCTCCAACAGGTAGGAAGGTAAACTCTCTCGAGGAGATCTCCTCCCGAAATGAAAAAGTTGACTTGATTATGTCTCTACTTACCAAGCAATCTCCTATTGATCCTCAAGATGTTCCTTTAAATTCTTTGAT
Organism: Bromus sterilis; assembly: GCA_950022295.1. Classification (NCBI taxonomy): domain Eukaryota; kingdom Viridiplantae; phylum Streptophyta; class Magnoliopsida; order Poales; family Poaceae; genus Bromus; species Bromus sterilis. The sequence continues at coordinate 72,367,037 of OX465595.1, forward strand.
TGCTCAAGATCAAGTAGATGTGAACTTTATCTCTAGAAACAACTTCAATGACAATGCTTATAGGAGTAATTTTGGTAACATTCCTAGACTGTTCCCCTCCAACAACTATGGGAACAACAACACTTATCCTAGCACCAAAAACTCCACTTCTGAATTAGAGAGTATGCTTAAAGACTTTATCACTACCCAAAAAGCCTTCAACAAGAGTGTAGAGGAAAAACTAGACAAACTAGATAACCTCTCGTCGAAGGTAGACAATTTAGCCCACGAAGTAGAATTTCTTAAAATTAGAACTTCTCCCCTTGAGGAGAGGAAGGTCACTCCTATGAATGCTATCCAAGTGCAAATTAATGAAAACATTAGGATGATGGCTAAACTTAAAGAGAGATGGGCTAGAGAAAAGGAGGAAGAAGATAGAATTAAGAGCCTTCCTACACACCATACTGTTGCTACTATCGAAGTGGTTGAGGATATCCAAACTCTTAGCACCCAATGCACCCCTAGTCCCATAGGACCTATTAATGGTGATGCTATGACCTCAACCGTATCAGAAGAAATTCCTATGACTATAGAAGCTACCAAACAAGTGAGTCTAAAGTACACCACTACTACGTTACTTGATATAAATATGGGTGATAGATGTGGCAAAACAAAGTAATATAAATCTGTAATAAAAAGTGCAGCAAGCAAACATGTAACAAAAGTGAGTGTAAACGGAGTAACAATGGTGGAAACAAGGCCTAGGATTCATACTTTCACTAGTGGCAACTCCCAACAATATTAACATAGTCTAATCACATGATATTTCCCATAAAACATGCAATGGAGACGCACTCGGAGGTCATTCCTTTGTGGTCAACAGAAAAAGCAAGCTTAAGGTTTGCAAAACTACGAAAAGAAAAACAGGGGCAGAAGCTGAAAAAAACAGGACAACAGAGAGTAAAGAATTTTTTAGGGGCACTTCTGCAACTCAAATCAAAAAACTCAGAACAGACGCCTGAAAGACAATTGTATGGAGCATACTTTCAAAAAAAATTTAGATCAAAAAGATGATCTGGTGATTTATCTAACATGCTTCCTATGCATAGGAATATTGCAATAGAATAATTCATTGAAGCACAAAGCAATAAGCATAGGAAGGCAAAATAAGTGCAACTTCAAAACCTTCAACATAAAGAGAGGGAACTTGATATTATTGAAATATCTATGAGCATATGTTCCCCTCTCATAATAATTTTCAGTGGGATCATGAATAAACTCAACAACATAAGTATCACATAAAACTTTCTTATCATGATCCACAAGCATAGAAAACTTATTACTCTCCACATAAGCATAATCTTTCTCATTGGTAATAGTGGGAGTAGGACTATCATAAACAACTTGAACACTATAGATTAATTGTGTATTATGAAGATGGTGTTCAGAAAGAAAGTAATTTCCTTCATGATTATGACAAGATTCATAAGGATAATTTCTCCTTATGTCATAGGTATATTTATGTCATAACCCCAAGTTAGGTATGTGCTAGGATAAAGTGCTCCTTTGCATTCATGTTAAAAATTTCAAAAGAAATTGAAACGGGAGAAAAAAAAACCCCCAGATGAATTAATTCAAATGGCCAGATAAAAATTTGCTCCAAAAATTCCTTTTGGATTTTTGAAAAGTCCCATAAATGAGTGGGATCACATATCAAGTGATGTGGGACCAACCCCATGCTCATGGATTTTTCAAATATTCAAACAGGAGCATGGATTTAAATTTAAAACCCTATTTGAATTAAAGTTCAAATAATTTGAATTTTAAAAGTGCTCAAATTTTATAAGTGGCTAGCTCTATATTTAATGAGGCCATATAAAAAATATTGGCATTTAATAAAATGCCTAGCTATTTTATTAGCTAGGTCAAACATATTGCAGAAAAAAATAAAAAGAAAAAGAGCAGAACCACTTACCTGTCGCCCCAGGCGAAGGCCCAGCCGGCCCAGCCCACCTGGGCTTCCTGTCGTCTTCCTACGGGCACGAGCACACAGCTGCGTGCCCGGCATGCCGCAGCTGTCGCCGTGGCCTCTCCCCAGCCCTTCCGTGCTCCTTCTCGCCGCCACGCGTGTCCAGGATAATCCTAGCTCACTTCCCCCTCTGTTTCTCCTCCCCGGCGGAAATTCATGACGGCCCGAAACCCTAGCCAGCCGCGACGCTGCTCCGGCGTGGCCACTGAGCACACCAGCGAGCCCCAGCTTGTCTACTCGACGCGCCACCGAGCTCTCCTCCGAATCCCCAAGCCAATCGAAGCCTAGGAGCAACGCAGACGACGTGGGCTTCTTCTTCTTCACCGCCGGCCGCCGTGACTCTGGCAACAAATTCCGCCTCCTCCAGCTCCTCCCCGACCCCGTCGAGCTCACCGTCGCGTGTGGGTGAGCCTCCTGCCTCGATTTCCCCCTCTCATGGCTTCCCTCGTGCTCTCCCTAGCGTTTTCGTCATTGGCCGAGTCCAGCCGCCGCCATTGCCGTCTCCTCCGAGCTCTAGAGCACGCCAGTGACACCCCAATGGGTCTACTGGACGCGCGGGAGCACACGCTACGTAGTGGTGCCTCCCCCTTGATCTCCCGTGCCCCGTAGCACTGTTCCGGCAGAGCGCCGCCGCGCACAGGACGCCGGCGGCTAGCCGCTGGCCGTTTAGACCTTAACCACCCCCTAATCCACCCCTTAAGCCACTGACCAGTGGGCCCCCTGCCTTGTTAATCTCTGTTTAATTAAATTCAAAACGGTTTAATTAACAGAGACACTGACAGAGAGGCCCCACCTGTCAGCAGCCCCCCCACGTCATCCCTGCGTCAGCATGACGCCATAATTGGTTAAATCAATTTAATTATTTCAGAAAAAGGCAGAAAAGACTTTAAATTCAATAAATCATAGAAAATTAATTTTAACTCCAAATTGGACAAATAATATGTCTAAAATTATCAGAAAAATGCAAGGATTATGAATATGCAACTTGTTTATATGTTTGACCATTTTAAAATGAGTGAAAAGTAGCAAACATGCATATGGATCCTATTCAAATTCAAATTTGGAGTGAATTTGCAAATGACTTTGCAACACATTTATTTTAGATGGATTCACCCACACATCAGAGGCTTTACCTCACCTTTACAACATCACTTCATGTTCAACCTTTTCAAATGAACTTTCATGCATTCAAATGCATTTGAAATTCATCAATAAATCAAATGGAGTTTGAATTTGCAATTCAATTGCAATATACTCCTTTTAAATATAATTGTCCACACAATGCAACCATAAACATCACCATTACAATATTATCCATGTGATTGTGCATTGTACATTATGTTGATCCTATGATTGTCATGTTGCTGATAGAAGTGGAGCCGGAACCCGAGATCACCCCCTTCGTTGAAGACCCCGTGACTGAACCTCGTCAGCAAGGAAAGCAACCCCCTATTGATCATGTCTATAAAATCCCAATTCCCTCTCAATCTCGCTTATGCATGTTTAGGAGATCACCTTGTATCGATTCTACTGCATAGTTGAACCCATATCCGATGCATGACCTATCATCTTGTCACAGTAGTAAGCAAACCACAATCCTAGCTGACATAGGAGTTGACTGATATCATGTGGCCCCTGCAACTGTTACTGCTTATTGCATGCTTAGAGTTTATAATGAGGATGTTTTTGATGTGAGTCGGGTTGATAGTGAACATGGTGTTGATGAAAGTGAAACTGTGTTGGTGAATCTACCCTAATACAAGGTGAACGATGAGAGGCTGTGTAGGAGTACACAGTGGGTTGTCTCGTTGAACACCGCCTTAAGCCCGAGTTCTTGTGTGGTGATCCAAAACGAAGAGTACTACCACCTGTTGGGCACATGGACCCCCGCTCAACCTACTAACTCACCCCTTCTCAGTTCAATGAGTCGCATTAGTTCGGAGTTCTGGTAGGTCTGTGGCACGGTTTGCGAAGTGGAAGAACGGCTATTCAGACCGGCTTGGGACCCTGCACACATCTTCTAGGACCACATCGGTAAACCGGCCGGGTTCACGATGTGGATTCCAGCCCAGATAGGCGTCTCCTTTGAATTTGAGTTGGCTGTGAGGTAAAAGTTGTGGAAATTATCCTCGCCGACACCCGCTTGAAGGGTGACGAGATCCCGGCGGTAACTGATCGTTTCATGTGTGTAGCAGTACACCCCTGCAGGGTTAATAAACTATTCGAATAGCCGCGTCCGCGGTAAGGGACTACTTGGAGAGCTGTGCTCGATTATTAGACAACTTGAACTGGATACTTCTCGTGGGGAAGTCGAGGAAGTAACCATAGTGGTGTATTGGTTGGAGATGTAGTGGACTCGTGTACGCTTCTTACCTCAAGTCTGGTACTCGTAGTTCAGGACTAGCCAAGTCAAAGCTGGCACTTCTGCAAGTGAAACCCCACCTCCTTTTTCCTTGATACATGTGCATGAGTAGTATAGTTCCTATGTAAGTCTTGCTGAGTACGACTTTGTACTCACGTTTGCTTATTCTTTGTTTTAGATGAACCCCCTGACCACGAAGGTGGATTCTTCCTGGAGCTCGATGACTGATCAAGCTAGTGTAGTCCCAGTCAGACGACTGGTTCCCTCGTGAAGGGATTGTTTATAGATAAGGCTTCTCTAAGCCATTTGTTAAACTTGTCTGTACTCAGACCTACTTTGCTTCCGCTTGTCTGTTGTAATGTTGGATCACATGCTTGTGATCTCGGTGTGCACTCTGTAAGAGTTATCAATAAAGTGGTATACTTTGTAGAGAATTGCAATGATACCTGCTCTTCATAGAAGGCATGTGTGCTGCATGTATGTTTATAACGTGCATGTCTTTGTATGGGTTTTTGAGACCTTAGTTGTGATCTGGCTGGCGGTCTTTTATACACCAAGTGGCCCTTAGATGTGCGCAGCTTGGGGCATCGCGATGCGATTGTTCGAGACTCTGTCTCGTGCACACTTTGATGTATGATCGAGCCCGCCCTAGACCCCGACTAAGTGATCGGGCTGGAGTAAGTTTATGTAAGGGTTATAATACAATCAATAGTATGGTTAAGGCGACTTGTCTATGAGTATGGGAGTTCACCACCCATATCATTTAGACTTGTGTGCAGACGATGAGGACCCATTTCAGTTGATCATCTGGTCTGGATGGGATGCCCCTCACGCTCGATGCTTTCCGAGAACGTTCTGTGCTTGGACTTGTCTGCTTAGACAAGTGGGTACGGTTCTCGGCTCTCCATATGATTGTGTTGTAGCGATTCTTGCATACGCTAACCCCGGGTCCCGACAGACTTGGTATCAGAGCAGGACTGACTGTGGGATTATCAGCCTTGGCCGAAGTCGAGTCTAGCTTTCTATAGTTATATAGTTACTCTGGGTATATAAGGGAACAACGTAAGGCTTCTTTTTCTCCTTACCCTCATCGATCTGAGTTCTGAGTCACCCTTACCTTTTCTACGGAAAGATAGGACTAGGCTCATCTATGTCTTACTAGAACATCTCGTTGATTGCCTCCTTATAGCCGTAGGATTGTTGTGGTTGTCCAGAGTCTCCGTGTTTTGAGTTCCTTGAAGAAGTTCTGTCCAATTTCTTCGAGGTTGTTCCATTTTCCATCCCAGTGTAGCCGTTATGCTGCCGGATTTGTTCCGTGTTTCTTTGAGTCATTGCCTTCGCATTATTATCTTTCCGCCTAAATAATATCCTTTTATCCTTGCCTCCATCGTACATCCTATTTTGATTGTTGATTTATTATCACACAGGATGTCAGGTGGAACTCGTAGTGCTGTTCTTCGGAAACGAGACCGTGTTCGGAATCGAAATGATGATGAACCTCCACCACCGCCTTTTGCGGCGGAAATCATGATGGAAGCTGAGCGGAATAGACGTGATCAAACACGCCTTTTGGAGCTCATCGAGCAGAATACCGCCCACCATCGTAATGTGGTGGTCAGCATTCATGACTTCATCTTCCTCAAGCCACCGGTATTCCGATGTTCCTCTGAGCCCCTCGAAGCTGATGATTGGCTCCATTCCATCGAGCGTAAGCTTGATACAACACATGTTGCTCCCGATGACCGAGTTATTTTCGCGGTATACTTCTTGGAAGGTGCTGCTCTTCAGTGGTGGGAGAACTATGTTGCAATGCAGCCAGATGGTCACGTAGTGACTTGGCAAGAGTTCTGTGTTGCCTTTCGAGGGTACCACATTCTGGATGAGTTGATGAAGCGCAAGAAGGAAGAGTTCTGCAATCTAAATCAAGGAGAGATGTCCATTCGTGAGTATGTGAGGGAGTTCAACCGTCTTGCTCGTTATGCCCAAGATGAGATCACCACCGATGCCAGAAAGCAGGCAAGGTTCCGCAAGGGACTTAGCCCCGTTCTTCATCATGATCTCAACCTCCTTGAGTTTGCCACCTTTGAGGATTTAGTCAAAAGATCCTTCAGAGCTGAGCATGGCAATGAAGTTTTTGAGAAGTCTCGCAAGCATGCTCTTGAGCTTGCCCCTTCTTCCAGTTCACGCCCTCAGAAGCGCATGATCTGGATTCCTAACAGTTCGATCCACCAAAACAACCCACCGAGGCCATCGCTTGTGCCACCTTGTCCACCAGCTCCACCAAACAACCCAGCTCCCCGCACTATCTTTGGAGCCTGCTTTAGATGTGGCCAGCTTGGTCACTATTCTCGTGATTGTTCCATAAGTCAGAATGCTCCACCCCATGCCAAAGGGAACCCCACTGTTCGTGCCAAGCCACCCCCGAAGGTTCCCACCGCCAAGCCTTTCACTTCCGCAAATCTTGGACGTGTGAACCAAATCTCAGCTGAGGAAATTGATGGTACTTCTGACGTCATTCTTGGTACGCTCCCAGTCAATTTTGTTCCCACTTCTGTCCTTTTCGATCCAGGAGCATCTCACTCATTCATGTCGGAGAGTTATGCACTTCAGCATGATGTATCCTTTGAAGAAATGTTCACCCCTATGATCATTCAAACTCCTGGTTCCAAGTGGCAAACTAATAGGGTAAGCCATGGTAACCAAATTGCAATTGAGGGTTTAGTATTCCTTTCTTCACTCATAGCCCTCAAGTCTTCAGACATTGATGTCATCCTTGGTATGGATTGGTTATCAAGACAACATGCTTTTCTTGATTGTAAAGCCAAGTCAATTAGACTTACACATCCTTCAGGCCAGACAATAGATTACTCCTCACCAAGAACAAGAACCCAGGTGCATTCTTTGAATGTGCTTCCCCTTTCCGACCTTGAAGATGTTCCGGTGGTTCGTGACTTCCCGGATGTCTTTCCTGAAGAGCTGCCGGGAATGCCACCCGACAGATATGTAGAGTTCATAGTAGATCTTATGGCAGGAACCGCACCAATTTCCAGACGCCCATACAAAATGGCCCCACGTGAGTTAGCTGAGCTTAAAACCCAACTGGAAGCTTTGTTGGAAAAATGATTCATCCGCCCTAGCTCATCGCCATGGGGTTGCCCCGTTCTGTTCGTAACGAAGAAAGATGGAACATAAAGGATGTGCGTAGACTATCGCCCGCTAAATCTAGCGACGATAAAGAACAAGTACCCACTGCCCAGGATCAATGATCTTTATGATCAACTTGCTGGATCCTCTGTCTTCTCCAAGATGGATTTGAGATTAGGTTATCATCAAATCAAAATCCGAAACGAGGGCATTCCAAAAACGGCTTTTACTACTCGTTATGGTCTTTACGAGTACACCGTCATGTCCTTTGGTTTGACCAATGCCCCCACCACTTTCTCACGCATGTTGAATTCGATCTGCATGGAGTACCTAGATAAATTTGTTGTAGTTTATCTCGATGACATTCTCATCTACTCGAAGAACGAAGAAGAACATGCCGAACACCTAAGGCTGGTATTGATGAAACTTAGAGAGCATCGCCTGTATGCTAAATTCTCCAAGTGTGAATTTTGGCTACCAGAAGTGACCTACTTAGGCCACGTGATTTCTGCAAAAGGCATTGCTGTGAATCCCGAGAGAGTTCAGGACGTCCTTGACTGGACTCCACCTGAATCGGTTAAGCAAGTTAGGAGTTTTCTTGGCCTAGCCAGCTATTGCCGCCGCATCGTAGAGAACTTTTCTAAAGTTGCAAAGCCTCTAACTGAACTCCTCAAGAAAGATAAGAAATTCCTATGGACTCCCAAGTGCGAGGAAAGCTTTCAAGAGCTAAAGAGGAGATTGACTTCTGCACCCGTACTTGCACCTCCAGACACCAAAAGGGATTTCGAATATTTTGTGACGCCTCACGGCAAGGGTTAGGATGCATACTTATGCAAGATAGACATGTGGTAGCTTATGCTTCACGCCAGTTGCGTCCACATGAAGAGAACTATCCTACCCATGATCTTGAACTTGCTGCCGTAGTTCATGCCCTGACAACTTGGCGACATTACCTCCTTGGTAATCGTTGTGAGATCTATTCCGACCACCAAAGCCTCAAGTACATATTCACCCAGCCAGATCTTAATCTCAGGAAAAGACGCTGGATTGAGTTGATAAAAGATTATGACTTTGGAATTTCTTACACCCCAGGCAAAGCCAATGTCATGGCTGATGCACTAAGTCGTAAGTCGTATTGTAACAACCTCATGTTACAACAGTATCAACCACTTCTTCATGAGGAATTTCGAAAAATCAATCTCGAGATTGTTCCTCATGGTTATCTTTCTACCTTGGTGGCGAAACAAACCCTTGAGGATAAAATCATAGCCGCCCAGAAACGTGATAGTGGTATTCGAGAGATCAAGAAGAACATTGCTAGCGGAGTTGCTAAATGTTTCTCCATAAATGATCAAGGTGTCGTTTTCTTTGGCACTCGATTAGTTGTACCACGAAAACACAATCTTAGGAGTCTAATCCTCAAAGAAGCTCATGACACTCCCCTTTCAATTCATCCTGGTAGCACAAAGATGTACCGAGACCTACGCCAGAGATTTTGGTGGACTAGGATGAAGAGAGAAATTGCTAAGTTCATTGCCGAATGTGATGTTTGTCGTCGCATTAAGGCCGAACACCAAAGTCCTGCTGGCACTCTTCAACCTTTGCCTATCCCTGAGTGGAAATGGGATAAAGTCGGTATGGACTTCATCACCGGCTTTCCAAAAACCCAGAAAGGAAATGATGCCATCTTCGTTGTGGTGGATAGACTGTCCAAAGTTGCACACTTCCTTCCATTTCGTGAGTCTATAACTGCTAGCCAGTTAGCAGACTTGTATGTCTCTAGAATTGTGTCTCTTCATGGTGTTCCTTTGGAAATCAATTCTGATCGTGGTAGCCTTTTCACCTCTATATTTTGGGGAAGCTTCCAACATGCTATGGGAACTCATCTCTCCTTTAGTACATCTTTCCATCCTCATTCTAGCGGTCAAGTCGAAAGGGTTAACCAAATTCTTGAAGACATGCTCAGAGCTTGTGTTATCTCATTTGGAAAGAATTGGGAGAAGTCTCTTCCATTTGCCGAATTTGCTTATAACAATAGTTTCCAATCTAGTCTGAACATGGCTCCTTTTGGTCTCCTTTATGGATGACGATGTCGAACACCCCTTAACTGGTCAGAAACCGGTGAAAGACAATTCTTTGGACCAGATATGATCATGGAAGCAGAAGAGCAAGTTCGCATTGTTCGTGATCAATTGAAAGCAGCCCAGTCTCGTCAGAAAAGCTACTATGATCGTCATCATAGGCAAGAGAGCTACAATCTGGATGAGAAGGCTTACCTTCGGGTTACTCCTCTGAAGGGAACCCAACGATTCCGTATCAAAGGCAAGTTGGCCCCACGTTACATCGGACCTTTCCGCATTCTTGCTAAACGTGGAGAAGTTTCCTACCAACTTGAACTACCCCTGCACCTTTTCCGAGTACATGATGTATTCCATGTGTCACAACTCAGGCGTTGCTTCAAGGACCCCATCCGCGAAGTCGACCATGAAACGCTTGATCTCCAAGATGACCTTTCTTATCGAGAGTACCCTGTTCGTATTCTTGATTCAGCAGAGCGTGTCACTCGTCGTCAGAAGATCAGGTTTCTGAAATTTCAATGGTCACACCACTCTGAGAAAGAAGCCACTTGGGAAAGAGAAGACCGTCTCCGTGCCGAGTACCCCTCCTTCCTCCCGCAGACTTCTGAATCTCGGGACGAGATTCTTTTGAGTGGGGGCGAGTTGTCACAACCCCAAGTTAGTTATGTGCTAGGATCAAGTGCTGCTTTGCATTCATGTTAAAAATTTCAAAATAAATTGAAATGGGAGAGAAAAACCCCCTAGATGAATTAATTCAAATTGCCAGATAAAAACTTGCTCCAAAAATTCCTTTTGCATTTTTGAAAAGTCCCATAAATGAGTGGGATCACATATCAAGTGATGTGGGACCAACCCCATGCTCATGGATTTTTCAAATATTCAAACAGGAGCATGGATTTAAATTTAAAACCCTATTTGAATTAAAGTTCAAATAATTTGAATTTTAAAAGTGCTCAAATTTTATTAGCTAGGTCAAACATATTGCAGAAAAAAATAAAAATAAAAAGAGCAGAACCACTTACCTGTCGCCCCAGGCGAAGGCCCAGCCGGCCCAGCCCATCTGGGCTTCCTGTCGTCATCCTCCGGGCACGAGCACACAGCTGCGTGCCCGACATGCCGCAGCTGTCGCCGTGGCCTCTCCCCAGCCCTCCCGTGCTCCTTCTCGCCGCCACGCTTGTCCAAAAGAAGCCCAGCTCACTTCCCCCTCCATCCTTGCCCTCTGTTTCTCCTCCCCGGCGGAAATTCACGACGGCCCGAAACCCTAGCCGGCCGCGACGCTGCTCCGGCATGGCCACTGAGCACACCGGCGAGCCCCATCTTGTCTACTCGACGCGCCACCGAGATCTCCTCCAAATCCCCAAGCCAATCGAAGCCTAGGAGCAACGCAGACGACGTGGGCTTCTTCTTCTTCACCGCCGGCCGCCGCGACTCCGGTAACAAATTCCGCCTCCTCCAGCTCCTCCCTGACCCCGTCGAGCTCACCGTCGCGTGTGGGTGAGCCTCCTGCCTCGATTGCCCCCTCTCATGGCTTCCCTCGTGCTCTCCCTCGCGTTTTCATCGTTGGCCGAGCCCAGCCTCCGCCATTGCCGTCGCCTCCGAGCTCTGGAGCACGCCAGTGACACCCCAATGGGTCTACTGGACGCGCGGGAGCACAAGCTACGTAGTGGTGCCTCCCCCTTGGTCTCCCGTGCCCCGTAGCACTGTTCTGGCAGAGCGCCGCCGCGCACAGGACGCCGGAGGCTAGCCGCTGGCCGTTTAGACCTTAACCACCCCCTAATCCACCCCTTAAGCCACTGACCAGTGGGCCCCCTGCCTTGTTAATCTCTGATGTGAACCCCCTGACCATTATGTTGATCCATTACAATCTTATCCATGTGATTGTGCATTGTACATTATGTTGATCCTATGATTGTCATGTTGCTGATAGAAGTGGAGCCGGAACCCGAGATCACCCCCTTCGTTGAAGACCCCGTCACTGAACCTCGTCAGCAAGGCAAGCAACCCCCCATTGATCATGTCTATAAAATCCCAATTCCCTCTCAGTCTCGCTTATGCATGTTTAGGAGATCACCTTGTATCGATTCTACTGCATAGTTGAACCCATATCCGATGCATGACCTATCATCTTGTCATAGTAGTAAGCAAACCACAATCCTAGCTGACATAGGAGTTGACTGATATCATGTGGCCCCTGCAACTGTTACTTCTTATTGCATGCTTAGAGTTTACAATGAGGATGTTTTTGATGTGAGTCGGGATGATAGTGAACATGGTGTTGATGAAAGTGAAACTGTGTTGGTGAATCTACCCTAATACAAGGTGAACGATGAGAGGTTGTGTAGGAGTACACAGTGGGTTGTCTCGTTGAACACCGCCTTAAGCCCGAGTTCTTGTGTGGTGATCCAAGATGAAGAGTACTACCACCTGTTGGGCACATGGACCCCCGCTCAATCTACTAACTCACCCCTTCTCAGTTCAATGAGTCGCATTAGTTCGGAGTTCTGGTAGGTCTGTGGCACGGTCTGCGAAGTGGAAGAACGGCTATTCAGACCGGCTTGGGTCCCTGCGCACATCTTCTAGGACCACATCGGTAAACCGGCCGGGTTCGCGATGTGGATTCCAGCCCAGATAGGCATCTCCTTTGAATTTGAGTTGGCTGTGAGGTAAAAGTTGTGGAAATTATCCTCGCCGACACCCGCTTGAAGGGTGACGAGATCCCGGCGGTAACTGATCGTTTCATGTGTGTAGCAGTACACCCCTGCAGGGTTAATAAACTATTCGAATAGTCGCGTCCGCGGTAAGGGACTACTTGGAGAGCTGTGCTCGATTATTAGACAACTTGAACTGGATACTTCTAAAACTCGCAAGATAAGCGTGAGTGCTATGGTGTGCTCCTCGTGGGGAAGTCGAGGAAGTAACCATAGTGGTGTATTGGTTGGAGATGTAGTGGACTCGTGTACGCTTCTTACCTCAAGTCTGGTACTCGTAGTTCAGGACTAGCCAAGTCAAAGCTGGCACTTCTGCAAGTGAAACCCCACCTCCTTTTTCCTTGATACATGTGCATGAGTAGTATAGTTCCTATGTAAGTCTTGCTGAGTATGACTTTGTACTCACGTTTGCTTATTCTATGTTTTAGATGAACCCCCTAACCCCGAAGGTGGATTCTTCCTGGAGCTCGACGACCGATCAAGCTAATGTAGTCCCAGTCAGACGACTGGTTCCCTCGTGAAGGGCTTGTTTATAGATAAGGCTTCTCTAAGCCATTTGTTAAACTTGTCTGTACTCAGACCTACTTTGCTTCCGCTTGTCTTTTGTAATGTTGGATCACATGCTTGTGATCTCTATGTGCACTCTGTAAGAGTTATCAATAAAGTGGTATACTTTGTAGAGAATTGCAATGATACCTGCTGTTCATACAAGGCATGTGTGCTGCATGTATGTTTATAACATGCATGTATTTGTATGGGTTTTCGAGACCTTAGTTGTGATCTGGCTGGCGGTCTTTTATACACCAAGTGGCCCTTAGATGTGCGCAGCTTGGGGCATCGCGATGCGATTGGTCGAGACTCTGTCTCGTGCACACTTTGATGTATGATCGAGCCCGCCCTAGACCCCGACTAAGTGACCGGGCTGGAGTAAGTTTATGTAAGGGTTATAATACAATCGATAGTATAGTTGAGGCGACTTGTCTATGAGTATGGGAGTTCACCACCCATATCATTTAGACTTGTGTGCGGACGATGAGGACCCATTTCAGTTGATCATCCTGTCTGGATGGGATGCCCCTCACGTTCGATGCTTTCCGAGAACGTTCTATGCTTGGCCTTGTCTGCTTAGACAAGTGGGCACGGTTCTCGGCTCTCCATATGATTGTGTTGTAGCGATTCATGCATACGCTAACCCCGGGTCCCGAAAATTTACAATCACCATAGATAGGAGTTATAACATCATCATAGCAGAGAAGAGCATTATCATTGCTAGCAACTATATTTGTAAACATGTTGTCTTTGTTCTTACTAGCAAAAGGATTATCAACTATCACATCATTAATGGGTAAAAGGACTTGCAATCCTATCATCCCCAAGCTTAGAGCTTTCCATATCATCATTTTCAGAGTTGGTACCAAAAAGATTTTCAAGGTCATAAGTAGCATTATCATCATTTTCCCAATCACAAAAAGTAACATGCATATCATAATCTAAATCATCTTCAATAGTTCCTATAGACTTATCTTCAAGATAATAATGAATGCAATCAAGCTTACCATCCTCCATAAATTTTTGTCCGTTAGGATAAAAATTTATGCGAGGGATATGCTCAGGCCAGGTTGGTACCCATTCTTCTTCCTTCCTGCTCCTCTTCCTCCTCCTCTTCTTTTTCTTCTTCTTCACCTTAGGAAGGAGTGGTTGGAGGGGAAGTTTCTCCACATATCCTGGTTTATCATTAGAAACAATAGGGGAAACTTGGGAGAAACTCTCCTTTTTATTAGTAGAAATATAAGAGACATTTTTATACTTTGGTAGAGTTCCCTCCTTTCTAATCTTACTTATGTAATCATTCTCATGGCAATTAACAACACAATAGAGATGGCATTTCTGCAAAGTGTTATTTATTCCCAAAGCATGAACATCTAGCCAAGAAGTCTTTTCTGATAACTCTTCACACATCAAAAATAACATAAGCTCATCATAAAGATCAGGGGTGACCATGTCATCACACAACTGGCTAACAGTTATGTTTTGAAAGTACATGCAATGGAAATTGAAGTGACCCTTTATGCAACAAAGTTCACAAGTAAAAGGATAAAGGTCACACAATTCTCTAGCAATTTCATTTAAATCTCTAACCCAAGTGATTGTTCTTTCATGCTTATGTTGCTTAAAATACTTCTCTTCTTCAATCATAGGCCTTTCACAAGGTCTATCCACTCCACAAAAATTAACATGCTTATATAAAACTTCATTTTCAGGAATTGGATCATGCATGTTGCAATCATCATTAACAATTTCATTTTCTTTGCAAATATCTTTAAAAGGTACATGATGCTTGATCCAATTCTATTTAGGCATATTAAGATGTGAAGCAAAAGATTTGAGGAAATCAACAAGGAGTTGAGAATCAAGTCCAAACTTAGCACTAAACTTATTAAAACTTGCAGCTTCAACGAAGGACTTAATGCAATCATACTCATAAATTATACCTGATTCTTTACCTTTGTCGATCTCCCAATCTTCAGTATTGTGTTGGATTCTTTCAAGGAGTTCCCATTTAGCATCAGTCTTTTCGTTTGTGAAAGAACCCATCGAGGAAGCATCGAGAAAGTCTTCATCCTATCGAGATAGCCTTGCATATAAATTAGTAATAATCATATCTTTGGGGAGCCCATGGTTAGGATATTTTAGCATCAAAGTTTTTAGTCTCCCCCAAGCTTGAGCTATGCTCTCTCCGTGATGAGGATAGAAATTATAAACATAATTCCTATTTTCATGGACTTCATGAAGAGGATAAAACTTGGAGTAAAAGAGAGACTGGATCTCTTCCCAATCCAGCAGGTGAGAATCATGTAGTAGCCTATACCATTCCAATGCTTTTCCTTTCATTGACAAGGCAAATAATTTCCTCATGAATTCATCTCTTGTCAAACCTGAAATCTTCAATAACTCACAAAGGTCTGTAAGTTTCAACAGATGAACACTAGGATGGACTGTTCCATCCCCTTCATAATGATCATTCATAACCTTTTCAATTATCCCAAGTGGTATTTTGAATGGGATACATTCATTAGGTGGAGGAGACTTCTCTACCACGGGTGTGGTAAAGCGGCCTCCCCGAAGCAGCGAACTAAGATTGCAGTTTTCCATAAGCCTAACTAGTGAAAATAAAAACAAGAAACGAAAAGATTTAATTGAAGAATCTAAAGATATACCTTCAAACCTTACTTCCCCGGCAACGGCGCCAGAAATAGCTTGATGTCTACGCACGCTTCTATTCTTGTAGACTATGTTGGGCCTCCAAGCGCAGAGGTTTGTAGGACAACAGAAATTTCCCTCAAGTGGATGACCCAAGGTTTATCGAACTCAGGGAAGTAGAGGTTGAAGATGGTCTCTCTCAAGCAACCGTGCAATTAAGATACAAGAAGTCTCTTGTGTCCCCAACACACCTAATACAAGTAGGAGTTGTATAGGTGCACTAGTTCGCCGAAGAGATGGTAAAATACGAGTGATAGGTGTGTCAAAGCAAGGTAATATAAATCTGTAATAAAAAAGTGCAGCAAGCAAACATGTGACAAAAGTGAGCACAAACGGTGTAACAATGGTGGAAACAAGGCCTAGGCTTCATACTTGCACTAGTGGCATTGATCCACCCACCAACACTTATCAACATAATACATATTACTTGGCAGAGTATGGTGAAAGTAACTTGGCTATTGATGTCTATGCACGCTTCCATTCTTGTAGACTATGTTGGGCCTCCAAGCGCAGAGGTTTGTAGGACAGCAGCAATTTCCCTCAAGTGGATGACCTAAGGTTTATTGAACTCAGGGAAGTAGAGGTTGAAGATGGTCTCTCTCAAGCAACCCTGCAATTAAGATACAAGAAGTCTCTTGTGTCCCCAACACACCTAATACAACTAGGATTTGTATAGGTGCACTAGTTTGGCGAAGAGATGGTAAAATACGATAGATAGGTGTGGCAAATCAAGGTAATATAAATCTATAATAAAAAGTGCAGCAAGCAAACATGTAACAAAAGTGAGTGCAAACGGTGTAACAATGATGGAAACAAGGCCTAGGATTCATACTTTCACTAGTGGCAACTCTCAACAACATTAACATAGTCTAATCACATGATATTTCCCATAAAACATGCAATGGAGACGCACTCGGAGGTCATTCCTTTGTGGTCAAGAGAGGAAGAGAATTATGAAGGGCTTCAAAAGCACACCTCAAAGTTCGTAGTTCTCAATCTATGGATTTCCCAATGTCACCGCGGCCATCCAAAGAGAGTACCACAATCACCACAACATATCTCAAGGATAGTCAAATGCAAGCACCAAGAGACTCTCAATCTTCAATCAACACACAAAAGAGGAAATCACTCATGATAATATTCTTCTAACCCATGTCCAACAGACCGCTGTCACCTTGGTCTCGGGGATTATACTAGATAAGATCAATTGAGTACATCAATCCAATACATAGAGGAAGGGGAAATATCATGGGATCACCCTAGATTAACATAGCCTATGATCACAACGAAGATCACATCATGGGAGAGAGAGAAGAACACATAGCTACTGGTAGAAACCTCAGCCCCGAGGAGGAACTACTCCCGCTTCATGGAGGGAGGAAGCAACGTCGATGGAGATGAATCCGGGGGCACTTCCTCGTCCCGGCAGGGTGCCAGCACAGGAATTCTGGTCCCCCGAAACTTGATGGCGATGGCGGCGGAGATCGGAATTGCTTCTGGAGAAAAGGGGTCCGGAATCAGGGTTTCCTCCGTGGGGGTAAAAATAGGGGACAAAGGGGGCACCGAGAGGGGCCACGAGGCAGTCAGAAGGGCAGGTGGCGCGGCCTAGGGCTGGGCCGCGCCAGGCACCCTCCTGGCTGCCTGGTGGTGGCCCTCCCTTCCTTCCTTGGTGATTCCGGAAGCTTCCGGGACGCTGATTTTTTATATAATATTTCCGGAATTTTTGGAGCACTTTTAATGGCCGGAAAACCTGAAATACAAAAACAGCAGAAAACATGAACTGGCAACTGGGTGCATAGAGTTAATAAGTTAGTCCAAATATGATCAAAAGTGTATGGAAGTGTATGTAAAACATGGCAAAGTCACAAAAAACATGCATGGAGCAAGCAGAAATTATAGATACGTTTGGGACATATCAACATCCCCAAGCTTAATTCCTGCTCGTCCTCGAGTAGGTAAATGATAACAAGCATAATTTCTGTGGTGACATGCTAGCAACCATATAAGAACTTTGAAAAGTAAAGCAATCAAAGCATGCAATTCAATTCAAGTCTTAACAAGCAAGAGTCTATATTAGCATTGAAACAAGCAACATAAGAACATTAGGTACAAGATCTCTCGCTGTCCGTGACTCGAATGTCTCCAAATGGTGTTTGCGTGCAAGAAAGGGGATAGGGATATACGAGAAAAAAGTATTTTTGTGTTGAGAACTCAATCTACTAAAGTTTCACACTTGGTCTTCTTTGGAATCTTATCTTGACTCATCCCCAGACCACTAGTTAGGTACAAGTCAAAATGATTCACTCCTTTTCGACCTTTTGAGCACTCATGCAATGGATGAGCGTAAGCAAGAAAGTTCACACTTAGGATGGCAAAGAGAGAAAAATGATGGAGGAGGAAGACAAAATAAGTGTGAAAGGCTCACATCAATGAGGACAATCATAGGCGAGAGAAAGCCAAATGATAGATATGATGTGAGGAGTAGGGATTGCCATGAAACAGATGCACATATGAGCTAAGGTAAGCTCTCCAATGGAACTAGTGGGGGCGCATCTAACTTGCTTGCTCATGAAGACCTAGAGCTCATTTAAGGAGGCTCATCATTGGAATATACAAGCCAAGTTCTATAGTGTGAAGGTCCCCACGTAGCTATATCCATGAATGAAAATCTCTATGGAGTACACATTATAAGATGGAGTACGAGTGTGGATCTCTCAAAAGGAATAGTAGTGTGCCCCCTTCTTTTTTTTCTTTTTTTCTATTTTCTTTTGTATTTTTCTGGTGGCCTCAATGGCTCTTTCTATTTCTCTCATTTGTCCTCTTTGGGATCTTTTGGTTTTGTCCTCTTTGGGATCTTTTCCTCACTTTAGGGGCAACACTCTATATATTACAAAAAGTATAGAAGATCTTTCACACGTTACAAAGTACTCAAATCATAAAGAAGATGTAACTATCATGATGTATGCAAATGCATGCCTCTGCCAGTGTAGCAGGATATGCAATGATACTAGCGCGTCATGTAGCAATGATTAGGGCAATGCCCAACTAGCATGTGGCTCATCGATCAAGCAAGTAGCATGTATGACATGAAGATCAAGTCATGAGGAGATGGATGTTGCATGGCAATATATCTCGGAAAGGCTATGGAAATGCCTTGATAGGAAGGTATGGTGGATGTTTTGAGGAAGGATATAACGAGGCTTATGATGACAGAGCGTATCGTGCCAAGGATTTGGATGTACCGACGTAGGTGGACGCCAACTCTCGGAGTGAGAAGAAGGCAATGCACGGCAGAGGAGAGGCTAGAAAAATATGGATAGGTGGAAGTGTCAACTTTCAATACTTACATTAGTCCGAAGAACTCATGCACTTATTATCGGAAACTCTCAATCTAGTAAGGAGGTTCACAAGGAGACAAGTACCCCGAGGAGGAGTGTATGGGGGTTTGGTTATCCTTGCGCATCCTCGACTCATGGTACGTGAGTGTACTCTAATATTCGATCCCTCCAAAGAGTAGTGATCCATCTAGTAGCTAAAGTTCTCAACTAATTTTGTAAGTTTTGAAAATAAACAAGGATTGCCCAAAATACGACACCTATCACTAATAGGCTAGAGCTCTTGACACCAAAAGTTCAAACATTACTCACATAAATGCCTCAAAACTATTGCAAGTTACTACTGAAATTAAATAGCAACCTCAATTACCTACTTTCAAGACAAGACACAACTCAGTGCAACAACCAACTCTCTTAACAAGATAAACATGAAAACTAAAGAGAGTTCCAGAAATAAACTAAACAAAAGACAAAGCTCTTGCTAAAGAAAAACTAAAACTAAAACTAAACATGGCAGTAGCTATGAAAAGATAAAGAACACACAACAGCAAAAAGATAGGCATGAAAAATCCTATGATGTGTTCTAGATTTTGAAAGTGGAGCGTGTTTCTCTCCCACACAAAGTAAGACGGGATCTAACTTGTTATGAACAGAAAGAAAAGGTAAAGAAACTAAAGTAAAACCTAAGAGCGGGGCGCTCCAAGCATAGCACATAACGCATGAAGTGATAAAAATATAGTGAGACGAAGGACGAACTGATGATTGTTGATGGAGAAGAGGATGCACGGGGGCATCCCCAAGCTTAGATGCTTGAGTCTCCTTGAATATTTATTGGGGATGCATGGGGGCATCCCCAAGCTTGAGCACTTGACACTCCCGAATCTTCTTCCATCATCTTCCATCGCACACTTGAAAACTCCCTTCATACATAACTCATCATAAACTGATTAGAGATTTTAGTACCCTTAATAAATAATTTTTCCACACTGGATATAAAGATATTATTTAAGAGCTACTGTTTCTCAAGATTGCCAAAAAGTTTTTGCAAAGAAAAAGCAAGCTTAAGGTTTGCAAATGTTAGGAGAGACAAAACGTGGCAGAATCTGTGAAAAACAGAACATCAGGTAGTAAAGAAATTTTTAGGGGTACTTCTCCAACTCGAATCAAAAAACTCAGAACAGACGCTTGAAATTCAATTGTATGGAGCACGCTGTAAAAAAAATTCATATCGAAAAGATGATCTGGTGATTTTAGGCTAATTTTTCTGTCCAAGGACAAAATCTGTTTTCTGGACAGCATGTCACAACTTTTGAACTTTCTTGCAATCGGAGGCTAGACTTGGCACAAAGATTGAAAATAAAGATACAATGATGTTTCTACAGTAGTAACAGTAATCAAGACCACTAAAAACAGAAGTAAAAAAACAAACTAAAGATAACAAGGGTCGTCTCCCTAGAGCTCTTTCTTTATAGCCATAAAGATAGGCTTAAGATTTTAATGATGCTCTCATAGGAAGAAGGAATAAGAGTTGAAGAACAAAAGAGAGCATCAAGAAGAAAATATAAAACACATTTAAGTCTAACATGCTTCCTATGCAAAGGGATCTTGTAGAGAAATAACCCATGGAAGC
Source organism: Bromus sterilis (assembly GCA_950022295.1). NCBI lineage: Eukaryota > Viridiplantae > Streptophyta > Magnoliopsida > Poales > Poaceae > Bromus > Bromus sterilis. The sequence continues at coordinate 72,387,563 of OX465595.1, forward strand.
ATAAAGATATTAGCATAGGAAGCCAAAATAAGTGCAACTTCAAAACCTTCAACATAAAGAGAGGGAACTTGATATTATTGAAATATCTATAAGCATATGTTCCCCTCTCATAATAATTTTCAGTGGGATCATGAATAAACTCAACAATATAAGCATCACATAAAGAATTGTTACCATGATCCACATGCAAAAGGGTACTCTTACTCTCCACATAAGAAAAATCTTTCTCATTGGTAATAGTGGGAGTAGGACTATCATAAACAACTTGAACACTATTGTCACAGCCAAGAACAAAGGCCCAATTTCAGGTACACCAGTTGTATCTGTCAAAATAAGAGATCATAATTACTATGGGCTATGTGATTTGGGATCTAGCGTCAGCGCTATTCCCTTCACATTTATCAAGAGATCATGCACGAGATTCAGCCGTGTGAGATCGAGGACATTGATGTCACGATTCATCTTGCGAATAAATAAACAATCTCTCCAGTTGGGATTGTGAGAGATGTTGAAGTACTCAGCGGGAAGGTAAAATATCCTACCGACTTTCTTGTAGTTTTTTCCCTATTATCTTTGGTAGGCCCTTCCTCAGCACTTGTGGAGCTATAATAGATTGCAAGAAAGGTAAAGTTTCTGTTGAATTCAACGGTGAGCCGTATGAATTTAATTTTTCTAAGTTTACTAAGCAACCTCGTGGTACTGACTTGTCAAGTAATGACAAAATTATTGAAGAAATTGCTTCTATTGCTATTCCTCCTGATGATACTTTGCAGCAATTTAGGGAATCCTCTCGCAACCAAAAGAAGACCCGGTGTTTGATCTAAAACCACTACCCGATACGCTCAATTATGCTTATTTAGATGAAAAGAATGTATATCCTGTTATTATCAATTCTAACCTTTCAGGGTATGAAGAAGAGCGATTATTGAAGACACTCCGCAGACACCGAGGTGCTATTGGCTATACTCTTGATGATCTCAAGGATATTAGTCCATCCATTTGCCAACATACTATCAATCTCCAGCCCGATGCTAAACTAGTTGTTGATCATCAACGACGGTTGAACCCAAGGATGAAGGACGTGGTTAGGACGGAGGTTCTCAAACTTCTAGCCGCAGGTATCATCTATCCTATAGATGATAGTAAGTGGGTAAGTCCCGTTCATTGTGTTCCTAAGAAAGGAGGTATGACTGTTGTTCCTAATGATAAAAATGAACTAATACCTCAACGGACTATTATTGGATATAGAATGTGTATTGATTTCAGGAAGTTGAACAAGGCCACCAGGAAGGACCACTATCCTCTTCCCTTTATTGATCAGATGCTCGAGCGGCTGTCTAAAAACACCCACTTCTGCTATCTTGATGGGTATTCTGGCTTCTCCCAGATTCACGTTACCACCGCGGATCAAGATAAGACCACCTTTACGTGTCCTTACGATACTTATGCTTATAGGCATATGCCTTTTGGTTTATGTAATGCACCTGCTACTTTTCAGAGGTGTATTTCTGCAATATTTCATGGTTTCTGTGAGGAGATTGTAGAAGATTTCATGGACGACTTTTCCGTCTATGGAAACTCCTTTGACCACTGTCTCCACAATCTTAATAAAGTTTTGCAGAGATGTGAAGAAACGAATTTGGTGCTCAATTGGGAGAAGTGCCATTACATGGTTAACGAAGGGATAGTTCTTGGACACAAGATTTCCGAAAGGGGAATTGAAGTGGACAAGGCAAAGATTGAAGCTATTGAAAGGATGCCCTATCCAAGGGACATCAAAGGTATTCGTAGTTTTCTAGGTCATGTTGGTTTCTATAGAAGATTTATCAAGGACTTTTCTAAGACCTCGAGACCCCTTACCAATCTTCTCCAGAAGGATTCTCCTTTTGTATTTGATGAATATTGTAAGGAAGATTTTGAAGTTCTTAAGAAAGCCTTGATAACCGCTCCTATAGTACAACCACCTGACTGGAATTTGCCCTTTCAAATTATGTGTGATGCTAGTGATTTTGCTGTTGGAGATGTTTTAGGACAAAGGGTTGACAAGAAGTTGAATGTCATCCACTATGCCAGCAAGACACTTGATAGTGCTCAAAAGAATTATGGTACTACCGAGAAGGAATTCTTGGCAGTGGTGTTTGCTTGTGATAAGTTTAGGCAGTATATTGTTGATTCTAAAGTTATTATTCATACTGACCATGCTGCCATTAAGTATCTTATGCAGAAAAAAGGACGCCAAACCAAGACTCATTAGATGGGTACTGCTTCTTCAAGAATTTGATTTGCAGATTGTCGATAGGAAAGTAGAAGACAATCCGGTGGAGGATAATCTTTCAAGGATGGAAGATATCCCGCACGATCCTATTCCAGTCAACGACAGTTTCCCAGATGAATAACTTGCTGTTGTAAAAGTACAATCTCATTCCGACCCTTGGTTTGCATATTATGCTAATTTTATCGTTGCAAAGTTTTTGCCTCTAGGTTTTACATTTCAGCAGAGGAATAAATTCTTCACGGATTTGAGGCACTACTTTTGGGATGATCCACATCTTTACAAAGAAGGTGCGGACGGGATCGTAAGAAGGTGTATACCAGAGCACGAGCAGCAGGACATTCCTCGACAATGTGACGATAGTCCCTATGGAGGACATCATGCCGGTGAAAGGACCGCACATAAAGTTTTACAATCAGGTTTTTATTGGCCTACTCTTTTTAAGGACCCCCGAAGGTACGTTCTATCTTGTGATAAGTGTCAGAGAGTTGGTAACATTAGCAGGAGAAATGAGATGCCTATGAATTACTCTCTAGTGATTGAGCCTTTTGATTGCTGGGGTTTTGATTTTATGGGTCCTTTTCCTCCTTCACACAAGTACACACACATCTTAGTTGTTGTTGATTATGTAACCAAGTGGGTTGAAGCAATCCCCACTGAGAGTGCTGATCACAAGACATCTTTGAAAATGCTCAAGGTGTAATTTTTCTAGGTTTGGAGTACCAAGGTACCTCATGACAGATGGAGGGTCACACTTCATGCATGGAGCTTTTAGGAAAGCTCTAGCCAAGTACGATGTCAATCATAGGATTGCATCACCATACCACCCTCAAACTAGTGGGCAAGTTGAGCTCACCAATAGGGAGATCAAGTTGATCTTACAGAAGACAGTAAACAGTTCTAGAAAGGACTGGTCAAAGGAGTTAGGAGATTCTTTGTGGGCGTATAGAACTGCTTACAAAAACCCCATGGGCATGTCTCCGTATAAAATGGTCTATGGCAAGGCTTGCCATTTACCATTAGAGTTAGAGCACAAGGATTTCTGGGCTGTCAGAGAGCTAAATGCTGACCCAAAGTTAGCTGGTCAAAAGCGTCTCATGAACTTGACTTCTCTAGATGAGTGGAGGAGTGAAGCTTACGAGATCGCTAAAATGTTCAAGGAAAAGGTAAATAAGTGGCACGATAAAAGAATTCTGAAACGCGAATTTAATGTTGTTGATAAAGTTTTGTTGTTTAGATCTCGTTTCAGGTTTTCTCCAGGTAAACTACTTTCCAGATGGGAAGGACCTTTTCATATCGAAGAAGTATATCGGTCTGGTGCAATCAAGATCAATAATTTCGAAGGCACCAAACCTCAAGTTGTGAATGGACAAAGACTCAAACATTATATGGCAGGTGATCAATTCAATGTGGATGCAAACATGATATATAACAAGACTCACGAAGAACATGTTGCAGCCAGTTTCAGACTCCGGCAGGAGCAGAATAATAAAAGGTATGAATTATGGTAAGAAAACACCGCGAACGTCAATAAAATTTTAATTTTCAAAGTTTTTGCAAAATTAGGAAAATTCCAAGCCTGAGTGGAGCCGAAGAGGAGCTCCAGGGGCCCTAGGAGGCCTCCTGGCGCGACCCCCCTCCTGGCCGTTCCAGGCACCCTCCTGGGTGCCCTGGACTCCGACTCCGACTCCACCTAGACTTGAAACATTCCTTCTGTTGCAGAAATTTTTGCTATATATTTGCCCGGATAGTCCCGGCACCGTATCTTGCGATTTCGTGTGTTTTTTTTGTCGGTCTGTTTCTGCCAGGGTGAAAAGTTGTTGCTAGAGATGTCTTCTTGTGACTCGAGCGGAGAAGATTACATGGGCCGTCGTCGATCTGCGACAACTCCAGCAAGACAGCAAGACTACAATCAAATGAAATACGTCGGATGGGCCACTGAAGAAGAAATTGCTGTCAGGCAAGCGGAAATGGAGCGTTCCGTGAGAAAAGAAGTCAAGACCGTCACCGTCCAGCAGGAAGGAGGACCAAGCAACCCCATCATGGTGGGGTTTGTCCAACCTCAGTATGACTTTTCTCTTAAGCTTTCAGGAACAACTCCTTCGCTTGAGGATCCACAAAGGCCGTCCACCGTCTCTGAAGCTTATCGCGTCACCAACCAATTCTGTGAAGATTTCCGTGTGCTAAAAGCGCAAGTGGAGATCTTGGAAGCTGAAAATCAATGTCTACGGCGCATAATCAGATACTTGAAGAACCAGAAGCAGGAAGATTGAGGAGTAAAACTCCTCGGGTAATGGCATCCCCTTAGCTTGTTCCAAGCTTGGGGGAGTGCCGGGTATCTTTATCTTTATCTTTGTCTTTAAGAGCCAAGTAGAGTCGTATCATGTCTAGGGAAGTTACTTTATGAAATAGCTGTTGCTTTGAGGTCTATCACTCCTTTTGTGGAGAGCTTTGTATCTGTGAGTGTGGGGTCGTCTATGAAGGAATATTAATGAGAAGTCTATTGGTTTCTTCGCTACATTCGGTTTTATCTTCACGCAATCGACATTATGAGCTGATTCTAATGGGGAGTATTGACCTTATATCAGGTATGGCTTCGAAAACTTTATTTAAATCTTGGCAAGTATAGCTTTGGTCATAACAACAAGCATGTTTTTCTCAAAGTAGCGACATAGCCAAAACCTTTGTGTTATTATGCTTGAAGTGTTATGTTGACAAGGAAGACAACTTGATGTTTCATGCTAGTTTTAATGTTTATGCTTTGTATTGCTTGCATCTAAGTTGTCATCAATTGTCTGGTCTCTCAAAGCCTTGCTAGCCAAAACTCTGTACTAAGCGGAATTCTTCTTGTGCTTCCATACCCTGAAACCAACATCTTCCACTTGAGTCCACCATACCTTCCTATTTGTGGTATTCCACTACCAATCCTAACGTATATAATTTATGTGCTATCTCTAGATGTTCAAAATCTTCTGTTTTGTGCCACTGATTCATCTCATGAGGAAGTGGTGGGTAACCCATGATCTTCTTAATTTGGAAAAGTTTTATCTTGGGATTGCATGCCTAATTTGCAAACCCCTAATACGAGAAGGGACTGGCATGAGTGCCCAGCTCGTAAAAGATAAATACTAACGCACAAGTTCCTTCTCTCATTTATGAGTGATAAACAAAGGAATTTAAGGGGATGTGATCGTCCCCACATGGGAGCCGTTCCTCGAAACTTGTCCAAATCATGAAGTGAGTGAGTTATCTATCAGCAGTCGTTGACGGATCATGCACCTCCCAAAGGCCTATTTTTATTCTGTTTGATCTAGAGATGGCACATGAGTTTTCCCTGCTTACCCTTTTTCACGGGGTTTATCCTTTATTTTGTGCTGAGTCAGTCCTTCCTACTTCCTTCCTTCTTGAGAGAGAACAGACACTTGATGTTAATAAAGATTCTTGCATACAAAGCTGCATTGAAAGTTAGCATGCTACATCTTTGTTGACATTATCTTTTGATAAGTGAGTTGTTTGCAAAAGCTTATGCTTAGTAAACATCTTCCTTTCTGTTAACATTTGCACTTATTGACTGATAAAACGTTCTTTCCAAAGCTTCAACTGGTTCCATTATAAGTGAAAGAGCAAAAGTAAAAGTTATTAGTTGTTCCTTGACCAAGGCTATGTTTGCCATGATTTGATGAGTTTTCCAGGTCCTACTTTGTTATAATTGTTACTACTTTCTCATAAGGACCTTATGAGTTGAGGTTGCCGTTGAGGATGCTTCAGTTTGGTGAGAAATCTTGATGCTTCTTGTCTGTATTCTTTTATCGACGCTTCACTCTCTAAACTTGTGGACAGGTTTACCGAGCTCAGCAATCGCTTGGGGACAAGCGAGGTCTAAGCTTGGGGGAGTTGATACGTCCAAAATGCATCACTATTTTATATCATAATTTCGTCCTATTCATTGATATATTCCACTTTAAATTATTGTTCTTATGTTGTTTTGGCTTGTTTTACACAGTTTACAACTTTCTGGTGCCGAAGCAGCAGAACTAGAATTCAGCGGTGAAAAGTGGACACCAAGTTGCCGAATCATATCAAGTACAAATGCGATGAAAATTTATGGGGAGTGTTTTTATGAAGATTGACTGGGGATCACCGAGGATGGAGGTGAGGGGACCCACCAGGCAGCTAGAAGGGTGCCTGGCGCGGCCCCCCTCGGTGCCCCCTCTCTCCTATAAGACCCCCATGGGGTAGAAACCCTGAATAGAGAAGAGTTTCCGTGTTTCATCGTCGCCACGGGGCGGAAACCTACAGAGGAGAAAGCCATCTCCGGCGGGCAGATTTCGCCAGGGAGATCACCTCCCGGAAGGGGAGATCGTCGCCATCATCATCATCATCGTCACGGGCATCATCGAGATCATCATCAACATCATCCCCAACATCAGCACCATCTCCATCTCCATCCCATCTCATCTCACAATTGCAACTTGTGTTGTAATCCGTAATATCTATCCTCTTTACTCTTTTGGTGTTGATTACTACTTTGTGGTGAATGCTATTGAGTTTTGTTGGAGAAATATCATTGTGTCCAGATTGTTTGCCACCCATCTATCACCTCTGATCATGATCTCTTTTATGTCTTGTGAGTAGTTACTTTAGTTCTTCAGAACATGGGAGAAGTCTAGTTGTTAGTAGTCATATGATGTTGAAGTGTTATGTGTTGTTTGATACTTAAGTTGTGTTGTTATTTCTCTAGTGGTGTTATGTGAGTCGAACACTTAACGCTTCACCTTTCATGGGCCCAGAGGAATACATTGTGCACAAAGGATGCTTATGGTGGGTTGCCGGCTGTAAGGCCCGATATGCGGTACTGTTCCAGATCTAGGTGTTTCCACCCAGACCCGGGGACGAAGCACATATCGGTCCCATCGCGACATATGACATAGCCATATGCCCCGGATTTCCAACATGATATCACAACATTACAGATACAAGGATACAACATCTCATACAATCGGCATACAACTGCCTCAAATATAATACAACAGCGGAAGATACATGTCTGAGTACAGACTACAAGCAAATGCCTAGTGGCAAAGAGAAAAACATCGATCCCATAACCACACGGGTCCAGGCCCTCCGCCGGGATCCGCCTATCTAGTCGTCGTCGAGTCTCCACGTGAAACGTCGATCACCATACCTGTTGTCGATCAAGAACCCTGAAAAGAGTTTGGGGGTAGTATCATGAGTACAAAGGTACTCAGCATCCAACTGTAGTGGTCATCTGACCCAGCAAGGACTTCATCACTCGTCATTCTAGGACAACTAGTAGTTTACGGTAAGGAAGGGGTAAGTGGTGAGGTTGCTGCCTCACTAGCATTTTTGAAGTGGCTAACGATCTAGAGAGTAAGGTAAGAAGCCAAGCATTCGATGAGGAATCGCCTCCAACAAGTCTTGCTATGAACTACTTACGCAAACATAACACCTATCCTATCCTTGTCCTCCTCTTCGCATCCCGAAGAAGAAGAAGCAATCAAGGCACACGCACCCGTTGATCAAGTTATATTAAGATTATCTCAGTTGTTGTTGTTGTCTATGAACAGGACGTAGGTCTCAAGTCGTCCATAACCGTGGACACGGCTTCTCGAAAAGATTTAACCCTGCAGGGGTGTACCAACTGCCCATTATGAGGCTCCGCACGCACCATCTCTCTCAGTTGCTACCCATCACAGGCAACCATTTTATGATTTAGTTCCAAGAGATCCGAAACGACAAGTCCCTCTAGCTAACAACGAACAAATCCGGGTGGCCCCCGGTGGGTCGACATCCATCTCAGGAGCCGGCCGCTCTCTCGATCTGGTCTCTACCGTCTGTCGCAGGTTTGGATAGCCGGTTAATCACACATTGGGAAACCGGGTCCTAAGCCGGACAAAGTGGGCCAGCAAGGGAACTATGTCCTCACTGGTCCGGGTTATTTTAAAGGATGTCTGCCAGGAGCTACCCGACAGGCATATATGCATGGTTTTCAAATGATAAATCAGCTTGGGCCACCACTAGAAATGTTTGAAGCTAGATAGGTAAGAAAAGGGGACCCCATAAAATCCCACACGCGGTTAGGCACACTCAGTCTTAAAACCAATACCCCGAACTCGGATCCTAGGTGACTCGAATGGAACAAAGCGTCGGGGCGGGATAGCCTAGACCTTCCATCCTTCGTCGAATATAGTCAACATTATAATAATCATATCATCAAAAAATAATATAATAATTAGGTGATATCCCAACCCAAAGAGTAACAGGGTAACATCGTAGCATCCTAAGCATGCATACTAAGCAGGGGCTGAGCAACGAGCAATAGTAACATAGCAGTACAAGGTTTGCTGGGAGGGGACATGGCTCTATCGGCTTGGAAAAGGCTGTAAACATGTGGTAGGATCAAACATCGAACCTCACCTATACTAGCATGCAAACCTCTGGTTGAAATAGAATGGATCATAAGTAATGTATAGTCCTTGCCTGTTGATAAGTCGGGTTCCGAAGGTGTAGTTGATCGCAAGCTCGCATCGTCTCCGAGAGGTACCCGCGGAAGCACACAAGAAGGAAACACTGGAAAGCAATCAACGGTGCACCACTATTACTACGGAGCAAACACGAGCAAGCATCAACAAGAAGCAACACGAGACATCGCACCTACCGTCGAGAGCGGTTACTAACAATTTAAGTGAAGTACTCGTCACACACGACGAATACCGCACATTTACGGTGGTTCAAGTTGCTTAGCTACAGGTGACCAAACAACGGTTATTAACATGGCAACTCAAGCAAGCATGGCATAGCACACAAACATGGCAAGAGGTGAAGCACAAATAAACTACCTAAGCTAGTCAATTTAAGTGGGGTGAAATCCTAGACATGCAAACTATTGCGGACCCCACGATAAATATTGCATTTGGTACTGTTTTGGCCTAAACAACATTTTTATTATTTTTATTAGCAAGCAAGAGCAGCATAAACACAATCTACATGCAATTCTAGTCAAGTTACATATAAAGAACATTTTAAACAGAGCAACAGATAAAAAGTTATAGCAGTTACAGTTTACAGTGGCAAGCAGTGTAATTAGCAGATAAACAACAAGTAAACAAAGTCAAACATGGCAACAAGCAACAAATTATTAAACTAGACACAATTCTAAGCGAGTTTCATATTTAAATCGTCGCAATCGGAGCTACGGTTAAAAAGTTACGGGCACCGCAAAAATCCTAATTCAAACTGCTTAAATTAAATAAAAACAAACTAGCAGAAAAAAAAACTAACTGGGCCGAAACTACTGCTATTTGGGCCCAACAGGAAAAAAAAAACAGATCTAATAAAAAAAAAGGGGCTGGGCGCTCACCTTGGGCCTGGCCCAATAGGGGGGGGGCTGGATCTGGCTGTGTGGAAGGGGGCCGGCTGGGCCTTGGCTGGCGCTGGGCCACGTGGGCCTGGCCGGCCCAGCTTGGTGAACGCGAGCGGAGGGGCTGGAGCGGGCGTCCTCGTCTTCCAGAGGACCTCCAGACGGCGGCAGCGGCGCTGCTTCAAGGCTCGCCGGCCGGCGAGGTGGTGAGGTGCAGGGGGCTCGGGACGGGGCGGACCCGGAGGAGGAGGCGAGGTGGAGCGGCTCCCGTCCGGCGCGACGGAGCCCTGGTGGCGGAGGCGCTCGGGCCGGCTCGGCTCGGGCAGCCATGGCGCGCAGCTCCGGCGGCTCCTGGAGAGAGAGGGCGAGGTAAGAGGAGAGGGAGGTCAGTAGGAGGGAGAGAAGAGGAGGAGCGTGGGAGGAGGAGAAGGGCTCCGGTGCCCGGCGGCAGGACTCCACGGGCAGGCGGCGCGGCTCCATGGGCAGATGCGACTCGAAGGAGAGAGAGAGGAGAGAGAGAAAGGTGGGTGGCTGCGAGCTCTCTGGGCCGTTGGATCGCCCGATCCGACGTTCCAGATCTGATCTAGCTAGGGTTTTAGATTAGGGGGGTGTTTTTGGGGCAGATCTGAGTTTTGTGAGGGGGGTGGCTGCAAATTGGCTTAGGGAAACCCTAAGTGGGGGTGGGAGTGTGGTGGTCTTTATATAGCCCCGGTGGCTGGCAGTTTGCAAAAACATCCCCGGTTTTTATCTCGCGCGCGCGGTGCTCACGTTTCTGACTGCCGGGGGTCCGCGGTACCTCCGATTCGGGTAAAACTTCGAACTGCGCGATCGGTGCGTCGAGCCGGAGGCGTTCACCTCGCGCTGGAACCGTTCCGAAAACACTTTCCGACGCGCTATAAAAATATCCCGTTTAATTATTAAACGGGGTTTTACGTTCCGTTGGCTGCGGCTGGTCTCGTGCGGTCTTCGCGACGGTGATCGGGCGAAACCCGGTGTCGCAAAGGTCGAGTGTCAGGGTGGCAAGGGTCGGTCTCCGTCCGATACGAGATAAGAGGGGGGGAAATAATCGCCGATCGATAAATCAGGGATGCAAACACTGCAAACAAATCAGGCAATCAAACAATTCACACAGAAAACAAAATTTTTAATTTTTGCGAAAACTGGGCTGTTACAGACAACACCACCAACAAGGGATCTCTTCCCGAGATCCAGGACGATCCGGGGGAGAGGGGGGAGAGAAAAGAGAGACGACGATCTTCAACACCACCAACAAGGGACTCTGCTCCATGTCGACGTCGAACTTCGGTCGAGATAAATTCCGCAGAGATACGACATCGTCGAAAATACGAAAACGTCAGTGACAAGAGGAAGAACGATAGCGCAAACCAGATCAAGGGATAGTGATTTTCGACGCAAGTCGTGAAAAACACCGGCAAGAGGATCGATGGCAATGGACGACCCAGATGATAACCGGAATCGGAGAAGCTAAAGGTACTACAGGAATTCCCACCTGAGCTCGGAATCGAGACAATACGCTTCAAGCAAGGCACTGTAACGGTTCCGATACTCCACACACTCGAGATCCTAGTGTTTTGAAAGGGGTAAGGCGAGAATAAAACACTTACGGCACTTGTCCTGACCAGAGCAAGGGTAAGGAGTAAAAAGATTCCTACTCTCCGTTAACTAAGTTAGTAACTACAAAATAGTTTTTTTCTAGACTCGACTTCGGCCAGAGAGGGGATCCTACGGTCGGTAAGGCTCTGATACCAAGTTGTAAGGCCCGATATGCGGGACTGTTCCAGATCTAGGTGTTTCCACCCAGACCCGGGGACGAAGCACATATCGGTCCCACCGCGACATATGACATAGCCATATGCCCCGGATTTCCAACATGATATCCCAACATTACAGATACAAGGATACAACATCTCATACAATCGGCATACAACTGCCTCAAATATAATACAACAGCGGAAGATACATGTCTGAGTACAGACTACAAGCAAATGCCTAGTGGCAAAGAGAAAAACATCGATCCCATAACCACACGGGTCCAGGCCCTCCGCCGGGATCCGCCTATCTAGTCGTCGTCGAGTCTCCACGTGAAACGTCGATCACCATACCTGTTGTCGATCAAGAACCCTGAAAAGAGTTTGGGGTAGTATCATGAGTATAGAGGTACTCATCATCCAACTGTAGTGGTCATCTGACCCAGCAAGGACTTCATCACTCGTCATTCTAGGACAACTAGTAGTTTACGGTAAGGAAGGGGTAAGTGGTGAGGTTGCTGCCGCACTAGCATTTTTGAAGTGGCTAACGATCTAGAGAGTAAGGTAAGAAGCCAAGCATTCGATGAGGAATCGCCTCCAACAAGTCTTGCTATGAACTACTTACGCAAACATAACACCTATCCTATCCTTGTCCTCCTCTTCGCATCCCCACGAAGAAGAAGAAATCAAGGCACACGCACCCGTTGATCAAGTTATATTAAGATTATCTCAGTTGTTGTTGTCTATGAAAAGGACGTAGGTCTCAAGACGTCCATAACCGTGGACACGGCTTCTCGAAAAGATTTAACCCTGCAGGGGTGTACCAACTGCCCATTACGAGGCTCCGCACGCACGCCCATCTCTCTCAGTTGCTACCCATCACAGGCAACCATTTTATGATTTAGTTCCAAGAGATCCGAAACGACAAGTCCCTCTAGCTAACAACGAACAAATCCGGGTGGCCCCCGGTGGGTCGACATCCATCTCAGGAGCCGGCCGCTCTCTCGATCTGGTCTCTACCGTCTGTCGCAGGTTTGGATAGCCGGTTAATCACACATTGGGAAACCGGGTCCTCAGCCGGACAAAGTGGGCCAGCAAGGGAACTATGTCCTCACTGGTCCGGGTTATTTTAAAGGATGTCTGCCAGGAGCTACCCGACAGGCATATATGCATGGTTTTCAAATGATAAATCAGCTTGGGCCACCACTAGAAATGTTTGAAGCTAGATAGGTAAGAAAAGGGGACCCCATAAAATCCCACACGCGGTTAGGCACACTCAGTCTTAAAACCAATACCCGGAACTCGGATCCTAGGTGACTCGAATGGAACAAAGCGTCGGGGCGGGATAGCCTAGACCTTCCATCCTTCGTCGAATATAGTCAACATTATAATAATCATATCATCAACAATAATATAATAATCAGGTGATATCCCAACCCAAAGAGTAACAGGGTAACATCGTAGCATCCTAAGCATGCATACTAAGCAGGGGCTGAGCAACGAGCAATAGTAACATAGTAGTACAAGGTTTGCTGGGAGGGGACATGGCTGTATCGGTTTGGAAAAGGCTGTAAACATGTGGTAGGATCAAACATCGAACCTAACCTATACTAGCATGCAAACCTCTGGTTGAAATAGAATGGATCATAAGTAATGTATAGTCCTTGCCTGTTGATAAGTCGGGTTCCGAAGGTGTAGTTGATCGCAAGCTCGCATCGTCTCCGAGAGGTACCCGCGGAAGCACACAAGAAGGAAACACTGGAAAGCAATCAACGGTGCACCACTATTACTACGGAGCAAACACGAGCAAGCATCAACAAGAAGCAACACGAGACATCGCACCTACCGTCGAGAGCGGTTACTAACAATTTAAGTGAAGTACTCGTCACACACGACGAATACCGCACATTTACGGTGGTTCAAGTTGCTTAGCTATAGGTGACCAAACAACGGTTATTAACATGGCAACTCAAGCAAGCATGGCATAGCACACAAACATGGCAAGAGGTGAAGCACAAATAAACTACCTAAGCTAGTCAATTTAAGTGGGGTGAAATCCTAGACATGCAAACTATTGCGGACCCCACGATAAATATTGCATTTGGTACTGTTTTGGCCTAAACAACATTTTTATTATTTTTATTAGCAAGCAAGAGCAGCATAAACACAATCTACATGCAATTCTAGTCAAGTTACATATAAAGAACATTTTAAACAGAGCAACAGATAAAAAGTTATAGCAGTTACAGTTTACAGTGGCAAGCAGTGTAATTAGCAGATAAAAAATAAGTAAACAAAGTCAAACATGGCAACAAGCAACAAATTATTAAACTATACACAATTCTAAGCGAGTTTCATATTTAGATCGTCGCAATCGGAGCTACGGTTAAAAAGTTTCGGGCACCGCAAAAATCCTAATACAAACTGCTTAAATTAAATAAAAACAAACTAGCAGAAAAAAAAACTAACTGGGCCGAAACTACTGCTATTTGGGCCCAACAGAAAAAAACCCAGATCTAATAAAAAAAAGGGGCTGGGCGCTCACCTTGGGCATGGCCCAAGAGGGGGGCTGGATCTGGCTGTGTGGAAGGGGGCCGGCTGGGCCTTGGCTGGCGCTGGGCCACGTGGGCCTGGCCGGCCCAGCTGGGTGGACGCGAGCGGAGGGGCTGGAGCGGGCGTCCTCGTCTTCCAGAGGACCTCCAGACGGCGGCAGCGGCGCTGCTTCAAGGCTCGCCGGACGGCGAGGTGGTGAGGTGAAGGGGGCTCGGGACGGGGCGGACCCGGAGGAGGAGGCGAGGTGGAGCGGCTCCCGTCCGGCGCGACGGAGCCCTGGTGGCGGAGGCGCTCGGGCCGGCTCAGCTCGGGCAGCCATGGCGCGCAGCTCCGGCGGCTCCTGGAGAGAGAGGGAGAGGTAAGAGGAGATGGAGGTCAGTAGGAGGGAGAGAAGAGGAGGAGCGTGGGAGGAGGAGAAGGGCTCCGGTGCCCGGCGGCAGGACTCCACGGGCAGGCGGCGCGGATCCATGGGCAGATGCGACTCGGAGGAGAGAGACAGGAGAGAGAGAAAGGTGGGTGGCTGCGAGCTCTCTGGGCCGTTGGATCGCCCGTTCCGACGGTCCAGATCTGATCTGGCTAGGGTTTCAGATTAGGGGGGTGTTTTTGGGGCAGATCTGAGGTTTGTGAGGGGGGTGGCTGCAAATTGGCTTAGGGAAACCCTAAGTGGGGGTGGGAGTGTGGTGGTCTTTATATAGCCCCGGTGGCTGGCAGTTTGCAAAAACATCCCCGGTTTTTATCTCGCGCGCGCGGTGCTCACGTTTCTGACCGCCGGGGGTCCGCGGTACCTCCGATTCGGGTAAAACTTCGAACTGTGCGATTGGTGCGTCGAGCCGGAGGCGTTCACCTCGCGCTGGAACCGTTCCGAAAACACTTTCCGGCGCGCTATAAAAATATCCCGTTTAAATATTTAACGGGGTTTTACGTTCCGTTGGCTGCGGCTGGTCTCGTGCGGTTTTCGCGACAGTGATCGGGCGAAACCCGGTGTCGCAAAGGTCGAGTGTCAGGGTGGCAAGGGTCGGTCTCCGTCCGATACGAGATAAGAGGGGGGGAAATAATCGCCGATCGATAAATCAGGGATGCAAACACCGCAAACAAATCAGGCAATCAAACAATTCACACAGAAAACAAAATTTTTAATTTTTGCGAAAACTGGGCTGTTACACCGGCGTGACAGAAACCTGAACCCCAGTTCACACACTTTTGCACAAGGGAGTTATGGATCCTTGATTGTAATGTTGTGGTTAGGCTTATGCCTTAACACTACCTTGTTTTTGCGGATGCTTGGAAGGTGTGTAATGATAAGAGTACACTTATCTTAGTCTAGAAGGTGTACTAGCATTGATCCACCCACCAACACTTATCAACACAATACATATTACTTGGCGGAGTATGGTGAAAGTAACTTGGCTATCTCTCCCATGTGTTCTCGAGAACGCTTTAGATTTTATAAGTTTAGTTCCTAGGCTTATCCTTGTGAAAGGATTGGGCCACTTGCTACTCCTCAGTTACCCTGTTTACTTTGCTTGTCTTTTACTTTTCTGTTGCTTAAACCAAAACCCCCTAAATATTTACCTTTGAGTGTGTGCAGCCTTTCCTTATCCAGTGTCACTTATCAGCACCTTCTGCTCCTCGTTGGGTTCGACACTCTTATTTATCGAAAATATATAATTGATCCCCTAGACTTGTGGGTTATCAAGAATCGTTTATTGGCGCGGTTAACAGGGGAGGCAATCCCACTAAACCTATTAAATTCACCGCCATCACATGGGTCTATGATCAGTAGCTATGTGATGTTATCCTCCCCTCTTTGTTCTTCATGGATTAGACCTCGTGAGCTACCCTACATGATCGAGTCACATATGTAATATTTCTGCTGTTCTATGCTGAGTTTGCTGGGATCCGATGGATTATGATATTATGTTCAGATTGTGTTTGAGTTATATATTTGACTCTCCTCTTTTATATTTATGTTTTTGAGTAATTCTTGCATGTTCTCCATTGTTGTTTATTGCTTTGGCCAAGTAGTAGGTAGTGCCTCCAAGAGGGAGCGTTATGCATGATTGTGGGTTCATGCTCCCCCGATGCCTAGCTTGAGTGACAGAAACATGAGTCTAGGGGATGTGTTGTTGCCAGAAGGGGGAAAAACAGTGCTTGTACTTGCGGGTGCAAGGATTGTTTACTTTACGCAAAGTTCTTTAATGCAGTTGTCCGTTGCTTTGAGTTTACAGTTTGGGTGGGATTCGCAACTTAATACCAGCGAGATGTTCTGGATAGATATCTCAAGGTGGATGATTAGTAGGTAGATGCAGATGGATTTCGGTCTACTTGTCTTGGCGTACCGCCCGTGCTTTTGAGCCTCTTCCTTTCTTTATAGCATAATTAGCATTGGTTTGCGCACATAATCCTGTCAATTGCCCAGCTGTAATTTGTTTACCTCGCATCGCTATTTTATCGTCTTTTGGGAGAGAGACATCACTAGTGAACATCATATGACCCCGGTTCATATTTCCAATACTGTTTACACCCACTATCAATTTACTGCTTTATTTACGTTTCCGTTGCTATCACTATCATTATTATCCCGTGCGTTTTATCCTTTGTAAACAACAAGGCCGGAGGAATTGACAACTCCTCTGTACTCGTTGGGAAGCAAAGCTATCTGTTGTGTGTGCAGGTCCAGGTGAAGTAAGCAACCTTAGGTTGTGAACGGCGCCATTGTTCACTTCACCACCTTCTTGTCTCTGTTGGAGTCCTACTGGTCGATACTCAACCTTAGCATCTTCACTAAGGGAAATTACTGCTACGCTACATCTCAACCTTCCACTTTGGGTAAACCAACGAGGGGAGAGAAGTAAACTCTCGGTACATCAGATGGTGATGACGATGGCGATGATCTCCCCTTCCAGGAGGTGATCTCCTCTACGGAATCTGCCCGCCGGAGAGCCCTTTTCTTCTCTATAGGTTTCCGCCACGGAGCGGCGGCGGAACTCCGTAAAAGCTTCTCTTTTATAGGTTTTCGCGTAACGAGGAGTATATAGGCCAGAGGGGGGAGCCGGGAGTGGCCCTAGGGCTCCAGGCGCCCTCCCGGCGCGGCCAGGGGTGGGTCCGTGCCAGGTGGCCGCCTGGGGCTCCTGTGGCCCCCCTCTGACCCCTCTTCGGTGTGTCTTTGTTAATCTTCTAGAAAATACCCTCCGTCGATTTTCAGGTAATTTGGAGGTATTCTTCTTCAGCAACTCAGCGTCCACTTTTTACCGCTGAATCCTGCGTCTGCTGCTTCGGCACCGAAAAGTTGCAAACTGTGTAAAATAAGCCAAAACAACATAAGAACATCATCGTAATATGAAATATATCAATGACTAAGGATGAATTACGATATAAAATAGTGATGCAATTTGGACGTATCATCATCCTTGTTGGCTTGATGTGCATTTCCTTCGACACGCCGAATATCTCCAATAGCCATGTACCTGATAACTTCATCCAAAGGTGGTTCATCCAGGTTAAGAGGTAATTGCTCTTTTTGAGATCCGTTAGTTTCATCAAATCGAACATTTACAGTTTCTACAACTTTGCCTAGATGAGAGTTGTAAACTCTGTAAGTGTGAGAATTTGAACCATAACCTAGGAGAAAACCTTCGTGTGCCTTTAGGGCAAACTTGGAGCTGTGATTCATATCTCTGATACAACATGGAGCACCGAAAACCCTGAGATATGAAACATTAGGCTTTTTTACCAGTGATAAGCTCATGTGAAGTTTTCTTCAGAAATTTGTGCAAATAAACCTTGTTGATGATATGACATGCTGGGTTAATAGCTTTGGCCCAGAACCTGATAGAAGTCTTGTATTCATCGAGCATTGTTCTGGCCATTTCAATAAGTGTTCGATTCTTTCTCTTGACCACACCATTCTGTTGCGGTGTATAAGAAGCCGAGAATGCATGAGTAAAGCCATATTCATCAAGAAATTCTTCGATATGAGTGTTTTTGAATTATGTACCATGATCACTTCTGATATGCTTGAGAGATAATTCATATTCAGTCTGAGCTCTCTTTGCGAAAGTTTTGAAAATTTCAACAACCTTGCTCTTGTCATCTAGAAAGAAAACCCAAGTATATCGAGAGAAATCATCAACAATAACCAGACCATACTTGTTACCTCCAAGGCTAGTATAATTTTGAGGACCGAATAAATCCATATGAAGCAATTCAAGAGGACGAGTAGTAGTCATGATAGTCTTTGTTGAGTGATGTTTCTTGGCAATCTTTCCTGCTTCACAGGCACTGCATAGACGATCTTTATCGAATTTCACATGATCAATTCCAACGATATTCTTCTTCGAGATAAGAGTTTGAAGATTTTTCATTCCTGCATGACCAAGTCTTCGGTGCCATAACCAACCATATGTGGCTTTAGCCATTAAGCATGTGGACACTGCAGGTCCCGAAGAGAAATCAACAATATAAAGATCACCTTTGTGATATCCTTCGAACACGAAGGAATAATCATCCTGTGAAAAGACAACACAACGGGAAGCAGAAAATAGTACAAGCATACCCATATCACAAAGTTTTGAGATAGACATGAGATTATATCCTAGAGATTGAACAAGCATAACCTTGTCAATATGCTTATCCTTCGATATAGCAACCTTACCCAAACCAAGTACTTTTCCTTTGTTGTTGTCACCGAAGGTAATATATCTCTGAGAAGATTCAGTAAGTTTGTCTTCGGTGAACAAATCTTTGTCTCCGGTCATATGATTTGTACAACCACTATCCATGACCCATTCAGATCCACCAGAGACATAGCCCTGTAGAAGAATTAGTTCTTCTTAACCACCCACAAACGAGCAGGTGTCTGAGAAGGCATGGAAGTGCTAGATGAAGCAGCGATATTATAGCGAATAGGATTATATTGGCGCGGGGGACCATCAAGCACACCATAAACATAATTTCTCGATGAGGGGTTAGAGTACTGATAGGTAAATGCAGTTTTGGTATTATTGTCACGATGACGATAAACATTTCTATCAACCCGATAGTATTCCTTCTGGGGAACATTTGAAGCAGGCACCAAGGGTTCATTTCTATCCTCGAGAGAATAGTAGTGTTTCGGTTGTACCGAGGATTTTCCCTGCATAGAATGGTTAGGGGGCAGTTTTTCTACGAGAGATTTGCGAACCCAAATCTGTCGCTTATAGAAACCATTCTTTGGAGGAGTACCAACGAATTCCACAGACACCTTTCCTTCCTGATCTTTGATAAGCTTGTAGTCAGAATAAGGTGATTCATCAACAATAGCCTTATCAATCTTGCTGTTGAAACCTGAAAGGTTAGAAATATCAATGGGCTTTTCTTTCTCCAGAACCCAGACAGTTTTAGGATACTGCTCGGGTTCCCAGTAGGTGCCATCAAGGTTGAGTTTCCTTTCCAAACCAACTCCTTCGTTTCGAGGATTCCTATGAAGTAGATCCTTCCTTAGAATATCACATAGGTACTGGTGTCCCTGAACACTTTTGAACATTCCTGTTTCAAATAAATCTCTCAACCTGAGGAGTTCCTCGGTAATGGTTTCCTCGTTCGAGGGGTTAGCATCATCAATGACAATAGGTTGCTTTCCTTTCAATTTCTCAGAAATAAACTCAATTTTACTTCGTTCCAGGCAAGTTAAGCAAGGTAAAGTAGATTCATTTTTAGCTTCTGAGCCTTGGTGAGCAATGAGCGTGAGATTGACATTCTCAAATTCTTCATGAGCCTCTCTCAGTTTCTCGAGAGCCATTTTCCTTTGAAGGAATTCATAGGTTAGCTTCTTGTAGTCCACTAAGAGAAGATCATGCCGAGAGGAAAGTTCATCATAATTTTCCTTCATAGCAGCATGCTCATTCGTCAAAGTTTGACCTTTATCCATCTCATCGATCAACAACGTCTCAAATTTTTGAATAGTTTCACTCAGAGAATCTAGTTCATCTTGTTGGATAGACGCAATTTTAGCAAGTTTGGCATAGCTTATCCTAGAGTGACTTTCATAAGCAGATCCATCAGAAGTATCGTAGGAAATCTTAGAAGAGGATACCTTAGCCTTGGCCATGAAGCAGTAAGCTAGAGATTCATCTTCACTGCTTTGGTTGGTGAAGAATGAACTTGAAGTATTGTTCGAAGCAAATGCAAGACCAGCAACACCATCAGATTCAGAACCAGAACCAGAACCAGATCTTGAGTTTGATTCAGCTTAGGAACCGGAGGCTTCATCTTCAGAGTTCATCTCTTTACCCAGATAGGCTTTGGCACATTGAGAATTCTTGCGTCGAGAGGAATGTGACTTCGAGGAAGAATTCTCTCGATGTTTGTGGTACTTCTTCTTCTTGTCATCATCAGAACCATCTTTCTTGTCTTTTCTGGACTTTGAATCATATCTCTTCGAATCATAGTTTTTCCTCGATCTATGTGACTTTCTCGAAGAGTTGCTGTGAGAGTGCTTTGATCTATGTTCAATTTCCCAGAGAGGACAATCAGCAATGAAGTGACCTGGTTTCTTGCACTTGTAGCAACAGTTATCTTTCGCTGAAGAGTTTCTAGATGATGAACGATGCTGTGATGAATTGCTTGAATGTCTGGAAGGGTGGCTTTTCTTCGGTGAAGAGGAATTCCTTCTCTGGAAGCGGTTGAATCTTTTCATAATCAGTGCCAAATCTTTTCCAATGTTCTCTGGGTCATCTAAGGCACCACCAGATTCAGAACTAGCTTTAGGAGAGGAATGATGTTAGGCTTTGGCCTTGAGTGCATGAGATTTTCTTCGAGTTCCATTAACATCTCATTTTTCTTCTTCTTCCATCTCGAAGGTGTTGAGTCTCTCGAGAATATCAGCGGCAACAAGATCCTTGAAATCAGTCCTTTCCTTAATCATCAGCACAATTTGATCGAAGGAATCATCAAGGGAACGGAGCAAAGTTCTGACAATAATCCGATTGGTAATGTCTTCAGCACCGAGGGAAATCAGTTCATTTGACAGAGCAGTGAGTCTTCTGTATATGGTGTTAACTTTCTTTCCCTCGTGCCTCTTGAATCGATAGAATTTGCTTCGAAGGGTGTCAATACGAGCATATTTCTGAGTAGAGACACCTTCACCAATCTTCTCGATATAGTCCCAGACACCTTTTGCCGTAGAATATTCTTGAATTCATGATATTTTTCTGGTATTAGATGGTTTGTGATGAACACCCAGACTTCAGAATCAAGGTCCATCTTCTTTGCCTCCTCAGGAGTGATAGAATTTTTTCTTTGACATTTACACCATTCTTGACAACATCCCAAGCGACAGAGTTGATGGCCATGATGTTCCTCTTCATTTTGTCCTTCCAATAAGGATAGTCCTTCCCATTGTAGATAGGAACCGGTTCCCCCGAGCAAACAGCTGCAAACGACATTCTTGACAACACTCCAGGTGGTTAGACCAAAATACGCAGAGCGTAGGGAGTGCCTAGCTCTGATACCAATTGACATCTCAAGAATGATCAGAGGGGGAGGGGGTGAATGATCAATTATAAAAATTCTAAGGAACTTAGAAGGAATTCATGCAAACTGCGAAGGACTATAGGCATCTCGAAGGAAATACAGTATCGAAAGACATGCATGGCTCGAAAGGATTGGGAGTGAACGAAAACATCGAAGGAAAACAGGCAACGAGTAAATACTTAATGAAATGCGAGAAAGAAAACGAGCCTGACACGACGATGTTCTGTAAACCAGTTCACACTCTGCAAAGTGCTATGTCTGGTTGGAGGGACTGGTGATTGAACAACTGGAGCAAAACTCTCTCCGTCCTATTCTCCACTGCAACAAACTCCTCGAGCTTGTCTAGTTTTCACTCGTGGTAGATGATTCAGGACATCTCCGAGACCTTTACAAACTTCCTTCAGGAGCGACAATTTCTCTTCGACTGCTTGACAGGAGATGCCTAACCGTCTAGGAGACTTGCAGTTCTCCAAGATAAAAAGATGGGCTAATCTGACCTAAGTCTCTGTGAATTGCTCAACTCAGTTTAGACTTGGGTTTTGGTTTTCTCTCGATGAATCTCTCTTGGGATGCTCACAGTACTTCTGTCTTGGAATCTTTAGTGGAGCAGCCAACCCGAAATGGCGGGTAGGTGCGGGGTATTTATAGGTGGCGATCCCGATAGGTAAAATGACTAAAGTGACCCGATGCGACCGCTTGACGCGTGTCCACAACAGTCGGATTCCAATCACTGCGCAACTTTACTTGAGGAACAAGTAAGCTGAATTACCGAACGAGTTCTCTCTCGAAAGCACGAAGTGCGATGACTTTGCCTTCGAGCTATTCACTCGACTTAGTAAGATTTCTCTCGGTAGGCTTTTGTGGGATTAGGTTGAGCAGAGAAAATTCACTTCGACAATGATCTCAACTAGAAACCCCTCTTGATAGTACGGTTTTTCCTACGACTCAAGAAAATAAAGAGAAACTAGTAAAAAGACTATGTCTTCGACCAGCTTCAGCTTTCTCCTCGTTGCGCTTTTACTCGAGAGTGTCTTCTTCTTCAACGACATTTTTAGGGGTCGTCTTCCTTCAAAGGTTTCGGTAGTTGTCTGCAGCTTCGCTGCAGTGAGTTGTCCTTCGACCTTCTACTTGCAATCTCCATTCTTTCGGAACCTAAGTATCTGTTTATACTCGAAAACAATATTAGTTCCACTTCTGCTTTGTCCAACAATCTCCAAAACCTTCGGGGGCTAGACTTGCTCTTACAGTACCCCTTTGGGAGCACTCGTAGGGATCACTTTTCGGTGTGTTCATAAGCCGACACATATCACGCCTGAGTGCAACTGCATTTTTGGCTTCGCACAAATTGTTGTTGCACCTCTGGTTGTGCCTCGTGGTTGTGGCTGCACTTGTGGTTGCGCCCGTGGTTGTGCCTGTGGTTGTGGTTGTGGTCGCGCTCGTGGCTGCACTATGGCTGTGGATGCGCCCCATGGTTGTGGTTGTGGTTGTCGTGAACTAAATCGGTAGCTGGTTTATGGCTACGCATGAACTAAAAACTATGGATGTGCATGAATTAAATTTGCGGCTGTGTGAGAAGCAAAATTGTGGTTAAAAGGGTTCATCGAAACCTGTTAACATGGGATCTAGTTTTGAATATCACGACGTGAGTAATACAACAATGAAAAATATTTTTGATTTGGACCAACGATTCAAGAGATGCATCATCACAAACATCTAACCTCTCCATCCTCACACATAGGATGAAAAAAGGCTCAAAACTCTCTGATTGCGACAAATGATGCGTGTACGTTATACCACTTGTCAACACCAGGGTAAAAAAGTGATCTCCACATACGGTAATCTCCAATTATTGATTTAGGGTCCTCTCCAACTGGAGGTAACAAGATGGATGACCATAGCTAAAGTACAAGGTCGGGCTTCTAAAATTCGGGGTCCTATGCAAAACTCAAAATTTAGGCCCTATCTTAATAAAATAAAATAAATGAGAAATTATAATGTATATGATATAATGTCTTTCATCGCAGCAAAAATCAAGGGTCATTAATAGTTTCTTTTGTTGACTGTTGCTGCAAAAAATGTGACGTCGTCGTACTGGGTTACGCTCTTTCAAATGGATGTATTTAGCATAGAAATATATCTAGATACATCACTTTGAGCGACAAATAATATGTATTGAAGGTGGTAACATTTTTGGGGTCACCTTATTAAATAGATGTATTTAGCACTAAAATACATCTAGATACATCCGTTTGAGCGACAAATAATATAGATCATAATCAGAGGTAATAGTATACTAGTGTCATAGTCATAGAGTTAATACCATTTTAATGTCATAATTATAACACTTATCATCGTACAACCGCAACAACAAAATGGATTCATAGCGCGAGCCGAAGGCACCAAAAGTTTGCCTTCCAGCAAAGCTTACATTGTTCACTTATTATGACGGTTCATCAGGGCCTCTTTCCTCCTCCCATTTTGTACGTTGTAGCAACTAGCGATGTAGGCTGTAGCGATCAGTGACCACATCTGATCGAGCAGCATGGACATGGACGCTAACGACCTAGCGCCATACGAGCCCCAACTCTCAAGATACATACTAGGCCTATAAAAATTTAGGTCCCCTAAAATTTATTGGTCCTATGTGGACCGCACTGTCCGCACACCTATGGGTCCGACCTGCTAAAGTACACACGGAGAAGAAATTTAATCAGTTTGGGGTCTTCGGAACGGTGAGAATTGCATGGGACCTTGCACAGGAGGTGCACATACCGACTCTAGAAGACACTAGTACAAAAAAACTCATCTAAAGCGTGTCAAAAATGGTCGTACTGATATAGGCACTTCACGCCAGCAATATCGTACAAGTGGTCATAACTAAAATTTAGAACTTTAAAGTAAAACAAATGCATGAATAGTCATTGACGGAGAAGGTATATTTGATATACGAGTTGTAAATGTCTTTCCCCATAAAACACTAATTGCGGTTGACTAGGTATTCAATGCTTCAACTTACTGCTTGAGAGTGGCTTAGAAGGGATGAGGTGACGATGTGTGCTAACGTCAATCAGGATAGTTGATGGTCGACAACACTCTCCCTCTACATCTATAGTTTGATTAATTATATGAATAAATTTGGTAATCGTTTGAGTGTGAACTTTATTAGTGTGTCTTGCATCTCGCGAAGATAGTTATTCATACTAGATGATACTCCGCGCGTTGCTATGGAAATCGGTTGTCGATATTTCAACAAAATTTGATTGTGTAAATTCTAAATATTTATATTAATAACACATGAATCAAACTTTTAAAATACATACAACTTATTATATTTGATTATGTGAAGTTGCCAATTTTTTATTGAATATGAATTTAGTACTAAATTAAAAAAAATCATGCTTAATTTTATGTGATGGTGCGTCTTGTCTCATGCTCTGGTTGCGTGTTCAGATGGACCTTATCCCATCAATAATTATGTGGTGATGTGGCATGCTTGCATGTTGAGATAAAAAAGTTAGTGGGGATCACTCTCTTAGGTATACTACATGATACCCCGCGCATTGCTGCGGGTATCAACTATAATATATTTTAATTTTATAAAGCATAAATAGTTGAATTAATAATATATAAACTAAAACGAAAAATACTACTATTACATATTGTATTTGATTATTGTGTAATTAAAAATATTTATTTAATATAAGTGACATGATACAATGACAAACAAATCACATGCATGTTGACTTAGCTTTGATGTGGTGGCATGCGTGGTGAGATGATTTTATGCATGAGATTAATTATTAATGAAAATCTTTATCTCATACATATTGTGGTGATCCTGTGATGATGTGTCATGTGTGCATGTTAAGATAATAGAGATAGTGTCTTAGTGGGGATGTTGAGGTAGACACTTTGCATGTTGAGAGAATTGGAAGCAACTTTTTAAGAACTAGATGATGCCCCGCACGTTGTTGCGAATTTCTTTTGCAAAATATTTCAGTGAAAATGTGGTTAAATGAAACATGTATATTTGAAACAATAACTTTTAAACTAATATATGGATTCAATATAAATACCATAATAGAATAAAAATTCTCATGCATGCATGTTGCATATGGGTTTTTACTATGCATAGTGGCATATTGAGGTGGATCTTTCTCATGCATATTGGATGATGATTTGGCATGCTTGCATGTTGAGAGAAATATGCTAGTGGAGGGTGATGTGGCATGAAAGATAAGGTGGAATGTGTACATGTTGAGAGAATTGATAGTAGTGGGGATCAACTTCTTAAGAATGTAAGATGTAATATTAGTAAGAAAAAAGTCAGTTGTTCTACTTCTATGAATACTATCTTTAACGGTCACGTTACGATTATGAATAAATTACTCTTATTTGCATCTCGATGATAGTAATTCGGTCATTCATAAAACATTATAATGCCAAGATATATCCAAACTTAATAATGACACTATTTGATTATTGAATATCAATATCATACATAATGATGTATCATATTTCAGTATGTAGTGAATATCATTATTTCGTGAACTTCATATAAATAAGGGTATTAAATTAACAAGAAATACAAGTCTCTATGATTTGATCAAAGTGACAAGTATTTTGAGTTATCCTTGGGCATACAGATTTGTAAAAGAAGTTTCACAAATTACAATGTTTAGAATATTTCAAACTTGTTGATATGTCTGAACGTTATAGTTATAGTCTATTGGATATTGTATGGTCTGGATTATCCTTTACCATGTTAACATTATTATTATTTGTAGTTATTAATTTAAAAAGAACAAACACTCAGTATAAGGAACCATCTAAGTTCGTGGAAACAACACCATATAAGTTTATGGCATGTCATATTTCAGAAACTTTGATTTATAAGATAAATCAAAATTATCTTCGTAGTGTATCCTTAGTCAACTATGGACACATCCTCCACACCTAAAATCAAAAGAGCGAAGCTTGTGTTGGTAAGTTTGGTGTTTGTCAAGAAGGAGTGTTCTTGACGAATGTGTTAATGGAAGAACGTGAAAGCCCAGACAAGGTAATTGACCTTGCCTCCAGATGTTAGAGTAGCGCAACGGAATGTGTTCCGGAACCAAAGTTCTACATATAGAGGAGAAATCGATGATAATGACCATAACGTTTCTGTTGACGATTTTACTAAATAAACTAGGATTCAAGAATACATTTTGCCCATTGTGCAAAATAATATTCATGATTGACTTGTCATGTTGATGGAACAAGACATACCTACGAACTACGAAGAAGCGATGGTAGACCTAAGTACGAGAAATGACTAAGAGTCATGAAATCCTATATTAAGTTACATTTAAGATTACTTGAATCTTATCGAGTAAAGAGGTTACTTGATATTCTTATTAACTGCAAGGTTATAAAGAAGAAATGTAAACATCAAGAAATACATAATGATCGATTTGTCATAAATGATGTTTTTGACAAATTCAAAAGGTTGACTGCAGTATGTAGTGATGCTTGACTCGATAGGGTATACACTACGATTAGCCCATAATATTATCAGTACCGTGTCTTTCTCAAATTATGCATTTGAAGAAATGGTTGAAATTGGTACAACAAGAAGGTTTTGAAAACATATAGATACTAGTGTCTCATAGCCAAAATTCTCGATGTTATGGGATGATCAAAGGATCGTGGACTTGGCCAAAATATCGAGAAAACATGCATTTGCATGAGACTGGCTGGGAGATTAATAATTTCCTAAACTTAATATGTGGACGACATATTTTAAGTGAGAGCTATGTGGGTTTTATCCTGGTCTTATATGTGACTGACATATTGAGAAAATTCCTTATATGACACTCCCGTAAAATCATGTTCCTTATTTGACACCGGTGAAAATTTCTTCCCTATATGACTTCTCCCCCAAATTTATTTCACTTTATGACACTCTAGTGCATTTTGTTCACCAAAGAGGCATAAAAAGATCTTTTTACCCTTTTTGTATAATGTGAAAAAAAAATTATAACGGGCAATGGCTACAGTAAAATTACATCTATGTATAGGCTGGGTCTAGAAAGATGGATAGTAAACTGCCGTTTGGGAGGGTACGGGTTTACCGATATCCATATACCGGTTCTATACCATGAAAATTTATGTTGGTCCATACCCAAAAGTAATGGACATTGGCCAACGAACACAGCTTACCAGATATGATTTACGGAGAGAACAAAAAATATTTCATACAGTATATACACTTGGATAGCTAGCTACATGCAGCTAGCATCCGGTTCTTTTTCTTGTGTACACCGGCTGGCCCCTGGGTGTGCATGGCCGCAGATGCAGTGCAGTACGTCGACATCGATCACTTTGCTAATTTCTGTTCCAATCAGCCAGCAGATCTTTCAAGACTATACCCATAAATCTATATAAGGCATATACAAAAATTATGGGCCCCCAAATTTTGGGGCCATATGCGGGTGGAACAGTTTGTACAATTGATTTAATAAGTCTGTCAAAAAAATTGATTTAATAACTTTTTTTAATAACCTAATGTTTAGCTAGGCCTACGAAATATTTAATATTGCTTCATCTATTGTCCCATACCGAATTTTGGTTACATTTATGCACCAGGGGTAAAAAGGTCGTTCTATGGCTCTTTGCTGAACAAAATGCACTAGAGTGTCATATAGGGAAAGGAATTTTGAGGAGAAGCCATATAGGGAAGAAATTTGTCACCAATGTCAAATAAGGAACATAATTTTAAGGGGGTGTCATATAAGGAATTTTCTCCTAACATATTTGAGTGGAAGCGTGGCAACATTATTATATGTGGATGACATATTATGAATGGTGTAGTTGGTATTAATGATTATTTGAATCTATCACAAATGAAGTTGAACAGGTATTAAACATAAAAATCTATCGAGATATATTAATACATTTAATAACATTGAGTCGAAATACTTTCCTAGATAAGATTATGAAAAAGTTCAGAATAGGACAGGCCAAGAAAGAAGTTCTTACTTGTATATCCAGGAGAAGTATTGATTTAATCTCAGTACAAGAATAATTCTTAAATGAATGGAAATCGATGAGCTACATCCCCTATTCCTCAGTCATAGGTTCTGTCATATAAACCAGTGTTGAGTACTCGACGTAATGTGACCCAAGTTCTTAGTAAGAATAACAAGTTCCGATATGATTTCTGAGTAAATCATTGGACAAGAGTTAAGTTTATCCTATAGTGTCTCTATAGAGAAATGATGATATATCTCTAATTTATAAAGGATAGTGGACCGAAATATAAACTTTACGCTGATGCAAGTCTTAACACTAACCTAGAAAATTAGAGGTCCCACACTGATAAATGTCTAAGTTGAAAGAAACAAGGTTAGCCATCAAAGATGCATAAAATGCACTACAATTAAATCTATATTGACGTGGCTACTTCAAAAGTGGTAAGTATGATAGTTTGACTTCAGAAAGTTTGACTACTGATTGAGTAAGTTTCAGTGTGCATGACTATCGGAAGGTCCGCGTGACTAAACGGATGTCATTGCTAAACACAAGGAAACGAAGTCTCACTGTACCATCAAACATATACTTCATCATTATCATGAGATAATGAAATGAATATCAAATAAGGTGACATTAATGATTCACAAAAGACATAGAATCGGAATGGTACATACCATTTTTTTTAGGTTTTAATGACAGTAAAGGAGAACCCTACTTCCTTTTATTAAGTGTAACAAAGGGGGTTACATGGACAAAATATACAAGGGGAGGAATAGATGCAGGGAGGGGGTGAGGGAAGGGTTCAAACAGAAAGTACAAGTTGAGTAATAAAAGGCTCTAGTTGTTCCTTATTTCTACAGGATTATTACTCCTGTGACCCTCGTTCCTTAGTTGTGCTCAGTTTTCCCCATGCTCTAAACTTTTGCTCACTTTTCCCCACTTCCTTAGCTGAAACTCTCACAAATGCTCAAAGCGGACGTTTGCCTTCTTGACCGTGCATTGACCGTTAACTACTGACGAGTGGGGCCATCCTTATCTGTCCATTGCTTACTGACGTGTGGGACCACAAGGAGACAAGTATAGGGAAGCTTGTTTGAATCAAAAACAGATAGAGATACGCCGTACCGCACCGCAACGCGCCACCCCGCCCCCTCCGCCGCGTCCTCCACCATTGTTTCCTCCACCCTATGCCCCTATTCCGTTCGTCAGTGACTCGCCGAGTCTTCACCACATATAGCCCACCTCCCACGCTGGGATTACGTAGTGATGCTGGGCGAGGACGCCCGGAAGGCCCTCGACCGTGGAGAGGATTGGGTCGAATCCGCGGCAGATAATTTATGGATTACACCTGGGTAAGCATCGTTTCCCCTCAAATTGACGTTCTAACTCGTATTATAGGCCGTATTTGACTCATGTTAGCTTGAATCGTTCGAATTTTGCTCTATTGTACCCGGCCTAACTGCAACCTTTGTTTGACCAAAATAGGATTGATCCTGCGCTGGCTTTCCGGCTGGCGATTAGAATGGAAACTAGTGTGTTGCGTGGTACTAAACCGCATAAGATTTCTACATTTTTCTATCCCAAAGTGGTAGAAACGAGCATTTCTTTCAATGATTTGCGAGCTGTGCTCCGAAACACCTATCCCTGGAGTGATGCCGATGCTGTTGAACTGAATTATTTCAACAGTGATGAGCAAAGATTTCTCCCACTAACTTGAGACGATCATATGGCATTGCTTTTTACTGGGATTGCTGGCAGCCGATTCGGTAAACTCCAAATCGATGTGCTTCAGCCACGCGCAGAACAGACATCACCTGTCTTTGCTAATAGCAAGCACCCCGACACTCCTTGTAGGTCGACACCAAGTAAAGCAAGTGGTTCATGGAGCCACAACATGCCTGCTGCCAATTCTGCTGTCGATTCAGCTGCTGATTCACATGTACCTTCTCCAGTTGGTGTAGAGGAAGATGCAGAACCTGACGAGGAAGTGCCTAAAAATGATGATGAAGACGAGATGATGTACCCTGAACTGGTAGATATAGCCAGTCAGCAAGCAGTGGATGATGAATATCCGGAGGAGACCATTATCCGAGCTAGGTTTGATGACACTGACGATGAAGAGAAGGAGGAGAACATGGAAAGCTTAATCGAAAATGAATACGATGGTGAGGACATGCCAACAATTGAGTGGAATAGGGAAGCACCTGAGCTTACTGAAGGCACCATCTTCCAATCCATGGTGGACTTTCGGAATTCAGTGACAACATGGTGCATTCTAAGTGAAAACACCTACAAGATTAAAAGGATTGAGCCAGTAAGGTTCACATTTTTTTTTCCATATGATAGGTGTAGGTGGAAGTTGCATGCATCTCTTATGTTAAAGAACAACTTGATTCATGTAATCCAAGTTCAGTGGGTAATTTAGTTTCAGATCATTGAGTAATGTTTCTTAATTATTTTTGACACTTTTTTGTTTCAGATAAAGAAAAACCCACACAAGCACACCTGTCCACCTGGAGGGGGAGGGGGGAAGGCCAAAACGAAGCTAGCAAAAACTAGGTGGGTGGCAGACGCGATATTGGATTGGCTGAGGGAAGAACCTGGACTTGGTCCAATAGCACACCATGGGAAGCTTTTTGAGAAGTACAAGATAGAAATTCCTTACATGAGAATTTTCAATGCTAGGGAAAGGGCTCTTGATAGAATTAATGGTCAATGGAATGACAGTTTTCAACTGCTTTACACTTTCAAAGCTGAAGTGGAGATGGCTAGTCCAGGGAGTGTTGTAGAGATTGACAAGCATACAGTTCCATTCGAAATAAAAGGGAAGTCATTTGAGAAGGAGTGCTTCAGAAGGGCTTTTGTTTGTTTCAAGGCTTGTTGCAGGGGTTTCTAGATGGTTGCAGGCCCTATTTGGCCGTAGATGCTACACATTTGACTGGAAGATGTAGAGGACAGCTAGTATAAGCTTCTGCAGTTGATGGACACAACTGGCTATTCCCAGTTGCATTTGGTGTGGTGGAGGAAGAGTCTGAGGAAAGTTGGGTTTGGTTTCTGCAGCAGTTGCGCAATATTATATGCACACCCCCAGGTTTAGCTATACACACAGATGCTTGCAAGGGTTTAGAGAGTGCAGTAGAAATTGTATTCCCTGGAGTGGAGCATAGGGAATGCATGCGACACCTAGCGCAGAATTTCAAAAAGAAGTTCAAAGGTAAAGTTTATGATGAGAACTTATGGCCAGCATCATACACATGCAGCAAAAGGAAGCATGAACACCATTTGATAGTGTTGTATGCTAATAATCCTCTTGTGAAGCAGTACATGGATGCACATCATGGCAAGGTGTGATCAAGAAACAAATTCAACGAAATCTGCAAAGTAGATTATGTGACCAATAACCTTGCAGAATGCTTCAATTCAAAGTTCAAGTCAGTGTAGTCCCCAAGAGCCGGTAGTGTAGTCCCCAAGAGCCGGTATGAACATCATTGTGCCATGTCGAGTCTTTGAGAGAGATATTTCGAAGTGTAGTCCCCATGAGTCGGTATATGCACCTGAGTGTTTGTGCCGAGTCACATAGGTCTAACTTGTATCTGTAAAAGATTTTATGTTTATGCATGATGCTATGAATGCAAGTGATGTAAAGGCTAGTAGAAGTCGACTTATACCTCATCATCTCGCGTTGAGAGAGATTATTGGTTAAAAAGCCGAAACATCTCTGCAAAGCCGGCTTTCCAGTAACTAGCGTGCCCGGCTCGTAGGACTAAATTCGGTAGATGGTTTATGTAAACCTTGAAGTTTAGGCCAACCGGTTGCGCATTAGTCAAGGAAGCTCTAAAACTGTACATGTCGGGTGGCGTGGCCAAGTCATATGTATGCCAGGATATTTTCGGTATGTAAGGGTTCATGGGAGCCATCGAAGCCCCCCTTTTATCCCTTTAGAAAAACAAACACAAGTTTTTACATGTATATGCCGGATTTTTCCGATAAGAGTCGATGGGTATCATCAGGCTCTCCCTCTTTCACCTTGGTAAAGCAATATACATGCCCAAAGCCGATAGAGGGTTGATCAAGCCCCCAGGTCTCTGAGAATTTTTTAGTAATGCAGTATACAATGCAATATGATGCAATATGTAATGTGATGCAATATGTATGATGGACTATGAAAAATTATTGTATGCATAATTGTGGCGAGAGCCGGTGCAACGAAGTCAACGTTAGTGCGTTAGCCTGTTTGCGATCAAAGTCGACTTTAATTATGGCGATGGACGAAAATGCGATTTAAGACCGACTTTATTAATTTGACTGAGAGTCAGTTGCGATGAAAATCGACTTTATTATGCGGCGGTGCTGGTGCGACGAAGTCGACTTATATACATATATGGCAGAAGCTGGTTCGACGAATGTCGACTTTGTACAATAGTTTACTACTTGACTTAGGTGAAGTATGGACGGAGTTGTGCGATGTTCCATGGCCTGGGAGTCTCCTCCATCGAGGTGCGTGACTTTGCCTTCTCGCGTATATCAACCAAGTAGTAGGATCCATTGTACAAGTTCTTTCTGACCACGAACGATCCTTCCCATGGAGAAGACAACTTGTGCACCTTCTTCTGGATGAGGCGGAGCACCAAGTCACCTTCCTGGAAAGTCCGACTTTTGATGCGACGACTATGATATCACCGTAAATCTTGTTGGTAAATAGCCGATTGAGTTGCAGCTAGTTCGCGCTTCTCATCAAGGACGTCTAAGGAGTCTTGCCTGGCTTTCTCATTATCGGCTTCTACATAAGCGGTGACTCGTGGTGAGTCGTGACGGATGTCACTTGGGAGGACGGCTTCGGCTCCATAGACCAGGAAGAAGGGTGTATAGCCTGTTGTCCTGTTAGGAGTCGTCCTGATGCTCCACAATACCAAGCGTAATTCTTCCTCCCAGCAACCCGGCGTCCTCTCCAAAGGAACGAAGAGTCAGGGTTTGATGCCGCGCACCAACTCTTAGTTGGCTCTCTCGGCTTGTCCATTGGTCTGTGGGTGAGTGATACGTCTCAAACGTATCGATAATTTCTGCTCGTTCCATGCATGTTTCGTGTGATATTGCTATGATATAGATACACTTCCATACACTTTTGATCATATTTGGACTAAACTACTAACTCAGTGCACCCCAGTGCCTGTTCCTGTTTTCTGCTGTTTTTCTATTTCAGTTTTTCCCCATATAAAAAGTGCTCCAAAAATCTGGGAAAAATCAGATAAAAAAACCAGCATGTCGGAAGCCTCCAGAAGCCCGAAGTGGGCCCAGAGGGCCACCACCAGGGGTCTGGCTGCGCCAGGGGGGTGGCTGGACCCCTGGTGGCCCCCCTGGTTGTCCCCCTTCGCCTATTTATTCTCCGTCATGGGAAACTTCCGAAGACAGAACCCTATTTTGCAATCTCGCCTCTGTTCCGCCGCCGCCGCGCTTCCAAGATCGGGAGCACCGTCAGGACCCTTCTCGGCAACCTGCCGGAGGGAGGATCGACCTCCGGGAGCTTCTCCTCCACCATGGACGTTTCTCGGATGTACCGTGAGTAGTCTACCTTGGACCATGTGTCCGTGATCAGTACCTATGTGATGTTCTCCTCCCCTCTTTGTTCTTCATGGTTTAGACCTCGTGAGGTGCCCTACATGATCGAGGCACATATGTAATTCTTCTGCTGTTGCTATGCTGAGTTTGATGGGTTCTGATGGATTATGAGATTATGTTCAGATCGTGATAGAGTAATATATTTGATTTTTATCTCTTATATTTTTGTTCCTAAGTAATTCTTGCATGTTCTCCGTTGCTGTTTATTGCTTTGGCCAAGTAGTAGGTAGTGACTCCAGGAGGGAACATTATGCTCGATGTTGGGTACATGCCCCCTGATGACACACTTGAGTGACAAACATGAGTCTAGGGGATGTGTTGTGGCCACAAGGGGGAAAACAATGGTGCTTGTATCCACGGTTGCAAGGATTGTTTACTTTACGCAAAGTTATTTTTAATGCAGTTGTTTGTTGCTTTGGGTTTACACTTTGGGTGGGGCTTGCAACTTAATACCAGCGAGATGTTCTGGATAGATATCTCAAGGTGGATGATTAGTAGTAGATGCAGTTGGATTCCTGTCTACTTATTTTGGCGTACTGCCCATGCTTATGAGCCTCTTCCTTTCTTTCGTAGCATAGTTAGCATTGATGTGCGTTTATAATCCTGTCAATTGCCCATCTGTAATTTGTTAACCTCTCATAGCAGTTTTATCGTCTTTTGGGAGAGAAACATCACTAGTGAACATCACAGGACCCCGGTCCATATTCACATCATTGTTTACAAGCTTATTTACTTTTCAACATTTACTTTCATTTGCTATCATTATCATTGTCCCTTGTGTGTTTAACCCTTTGTAAACAACAAGACCGGCGAGATTGACAACCTATCTGAACTTCGTTGGGAGAAAAGTTAATTGTATCGTGTGCAGGTCCACGTCAGGTGCACCGATGATACCTACTTATCATTGACGGAGTCATACGGGAGACAAACCCTATCCTCCACATAGGGGAAATTTACTGCTATCCTACATCTCACCTTCCACTTGGGGTCATCAACGAAGGGCGAGAAGCCATTACCACTTCCACGCCATCAGTGAGCCACTGATGCAAGATCGAGTCGGATATTCTCTATTTGGCAGAATCGCTGCATAACCCCTTCTGATAGGTTAGACCCGTTATCAGTAATGATGCTGTGGGGGTAGCCGAACCTGTATATTATCCTTTTCAGGAATTTTAGTGCCGTCTTTGTATCGCACTAGCTAACCGTCTCTGCCTCAACCCACTTGGTGAATTTGTCGACTACCACCAGCAGATGTGTATTCTTTTTGGGTGACCTTTTAAAAGGTCCCACCATATCAAGCCCCCACACCGCAAAGAGCCAGGTGATTGGGATCATCCTGAGTTCTTGAGCCGACATGTGCGCTTGTGATGTCTACACACTCTTCTATTCTTGTAGACTATGTTGGGCCTCCAAGCGCAGAGGTTTGTAGGAGAGCAGCAATTTCCCTCAAGTGGATGACCTAAGGTTTATCGAACTCAGGGAAGTAGAGGTTGAATATAGTCTCTCTCAAGCAACCCTGCAATTAAGATACAAGAAGTCTATTGTGTCCCCAACACACCTAATACAACTAGGAGTTGTATAGGTGCACTAGTTCGGCGAAGAGATGGTAAAATATGGGTGATAGGTGTGGCAAAGCAAGGTAATATAAATCTATAATAAAAAGTGCAGCAAGCAATCATGTGACAAAAGTGAGCACAAACGGTGTAACAATGATGAAAACAAGGCCTAGGCTTCATACATTCACTAGTGGCAACTCCCAACAACATTAACATAGTCTAATCACATGATATTTCCCATAAAACATGCAATGGAGACACACTCGAAGGTCATTCCTTTGTGTTCAAGAGAGGACGATAATTATGTAGCTCACCATTGAGGATCACAAAAGATTTGCTTCTCCTGACAATTTTCCTGGCCTCTACCTCATCAGCCGGTAGGATTCCCCGGGTCTTGAAGTCCAAATATGGCACAACCCATGAGGGGTAGCATGTATTGCAGCCACCAGAGCCGGTTCCGGATCCGGCTCTGCTATGTCTTGTTCTGTTGGTATTTGAACAGACGGCTTTGTTAGGACGTCGAGGAAGACGTTTAGTGGGACCGGATTTCGCTGGGAGCCGAGCCGGGACAGAGCATCTGCAGCCTCGTTTAACTTGCGTTCCACGTGGTCTACTTGATACCCAACAAAGAAACCGGCTTGTTTTTTCACCTCACTTCGATGGGCTGCCATGGTAGCATCTTTGGAGTTCCACCTTCCTGACACTTGTTGAGAAAAAAAGTCGGAATCGCCATAGCATCGAATCCGGCTTATGTTCATCTCGCGGGCCAACCGCAGTCCATGGAGTAGAGCCTCATATTCTGCCGCATTGTTGGTGCAAGTGAACTGTAGTTGTAAGACATAACAGAATTGTTACCCCTTGGGGGAGGTAAGCACCACACCGGCTCCTGTTCCTTGGAGTTGCCGACTCCCATCGAAGTGCATCGTCTAGTACTTGGTTATCGGCTTCTCTGGAGGTGCTTGGATTTCTGTCCAATCAT
Organism: Bromus sterilis; assembly: GCA_950022295.1. Taxonomy (NCBI): domain Eukaryota; kingdom Viridiplantae; phylum Streptophyta; class Magnoliopsida; order Poales; family Poaceae; genus Bromus; species Bromus sterilis. Next base: position 72,424,215 of record OX465595.1, read on the forward strand.
TGATGAAGTCGACTAGTGCTTGGTACTTGATAGCCGTGCATGGTTCATACTTTATGTGGTAAGCCCCCAACTCTATAGCCCACTTTTCAATTCTTCCCGTGGCCTCACGGTTTTGGATGATATCCTCGAGCGGTGTTGAGCTGACTACAGTTATGGGGTGCTCCTGGAAATAATGCTTGAGCTTCCGGCTTGCCATGAACACGCCAAGGACCTGCTTCTGCCAATGAGGGTTGCGTTGCTTCGATGAAGTCAAGACCTCACTAACGTAATATACCGGTCTCTGCAAAGGGTATTCTTTGCCGGCTTCCACACGTTCTACCACAACTACAACACTGGCTGCACGATTGTTGGATGAAATGTAGAGTAGCATCGGCTCCTTTGGCTTGGGAGCTGCCAGGATCGGCGCCTGGGACAGTTGCTTCTTCAGCGCTTCCAGGGCTTGATCGGCTTCGTCATTCCAGACGAATTTTTCCGACTTTCGCAAGAGTCGATATAAGGGGATCTCTTTTCCCCCAAGCCGGCTGATAAACCGACTTAGGGAAGCCACGCATCCTGTGAGTCGTTGAACTCCCTTCACGGAGGCCGGCTTCTGGAGAACCATGATGGCATTGATTTTTTTCCGGGTTTGCCTCAATGCCTCTTTCTGATACTATGTATCCGAGGAGTTTTCCTGCAGGAACTGTCGGGGGGATAGACTAAAGCCCAAAACCGGCATTAAGTTTATGGGCAGACTCACCTATCGAAGGCCCACGAAAGAAGACCTGGCCCAAGGCCGATTGCGCCAAGGAAAGAAGATCGAAGCCGTAGAAGGAATTCGACTTGCCTTGTGTACCACATAACAGATTTGTAAAGTAGAATAGGACTCCACCTCGTGTCGGAGTCAGACTTGCCGAATCCTGGGACCCGACGCCTTTATAAGCTGAGGCCCATGGATTCCAAGGGAACGGACAATCTTAGCCTAAGATAGGACTAGACACTTTTCGGCGAAACCTAGATCTCCTCGAGACTAAGTTTTTGATCGACTCTCTTGTAATCGACCAAACCGACTCTTCTTTCGAGAGCCGGAACCCATAATAAGCGGAAGCAGGAGTAGGATTTTACCTCGAAACAAAGAGGGGATGAAACCTGGGTAAATCACCGAGTCTTGTGTTCATGTCGACTCTCTCCACGAAATCGCCTCGCAGTAAAGGTCCCATGTTAAGTTCAACTCTTCGGACATCTGTCGTGACTTTCCCACGATAGTTGGCGCCCACCGTGGGGACTGCGCTCGCATGTATTGAGATTCTGGAGGGAGCTCTGCAAGGTATGGAAGGATTCGTCTCTGGACTGAACACCAAAAGTCGGCGCGGGAAGCTCTGCATCAACGACTCCACTTGGGGCCCTGTAGCCGATTCTATCAAATCAGGATATCGGGTCCCGATTGGATCCATCCACATCTTCATTGGCAAAACAGACGGATCCGAACCAGAGTCAGGCCCAGAAGCCTCCTCGAGCCGGCCCCCTGTTATGCCTTATGGCCTGAAATATACATCGCCTCCCTAGCAACTAACAAGCACCCCTTCAGGTATGAGTCGGCCAAACACCATCTCCCACCATGCTTTTGTAGGATACATTAATAGGTCCCCGGAGTCGGAACACGCGGTCGGTATCCCGATCTACGACGACTCAGAGAATCCCTCGGATGCCAGCTCGTACCATGAAAAGGATCAACATGAAGAAACTGGGTCTATCCGATCCGTCAAACAAGGGGAACTTGGATCTGACCCAGAAGAATACAACCCAGATTCTCCTTATTTCGAGTCCCCTCGAGAAGAAGCCGTTTTTGCAACTGACAATAGAAGACGGCGACACTCTTCGGAAGATAGGAGACCGACTCCCAAAGCCAACGATGTCCAGGATCTGTCATACGACTCAGACACACAAACCACTAACGTATGGCAGCGATTGAGCCAAAACAGAGTCGATCCTAATCAGGAGCTAGAAGAATACCGCGAAAAAACCACAAAATTGCAGAAAGAGATAGGTTGGGAACGACGAAATCTCGCAGAAGCTCAGGACCGGATTTCACAGCAGTTGCAGCAATACGACCCTCAGGAGTCGATAAGAAATCGACTCACGCCTATAACCGAGACGTATAAAGGAGGAGGCCGAAGACCCGAGAGGTCTAGTAGACGCTGTCGTCAGCTATGCCGAGTCCAATGAAGCGAAGTATGGGACAGTTCCAAACCAAAGCCGAACGCACAATAAAAAGCATAAACGCCTCGGCACCAATCCCCAGAGCCACGTTCAATCATCCCAGCAGGAACAAAGGTACCAGGTCTGCGCACAAGCCATCCAAGGAGCATGTCCTAAGAATTCCAGACCTGGCCGTTGATACGTCCAAAACGTATCTATAATTTATGCTTGCTCCATGCATGTTTTGTGTGATATTGCTATGATCTAGATACACTTTCATACACTTTTGATCATATTTGGACTAACCTATTAACTCAGTGCACCCCAGTGCCAGTTCCTGTTTTCTGCTGTTTTTCTATTTCAGTTTTACCCCATATAAAAAGTGCCAGAAAAATTCCAGGAAAAATACAGGAAAAATCAGCGTACAGGAAGCTTCGAGAAGAGCCCGGGAGGGGCCAGAGGGGAGCCAGGGGGCCCAGGTGCTTATTGGCCTCTCTCCCTTCGTTGGTTACCCCAAGTGAAGGTTTGAGATGCAGTGCAGAAGCAGTTTTCCCTCGGTGAAGATACCAAGGTTTGTCTCCAGTAGGACTCCAGAGATGATAAGTAGGTGTCAGCGGCGCAACTGACGCGGACCTGCACGCAGACACAGATAACTTTGTTCCCAACGAAGTTCAGAGAGGTTGTCAATCTCTCCGGTCTTCTTGTTCACAAATGATAAAACGCAAGGGATAATGATAGAAACTTGAAAGTAAATGCAGAAAAGTAAATATAGCTTGGAATCAGTAATGAGGATATGGACCGGGATACGTGATGTTCACTAGTGATGTCTCTCTCCCAAAAGACGATAAAACTGCTATGCGAGGTAAACAAATTAAAGAAGGGCAATTGACAGGATTATGAACGCCCCGCAGTGCTAACTATGCTACAAAAGAAAGGAAGAGGTTCAAAAGCACGGGCAATACGCCAAAATAAGTGGACTGAAATCCATCTGCATCTACTACTAATCATCCACCTTGAGATATCTATCCAGAACATCTCGCTGGTATTAAGTTGCGAGCCCCACCCAAAGTGTAAACCCAAAGCAACAGAAAACTGCATTAAAAATAACTCTGCGTAAAGTAAACAATCCTTGTGACCGCGGTCACAAGCACCATTGTTTTCCCCCTTGTGGCAACAACACATCCCCTAGACTCATGTTTCTGTCACTCAAGCGTGTCATCGGGAGGCATGAACCCACAATCTAGCACAACGCTCCCTCTTGGAGTCACTACCTACTACTTGGCCAAAGCAATAAACAGCAACGAAGAACATGCAAGAATTACTTAGGAACAAAAATATAAGAGATAAAAACCAAATATATTACTCTATCACAATCTGAACATAATCTCATAATCCATCAGATCCCTCCAAACTCAACGTAGCAACAGCAGAAATATTGCAAAGGTGCCTCGATCATGTAGGGCAGCTCACGAGGTCTAAACAATGAGGATCAAAGAGGGGAGGAGAACATCACATAGCTACTGATCACGGACCCATGGTCCAAGGAAAACTACTCACGAGACATCCGGGGAGCATCCATGGTGGAGAGGAGACTCCCGGAGGTAAATTCTCCCTCCGGCAGGGTGCCGGGAAGAGGTCTTCTGGTGCTCCCGATCTTGGAAGCGCGACTGCGGCGGAACAGAGGCGAGTTCGCGGAATAGGGTTCTTCTTCTGGAGTTTTCCCGTGACGTAGATTAAATAGGCGAAGGGGGCAGCCAGAGGTGGACCAGGGGCCCCAGGCGTCCACCTGGCGCGGCCAGGGGAGGGGCCGCGCCGGGTGGCCGCCTGGGCCCCCCTGGCTCCCCTCTGGCCCCTCCCGGGCTCTTCTCGAAGCTTTCGTCACGCTGATTTTTTATCTGAATTTTCCCGAATTTTTCTGGCACTTTTTATATGGGGGAAAACTGAAATAGAAAAACAGCAGAAAACAGGAACTGGCACTGGGGTGCACTGAGTTAATAGGTTAGTCCAAGTATGATCAAAAGTGTATGAAAGTGTATCTAGATCATAGCAATATCACACAAAACATGCATGGAGCAAGCAGAAATTATAGATACGTTTTGGACGTATCACCAGGCGGCCACCCGGTGTGGCCCCACCCCTGGCCGCGCCAGGGGGGCGCCTGGGGCCCCTGGTCCACCTCTGGCTGCCCCCCTTCGCCTATTTATTCTCCGTCACGGGAAAACTCCAGAGGAGGAACCCTATTCCGCAAACTCGCCTCTGTTCCGCCGCCGCCGCGCTTCCGAAGATCGGGAGCACCAGAAGACCTCTTCCCGGCACCCTGCCGGAGGGAGGATTGACCTCCGGGAGTCTCCTCTCCACCATGGATGCTCCCCGGATGTATCGTGAGTAGTTTTCCTTGGACCATGGGTCCGTGATCAGTAGCTATGTGATGTTCTCCTCCCCTCTTTGATCTTCATTGTTTAGACCTCGTGAGCTGCCCTACATGATCGAGGCACCTTTGTAATATTTTTCCTATTGCTATGCTGAGTTTGGAGGGATCTGATGGATTATGAGATTATGTTCAGATTGTGATAGAGTAATATATTTGGTTTTTATCTCTTATGTTTTTTTCCTAAGTAATTCTTGCATGTTCTCCATTGCTGTTTATTGCTTTGGCCAAGTAGTAGGTAGTGACTCCAAGAGGGAACGTTGCGTTAGATTGTGGGTTCATGCCCCCCGATGACACGCTTGAGTGACAGAAACATGAGTCTAGGGGATGTGTTGTTGCCACAAGGGGGAAAACAACGGTGCTTGTAACCGCAGTTACAAGGATTGTTTACTTTACGCAAAGTTCTTTTTAATGCAGTTGTCTGTTGCTTTGGGTTTACACTTTGGGTGGGGCTCGCAACTTAATACCAGCGAGATGTTCTGGATAGATATCTCAAGGTGGATGATTAGTAGTAGATGCAGATGGATTTCGGTCTACTTATTTTGGCGTACTTCCCGTGCTTTTGAGCCTCTTCCTTTCTTTTGTAGCATAGTTAGCATTACGGTGCGTTCATAATCTTGTCAATTTCCCTTCTGTAATTTGTTTACCTCACATAGCAGATTTATCGTCTTTTGGGAGAGAGAGATCACTAGTGAACATCACGTATCCTGGTCCATATCCTCATTATTATTTCCAAGCTATATTTACTTTACTGCTTTTACTTGCTATCATTATCCCTTGCGTTTTATCCTTTGTGAACAACAAGACCTGAGAGATTGACAACCTATCTGAACTTCGTTGGGAACAAAGTTATCTGTGTCTGTGTGCAGGTCCACGTCAGTTGCGCCGCTGACACCTACTTATCATCTCTGGAGTCCTACTGGAGACAAACCTTGGTATCTTCACCGAGGGAAAACTGCTGCTGCACTACATCTCAACCTTCCACTTGGGGTGACCAACGAAGGGCGAGAAGCCATCATCCGTCCTATTAAACACACTTGGGAACAGTGCAACTTCATACAAGAGTACAAACGCCAAATTGAGGAAAGCATCAGAAAGGCAAATCAGTACGACGAAGCCCATGTCGGCTCACACTACTACAAGAGATCGAGAACATGGACCCACCCATTGATTTTCCGCCTTTTGGTTTTCTCCCTAGAAGTATCTTCATTAGGCCTTTATTTAAAATACCTCTTAAGACTAGTTGTACAATTGAAGAGCTTTTTGATGATCTTGATAATGATTCGATTGATACAACTTGATCTTTTGCATTAAGCCTAGCTAATGGCTTTAAAGAAGCGCTTTAGGGAGGCAGCCCACAACGAATTTAGGTGTTTTCTTTTTGCTTTTGTTGTGTCTTAATGATTTTTACTTCTTTAGCAACATCATTGTATCTTTATTTTTCAGCTTTGTGCCAAGTTATAGCCTCTTACGGCAAGGGAAGTAAAAGTTGTGACATGCTGTCCAGAAAATAGATTCTGTCCTCGTGACCAGAAAAATTCCAGAAAAATCCCAGTTCATCTTTTTGAGCTGAAATTTTTACACAGTATGCTCTATACAATTACGAAACTTCTGTATGTTCTGAGTTTTGCGATTTGAGTTGCAGAAGTACCCCTAAAAAATTCTTTACTATCTGCTGTTCTGTTTTTCACAGATTCTGCCACGTTTTGTCTCTCCTAACTTTTGCAAACCTTAAGCTTTCTTTTTCTTTGCAAAAACTTTTTGGCACTCTTGAGAAACAGTAGATCTTCAAGAATATCTTTATATCCAGTGGGGAATTTTTTATTTATTAAGGGTACTAACCTCTCTAATCAACTTATGATGAGTTATGTATGAAGGGAGTTTTCAAGTGTGTGATGGAAGATGATGAAAGAAGATCCAGGAGTGTCAAGCGCTCAAGCTTGGATATGCCCCCATGCATCCCCAATAAATATTCAAGGAGACTCAAGCGTCTAAGCTTGGGAATGCCCCCGTGCATCCCCTTCTCCATCAACAATCATCAGTTTGTCCTTCGTCTCACTATATTTTTATCACTTCATGCGTTATGTGCTATGCTTGGAGCGTCTCGCTCTTAGGTTTTGTTTTTAGTTTTCTTTAGCTTTGCTTTCTGTTCATAACAAGTTAGATCCTGTCTTACTTTTTGCGGGAGAGAAACACGCTCCACTTTCAAAATTTAGAACACATCATAGGATTTTCTTACTTATCTTTTTGTTGTTGTGTGTTCTTTATCTTTTCATAGCTACTGCCATGTTTAGTTTTAGTCTTAGTATGTCTTTAGCAAGAGCCTTGGTTTTTGTTTAGTTTGTTGCTGGAACTATCTTTAGTTTTCATGTTTATCTTGTTAAAGAGAGTTGGTTGTTGCACTGAGTTGTGTCTTGTTTCGAAAGTAGGTAATTGAGGTTGCTATTTAATTTTAGTAGTAACTTGCAATAGTTTTGAGGTATTGTTGTGAGTAATGTTTGAACTTTTGGTGTCAAGAGCTCTTTACTATTAGTGATAGGTGTCGTATTTTGGGCAATCCGTGTGTATTTTCAAAACCTACAAAACTAGTTGAGAACTCTAGCTACTAGATGGATCACTACTCTTCTGAGGAGTCGAATATCAGAGAACACTCACGTACCATGAGTCGAGGATGCGCAAGGATAACCAAACCCCCATACACTCCTCCTCGGGGTACTTGTCTCTTTGTGAGCCTCCTTATTAGATTGAGAGTTACCGATAATAAGTGCATGAGTTCTTCGGACTAATGTAAGTATTGAAAGTTGACACTTCCACCTTCCCATATTTTGCTAGCCTCTCCCGTGTCGTGCATTGCCTTCTTCTCACTCCGAGAGTTGGTGTCCACCTTTTCCGGTACATCCAAACCCTTGGCATGATACGCTCTGTCATCATAAGCCTCCTTATATCTTCCCTCAAAACAGCCACCATACCTACCTATCAAGGCATTTCCATAGCCTTTCCGAGTTATATTGCCATGCAACTTCCACCTCTTCATGACTTGATCTTCATGCCATACATGTTCTTGCTACACTGGCAGCGACATACATTGCATACTTCATGATAGTTACATCTTCTTTATGTTTTGAGTACCTTGTAAAGTGTGAAAGATCTCCTTTACCTTCTTGTAAAATAGAGTGTTGCCATTAAGTGAGGAAAAGATCCCAAAGTGGACACATTAAAAGATCCCAAAGAGGACAAATGAGAGTTAAATAGAAAGAGCCATTGAGGCCACAAAAAAAATACAAAAAAATAGAAAAAAGAGAAAAAGAAACAAAAAGAGAGAAAGGGGCAACACTACTATCCTTTTGAGAGATCCACACTAGTGCTCCCTTTATATCTTTGTACTCCATAGAGATGATCATTATGCATATAGCTATGTGGGGACCTTCATACTATAGAACTTGGCTTGCATATTCCAAGGATGAGCCTCCTCAAACGAGCTCTAGGTCTTCATGAGCAAGCAAGTTAAATGCACCCCCACTAGTTCCTTTGGAGAGCTTCTTAGCTCGTATGTGCATCCGTTGCATGGCAATCCCTACTCCTCACATCATATCTATCATTTGGCATCCCTTGCCTATGATTGTCCTCATTAATGTGAGCCTTTCTCATCCTTTTCTTCTTCTTCCTCCACCATACTTTTCTCTTTGCCATCTTAAGTGTCAACTCTCGTGCTTACGCTCATCCATTGCATGAGTGCTCAAAATATCGAAAAGGAGTGGATCAAATTGACTTGTACTTGGCTAGTGGTCTGGGGACGAGTCAAGATAAGATTCCAGAAGAAGACCAAGTGTGAAACTTTAGTAGATTGAGTTCTCAACGAAATTACTTTTTCTCGTATTCCCTATCCCCCTTCTTGCACGCAAACACCATTTGGAGACATTCGAGTCACGGACAGCGAGAGCTCTTGCACCTATTGTTATTTTGTTACTTGTTTCAATGCTAATATAGAATCTTGCATGTTATGACTTGAATTGAACCTCTAACCTTGATTGCTTTACTTTTCAAAGTTCTTTTATGGTTGCTAGCATGTCACCACAGAAATTATGTTGTTATCATTTACCTACTCGAGGACGAGCAGGAATTAAGCTTGGGGATGTTGATACGTCCAAAACGTATCTATAATTTCTGCTTGCTCCATGCATGTTTTGTGTGATATTGCTATGATCTAGATACACTTTCATACACTTTTGATCATATTTGGACTAACCTATTAACTCAGTGCACCCCAGTGCCAGTTCCTGTTTTCTGCTGTTTTTCTATTTCAGTTTTCCCCCATATAAAAAGTGCCAGAAAAATTCCGGGAAAAATACAGGAAAAATCAGCATACAGGAAGCTTCGAGAAGAGCCCGGGAGGGGCCAGAGGGGAGCCAGGGGGCCCAGGCGGCCACCCGGCGCGGCCCCACCCCTGGCCGCGCCAGGGGGGCGCCTGGGGCCCCTGGTCCACCTCTGGCTGCCCCCCTTCACCTATTTATTCTCCGTCACGGGAAAACTCCGGAGGAGGAACCCTATTCCGCAAACTCGCCTCTGTTTCGCCGCCGCCGCGCTTCCGAAGATCGGGAGCACCAGAAGACCTCTTCCCGGCACCCTGCCGGAGGGAGGATTGACCTCCGGGAGTCTCCTCTCCACCATGGATGCTCCCCGGATGTCTCGTGAGTAGTTTTCCTTGGACCATGGGTCCGTGATCAGTAGTTATGTGATGTTCTCCTCCCCTCTTTGATCTTCATTGTTTAGACCTCGTGAGCTGCCCTACATATTCGAGGCACCTTTGTAATATTTCTGCTGCTGCTATGCTGAGTTTCGAGGGATCTGATGGATTATGAGATTATGTTCAGATTGTGATAGAGTAATATATTTGGTTTTTATCTCTTATATTTTTGTTCCTAAGTAATTCTTGCATGTTCTCCGTTGCTGTTTATTGCTTTGGCCAAGTAGTAGGTAGTGACTCCAAGAGGGAACATTGTGCTAGATTGTGGGTTCATGCCCCCCGTTGACACGCTTGAGTGACAGAAACATGAGTCTAGAGGATGTGCTGTTGCCACAAGGGGGAAAACAACGGTGCTTTTAACCGCGGATACAAGGATTGTTTACTTTATGCAAAGTTCTTTTTAATGCAGTTGTCTGTTGCTTTGGGTTTACACTTTGGGTGGGGCTCGCAACTTAATACCAGCGAGATGTTCTGGAAAGATATCTCAAGGTGGATGATTAGTAGTAGATGCAGATGGATTTCGGTCTACTTATTTTGGCGTACTGCCCGTGCTTTTGAGCCTCTTCCTTTCTTTTTTAGCATAGTTAGCATTGCGGTGCGTTCATAATCCTGTCAATTGCCCTTCTGTAATTTGTTTACCTCGCATAGAAGTTTTATCGTATTTTGGGAGTGAGACATCACTAGTGAACATCACGTATCCCGGTCCATATCCTCATTATTATTTCCAAGATATATTTACTTTACTGCTTTTGCTTGCTATCATTATCCCTTGCGTTTTATCCTTTGTGAACAACAAGACCGGAGAGATTGACAACCTCTCTGAACTTCGTTGGGAACAAAGTTATCTGTGTCTGTGTGCGGGTCCACGTCAGTTGCGCCGCTGACACCTACTTATCATCTCTGGAGTCCTACTGGAGACAAACCTTGGTATCTTCACCGAGGGAAAACTGCTGCTGCACTACATCTCAACCTTCCACTTGGGGTAACCAACGAAGGGCGAGAAGCCATCAGCCGTCCTATTAAACACACTTGGGAACAGTGCAACTTCATGCAAGAGTACAAACGCCAAATTGAGGAAAGCATCAGAAAGGCAAATCAGTACGACGAAGCCCATGTCGGCTCACACTACTACAGGAGATCGAGAACATGGACCCACCCACAATAAAAGTCGGATTTTCATTTCTTGTAAGTTGATCCTCGAATCGCAAACCGGCTTTCGCCATAAATAAAGTCGATCCTCGAATCGCAAACCGGCTTTCGCCATAAATAAAGTCGATCCTCGAATCGCAAACCGGCTTTCGCCATAAATAAAGTCGATCCTCGAATCGCAAACCGGCTTTTGCCATAAATAAAGTCGATCCTGGAAATCGCAAACCGGCTTCCGCCATAAATAAAGTCGATCCACGAATCGCAAACCGGCTTCCGCCATAAATAAAGTCGATCCTCGAATCGCAAATCGGCTTTCGCTATAAATAAAGTTGAACCTCGAATCGCAAACCGGCTTTCGCCATAAATAAAGTCGATCCTCGAATCGCAAACCGGCTTCTGCCATAAATAAAGTCGATCCTCGAATCGCAAACTGGCTTTCGCCATAAATAAAGTCGATTTTCATCTCAAACAGGCTATCGCCATATACTCAAGTCGATTTTCATCGCAACTAGGCTATCGCCACATCCCAAAGTCGACTTCGTCGCACCGGCTCTCGCCACAATTATGTATAAAATAATTTTCCATAAGTCTTTCATACATATTGCATCACATTACGTCGCATTACATATTGCATCATGTTACATTGCATACTGCAGCACTATAATTCTCAGAGACCTGGGGGCTTGATCAACCCTCTACTGGCTCTGAGCATTTATATTGCTTCCTCAAGGTGAAAGAGGGGGAGCCTGATGACACTCATCGACTTCTACCGGAAAAGCCGGCATATACATGTAAAAACTTGTGTTTGTTTAACTAAAGATAAAGGGGGGGGTCGATGGCTCCCATCAACCCCTACGTCCCGACAATATCTTGGCATACACATGACTTGGCCACGCCACCCGGCCTGTGTAGTTTCGAGCTAACTTGGCTAACGCGCAACCGGTTGGTCTAAACTTCGAGGTTTCCATAAACCATCTATCGAATTTAGTCCTACGAGCCGGGCACGCTAGTTATTGGGAAGCCGGCTCTACAGAGATGTTTCGACTTTTCTAAACCCATAATCTCTCTCAACGCGAGAAGATGAGGTTTAAGTCGACTTCTACTAGCCTTTACATTATAGTCTTGCATCCATAGCATCATGCATAATTACAATTTTTTTCTTACAAATACAAGGTAGACCTATGTGACTCGACACAAAACACTTAGGTGCATATACCGACTCATGGGGGCTACACTTTGAAAAATCTCTCTCAAAGACCCTACATGACACCATGATGGTCATGCCGGCTCTTGGCGGCTACACTTCGAAAGTTTTCTTCCCAAGTAAAGACTCGGTACAGCACCCAGATGCATACACCGACTCTTGGGGAGTAACACGTCGAATTCAAAAATTTCTTCTTTGAAAAATCGGCTCGATGCCATGATAACCATACTTTTATGAAGCAACACTTGAAAATTACTTTTCTCTGGCAATGAATCGGCAACACACACTAATGCAAGCACCGACTCTTGGGAAGAAACATTGCAAAAATTCCTTATCACAAGGTCTCACCATTACGGTACATATGCCGACTCTTCTGCCTACAAAAAAAATTGCCTACAATCGTAGCAAAGTCAGGTATAGAAATTGGCTTAGTTGAGATCGAACTCTCTCAAAGGAAAAGACTATCATAAGTCGGCAGAGCACAAAGGAATAAAAGCTGAAGATCGACATGTGCCATGAAAAAGATGAAACATTCAGGTGCCACAAGGAAAAATCCAAGGCAAGGTAGCATCAAAGTACTTGACCAACACACTGGTCATAAATCACGGGACAAGTCTCCCAATATTACAAAACCCGACACCACAGCCGTACTAAAAGTATCACGAAGTTTTTCTGAGCCGATCAAAAAAAGTCCTACGCTTGGTCACCGGCTTTGCTTTGAGAAGATGACCCGGCAACACCTGCAGATAACATGAGGGTATTACACATCTCAACCAAGTTTGCATCAGAAATGTCATCCATCTTCAGCTCATCTTCATCCACACCTGAAGTCGGCTCGACAAAACCAGCCGGCTCTAGGACCTTCTTCGGAGATGGCAGAACAGCAAACTCAGTCGAAACCGGCAGATCGACTCGGTGTCTCTTATTGGCATCATCATAACCAACTTCTAAGTAGGACAGCTCCATCTCATCAGCTATCTTTGTCGCAGCAGAACGAGTCTCTTTGCGAATTTTGGTATGATCATCATTGGAGAACTTCGAATTGTCGGCCTTGAACTCAAGGAAGTCGGCAACCAATAATTCCGTCTTTAAACTGGGATGGTAGGCCTTCTCAAGCTCCAGGCCACACATCACGCCCATCCGGCAAGCTGAGCGCTTACCGAGCTTTACCCATTCAGGCACAACTGAAAGAGGACCCATCATGTCGGTAATCCTCTTCATGCTTGGGGGCTTCGGCTAGGTTGCTCATATAGCCTTGTAGGCACCTTGAAATAACTGCTTCACAATGGTGAAGGTGCAGGTCAACTTCATCGCAGGCGAATCTTTCACAATAGCATGCTCTTTTCCTGCACACAGATAGGAAAGAGATAACAAAATCAGCAAAAATAGAACAGAAAGTCGGAGCACTGCAAAGTTACCAAAAGTTTTTCGAGTCCCCAAATATTGCTGACACGAGTCGGTTGATGCTGCCCTTGAGCGTCTCCAACTTCTTTTCCACCGACTCTAGCTTTTTCTCAGCCGCATCACGCTGAGCCTGCATGTCGTCAGATGCCATTGTCAAAGCATTTTGAATCTTAGTAGATTCGGCCTTCGCCTGACTCAGCTCATCTTATTTTCTCTTCATCTCATCAAGTAGCTGATCAATTTGCTTCTCAGCCTGCTCACGCTTCGCCACTTCGTCTCTATATCTCTCCTCCACTTGACAAGCATCATTGCCGAGTTTCAAGGACAGATCTTGTCAAAAACAAAACAATCACTTAGTATCTGCTTAGACACATTGCCCAACCAGCTACTTGGGGGGCTACACCTTCAAAATTATAAACCCGATGAGATATAATCATATCTCTCCGACTTATGGGGGCTACAGCTCAAAAATTCTTTCGACTCTAGCATGTTACCAACTTTTGATGATAACAAATCAGATTTCCCTAGAAACATAACCCACCATGGTTTTTCAACAAACCATGCCGGCTTATGGGGGCTACAGATACTATATCATACAAAAAGCATAGAAAGATACCTCACAATGTTGTCCGAGATGGACAACTATGTCATGTTGCTCGGTGGTACAAGACAGTGATCGCTTATATAATTCCTCAAGAGACGATTTCCTAGGAACCAGCTCACGCGACCGACTCTTCACCTGCTCTTTACTATCTATGATTTTGGTCAACACTATCTGAGCAGGTGGGATGCCCTGGTGAGTCCCGGTAATTGTCACTTCATCATCAATCACCTTCTCCAAAGGAGCCGGGGTAGAACTAGGAGCCTCTTCAGCAATCGGAGCCTCCGGCTTCTTGACATCATCAGCAGGAGAGGTATCCTTTTAGGGTCCAGAAGGACTCGACTCATCCAAGCCGGCCTTCTTCAAATTTTTAGTCTCTGGCAAAATCTGTCGACTCCTTTATGACTTCAGAAAGGTATACCTAAACAGACAGAAACGGCACGTCAACAAAAGGTACTCACCCACGGTTGTTAGGGATGGACACTTGAGAAGATGAACACTCAGAGGAAGAATTGTCGGCTTGAGGCGGTTCATCCCTAAGATCTGCCGACTCACGAGCAGGAGTCGATGCATCAGCAGCCTTGCTTCGAACACGACGAGGCTCACTCTCCAGAATTAGGAGAGGGTCCTTCGAGTTAGTGCTAGGCGTACGTCTATTTGAGCCCTGTATCTATTGGGCAAAAAACAACATAAGGATACAAATATCTTAAAAACTAAGAGGAGCTAGAAAAACTACATACCGGTGGATCTACATTATGACTCTCCTTGTGAGAGTCGGCCTCAACTGGAGGAACTTCATCCTGCTTTACCTCCTCTTCCTCTTCTTCTTCATCCTCATTATCACCCGAGTCACCCTATGAAAATCGAAAATGGTCAAGCAAGAGAATGCATTTCAGAAAAGCATAAATGATCGACTCTTACCGTGTGACTTGGACTCTTAGCACCACCAGCAAAATCTTGCCCTGCGGTCCACCATGGGTCATCATCCTGGACGAAAGGAAAGTCGGAAATTCAGGAAACACTCTAGACAAGCAGCAGAACAAAAAAGATGGTAAGAACATACCTTCAGAGCGGGATTAGCAGCACAGAACGGAGCCAGACCGACTCTCTTAAGATCATCTAGCTACTCCTGAAGTAACTTCTTGCAAGCTCTCGCTATTTCATCAGCCGAAAGCTCATTATGAGCAAAACACATGGAGTCATCTTTTCCAGTATATTCGCACATAAGACGATCTCTTTGACTAAGAGGCTGGATCTTCCAACCAACCCAGCACCGGGTTAAATCCCTACCAGTAAGCCTGTGGGCAAAAATGGCCTTCATTCGAGCAATTATCTGCTCGTTTCTCTTTTGGTGCTTGTCCTGAGGGTAAAGGTTCAGGCTATCATGGAACACCAGTCGGCTCTCACGAAAGCCGGGCAGAGAGTGCTCACCAGGAATCTCCTTTGTAGCACAATAAAAATAGGACTTCTGCCAGTCCTTCACCTTGCTAATAAGCCGGGGATCCGGAAAGATTGACTTAGTCCGCTTCTGGATAGTAACTCCTCCACACTCCAAAGACGCCCCTCCACTATATTCAGTCTTCTTGTTGCAATAATAAAACTCGACAAACAAACTCAGAGTAGGCCTGATTTGTAAGTAGGCCTCACAAAACACTTGGAAGTGACATATATTGAGCACCGAGTTGGCACTCAAGTCTTGAATATGCAACTTATAACAGTGCAACATGTTTCTAAAAAACTTTGATCCGGGAGGATGAAATCCCGGGTCACATTATCAGCAAAGATGATAATTTCACCCTCCTTGGGCTGTGGCCGGGTCTCCTCCCCTGGGACTCGCCACTTGATCTCATCCTGGGGCTGAAGGATTCCTTCTGCCACCATTTTATCCAACTACTCTAAAGTCACATGACTTTTTTCCCAGTTCGCCTCTACTGTTGTCCTTAGAGTCGGCGACTTTGGTGGCTTCTTACCCGTCGGCTTCTTAGCCGCAACCTTTCTACCCATGGTGTGAGGATCGTATCTAAAGACATGAAAGACGATACATACTGAGACGATTAACTCAAACGATGGACAAACCTATACAAAGAAGTCGGACTCAGATCGACTCCATTATGACTACACGGTTCGAATCTAGGAAGTCGGAGGAAAATCGACTCTACAGTAGGTACACAAACAGGTTTCATAAAAGCATGATGAAATGGATAGATCTACAGAATTCAGAAAGAAATCAAAGAAAAGTACGAACAGGTGCCAACCTACAGGAATCCCTAAAACATTCAAGGGATCTACAGATCTAATGTGTTTCTTCGAATAAGACGGTGGCGTATGGAGTGCTCAGAACTACATGACCACATGCGCATCTAGATCTACCGCTAAAAACTACGCATCCACAATACGCGTCAAAAATCCATCCTTGAGGAACTACTTCAGGTTGCCGAAAAAAGTAAAAGCTCGAAGAGCCGCAGCAATGGCGATGAGCGAGGCGACTATGAAACAAGAGGTAGGCAATGATGAACTTACTCGGTTGACGCGCGAGAGTGGCACGGCCCCAATCCGTTCTTCACGAATCATCAAAGGAGAAGGAGCCTGGTGTCACGTAGAAGATGAAGATCGAAATCTGTGGTGCGCAAGGAAGAAGACGATAGAGAAAGGATATGGACGGGATGGAAAAGTGAGATGGGAACCTAGACTTATTTATAAAGAAAGTCGTCCCAGAACCCGAGGCGTCGCATGATGACGCCTAACGACAGGAAATCCCTCGATTTCCGCCAACAAATCTAATGGGCATTGATTGCGCCGCCAAAATTGGGATAACGACTGCTCAAAAGATTCCAAGAGGAACGAAAAAATCGGATCTATTGTTGGAATAGAGCCGAGTTTTAAAAACCGGAGAATGTGAATCGGCACAGCCACGAAAGCCGGTTCAACGATGATTGATACCTTGAAGAACAAGGAGATATACACCGACTCTCCAAAGAATCTCAAGAAGGATGGGAGTCGGTTATTCAAGCTAGTGAGTCAATAACCACAAAGATGAAGGCAAAAAGATTGACGTGAAGACTAAAGCATCACACCAATCCTGGGGGCTAATGTCGGGGGGATAGACTAAAGCCCAGACCCGGCATTAAGTCTATGGGCCGACTCACCTATCGAAGGCCCACGAAAAAAGACCCGGCCCAAGACCGACTGCGCCAAGGAAAGAAGATAGAAGCTGTAGAAGGAATTCGACTTGCCTTGTGTAGCACATAACATATTTGTAAAGTAGAATAGGACTCCACCTCGTGTCGGAGTCGGACTCGCGGAATCCTGGGACCCGGCGCCTTTATAAGCTGAGGCCCATGGATTCCAAGGGAACGAACAATCTTAGCCTAAGATAGGACTAGACACTTGTCGGCGAAACCTAGATCTCCTCGAGACTAAGTTTTCGATCGACTCTCTTGTAATCGACCAAACCAACTCTTCTTTCGAGAGTCGAAACCCATAATAAGAGGAAGCAGGAGTAGGCTTTTACCTCGAGACAAAGAGGGGCTGAAACCTGGGTAAATCGCCGAGTCTTGTGTTCATGTCGACTCTCTCCACGAAATCGCCTCGCAGTAAAGGTCCCATGTTAAGTTCGACTCTTCGGACATCTGCCGTGACTTTCCCACGACAGGAATCCCGAAGGTGCACTTGGCCGGGTTTAACTTCATCTGGTACTTGCATACATTCTTGAAGGTCTCCTAGAGGTCACTGATGAGTGAGTCGGCGATATGTGACTTGTTGACTATGCCATCGATGTAGTTCTGCTCTTTGAGGCAGTTCTGTACTGTCATCCTGCGTTCTTCAAGCCGAAAGGCATAGAAGTATAGCAGTATATCCCAAAGGGAGTGATGAAAGTTGTTTTCTCCTGGTCTTCTAGAGCCATTTTGATAACCAGAGTAGGCATCGAGAAAACACAGGAGCTCGCATCCTGCAGTAGAGTCGATAATTTGATCGATGCGAGGTAGTGGGAAGGGATCCTTTGGGAAGGCCTTGTTTAAGTCGGTATAGTCAATGCGCATACGCCAGGTCCCGTTCTTTTTCAAAATGAGGACCGGGTTCGCAAGACACTCTGGATAGAAAACTTCCATGATGAACCCAGCGGCAAGGAGCCGGGCTATCTCTTCCCCAATGGCGTTCCTCCTTTCCTCATTGAAGCGACGAAGGAATTGTTTGACCGGATTTAGTTTTGGATCGATATTTAGGTGGTGCTCAGCGAGTTCCCTCGGGACACCTGGCATGTCAGAGGGTTTCCATGCAAAGATATCTCGATTCTCACAGAGGAACTCGATGAGCGCGCTTTCCTATTTGTCAAATAACTCTGTCCCAATGATGAACTGCTTGGAAGTGTCACCTGGGACAAAGTCGACCTTCTTCGTGTCCTGAGCCGGTTGGAACTGGGGGTTGTGTTTTCAGGAATCGGTTTCTTCAGGATGCAGGAATCGGTTTCTTCAGGATGGTGGTGTCTGCCGGGTCTACCTTCTCTTGGAATTCTAATAGATCCTCTTTGGCACAGGCCGACTGTGCGAACTTGACGTGCTGCTCGTCACACTCCGTAGCTCTGGACCGGCTTCCATCCACTGTGATAGGGCCGTAAGGACCCAACATTTTCAGTTTCAGCCATGAACCTGGCATAAGCCGGTCTGCCTAAGATGGCGTGATACGGACTCTCGAGTTTGACCACCTCATAAGGTATGATTTCGGAGCGAAAGTTTTCAGGAGTTCCAAAGGCTGTCTCTAGGTAGATTTTTCCTATCGGGCGTGCCGACTTCCCTGGGACCATTCCATGGGAAACGGTGTTGGAGGTTTGTAGCTGTTTATGGGTCAGTCCCATCCTACGAAAGGTCTTGTAGTAAAGGATGTTGATGTTGCTTCCTCCATCCATGACTACCTTGTCCAATGTGTAGCATCCAATTTGTGGAGAAACTACCAAGGCCAAAGAACCCGGGTTTTCTACCACAGGGGGGTGGTCATCCCTTGTCCAGGTGATCGGCTGCTCAGACCAGTTAAGCCACCTATGACAAGTCGGCTCTGTGGCCACGGACATAGCGGCTCTCTGCTGTAGTTTCCTGTCCCTTCGGCAGCTGCTGGTGGTAAAGACATGATAAGCCAAGTGGTCTTGGAGATGCTTTGGGTTTTATTGGTACCCATCATGCCCTGATTGGTTTTACTGTCCGCCTCCCTGAGATCCCTGGTACAGTGGTGCTGCGCCGGCTCCTTGCTATCCAAAGTTGTTTTGGTTGTTACTGTTTTGACCGGCTCCACCACCTGATCCATGGGGGGGGGCTGACCTCCTCGCCTTTGGTATTCCTTCATGAAGTTGCATTGTTCCCAAGTGTGGACGGCCGGACGGCCGGGTTTGCTGTGCAACGGGCAAGATCTTTTCACAGCTTCTTCGAAGGTAGCTGGGGGTTGGAAATTTCTTTCCTACTTGCCGCGATAGTAGTTGCCCCCCTGCTTATGTCTTTGGGAGACGATAGTTGTGTTGGATACCAAGTCGTAAGTATTTTGATCGAGTCGTCTTTTGCCTAGTTGATTCTGGTTCTGAGCCCCCTTGCCGTTACTCTTTTTGCCCTGGGTGGTTTTATCTTCTTAAAGATGGGCATCCTTGGTTTTGTCCGACTCGACATACTTAATGACTGCGTTCATGAGCTCTCCTATGTTGCTGACCGTCCTCTTGAGTCGACCGAGCTTGTGCACTAGAGGCTCAAACTTGCAGTTTCTTTCCAGAACTATTACGGTTGTTTGTGCAGTGATGGTATCTGAGGAATGGATTATATCCGCAACTCGTCGTGCCCAGTTCAGGGCCACCTCCCCTTCCTTCTGGACGCAGTGCTCTAAGTCGACTATTGCCGTGGCTCGCCGACAGGTCCCTTGGAAATTCTTAATGAACTTCTCCCTGAGATCTGTCCAAGAGGTGATGGAATTTTCTGGGAGATTCTTGAACCATTGATACGTCCAAAACGTATCTTTAATTTCTACTTGCTCCATGCATGTTTTGTGTGATATTGCTAGGTTCTAGACACACTTTCATACACTTTTGATCATATTTGGACTAAACTGTTAACTCAGTGCACCCCAGTGCCAGTTCCTGTTTTCTGTTGTTTTTCTATTTCAGTTTTCCCCCATCTAAAAAGTGCCAGAAAAATTCCGGGAAAAATACAGGAAAAATCAGCGTACGGGAAGCTTCGCGAAGAGCCCGAGTGGGGCTAGAGGGGAGCCAGGGGGCCCAGGCGGCCACCCGGAGCAGTCCCACCCCTGGCCGCGCCAGGGGGGCGCCTGGGGCCCCTGGTCCACCTCTGGCTGCCCCTTTCGCCTATTTATTCTCCGTCACGGGGAAACTCCGAAGACAGAACCCTATTTCATGATAGAGTAATATATTTGGTTTGTATCTCTTATATTTTTGTTCCTAAGTAATTCTTGCATGTTCTCCATTACTGTTTATTGCTTTGGCCAAGTAGTAGGTAGTGACTCCAAGAGGGAACGTTATGCTCGATTGTGGGTTCATGCCCCCCCCCCCCCCCGATGACACGCTTGAGTGACAGAAACATGAGTCTAGGGGATGTGCTGTTGCCACAAGGGGGAAAACAACGGTGCTTGTAACCGCGGTTGCAAGGATTGTTTACTTTACGCAAAGTTCTTTTTAATGCAGTTGTCTGTTGCTTTGGGTTTACAATTTGGGTGGGGCTCGCAACTTAATACCAGCGAGATGTTCTGGATAGATATCTCAAGGTGGATTATTAGTAGTAGATGCAGTTGGATTACGGTCTACTTATTTTGGCGTACTGCCCGTGCTTTTGAGCCTCTTCCTTTCTTTTGTAGCATAGTTAGCATTGCGGTGCGTTCATAATCCTGTCAATTGCCCTTCTGTAATTTGTTTACCTCGCATAGCAGTTTTATCGTCTTTTGGGAGAGAGACATCACTAGCGAACATCACGTATCCCATTCCATATCCTTATTACTGTTTCCACGCTATCTTTACTCTCCTTGTTTTTACTTTTAGTTGCTATCATTATCCTTTGTGTTTTACCCTTTGTGAACAACAAGACCGGAGAGATTGACAACCTCTCTGAACTTCGTTGGGAACAAAGTTATCTGTGTCTGTGTGCAGGTCCACGTCAGTTGCGCCGCTGACGCCTACTTATCATCTCTGGAGTCCTACGGGAGACAATACTTGGTATCTTCACTGAGGGAAACTTGCTGCTGCGCTACATCTCAACCTTCCACTTGGGGTAACCGACGAAGGGCGAGAAGCATCAAGCGAATTTCTGGCGCCGTTGCCGGGGACTCCGAGTGCTAAGATAGGGGAGTTGCACATTACCCTTTACCTTTGTTTTTTAGTCTTCTTAGTTTACCTTTCAGTTTTTATCTTTGTGTCTTTTATCAAAAACAACAAAAAAATCTGCCACACTTGCTGCTACTATGGGTTCCACTGAAAACACCAAGTTGTGTGACTTCACTAGTCACAACAACCAAGATTTATCTGCACTCCCATTGCCACACCTGCCACTTCAACTACCTCTTATGAAATTAAACCTGCTTTGCTAAACCTTGTTATGAGAGATCAATTCTCTGGTGCTGGAGATGATGCTGCTGTACACTCGAACAATTTTGTTGAATTATGTGATATGCAAAAGTATAAAGAAGTAGAAGGTGATGTTGTTAAGCTCAAGCTCTTTCCTTTCTCTTTAAGGGTAGGCGCTAAAATCTGGTTTCAATCTTTGCCTAGGAATAGCATAGATTCTTGGGATAAGTGCAAAGATTCTTTTATAGGGAAGTATTACCCACCTGCTAAAATTATCCAATTGAGGAGTAACATTATGAATTTTAAGCAATTGGATAATGAACACGTTGCCCAAGCTTGGGAACGAATGAAATCTCTTGTTAAGAAATTCCCTACACATGGTTTGACTACCTGGATGGTTATCCAGACTTTTTATGCAGGCTTGAACTTTACCTCGCGGAACCTGTTAGATTCGGCCGCGGGAGGAACCTTTATGTCAACTACACTTGGTGCTGCCACGAAGCTTCTGGATGAGATGATGACCAATTATTCCCAATGGCACACCGAACGCGCTCCAACAGGTAGGAAGGTAAATTCTGTCGAGGAAATTACCTCCCTCAATGAAAAAGTTGATTTAATTATGTCTCTACTTACCAAGCAACCCTCTATTGATCCTCATGATGTCCCTTTAAATTCTTTGGTTGCTCAAGAACAAGTAGATGTGAAATTTATTGCTAGAAAGAACTTCAACAACAATGCTTATAGGGGAAATTTTGCTAGCAATCCTAGACCGTTTCCATCCAACTATGGGAACAACAACTCCTACCCTAGCAACAACTCCTATAATCCTGCTTATACGAAAAGAGACCTACCTAGTTATGAGAAATTGGTAGAAATAGAGAAAGCTACTAAGAACTATATGCACACCCAGTTTGAACAAAACAAAGCCTTCTCTAAGAAAATAGGTGAGCATACTGCCATTCTGCAAAACATTAGTGAACAGCTTGATAGCCTGAACAGTGAGATTTCTAATCTCCGGGCTAGACTTACCGCCACCGAAACCCATGTTTCGGATATGTCCCACACCCAATCTACTTTGATAAATCAAATGGAAGCCAAACCGGAAGTTATCCCTATTGAAGAGGATAGAATTAAGAGCCTTCCTACACACCACACAGTTGCCACTATCCAAATTGTTGAGGACACCCAAACTATTAGCACCCAACGCACTCCTAGTCCCGTTGGACCTATTAATGGTGATGCTAATACCTCAACCGAAGATGAAGAAACTCCTATGAACATAGAGGATTTCAAACAAGTGAGCTTAGATGACACTACTACCACCTTTGATAGTAGTGATATTGATTTTGATAGTTGTACCCTCTCAGAAGTTATTAGCTTGTTACACAAAATGTCTAGAGACCCCCACACTAGCACACTTAATCTTTCCTTCACGGAGCATATCACAAATGCTCTCATCAAAGCTAGGGAGGAGAAGCTTAGACTAGAAGCCTCCATACCTAGGAATCTAGATGATTGTTGGGACCCTATGATCAAAATTAAATTAAATAACTTCTCTTGCTATGCTTTATGTGATGTTGGAGCTAGTACCTCCGTTATGCCCAAAAAAATATTTGATATGTTTGAATTGAAGCCCTTTGAGCCTTGTTCTTTTGGTGTTCGTCTTGTTGATTCTTACGTAAAGAAACCTTTGGGGAAGATCGACGATGTTCTTATCATTGTCAATGACAACTATGTTCCCGTGGATTTTATTGTTATGGATATAGAGTGTGAACCTTTGTGTCCAATTATTTTGGGACGTCCTTGTCTTCGCACCGTTGGTGCGGTTATTGACATGAAAGAGGGGAATATAAAATTCCAATTCCCATTCAAAAAGGGGATGGAAAACTTCCCTATAAATAAAATCAAGTTACCTTTTGAGTCCGTTACTCGGGCTAGTTATTCTCTTTCTCTTGATAAAACTTGATTCTTCTTTTGCATCATGCCTAGCTTAAAGGCATAAAATAAAGCGCTTTCGGGAGGCAGCCCGCAACGAATTTAGGTTTTTATTTTTTATTTTGTTGTGTCTTGATGATTGTTACTACTGTATCAACATCATTGTATCTTTAATTTTCAGCTTTGTGCCAAGTTATAGCCTCTTACGGCAAGGGAAGTAAAAGTTGTGACATGCTGTCCAGAAAACAGATTCTGTCCTCGTGACCATAAAAATTCCAGAAAAATCCCAGTTCATCTTTTTGAGCTGAAATTTTTACACAGTATGATCTATACAATTACGAAACTTCTGTATGTTCTGAGTTTTGCGATTTGAGTTGCAGAAGTGCCCCTAAAAAATTCTTTACTACCTGCTATTCTGTTTTTCACAGATTCTGCCACGTTTTGTCTCTCCTAACTTTTGCAAACCTTAAGCTTGCTTTTTCGTTGCAAAAACTTTTTGGAACTCTTGAGAGACAGTAGCTCTTCAATAATATATTTATATCCAGTGGGGAAAAAATATTTTATTAAGGGTACTAACCTCTCTAATCAGCTTATGATGAGTTATGTATGAAGGGAGTTTTCAAGTGTGCGATGGAAGATGATGAAAGAAGATCCAGGAGTGTCAATCGCTCAAGCTTGGGGATTCCCCCATGCATCCCCAAAAAATATTCAAGGAGACTCAAGCGTCTAAGCTTGGGGATGCCCCCATGCATCCCCTTCTCCATCAACAATCATCAGTTCGTCCTTTGTCTCACTATATTTTTATCACTTCATGCGTTATGTGCTATGCTTGGAGCGTCTCGCTCTTAGGTTTTATTTTTAGTTTTCTTTAGCTTTTCTTGCTGTTCATAACAAGTTAGATCCCGTCTTACTTTGTGTGGGAGAGAAACACGCTCCACTTTCAAAATTTAGAACACATCATAGGATTTTTCCTGCTTATCTTTTTGCTGTTGTGTGTTCTTTATCTTTTCATAGCTACTGCCATATTTAGTCTTAGTCTTAGTTTGTCTTTAGCAAGAGCCTTGCCTTTTTTTAGTTTGTTGCTGGAACTCTTTTTAGTTTTCATGTTTATCTTGTTAAAGAGAGTTGGTTGTTGCACTGAGTTGTGTCTTGTCTTGAGAGTAGGTAATTGAGGTTGTTATTTTCTTCTAGTAGTAACTTGCAATGGTTTTGAGGTATTGATGTGAGTAATGTTTGAACTTTTGGTGTCAAGAGCTCTAGCCTATTAGTGACAGGTGTCGTATTTTGGGCAATCCGTGTGTATTTTCAAAACCTACAAAACTACTTGAGAACTCTAGCTACTAGATGGATCACTAATCTTTGGAGGGATCGAATATCAGAGAACACTCACGTACCATGAGTCGAGGATGCTCAAGGATAACCAAACCCCCACACACTCCTCCTCGGGATACTTGTCTCTTTGTGAACCTCCTTATTAGATTGAGAGTTACCGATAATAAGTGCATGAGTTCTTCGGACTAATGTAAGTATTGAAAGTTGACACTTCCACCTTCCCTTATTTTGCTAGCCTCTCCCGTGCCGTGCATTGCCTTCTTCTCATTCCGAGAGTTGGTGTCCACCTTCGCCGGTACATCCAAACCCTTGGCATGATACGCTCTATCATCATAAGCATCCTTTTATCTTTGCTCAAAACAGCCATCATACCTACCTATCAAGGCATTTCCATAGCCTTTTCGAGTTATATTGCCATGCAACATCCACCTCTTCATGACTTGATCTTCATGTCATACATGTTCCTGCTACACTGGCAGGGACATACATTGCATACATAATGATAGTTACATCTTCTTTATGATTTTGAGTACCTTGTAAAGTGTGAAAGATCTCCTTTACCTTCTTGTAAAATAGAGTGTTGCCCTTAAGTGAGGAAAAGATCCCAGAGTGGACACAATAAAAGATCCCAAAGAGGACAAATGAGAGTTAAATAGAAAGAGCCATTGAGGCCACAAAAAAAATACAAAAAAATATAAAAAAGAGAAAAAAGAAATAAAAAGAGAGAAAGGGGCAACACTACTATTCTTTTGAGAGATCCACACTAGTACTCCCCTTATATCCTTGTACTCCATAGAGCTGATCATTATGCATATAGCTATGTGGGGACCTTCACACTATAGAACTTGGCTTGCATATTCCAAGGATGAGCCTCCTCAAACGAGCTCTAGGTCTTCATGAGCGAGCAAGTTAGATGCACCCCCACTAGTTCCATTGGAGAGCTTCTTAGCTCGTATGTGCATCCGTTGCATGGCAATCCCTACTCCTCACATCATATCTATCAGTTGGCATCTCTTTCCTATGATTGTCCTCATTGATGTGAGCCTTTCTCATCCTTTTTGTCTTCCTCCTCCGTACTTCTCTCTTTGCCATCCTAAGTGTCAACTCTCGTTCTTACGCTCATCCATTGCATGAGTGCTCAAAATATCGAAAAGGAGTGGATCAAATTGACTTGTACCTGGCTAGTGGTCTGGGGATGAGTCAAGATAAGATTCCAAAGAGGACCAAGTGTGAAACTTTAGTAGATTGAGTTCTCAACACAAAAATACTTTTTTTCGTATTCCCTATCCCCCTTCTTGCACGCAAACATCATTTGGAGACATTCGAGTCGCGGACAGCGAGAGCTCTTGCACCTAATGTTCTTTTGTTACTTGTTTCAATGCTAATATAGACTCTTGCATGTTATGACTTGAATTGAATCTCTAACCTTGATTGCTTTACTTTTCAAAGTTATTTTTTGGTTGCTAGCATGTCACCACAGAAATTATGCTGTTATCATTTACCTACTCGAGGACGAACAGGAATTAAGCTTGGGGTTGTTGATACGTCCAAAACGTATCTATAATTTGTGCTTGCTCCATGCATGTTTTTTGTGATATTGCTAGGTTCTAGATACACTTTCATACACTTTTGATCATATTTGGACTAACCTATTAACTCAGTGCACCCCAGTGCCAGTTCCTGTTTTCTGCTATTTTTCTATTTCAGTTTTCCCCCATATAAAAAGTTCCAAAAAAATTCCGGGAAAAATACAGGAAAAATCAGCGTACAAGAAGCTTCGCGAAGAGCCCGAGTGGGGCCAGAGGGGAGCCAGGGGGCCCAGGCGGCCACCCGGCGCGGCCCCACCCCTGGTCGCGCCAGGGGGGCACCTGGGGCCCCTGGTCCACCTCTGGCTGCCCCCCTTCGCCTATTTATTCTCCGTCACGGGGAAACTCCAAAGACAGAACCCTATTTCGCAAACTCGCCTCTATTCCACCGCCACCGCGCTTCCGAGATCGGGAGCACCCGAAGACCTCTTCCCGGCACCCTGCCGGAGGGAGGACCGACCTCCGGGAGTCTCCTCTCCACCATGGATGCTCCCCGGATGTCTCGTGAGTAGTTTTCCTTGGACCATGGGTCCGTGATCAGTAGCTATGTGATGTTCTCCTCCCCTCTTTCTTCTTCATGGTTTAGACCTCGTGAGCTGCCCTACATGATCGAGGCACTTTTGTAATATTTCTGCTATTGCTATACTGAGTTTGATGGGATCTGATGGATTATGAGATTATGTTCAGATTGTGATATAGTAATATATTTGGTTTTTATCTCTTATATTTTTGTTCCTAAGTAATTCTTGCATGTTCTCCGTTGCTATTTATTGCTTTGGCCAAGTAGTAGGTAGTGACTCCAAGAGGGAACGTTATGCTCGATTGTGGGTTCATGCCCCCCGATGACATGCTTGAGTGACAGAAACATGAGTCTAGGGGATGTGTTGTTGCCACAAGGGGGGAAAACGGTGCTTGTAACCGCGGTTGCAAGGATTGTTTACTTTACGCAAAGTTCTTTTTAGTGCAGTTGTCTGTTGCTTTGGGTTTACACTTTGGGTGGGGCTCGCAACTTAATACCAGCGAGATGTTCTGGATAGATATCTCAAGGTGGATGATTAGTAGTAGATGTAGTTGGATTACGGTCTACTTATTTTGGCGTACTGCCCGTGCTTTTGAGCCTCTTCCTTTCTTTTGTGGCATAGTTAGCATTGCGGTGCGTTCATAATCCTGTCAATTGCCCTTCTGTAATTTGTTTACCTCGCATAGCAGTTTTATCGTCTTTTGGGAGAGAGACATCACTAGCGAACATCACGTATCCCGGTCCATATCCTTATTAATGTTTCCACGCTATCTTTACTTTCCTGCTTTTTACTTTTAGTTGCTATCATTATCCTTTGTGTTTTACCCTTTGTGAACAACAAGACCAGAGAGATTGACAACCTCTCTGAACTTCGTTGGGAACAAAGTTATCTGTGTCTGTGTGCAAGTCCACGTCAGTTGCGCCGCTGACACCTACTTATCATCTCTGGAGTCCTACTGGAGACAAACCTTGGTATCTTCACTGAGGGAAACTCGCTGCTGCGCTACATCTCAACCTTCCACTTGGGGTAACCGACGAAGGGCGAGAAGCCATCAACCATGTGCGAGCCGGCCCTTCCAACATCATCGTGAAGTATCGGGCACATACCTCCTCGCCAGCGTGAAGCATGTCCATGGCGAGGTCGTAGGTTTCGATCCAAGCTGTTGGGTCCATGTCAGCCGTGTAATTCAGGATCTTACGCGGCCCCTTGAAATCTGGGGGCAGGCGTGTGTTCCTCAAAGCCGGCACTAGGCATCGATTACCGACTGACCTGCTGACGAACTCGGTGTTCGGTTCTAGTGGTGGAATTGGGGCTGCCGGCTCTACACGTTGATTGGAGTTGGGAGCCGGTAGGTCCATAATCCTCAGTCCTCTCAGAGGGGTTAGGGGTACTCTATGGTGGTGCTGGTTGCCTGAGGCCGCTGGAGCCGGTGACTCTGCTTGCCGACTTATGCTTTGGTATGGGGTTCCATGTATGTATGGGACTCCTTCTGAGTATTGGCCCTGCTGTGTGATTGTTGTCTTGAGGAAGTCAACAGTTGCACGGGAAGCGCGATCTGCTGGGGTGTCTCCCTGGATCAGTGCGTTGGCGAGGTACTGGGTTGCCTCCATGACATTTGCCATGGGATTATTGAAGTGGTGGGGAGGTGTATGAAAGCGATCTTGACGTGGAGGAGGAGTCGGCTGACTGGGAGGTGTGAATCCTGGAGGAGTCGATTGGTCAGGGCTGTTGAATAGTGTTCGTCCTTGGTAGTCGAGGGGGAACCGACTCGTGTATCTCTACGGGCGTGTGTACGCGAGGCTCAGCCGTTGAGCGTCTATCAGATCTGATTCTCCCCGGAGGCGTGTGGCTTCCTCGGTGAGTGGGGCTTCCTTTTCTATCATCTGTTCTTTTTCAACGTTGGCCTCTGCTCGCAAGTTTGCTATCCGTTCCCTGAGCTCGTTCACCCTTGTCTTCCAAGCCTCCTGATTTTCCAGTGTCATTGGCACTGCCAAGGCCTCATCGAGGGAAGTCAGAGCATCTGCGAGGGCTTGGGCTCTAGTGGGGACTTGTACTGACGGACGGGCTACCGGGTCCCTATTTGCACTAGGGGCCCCAGCGGCTGCTGCATTTGTACCTTGGTTGTGAGCTGGCTGGCCTCCTGATCCTCCAGTGTCGGCCATGAATACCGTGGCGCATTACAGAGGGTCGAAGTAGGGATAATCTAGGTCGTACTCTGGTATGCTGGTGCCGATTCTGTAGCTCCCCACAGACCCGATGGATCCGGAATCTTAGAAGCTTTCCTCACTTGGATGCGAGTCGACATCGGTCAATTCCTCCTAAGCATTTTGCATTGGGGACTCAACAGAGCGCTCCGACTCTGGAGACTCATCAATGAATCCGACAAAAGTGCGTTTGGAGCCGGCATGTTGCCGACTCGAAGTTTCGACAGGTACTTCAGGATCCGGCTCTAGCTCAGATCTGTCTGTTTTGACGATGAAGATGTGGATGGATCCAATCGGGACCCGATATCCTGATTCGACAGAATCGGCTTCAGGACCCCAAGTGGAGTCGTCGATGCAGAGCTTCCCGCGCCGGCTTCTGGTGATCCTTCCAGCGACGAATCCTTCCATGCCTTGCAGAGCTCCCTCAAGAATCTCAACACCTGCGAGCGCAGGCCCCACGGTGGGCGCCAACTGTCATGGGAAAGTCACGGCAGATGTCCGAAGAGTCGAACTTAACATGGGACCTTTGCTGCGAGGCGATTTCGTGGAGAGAGTCGACGTGAACACGAGGCTCGACGATTTACCCAGGTTTCAGCCCGGATAATGCTAACGTAGACCGAGCTACACGTAGCCCTTTAGTTTGAACAAGTCATAAAATGTATTTTATATTATTCAAAAACATTGAATTTTTTATGAATATATATACACATGTATATGACATATGTGCAAATTTTCATACCATTATACTTTCACATGTGGCGTATGATAAAAAGACAAATATTTGATTTTAAATGGGCCTTTTTGTTGTTGGTTTTGGGCTGAAATTTTGTTTTTTTTTGTAGACTTCATATTACAATATTTTCAAGCCAAATTTGACATCCATCACACCCCTAGTCCCAAGTAGTTGAGGACGTCCAAACTGTTAGCACCCATCACACCCCTAGTCCCACTGGACCTATCAATGGTGATGCTACCACATCAACTATAGATGAAGAAACCTCTATGAACATAGAGGCTTTCAAACAAGTGAACCTAAATGACATCACTACCTCCTTGATAGATAGTAGTGACCTAGACTTTGACAACTGCACTTTACCTGAAGTTATTGGTTTCCTACACAAGATGTCTAGAGACCCCCACACTAGCACACTCAATCTTGCCTTCACAGAGCATATCACCAATGCTTTAATCAAAGTTAGGGAGGAGAAGCTTAGACTAGAAGCCTCCATACCTAGGAATCTAGAAGATGGTTGGGATCCTATGATAAAAATTAAATTGAATAACTTCTCTTGTTATTCTCTTTGTGATGTTGGAGCAAGTACCTCTGTTATGCCCAAAAGAATGTGTGATATGCTTGAATTGAAACCTTTTGATCCTTGTTCTTTTGGTGTTCGTCTTGTTGATTCTTCCGTAAATAAACCTTTGTGGAAGATCGATGATGTCCTTATCATTGTCAATGACAATTATGTTCCCGTTGATTTCACTATTATGGACATTGAGTGTGAGCCCTCTTGTCCAATTATTTTGGGACGTCCTTTTCTTCGCTTAGTTGGTGCTATCATTGACATGAAAGAGGGAACTATCAAATTCCAATTCCCTCTCAAGAAAGGGATGGAACATTTCCCTAGGAAAAAGATTAAGTTACCTTTTGAGTCCGTCACACGGGCTAGTTATTATTTTGAAAAGACTTGATCTTCTGCTTTAAGCCTAGCTAATGGCTCTAAAGAAGCGCTTCCGGGAGGAAGCCCGCAACGAATTTAGGTTTTTCTTTTTGCCTTTGTTCTGTTCTTAGTGGTCTTGATGATTTTTACTACTGTAGCAACATCATTGTATCTTTACTTTTCAAGCTTTGTGCCAAGTTTAGCCTCATACGACAAGGGAAGTAAAAGTTGTGACATGCTGTCCAGAAAACAGATTCTGTCCTCGTGACTAGAAAAATCAGAGAAAAATCCCAGTTCATATTTTTAGCTGAATTTTTTACACAGAGTGATCTATACAATTACAAAACTTCTGTATGTTCTGAGTTTTTTGATTTGAGTTGCAGAAGTACCCCTCAAAAATTCGTTTCTATCTGATGTTCCGTTTTTCACAGATTCTGCCACGTTTTGTCTCTCTTCACTTTTGCAAAATTTAAGCTTGCTTTTTCTTTGCAAAAACCTTTTGGCAATCTTGGTAAACAGTAGCTCTTCCTGGAAATCTTTATTTGCAGTAGAGGAAAATTATTTTATTAGGGTACTAACCTCTCTAATCAGCCTACAATGAGTTATGTATGAAGGGAGTTTTCAAGTGTGCGATGGAGGATGATGAAAGAAGATTCAGGAGGGTCAAACTCTCAAGCATGGGGATGCCCATGTGCACCCCAATAAATATTCAAGGAGACTCAAGCGTCTAAGCTTGGGGATGCCCCCGTGCATCCCCCTCTTCATCAACAATTATCAGTTCGTCTCTCGTTGCACTATATTTTTATCACTTCATGCATTATGTGCTATTCTTGGAGCGTCTCGCTCTTAGGTTTTGTTTTTAGTTTTCTTTTGCTTTGTTTGCTGTAGTAACAAGTTAGACCCCAACTTACTATTTTGTGTGGGAGAGATTCACGCTCCGCTTGAACTAGAACTCCTCATAGGATTTGCATGCTTATGCTTGTAGCTGTGAGCTGTTCTTTTTCTTTTCTTAGCTGCTAATCTGTTTAGTAGTGGTGTTTTAGTTTTTCTAGAGCTTTTCTTTTGTCTTAGGTTGAACTTTCTATAGGTTGCATGTTTTATCTTGTTAGAGAGTTTTCCTGTTGCACTGAGTTCTGTGTCTTGACTGAAAGTAGGTAGTTAAAGTTGTTGTTCTCTTTGTAGTAGTAACTTGCAATAGTTTTGAGGTATTGATTAGAGTAATGTTTGAACTTATGGTGTCAAGAGCTCTTGCTTATTAGTGATAGATGTCGTATTTTGGGCAATCCGTGTGTTTTTCAAAAACCAAAAACCCCTGTTGAGAAGTCTAGCTACTAGATGGATCACTAACCTCTGGAGGGTTCGAATATTAGAGTACACTCACGTACCATGAGTCGAGGATGCGCAAGGATAACCAAACCCCCATACACTCCTCCTCGGGGTACTTGTCTCTTTGTGAAACTCCTGATTAGATTGAGAGTTACCGATAATAAGTGCATGAGTTCTTCGGACTAATGTGAGTATTCGAAAGTTGACACTTCCACCCACCTATACTTTTTCTAGCCTCTTCGGTACCGTGCATTGCCCTTTTCTCACCTCGAGAGTTGGCGCATACTTCGCCGGTGCATCCAAACCCTTGGCACGATACGCTCTGTCCTCATAAGCCTCCTTATATCTTTCCTCAAAACAGCCACCATACCTACCTACAAGGCATTTCCATAGCCTTTCCGAGATACATTGGCATGCAACATCCACCTTCTCATGACTCACTACTAGGGAAATAGCTATAAATGGAAAGCTTATTAGTGGCGCATATAACAAGCCATGCGCCACCACCTGTTAGGGGTGGCACACTGGAAAATAATGCGCCACCCATAAGACCTTAGGGGTGGCGCATTATTTTCCAGTGTGCCACCCCTAAGAGTGGGCCAGCCTGGATGAGCTTATACGTGGCGCATTTGGTAAAATGCGCCACCCCTAAGAACCTTATAGGTGGCGCATTTCCAAAATGCGCCACCCTTAAGAGCTTAGGGGTGGCGCATTTTGGAAATGCGCCACCCATAAGCTCTTAGGGGTGGCGCATTTTGGAAATGTGCCACCCATAAGCTCTTAGGGGTGGCGCCTCTTGCGTATGCGCCACTAATAAGCAGAAAATTCCCAACACACAAATACACCCCCCCGCCCCCCGTGGATCAAAAAAATAAAAGAAAATAAGTTTCCCAAATGATATGTGGTCTAGTTGTTAGGAAATTTTACAAATATGAATTTCGACTTTTTTTGCAAAATCTCCCGAGAATTTCGTAAAATGGGCTTAACTTTTGCATACGACCTCCGATGAAAAAGTTTTATATATGAAAAATCATCTACTCGAAAAGTTATACCCAAATTCAATCGGGTGTAACCCGTTGAACATTTTTAGAATCCTCAAAAACCTAACAGAAAAAAGTTACGGGCGTTTGAAGATCTGGAGGCCAAAAAAAATTCAAAACTTATTAATGGCGCATTTTGCTAGGTGCGCCACCCCTAAGGTTCTTATGGGTGGCGCATTTTGCTATATGCGCCACTAATAAGGGTATATATAAACCGTCCGACTTCCTTCTCCTCCTTACCTCTTCATTCTTATCCTCCTCTTCACCATCTCCTCCTCCTCTCCACCTTCTCCATGGCGCCCTCCTCCATGGCTCCAAGTCTGCTGCTCCTCCTCATCCTCCCCTCCTCCATGGCTCATCCTCCTCCTCATCCTCCCCTCCTCCATGGATCATCCTCCTCCTCCAAGTTTCTCCCTCCTTCATGGGTCTTCTTCCTCCTCTTCTCCTCCATGGCTCCTAATCCTCCAAGGTTCCTCCTCCCCTTTCTTCTTCCTCCTCCGCTCCTCCATGGCTCCTACTCCTCATGGTTCCTCCTCCCCTTTCTTGGCTCCTCCTCCTCCTCTTCTCTTCCTCCATGGCGCCCTACATCCTGAGCAAAAAAAGTTAGATGAACGAGAAAGAGAATAAAAATGACCAAGCAGAGTGGCTAGATGAACGGGACAAATCATTCAAACAAAAAACGAGCAAAAAAATGAGCAAAAAATCGTAATCCAGATCCAGATCCAAATCCAGATTCAAAATAAAAAAAAAGTTAATGGTGGCGCATCTTCAAAATGCGCCACCCCTATGAATCTTAGGCGTGGCGCATTTCAGAAATGCGCCACGCCTAAGATTCTTAGGGGTGGCGCATTTGAAATGCGCCACTATTAAGGCCTTATTAGTGGCTTGTCGTTAGTGGCGCATTTGAAATGCGCCACTAAACGCAAAAAAGGACGCCACTAAAAGGCTATTCCCTAGTAGTGACTTGATCTTAATGTCATACATGCTACTTGCTTGATCGATGAGCCGCATGCTAGTTGGGCCTGGCCCTAATCATTGCTACATGACGCGCTAGTATCATTGTATATCCTGCTACCCTGGCAGAAGCATACATTTGCATCATGATAGTTACATTTTCTTTATGTGAGTACCTTCGTAAAGTGTGAAAGATCTCCTATATTCTTGTAAAATATAGAGTATTGCCCCTAAAGTGAGGAAAAGATCCCAAAGAGGACAAAATCAAAAGATCCCAAAGAGGACAAATGAGAGTTAAATAGAAAGAGCCATTGAGGCCACCAAAAAAATAAAAAATAAAGAGAAAAAGAGAAAAAATAAAAAGAGAGAAGGGGGCATACTACTATTCCTTTTGAGAGATCCACACTAGTACTTCATCTCATATCCCTTGTACTCCATAGAGATCATCATCATGCATATAGCTATGTGGGGACCCTTCACACTATAGAACTTGGCTTGTATATTCCAATGATGAGCCTCCTCAAACGAGCTCTCGGTCTTCTTGAGCAAGAAAGTTAGATGCACCCCCACTAGTTCCCTTGGAGAGCTTTTAGCTCACATGTGCATCCGTTGTATGGAAATCCCTATTCCTCACATCATATCTATCATATGGCCTTCTCTTGCCTATGATTGTCCTCATTGATGTGAGCCTTTCATACCTTTTTGTCTTCCTCCTCCACCTTCTTTTTGTTTCGCCTTTTAGGTGTCAACTTTCTTTCTCACGCTCATCCATTGCATGAGTGCTCAAAATATCGAAAGGGAGTGGATCAGTTTGACTTGTACCTGGCTAGTGGTCTGGGGACGAGTCCAGATAAGAATCCAAAGGAGACCAAGTGTGAAACTTTAGTAGATAGTTGTTCTCAACAACCTTATTTTTTCTCTCGTATTTCCCTATCCCTTGCTTGCACGCAAACACCATCTGGAGACATTCGAGTCACGGACAGCGAGAGCTCTTGCACCTTTTGTTCTTTTGTTTCTTATGTCAATGCTAATATAGACTCTTGCTTGTTAAGACTTGAATTGAATTGCATGCTTAGATTGCTTTACTTAAAAGTCCTTTTATGGTTGTGTGGCATGTCACCACAGAAATTATGCTTGTTATCATTTACCTACTCGAGGACAAGCAGGAATTAAGCTTGGGGATGTTGATACGTCCCAAACGTATCTATAATTTCTGCTTGCTCCATGCATGTTTTGTGTGACTTTGCCATGTTTTGCTTGAACTTTCATACACTTTTGATCCTATTTGGACCAACCTATTAACTCAGTGCACCCAGTTGCCAGTTTATGTTTTCTGCTGTTTTTGTATTTCAGGTTTTCCGGCCATTAAAAGTGCTCCACAAATTCCGGGAAAAATATATAAAAAAATCAGCGCAACAGAAGCTTCCGGAATCACCAAGAGAGGGAAGGGGGGCCACCACCAGGCAGCCAGGAGGGCAGGTGGCGCGGCCCCACCCTGGGCCACGCCAGGGACCCTCCTGACTGCCTCGTGGGTCCCCTCGACGCCCCCTTCGCCTATATTTACCCCTCGGGAAGGAAACCCCTCATACAGACTCCTTTTTCGCGATCTCGCCTCTGTTCCGCCGCCGCCGCCGTTTCAAGATCGGGGCTGCCTGGAGAAGCTGCTCCGGCACCCTGCCGGGAGAAGCTACCCCCTCCGGGAGACCCTCCATAGCCATGGACGCCTCCCGTATGTACCGTGAGTAGTTTCCCTTGAACCATGGGTCCATGACGAGTAGCTATGTGATCTATCTCTCCCCCTTTTGTGCTTCCACTTTCGAGTCCTCGTGAGCTGCCTCACATGATCGAGGCATCTATGTAATTTCTGTTGTTGCTATGCTGAGTTTGTTGGGATCTGATGGATTATGAGACTATGTTCAGATTGTGATGAGTAATATATTTGGTTCTTCTCTTTTATATTTTGTTCTTGAGTAAATTCTTGCATGTTCACAGTTGCGGTATTTGCTTTGGCCAAGTATTTTATTTGCAACTCCAAGAGAGAGCGTTATGCTCGATTGTTGGTTCAGCCCCTTGATGTCTAGCTTGAGTGACAAAAACATGAGACTAGGGGATGTGTTGTTGCCACCAGGGATAAAACAACGGTGCTTGTACCTGCGGGTGCAAGGATTGTTTACTTTACGCAAAGTTCTTTTAATGCAGTTGTCTGTCGCTTTGAGTTTACACTTTGGGTGGGATTCGCAACTTAATATCAGCGAGATGTTCTGGATAGATATCTCAAGGTGGATGATTCGTAGTAGATGCAGATGGATTTCGGTCTACTTACCTTGGCGTGCTGCCCATTTCTTTTGAGCCCTTCCTTTCTTTGCAGCATAGTTAGCATTGCGGTGCCTTCATAATCCTGTGAATTGCCCAACTTTGATTTGTTTACCTCGCTAGCACTTTTATCGTCTTTTGGGAGAGAGACATCACTAGTGAAAATCACGGGACCCTGGTCCATCTTCACATTATTGTTCACACCCTCAACACTTTCAGCTTTTACTTTCCTTTGCACCTTTTATCTCTTGCGTTGATCCTTTGTAAACGACAAGGCCGGAGGAATTGACAACTCCTCTGTACTCGTTGGGAGCAAAGTTATTTGTTGCTGTGTGCAGATCCACGACAACACCCTAGTCAGGAAGCAATTTCTGGCGACGTTGCCACCTACTTGTATCTCCTGAGTCCTACTGGTTCGATAACCTTGGTATCTTCACCGATGGAAACTTGCTGCTGCACTGCATCTCAAACCTTCCACTTGGGGTAACCAACGAGGGGCGAGAAGCCATCAACTCCCGAAACATTTACAGACTCAGTCACTCACGGAAGTCACAATTGCATCTTGACTTCCTCAGACTGAAGACTTCTACACCGGCTGGAAGATCATAGTCTTACAGAGTAAAAAGCCTCGGATCACTCGAACCGACTTCCTCAGAAATTCTCAACTACTCAGACTGGTGGTTTTCCTCACTTAGGTTCTTCAGTTTCTTCAATGAGGTGGGTTGCTCTCAGATGACAAGTGTCAGTTTTTCTGTCGGAGCAGCCAACCCAAAAATGGGGCTGGGGTGGATCTTTATAGCCGCGGAGCAACCTCAGGTGAAAGGACATAAATGCCCATGCATGAAATTATTTCCATATCCCACACTTCGGACCGTTGGCTGGATCGGTACCAGCACTCACCACGTGACACATGGCACGGTCGGAATCTCTCTCTCTCTTTCTTTAGGCGAACTGCACTGGTAGTTTCCTGACTCCTCAACCGAAGACAAACTCCTTAGTGTCCTGAAGAACATCGTCTCAGACACCCGAGGAATTGAACTTCTACTGGAGATTTCTCTGGGTTTTCTTCAGGATTTCTAATTGAGCACTTCCTCAGAAATACATAACTCAATTTCCTCAACCCCTCCAACAGTGTGGTGTTTTCCTACGACTCAAGAAGTATGAAAAGTCTTAGCGAAGACTACGCTTCAACTTCGTCTTCAGCGTGAACGTCCTCAGGATCTGGTACTGCTTCAGCTTCAGCCGAATGCTTCAGGATCCTGATTCCTCAGGATATCTCACAACTTCAGTCTTCAGGAAACACACCGATTTCTCCCATGTTCCTCAACATTTTGGGGGGTCGACAACGGTGGTTAACCTCATCCTCAGGGACTGTTTTCCTGTGTATACTCACAAACACATCAGTCCCTTAACTGTTTTGTCATCAAATACTCCAAAACCTCAAAGGGGGCACTAGATGCACTTACAATCTCCCCCTTTTTGGTGATTTGATGACAATCAGATTAAAGCTTCAACGAGATAAAATAAATAATTTTGAGGAAAGACTTGAAGAAAACAATTCATTGTTTCCGGATATAGAGATGCTCTCCCTGAGGATATGCATGTTTTGAAGACTTGATAAAATTTTGAAAAACATGAGGAGCTCCCCCTATATCCCGGATTATTTGAAATAGTGTATCATATGGAATAATTTGAGAAATCAAACATAGCACTGAGTAAGGTGGTTGCTGAGGAATGTCATGAGTAATAGATAAACGTGAGTAAAGTCATGAGGTAACTTATGATTATCAGAGACCACACAAAATATCAGTATACAACTCATTACAAAAATGATCAGAAGAGCGAGAGTTGTAACTGAGGAACCACTTGAGAACCCGCTTGAAGACTATCAAATTTCTCCCCCTTTGTCATTAAATGAACAAGAAGGAGAGACTACAGCTAACGTCCCAAAAGGAGTGCCTCAGGGCTGAGCATCAGGGAGAAGGCACGCCGTTGCAGTGTGAGGACAAGCCGCAGTGTCTTCAACTTCTTCAGGCGAGAATTCTTGAGCTGAAGAAAAATAGTCCATCGCCAGAGGTGGTGTCTTGCTCTTGATAAACTGACGTGGAGGCCGAATCTTAGGAAGCGGGGGATGTCTGAGGCCAAGCTTGGCGAGATCTTCAAGAGTGATGACTTCAGTCAGAAGAGCATCAAGTCGTTGATAGGCATGATGAGCATACTGATGAACTTTCTTCTGAGTGGTATGCATCTGCGCCATATAGCTAAGAATGTCTCCGATCTGGCGCTTCGTCCAGTCATGATTCCGATCCACCTTCTGATGTAGACTGATGAGGAGCTCACGATCAGTCATCAGGCGAGCTTGAGTGGTTTCCTCAGTTGAGGCATGTGTGCGTTCTTCATGAGTGGTGCGTGACTGAGGCTGACGAATGTTTCCACCAAGCGAGTCCTGAGGAAGTACTTCTTCATAGAAAGGCGCTTTGCCCTTGGCATTTGCATCAAGAGTGTGTTTAAGCACTTCAACTGGAGGAACATACGAGCGATGATTAGCCTGATCAGGCTTGAAGTTGATGCCAGACTTGGTGCAGATGAGCTTCATGATCCATGGAGCGTATGGCTTCATAATATGAGGATTCTGAGCAGCATCCACCAACATCCTGAAGAAGAAGTCTGAGACATTAATGGGAGCCGACATGCAGAGGCTGTACAGAATGTTCTTCATGATGCCCACAACTTCCTCAGTAGTTGATTCATATCCCTTGATGGGGCAGAAAGACCTAGCCAATATGCGGTACAGTGTGCTGGGCAGATACTGAAGCTCAGAAATGAGGAACTTGGTCCGGGGCGGAGCTTCAGGGGCTTGCGGCTTCATCAGCATATTCATCAGGTCACCCCGAAGAAGTGGAGCACCGTATGTGCTGGGGACTGAGGCTTCAGAAGGAGGGAGCTGAAGAATCTCCACAATCTCAGGCACGGAGGCAGTGTAGTGCTGATGCTGAGTCATCCATTCAAGCACCCAAGTGTTGATGTCTTTGGGGTCCCCACAGACATACATCGTGGCATAAAACTGAAGCACAAGTTCTTCATTCCAATGGATGCACTCTGAGCAGAACTGAAGCAGCCGATGACATACGAGTTTGTTGCGGTAGATCCACTTCATGCCAGAACATCTCGCTGGTATTAAGTTGCGAACCCCAGCCAAACTGTAGGATCAAAGCAACATGAAAGCTCAAGAATGATCAGAGGGGGAGAGGGTGAATGATCACTCCTAAAAATTCTACGGAACTTAGAAGGAAAACACACAAACAACACAAAACTAAGTGTATCTCGAAGGAATTTAAATAACTTAAGACATGCTTAAGTCAAAAGGAACGG
This sequence comes from Bromus sterilis, assembly GCA_950022295.1. Classification (NCBI taxonomy): domain Eukaryota; kingdom Viridiplantae; phylum Streptophyta; class Magnoliopsida; order Poales; family Poaceae; genus Bromus; species Bromus sterilis. Next base: position 72,463,707 of record OX465595.1, read on the forward strand.
GGACGAGGGGAAACATCAAAGGGAAACAGGAAATAGAGTAAATGCTGAAAGTAAATACGAGTAAAAAGAACGAGCCTGACACAACGATGTTTGGTGAACCAGTTCACACTCTGCAAAGTGCTACGTCTGGTTGGAGGGACTGGTGATTGAACACCTAGAGCAAAATTCTCTTCATCCTATTCTCCACTGCAACAAACTCCTCGAGCTTATCCAGTTCTTACTCGGGGTAGATGATTTAGGACATCTCCGAAACCTTTACAGACTTCCTTCAGCAGTGACAATTTCTCTTCGAATGCTTGACAGGAAACGCCTAACCGTCTAGGAGACTTGCAGATCTCCAAGATAAAAAGATCGGCTAATATCAACCTAAGTCTTAGTGAATAGCTCAACTCAGTTTGGAAATGGGTTTGGTTTTCTCTCGAGATCTTACTTGGGATGCTCACAACTTTTCTATCTCAGAATATTTAGTGGAGAAAAACCAACCGCAAATGGCGGGTGGGTGTGGGGTATTTATAGTCGGCGATCCCCATGGTGAAAAGGCTGAAGTGGCCCGATGCAACCGCTTGACGAGTGTCCACAACAGTCGGATTTTCAATCACTTCGCAACTTTTCTTGCGGAGCAAGTAAGCTAACTTACCAAACGAGTTCTCTCTAGAAGGCACGAAGTGCGATGACTTTGCCTTCGAGCTATTACTGGACTCAGTAAGATTTCTCTCGGTAGGCTATCTTTGGGTTTCAAGTCGAGTAGAGAAGATTCCTTTGACTAAGATTTCAACTAGCAAACCCCTCTTGATAGTACGGTTTTTCCTACGGCTCAAGAAAATCAAAGAGAAACTAGTAAAATACTAATTCTTCGTCCAGCTTCAGCTTTCTCCGCGTTGCGATTCTACTCGAGAGCATCTTCTTTCTCGATGACATTTTTAGGGGTCGTCTTCCTTCAAATGCTTCGGTATAAGATTGCAGCTTCGTTGCAGTGAGTTGTCCTTCGACCTTCTAGCAGCCAATTCCATTCTTTAGGAACCTAAGTATTAGTTTATAATTTAAAACAATATTAGTTCCTCTACTGCTTTTTCCAACAATCTCCAAAACCTTTGGGGGAAAAACTTTCTCTCACAATCTTCCCCTTTTTGGACGATTGTTGACAAAACAAGCATCGATAAATAATTGAATTTTTTTGAGTTTTGGATGATAAACCAGTGCTAAGATAGATGATATATTCCCCCTTGATGTATGCACGTAAGACGTTGAAACTACTCGGAAACTCAAAGTTCATCGACAAAAAAAAACAAATCCCTTAACCCCGCAGAGGAACTTTTTCTTCGATGCCACTACATCTCCCCCTTTTTGTCACAATGAACAAAAAGATTGAGAATAGGGTCGAAGTTAAAACTACACATCGGTAGAATGGCGACGCTGACGGCAAGAAGATTCTGGTGGTGGAGAGCTTGGCCTTGATTTTTTCTTGCTCGTCGACTGCTTGGAAGATCACGTTGAGGCGTCATCTTGGCGGGGAATGAATGTTGAACGCCCAAAGAATTCAGCTCAGAAGAAGAAGGAGTCCTTGGGCTAGCAGGGAACGACTGGAATATAGAACGAGAATTTCTGTCTTCAGCTTCGGCTTCAGATGATTCAACTTCGATGGCAATGTGATAAAATTCATCGACCCACATAATGTCTTTGTTCTTCGGTAGGGTGGGTAACTCTCTATCGTGTCGATCCACTCTTTCATTGTTGGACCAGCTTCAATCAAGATGAGGTAGATACTGGACGAAGCCAGAGCGTTGAAGTTGGCCCACGGAGTTAAACTTTCGAAGTCCTTTCCAGTGACGACGAAGGGATTCACGAAGAAGCTGACCATTGTTCACACCAATGTTCCTGATCATGTTCAGCTCATTCATTATCTCTTGATTCTGAAGCTTATCTTCTTCGATGTGATGCTAAAGCATTTGCTGATTGCGAAGAGAAACTTCCATGTGATTCATAGGTTTGATGAATCTGTTGTGCATATTTCTTTTGGTGATATGTGCTCGAATGCAGTGTATTCAGCAAAGGGGTCATTCTGACAAGCAATAACCTTGAGAACCTCTCAGAATGGTGGAGTAAGTATCGAAGGATATTTAGTCGATGGGAATGGTACTTCTCGAGAGTAATTGCTTAGAGACATCATCCATGGTGCATACGGTTTGAGCGAGGCAGGATCAACCACACATGAGACTAACACTCGAATGAAGCAGTCTTCAAAGTCGAAGGGAAGTCCATTGACTAGCTTCATGATGGCATGCTTTGCAAGATCAAGAATGGGATAATCATCGTGCACATTCAGCATCGACAACAAAGTCTTTGACAGAATATAGAACCATGATTTTGCTTCGAAGATCAAGTGCTTGGGCATAGCTTCATCAGGTTATGCATTGCCAACAACATCAGGGTCCATGAGAACAACGAATTCTGCTAGATTCATAGGAGGCAGAGTGTGAATCTTTTCGGGCAATCCTTCAAACCGAGGAAGATTCACAATAAAAAACAGTTCATCGATAGTCATGTGAAAATCTTTTCCTTGGATCATGAAGTCAAACTGCCAGGTTGAAGGTTCTCGATGGTCTCCAATGACATAAAGAGTAGCGTAGAATTGCTTGATCACTTCTGGATTATAACCACTATTGAGAGAAAACATGCGCTGAGAGTGAAGTTCATCAATTGTCTCGGCCAAATTCTGAAAGCAGGTGGTGGCATACAACGAAGGCATATCGAGGTATTGATGCTGGAAAATCTTGTCTTGTTCAGCAGATTTCGAGCATAACATATAGCTTGCTCTTGAGTCAAAAAGCGAAGCGAGTAAGAATCCCTTTCCTTGTGATATGGATTTGCACCAAAAAATTTGGGCTTATGCTCACGAGGCTTGAAAATGGGCCCTCCTCGAGGAACATCTGCTCGAAATAGGGGCAGTATTTCCCTCGGATGAGCAAAGTGAAGTAATTCATCAATGGGAAATTCTTTGGCCACATTTGATGGAAATTGCTTGCAATAAATATTGACACGAGTATTTTAAGAGGGTATATTGATGCTGTCCTGATTTCCTCGGCCATTTCCATATCATCATTTGCGTTGATAGCAATTTCTTCGGCAGCAGCTTGATTCTCGGCCTCTTCTGTTGGCACTAGGCTCAGCTTCTCGTTGGAGTGGAGTTGGAGTTTCTTGTCGGGGTGTTGATGGAGCTTTGGGTGGAGAAGTTTGTCGGGAAGGAGTTGGTGCCTTGAGTGGAGTTGGTTCTCTAGCAGGGGGTGAAACTTGTCGAGCTGGTGCAGCATCGGCTTTGACTGACTTCTTCTGTTTCTTGGCAATCTGTGGTGTCCCACGCCCATAGGATGTGGCAACATTCTTCTCGGACGAATTTCTCTTTCAAGATTGTCGCTCGGTGAGAGCAACATTGTGGTCTCTGCATATGTCGACCACAATCTGTCTGACCATATCATTGACAACAGTTATATTATCCTTCTGAATTCTCCTCGACTCAGCAAGCGATCAGAGTTTTGACTTGAAGAACTTTATCAATTCAGTGTCTTCATTTTCTTCTCGAAGTTGATTTCCATAGCAAACTTCTTGTTAGCGGTCCTTACGATCCCGGGCAAGATACTCTTCCCAGTGAACATATACCTGGCCACTCATTCTTGAATTTCCTCGGGAACATAATCCTCGAGTGTCACGTCTTTGGGAGTGGTGGCCATCCGCCAAAGAGTATCAGTGATTGCCACTGCATCCCATGCAGTCTTGTTGGTGGAATTTCCTTCGTTGGAGTTGTCATTATCTTCTCGAGCAACAGGGGCAGGACGAATAGCGGGAGCATCGGGTGCTGGTGCATCACAAGGAACTGGGGCAGCTTGAGGCTTCGGCCTTGCCTCCTTGGCTTTCTTCTCGGCCTCTTTGGTGGCCTTGACAGAAGCAACATTTTTCTGTATGGCACCTGGGGCCGCAACTTTCTCCTTAGAGGCGCCAGCAACCTCCACATTTTTCTTCGCAGCACTAGCGGTTGGAGTCTTTTCCTTCATAGCATCTCGGGCTACTACTTTTTCGGTGGCACTGGGGTCACAACTTTTTATTTTGTCGCATTGGGGGTTGTATTTTTCTCGAGCTGGACTCGATACTTGTCAGAAAGAAGATGCAGTATTCCCAACTGCTTGGCAACTTCAGCTTTCTTGTTTTCTGGCTGACTGTAGAAATTGATCAGTTTAGCCTTCTCCAAATCAACAGCTTCAAGTTCTTTCTGTTTGGCAATCCTTGCTTTCCTCTGGCTCAGAGGCTCTTGGTCCTCTGTCACAGCGGCTTGCTTGCCCTTGGACTTAGCAGAGGGTTTTGCTTGCCGAGGGTTTACAGGGGCAGCAGAAGCAAGAGGTGGATCAGTGACCAGATCGGTCATGCCGATAGTTTCTCGAGGAGCCGTTTTAGCTGGCTCCTGGATCCTTGCGCCCTTGTGTCCTGGTTTCTTCTTCAGGGTTCGTTTCTTTGGATCGGGGGGAGGGTGTTCAGCTTCAACATCGGCATCAACACCTTGATCATTTTGCTCGGTGCTGGCTTCATCATCATCAGACGTTGCCTCTGGTGACGAAACAACATTGATCCTTTTCTCGCGCTTTGCATATTTCTTGACAGCCTGTTGTTTGGTGCTTGGACCAACTTCTTCGGCAACTTCCTCGTTGCCAGCAGCAACAGTAGCTTTCTTGGCCTTGGCCAATTTCCTCTTTTCTGCTCGTTGAGCTCGAGCAGCTACTATCTCCTTGAAATCTTCAGGAGTTTTTAGAGTGGATGGGTGAGCATCAGCTGGTGGACGAGGTCTTGCAGCTCTGGTCCACTTACTACTTAGGCTTGAGAGCAGTTACATATAACCAAGGTTCTTCAGAGAAAACAACATCTCCCAACGAGGAATACTTGCTTTGTATTCATACCATCGAAGGGCTTGCAATCTCCTGATTTCCTGCAATCAATTATCTCTCGTCTTGGCATCTTCGACGGAGTTCTCTGGAGTTCTGAGATTTTTCTCTATGATCAGCTCCTCATACAATCCTTCTGAGTTATTGTTGATTTTGGTTCGGTCTCCAGCACGCTTGGGTTGCCGGATGTTGCCAGTGTTTTCAGAAATTTTCATGCGAAAAAGAGAGGTACGTGGGAAATGTAAACACGATATGAACATGTACCAGAAATCTTTCGAGGAAAATCTCTTCAAGCGCAGCAAACATATAGAGAGATTTAACTTTGATGCACCTTTTCATACGATTACTAAACTAGATTTCCATCGGGTGGAAATCTAATGAAGGACTTGTATGAACACGGTGCACAATGAGTAAATCCATCGATATGAATCTAAGGGATTTGCCCTAAGTCAGAAAATCCAAATCGAGGGATTTCTTACCTAGATCAGATGGGAAGTCGTGGGAAACGCTAGAAACAGATTTCCCAAAGTGCAAGGATCCGAACGGATCAAACAGGACTAATAAAAATAAAAATAAATCAAGAACAAATCCGAGACTCGATGAACAGAGAAGAGATGGATTCGAGTTCGGGATCCCACATACCCTCACTTGGTGATGCGAGACTTCTACGGCGGCGCGGATGAAGATCCGCGTCGACGAGGAACACCTCCGGCGAGGTCCCTCCGGCAGCTAAGCGGCGAGGAGAACGACGACGGTGAAGTAGCATGGCGGCGCGCAAGAACTCGGGGGCGAGAGAGAGAGAGAAGAAGTCAAGGGAATGTGAGGTCTGCGCTGGTGGGGTGGATCGGTATTTATAAGGGCATGTCTGACATAACTGTCAAATCCGATCCAATGACGCAGATCTCGTGTCTCTCCGGATTCAAAGGACGGATTTGGTGGCGGAGATCGCGGGAGAATCCCAACGAACCGAAGGATTGTTTCTCCATGTCCAAAAACAAACTCATCGAATATCAAGTATAAAACTAGATAAAAGTTCGATAGATTTTCCTTCGGAATCAATGACATTCGAAGGTAATCTAATCGAGTACAAATATACATGTTCACGAGAGCAAATCATAGAGAGGGTAGGGATAGAAAAGAGGGAAAACAGGGTCCGATAATTAACCAATCCGAGGAAAAAACCCGGATAGAAAACTCGGAAAGACAAGTGTATAGGACAAACACCAAAACGAACAAAAAACAAAAACGAAAAGAAACATAAGAGAAAAACAACGACAGTAAACTACTACAAACAAGTTTGCACATATAGTACATAGTTTGTGTGAGTTTGATCTTACTGCACGTTGCGTGAGTCCAATATGTTTAGCTCACACCTTAGTGCACATAACCTTTTCTCGTCCAGTGGCTTCATAAATATATCTGCCAATTGATCTTCGGTACGGACATGGTTGATAACAATATCTTCTCGCTGAACGTGATCTCGAAGAAAATGATGCCGAATATCAATATGCTTTGTTCGAGAGTGTTTAACAGGATTATGAGCAATTTTGATAGCACTCTCATTATCATATAGCATAGGAATTTTCTTCACATGAATACCGTAATCTTTCAGCGTTTGCTTGAGCCAGAGAATTTGGGTGCAACATGAACCAACATCAATGTTCTCGGCTTCAGCCATAGAAATTGATACACAATCCTGTTTCTTTGAAGCCCAACACACAAGAGATCTACCGAGAAAATGACACGTGCCTGAGGTAGATTTTCTATCGACACGATCACCAGCCTAGTCAGAATCAGAATATCCAATGAGATCAAACTGAGCACCTTTGGGATACCATAGTACCAAGGTAGGTGTATGAGCAAGATATCGAAGAATTTGCTTGACAACAATATGATGTGATTCTTTTGGATTTGCCTGAAAACGAGCACACATACAAACTGATAACATAATGTCAGGTCTAGATGCACAAAGATAAAGGAGCAAACCAATCGTCGAGCGGTATTTCTTCTGGTTGAAAGGTTTGGACTTCTCATCTGCATCTAAGTGGACATTCATAGGCATTGGAGTCTTGATAGTTTTGCAATTAACGAGATCAAACTTCTTCAGGCAACCCCTAAGATACTTCTCTTGAGAGATAAATGTCCCATTCTTCTGTTGATGGATTTGAAGTCCGATAAAGAACTTCAATTCACCCATCATAGACATTTCCTATTTCTTTGACATCATTCGAGAAAATTCTTCGCTGATATCAGGGTTAGTACAACCAAAGATAATATCATCGACGTAAATTTGACACACAAAAAGGTCATTTTTGTATGCACGAGTAAAAAGAAGAGGGTCAGTTGTTCGTGGTTTGAAGCCATTCTTCAGAAGAAAATCCTTGAGTGTTTCATACCAAGCACGAGGTGCTTGCTTTAACCATAGAGGGCCATGTGCAACCTGTACACCATGTATGGATTCTTCGGGTCTTCAAAACCTTGCGGCTGCTTAACATACACTTCTTCTTCGATTTCACTGTTGAGAAATGCACTCTTGACATCCATTTGATATAGCAATATACCATTGAAATTTGCAAAAGCAAGCATGACTCGAATGGATTCCATTCGAGCAACTGGAGCATATGTCTCACCAAAATCAATACCTTCGATTTGGGTGTAACCTTGTGCAACCAGTCATGATTTATTCCTTGCCACTATATCATCTTCATCTTGCTTGTTGCGAAATATCCACTTTGTACCAATGATAGTCTTCTTATTCGGATCAGGTCTTTCAACAAGAGACTAGACTTTATTTCTCTCGAACTGATTAAGTTCTTCGATCATAACAGTCAAGTAGTCTGAGTCCTTCATGGCTTCATCAAATTTCGACGGTTCTAGCATGGAGACAACCGATAAAATTCCACAAAAGTTAGCTAAACGAGCGCGATATCAAGTAGTGGGATGACCTGGGTGACGATTTTCTTCGAGTATTGAGTCGACGTCCACTCTTATTCGAACTCGATATAATGCTACTTCATTTGCTTGTGGCTCAGGTTCTCCTTTGGGATCGTCTTGACCTTCGGGATTAGCTTATCCTTCGGGACCAGCTTGACCTTCGGGTTCAGGTCCTTCGGGTTATGCATTTTCTTCGTTCATGGGTTCTTCTTCGTCCTTTTCTTCGTTTTCTTCAGGATGTTGATCTCCAGCGCCCGAGCTATGTGTGGGAACATTGGATCATCACCATCCCTGTTGATTTGATGTGCATTTCCTTCGACAGGACGAATATCTCCAATAGCCATGGACCTGATCACTTCATCCAAAGATGGTTCATCCAGATTAAGAGGTAATTTCTCTTTTTGAGAGCCGTTAGTTTCATCAAACCAAACATTTACAGTTTCTACAACTTTACCGAGATGGGAGTTGTACACTCTGTAAGTGTGAGAGTTCGAACCATAACCTAGAAGAAAACCTTCGTGAGACATAGGGGCAAACTTGGAGCTATGATTCATGTCTCTGATATAGTATGGAGCACCAAATACCCTAAGATATGATACATTTGGCTTTTTACCAGTGATAAGCTCGTGTGAAGTTTTTTTCAGGAACTTGTGTAGATAAACCTTGTTGATGATGTGGCATGCAGTGTTAATTGCTTCGGCCCAGAACCTGATAGGAGTCTTGTATTCAGTAAGCATTGTTCTGGCCATTTCAATAAGAGTTCGGTTCTTTCTCTCGACCACACCATTTTGTTGCGGTGTATAAGCAGCAGAGAATTCATGAGTAAAGCCATATTCATCAAGAAATTTTTCGATATGAGTATTTTTGAATTCATTAACATTATCACTTCTGATATGCTTGAGAGATAGTTCATACTCGGTTTGTGCTCTCTCAGCGAAAGTTTTAAAGATCAAGACAACTTTGCTCTTGTCATCTAGAAGGAAAAGCCAAGTGTATCAAGAGAAATCATCAACAATAATGAGAACATACTTGTTACCTCCAAGGCTAGCATAATTTTGAGGACCGAATAAATCCATATGAAGTAATTCAATAGGACAAGTAGTGGTCATGATTGACTTCGCTGAATGATGTTTCTTGGAAATCTTTCCAGCTTCACAGACACTACATAGACGATCTTTTTCGAATTTCACATTGTCAATACCAATGATATTTTTCTTTGAGATAAGAGTTTGAAGATTTTTCATCCCCGCATGACCAAGTCTTCTATGCCATAGCCATCCATATGTGGCCTTAGCCATTAAACATGTGGATACAATAGGTCCCAAAGAAAAATCAACGATGTAAAGATCACCTTTGCGATATCCTTCAAAAAATGAAGGTATAATCATCCCGTGAAAACACAACACAACGAGAAGCAGATAACAATACAAGCATACCCATATCACAAAGTTTCGATATAGACATAAGATTATATCTCAAAGATTGAACAAGCATAACTTTGTCAATATGCTTATCCTTCGATATAGCAACCTTACCCAAACCAAGTACTTTTCCTTTGTTGTTGTCACCGAAGGTAATATATCACTGTGAAGATTTTCTAAGTTTTTCTTCGGTAAACAACTCTTTGTATCCGGTCATATGATTAGTGAAACCACTGTAAGTGACCCATTTGGATCCACCAGAGACATAGCCCTGCATAAGAATTAGTTCTTATTAACCACCCACAAACGAGCAGGTGACTAAGAAGGCATCGAAGTGCTAGATGAAGCAGCGGTATTAAAGAGAACATGATCATATTGACGAGGGGGACCATCAAGTACACCATAAATGTAATTCATCGGCGAGGGGTTAGAGTACTGGTAGGTATAAAATAATTTTTTCATTGTTATCATGATGGCGATAAAAATTTCTATCTACTCGATAGTATTCCTTCTGGGGAATATTTGATGTAGATACCATAGGTTCATTTCTATCCTCGAGAGAATAGTAGTGTCTTGGTGGTACCGTAGATTTTCCCTGCATAGAATGGTTAGCGGGCAGTTTTTCTACAAGATATTTGCGAACCCAAATCTGTCGCTTATAGAAACCATTCTTCGGAGGAGTACCAACGAATTCAGCAGAAACCTTTCCTTCCTGATATTTGATAAGCTTTTAGTCAGAATCAAGTGATTCATCAACAATAGCCTTATCAATTTTGCAGTTGAAGCCTGAAAGGTTAGAAATATTAATGGGCTTTTATTTTGCTAGAACCCAGACAGTTTTTGGATATTGTTCGGGCTCCCAGTAGGTGCCACCGGGGTTTAGTTTCCTTTCGAAACCAACACATTCCTTTTGAGGATTCCTATGAAGAAGAGCCTTCTTTAGGATAACACAAAGATACTAACGTACCTGAACACTTTTGAACATCCCTATATCAAATAAATCTTTCAACCTGAGGAGTTCCTCGGTAACAGAAGAATTTTCCTCGACAGAGGGATTAGTATCATCAATGATAATAGGTTCCTTTCCTTTTGATTGCTTAGAAGTAGACTCAGTTTTACTTCGCTCCAAACAAGTTAAGCAAGGTGAAACAAATTCATTTTTAGCTTCTGAGCCCTGTTGAGCAATGAGAGTGAGATTGACATTTTCCAACTCTTCATGAGCCTCTCTCAGTTTCTCGAGAGCCATTTTCCTTTTAAGGAATTCGTAGGTCAGCTTCTCGTAATCCACTGAGAGAAGATCATGCCGAGAGGAAAGTTCATCATACTTCTGTTTTAGAGCAGCATGCTCATTTTTTAGAGTTTGGCCTTTCTCAATCTCATCGATCAACAAAGTCTCAGATTTTTTTATAGTTTTACTTAGAGAATCTAGCTCATCTTGTTGGATAGAAGCAATTTTAGCAAGTTTGGCATAGCTTTTTCTAGAGTGACTTTCATAAGCAGATCCATCAGAGGTATCATAGGAATTCTTAGAAGAGGATGCCTTTGCCTTGGCCATGAAGCATTAAGATGGAGTTTAATCTTCACTGCTTTGGTTGGTAATGAAAGAGATTGAAGCCTTGTTTGAAGCAAATGCTAGACCAGCAACACCATCAGACTCAGAACCAGAACCAGACCCTGAGTTTGATTCAGCTTCGGTCCCAATGGCTTCATCTTGAGAGTTCATCTCTTTACCCAAATAGGCCTTGGCACAGTGAGAATTCTTGCACCAAGAAGAATGAGACTTCGAGGAAGAACTTTCGAACTTCTTGTGATACTTCTTCTTCTTATCATCATCAGACTCATCTTTCTTGTCTTTTCTGGACTTTGAATCATATCTCTTCGAATTATAGTTTTTGCTCGATCTGTGAGTCTTACTCGACGAGTTTCCGTGTGAGTGCTTGGATCTATGTTCAATTTCCCAGAGAGGACAATCAGCGATGAAATGACCAGGCTTCTTGCACTTGTAGCAGCAATTTTCCTCCGCTGAAGATTTTTTGGATGATGATCGATACTATGAAGAATTGCTTGAATACCTGGAAGAGTAATTTTTCTTCGGTGAAGAGGAATTGTTTCTCTGGGAGCGGTTGAACCGTTTCATTATTAGTGCCATATCTTTTCCAATATTCTCGGGGTCATCTGAGGCACCTCCAAAGTCAGAACTAGCTTCAGGAGAGGAGTGTCGTGAGGCTTTGGCCTTGAGAGCATGAGTTCTCCTTCGAGTTCCATTTACATCACGCTTTTCTTCTTCTTCCATTTCAAAGGTGGTAAGTCTCTCAAGAATATCAGTAGTAACAAGGTTTTTGAAATCAGTCCTTTCTTTGATCATCAACATGATGTGATCGAAGGAATCATCAAGAGAGTGAAGAAAAGTTCTAACACTAGTGTGCGCGATAGCTATCCAAACGGTTTTTGACCCCTATCACCTACGGGAATCGGAACCGTCGCCTTGCTCTCGATTGCGGTAGGGGGGGGGTCTGTTGCACACGATAGCCAGAAACCGTGGCCTATGGACTAGTCCACGCAGACAGACAAGATAAATCGAACGTTTGTGTTGACCTTTTCATCGCAAACACTTATCCATGAATTTCCGTCTGAGATTATCAACCTATAGCATACTTTTAATCCAGAGACTACGTTTGTGTTCTTCAGATCTAAACAAACAGTTGTGCACAAATGATCGTGTGGCGTGAGAATTGAATCCCAAACGCCTCTTCCCGATCGAACTGTGTGCTCTTCATTGCACATTACAAACGGTTGCGAATAAGATATGGTGTGGAATTAGAATTAAACCCCAGATGCTCATTTTGATCAAACTGTGTGTGTCGTCCACAGTCATCAGTGATGAATTTATATGAAAAAACATGTGCAATATTATAAGTAATAGGTAAATAGCTTAATAATGTAAATGTCTGGAATGTAATAAAAAATAAAAAAATTGAGAATATTATGCAATAATCACATCATTTCACCAATATAATAAAAGCATGTTCATATCAACCATCCCACACAGTATATTTCAAAGCCATCGTAATATTTCATAACTTGCACCGCAGTACACATCAAGATTTTACAACTGACATCATAGTAAATAATTGAGCAATAAATTTGGCATCCAATGTCTAAAACCTTTCAAAACTAACATAACAGATGAACCTCATCTACAAATATGTTGAAGTGGAAGGCGACACTACTAGGGAAATAGCTATACATGGAAACCTTATTAGTGGCGCATATATTAAGACATGCACCACCATCTGTTAGGGGTGGCGCACTGCTTCAGAATGATCCACCAATAAGCCCTTAGGGGTGGCGCATTATTTTCCAGTGCGCCACCCCTAAGAGTGGGCCAACCTGGATGAGCTTATACGTGGCGCATTTGGTAAAATGCGCCACCCCTAAGAACCTTATAGGTGGCACATTCTGGAAATTCTCCACCCCTAAGAGCTTATGGGTGGCGCATATGGGGAATGCGCCACCTATAAGGTTCTTAGGGGTGGCGCTTTACCAATATGCGCCACCCATAAGCTCTTATGGGTGGCACATTTGAAGAATGCGCCACCACTAAGATGCTATAGGCGCCACTAAATACCTTGAGCTGCCCTTATCTACTCCACCCACTTACCACCTCTCATTCACTCCACACACTTCTCAAACTAGATCCACTCTTCTAACCCTAGATCTATTCGGTTTTCTCCTCCTCCCCACCTCATTTCTTCCATTTATCCATCCATACTTGGCATTAAATTTACTTTGTTTCATATTAAAGTAAGTGGACCTCCTCCCCAACTCTTTTCTTCCATTTATATATCACCCATATACTTGCATTTATTAGCTTGGGGTTTGTTGTATATGTGAAGCTTGGGTTTGATGTATATGTGAAGCTTGTGGTGGTTTGATGTATATGTGAAGTGTATATGTGAAGCTTGTGGTGGTTTGATGTATATGTGAAGTGTATATGTGAAGCTTGTGCTGGTTTGATGTATATGTGAAGCTTATGGTTGTTTGATGTATATGTGAAGCTTATGGTGGTTTTATGTATATGTGTATCTTGAGTTGCCAATGTTTTGCCGAAATGTCGATTCATTTCCGTTTCGGCAAATTTCAGGCGCACTCTCCGCATGCTCCCATGCATTATTAGGGAAGGTCATGCCGAATTTTTCCGGCAACGACTATGATATATAATTGTGTTGCTCTCTCTGTGCATGCAGGCGATCGACCATGGTCCGCGAGATGCTGAGCGATATCACCGTGGCTAGGTGGATGCAATGTGCGACAAACGACATGCTAAGGAATAATATGTCGGATATAAGATGTCTGTGTCAGAGATGCAAACTGCAGTGCGTGACCGAGCCTGATTCCGGAATATTGCAAAGACACTTGAAGCGTAATGGTTTGATGGATGGCTACAAACGCTGGATAAGTGATGAAGCTGGTGAGGAGGAGGACGTCAATGGTGGGGCGCCAGTAAATGAGGAAGGGCAACCAGACAACAGCGGCGGGCGAGAAGATGAAGAGCATCCCGTACATGATCATGAAGAAGATGCCGAAGCAGATCATGTAGATCAAGATGCCGGACATGAAGATCAATATTTTGGACATGATGAGGATTCAAGATGGGTGGGGGACCCTCATGTTCAAGAGCTGCTTGTCAAAGAGGCGTTGAACACAAGAGGTGCAGCTAAAGAGAAAGCCAAGATGGCGTAACTCGAGAAAGACGCGGTTAAGAAGTTGTATGAAGGATGCAACGACGGGGATACCCGCTTGAATGTAACACTTTGGGCTATGGAGATGAAGGCAAAACAAAAATGGACCGACAGAAGCTTTGATGATAACATGGCATTCTGGCATGATCGTCTTCCGAAGGGCAACACGTGCTCAACTAATATCGCTGAGGCCAAGAAAGTCATGTGCCCTCTCGATCTTCCGCACGTTAAATACCACGTCTTCATAAATGATTGCATGATCTATCGGGGTCAGGACGAAGAGAAAACCACATGCTCGGTGTGCGGTGTTAGTCGATACAAGAGAGGGAAGAAAGTTCCTAGAAAAGTGGTATGGTACTTTCCGATCACTCCTCGTTTGCAGAGGTATTTCATAGATCCCGAGGAAGAAAAGTTCATGCCTTGGCACGCAGATAGAAAGAAGATAAATGAGGATGACCCGAACCCGGATCTGGAAAAGGAGGACATGCTGAGGCACCCTTCAGATGGTAGCCAATGGCCTGCGTTGGACCTCGAATACCCACATTTTGGGGAAGAACCAAGGAACCTCAGGATTGGTGTGAGCGCCGATGGAGTCAATCCGTTTGGCGGCCAGAGCAGCAAACACAGTACCTGGCCCGTGTTTGTATGCATATACAACCTTCCCCCTGGAAGTGCATGAAGAAAAAGTACATAACAATGTGTATGCTAGTTCAAGGGCCGAAACAACCAGGTACGGACCTGAATCTATATCTGCAGCTGTTTAAAGAGGAGCTAGAAACGTTATGGAAAGACAGAGTCAATATGTGGGACGCCGCCGCAAAAGAATATTTCCCAATGAAAGCCGCGGTGATCACGACCGTGCACGACTATCTCGGATACGGATATTTCTCAGGGCAGGTGGTCCAAGGATTCTGTGCATGCGTTAGGTGCATGGATAATACAACATACCGCCAGCTACCAAAAGATCCCGGATCTTCAAAATCCGTGTTCCAGGGGTGTCGGAGGTGGCTTCCCAAGAAACAAGCATGGAGAAAACAGGGACATCTGTTCGATGGAAGCGAGGAGTTTTGAGCACCCCCAGCTCGAAGGAGCCGCAAAGAAATCGACAACTTGCTGAAAACTTGGAAAGAGTTCCCCGCTCCGGGAAAGGAAAAAAAGAAGAGTCAGCCGTTGATGAGGGTATGGAAAGAGAGGTCTGTTTTCTGGGATTTGGAATACTGGAGTCTCCTCCGCGGTCCTCAAAGCCTTGATCTCATGCATATCACAAAGAACGTGTGCGAGAGCTTGTTTGACACGCTGCTCAACATGCCGGAGAAGACCAAGGACGGGCCAAAAGCAAGGAATGACTTGAAATTTATGGGCATCAGGAGGGAACTTCACCCCCCTAGTGACGACGATGATGAGCCGGAGGAGGAAGAGGATATGGAAACGCAAAACTCTCGCAAACGAAAAAGGGCGACCAAGAAGAAGACCGGTATTGATCACTGCCCCCCGGCATGCTTCACTCTGTGCGAGGAGATCAATCGGTTTATCCACGGTCTCATAGGAGTAAAATTTCCGAACGACTACGCGGGGAAGATAAGCAGATACCTAGACGAGGAGAAGCAGCATTTCAGCGGTATGAAATCTCACGACTGTGCCGTGCTGATGACGCGGATTCTCCCGGTTGTGATCCGAGGGATAATGGACGAGCACGTCCGTAAAATGTTGTTTGGCCTTTGCAACTTTTTTGACGTCATCTCCCGGAAGTCGATTTGCGCTATGCAACTCAAAAGGCTACATGAGGATATCGTGCTCATACTATGCGAGCTTGAGATCTATTTCCTGCCCGCGTTCTTCGACATTATTGTGCATCTGCTGATCCACGTCGTGGAGGATTTCGTCCAACTCGGGCCTGCGTTTCTGCGCAGCATGATGCCGTTCGAAAGGATGAATGGACACGTCAAAAAATAAGTTCGTAACAGGTCCCGTCCAGATGCAAGCATAGCGAAGGGCTTTCTAACCGAAGAGTGCATCTCTTTTTTGCATGAATTATGTCAACACCGAGAACCCTGTTGGTCTGGCTGTCAACAAGCACTTTGGCAGGACCGATGGGTGTGGTCACCACGAGGGAAGCCGCGCAATGCATGTCAACTTTGAGGGTCGAGACATCGACTTTGAAAGAGCAAGCCTAGTCGCGCTACAACACACCGAGCTGGTCGATCCTTGGATAGTAAAGCACAAGGATGTAAGCAGGAAGAAGTACAGTGACCAGGGCCTGCAGATAACGGACCGAGATCCACGACTAATCAAAGAGCACAACTCCGGTTCCATGACTTGGTTCAGGGACGAGCTTCATGCTAATCCCCCGCGAAGGAACGCTCCGGAGGACGAAAAGATGATATTCACCTTGTCATAGGGTGCCGCACGCAACCCGATGACCTATCAAGCGTATGATATCAACGGCTACACATTCTACACGAAGAAAAAGGACAATAACTGCGATTACCAGAACTCAGGGGTAACGGGGATATTCTACACCGATGACGTCAAGGAAAGATTCTACGGAAGGATCGAGGACATATGGGAGCTCGACTACTGTGGAGAGAAGGTGTCGATGTTCCATGTGAGATGGACTAAGAGCATCGTAAAAGAAGACCGGTACTTCACCACCATGGTTATACCCGAAGCCAAATCCAAGTCTGCGGGCGCAAACGTCACTGCGAAAAATGAGCCATGGGTACTGGCTAGCCAAGTGGACCAATGCTTCTTCATTACCGACCCATCAAAGCCGAGCCGCGTTGTAGTGAGGAGAGGCAAAAGAAACATCATCGGAATGGATGGAGTCGCCAACGAGAAAGACTTTGACAAGTACGGCGACCCGAAGATGGAAGATGACTACGCCGCTCAGGATACATACACCACAACCCTACCGAAGAAAGGTCTCCCGTTCAAGAGGAAAAGTGAAGGCGTCCCGGGCCTAAATTATTTTACCACGACAAAGAAGGGCAAGAAGAAGATCGTGAGGAAATGATAGCTAGATAGCTAGCTCAAAATTTAAGAAAAATATTTTGTAATTCATGATCACTTTGTGTATGCATGGATTTAATCTGCACTTTGTAATTGATTATCACATTCTTATGTTTTCAAATTCCGCTACACCTTGCGTTTGTGGAGTTTGGTTCGAGAAAGGTTCGACCTTGCGTTTGTGTTTGTGTTAAGAGCACATCATAAAAAATGATGCATCAACATGGATAGTCTTTCTTCTTTTCTTGATATGATACTTGGAGCAGCTAAGAGACTACTAGTAGTATTATTTATATAACTAATACTATCATCATCATATACTACTAAATTAAGGCTGGCTAGAGCTAAAACAACCTAGGTTTTCTTTGCTTTCTTTGTTGCTGTTGTTTGTTGGTGTTGCTGATTGTGCTTGCTCCCCTCTCATGTTACACCTAGTATTTTCTTAAAGCTTTTCCTTGTTTGCATCCACTTCATGACTCCACCTACATATTATAACTATCAGGGGTCTATGTTTTCATCATAATCATTACGGCACTGCCATAATACAGGGTTTGGTTGGTGATTCTTACTTGTCTTAAAGAGGAGGAGAGGAATCCTGCTTAATATTCAAAGCCCAATGGCTCCATGGCCAGGAGAGAACCTGAAGCAAGCAACACACATCAAACACAATCTTTGCTGTTACATACTTACAATATACTCCAAGAAGAAGAAATGGAAATATTCATTCATAATGTGACAAGGCATGTTTAATAAAATAATAATTCAACAAAAATATAAAAAAACGCTTAGGGGTGGCGCATATTGCCGCAATGCGCCACTAAGTGCTCTTATGCGCGACGCATTTTGCTGAAATGCGCCACCAAAAGGTTTCTTATGCGTGGCGCATTTCGCCAAAATGCGCCGCACATAAGAAACCTTTTGGTGGCGCATTTCAGCAAAATGCGCCACTCCTAAGTCTTGACCTCCATCACCCCCTCCGCTTGCCCGTGCCCACACCCATTTGATCCCCACTGGTCAACTGCACTCGTCGCCGCCGACCGCCACCAGATCCACCCCCGCCGTTCGAGCCCCCCTCTCCGGCCAACCGACCTCGCCACCACCGGAGCTGCCACCGGAGCCTCGTCGGTGTCGTCTCCTTCCTCTCCATCGCGGAACCCAAGTCGGGAAGCCCGGAGATGCCACCGGAGACGCCGTGGAAATCGTCGTTGATCCCGTCGTCTCCGCCACCCCGGAGCCCCCGCGACGCCACCGGAGCCGCCACCCCAACGTCCCCGAGGTGAGCACGAATCCCCTCCATCTCCATCCACCCCGGCGCCGACCCCCTGCTCCCCTGTCCCCATGTCTAGGGTTTCTCTAATTTGCTGTTGAAAATTTTGGCTGCTCAATTAGTTCGTGCTGCTGCTGCTCAATTATAGTCATTTTTATTTGATTTGATGCATATAGAACAAGCCATTTCTGGATGCATATAGAACAAGCCATTTTTGGCCCAAACTGAGCACTTTCTGGATGCATATAAAGCAATTGATCTGCTAAATGCAGAACACACTTGCACCTTTTGAAATGTTAGCACTAGTCATAGCAGAGATGTTACTCCATCCCTTTTGAAATAAAATCATGTGAGTGTGAATGATGTTGTTAATAAGACATTAACTGCAAGAGACTTGCAAGAGCAATATCCTACATAGTAAATTGTTGGACAAATAATTTTGAAAGTGTTATGAGTCTTGTAAGAGGTAGGACAGTGGAGCAACATTGAACATCATGTTACAATTAAAACACTCAAAATTTCTGCACTTTAGTACTAGCCGCCTATAGATTGCAAACCACATCACAATATATCACACTCTTTTGTTCTTGTGGAGCATCATGGCTTTGGGGATGGTGATAAAATAAGAAATGAGTTGTGTGAGGGGCATGTGGCATGGCATAGCAGCATAGCAGGGAGGGAGGTTATGTTGGTCATTTTGTGTGGCTAACTAATTAAGTTGGTGAGATTAATTAAGATTAAGATTAAGATAGAAGGCTAACCAAGTGGTCAGATACCGGTTAATTAATTTTTGTTGGCTGAAATCATGATTAAGAAGATCATGTCAAAGTGAAAGTGGTCATCCCTTTGGGGAATTTTATGGTGCTCTGTTTTTATACACTTTTTGAATATCTACTATATATATGCTGGTTTGGGAATTTTTATCCACTGTTTTTATCTACTGTTTGAATATCTAATTTTTTATGAAGAATATCTACTATATATATGCTGGTTGTGCCTACATACTAGGCATTTTTTATGTGCAGGGACTCTCATTATCCCCTTTCTCCCGAAATGCTGATTAACTTCCATTTCGGTTGAGAATGGGGCACTCTCATGTTACGAAAAATAGCAAAGGTGATGCCTAATTTTTCCGTGAATAGTGCATGACGTACCTTTGCTATTTTTCTTAACATGAGAGTAGTTGCATTTATTTATTTTGCTAATTAATTAAGTAGTTGCATTTATTAATATTGTATTAGTGCAAACATGTCGACCGGAGCCGACGCCGGTCCTTCTTCTCAGCCGCGAAAAAAGGAAGCAATTTTGGGAATACTCCCAGGAGGAGGTCGAGGAGAAGAGAGAAGAGGAAGTACCTCCGGGCGAGGAGGAGTATGAGGAGGAGATAGAGTCGGAGTCCGACTCATCAGATGATGACATGGAGGAGGCCGGTACGACAGACGACGAGAGGAACACCAGCGAGGATGATGGGACCGGTGGCTCCAACACAGATGCTACCCAGTCGAAGAAGCGGAATCGGAAACCGACCAAGGTCGGCACCATCAGGCAAGAGTTTATTGTCGTGACCGCCGTCGGGATTCCTAAATAGCCCGAACGTTTTTCGGAAGGGTACGACCGTCAAGTCGCGGCAATCCTCCACAACACCGTGCCGATCACCACAATTAACCTCAGGAGTCGTGAGAATATTCATTATTGTCAGCTTCTTATCAACAAGCTGCACGGACGATACAAGTTCACGGAGCCGTACGATAACACCAAACTCAAAGGGAACAAAGTAAACACATGGGCCCTCAGGAAGATGAGCAAGTCCTTGTCCAGTTGGAAAACCCGGGTGAAGGAGGCAATTATTGAAAAGAACAAAACCTGGGAGGAGCTCAAGGAGAAAGAGCCGTTGATCGACGAAGCTACCTACAACCTTTTCAAGGCTAGGTGTGAGTCCGAGTCAGCCAAGGCCGCGAGTGCAAAGGGCAAGGCCATGCGGTCGCAGGTCATAGGTAACCACCATATCGGAGCCAGTGGTTACAGAAGTTCCAAGCCTAAATGGGATAAGGAGGATGCCGAGTACGCCGCTGCGGGCATACCTAACCCCGTCGAGCAATACAAAGGTGATCCGCAGACCGAATTCTTTGTGAGTGCCCGGAGCTATAAGGACAAAGAAACCTCGAAAATAGTTATCGATCCTAAGATTCAGGAGTTTATGACTGCTGTGGTAAGTAGTTTACCATGCGACCTTGTCGATTGAATTCTCTAGTGAAGTTCACAATTTCTTAATGTTTCACATTCTTTCTGCAACAAGCGGAAATGAAAATAGCCTCATCACAGGAGTCATCGGTTCAGCCGGCCGGCCCGTGGGACAACGCCTTTAACAGGGCGTTGAACAAGGCCAAGAAGGTTGACGACGTGAAGGCGAATCCATCATCAGCAGGGCGTGTGGTCGACTTTGGTGCGGACCTAAATTGGTCCGAAATTATGGAAAACCGGCGGAGCAGTCCGGTTCGAGGGGGCGCAAGGCGAGAAGGACCGAAGAAGACGCCGCTTATGTTCGTGGACTGGAGGAGAAGGTGAACATGCTTCCGCAGCTTGTCCAGGACGAAGTGGCGAAGACGATGAACGCCCTCCTTCCAGATATGATGCAGTCACTCGCGAATTGGCAAGCGCGTGGTGGACAAGGGCCCATACCGGTCCCCAGCATGGTCGGCAGCAACTCGGGTACCACGGCGCCTGCAGTCCCGACTCCCGCCGTAGTGGTGGCTCCCGCACCGACTCCCGGCTTATTGGTGACTCCGGCGGCCAACACCGCGACGGCAGCGCCAGACGTGATGGTAACTCCCCCATCCACGATCAAGCAACCGGGGCATAACAATAATGCACCCGGCGGCAGTGCAAATAGGGCGACCGACGCCACGGGAGGCAGTGCGCCCTCAGTCTCTTGCATGCCCGCCATCATCGACGGGGCCTCTTCATTGTCCGACCTCGACGCCCTCAAGGTAACTATAAGCGTCTGCAACTCAAATGAGGAATTCATCTCCTTGCCTTTTTTAGTGGAATCTCTCTGATGCCCTACATGCATATATCTCTTTCGCAGGAGGACACTCCATGCATTCTATTACAAGTCGTGGACGACGAGTTGAAGGATGTTGCCAAAGGTAAAATCCTTCAACCACAAAATCGACTCATGCACAATATGCCGATGGCACCGGAGATGCATAGGGTTCAAATCTCTCTCGTGATTTCGGGCTACGAGAGAGTTGAACCTCCCATTCAACCCCGCGGATACGATGAGGACGAGCTGACAGTCCTCAGTGATTGTTTCGGTCAAATATTCCTATGGCCGAAGACCCAAATGCGTTTAATGACGGGGGAAAGGGGCACCACACCTGGACAACACCGGTAGTCGTCGTGCCGGCGCCACATGATCCCATCGGCGCACAATAAGAAGACGACGACGATGATGATGATATCAACGCCGACAGGTTCATCAACACTCTTTTTGATGAAGGTAATGATGACTTATTCATGCCTTCTGTTGAAGGAGCCTACCAGCATGACGAGGAAGCTCGCGGTCTAGCTGATCCTGCGGCAAAACCTTCTTGCTCCACGCGTCTCTTTGCTGCTTCTCAGGAGATGTCTCCAGCAGCTTGCGCCTTCACCGAGCCTCAAGCAGATGCCACAAGGAGATCTATTCTCAGTCCATCCACACTCCATAAGGCGTCCACTGAGCAGATAAAGGCCGGTGACTGCTCGAAAGCAGAAAAGAAGAAGGGACGGAAAAGAAAGAAGAGCATCACTTCGAGCAGCCAACCTTCGATGCCGATCCGGGCTTAGGACGGACCACCAAGACCCAAGGATCTCTCGTTTGAAATCCATGTGGCGGGTAGGGCGATGCTACCTAAGGACATGCTCGACCTTGCAACTTCGGATATGCATAGTGTGCATCATAGTATTATGGCATTAGAGAAGATGTTTCTTCGAGAAGAGAATCCCTCGTACCCGGTTTTCATGGCCAAGGTGCCACTCAACATGGGCTTCATCAACACTATCCCCGCGGATATGATAATCCTGCGGTTTTCGAAGATCTTCAATTTGTACCATCTCAAGCGGCTGGACCATAGCCTTATCCGTCTATTCTCGCTTAGCCTTTCTATGAGTATCAGGAGAGATAAGACCCCGAGCGTCGCGATATTGGACCACTTCTACTTGCGTGAAAGCATCTTGATGGACGACGGGGACGCGGCTCTCGTGGCGGGGTACATCAGAGACTTCATGCTCTCCCAAGGATGCCAGCAAGGATTCATTTCTTATGACCTACTCTCCCAAGTAAGTCATTTGCTCGCCGCCGTAGCATATATGCTTTCTTAGCTTTCCATTGTCCTCTTCCAAAATTCCTTTTGGATTGTTTTAATTATGCAGTGAGGATCAAGACCGCGTGCTCATCTGCTTTTCACCGCAACACTCGCATGCCGTGTATTTAGACTCGGGGAGTGTGAAGAACAAAGATTACAAGTATGTCATGAGAGTTTCGGATGATGCTCTCGCCGACTACATAAAAGCCAGAGGTAAGATCGTGAAGCAAAAGTTAGGAAGAATCAGCCTGGCGTGAGCGTGTTCAACCACGTAACGCAGTTCCCGTGCGTCAAGCAGCCGACTGGCAGTGTGAGGGATGCGTACTACGCCCTCCATCACATGCGGGCGATTGTACAGGAACAACGCAACCTTACGATGCCAAGTCATCTCAAAGCGTGGGCCGAAAGGAAGGCGGAAATCGCCGATGCAAATCTTAAGGAGGAGTTCTTTCACATGCAAGCGCAGATGGAGACTATCATCCGTCATGAAGTACAAATGAAGGGGTCGATCTTCCACTCCAACATTGCACCATCCAATGGGGAGATAGAAGTCCGCCTAAAGGCCTTGCGTGACACAAGGCCTTTCATGACGAAAGAAGGATGCCGCCCATTCCCCGAGCCGAGTCAGAACAATTGACGAATTTATGTTATATATGGCAGTCGTTTGATGAATGTGTGCTCTAGATGTAATTTGGATGTACTCTTTGTGTAGTAGATGGTAGTGTCAAATACTCTTGGTGCTCTTTGTGTATAAATGTCACTGCATATGCATTTTTATGCATATGTGCATGCTCCTGGCCATTGATTGACATGCTTTATGTTGTTGATAAGAATAGATGCTATATTGCGTTGTTGTCCTTTGCTATGAATTCATATGGATGTGACCTCTAAATCTTTGTTTTGTGCAGGTTGAAGAGCAAACAAGAGATGATGAAGAAAGTAGCTTTCTGTTTTGAATAATTGTTGGACTCATTGTAATATTGTGATGGATGTAATCTTGTGAATCTTGTTGGCCTCTAAACCTTAGACGATGATGGATGTAATCTTGTAAATCTTTGTAATAAGAATTATAATGCAATTCTTTTGTATCAATAATTGTTGGGCTCATTGTAATATTGTCTTTTGAATTTCTGTAATATGATAAAAATATCTGTAATGTTTTATTCTTTTCTGTAATTCTTTTTTTTTTCTGTAACCCATTTAGTGGCGCATTTTGTCTGGCTTTAGTGGCGCAATGGAATGCGTCACCCCTAAGGAACCTTAGGCGTGGCGCATTTCAGAATACGCCACCCCTAAGAGCTTATAGGTGGCGCATTCTGAGATGCGCCACGCCTAAGGCGCATCCAGAATACGCCACCTCTAAGCCCTTATTAGTGGCTTGTGGTTAGTGGCGCATCCCTAATGCGCCACTAAAGCCCTAAGAAGGACGCCACTAAAAGGGTATTCCCTAGTAGTGCGAATATTGATGGCGTCATTGACGGGATCCCCAATGGCATGTGATGTCACAGCCCTGCAAAACACAAGAAAAAGTACTACCTCCTTTTCCAAGGTTATGTTCATAGCTTTAAGATAAGTAGAATAAACTTGCAGCTATTATTGTTTGCAGAATGTCACATATGTGGGAGGACTTTATCTTACAGTGACAGTGAATTGATCTACAGAATCAATCTTCACATGTATCATCCGGCACTTTGGTGAGCCCAACTAGCAAATTTGGTCCTGCTACCTCTCTGGCATAATGGAATTTACGGAAAGATCACCATATTACACCAATTTTCAGACATAACACCACCCTGCAACCTGCGGCCGAGGCAGAGATATGAGCCAGAGGATGCAAATAATTAACCACGGGGGTTGAGGAAAGAGGCAGCAGATCACCTGGGGGATTTTAGAGAATGAAGATTTCTTCATCCTGGTGCCTTAAACTTCATGGTCTGTTGGAAGCATGAAGTGCTTTACCTTCAGTAAAATTTCCTTCTATAAAGTTGATATCATTGTGCCAGAATTCTGGCTGCCTCACTACTGGAAAACAGACTATAGATAATATGGACACTAATGGCGCACTATACATGCGGTGTGCCACTACTATATAGTAATGGCGCACCTATACATAGTGCGCCATTAGTACCTAAAATAGTAATGGCGCACCTGGTAAAAAATGCGCCATTACTATATTTGACCAAGCTTTGACCCACTCCTGGACATAGTAATGGCACACAATTTTCAGATGCGCCACTGCTATTTTTTATACTAATGACTCATATTGTATGTGATAAGCCACTGCTAAGTTTAAAGTGAAGTAATCCAGGCAAAAAAATATAGCTATGGCGCACTTCATAAAATGTGCGCCATTAATGCTAATAGCGCAATGATTAGGAGGTGCGCCATTGCGGTTTTGTATGTAAGTGTCGAAGCCCCACCGCCCACCATCTCTCTCCTCTATCTCTCCCCCACGCAACCCTGTCCTCTCTCTCTCTCTCCTCTATCCCTCCCCCACGCAACCCTATCCTCTTCTCCCTCACCACACACACACGTCTCTCGGCCTCGCCCCGGCCCCGATCCACGCCGCCTCCCAGTGCTGCCCTCCTCTCTCTTCGGTCCCCTTCGCACCTCCTCGCGGCAGTCGCAGCCAATGAGCCCGAGCTCGGCGGCGACATATCGGAAGGTAGCGGCGGCGCTAGATCTGGGAGTGGTAGAGCCGCCGCCGTCTCGGTCTCGGGGTGTCTTGTCTCCACTCGCCGGCAACTGGCCAGATCCGCCCCACAAACTTCAGGTGCCGCCCCCTCCGCCACCAGCCACGGTGGCCTCCCCCGCCCCGTATCAGCGCGGATCCAGCAGCCATCTGCCGCAGCAACGGCGGCCTCGCCCCACCCCGCCTCTGCTCGGATCCAGGCATCCAGCGCGCGACCGCCCCTCACGACGCTAAGGCTGGCTGACCGAGTTTTATGCTGGTGCTTTTTGCGGTCGTGTTGCTGATTCCGTTTTTTTTGCTGCAGGGAGGAGGGCGAGAAAAAGGAGGAGGAGGAGCGGCCGGCGATGTGGCCCAGCTGGACGCGCAGATCGCCGTGAGTTCTACTACGGCGTCCCCTACGCCGCCTCCTTCATGGCGTTCGACCCCGTGCAGTGGATGCTCGCCGTCGGGACGCTGTGAGTTCCCAACCTCCCTACACTCCTAACTCTGCCTACATGCCTCAATGTAATATAAAACAACTCGAGCAAATCACATGAACATGGCTGTGTTACTCCTTAGGTCCGAGAAACAAAAACATTCTCTTCAGGGTTCGTTCAGAATGATTCTTGAGAGGGAAGTCCCTTGTGTAGATGAGAGCGATTGATCGTTACATCCCAAGTAGTTGATAGGAAAATTTAGCTACAAAACTAGATCAAACAGTGGTCAAAGATTCCTCCAACTTAATATAGGAATTTGTTTGTTTAACAATGTTTTGTGTAGTACGGAGTACTAGATTTACTATTTATAACAGCGCACGTCGCAATCATCATCATTAACAGCAAGCAAGGAAAACTCACTCAACACTGTATACTGTCAACTCACAGATAATTAAACATTTAATCCGAACTTGCATACAAAGGAGTCCCATTGGATTCGACTATATTAAGGTTACACTATGGAATTTTCCACAGCTAGGCGGGGTCTAGTTTGCTACAGCTCATTACATAATCCAGCAACCAAAGATAATAGTAGTTTAGACATTGAAATTTCCTTTATTTTCACAGAGGGTACAACATCAACACCATCCAGGAAGCAAGAGAAGCACGCAATACAATGTTGCAACACTTAAAAAAAGAGATTAATTGATATATGCTTTGCAGCTTTCCCCTATGATAATTCAGAGATGAGATCAGATTCAGCTCTCAACACCTCTTCTGTAGTTGAAAGCATACAAAATTCAAGACAACATCAAAGGTAGTACTACATACCTTATAACCAAGGGACTGATTTTCTGAAGAGAAAACAATCAGGCAACCCCGTACCTGCTCCAGTTTCCAGAATTAGAATTTTCCTGGAGTCCATTCACAACACACTAATATGATGTAATGTGTTGTCTGCTGATATGTTGTAAATCTACTGTATGATCAATCAAAACACGTTTTGTCCAAAGTCCAAACTTAATGGTGAACAAGAGGCTAATCTTGCTATTTTGTATGTTATGGGGTTTGCATTTTCTGTTACCTTGAACAGTTTACAGTTCATCTAGTTTACATTTTTATGTTAATTTCAGCAATTAATTTACCTCAAACAAGGTAATTAAATGGGATAATTATCCCTTGTGTATACCACAATTAAGTAATTTACTGTAACTATGTCAAGAAATTAGAATGTTTGTGACTGGCTGTTTAATAAGATGCTCTTTCACAAGGTGTGATATTATGGCATATTTACCCTGGAGCTAGCATATATATGGAGCTGACTTTGTTCCTGGAGGTGAGGATATATTGTTGATCTTCTCATGTCAATTGCAGCAGTTCCTTGATTCACAATTTATATAGTGGTTATATTTGGAAGTTTATCCCTGTGAAATAATCACCGCAAGGTGAGTACTTTCTGCAGCTAATGTGTTATGCATAAGCTCAGTTTGTTTGCTCAATTAGCTACTGCTCAATTAAAATTGGTGACCTTCCATTGATGATAGGTTTAGAAATTATGCATTGAGTAACTGGACCTGACCTGGAGTACTTGGTTAATTCAGTGATCTTTAAAAAAATTAACTGAATAATTTTGGGCAATGGAGTACTGAATTTTAACTGAGTAACTTGCACTTCAGTTCAAAATTGTCGGGAGGGTGAGTACGTGATCTCGGAGGCTGCCGGGAGGGTGGTGTTGAGCTACCGAAGAGCTGAGATCTGGCTCTCCTCGATGCCAGGACGAGGCGCTGCGGCCGATCAGACATGGAATCGATTGATTTTGATTTGAAATATAACGGGTTGTAATGAAAAATTTACTTCAGTTCAAAATTCCCACCCCTTGCGACAATTATTCTTGGACGGTGGGAGTAGAAGATTATTTATAGGATTTTCTTTTATTTCCTTGCAATTTTCCTTTTTACTGGATACTTGTAAAGACATTGTAATATTCTTGCTATAATAAAAATTATTGTGCTATTTCATTTTTTGTTTTTAAATTATTTTTTCATATAGGTTGTTTTTTGTAAATTTTTTGTTTTTTGTTTTCCATATATATAACTAGTGGCGCATTTTAGCCTTTATTGGTGGCGCACCTAGCTTTATTACTAATGACGCACCTCTAAGGTTGCTAGTGGCGCACTTGGCTTTTTCACTAGTGGTGCACCTAAGGGTTAGTAATTGTGCCATTACTGTATCGGATAGTAATGGCGCACCAAATGTGCGCCGTTATTAAAGTTACTAATGGCGTGCTAGTAATGGCGCATTTAATGTGCGTCATTAGTAGCCAAAATAGGTGCGCCATTAATAGCCTATTTTCCAGTAGTGCGTGTGAACCCCTCTCATTGTGTTTCTTGCAAAATAAGGAAAAACTCATAAGTGACACAATAGAACATATGTAGAAGCTGATTATAAGAACATCATATTTTGGTTTTGAAGAAAGAAGTATTATAAACGAGGAAGCAAACAACCTCGGGTGGATGACGAATGAGGTAGCAGATCAGCTGAGGGACTTTAATGAATGAAAAATTCTTCATCCAACTGGCTTAAGCTTGATCTCCAGTCAGTAGCATAAAGTGATTTACCGTCAGCAAAATTAGGATCATATGCGAGCATCGTTAGTCAAGTATGACTCATTCATATAAGTAGAAGGACTAGGTATAGTGGAGCTCTAAGTACAAGATTTTTTCACCCATTGAATCCAAAGTTCTATTCATAAATATAGTTAATCTATTTTGTTGTGACAAATTTGGCAGAGACGTAAACAACATCGTAAATTCCCAACATTCATCAATACTACTCATGTCCTGGGTAATTTGAGCAGTTGTATGATGAATGATATGTATATCTCTTATAAAGAAAAATCCAACTAAGATGCATTTATAGTGTCTATCTCAATATGCAAGCTATCTACCTCACCAACTATTATAGCCAATCATTTGTACATGTCATCCACTAACAAAATCTCACTAGGATACATTTGTGCATACTATTTTAGCCAACCATTTGTCCATGTCATTGAGTTTATTTACATGCATTTTACACCCTTTCAATTTACATTATAGAATTCTAACAGAAATTTCCGCTGCAGCACGCGGGATATTTTACTTACAGGGGGGTTAGAGGGGGTATTGGTTGAGATAACCACACCCAAAAGAACTAAGGGAGAGATCTAATCCAAGTTAATAACTGTTCCTTGAATTTACATTTGATCCTATGAGAGAGAAGAGTTATGTCATGAATGAAATTGTGTCTCCAGGTACTGAAGCTAGTCCTTTCATTCTTGAAGATCTTTCCATTTCTGATGATCCAGATATTCCAAGCAGCAGTAAAAACAACCTCAGTGAAGAAAGGATCTCCAAAAATCCTTCCTAGCCTCAATGGCCAGTTGATATGTGCGGATATTGTGTCCATGAAACCAACTTATACCCAAGTAATTCCATACCCTAAGGATGAAGTTACAACTCTGACAAGACATCACATTTCTCGTGTAAGTGTTATTGAAGAGGATATTACATAGTGGCATTACATTGCAAAGGGAAATTGAATATAGTGAAATAAGCTTAAGCTTGCTAGTTGAACATAGGCATTAGGTAAGCTGAAACAAGCTACTGCTCATCGTCATCAGATACGATGATGGTCTCTTTGCCCTTGTAAGAGGGCGAGATCTGCACATCGTGGGTGCCCTGCTCGTGGTCAGTGTGGTTCACCAACCAGTTGGATCTTTAGTTCATGTAAGCACGAGAACGTTGAGAAAACACATTGTAGGGTTCGTCGTAGGCACAGACGGTGCTCGCGAAAAAACACCAAGAGCTGCTACGCAAACCTGACAACCTTGAGGCAGCGTCGATGCGCGATGCATTCAAGGTGGCCTCGACGTCCATGTGCTCCTCGAGAATCTTAGGATCCGCGTGCATAGATGACACCACGGCCTCGTCCGCGAGTGCGTCCGCGATTTGCCTCTCCACGGCCAAGTGCTCCTTGAGCTCCAGGCCATGGCGCCTGGACCATGGTGAACGGAGGGACCTGCGGCTTGTGGGAAGTGGTGGTGGTGATTTGGATGGGACGTGGCGGGCTGGCGGTCGTGGCATGGGTGTGGACGAATAGGGTTGTGTTGGATCTTGGGCTGAGAACAGGGTAGGGGCGTTGTCATTGAGGAGGCTGGGGAAATGTGCAGGGGGTGGGGGTGTTTGAACACGAAGGGGGGGGGAATGTGTGCTGAAGAGAGAGGCAAAAGAAGGGGGGATGCTCCATATTTGCGCGGTTGGCGAAATTTTTCGCTATATGCGCGGGTAAAGTGCCGCCAAAAAAAATCATCGGAAACACTTCTATCTTAATAATTGATTGTGATCATTGAATATCCCAAAATCACCGCAAACGCTTCTATCTTTAATAATTGACTGTGATCATCGCTTATCCCAAAATCATCGCAAAAAATGGAGGAAACTAGCCAATGCATGAAAGACTTTAGTTGATAAACAATTAAATGATGCAACCTTAGCAACAAAAAACTAAGCACCAATGCATTGTGAAGTATAGTTGCTTAACTCATTTAATAGTTAATACACATAACACCTCACTTAGCACCTTTGCATTGGAAGCAGCCTTAAAAGGAGCTAGCATTAACATTAACAATAGACATGGGTTTTACTACTATCAGTGCTTAAACAAAGACCATGGCCGGCGGCCCAGGGATCTGGCGAACCTACACATCGTTGTCGACGGAGAAATTGACGAATAATGAAGACGATATCTCAGTATCGTCGGTGTCGACAACGCCCTCAGACACCGATGGTCCGATGCTGAGGTCGTCGTATCCATCGTGGTTGACGAGGGGGTGATCCCACGACTCCTGCATGGAAGGCTACCTGGTACATATAAAGACAGAAGGCCCGCTGGGAAGCTGCGACAAGCCCGCGATTGGCCCAACCAGGCACCGACGTAGGAGTCTGCGACTAATATGGAAGGTGCAACTTGGCGTACAAGGCAAGACTAGAAGTAGGAAACCTTCTCTGTAACCTAGTACGGACTTCCCGAGACCTAGCCTGGTATATAATGGCTGGGAGGGGAGACGTCCAGATCAACTCAATACGCATCTACTCATCCTTGCCTTGCGAGAACTCGCCTTGGCCTCCACTGTAATCGCCCCCTCACGTAATAATATCGAGCAGGAAGTGCTTCTCTGATTAGCCGACGAGTATCGTCCAACCTGTGCCATCTCTATGACTAACCCAGGGTCCCTGTCCCTGACCATGGGATTTGCCGGGGTTGATCCCCGTCAATTGGCGCCATCTGTGGGAACTACACAGGTTGGAATTACGATCTCGGCGGTCCCGCCCTCAGCAGATCAAGACTCGAGCACTAGAACTAGATCTAGCCCGCTCGAGGAATTCAAGATCACCACAAGCGTCTCCATCATCTCGTCAATATCACCTAGCCTTCAGCCGAGCCAAGTCCATCATCCTGACGAATGTCAGATCCATCGCTGACAGAAAAGAACTCGACGACCCAGAAGACAAGTACGAGGACCCTACTCGGGAACCCCACTCGAAGAGTCGCGGTGCGCAGCCGAAGACTCGCCCATCAGTCGACGACCCGCCGCCGCCCGGACTCCCACCAAACGCCAAGACAGCAACTCCGAAACCCAGACCGGAGAGTACTACGACCCCGATCGAAGGCCAGACGAATTCGCCAACTTCATTCGAAGCCAATCACTCAGTGACGGAATAGAACTTGACCCAAGAGTCCACAGCCGAGCAGAAGACCACTCGCAGACTTTCCAAGTCTCAAGGGAAGAAGGCACGCCGGCTCCAGCAAACTCACAGCTAAAGAGAAACTGGAAGGACCTTGCGCGATCCACTGTTTTGAAGACAGTCGAGGACATCTCAGAGCAAGCCACACCCTTGGAGATTGCCGCCTATTCGCTGAACTCTCCAACAGCCTCAAGGAGGAGAAGCAGCGTGAAGCCAAACACACTCGAAGAAACACGCAGTCACCCGCACCAAGTGCAGAGGAGCAATACCCCGCGTCCCAGGGACGAATCTACATGATCCAAGAAGGAAGACCCTCGAAAGCAAAGCAAGATGCCTACACCCTGCAAGCCGAAGCAGCCGAAGACCTAAAGATAACTGAAACCTACCAACTGAGTGGCGCTGAGACCAACATCACCTTCTCACAGAGCGACCATCCACCTGCACTCCCGAGACCCGGGCATGCACCCCTGGCCCTCGAGGCTTAGATCGGAGGATACGACATGGACAGAATCTTCATGGACGGAGGCAGCAGTCTCAACATAATCTTCGCCAGCACCCTATGCAAGATGTTAATCCCACGATCAGTTTGGAAGAAGTCAGGCACCACAATACACATCGTAGTTTCGGGCGAAGCAGCCACCTCCATCGGAACAATACAGCTTGATGTGATCTTTGGCAGCTAGCGCAACTTCGCAAAACAAGCGCTCGAGTTCGAAGTGCTCGACTGGCAGTCGCAGTATCACGCCATACTCGGGTGACCAGCGTTCGCACAGTTCATGGCGGTCCCTCACTACGCATATCTCAAACTCAAGATGCTAGGACCCGTAGGAATCATCACAGTCAAGGGAAGCTTCACCAAATCGGACCAGTGCGACCGCGACTTCCACAAAGTCTCCGACACATTTGGAGCCCGACAACAGCTGAAAGAACTTGCCATGGTAACGGAAAAAAGCATATTCCCGCTGGAAAACCGAAGCGAGACAAAAGAATCCGGCCGCGACTTCAGCATAGACAGCGACACAATCACACACCAAGTCCACCCAACAGGCCCAGAGAAGATAGTCCGCGTATATGCCCACCTTCCAGAAGAGCAAGCAACCGCCCTCATAACATTCCTTCGCGAAGAGTGGAAAATTTTCGCCTGGTGCCCAGCCGACATGCCCGGGATACCACGAGAATTCGCAGAACACACGCTACACATCAAGCCGAACACCAAGCCAATAAATCAGGCACTACGACGATTCTCAGAACCCAAGCGCAGAGCAATCGGAGAAGAAGTCAACCGACTACTCGACGCACAGTTCATACGAGAGAGAAAAAAGGCAACATGGATAGCAAACCCAGTCCTAGTTCCTAAAAAGGACACCGGGGTACTGAGGATGTGCGTCGATTACGGGCCTATCAATAAGCACTGCCCAAAAGACCACTTCCCCCTGCCAAGAATCGATCAGATAATCGACTCCACAGCAGGATGCGACCTCCTCTACTTCCTCGACGCATACTCAGGATACAATCAGATCAGGATGAAGGAAGAAGACGAAGATCACACCTCATTCATCACCCCCTATGGAGTATTCTGCTACCAAACAATGCCTTTTGGCCTAAAAAGAGCGGGAGCTACGTACCAGCGGATGATGCAAGCATGTTCGAGAGACCAGATTGGCAGGAACGTCCAAGTCTACGTGGACGACAACGTCATCAAAACCTACAGCGCAAACACGCTACTCGACGACCTCCGCGAGACATTCGCGGCCCTCAACAAGTACAGGATTAAGCTCAACCCCAAAAAATGCGTGTTTGGCGTCCCAGCTAGAAAACTACTCAGATACATGGTCTATGCCTGAGGAATCGAAGCAAACCCCAAAAAGGTTCAAGCAATCGCCAAGATGCAAAGGCCAACCAACATCAGAGGAGTACAACAGCTCACAGGAAAGCTCGCAACACTGAGCCGCTTCATCAGAAGGTTGGGAGAAAGAACTTTGCCGTTTTACAAGCTGCTGAGGAAGGGAGAAAAATTCGAATCGGCTGAGGAAGCAAGCAACGCATTCACAGAGTTAAAGAAGACCCTCTCGACCCCACCAATCTTGGCGGTGCCCAAAGAAAGGGAAAATTTGTATCTCTACATAGCAGCGCACAGTAGTGTCGTGAGCACAGTACTCGTCCTTGAGCGGGCAGAAGAAGGGATAATCCAGAGCATCCAGAGACCAATCTACTACCTCAGCACGTTACTCACGAAGCCACAACAGCGGTACCCACACTACCAGAAGCTCCTGCTCTCCATCATCATGACCTCCAGGAAAGTATCGCACTACTTCGACGAACACTCCATCACAATCGTGAGCAGCGCACCACTCGCGGACATCCTAAACAATCCCGGAGCGACCGGTCGAGTCGCCGAGTGGAACATGGAGCTCAGCCCACGAGACCTGCAGTTCAAACACCCAACAACAATCAAAGCCCAAGTACTCCCAGATTTCTTGGTCGAGTGGGCAGAAGTCTAAACCAGGTCCCCCAGACCTATCCAATTCATAGACGATGTATTTCGACGGATCCAAAAGACAGCAAGGAGCCGGAGAAGGCGTCGTCCTAGTCTCCCCCAAAGGAACGAAGCTCAAATACATCCTCCAGATCAACTTCAGCAACGCCTCCAACAACGAAGCAGAGTACGAGGCACTAATTCACGGCATGCGCATGGCAAAAACTTGCGGTGCCACTCACCTCTCGATCTACGGCGACTCCAACCTCGTCGTCCAGCAGGCGATGAGAGATTATAACGCAGTCGCAGACAACATGGCAGCCTACCAGAAACTCTATAACGCACTAGAGGGAGGATTCGACGGTTGTGAACTCAACTACATCCCCAGAGCAAACAATACAGAAGCCGACGAACTCGCGAACATCGGATCGACTCGAGGACCTATACCACCAGGAATTTTCCTTGAGAGCATCAATCAGTGATAAATAAAAGCAAAGCCAGCGGAGCCCAAATTAGTCGCGGAGGAAGACGACACAAACGAACCAGCACAGGTGGCAGTAGCGAGTGCAGCTGACGATGCAAACAATCAAGCAATAGAAGTTGAAGCACCAGCAGCACTCGAAGACCCAGCCTGGGAAAGGCCCTTCCTTCAATTCCTAGTCGAAGGCACTTTACCACAAGACGTTGCAGAAGCCCGACGCATTGATACGTCCCAAACGTATCTATAATTTCTGCATGGTCCATGCATGTTTTGTGTGACTTTGCCATGTTTTGCTTGAACTTTCATACACTTTTGAGCATATTTGGACTAATCTATTAACCCAATCCACCCAGCTGCCAGTTGTTGTTTTCTGCTGTTTTTGTATTTCAGGTTTTCCGGCCATTAAAAGTGCTCCAAAAAATCCAGAAAAATCATATAAAAAATCAGTGACACGGAAGCTTCAAGAAATACCAAAGGAGGGAAGGGGGGCCACCCTAGGCCGCGCCAGGGAGACTTCTAGCTGCCCTGTGGCCCCTCTCGGTGCCCCCCTTCGCCTATATTTACCCCCTGTGATGGAAACCCCTAAAAAGAACTCCTCTTTCACGATCTTGCCTCTGTACCGCCGCCACCGCCGTTTCTAGATCGGGGCTGTCTGGAGAAGCTGCTCCGGCACCCTGCCAGGAGAAGCTACCCCCTCCGGGAGACCATCCATAGCCATGGACGCCTCCCGTATGTACCGTGAGTAGTTTTCCTTGGACCATGGGTCCGTGACCAGTAGCTATGTGATCTATCTCTCCCCTCTTTGTGCCTCCACTTTCGAGACCTCGTGAGCTGCCTCACATGATCGAGGCACCTTTGTAATTTTCTGCCGTTGCTATGCTGAGTTTGTTGGGATCTGATTGATTATGAGACTATGTTCAGATTGTGATGAGTAATATATTTGGTTCTTCTCTTTTATATTTTGTTCTTGAGTAAATTTTTGCATGTTCTCCATTGCCGTATTTTACTTTGGCCAAGTGATTTGTTGCAACTCCAAGAGGGAGCGTTATGCTTGATTGTGGGTTCAGCCCCTTGATGTCTAGCTTGAGTGACAGAAACATGAGACTATGGGATGTGTTGTTGCCACCAGGGATAAAGCAACAGTGCTTGTATCCGCGGATGCAAGGATTGTTTACTTTATGCAAAGTTCTTTTAATGCAGTTGTCTGTTGCTTTGGATTTACACTTTGGGTGGGATTCGCAACTTAATACCAGCGAGATGTTCTGGATAGATATCTCAAGGTGGATAATTCGTAGTAGATGCAGATGGATTTCGGTCTACTTACCTTGGCGTACTGCCCATTGCTTTTGAGCCCTTCCTTTCTTTGCACAATAGTTAGCATTGTGGTGCCTTCATAATCCTGTCAATTTCCCAACTGTGATTTGTTTACCTCGCTAGCACTTTTATCGTCTTTTGGGAGAGAGACATCACTAGTGAAAATCACGGGACCTAGGTCCATCTTCATATCACTGTTTACATCCTTAGTTTACTTTTCAGTTGCTATCACTATCATTATCTTTTGCGTTAATCCTTTGTAAATAGCAAGGCCGGAGGAATTGACAACTCCTCTGTACTCGTTGGGAGCAAAGTTATTTGTATCTGTGTGCAGGTCCAGGTGAAGTTAGCAACCCTCGGTTGTGATCGGCGCCATTGTTCACTTTACCACCTTCTTGTATCTCTGCGAGTCCTACTGGTTCGATACTCAACCTTAGCATCTTCGCTAAAGGAAATTTGCTGCTATGCTACATCTCACCTTCCACTTGGGGTAACCAACGAGGAGTGAGAACTATCCTCACCGCATCAAGCCAATTTCTGGCGCCGTTGCCGGGGACTCCAGTCTACAAGATAGGGGAGTTGCACACTATCTTTTATCTTTGTTTTTTAGTCTTGTTAGTTACCTTTCAGTTTTTTACTTTTGTGTCCCTTATCAAAAATACCAAAAATACCTGCTGCTACTATGGGTTCCAATGAAAACACCAAGTTGTGTGACTTCACTAGTCACAACAACAGTGAATTTATCTGCACTCCTATTGCTACACCTGCTACTGCAGCACCTTCGTATGAGATTAAACCTGCTTTGCTAAACCTTGTTATGAAAGATCAATTCTCTGGTGCTAGAGATGATGCTTCTTTGCATTTAAATAATTTTATTGAGCTTTGTGATATGCAAAAGTACAAAGAAGTAGATGGTGAAATTGTTAAGCTTAAGCTTTTTCCTTTCTATTTAAGGAATGAAGCTAAAATCTGGTTTCAATCCTTGCCTAAGAATAGCATAGATTCTTGGGATAAGTGCAAGGATGCTTTTATCGGGAAGTACTATCCCCCTGTTAATATTATTCAATTGAGGAGTAACATTATGAATTTCAGGCAATTGGATAATGAACACGTTGCCCAGGCATGGGAACGTATGAAGACGCTTGTCAAGAACTGCCCCACACATGGACTGACTACTTGGATGGTTATCCAGACTTTTTATGCAGGCTTGAACTTTACCTCGAGGAACCTGTTAGATTCGGCCGCGGAAGGAACTTTTATGTCAACCACACTTGGTGCTGCCACAAAGCTACTTGATGAGATGATGCTGAACTACTCTCAGTGGCACACCGAAAGATCTCCAACTGGTAAGAAGGAAATTCTGTCGAGGAGATCTCCTCTCTAAATGAAAAGGTTGACCTTATCATGTCTCTACTTACCAAGCAAGCTCCTATTGATCCTGAGAATGTTCCTTTAAATTCTTTGGTTGCTCAAGAAAAAATAGATGTGAACTTTATCTCTAGAAACAACTTCAATAATAATGCTTATAGGAGTAATTTTGGTAGCAACAATCCTAGACCGTTTCCATCCACTTATGGGAACAACAACACCTACCCTAGCAACAAGAACCCCACCTCTGAACTAGAGAGTATGCTTAGAGACTTTATCACTACCCAAAAAGCCTTCAACAAGAATGTGGAAGAAAAACTAGCTAAATTATATAATATTTGTTTGAAGGTAGATAACTTAGCCCTTGATGTTGAGATGTTAAAAATTAGAACCTCTCCCCTTGAGGAGAGTAAGGTCACTCCTATTAATGCTATCCAGTTACAAATCAATGAAAACATTAGGATGATGGCTAAACTTAAAGAAAGATGGGCTAGAGAAAAATAGGAAGAGGATAGAATTAAGAGCATTCCTACCTACCACACAGTAGCCACTATCCAAGTAGTTGAGGATGTCCAAACTGTTAGCACCCATCACACCCCTAGTCCCACTGGACCTACCAACGGTGATGCTACCACCTCAACCATAGATGAAGAAACCTCTATGAACGTAGAGGCTTTCAAACAAGTGAGCCTAAATGATATCACTACCTCCTTGATAGATAGTAGTGACCTAGACTTTGACAACCGCACTTTACCTGAAGTTATTGGTTTCCTACACAAGATGTCTAGAGACCCCCACACTAGCACACGTAATCTTGCCTTCAAAGAGCATATCACCAATGGTCTAATCAAAGTTAGGGAGGAGAAGCTTAGATTAGAAGCCTCCATACCTAGGAAGCTAGAAGATGGTTGGGATCCTATGATAAAAATCAAATTGAATAACTTCTCTTGTTATGCTTTATGCGATGTTGGAGCAAGTACCTCTGTTATGCCCAAAAGAATGTATGATATGCTTGAATTGAAACCTTTTGATTCTTGTTCTTTTGGTGTTCGTCTTGTTGATTCTTCCGTAAAGAAACCTTTGGGGAAGCTTGACGATGTTCTTATAATTGTCAATGACAATTATGTTCCCGTTGATTTCACTAGTATGAACATTGAATGTGAACCTTCTTGTCAAATTATTTTGGGACGTCCTTTTCTGCGCACAGTTGCTGCTGTTATTGACATGAAAGAGGGGAAATTAAAATTCCAATTCCCTCTCAAGAAAGGGATGGAACATTTCCCTAGGAAAAAGATTAATTTACCTTTTGAGTCCGTCACACGGGCTAGTTATTCTCTTGAAAAGACTTGATCTTTTGCTTTAAGCCTAGCTAATGGCTTTAAAGAAGCGCTTTCGGGAGGCAGCCCACAACGAATTTAGGTTTTTCTTTTTGCTTTTCTTCTGGTCTTAGTGGTCTTGATGATTGTTACTACTGTAGCAACATCATTGTATCTTTACCTTTCAAGCTTTGTTCCTTTTATAGCCTCATACGACAAGGGAAGTAAAAGTTGTGACATGCTGTCCAGAAAACAGATTCTGTCCTCGTGACTAGAAAAATCATGGAAAATCCCAGTTCATTTTTTTGAGCTGAAAGTTTTACACAGCGTGCTCTATACAATTACGAAACTTGCGTAAGTTCTGATTTTTTTGATTTGAGTTGCAGAAGTATCCCTAAAAAATTCGTTTCTATCTGCTGTTCTGTTTTTCACAGATTCTGCCACATTTTGTCTCTCTCTACTTTTGCAAACCTTAAGCTTGCTTTTTCTTTGCAAACACTTTTTGGAAATCTTGGGAAACAGTAGATCTTCAAGATTATCTTTATTTCCAGTAGAGGAAAAATTATTTTATTAGGGTACTAACCTCTCTAATCAGTCTACAATGAGTTATGTATGAAGGTAGTTTTCAAGTGTGCGATGGAAGATGATGAAAGAAGATCCTGGAGTGTCAAACGCTCAATCTTGGGGATGCCCATGTGCACCCCCAATAAATATTCAAGGAGACTCAAGCGTCTAAGCTTGGGGATGCCCCCGTGCATCCCCTTCTTCATCAAAAATTATCAGTTCGTCTCTCGTTGCACTATATTTTTATCACTTCATGCGTTATGTGCTATTCTTGGAGCGTCTCTCTCTTAGGTTTTGTTTTTAGTTTTATTTTTCTTTGTTTGCTGTAGTAACATGTTAGATCCCAGCTTACTTTCTTTTTGTGTGGGAGAATTACACGCTCCGCTTGAACTAGAACTCCTCATAGGATTTGCTTGCTTATTCTTTTAGTTGTGAGTTGTTCTTTTTCTTTTCTTAGCTGCTGCTCTATTTAGTTGTAGTGCTTTAGTTTTTCTAGAGCTTTTATTTTGTTTTATGTTGAACTTTCTATAGGTTGCATGTTTTATCTTGTTAGAGAGTTTGCCTGTTGCACTGAGTTTTGTGTCTTGACTAGAAGTAGGTAGTTGAAGTTGCTTTTCTCTTTGTAGTAGTAACTTGCAATAGTTTTGAGGTATTGACTAGAGTAATGTTTGAACTTTTGGTGTCAAGAGCTCGAGCCTATTAGTGATAGATGTCGTATTTTGGGCAATCCGTGTGTTTTTCGAAAATCAAAAACCCCTGTTGAGAACTCTAGCTACTAGATGGATCACTAACCTCTGGAGGGTTCGAATATTAGAGTACACTCACGTACCATGAGTCGAGGATGCGCAAGGATAACCAAATCCCCATACACTCCTCCTCGGGGTACTTGTCTCTTTGTGAACCTCCTGATTAGATTGAGAGTTACCGATAATAAGTGCATGAGTTCTTCGGACTAATGTGAGTATTCAAAAGTTGACACTTCCACCCACCTATACTTTTTCTAGTCGCTTCGGTATCGTGCATTGCCCTTTCTCATCTTGAGAGTTGGCGCATACTTCGCCGGTGCATCCAAACCCTTGGCACGATGCGCTCTTTCATCATAAGCCTCCTCATATCTTTCCTCAAAACAACCACCATACCTACCTACAAGGCATTTCCATAGCCTTTCCGAGATACATTGCCATGCAACATCCATCTTCTCATGACTTGATCCTCATGTCATACCTTTGCATCATGATCGTTATATCTTCTTTATGTGAGTACCTTTGTAAAGTGTGAAAGATCTCCTATATTCTTGTAAAATATAGAGTTTTGCCCCTAAAGTGAGGAAAAGATCCCAAAGAGGACAAAATCAAAAGATCCCAAAGAGGACAAATGAGAGTTAAATAGAAAAAGCCATTGAGGCCACCAAAAAAATACCAAAAAATAGAAAAAAGAGAAAAATAAAAAAAAATAAAAAGAGAGAAGGGGGCACACTATTATTCCTTTTGAGAGATCCACACGAGTACTTCATCCTCTATCCCTTGTACTCCATAGAGATCATCATCGTGCATATAGTTATGTGGGGACCTTCGCACTATAGAACTTGGCTTGTATATTGCAATGATGAGCCTCCTCAAACGAGCTCTAGGTATTCTTGAGCAAGCAAGTTAGATGCACCCCCACTAGTTCCCTTGGAGAGCTTTCAGCTCACATGTGCATCCGTTGCATGGCAATCCCTACTCCTCACATCATATCTATCATATGACCTTCTCTCGCCTATGATTGTCCTCATTGATGTGAGCCTTTCACACCTTTTTGTCTTCCTCCTCTACCTTCTTTCTGTTTCGCCTTTTAGGTGTCAACTTTCTTGCTCTCGCTCATCCATTGCATGAGTGCTCAAAATATCGAAAGGGAGTGGATCAGTTTGACTTGTACCTGGCTAGTGGTCTGGGGGCGAGTCAAGATAAGAATCCAAAGGAGGCTAAGTGTGAAACTTTAATAGATAGTTGTTCTCAACAATTACCTTTTTTTATCTCGTATTTCCCTATCCCCTGCTTGCACGCAAACACCATCTGGAGACATTCGAGTCACGGACAGCGAGAGCTCTTGCACCTTTTGTTATTTTGTTGCTTGTGTCAATGCTTATATAGACTCTTGCTTGCTAAGACTTGAATTGAATTGCATGCTTTGATTTCTTTACTTACAAAGTTCTTATATGGTTGTGTGGCATGTCACCACAGAAATTATGCTTGTTATCATTTACCTACTCGAGGACGAGCAGGAATTAAGCTTGGGGATGTTGATACGTCCCAAACGTATCTATAATTTCTTCTTGCTCCATGCATGTTTTGTGTGACTTTGCCATGTTTTGCTTGAACTTTCATACACTTTTGAGCATATTTGGACTAATCTATTAACCCAGTGCACCCAGATGCCAGTTGCTGTTTTCTGCTGTTTTTGTATTTCAGGTTTTCCGGCCGTTAAAAGTGTTCCAATAAATCCGGAAAAATCAGATAAAAAATCAGCGACACGGAAGCTTCCGGAAACACCAAAGGAGGGAAGGGGGGCCACCACAGGGACTCCAGAAGGGTCCCTTGCGCGGCCCCACCATAGGCCGCGCCAGGGAGCCTCCTGGCTGCCCTATGGCCCCTCTCGGTGCCCCCTTCGCCTATATTTACCCCCCGTGACGGAAACCCCTGAAAAGAACTCCTCTTTTGCGATCTCGCCTTTGTACCGCCACCACCGCCGTTTCTAGATCGGGGATGCCTGGAGAAGCTGCTCCGGCACCCTGCCGGGAGAAGCTACCCCCTCCAGGAGACCATCCATAGCCATGGACGCCTCCCGTATGTACTGTGAGTATTTTTCCTTGGACCATGGGTCCGTGACTAGTAGCTATGTGATCTATCTGTCCCCTCTTTGTGCCTCCATTTTCGAGACCTCGTGAGCTGCCTCACATGATCGAGGAACCTTTGTAATTTTCTGCCGTTGCTATGCTGAGTTTTTTGGGATCTGATGGATTATGAGACTATGTTCAGATTGTGATGAGTAATATATTTGGTTCTTCTCTTTTATATTTTGTTCTTGAGTAAGTTCTTGCATGTTCTCCGTTGCCGTATTTTACTTTGGCCAAGTGATTTGTTGAAACTCCAAGAGGGAGCATTATGCTTGATTGTGGGTTCAGCCCCTTGATGTCTAGCTTGAGTGACAGAAACATGAGACTAGGGGATGTGCTGTTGCCACCAGGGATAAAACAACGGTGCTTGTATCCGCGGATGTAAGGATTATTTAATTTACGCAAAGTTATTTTAAT
Organism: Bromus sterilis; assembly: GCA_950022295.1. Classification (NCBI taxonomy): domain Eukaryota; kingdom Viridiplantae; phylum Streptophyta; class Magnoliopsida; order Poales; family Poaceae; genus Bromus; species Bromus sterilis. Next base: position 72,506,050 of record OX465595.1, read on the forward strand.
GCAGTTGTATGTTGCTTTGGATTTACACTTTGGGTGGGATTCGCAACTTAATACCAGCGAGATGTTCTGGATAGATATCTCAAGGTGGATGATTCGTAGTAGATGCAGATGGATTTCGGTCTACTTACCTTGGCGTACTGCCCATTGCTTTTGAGCCCTTCCTTTCTTTGCAGCATAGTTAGCATTGCGGTGTCTTCATAATCCTGTCAATTTCCCAACTGTGATTTGTTTACCTCGCTAGCACTTTTATCGTCTTTTGGGAGAGAGACATCACTAGTGAAAATCACGGGACCCAGGTCCATCTTCATATCACTGTTTACATCCTTAGTTTACTTTTCAGTTGCTATCACTATCATTAGCTTTTGCGTTAATCCTTTGTAAACAACAAGGCCCGAGGAATTGATAACTCCTCTGTACTCGTTGGGAGCAAAGTTATCTGTATCTGTGTGCAAGTCCAGGTGAAGTTAGCAACCCTCGGTTGTGAACGACGCCATTGTTCACTTTACCACCTTCTTGTATCTCTGTGAGTCCTACTGGTTCGATACTCAACCTTAGCAGCTTCTCTAAGGGAAATTTGCTGCTACGCTACATCTCACCTTCCACTTGGGGTAACCAACGAGGAGTGAGAACTATCCTCACCGTATCACACATCAGTCGACGATCTAAAGCATTCACGGTAATCAACAGGAAGCTCTACAAGAGCAGCATCTCCCAGGTCCTCCAAAAGTGTATAGAAGAAGAAGAAGGTAAAGCCCTACTACTCAAGATTCACGAAGGCACCTGCGGGCATCATGCCAGCAGTCGAGCACTCGTGGCAAAAGCCTTTTGAGCAGGTTTCTACTGGCCGACCTCTATGAGAAATGCAGAGGATATCGTACGACGTTGCATCGCCTGCCAAAAGTTTGCCAGCAGGCCGCACGCTCCAGCATCGGAACTCAAAACCATACCATTATCATGGCCATTTTCCACATGGGGACTCGACATGGTAGGCCCACTCAAGAAATCATCAAAAGGAGGACGAACACACCTACTGGTCGCAGTAGACAAGTTCACCAAGTGGATCGAAGCAGTACCAATCACCAGCTCAACAGCCCTCACGGTAGTCAACTTCATCAAGTCAGTCATCTTCAGATTCGGAGTACCACACAACATCATCACAGACAATGGTACAAACTTCACAGCAGCAGAGTTCCAAAACTTCTGCCACGAACTGGGCATCAAAATAAACTACGCATCAGTCGCACACCCGCAATCCAATGGCCAAGTGGAGAAAGCAAACGGCCTAGTATGCGGAGGAATAAATAAGCAACTCCTGGAACCACTCGAGCAAGCCGCAGGCAACTGGATAGAAGAGCTCCCCGCAGTCCTATGGAGCCTGCGCACCACCCCAAACAGCTCGACCCAGTATACACCTTTCTTCTTGGTATACGGGGGACAAGAAGTACTGCCGCACGACTTAAAATTCGGAGCACCCAGAATCTCAGTGTACGAAGAGGAAGAGGCAGAATAAGCACTGCATAACGAAAAAAACGTAGCAGAAGAAGCACGAGACACAACCATCACAAAATCTGAAGGATACTAGGACAAGCTGCGCACCTATCAAAGCAGTCGCCTGCGGACCAGATCGTTCAACAAAGGAGACCTTGTCCTACGGCTAATACAGGAAAAAGTGCACAAACTTGCCCCACAATGGGAAGGGCCGTTCATCATCTTGGAAGTCATAGGAGGAGGAGCATACAGATTGAAGAATCCGAAGACCAATGAGGACGTGGGAAATCCATGGAACGTAGCGAACCTGCGCCTGTTCTACCCATAGTCCTCTAGACACTATCAAGACATCGGCGGCAGCACCGACCGGCAACTCATGTAAAAATTCGAAGGAATAAAACAATGTTGCCCAAAAACCCCATCTTACAAGCACTCGGGGGCCCAAGCCTAGAACTCCCCCCGAGAGACGCTATCTTCGCAAACGCGACTTTCACCTACAAGCACTCGGGGGCTTGAGCCTAGAACTCCCCCCGAGAGACGCTATCTTCGCAAACGCGACTTTCACCTACAAGCACTCGGGGGCTTGAGCCTAGAACTCCCCCCGAGAGACGCTATCTTCGCAAACGTGACTTTTACCTACAAGCACTCGGGGGCCCGAGCCTAGAACTCCCCTCGAGAGACGCTATCTTCGCAAACGCGACCTTTACCTACAAGCACTCGGGGGCTCGAGCCTAGAACTCCCCCCGAGAGACGCTATCTTCGCAAAATGCGACTTTAACCTACAAGCACTCAGGGGCTCGAGCATAGAACTCCCCTCGAGAGATGCTATCTTCGCAAAAGCGACCTTTACTGAAAAACACTCGGGGGCTCGAGCCTAAAACTCCCCCGAGAGACGCTATCCTCGTTGGAAAAGCAACCTTGCCTACAACCATCGGGGGGCCAAAAACGCAAGACCCTCGACAACAACAAAGCTCAGGCAAAAGAAAGCTGCATAAAAAAAGAACGATTCTTTAGTCTTCACCGGATAGCAAGCAATCGCCTAAAGACTCGGGGAGCTACTCCCATCGGGAGCGCTGACGCGCACCCGATCCAAATTTGGAAAAATTCAAAGACAACTACAAAACAGTGAGACAAAAATTTGTAAAGCCTGCGCTTGATTCTGCAAATCAAACGCAGCCTCGGGGGCTACTCCCATGGGGAGCGCTGGCGCGCACCCGAGAAAATATTCTCATTACAAAGGAGTCGAAGACATTCCCATCACAAAGGAGTCGAAGACATTCTCATTACAAAGGAGCCGAAGACATTATCATTACAAAGGAGTCGAAGACATTCTCATTACAAAGGAGTCGAAGACTTTCTCATTACAAGAAATTCGAAACGACAGTTTCTTGCTACAGAAGGACCCGTGGAACTACAAGATGGGCTACATTCAAACTTCTACATGTGTGCTCATGCTGAGATAATTGACATTTCGTGCCACAGCCCAGCGGGCATCATCACAGACAAAGTAGCAGCCTAGCCGAAGAAGAATAAACTCGCCGTCCTCTAGTTCTACCAGGTGCCTCGCCTACTTCCGCTGCCGCTTGAAGACTGGTTTGACATCCAGTTCATCCTTAGAACTAGAAGAGAAAACACCATCGCCCGAGGGATCAGCCAAAGACGAAGACACGGGAGAAGCAGGCGAACCACCACTCGAGCCACCGGAATCACTGCTGCTCGTCTCCTCACAGTATGGATCCATTCGGTTGCCACCAACATCAAACACATGGATAATAACAGTATCTTTGCCATCAAAACGACAACAAAGGCTGTCTCCGTCGCGCAAATTCAACTGACGAGAAAACGTCCTCCAGCCAGACCCAAGGAAGATCAAGGACGAACTATCAAAATCCAACTCCACCCAAGAAGAAGAACGAGAGCATCCATGAAGACAGAGCCAGAAGCCCTTTAAGCCACGCTCAGAAGCAATGTAGGCAAACAAGGAAGGAAGAGGAATCCGGGCAGTATTCCGCCCAAGAACATGCAAAAGAAAATCATGACGCCAAAATCCCTCTTCCATGGAGGAAGAAGAAGAAAGTGCCAACGTGGTACCATGACGCCCACCGCGTGAGGAACGAGGTGTGCTACCACCACGACCACGGCGGCCACGGCCCCGTGCTGCAACACCATGGCCTCACCCAGCTACACCACTACCACGCTTGGGTGCCATATGAAGAAGAAGAAGCAGAAGGGAAATATGCGAAGAATGGATGCCAGAGTCGGGAAACCAAGGGAAGTATTTATAGCGCAATCCAAGGGCAAACCAGGGAAAAAAACGCAGAAGCCCAGGCGGCGCCATCATTGCATCAAAGACCAAACGGGCCAGGCGTTACGAACTCCAAGAAGAAGATGCCTTCACACGGTCAGCATTATCTACAGGACGCGTCAAATCTCGCCTGTTTCCCATACAAACCTTGGGAACCCAACAGGCAATAGGCAGCGCGACCTCCAAATCATCATTATGACAGTCCAGAAGACGTGAAGGATCATCAAACAACATGACAATGCATGTCAGCACGACATCCCAAAGGAAATGGATCAAGATAAAAGCAGTTGGGAAAAACCAAACGATTCCAAGAGCCAGCCATATGTCTAAATTTTCTGACTATGAAAAATTCTTACTCCCATCGGGAGTACCCTTTTGAGTTTGGGTGCTCCCTCACCCAGAAGACAAAGATGTGCTCGAGTGATCACTCGCACCAATTGAAACGACATACTCTCAGAGTTCGGGTGCCCCCTCACCCCAAAAGAAGAAAATCATTCGAGTGACCACTCGCAAAAAAGACTTAGCCATTCAGCAAACATGACTTACGCGCGCACTCGACGACATTCCGAGTGAGTGCTATCTTATTTTCCTCGCCCCGAGTTCACTACAAAACTCTGCGAGTGACGAGTAAAATAGCTCACTGGGCCCCGTGCCTCAAAAAAAAACAATTATGCCTGGGCTACGACACACTGTACCCAGATGCCACACAAGCTTAGCGTGTAGGTAAGACCCCGCTGCGCAGAACGGCCAGGCCGGGACTTGCCAAAGAGAGATTTCACTCCCGACATTTTCCATGCGCTCGCATCATAGAAAGAGCCGAGAGGACGCGCTCAGGCTATGTGCTTAGACTGGCAGCAATTGATCCTATAAGACCTGCAGCGGCATGACTTTGCTCGACACCAGTGTTCCAAGTTCATGTCGAGGGACGTGGGCTTGATTGGGCTACTGTTGTATTTGTCACTAGAAAAATTCACCTAGGCTCGACCAGTCGACTCCTTGGGCCCTTTCAGCTTAGCAATCCCTCGAAACAGATATTGTCATGGCTCAAAACTGCCAGTGACCCATGGCGATACCACGCTTACAAACAATAAAGTGCAGATAAATTCGAGTCCCTGCGTGACTCTTCAAGTCCCCCAGGCACTCGGGGGCTACTGTCGAGGGGGTGACCCCACGACTCCTGCATGGAAGGCTACCTGGTACGTATAAAGACAGAAGGCCCGCTGGGAAGCTGCGACAAGCCCGCGATTGGCCCAACCAGGCACAGACGTAGGAGTCCGTGACTAATATGGAAGGTGAAACTTGGCGTACAAGGCAAGACTAGAACTAGCAAACCTTCTCTGTAACCTAGTACAGACTTCCCGAGACCTAGCCTGGTATATAAAGGCTGGGAGGGGAGACGTCCAGACCAACTCAATACGCATCTACTCATCCTTGCCTTGTGAGAACTCGCCTTGGCCTCCACTGTAATCGCCCCCTCACGTAATAATATCGAGCAGGAAGTGCTTCTCCTGTTAGCCGACGAGTATCGTCCAACCTATGCCATCTCTATGACTAACCCAGGGTCCCCGACCATGGGATTTTCCGGGGTTGATCCCCGTCAGTGGTCGACCAGTTCTTCGTCGTAACGCTTGCAGTAGTGGACGCGCCAAAGATCCTTTTGTTGCGCCGTTGCCGATTTTTCCATGACCCATAGGAGGTCTTCCCCCTTCTCCAGCTCATTCTCGTACTCGCGCTCAGCGATTTCGTGGGGAAGGGGAACCATGGCTTCTGTAGACGCATCGTTGGAGAGCATCTCGTCCGTCGCTCTGGCCAAATCTTCGGACGTGGGGTGCAGACTGGAGACAGTCCCGATCTGTACGCCAATGGGGTCGATCTGGGCAAGGGCGGCCGCCGTGGCATCGACAGTTGCTCAAGAACGAACGGCAGTCGCAACCGCCCTCTCAGCTGCTACCGTGGCGGTCCGTAAAGAAGCCTCCGCCCCGTGTTCCGCCGCCGCCGCCCTCTCAGCGGATGCGGCCGCGCTCTTGGCGGCTGTGGCGATGGCTCTAGCAACTGAGGTGGTCACATCATCCTTCCTAGCGAAGCTACTAGGTGGGGACATGGTGATGTGATTAGGGATGAGGCATTTGCGCTGGGGTCTAGTGGGGGTAGAAATGAATCTTCCTCCGGAAGCCATAAAACGTCTGAGCTGTGCGCGCGCCACGGTCGGTCTATTGGACCGTCTTGGATATTTTCCACAACCCAAACGATCGCTTCATATAAACTGTGGGTATATGAATGGTTTATAGTAATTGTGTTAAAAATAGCTAGCCTGGGATGGTTTTGGTCTATATCGTTGAAATGCCATCCCATTCGCTGCAAAACACTTACCAATGCACTGAGGAACCACATGTTGATTTTTCAAACCATTTTCATGCACTGTTTTAGTCGTTCGCATTGCTAATCTGAATTTTAATCCATTTAATGCTTAGAAATGCACGTAATGCGTTAAAAATAGCAAACTATCCAGCAAGAAATTCATATTGTAGCACGCGAGATGGTTGGGACTATGGTCACTGTAGAGAAAAAACTCAAGGTCAAAAGATGAAGCAAATGAGAAAAAAACATTCGAATACGATTCATTCCATCCTTGAAACCACGACTCTTCTTCAGGGATAGTTCGGTTTCTAAAGGGTGTACATCATACAAGTTGTACAATCGGATCATATTTTTCTTCGGCATACTGAAGTGATATGATGACATCCTGCCAAGTTTCAAATTTTTCAGACCTAATAAAAATTTTCTGGAATTTTTAAACGAATGAATGTCGCGTTCATAATTGGATATCACCGCTTATATCTTTGAAATGTCATCCCATTCGCTGTAAAACACTTACCAATGCACCGGGGAACCACATGTTGATTTTTCAAACCATTTTCGTGCACTGTTTTAGTCGTTCGCAATGCTAATCTGAAATTTAATCCATTTAATGCGTAGAAATGCACGTAATGCGTTAAAAATAGCAAGTTATCCAACAAAAAACTCATATTGTAGCACGTGGGATGGTCGAGTCTATGGTCACTGTAGAAAAAAACTCAAGGGCAAAAGATAAAACAAATGAGAACATACATTCGAATACGATTCATTCCATCCTTGAAACCATGACTCTTCTTCGGGGATAGTTCGGTTTCTAAAGGGTGTACATCATACAAGTTGTACAATCGTATCATATTTTTTCCCAGCATACTGAATTGACATGATGACACCCTGCCAAGTTTCAAAATTTTCAGACCCAATATTTTTTTTATAGAATTTTGAAATGAATGAATGCCGCGTTCACGGTTGGATGTCGCCGCTTAGATCTTTGAAATGTCATCCCATTCATTGCAAAACACTTACCAATGAACTGAGGAACCAGATGTCGATTTTTCAAACCATTTTTGTGCACTGCTTTAGTATTTTGCACTACTCTGAATTTTAATCCATTTAATGCCTAGAAATGCATATAATGCGTTAAAAATAGCAAGCTATCCAGCAAAAAAAATCATATTGTAGCACATGGGATGGTTTGGTCCATGGTCACTGTAGAAAAAAAAACTCAAGGTCAAAAGATGAAGCAAATGAGAACATACATTCGAATACGATTCATTCCACCTTGAAACCACGACTCTTCTTCAAGGATAGTTCGGTTTCTAAAGGATATACGTCATACAAGTTGTACAATCCTATCATATTTTTTCCCTGACATACTGAAGTGATATGATGACACCCTGCCAAGTTTTAAAATTTTCAGACCTAATAAAAAAATTCGGGAATTTTGAAAGAATGAATGCCGCGTTCACGGTTGGATATCGCCGCTTAGATCTTTGAAATGTCATACCATTCGCTGCAAAACACTTACCAATGTACTAAGGAACCACATGATGATTTTTCAAACCATTCTCGTGCACTGTTTTAGTCGTTCTCAATACTAATCTAAATTTAATCCATTTAATGCCTAGGAAATGCACGTAATGCATTAAAAATAGCAAACTATCCAGCAAAAAATTCATATTGTAGCACGTGAGATGGTTGAGTCTATGGTCACTGTAGAGAAAAACTAGAGATCAAAAGATGAAGAAAATGATAACAAACATTCGAATACGATTCATTCCACCTTGAAACCACGACCCTTCTTCGGGGATAGTTCAGTTTCTAAAGGGTGCACATCATACAAGTTGTACAATCGTATCATATCTTTTCTCCGGCATACTAAAGTGATATGATGACACCCTGCCAAGTTCCAAAATTTTCAGACCTATTAAACTTTTTTGGGAATTTTTTAACGAATGAATGCCGCGTTTACGGTTGGATATCACCGCTCAAATCTTTGAAATATCATCACATTCGTTGCAAAACACTTTCCAATGAACTGAGGAACCACATGTTGAATTTTGAAACCATTTCCATGCACTTTTTTAGTCGTTTGCAATGCTAATCTGAATTTTAATCCATTTAATGCCTAGGAAATGCACATAATGTTTTGCATGGATTACTCTATTCTATGCATTGCAAACGGTAGTTTTTATTGAATCGTGTGGAATACATTTGAACCTCCTATATGTACTTCACCGGGAGCGTTATCTCGAAACCCTTCTTCGTTTTATTTCCTCCATCTCCAGCGAGCTATTTCCATGGAAATTGGTGCGAGCGGTGTTGGGAGCCCATGACGAGATGGGGCCATTTGCGGAGGCCCGCTGGATCCTCGGGCAGGTAGTTCCACCAGGTCGCTATTCATACCCATCGGCGACGGTGGCGACGGCTGCGACTGCGGGGACCGCTTGTGGATGGTATTCCTCAAACTCAGCGAGCATGTTGCGCTTGCCGCCTCCAAGATTCATGCCGCCAAGAAGGCTCTCCAAGCCACCAACGCGGGGGTAGCAGGCACTGAAGAGGGTGGAGGAGGCCCTCGCCCAGAACATTGGAAGGCCGCCGCGAAGCAAGGAGGAGTGGATTAAGAAGAGGCAGCGTAGGAGGATGAGATTTTAATTAGTAGTAGTGCTAGTAGTAGTATTAGTAGTAGTTAAATAAATTATTTTATGTTGCATTTGCGTTTCTTTTTCAGGGCTGTAGTAGTTTGTAAGATATTATTAGTGTCGCCTAGGACGAGGCCTCGAACGCTTCTAACATGCTGGCATCATCCCACACTAGCTTTTTAGCCGCTCTCATTTCATGGAGTACCCGGGTGGCTAGCCGAACTGGTGATGACGAGTCGGAATCACTGTCGACCATTGCGAGGAGGAGGCGACGAGTAGAGGGAAGTCGAAGCAGGATTTGGTTGTGCGAGAGAGACGAGAATCGCCTGCAGTACTGCACCTGACTTTGGGTGACTGACATGTGCGCCCGTGAGCAAACTCGTCCACATGTCAGTGACCCCAAAGTCAGGTGTAGTAAGTCAGAGGATTCGGTTCCGCGCGAGAGAGGTGTACATATGTATAGGGCAAGAAGCTGGCAATGGGTCAACATGCTATACGCCCTTCTTCCTGGTCTATGGAGCCGGAGCCGTCCTCCCAAGTGACATCCGTCATGACTCACCACGAGTCACCGCTTATGTAGAAGACGATAATGAGAAAGCCATGAAAGACGCCATAGACGTCGTCGATGAGAAGCGTGAACTAGCTGCAGCTCAATCGGCTATTTACCAACAAGATTTACGGCGATATCATAGCTGTCACATCAAAAGTCGGACTTTCTAGGAAGGTGACTTGGTGCTCCGCCTCATCCAGAAGAAGGATGGAATGTACAAGTTGTCTTCTCCATGGGAAGGACCATTCGTGGTCAGAAAGAACCTGTACAATGGATCCTACTACTTGGTTGATATACGCGAGAAGGCAAAGTCACGCACCTCGATGGAGGAGACTCCCAGGCCGTGGAACTATCGCACAACTCCGTCCATACTTCACCTAAGTCAAGTAGGAAACTATTGTACAAAGTCGACATTCGTCGCACCGGCTTCTGCCATATATGTACATAAGTCGACATTCGTCGCACTGGCACCGCCGCATAATAAAGTCGATTTTCATCGCAACTGACTATCAGTCAAATTAATAAAGTCGATCTTAAATCGTATTTTCCGTCATCGCCATAGTTAAAGTCGACTTTGATCACAAATAGGCTAACGCCATAAACTCGACTTCGTCGCACCGGCTCTCGCCACAATTATGCATAAAATAATTTTTCATAGTCCATCATACATATTGCATCATATTGCATTGCATACTGCATTACTAAAAAATGCTCAAAGACCTGGGGGCTTGATCAACCCTCTATCGGCTTTGGGCATGTATATTGCTTTACCAAGGTGAAAGAGGGAGAGCCTGATGATACCCATCGAATCTTACCGGAAAAAGCCGACATAAACTTGTGTTTGTTTTTCTAAAGGGATAAAAGGGGGGGGGGGTTGATGGCTCCCATCAACCCTTACATACCGAAAATATCCTGGCATACACATGACTTGGCCACGCCACCCGACCTGTACAGTTGTGGAGCTTCCTTGACTAACGCGCAACCGGTTGGCCTAAACTTCGAGGTTTACATAAAGCATCTATCAAAATTAGTCCTACGAGCCGGGCACGCTAGTTACTGGAAAGCTGGATTTACAGAGATGTTTCAACTTTTTAACCAATAATCTCTCTCAACGCGAGAAGATGAGGTATAAGTCGACTTCTACTAACCTTTACATCACTTGCATTCATAGCATCATGCATAAACATAAATTCTTTTACAGATACAAGTTAGACCTATGTGACTCAGCACAAACACTCAGGTGCATATACCGACTCATGAGGACTACACTTCGAAATATCTCTCTCAAAGACTCGACATGACACAATGATATTCATACCGGCTCTTGGGGACTACACTTCGAAAGTTTTCTTCTCCAAACAAAGACTCGGTACATCACCAAGATGCATACACCGACTCTTGGGGAGTAACACTTCAAAATTTCTTCTTCAAGGATCTGGCTCGATGCCATGACAACACTTCGAAAAAATATATGACCCGGTACGTGTCAGAACCCTCTGTTAGGTATGTGCTAGGAGCAAGTCTCACTTTGCATCATGTAAAAATTTCAAAAGAAAATTGAATTGGGGAAGGCAGAAGCCCTAAATTGAATTTAATTCAAATGGCCAGAAATAAAGTTGCTCCAAAAATTCTTGTTTGACTTTTGAAAATTCACATAAATGAGTATGATCACATATAAAGTGATGTGGTAGCATTCCCATGCTTATGGAATTTAAAAAAATTCAAACAGCAGTTTGGATTTAAATTTAAACCCTTATTTGAATTAAAGTTCAAATAATTTGAATTAAAAAAATGCCCAAATTTTATAAGTGGCTAGCTATATGCATTAAAATTCAACATAAAAATTTGGGGCATTTTATAAAATGCCTAGCTATTTTTAATAGCAGGTAAAACAAATGAGCAGAAAGAATAAAAAGAAAACAAGAAAAACAGAGAAGGCAGCCAACCTTACCTGGGCCAGCAGCCTTTGGGCCCAGCCCAAAGGGGCACAGGGGTCTTCTTCCCCAACCCCGCGCCCCAAGCTGCTCGGTGGAAAGCCACCCGAGCCGCCGACGCCCTCGAGCCACGCCTGGCCTCCACCGGGCCCTCCCGAGCCTCCTAGACGCGCGACGACGACGCTGGTGTCGGGAACCGGGGTTTGCGTATGTAATTCCTGTCACAAGTCAATCATATGGAGAGCCGAGAGCCGTACCCACTTGTCTAGGCAGACAAGGCCAAGCACAGAACACTCTCGGTAAGCATCGAACGTGAGGGGCATCCCATCCAGGCCGGATGATCAACTGAGATAGGTCCTCATCGTCCGCTCACAAGTCTAAATGGTTATGGGTGGTGAAATCCCATACTCATAGACAAGTCGCCTCAACCATATTCTCGATTGAATTATAACACTTACATAAACAGACTCCAGCCCGATCAACTAGTCGGGATCGCGTGCGGGCTCGATCATACCACAAAGTGTGCCACGTGACAGAGTCACGAGCAATCGCATCGCGATGCCCCAAGCTGCGCACATCTAAGGGCCACTTGGTGTATAAAAGACCGCAGGAAAGAACACAACTAAGCTATCGAACCCCACACTAAGACATGCACGTTATAATCATACACGCAACATACATGTCCAGTGTAAATAGCAGGTAATCACAACATGAACTCTACAAACTCATAGTCTTTATAACTTCTGCTAAACAGAGCAAACATAGTAGTTGTATTACAAGCAGAGATCACATGGTTGTGATCCAACATTACATCAAACATCAACGGAAGAAAATTATGTCTTAGTAAAGACAAGTTTAACAAATGGCTTAAGAAGCCTGAAAGAAAATACAACGACCCTCCAAAGGGCACAGGCTGCTGTCTGGAACTATACGACCTGGTCCAAGTCGAGAACGAGGTAGAGGCCACCATCAGGGTCAGTGGTCTCGTCTCTAAAACATAGAATAAGCAAACGTGAGTACAAAGACGTACTCAGCAAGACTTACATAGGAACTATACTACTCATGCACATGTATCAAGGCAAAGGGAGGTGGGGTTTCAATGCAGAAGTGCCAGCTTTGACTTGGGTAGTCTGGTACTACGAATACGAGAATGAGGTAAGGAGCGTACACGAGTCCAAGTACCAAGTCTCCAACCAATACACCACTATGGATACTTCCTCGACTTCCCCACGAGGAAGCACGCCATAGCACTCACACTTATCTTGGACAGTTTTAAGAGTAACCATTGAAGTTGTCTATGATCAAGTAAAGGTCTCCAAGTAGTCCATAACCGCGGACACCGCTATTCGAATAGTTCATTAACGCTGCAGGGGTGTACTGCTACACACACGCACGCATCAGTTGCCTCCTGGGAGTGGACCCTTCAAGCGAGTACCGGCGAGGATGTTGCCACGACACTTCACTCACAACACCATCTCTAGTCCTAGGGAGTCGCCTATTTGAGTTGGGACCACGATCGGAATCCGGCCGATTTTTCCGATGCGGAATCAAACGTTGCGAGACAATCCATCAAGCTCAACTCGATCATGATCACTTGATTCAACTTGATCACAACCTACGTCCACCACTTACCTTGATATACCTGCTTGAGATCGTTTAAAGTTCGAACTACTTGCGACTCCTGGACTTGGTCCGGGGTGAGGTACTAGGCCGAGAGGGGTCAGTGAGCCCAATGTGTGGTCATACTCTTAGTCTTGGATAACAACACAAGAACTCGGGCTTAAGGCAGTGTTCAACGAGACAACCCACTGTGTACTCCTACGCATCCTCTCATCGTTCACCTTGTTTAGGTCAATTCACCAACACGTTACAACAATCATTCACATGATCACTACCATCCCGACTCACAACAAAGTAGCCTCATTGTAAACTCTAAGCATGCAATAAGCTGTAACAGTGGTAGGGGCGACATGATATCAAACAACTCCTAAATCTGCTAGGATTGTGGTTTGCTTACTACTGTGACAAAATGATAGGTCATGCAAAGGAATTGGTTCAACTAACGGTAGAACGTATCATGGTTGTAACAGCACAGATTTCACAAAAATTAAAATTTTTGTTTTCGGTGTGAATTGTTTGATTGTCTGATTTTTTTGCGGTGTTTGCATCCCCAATTTATCGATCGGCGATTATTTTCCCCCCTCTTATCTCGTATCGGACGGAGACCGACCCTTGACACCCTGACACTTGAGCTTTGCGACACCGGGTTTCACCCGATCACGTCGTGAAAACCGCACGAGACCAGCCGCAGCCAACGGAACGAAAAACCCTGTTTAATAATTAAACGGGATATTTTTATAGCGCGCCGGAAAGTGTTCTCGGAACGGTTCCAGCGCGAGTGGAACGCCACCGGCTCGACGCGCTGATCACGCAGTTCGAAGTTTTACCCGAATCGGAGGTACTGCGGACCCCCGGCGGTCAGAAAAACCGGGGATGTTTTTGCAAACTGCCAGCCACCTGGGCTATATAAAGACCACCACACTCCCACCCCTTTCTAGGGTTTCCCTAGCCACAAAATTGCAGCCACCCCTCCACTTTGCCCCAAAAATAGCCCCAATTTTTGCAATCCTAACCCATCAAATCTGGATTTTTTTCTTTCTCTTGAGCGATCTGGACCGTCAGATCTTCCGATCTGACGGCCAGGAACCCTCTCTCCTATCTCTCTCTCCTCCCACAACCGCCAGGGCCCGATATGGATGCGCAGGCGCGCCGCCCGTGGGCAACTGGCCGCCGCCGGCAGCCCGGGCGCGCCGCCTCCCTCAGGTGAGCCCCTCCAGCGGTGCCTCCTCCCAAGTCTCTCCCTCTCCTCCTCCTCCTCCTCACCGCGCCTCCTCTCTCCCTCCAGGAACGCCTCCGACGACCTCAGCTCCACCGCCGCGCCATGGCCTGACCGTGGCCCGAGCTCGCCGCCACCACTCGAGAACCTCGCCGCTGAGATGGGATCCGACAGCCGCGGCCCCGATCCGCGCCTTCCCGGCCATCCCTCCGACCTGCGCCGCCCGCCTTCTCGCCGGCGAGCACCGCCATCCGCCGTCGGCCACCGGACGGCGTCGCTCCGACCGGGATCCGACCTGGATCGAGCGGCCACCCCTCCGTGTGGGCCGTCCCAGCAGCCAGCCGGCGCCTCCAGGCACAGGCCGCCAGGCCAGATCCGCCAGCCGGCCTCGTGGGCCTCGGCCCACGGTGAGAGCCTGCTGCCTCTTTTTTTCCGTCTGTGTTTTCTACTTTTTCTGCAAAGTCTGAAAAATTGTGTGCTGTAATCAGTTTTGCGATGAAATTTGCGATCAAACCGTAGCCCGGATCACGATGCGCCCAAAAGGAAAATTGCTTAGAATTGTGTGTACTTCAATCCATCTTTTGTGAGCATTTTGATTTGAGGCCATCTTGATGGTGCAAATCTGTGTTGAAGTGGGCATCAGGTTGTTAACTTCTGTTAATTTCTGTTTAGTGTTGCTGTTATTATTTTGTTGCAACTTTGGTTGATGATTGTGACAAATCCATGAGGCCTATTGCATTGATTCTTTTTCCTATGTGTTAAGCATCATGTGTACTTCATTTCCATGCTTTAAATTTTCATGTTTGGGTGCTCTACCTATATTAAATCTTGCTCCAAAGTGGTGATCCTGATGTTAATGTGCTGCTGTGCTGAAAACTGTTAATTTGTTGCAACTTCGGGAGACGGTTGCGTCGCAACCGTTTATCGGAATTGAGTGATTCCAATTGCATATTATTAAGCATCATGTATACTTCCATTATATGTATTGCATTGTCATGATATACTTGCTTGTTGTATAGTTATTGAGCTCCAAAGTTTCTATCCCGCTGTTTTTGACAGTCACCTCTGTTTTTCTCCAAGTCTGTAACGTTCCGATGCAATGTTGCATGCTTAATATCTTTTGATCTATGATTCCTATTTGCATGATTCTTTTTTCCATGCCTTACCTGTCATGTCTACTTTAGTTCCATATCATTTGTGAGCATGTTTGCATTGATTATCCTGTTTATGCGTTGCTCTAAAGTGTGCTTCGTGATGTTGGCAGATTGTGCCCGTAACTTGTTTTGCTTATATCTTATTAACCGTAACTCCGTTTGGAGTGTTCCTTATATGTAACTTGATTAGTTTTTCGTGTACTGTGTGTTTATGCTATTGTTTGCTGTTGTTAACCAACCTAAAACATGGTTTAGGACAGAACAGTACCAATGTTTTAATCATCGTGCGGTACTTAGTGTTATGCCATGTTTAGGTTGTGCCTCACTTAAATTGACTAGCATAGATAGTTTACTTTGTGTTTCACTTCTTGACATGTTTGTGTGCTATGCCATGCTTGCTGGAGTTGCCATGTTAACAACCTTTGTTGGTCACCTGTATCTAAACAACTTGAACCTTTCCAAATGAGCGGTATCGTCGTGTGTGACGAGTACTCCACTTAACCTGTTAGTAACCGCTCTCGACGGTAGGTGCGATGTCTCATGTTGCCTTCTAGTTGATGCTTTCTCGTGTTTGCCTCGTAGTAATAGATGTTTGCTTGTTGATTGCTTTCCAGTGTTTATCGTCTTGTGTGCTTCCGCGGGTACCTCTCGGAGCCGATGCGAGCTTGCGATCCACTACACCTTCGGAACCCGACTTATTAACAGGCAAGGACTATGCACTACTTATGATCCATTCTATTTCAACCAGCGGTTTGCATGCTAGTCTAGGTTAGGTTCGATGTTTGATCCTACCACATGTTTACAACCTCTTTGAAACCGATACAGCCATGTACCTTCCAAGCAAACCTTGTACTGCTATATTACTATTGCTCGTTGCTCAGCCCCTGCTTAGTATGCATGCTTAGGATGCTACGATGTTACCTTGTTACTCCTTGGTTTTGGGATATCACATTATTATATTGTTGTGGATGATATGATTATTATAATGTTGACTATATTCGACGAAGGATGGAAGGTCTAGGCTATCCCGCCCCGATGCTTTGTTCCATTCGAGTCACCTAGGAACCAAGTTCCGGGTATTGGTTTTAAGACTGAGCGTGCCTAACCGCGTGTGGGATTTTATGGGGTCCCCTTTTCTTACCTACCTAGCTTCAAACATTTCTAGTGGTGGCTCGAGCTGATTTACCATTTGAAACCCGTGTGTGTGCTGGTCAGCTGCCAGTAGTTTTCAAACAACTCGGGCCAGCGGAGACAGAGTTCCTCTGTTGGTCCACACTGGTGATCTAGGGAAGTCCCCTGTTATATAGGTGAGGCTAACCCCGACCTTGGCCACACGGAAGATTCTGATCCGAGAGCGTGGCCGGCTTTTGGGTTGGGTGTCGACTCCCCGGGGGCCACCCGGATTTGTTCGTTGTTAGCTAGAGGGACATGTCGTTTCGGATCTCTTGGAACTAAGTCATAAAATGGTTTCCTATAATGGGTAGCAACTGAGAGAGATGGACGTGCGTGCGGAGCCTTGTAATGGGAAGTTGGTACACCCCTGCAGGGTTAAATCTTTTCGAGAAGCCGTGTCCACGGCTATGGACGACTTGAGACCTACTCCTTGTTCATAGACAACAACAACTGAGATAATCTTAATATAACTTGATCAACGTGTGTGTGTGCCTTGACTGCTTCTTCTTCGTCGGGATGCGAAGAGGAGGACAAGGATAGGATAGGTGTTATGTTTGCGTAAGTAGTTGATAGCAAGACTTGTTGGAGGCGATTCCTCATCGAATGCTTGGCTTCTTACCTTACTCTCTAGATCGTTAGCCACTTCATAAATGCTAGTGCGGCAGTAACCTCACCACTTACCCCTTCCTTACCGTAAACTACTAGTTTTCCTAGAATGACGAGTGATGAAGTCCTTGCTGGGTCAGATGACCACTACAGTTGGATGTTGAGTACCTCTGTACTCATGATACTACCCTTAAACTCTTTCCAGGGTTCTTGATCGACGACAGGTATGGTGATCGACGTTTCACGTGGAGACTCGACGACGACTACTTAGGCGGATCCCGGCGGAGGGCCTGGACCCGTGTGGTTATGGGGATCGATGTTTTTCCCTTTGCCACTAGGCATTTGATTGTAGTCTGTAACCAGACATGTACCTTCCGCTGTTGTATTGTATTTGAGGCAGTTGTATGCCGATTGTATGAGATGTTGTATCCTTGTATCTGTAATGTTGTGATATCATGTTGGAAAATCCGGGGCATATGGCTTTGTCATATGTCGCGGTGGGACCGATATGTGCTTCGTCCCCGGATCTGGGTGGAAACACCTAGATCTGGAACAGTACCGCATATCGGGCCTTACAATGGTGACATCCTAAACATGCATAAGAGAGAATGAGAGGGAACTGGGATTTTATCGACATGATCAAAGAGGGGGTGCTTGCCTTGCTGACGATCAAGAGGTACTATACTTTTGACGTGAGGTTGAACTCATCTCCGAGATCAACTCCTACCAAGAAGAAGCAATCACCTAAGCACTGGAAGTAAAGCACACAATTGATAAATTATGATGCACAATCAATATGGCATGGTATGATGATGAACATGGGTGTGTTATGCTCCTGATGTTCATGTGATATGTATTGCATTGCAATGGTTCAATTTGATTTGGTGTGGGCCTTTGATATGAATTATTCCAAATATTCCATATAGCAAAATGCTACTGGTTCTTCAACATAATCAATTCAAACATGGTTGAGAGTTGCATATTTGGACAGAGCATTTTATTCTGATCAATTTTCATATAAAAACATTTCAATTCGAGTTACGGTTTAAAAGTTATTCAATTTCAAAGTTTGAACTATTTTCTGGAATTTCTGATTTAATTAAATTAGAAAAGGGGATTATTGCGCCAGCACTGCATCATGCTGACGTTAGTGGCGTTGACTGGTCCAACTGGCCAGTGGGGCCCGCCGGTCAGTGACTGGGGTTAATCCCCTCTGTTTAATTTAAACGGGGTTTAATTAAGGGGGCCTGGGGCCCATCTGTCATAGGCTCAAGGGGGATTAACACGCGGGTTAAGGCCTAACCGGCCGACGGCTTGTCGCCGGTAGCTCTGTACGCGGAGGCGCTGCGCAGGAGTGCACGGGGAGGGGGTAGGAGGGTATGGGCGTGTGCCTCGTGCTCACGCGCATTGCGTGGAGCACGCGAGGGGCCTCGAGGAGGCCTCGGGCCACGCCGGCGATGACTCGCGCGGCGGCAAGCTCACGGCCATGGCAGGGAACGGCGACTTACGACACGGGGAAAGCGCGGATAGGGGGGTTCGAGGCTGCGGCTCACCAGGAGCTCGATGGTGAGCACGGCGAGGCTGGAGAGTGACCGGAGGCGGCGAATTCGACCAAGGCGTCCTCGGCAGCCGGTGGCGAGGAATTGAAGCGGGCATCGTCTTCGGGGCGCCTCGGGCCTGATTGGAGCTTCAGCTCGAGGAAGACGGCCACGGCGGTGCCACTGGACAAGGTGGTGCGTCTTGGGGAGCACGGTGGCCACGATCTTGCTCAACGGCGGACGGCGGAAAGCTCT
This sequence comes from Bromus sterilis, assembly GCA_950022295.1. Classification (NCBI taxonomy): domain Eukaryota; kingdom Viridiplantae; phylum Streptophyta; class Magnoliopsida; order Poales; family Poaceae; genus Bromus; species Bromus sterilis. Next base: position 72,524,883 of record OX465595.1, read on the forward strand.
TGTGGCGGCTCTGGATTTAAGAAAAAAGAGGAGGAGTGCGACCGAGAGGAGAGGGGAAAGGTGCGAGCGTGCGTGGCCTATCCCCTGGCGAGGAGATGAGGTCTAGGGGGGCTGGGAACCTCCTCGGCGTCGAGGTGGCGCCGCCCTTGTGCTCTGCCTCCACCGAGCTTCTTGGCTCGGCGGGGAGGTAGACGACAAGCGCTGGGGGTGGGCTGGGCCGAGGCCAGGTGGTCCTGAGGTAAGCCAGGTAGGCCTTCTCTTTGTTTTTCATTTAATTTCTTTTCTGTTTTGTTTGTTTTGTTTTGATTTCTAAACCAAAACATTTTATAAAATTATAAAAACTTTTATGTGAGCTAATGAGACATATATAAGTCCACTCACAAAGTTTCAGAATTATTGAAATTATATTTAAATAATTTCAATGGCAAATACAATATTTATTTAATTTCCAAGGGCATTTTGGACTTTTAGAAAAATCAATGAGCATGGAGTGGGACCCTCTTCACATGAAAAGTGATCGTGCCCATTTATGAGACTTTTCAAAAAGTTCAGAGCATTTTTGAAAAAGATTTCTGTCTGGCCTTTTATTAAAAAATATTTTGGGGCTTTTCTGCTTCCCCAATTCTTTTCTTTTTGCAAAAATTTTCATGATGCAAAAATGCAAGCTTAGCAAAGCACAAACCTTAATTAGGGTTCTGACAACTGGAGACGCCGTGTGCCTATCCCCTCGCTCCTCGTTGCTTTCCCCTCTGCTTCCTCGCCATTTTGCGCACGCCCGAGAGCACGACGGAGCGCGCCGTCGTGCCCGCGCGGCCAACGGCCTCCCCTCGCCGACCCGCTTTGGCTAGCCGCCTCTCCAGCCTCGTCTTTGTCACCACCAGAGCGCAATCGAGCGGAGGCACTCCGAAGACGACGCCATCATCCCTGGGGAACGCCGCCCGCCGTGAAGTTCTTCACCGGAATTCGACGCCGACATCCCTCATCCACCTTCCCGGACCTCACCTCCGAGCTCAGGGTGAGAATCCTCATCGAACCCCCCTCCCCGCGCTCCTTCCCTTGGACCCAGTTGTCGGCTTCCTGTCGGCCGAGCGCCACCGCCGCGGAGCTCGACGCTGGCGTGGCCTCAGGCCTCCCCTGCGCCGCCCGTTCGCTCCATGTGATGCGCGTGTCCACGCTGTGACCGTAGACGCCCTTGGCTCAGCATACCGTGGTCGGAACCGCCGACAGCAGCGGGCGCCGCCGTGCGGGAGGGCCACCGGCTACTCAACATCGGCAAGCCGACGTGGCCCGGGCTAGTTAGGGCACTAAGCACCCCACTTAACCCCCCACAGTCACTTACAGGTGGGCCCTACCCCCTGCTAATCCACTAGATTAGTTTAAAACAAAACAAAACGTTTTAATTAACCACAGTGACACTTACAGGTGGGTCCCCCCTGTCCGAGGCCCCCTGACGCCAGCATGATGTCATGCTGACGCAGTAATGCATTTTCTATTAAAAAATATTGCAGAAAAGGCAGAAATTCATTTAAAATTTGAAAATTAATAACTAATTCATACTAACTCCAAATGGGGCATATAATATGTCTAAAATTATCATAAAAATGCAAGTAATGTGAATATGGACTTTTTTCATGTTTGACCAATTTAAATTGGGTGAACAGTAGCATTTGTCCATATGCATTGTTTGAACCTCGTCAGCATGGCAAGCAAACCCCCATTGACCATGTCGATAAAATCCCACTTCCCTCTCTGTCTCGCTTATGCATTGTTTAGGATGATTACCGTGCTACGTTTCTACCGCATAGATGAACCCATTCCTTTGAATGACCTATCATTTGTCACAGTAGTAGGCAAACCACAATCCTAGCTGATGTAGGAGTTGATTGATATCATGTGGCCCCTGCAACTGTTACTGCTTATTGCATGCTTAGAGTGATACAATGTTGGTACTGTTATGTGAGTCGGGATGGTAGCAATCATGTTGATGATGGTGGAAATGTGTTGGTGAATCTACCCTAATACAAGGTGAACGATGAGAGGCTGTTTAGGAGTACACAGTGGGTTGTCTCATTGAACACCGCCCTAAGTCCGAGTTCTTGTGTGGTGATCCAAGATAAAGACTACAACCACACATTGGGCTCACTGACCCCTCTCAATCTACTAACTCATCCCTTTCGATGTCCAGATGTCGTCGTAGTTCGAAGTTCTGGTAGGTTTGTGGCACGGCCTGCTAAGTGCGAGAACGGCTCAACCGAGACCGGCTTGGGGCCCTGCACACATCATCTGGGTCCACTTCGGTAAACCGGCCGGGTTCACGATAGTGGAAACCAACCCAGGTAGGCGGCTTTCTTGGACTAGATCGTCTATTAGGTAACAGTTGTGGTGAGCATCCTCGCCGGCACCCCTTGAATGGTGACGAAACCTGGCGGTAACTGATGGTCATGTGTTTGTAGCGGTACACCCCTGCAGGGTTAACAAAACTATTCGAATAGCCGCGTCCGCGGTTATGGACTGCTTGGAAAGCTTAGCTTGATTATTAGACAACTTGAACTGGATACTTATAAAACTTGCCAAGATAAGGGTGAGTGCTATGGCGTGCTTTCTCGTGGGAAGTCGAGGAAGGCACCATAGTGGTGTAATAGGTTCGAGATTTTAGTGGACTCGTGTACGCCTCTTACCTCAAGTCTGGTACTCGTAGTTCAGGACTAGCCAAGTCAAAGCTGCCACTTCTGCTTATGAACCCCACCTCCCTTTACCTTGATACATGTGCATGAGTAGTATAGTTCCTACGTAAGTCTTGCTGAGTACGACTTTGTACTCACGTTTGCTTATTTTATGTTTTAGATGATCCCACTGACCCCGAAGGTGGTTTCTTCCTGGAGCTCGACGACTGATCAAGCTAGTGTAGTCCCAGTCAGACGACTGGTCCCTCGTGGAAGGGCTTGTTTATGGATAAGGCTTCTTAAGCCATTTGTTAAAATTGTCTGTACTCATACCTACTTTGCTTCCGCATGTTTGATGTAATGTTGGACCACAGTCTTGTGATCTCTGTGTGCACTCTGTAAGAGTTATCAATAAAGATGTAAACTTTGTAGAGAATTGCAATGATACCTGCTGTTCATACTAGACATGTGTGCTGCGTGTATGATTATATCATGCATGTCTTAGTATGGGTTTTCGAGACCTTAGTTGTGATCTCGCTGGCGGTCTTCTATACACCAAGTGGCCCTTAGATGTGCGCAGCTTGGGGCATCGCGATGCGATTGTTCGTGACTCCGTCACGTGCACACTTTGATGTATGATCGAGCCCGCCCTAGACCCCGACTAAGTGATCGGGCTGGAGTAAGTCTATGTAAGGGTTATAATACAATCGATAGTATGGTTGAGGCGACTTGTATATGAGTATGGGAGTTCACCACCCATAACATTTAGACTTGTGTGCGAACAATGAGGACCCATCTCAGTTGATCATCCGGCCTGTATGGGATGCTCCTCACGTTCGATGCTTTCCGAGAACGTTTTGTTCTTGGCCTTGTCTGCTTAGACAAGTGGGTACGGTTCTCGGCTCTCCATATGATTGTGTTGTAGCGAGTCTTGCATATGCTAACCCCGGGTCCCGACAGACTTGGTATCCGAGCCGAACTGACTGTAGGATTATCATCCTTGGTCGAAGTTGAGTCTAGCCTTCAATAGTTATATAGTTACTCTGGGTATATAAGGGAACAACATAAGGGTTCTTTTTTCTCCTTACCCTCCTCGTTCTGAGTTCTGAGTCACCCTCATGTTATTCTACGGGAAGATAGGACTAGGCTCATCTATGTCTTACTAGAACATCTCGTTGATTGCTTCCTTGTAGCCGTAGGAAAGTTGTGTTCGGTTTTGTAGAGTCGTTGTGCTTCCTATTTTGAGACTTCCTATGTAAGTGCTGTTGAAATGTTGTGAGGATTTCCATTTCTCTTGCAATTACAACCGTTATGCTTTCCAAGTCATTTCAGGTTTCTTCATAATATGATGCATTTGAAAAATCCTTCTATCTATTTCGGATGTCTTTCCAGTACATTTTCTAGGTGGCATTCCCGACATCTCCATAGAGTTTTTTGTAGGTTTTCTAGAAACCTATATTGATGCATTTGCAGTTCTTCCTCCCAGTTTAGATCTCTTCTAGCCAGAATAAACCACAATAACCATCGTGTTGGGGTACTTTGCTACTCTGACATAATTTTTGTAGCCCCTAGTAAGCCGTGGTCATCCTCTAGTAAAACTACCCAGTAACCCAACTCCTTAAACCTAGTCACCCGACAGATGTGTAGAGTTCATAGTGGATCTTATGCCAGGCACCGCACCAATTTCCAGACGCCGATACAAAATGGCCCCACGTGAGTTAGCTGAGCTTAAAATACAACTTGAAGCTTTGTTGGCAAAAGTCTTCATCCGCCCTAGCTCATCGCCATGGGGTTGCCCTGTTCTGTTCGTAACGAAGAAAGATGGAACAGAAAGGATGTGCGTAGACCATCGCCCGCTAAAGAGAAGACCGTCTCAGTGACGAGTACCCCTCATTCCTCCGGCAGACTTCTGAATCTCGGGACGAGATTCTTTTGAGTGGGGGCGAGTTATCAAAACCCTCTGTTAGGTATGTGCTAGGATCAAGTCTCACTTTGCATCATGTAAAAATTTCAATTGAATTTGAATTGGGGAAGGCAGAAGCCCTAAATTGAATTTAATTCAAATGGTCAGAAATAAAGTTGCTCCAAAAATTCTTGTTTGACTTTTGAAAATTCACATAAATGAGTGTGATCACATATAAAGTGATCTAGTAGCATTCCCATGCTCATGGAATTTTCAAAAATTCAAACAGGAGCTTGGATTTAAATATAAACCCTTATTTGAATTAAATTTCAAATAATCTGAATTTTAAAAATGCCCAAACTTTATAAGTGGCTAGCTATATGCATTAAAAGTCCACATAAAAATTTGGCGCATTTTATAAAATGCCTAGCTATTTTTAATAGCAGGTAAAACAAATTAGCAGAAAGAATAAAAAGTAAACAAGAAAAACAGAGAAGGCAGCCCACCTTACCTGGGCCTGCAGCCTTTGGGCCCAGCCCAAAGGGGCACAGGGGTCTTCTTTCCCAACCCCGCGCCCCCAAGCTGCTCGGTGGAAAGCCACCCGAGCCGCCGACGCCCTCGAGCCACGCCTGGCCTCCACCTGCCCCTCCCAAGCCTCCTAGACGCGCCACAACGACAATGGAGATGCCGTGTGCCTATCCCCTCGCTCCTCGTTTCTTTCCCCTCTGCTTCCTTGCCATTTTGCGCGCGCCATCGTGCCCGCGCGGCCAACGGCCTCCCCTCGCCGAGTCGCTTTGTCTAGGCGCCTCTCCAGCCTCTTCTTCGTCACCACCAGGGCGCAATCGAGCGGAGGCACTCCGAAGACGACGCCATCGTCCCCGAGGAACGCCGGCCGCCGTGAAGTTCTTCACTGGAATTCGACGCCGACATCCCTCATCCGCCTTCCCCGACCTCACCTCCGTGCTCACGGTGAGAATCCGCATCGAACCCCCCTCCCCGCGCTCCTTCCCGTGGCCCAGTCGTCGGCTTCCTCTCGGCTAAGCGCCGCCGCCGCGGAGCTCAACGCCGGCGTGTCCTAAGGCCTCCCCTGGGCCGCCCGTTCACTCCATGTGATGCGCGCATCCACGCTGTGCCCGTAGACGCCCTTGGCTCAGCAAACCGTGGCTGGAACCGCCGACAGCAGCGGGCGCCGCCGTGCGGGAGGGCCACCGGCGACTCAACGCCGGCAAGCCGACGTGGCCCGGGCTAGTTAGGGCACTAATCACCACACTTAACCCCCCCCACAGTCACTTACAGGTGGGCCCGACCCGCTGCTAATCCACTGTATTAGTTTAAAACAAAACAAAACGTTTTAATTAACCACAGTGACACTTATAGGTGGGACCCCCTGTCAGAGGCCCCCTGATGCAAGCATGATGTCATGCTGACGTAGTAATGCATTTTCTATTAAAAAATATTGCAGAAAAGGCAGAAATTCATTTAAACTTTGAAAATTAATAACTAATTCATACTAACTCCAAATGGGGCATATAATATGTCTAAAATTATCAGAAAAATGCAAGGAATGTGAATATGGACTTTGTTTTCATGTTTGACCAATTTAAATTGGGTGAACATTAGCATTTGTCCATATGGAATTAATTTGAATTCAAATTTGGAGTGAATTTGTAAATGACTTCGCATTCCACTTCTTTTAAATGGAATTGTACCCACATTGAAACCATGAACATCACCATTACAATCTTATTCATGTGATTGTGCATTGTACATGATGTTGATCCTAGGATTGTCATGTTGCTAATAGAAGTGGAACCGGAACCGTAGGCCACCCCCTTCGTTGAAGACACTGTGTTTGAACCTCGTCAGCAAGGCAAGCAAACCCCCATTGATCATGTCGATAAAATCCCACTTCCCTCTCAGTCTCGCTTATGCATTGTTTAGGATGATTACCGTGCTACGTTTCTACCGCATAGATGAACCCATTCCTTTTCATGCCTATCATTTGTCACAGTAGTAAGCAAACCACAATCCTAGCAGATGTAGGAGTTGATTGATATCATGTGGCCCCTGCAACTGTTACTGTTTATTGCATGCTTAGAGTGATACAATGTTGGTACTGTTATGTGAGTCGGGATGGTAGCAATCATGTTGATGATGGTGGAAATGTGTTGGTGAATCTACCTTAATACAAGGTGAACGACGAGAGGCTGTGTAGGAGTACACAGTGGGTTGTCTCGTTGAACAACGCCCTAAGTCCGAGTTCTTGTGTGGTGATCCAAGATAAAGAGTACAACCACACATTGGGCCCATTGACGCCTCTCAACCTACTAACTCATCCCTTTCGATGTCCAGATGTCGCAGTAGTTCGGAGTTCTGGTAGGTTTGTGGCACGGCCTGCTAAGTGCGAGAACGGCTCAACCGAGACTGGCTTGGGGCCCTGCACACATCATCTAGGTCCACTTCGGTAAACCGTCCGGGTTCACGATAGTGGAAACCAACCCAGGTAGGCGGCTTTCTTGGACTAGATCGGCTACGAGGTAAAAGTTGTGGTGAGCATCCTCGCCGGCACCCCTTGAATGGTGACGAGACCTGGCGGTAACTGATGGTTATGTGTGTGTAGCGGTACACCCCTGCAGGGTTAACAAAACTATTCGAATAGCCGCGTCCGCGGCTATGGACTGCTTGGAAAGCTTAGCTTGATTATTAGACAACTTGAACTGGATACTTATAAAACTTGCCAAGATAAGCGTGAGTGCTATGGCGTGCTTTCTCGTGGGAAGTCGAGGAAGGCACCATAGTGGTGTAATTGGTTGGAGATTTTAGTGGACTTGTGTACGCTTCTTACCTCAAGTCTGGTACTCGTAGTTCAGGACTCGCCGAGTCAAAGCTGGCACTTCTTCTTATGAACCCCACCTCCCTTTACCTTGATACATGTGCATGAGTAGTATAGTTCCTACGTAAGTCTTGCTGAGTACGACTTTTTACTCACGTTTGCTTATTCTATGTTTTAGATGATCCCACTGACCCCGAAGGTGGTTTCTTCCTAGAGCTCGACGAATGATCAAGCTAGTGTAGTCCCGGTCAGACGACTGGTCCCTCGTGGAAGGGCTTTTTTATAGATAAGGTTTCTTAAGCCATTTGTTAAACTTGTCTGTACTCAGACCTACTTTGCTTCCGCATGTTTGATGTAATGTTGGATCATAGTCTTGTGATCTCTGTGTGCACTCTGTAAGAGTTATCAATAAAGATGTAAACTTTGTAGAGAATTGAAATGATACCTGCTGTTCATACTAGACATGTGTGTTGCGTGTATGATTATATCATGCATGTCTTAGTATGGGTTTTCGAGAACTTAGTTGTGATTTGGCTGGCGGTCTTTTATACACCAAGTGGCCCTTAGATGTGCGCAGCTTGGAGCATCGCGATGCGATTGTTCGTGACTCCGTCACGTGCACAATTTGATGTATGATCAAGCCCGCCCTAAACCCCGACTAAGTGATCGGGCTGGAGTAAGTCTATGTAAGGGTTATAATACAATGGATAGTATGGTTGAGGCGACTTGTCTATGAGTATGGGAGTTCACCACCCATAACATTTAGACTTGTGCGCGAACGATGAGGACTCATCTCAGTTGATCATCCACCCTGGATGAGATGCTCCTCACGTTCGATGCTTTCCGAGAACGTTCTGTGCTTGGCCTTGTCTGCTTAGACAAGTGGGTACGGTTCTCGACTCTCCATATGATTGTGTTGTAGCGAGTCTTGCATACGCTAACCCTGGGTCCCGAGAGTACGGCACGCAAACGTGACCACACAAACTCATGGGGGCTACAAGTCAATCTATCCTATGAGTCAATTACCGATACACTGCTATTCTGAATCGACTCAGGGGGCTACAGATACAGACATTATCAAAAAATATTCGGTTCCATACATTATGCAAAAAACATTCAAAGTCAGGAATAAAACCGACTTATGGAATCAATGGAAATACATAAACTTTCATTTATCAAAACAGCCGAGTCTTACATAAAAAGAGGCAGCCTTAGAAAGCCAAACTTGGCAAGATACTACTAAAACTACAGCTTCAGTCATCATCTTCAGAGTCGGCTTCATCTTCAGGTGAAGAGATCCGAACTTCTTCTTCATTATTGTAGAACTCTTCATCACTGCTAATAGAACTCTCCATGCAGCAACATGCTCGATCGCCATCCAAGTCGAAGATTCTAGCCCACAAGGTTTCGTCACCATCATATCTAAAAACAATGGTGTCACCTCTTGAGATATTACTGGAACGAAGAAAAGTTTTCCAACCTTTCTCCAAGAACATGGAGTTTTGGCTAGAAAAGCTGGTAGCCACCCAAACTGGTCCATGAGGACATCCATCAGATCGGAGCCAAAGACCCGAAGGCCTTGAATCAATCACAAGTTGAGTGAAATACTCAGGGAGTTTGATCCAGCAACGAATCGTTTGGATATGAACCAAGAACTCACTCCTCTCAAGAGAAGAAGCGGGAGATTCAGAAGGAGAGGCCCCACGAGCGCTTCTTCCCCTACCTCTACCACGGCCACGACCAAAAGCACCGGAACCGGGCTTGTTGGCTACCAGAGGAGCATGTGCTTCTAGCTTGGGTGCCATGGGGAAAACTAGTAAAGGGAAAAGAGGAAGAAGAAGGTACGGGCACTTGAAAGATAAAGCTACCCGATGGTTATTTATAGTAGATACGAGGAGGAAATCAATCAATACCAACTACCCATGGTAAATAACATTTATGGAAAGACTCCTTGATTCCCACTACAACATCAATGCCTACCAGCCGGCGTTTGGGGCAGTGTGACCATAAATACCATAAAGGATTTTTGACTGAAAAGGTCAAAAGAAAATTTTAAAACTTAAAAGATGAAACGAAGAGATAAAGAGAAGATAGATACCGACTCTCTGTAAAACTCAAAAATAGGTGAGAGTCGATCTATCTGAATCAGAGAGTCGGCAACCACAATGACAACGAAAAGATTGACGTGAAGACTGAAGCATCACACCAATCCCGCGGGCTAATGTCGGGGGGGGGGGGGGTGGAATAAAGCCCAGACCCGACATTAGGTCTATAGGCCGACTCGCCTACTGAAGGCCCACGAGAGAAGAACCGGCCCAAGTCCGGTAGTGACAAGGAAAGAAGATCGAAGCCGTAGAAGGAATTCAACTTGCCTTGTATAGCACATAGCATATTTGTAAAGTAGAGTAGGACTCCACCTCGTGTCGGAGTCGGACTCACGGAATCCTGGGACCCGTCTCCTTTATAAGCTGAGGCCCATGGAATCCAGGGTCAGGAACAATCTTAGCCTAAGACAGGTCTAGACATTTCTCGGCGTAACCTAGATCTTATCGACACTAAGATTATGACCGGCCCTCTAGTAATCGATCAAACCGACTCTTCTTTCGAGAGTAGGAACTCATAATAAGAGGAAGCAGGAGTAGGCTTTTACCTCGAGACAAAGAGGGGATGAAACCTTGGTAAATCGCCGAGTCTCGTGTTGACGTCGACTCTCTCCACGAAATCGCCACGCAGCAAAGGTCCCATGTTAAGTTCGACTCTTAGGACATCTGCCGTGACTTTCCCACGACAGAATCCCTGGACCCGACGCCTTTATAAGTTGAGGCCCATGGAATCCAGGGTCACAAACAATTTTAGCTTAAGATAGGACTAGACACTTGTCGGTGTAACCTAGATCTCATCGAGACTAAGTTTACGACCGACTCTCTTATAATCGATCAAACCGACTCTTCTTTCGAGAGTCAGAACCCATAATAAGAGCAAGTAGGAGTAGGCTTTACCTCGAGACAAAGAGGGGCTGAAACCTGAGTAAATCGCCGAGTCTCTTGTCTATGTCGACCCTGTCCACGAAATCGCCTCGCAGTAAAGGTCCCATGTTAAGTTCGACTCTTCGGATATCTGTCGTGACTTTCCCACGACAAGTCCACGCCGAGCTGGAGAAGGATCGCCAAGGATTGGCTGAGCAGTCAGATCGGATGAACGTTGAAAAATGCCGATTGGAAGCCACAGTCCGGGAGTACAAGGCCGCACATGGCATTGTGCCGTCTGTAATTCAACCCGCAGTACTGGAAGATCTTTGCACCACAGGCCGAGCAGTCGGCAGGGAGCTGGCAGGGACCCAGCAACTAGCAGCATCCACCATTGTTCCACAACTTGCGTATAGTTCTCTGGTGAAGAACCTGAGAGCTGCCGAGCAGATTTCCCAAGAACTTGAGAACTTGGAGGGAGAAGAGCCGCGAGAGAGGACGAGCCGAATGCGCGATCTTCTGGCAGCAGCAAGCCAACGCAGAAGGCATCAACAAAGCAACCCTAGAGGCCCGTGGCATCAGCAAAGTCAGCTCGGCCGAGTGTGGGTACAAATCAGCAGCAAAATGCGCCACCTCGGCAGAAAAGACACACATCTTCACCGCATGGGAACCAACCTCGGAGTCGGAGGAATCAAGGGGCTAGACACAGTCGGATGGACGAGCCAACAGTGGGCAGTCGGCAGCTGGAGCAACCGGCGGCGTCAGTTCGGCCCGCTGTCAGTTTGCGCTTAGGCCCCCGCGCAATCGCGGACAATGGTGCAGGGCACCGCATCGAGCAGCTGTTGAAAGATCAGCAGCATGAAGAAGAAGCACAAGCTGGTCTATCCTGTTTTGGGCCACGCGTTCGGCAGGAGAAGTTCCCCAAAGGTTTCACATTGCCCAGGGACACCCCCAAGTACAATGGATCAGTCAAGCCGCAGGATTGGCTGGTCGATTGTATGACCGCAATCGGCAACGCGGGAGGCAATCGGCACGTGGCAGTTCGCTATGCACCTCTCATGCTCCAAGGGTCAGCTTGGTCCTGGCTGAATAGCTTGCCCAGCAACAGCATCAACTGATGGGAAGATTTTGACGATGCATTCGTGCGCAATTTCATTGGCACGTATGAGCGGCCAGGTCTGCCCTGACATTTGTCTTTGTGTGTGCAAGGGAAGGACGAGCCCCTCCGCGATTACCTTCAGTGGTGGATCAAGCTCAGGAACACTTGCGGGGGAGTTCATGAAATCCAAGCCATACAGTACTTCACTGATGGATGCTTGGATCGGTCAATGCCGAAGCACAAGCTCCTGCGCAAGGAAATCACACCACTGGACGATCTGATGAAGATCGCCAATTCGTTCTCTGCCTCAAATTCAGCAATGTGCCCGATCCAGTTGAGTGCTAAGGGCCTCATTCAAGAGCAATCTTCGGGGCATCAGCAACAATCGGCAAAGGCAAGAGGCTCCGCTCCCAATCAGCGTGAGACGCGCGACTTGAAGCTCAACAACAACACTTCAACAACGCCACCCCCAACTTCAACAACAACAACTTCAGCAACAAGAGGAAGGATGAGCAGCCGGATGCTCAATATGGCAATCGGCAGGTAGCTGTTGTTCAGCAGAAAGATGCACCAGGGGCTGAAGGAGGCAGTCGAAGGATGAAGTCCGGTGAAAGACCGTAAGGGGAAGTTAGCCCCCCATACACGTTCAAGGACATGATGAACCAGCCGTGCAAGATGCACAGCGGAGTCGGCAAGCCCGCAACGCACACCACTCAGGAGTATATTTGGGTGAAGCGCTTGGCACAGAGAGAAGGAGTAAACCTCCCACCACCCCGACCCCACCCCCAGGTCCACCACCTATGAATGCTCGCAACCAGTTCTCGCGCCAATATGCATCATACATGATCTTCACCAGTGAGTCAGATGACAAGGGCAGTCGGAGGGCCCGTGACCAAGCAGTAAATGCTACCATGCCAGCAGTCCCCCAGTACATGGGCTGGTCAGATAGTTTCATTACATGGGGAAGGGAGGACCACCCAAGCATGATGCCGAATCCAGGAAACTATGCACTAGTGGTGGATGTTGTTCTGACAGCACCACAATATTCATGATGATTCACCAGAACCCTTATCGATGGGGGCAGTGCCATGAAAATCTCTATCGCAAGACCATAATCAAGCTCGGCATCAGCGAGAGTGAGCTGCACCCCATTCAGACCATGTTCCATGGCATTGTGCCCCATATGTCATGTACTCCGCTGGGCCGCATCCGAATGGACGTAGTGTTCGACACCGAGGAAAATTTTTGTTGCGAGCCGATCTGGTTCGAGGTGGCCGATCTAAGCAGTCAATATCATCTTCTGATTGGAGTGCCCGCAATCACAAAATTCATGCTGAATGTATTCCATTCATACCTGAAGATGAATCTCCCAGGTCCGAATGGTATCACCGCTGTGTGCAGCGACTACAAGAAGTCCCTGGAGTGCTCATCCGATGGCTCCAAGTTGGTCGATTCCCTAGTCATTGATGCAGAGCGGCGCTAGCTCGAGAGAGTGGTGGCAATGGATCAAGCTCAGATCAAAGCACCCCTGCCGGTTGGGAAGAACAAGATATCGGACGACGAGACCCAGTTCCAAGAGGACAATGATAGCAATAGGATTTCTCTAGATTCCGCCGACCCAACCAAGTGCGTGGTCGTCGGAGCCGGACTGAGCAGAAAATAGGAAGGCGAGCTCGTCAAGTTCCTTCGTGAGAATCTGGACATATTTGCATGGTCTCCACAAGACATGCCTGGGGTGCCGAGGGAACTCGCCGAGCACAAGATTCACATCCGGCCAGGATCCAAGCCGATCAAGCAGTCGCTTCGACGTTTTTCCGAAGACAAGATAAGAGCAATCGGCGAGGAGATCGCCAAATTTCTCGCAGCTGGTTTCATCATGGAAGTGTTCTATCCGGACTGGTTAGAAAACCCAGTTCTGGTTATGAAGAAGAATGGGACCTGACGCATGTGTATCGATTACACTTGCCTAAACAAGGCCTTCCCCAAGGATCCTTTTTCTTTGCCACATATCGACCAAGTCATTGACTCTACGACTGGCTGTCAGCTCCTATCTTGTCTGGATGCCACTGTTGGCTATCACCAGATCAAACTTGCTGTAGAAGATCAAATAAAGATTGCATTTATCACCACCTTTGGTTCTTATTGCTATATCACCATGCCCTTTGGCCTAAAAAATGGCGGTGCAACTTATTAGCGTACTATGCAGGGATATGTCCGACCTCAGCTCGGCCGAAACATTCATGTATATGTAGATGACTTGGTGGTGATGTCAGTCCAAGGGATGACACTGCTAGAAGATCTCCGAGAGACATTTGCAAATTTGCGCACCTACAAGATCAACCTCAATCAAGAGAAGTGTGTATTCGGCATTCCATCCGGCAAGCTGCTCGGATTCCTTGTGTCTGAAAGAGGAATCGAGTGCAACCCTGAGAATATTGCAGCAATCGACCGGATGAACAAGCCCAGAAACCTCAAAGATGTCTAGAAGTTCACTGGATGCTTGTCATCGCTCAACCGATTTCTCAGTCGACTGGGAAAAAAAGCAATCCCTCTGTACCAAGTAATGAAGAAGACATATAAATTCACCTGGACCCCGCAAGCGGATGAAGCATTCAAAGTACTCAAGCGTATGCTACCCATTGCTCCAGTGGTAGAGGCACCGGTTGAGAAAGAGCCAATGATGTTATATATCGCAGCCACCACTCGGGTGATCAGTATTGTGATGTTGGTTGAGCGTCCTAAAAAGGACATAGCAAAACTACCCCCACTACCAGAAGATGTGCTACGGTGTTTAGATGGCGGCAAAGAGATTGGAGCTGTACTTCCAAGTGCATCCGATCACAATCGTCAGCTCGGCACCACTAGCAGAAATCATAGGAAACCGGGATGCATCTAGCCGAGTGGCAAAATGGGCCATTGAGATTGCAAACCATGGCATCAAGTATGAGCCACGTGCTTCAATCAAATCCCAGGAACTAGAAGATTTCCTCGTCGATTGAGCTGAAACCCAGTATGATCCTCCTTGTCCGGATCCAGATTTCTGGCAAATGCACTTTGATGGTTCCAAGATGAAATCCGGACTAGGGGCAGGCATTGTTCTCAGCTCTCCAAAAGGCGACAATTTGAACTATGTGCTGCAAATTCATTTTGCGTCATCCAATAATGTGGCTTAATATGAAGCACTTGTTCACGGGGTCTGATTGGCAAAGGAGATCGGCATTCGACAGATTTTGTGTTATGGTGATTCCGATCTGGTCGTGCAAAAGTGCACTGGAAGTTGGGATGAAAATGGTGCAAACATTGAAAGCTACATATTCTTAGTGCAGCAAATGTGTGGTTTCTTTTAGGGATGTGAATTCCATCATGTTACTTGAGCTGAAAATGACGCAACAGATACATTATCCAAGTTGGGATCCACCAGAAAGTACATACCAATAGGCATCTCCTTGGAGCACAACCACAAGCCATCTATCAAGCCTTCCCCAGAATTAGAGATCATCTTTATTCCGGCCGACCTGAAGATGGCAGAAGTTGCAGACGCAAAATCAACTAAGAAGCCAATTCCGACGGAGCACTCGACCATACCAGGGGCTGCCGATTGCGCACCAGGGGCTGCTGATTACACACCAGGGGTTGCTGTCATCAGCTCGGGGACTGTTGTTGTTATGCAAGAAGCAATCGACTCCACCTCCTCCGACATGCCAGTAGTCGAAGCCGAAGCACTTATACCAGTGGTAACAGCGGTGCTGGTGGTCGTAACCGCGCCTTCATGGGCGGATCCCTTCCGTGTTTCTTGGTCGATGGCATTCTCCCCCAAGATGAAGTAGAAGCTCGACAAATCCAACATCGATCTGGCGCATTAACAATCATAAACAACGAGCTAGTGCATCACGGTGTCACTGGAGTTCTCCAGCGCTGCGTTGAAGAAGACAAGGGGCTGGAGCTGCTGCGAGATATTCACCAGGGCCAGTGTGGTCGTCACGCATCAGCTAAAACAATAGTTTCCAAGGCTTTTCACCATGGTTTCTACTGGCCGACTTTGAAAGTAGCGGAAGAAAACTTAGTAAAGTATTACAACGGTTGCCAGCATTTCAAAGCCAAGAGCCACCAACCAGCCTCAGCACTCAAACCCATCCCAATCACATGGCCCTTTGCAGCTTGAGGATTGGACATGGTCGGACCATTCAAAACAGACAGAGGTGGCATGACACATCTGCTGGTTGCGGTGGACAAGTTCACCAAGTGGATCGATGCTAGGTCGAACAAAAAATTAGATGGGATGACCACGGTCAAGTTCATAGCAGATATCACAAGCAAATATGGGTTGACGCACAACATCATCACTGACAACAACACTAACTTTTCAAAAGGGGCATTAACTCGGTATGCATCCCAGCAAGGCATTCGGCTGGACGTGGCATCTGTAGCTCACTCGCAGTCAAATGGTCAAGCAGAACGAGAAAACGGCCTCATTTTATCAGGCATCAAACCTCGATTGGTTGATCCACTTCATAGAGCACCCGGAATATGGATTGATGAGCTACCATCCGTGCTCTGGAGCTTGCACACCACACCAATCCGTTCAACTGGATTTACTCCATTCTTCCTCGTATATGGCGCAGAGGCAATTATCCCTTCTGATATTGAGTTTGACTCACCTCGTCACGCCATGTACACGGAGGAAGAAGACAAGGAAGATTGAGAGAATGGCTTCGATCTAAAAGAAGAAGAATGTCTGCTAGCCTTTTCCAGGTCGGCAATATAACAACAGAAGCTGCACCACTACCACAACAAGAAGATCCGCCCGTCGCTTTTCACAAGGGTGCCTTGGTGCTCCAGTGAATCCAGAAATCGGCGGGCCAGCACAAGTTGTCGTCCCCTTGGGAAGGTCCATTCATCGTCAGTCGAGCACTCAAGAGTAATGCATACTACCTCATCGACTGCACCAAGCCGACCTGATACATAGATACTTCAGGAGAAGAAACGGAGTGTCCCTGGAGCGCCGAGCTGTTATGCTTGTTTTACAGTTGAATTGTACAATTGCATCTTTACCTTTGCAATGTTATCAATGAAGTCAACATGCGTCCATGAGACTGCATTCGTGTTGGGTCTCGCAGCAGAAAACAATAATTTTTCTAACTAGCGTCGCCCTTAACCCAAGATCTATCTAGCTGTAATACTGTAACGGAAAGACTTGCGGAAACATACCTCGGGGTGTAGTCCATTGCGCGGGAAACGTCCCCACAAACGTGGTTGACGTAGCCGATCAAGGTTCACAGCCCTTTGGCTGTGTTGAGCACCAGGATGGGTGTAGTGCCACACATGTAGCACCTCATAGTACTCGCACACATACGAGACTCGATGACGACCTCCGTTCTCCGATCCAGCGAAGGTGGCGGAAGCAGACCTCCGGAACCAGAGTTTCAGCAGCACGACGGCGTGCGTATAGTGGAGACATCCCCAACCCAGTGTAGACTCCAAACAAGGGGAGTCCGCTCATAGGAGGGAGAAATAGGGAGAGAGAGATCTACAGAATTTATCTGTATTTTTCAGGAATTTTCTGTGTTGAAAAACGGGGACCCTCCACATCTATATATAGGGGCAAACGGGGTGCGCGGGCACTTAGCTAGGCGAGGTGGTACTAATACCACCACCCTAGCCGTGCGCACATGGCCGTGGCCATGCCATGCATGTGGCCGGCGGCGGCGCACAAGGCCTAGTGGCCAAGTGGCCTTTGGTGGCCGTGGTGGCTATGGGCCCCATGGCCCATGCGCCACCCACCCCTTTTTTTTTCTTTTATTCCTTTTTTTCTTTCTTCTTTCTTTAAAGAAAAAAAAAACCAAAAGAATATTATTCCATTAATTATTTAAATTATATTTTAATATGTAATTCATTTAATTAAATAATAAAACATATCTAAATAACTTTCCGAACAATCCGAAAACACGGAACCTTTTCCGTCTCCCTCCGAAACGATTTCAGAGTTCTCTCTCATATCTCCGGTAACTACGATAGTTCCGGAAAGGTCTCCGATATTCATCGAGCCCTTAAGTGTGTTACCCTACGGTCCGAGAACACTCCAGTCATGACCGAGACAAAGGCTATGACCAATGATCAATAGCGGGACCTGGATGCCCATAATGACCCTTGTGCATTCCGGAAGTAACCGATTGAACCGTACACGTTGTATACCATTCCCTTTGTCATGCGATACTAGATTAGTCCAAGATTCGATCAACTGCATCCAATGCATTAGTTCTATCTTGTTACCGACAAATCTTTATTCACTCGTTCCGTGATATTCATCCTTGTGACCTAGTCACATGCTGCGCAGCTTTATGGATGCAATCTCACCGAGTTGGCCATGAACTATCTTTCCATTATATGGATTGACAAATCCCGCTCTTGAATCAACACTCCTCAACATATCCCATTGGATAGCCAAAGATACACCTTTATGGTCACCATGTTTCAGTGTGACGGTTAATGCACTCAAAGCATCCTCAGAAGATAGCAA
Source organism: Bromus sterilis (assembly GCA_950022295.1). NCBI lineage: Eukaryota > Viridiplantae > Streptophyta > Magnoliopsida > Poales > Poaceae > Bromus > Bromus sterilis. The sequence continues at coordinate 72,542,864 of OX465595.1, forward strand.
TTATGCGTGATCTCACGGACAAAGGAACAGGCTACTACGTTCTGTAATTACAACACTGAAATTTTACGATTTGATCATGTTGCAATGCTTGCATTGGGTAATGTTCATCACGCCATTCCTTCAATGAGGTGACCTTACCATCAATTGACTTGATTGTCCATGATCGTGAAACCATAATCATCAGTTGACGATGAACTAGTCATCATGAGAGGCTGACTAGGAACTCTGGTTGTTTCTATACCACACCTTTATCATTGTTTCACTGATACAGTTCCAACACAGTATGAAACTGGTCATGAACTTATTTAGATATATTGGAATAATAATATATTATTTGCCTCTAGAGCATATATCCAACAGTCTCCCACTTGCACTAGATAGCAAATAATCTAGCTGCATATTTTCTCGATCATAATCATCTTATCATATAAGTGTTTATTGATCATCTTGCTCATGGAAGAGGTTTCATCAACGATCTGTACCCGTTTATATTCGTATGTTCCTTTGCAACAGGTATTGGTCAACTTGCTTGATATACCCTTCATTATCTAATAATTCTTGAATTATAAGTTTGGCGGGAGAGTGAGACTTCTTATTTTACAGTATTCTCTAATGAGAAAATGGTTTTAGTCCCTAGGACTCCCATAGTCATGTATACTAAAAAATACACTCAACCAGAAGTCTAAACTTCTTACGCTAAACTTTATTCAACCTTCTACTTCCTTAAGTAGATATTTATATTTTGTAGAGTTTTGGTTCGTGAAATTATAGCTCACATTTCCTTTCTATTCCTTTTGGTGATATCTCTAATTCATATAGACCCAGAATAAGGCTTGCAATCGTAATCCAGTATTACATTCCAGTCTATTATCTTTTCTATCATTTAGAGTATTGTCCTCAGTTTCTCTTCAGATACTGGATGCTTGGACTTCGCTCAGGTTCTGTGTTTTTCCAACCAAGCACATCGGAACATGTTCTTCTTCTAAGAACTTTTGAGTCATTCTGTTATTGGATTCACAACTTCCGTTTTATGGTAGAATCATATGTCAAAAGTCATATAGGATCACATGTCTTGAGACAAAGTGCATCCCTATTCTTCCATTAAAACATTATTTTGTGATATTAAGGTTTTACATCCTTTATATAATTCCTAGCCACAAGAACCTTTTCTTGTTTAGGATATCATTCCAATCCTTTTGATGTTCATTACACGTGTCCTAATCTATCCTTATAGATTTTAGTGTGTGACACATCTGTATTTTGTTCATATATGATTCTCGTAATCCTTTCATCTTATTAGCCTTAATCTCCATGTATATCAATGTATATATATGAGATTGTCTTCACATATATCATCGTATATATATGAGATTCACATTGTTCTCCCATTCAAATATATCCGACATATATCTGTGAGTAAGCTTTTATTAAGTTTCTATTCTAATTATGCCAGACATAATAATATTGCTCGCAAAGCTCCCACTCAGAAAATGCTCTCTGCATTCCAAGTTTTCAGGAAGTCTTCAAAGCTCCCACTCAATTTCATGAAATTGCAGTCCGTCTCAATATTTTGATTACTTCAAAATCACTTGATCAAATCAAGGTTGAGAGTTCTTTCCTTGAGGTACTATGTTCCATCTTATCGAAACATTCTTTCGTTATGCCATTTGCTACTTCTCTTCAAATTCCAAATTTGAATGTGATGCAATTTTCTTCAGGCTATGGTCCCAGTATAGTGTTTGTGAATGAAATGCCCATATTGATTTAGCATTGCTACGCTTCCGTAGTCAATCATTATTGAATTTAGCCATAACATCTTTTATGTTCCAAATCAATCTTTATGTGTTGCATCATTCTTAATAACTACCTTGTTATTCGGAATGTGAAATAACTACTTTATTTCATAGGATGTGAGCCATCCCATATGCAACTCAATATGATTTCATTTCTCCTCATTTCCTAGGTAACCATCAATCCTTCGTAATTTATGAGCAGTGTCCCTTTAGTTTCACTTAAGAAGACTCATGATTATTGTTCTGTACAGAACGTATTCATGACAATCTTCTTATTTTTAAACTAAGGCTTTAACTAATATACCATGATCATCATCAATAGCATATTTCCTCTTCTCATGGAGTCATTTCAGCGGAACGTTTTCCGTTGCGTTACTCTGTTATCTGGAGGCAGGGTCAATCACCCTGGTCAAAGAATTCACTTTTCTCCCATTGGTTTATTCCTTGAGAACCATCTTCTCATTCACCAATTCAAGCAATACAAGTTTTTCTATTTGGGAAGGTGTGTTTTACAATTGCTCACAACTCTAATACAAAGAAATTTATATCATATAAAACTTCTAGAAACTTTCTAACACCATCATCATATGGAGTCATCAGCTTCATTAAATTCATAATGGTTTCCTTATTTCATGAAGTGGGTGTTTTAACTTAATAAATTATAACAACTTTGTTCATTCAATAGTTTTAGCGTAAGGGGAATGTATTTAGACCACACTACATTTTAGCATGACTACGAATGGTTTTAGGTGCTTGAGCACTTTAAACTTCCATCTTAATTTGTGGAATTATTTCCACAAGTCTCCCATTTATGTCAAATATAATACTCATCACTTTGATCACATCGTGGTGATTTGTATTCTTATATCCAACTTCACTGTGATTCCGTAATCTCAGATTTCTGATCTTAATTGAATGCCTTGTTCAATTAATCATGCGAAGCATTTTTAATGATTATTCATGCGCTTGGTTAATACATCATTTTTGTACAATGTTTGGCGCAAGTTCTACTTTGCTAGAACTCCGTCATTAGTCATCTTGGTTGATAATAAATTCATGAGTTAATAGATCACGTATCTAATGACTTCATCATTTATGAATTCATCTCATGCATTTAATCTAATTATGACCTTTGACTTTATTGTTATTCAAAATAACTTAATCATTAAACATTGAATATCACTTGACAATTATGGTGTTTTATAAATGCTTCTATCATAATATAAACTCAATTGCAATGATAGTATAAGCACACTTTATTCATCAAACTGGAACAACTCACTTGTCTCAAAACATGAATAACTTTGTCTTGCGAGATGCAAGACATATCACTAAGTGTTCATATTCGATTGATTACAAAAGATTTATCTAATACTCTAAGTATAATTCTATGATAGATGTTTTGGTGAAATCTTTGTGGCCATCAACTGTCTTGGTTTCCATCAATCCTGGATCGCACCTCTTCCCGTCCATGCAACGGCAGACCCTGTTTTCGTAAAACAGAACAAGTATCAAATACTTATTAAACTGCAAATGTTGTATAAGGGAACAAACATTTATAACGAGTATATCAAATATATACCTTCTCCATCAACAATTTCTCCTTCAATGGGTTCAACCTCTAAATCTCGGAGGTTGACCATGAACTCAAAGAACTGAAGGCTTTCACCTCTTCCGACATAGTCATGGACAAAGTCTGTGTAACTCGGTGGAAGCGAGTGTAGCGCCGTGTTAAAAGCAGACTCCTCTGTGGTCCAATAGTCAAAGTCCTCCACGAGTTTTAGATGTATCCCATGCATCTTGGCTACGTGATTTTTCAGACAAGTGTTCTCTTCCATCTTTGTAGTAAGAAACTCATTTTCTAACTCAAATCTGGCCACTCTGAACTGATGTATAAACAATGACTTCATCATGTCGTTTGTGTCAAACGTGTCCATATCCGCATATTGTTCACGTAAATCTTGCGGAAAGCTAGTTTCTATGACACTTTTAACCATGGCGTAAGTCCTTCGACGATTATGGTAATCAAGCATTACTTTTTCATCCATGTTGTCTACTGGAGGGTCTCCCATACGCTCTTGTATCACGAACAAGAGGTTAGCTCTCTTTGAGCACAGTCCTAAGGTATAAGTACCAATCAACGAAATTTGACCCATCATCTTTAAGTCTTTCACCACGTAAGAAAGTAACCAATCCATGATACTGATTCATGTCCATTTTAATTTTCTACAAAATATTTGCAAGGAAAACAATTAAGACTAGTTCATAATAATCATATTATAGATGAGCTCACACTAAAACAATCATCCCTAAGAAGTTTTAGTTATTACATGATCCAGATTCACTATCCGTCCTCGAATATCACAACGGCCGACGGATTAGTTTCAAAGGTAGACAACTAGTTTGTGCGATCACATCCTATATGTGACTCATGCTCGATCTTTCGATCTCTAGTATTCCGAGGCCATATCTACATATGCTAGGCTCGCAAAATTGAACTTAGTGTTATATGCTGCTTAGCAAGTCCATATCGACATATGCTAGGCTTGCCAGGCCCAACCTCATGCGAACTCTAATGTATGTATGACACCCGATCGTCACGGCCTGCCTATCATAAAGAGAACCTTCCAGGTGGTGCACACTTCAGTAGAACACTTATGTTTGGCATTTTATAAGGGATCATCTTATTTTATGCTACGTCGTGTATTCTATACTAGCATGTTTTAAGATGTATGATCATGGTGGCACTAAGTCTACAGTGTCTCCATTTAAGTTTGTTTCATCATGATGAACGTACTTTCTAGTAACACATAGCAAAGTTATCACTACATCAAGATCAAGCAAACAACAATAGCCCCCTCTGCAATATAAAGTTAGACGCCTCTATTTTGAATATTGCATGTTTTACGTGGCTGCTAGGGCTTCTCATAGATCAACCGTTTCTACGAACATTGAACCACAACTCTGATTATAGATTGACTCTATTACACCCCGTACGGGGCCCTCCGTTGCAAATGCTATATCCGCTAAAGTAAGAGAGACAGACACCCCCCAGAGCCACTTTATACGGTACAAGCCGTATGTCAAGCATGGAACCAGTCTCGCGTAAGCGTACGCGTAAGGTCGGTCGGGGCCGCTTCATCAAACAATGCCACAGATATAACAAGTACACGTGAAAGGGTAACAATCGTAGAATCAACGCCCACACCCCCGATGTGTTCTATCCGCATAGCAAAACGAAACATAGATCTAGCTCCGATACCACTCTTGGGTCTCGCAGCAGAAAACAATAATTTTTCTAACTAGCGTCGCCCTTAACCGAAGATCTATCTAGCTGTAATGATGTAACAGAAAGACTTGCGGAAACATACCTCAGGGTGTAGTCCGTCGCCCGGGAAACGTTCCCGCAAACGTGGTTGATGTAGCCGATCAAGGTTCACATCCCCTTGGCTGTGTTGAGCACCCGGATGGGTGTAGTGCCACACGTGTAGAACCTCGTAGTACTCACACACATACGAGACTCGATGACGACCTCCGTTCTCCGATCCAGCGAAGGTGGCGGAAGCAGACCTCCGAAACCAGAGTTTCAGCAGCACGACGGCGTGCGTATAGTGGAGACATCCCCAACCCAGTGCAGACTCCAAACAAGGGGAATACACTCATAGGAGGGAGAAATAGGGAGAGAGAGAGATCAACATAATTTCTATGTATTTTTCTGGAATTTTCTGTGTTGAAAAACGGGGACCCTCCACATCTATATATAGGGGAAAACGGGGTGCGCGGGCACTTAGCTAGGAGAGGTGGTACTAATACCACCACCCTAGCCGTGCGCACATGGCCGTGGCCATGCCATGCATGTGGCCGGCGGCGGCGCACAAGGCCTAGTGGCCAAGTGGCCTTTGGTGGCCGTGGTGGCTATGGGCCCCATGGCCCATGCGCCACCCACCCCTTTTTTTCTTTCTTTTATTCCATTAATTATTTAAATTATATTTTAATATTTAAATCATTTAATTAAATAATAAAACATATCTAAATAACTTTCCGAACAATACGAAAACACGGAACCTTTTCCGTCTCCCTCCGAAACGATTTCGGAGTTCTCTCTCATATATCCGGTAACTCCGATAGTTCCAAAAAGGTCTCTGATATTCATCGAGCCCTTAAGTGTGTTACCCTACGGTCCGAGAACACTCCAGTCACGACCGAGAAAAAGGCTACGGCCAATGATCAATAGCGGGACCTGGATGCCCATAATGTCCCCTGTGCATTCCGGAAGTAACCGATTAAACCGTACACATTGTATACCATTCCCTTTGTCATGCGATACTAGATTAGTCCAAGATTCGATCAACTGCATCCAATGCATTAGTTCTATCTTGTTACCGACAAATCTTTATTCACTCATTCCGTGATGTTCATCCTTCTGACCTAGTCACACGCTGCGCAGCTTTATGGATGCAATCTCACCGACTTGGCCATGAAGTATCTTTCCATTATATGGATTGAAAAATCCCGCTCTTGAATCAACACTCCTCAACATATCCCATCGGATAGCCCAAGATACACCTTTATGGTCACCATGTTTCAGTGTGACGGTTAATGCACTCAAAGCATCCTCAAAAGATAGCAATTATGCGTGATCTCATGGTCAAAGGAATAGGCTACTACGTTCTGTAATTACAACACTTAACTTTTACGATTTGATCATGTTGCAATGCTTGCATTGGGTAATGTTCATCACATCATTCATTCAATGAGGTGACCTTACCATCAATTGACTTGATTGTCCATGACCGTGAAACCACAATCATGACTTGACGATAAACTAGTCATCATGAGAGGTTGATTAGGAACTCTGGTTGTTTCTATACCACACCTGTATCATTGTTTCACTTATACAGTTCCAGCACAGTATGAAACTGGTCATGAACTTATTTAGATATATTGGAATAATCATATATTATTTTCCTCTAGAGCATATATCTAACAATTCGGTCGATGCCAAGAACAAGAGCGCTTTGTTTCTCTACATTCAATTTCAGTCCTAAGGTCGGTAAAAGAGAACCCGTGGAATGGTCGGTTACCCTAGTCAGATCTACCTTAGAAAAATAAGATGAGCGGAGGGTTTGGTTGTATTACCATCTTGAACCGAATGCAGACCTCAAGTCGGCTATAATATCGGGGAAGGGTGGCCGATCAGAACCATCAATCAGAAAAATATTTTCTGAGGTATATCTAAATTGGGATTGGCCGATGGCAGATGCAATCGTCTGTGACCAGGCGGGCTGGCCAACAGTTGACAGGTAGCAATCGACCCTTTTCACATACCCTTGCCCTTGTATCAAAAGCCCCTAAGGCTTAGAAGTACTTGTCCAATTCCTTCGAGGTCTATTCTCTGATCCAACTGTAGACCAAAGGTTGACTGTAAAGTTGACAGGAATATTTGAATAAGGAATAGAAAAGGGAAAGAAAAAAGGCAATCGGCTTGAAAATGCGAGGGCAAGAGAGCATTCACATATATAAAAATACCATGTTCACAAGCAAAGATGGCCGATTGGCCGAATGTTATTTATTACATAAAAATTCACCCCTAGGGGGTGCACTTAGAGTTTTGAACAAAGTGCTGAAAAGATAAACAAGAACCAGTATTGGCGCAAATTAAGCAGCCGGAGCACCAACATTAGTATCCTCACCAGAGGGCGGAACGCTCGCTTCTGGTGGAGGGGCAATCGGATCATCAGGCGCAGCACCCTCCGGAGCAGAAGTTGCAGTGGCTTCAGGTTGTGGAGCAATTAGAGGATCCTGCGCAAGACTCTCCGACTGCTCGCTGGAGGAACCTTCACCCTCGGAGGTGCGAGCGTACTGCCCGGAGGTTGACGTAGAGGCCCGCCCACGAGTGGCAGGAGCTTGAGTTTCATCTTCATCGCTGCTGTAGAGAAGTTTTCTCAGCGAAGGTGTTGGAATCGGTGTACCATCATCCTCATGATATGGAGTATACTCCAGCGGGTTGATAACGGCGTCGAGCTCTTCAGCTTGCAGGCAGATTCGCATCTTGACTTCGCCAACATCTTCATCGGATCTGACGCGCAGGGCACCTAGAAAGTTCAAATCCAAGTTGGGATACCAGCTTATCACAATGGATAAAGAGGCCTGTATCCCAGCTTGGATAAAAGAATCGAGAAAAACCATAAATTGCCGGATTGCGGCTTTCATGTAGCGAGCCACTTCTTCAGTAGTCTCACCGGCAATCGGCGGCCTTCTGTTCGGCTAGAGCATTTGGTTAAGCTTCCGCACACACGTTTTGAAAGCACAGAGAGCACCCTTCACCAGAAGCAAGTGGGCATCAAGGGCTGCAAAAAGATCCAATGGGCCCCAAGATGCAACAGCATCAGCAACTTTGTCGGGACCTGGGGTTAGCGTATGTAATTCCGGTCACAATACAATCACATGGAGAGCCGAGAGCCGTACCCACTTGTATATGCAGACAAGGCCAAGCACAGATCACTCTCGGTAAGCATTGAACGTGAGGGGCATCCCATCCAGGCCGGATGATCAACTGAGATGGGTCCTCATCGTCCGCTCACAAGTCTAAATGCTTATGGGTGGTGAATCCCATACTCATAGACAAGTCGCCTCAACCATGTTATCGATTGAATCATAACCCTTACATAGACTTACTCCAGCCCGATCACTTAGTCGGGATCTCGGGCGGGCTCGATCATACAACAAAGTGTGCCACGTGACAGAGTCACGAGCAATCGCATTGCGATTCCCCAAGCTGCGCACATCTAAGGGCCACTTGGTGTATAAAAGACCGCCGGCAAGAACACAACTAAGCTATCGAACCCCACACTAAGACATGCATGTTATAATCATACACGCAGCATACATGTCCAGTGTAAACAGCAGGTAATCACAACATGAACTCTACAAACTCATAGTCTTTGTAACTTCTGCTAAACAGACCAGACATAGTAGTTGTATTACAAGCAGAGATCACATGACTGTGATCCAACATTACATCAAACATCAACGGAAGCAAATTATGTCTTAGTAAAGACAAGTTTAACAAATGGCTTAAGAATCCTGAAAGAAAAGTACAACGACCCTCCAGAGGGCACAGGCTGCTGCCTGGAACTATACGACATTGGTCCACGTCGAGCTCGAGGTAGAGGCCACCATCAGGGTCAGTGGTCTCGTCTCTAAAACATAGAATAAGAAAACGTGAGTACAAAGTCGTACTCAGCAAGACTTACATAGGAACTATACTACTCATGCACATGTATCAAGGCAAAGGGAGGTGGGGTTTCACTTGCAGAAGTGCCAGCTTTGACTTGGCTAATCCTGAACTACGAGTACCAGAGAGAGGTAAGAACGTACATGAGTCCAAGTAACAGTCTCCAACCAATACTCCACTATGGTTCCTTCCTCGACTTCCCCACGAGGAAGCACGCCATAGCACTCACACTTATCTTGGTGTGTTTTAGAAGTATCCGGTTCAAGTTATCTATGATCAAGTAAAGGTCTCCAAGTAGTCCATAACCGCGGACACGGCTATTCAAATAGTTCATTAACCCTGCAGGGGTGTACTGCTACACACACGCCTCATCAGTTACCGCCTGGGGATGGACCCTTCAAGTGAGTACCGGCGAGGATGCTGCCACGACACTTCACTCACGGCACCATCTCTAGTCCTAGGGAGTCGCCTATTTGAGTTGGGACCACGATCGGAATCCGGCCGATTTTTTCGATGCGGACTCAAACGTTGTGTGACCGCCATCAAGCTCAACTCGATCATGATCACTTGATTCAACGTGCCCACAACCTACGCCAACCACCTACCTTGGTTCCACCTGCTTGAGATCGTTAAAGGGCGAACTACTTGCGACTCCTGGACTGGTCCGGGGTGAGGTACTAGGCCGATAGGGGTCAGTGAGCCCAATGTGTGGTCGTACTCTTGGTCTTGGATAACAACACAAGAACTCGGGCCTAAGGCAGTGTACAACGAGACAACCCACTGTGTACTCCTACACAACCTCTCATCGTTCACCTTTGTTTAGGGTAGATTCACCAACACGTTACCACCATCATTCACATGATCACTACCATCCCGACTCACATCAAAGTAGCCTCAGGTAACAACTCTAAGCATGCAATAAGCTGTAACAGTTGCAGGGGCCACATGATAACAACCAACTCCTACATCTGCTAGGATTGTGGTTTGCTTACTACTGTGACAAAATGATAGGTCATGCAAAGGAATAGGTTCAACTAGCGGTAGAACGTAACATGGTGACATCCTAAACATGCATTTGCGAGAATGAGAGGGAACTGGGATTTTATAGACATGATCAAAGAGGGGGCTGCTTGCCTTGCTGACGATCATGATGTAACACTCTTCTGACGTGAGGTTGAACTCGTCTCCGAGATCAACTCTACCGAGAAGAAGCAATCACCGAAGCACTGGAAGTAAATCACAATCAAGATAATACAATGCACATTCAATATGCAAAACATAGCATGGCAATGTGCTGATGTGACTTAGGTTTAATTTGCAACATGTTAATTGAAGTTGATTTGAAAAGTAAATTCGAATTCAAACTCCAAGTGTTATTCAAATTTGGTCAACTTGCATTGGCTAAAGTTTGTTCATTCTAAGCCAAGTGATCATATGTGTGAAATGCTTCTGAAGTACAAGTGATGTGTGGTGCATTTCAATGGTTGAAGTTGGAATAGTTTTTGAATTGAATTTGAAATAATTCCAATTAAATCAAATAGCAAAAGCTACTGACCCCTTTTTAAGATCAACTCCAACATAACTGAAAGTTGGAAATTTGGATAGAGGATTTTTTCCTGATCATTTTTCATATATTACACTTTGAATTTGGAGTTATAGTTTAAAAGTTATTCAATTTCAAAGTTTTCCTTATTTTCTGGAATTTCTGTATTAAATAAATTGATTTAGGATTTACTGCGTCATCACTAGGTCATGCTGACGCCAGGGGTTTGACCAGTCAACTGACAGGGCGACCCCACCTGTCAGCCTCACTGGGTTAGTTAGTTCTCTGTTTAGATAAAACACGGATTAATTAGGGGCCCTGGGCCCAGTGTCAGTGACAGAGGAGAGAGATTAGGGTGGGGGGGCTTAGGCCTAACAGGCCGGCGGCTAAACGCCGGTGGCTTGGGCCACGGCGGCGCTCTGCCGGAGTGGTGATTTCGGCCACGGGGGAAGAAAGGGAGGGCACGGGGAGGAAGCTCTCGTCGTCGCGCAACTGCCGGGGCTAGGCAGGGTTCAAGGGGGCACTCGGGGCCACGGCTACGTCGACGGGAGGCGGCGGCCGGAGCCACTGGTCATGGCGGGCTGGCACAGAGAGCACGGGAAGAGCCACGGATGGGGGAGAAAGGGAGCTGGGAGCTCACTAGAGACTATGGAGAGCACAGCGAGGCCGGGGGTGAAGAGGAGGCGGCGGATTTCTCGCCGGGGTTCCTCGCGGCCGGCGGAGAACCCTTGAAGATGGAATCTCCTCCGTGGGATCTTGCTCCAAATTGAAGGCTCCGCTCGAAGTGGTCGTCGCCGGGGCACCTCGTAGACAAGGTCTCGGCGTCTGGGGGGCTCGGTGGCCGCGCTGCTACGGCGGCGTGCTCCGGCTGCGGCTCGGGAAGTGGCGGCAGAGGAGAGGAGGGAGGTCGCGAGGGGAGGGGAAGTGGCCTGGGGCCTTCTGGGCGCCTCCAGCGCGAGAAGAAAGAGGAAGGGGAGGCCTTGCGTGGCCAGGAGCAGGAGCTGTCGTCCATGCGCAGTGCACGGCGCGCCCAGCGTTCCTTCTGGCAAGAGGAGGAAGAAGACAAGGGAGCGGCCGGGATGGGCCAGGTGGGCCGACGCCTAGGCGAAGGTAAGCCCTTTTCTTTTGTTCTTTTCTTATTTTCTTTTCTGTTATTTGTTTTGCCCCTTTAAAAAATTAGCTAGGGCATTTTATAAAACCCCCAAATATTTTTATAAAACCTAGGTGACTCTATAGAAGTCAACCCCAAGTTTTGGGAATTTTTGAAATTCAAATTATTTGAATTTCAATTCAAATAGGCAATTTATTTAATTTCCAAGCCACTATTTGGATTATTGAAAAATTTATGAGTATGGGATTAATCCCAAATCACTTTTAAAATGATCACACTCATTTTTAGGATTTTTCAATACATCCAAAAGAATTTTGGAAAAAGATTTATTTATGGCCTTTTTATTTAATTCATTTAGGGCTTTTCTTTTCCCCAATTCCTTTTCTTTTGCAATTTTTTTTCAAGATGCAAAAATGCTAGCTTGGAAAAGCACAAACCTAAATTTAGGGTTCTGACAACTCGCCCCCACTCAAAATAATCTCGTCCCGAGATTCAGAAGTCGTCGGGAAGAGGGTGGGGTACTCAACTTGTAGACGAGCCTCTCGTTCCCAGGTGGCTTCTTTCTCTGAATGATGTGACCACTGCACTTTGAAGAATCTGATCTTCTGACGTCATGTGCTACGCTCGGCTTTATCAAGAATACGAACAAGGTACTCTCGATATGAAAGGTTATCTTGGAGATCAAGCGTTTCGTGGTCTACTTCGCGGACGGGGTCCTTGAAGCAACGCCTGAGTTGAGAGACGTGGAAGACATCATGAACCTGGGAGAGGTGAGGGGGTAGTTCCAATTGGTAGGCAACTTCTCCACGTTTAGCGAGAATGCGAAAGGGACCGAGATAACGTGGGGCCAACTTGCCTTTGATACCGAAGCGATGGGTACCCTTCAGAGGAGTAACCCGAAGGTAAGCCTTCTCATCCAGATTATAGCTTTCTTCCCTATGATGACGATCATAATAGCTTTTCTGACGAGACTGGGCTGTCTTCAATTTCTCACGAACAATGCGAACCTGCTCTTCTGCATCCTGAATCAAATCCGGTCCAAAGAATTGTCTTTCACCGGTTTCTGACCAATTTAGGGGTGTTCGACATCTCCGTCCATAGAGAAATTCAAAAGGAGCCATGCCCAAGCTAGATTGGAAGCTATAGTTATACGCAAATTCAGCAAAAGGAAGAGAATTCTCCCATTTCTTTCCGAAAGAGATAACACAAGCTCTGAGCATGTCTTCGATAATTTGATTGACCCTTTCTACTTGACCACTGGACTGTGGGTGATAAGCGGTGCTAAAGGAGAGGTGGGTTCCCATAGCATTCTGGAAACTTTCCCAAAATCGAGAAGTGAAAAGACTACCACGGTCTGAATTGATTTCCAAAGGAACACCGTGAAGTGACACGATTCGGGAGACATACAAGTCCGCTAACTCGCTAGCAGTTATAGACTCACGAAAGGGAAGGAAGTGAGCAACTTTGGAAAGTCTATCTATGACAACGAAGATGGCATCATTTCCTTTCTGGGTTTTTGGAAAGCCGGTAATGAAGTCCATACTGACTTTATCCCACTTCCACTCGGGGATAGGCAAAGGTCTAAGAGTACCACCAGGTCTTTGATGTTCTGCCTTAACGCGACGACAAAAATCACATTCAGCAATGAACTGAGCAATTTCTCTCTTCATCCTAGTCCACCAAAATCTCTGGCGTAGATCTCGGTACATTTTTGTGCTACTGGGATGAATCGAGAGGGGTGTGTCATGGGCTTCTTTGAGGATGAGTTGCCTTAGTTCCCTATTCTTAGGTACTACCAAACGATTTTCAAAGAATACCGTTCCTTTGCTATCTGTGGAGAAACATTTAGCAACTCCGCTAGCAATGTTCTCCTTGATCCGGCGAACACCTCGTGCACGCCTTTGGGCAACTATGATTTGATCCTCAAGGGTTGGTTTCGCCACCAAGTTGAAAAGAGATCCACGAGGAACAATCTCGAGGTTGAGCTTTCGAAATTCCCCATGAAGAAGTGGTTGATACTGTTGTAACATGAGGTTGTTACAATACGACTTACGACTTAGTGCATCAGCCATGACATTGGCTTTGCCTGGGGTGTAAGAAATTCCTAAGTCATAATCTTTTATCACCTCAATCCAGCGTCTTTGCCTGAGATTAAGATCTGGCTGGGTGAATATGTATTTGAGGCTTTGGTGGTTGGAATAGATCTCACAACGATTACCAAGGAGGTAATGTCGCCAAGTTGTTAGGGCATGAACTACGACAGCGAGTTCAAGATCGTGGGTAGGATAGTTCTCTTCATGTGGCCGCAAATGGCGTGAAGCATAAGCTACCACATGTCTATCTTGCATAAGTATGCATCCTAACCCTTGCCGTGAGGCGTCACAAAAGATCTCGAAATCCTTTTTGGTATCTGGAGGCGCAAGTACGGGTGCAGAAGTCAATCTTCTTTTTAGCTCTTGAAAGCTTTCCTCGCACTTGGAAGTCCATTGGAATTTCTTATCTTTCTTGAGGAGTTCAGTTAGAGGCTTTGCAACTTTAGAAAAGTTCTCGACGAAGCGGCGGCAATAGCTGGCTAGGCCAAGAAAACTCCTAACTTTCTTAACCGATTCTGGTGGAGTCCAGTCAAGGACGGCCTGAACTCTCTCGGGATTCACAGCAATGCCTTTTGCAGAAATCATGTGGCCTAAGTAGGTCACTTCTGGTAGCCAAAATTCACACTTGGAGAATTTAGCATACAGGCGATGCTCTCTAAGTTTCATCCATACCAGCCATAGGTGTTCTGCGTGATCTTCTTCGTTCTTCGAGTAGATGAGGATGTCATCAAGATAAACTACAACAAATTTATCTAGGTACTCAATGAAGATCGAATTCATCAAGCGCGAGAATGTGGCGGGGGCATTGGTTAAACCGAAGGACATGACGGTGTACTCATAAAGACCATAACGAGTAGTAAAAGCCGTTTTGGGAATGTCCTCGTTTATGATTTTGATTTGATGATAGCCTAATCTCAAATCCATCTTGGAGAAGACAGAGGATCCTGCAAGTTGATCATAAAGATCATTGATCCTGGGCAGTGGGTACTTGTTCTTTATCGTCGCTAGATTTAGCGGGCGATAGTCTACACACATCCTTTCTGTTCCATCTTTCTTCGTTACGAACAGAACGGGGCAACCCCATGGCGATGAGCTAGGGCGGATGAAGCCTTTTGCCAACGAAGCTTCAAGTTGGATTTTGAGCTCAGCTAACTCATGTGGGGCCATTCTATATGGGCGTTTGGATATTGGTGCTGTTCCTGGGATAAGATCTACCACAAACTCTACAGATCTGTCAGTTGGTATTCCTGGCAGCTCTTCTGGAAAGACATCCGGGAAGTCACGAACCACCGGAATATCTTCAAGGTCTGGAAGAGGAAGCACACTTAAAGAATGCACCTGGGTTTTAGAGCTTGGTGAGGTGTACTTGATTGTCTGGCCTGATGGATGGGTTAGTTTCACTAACTTGGCTTTACAATCAAGGACATCATTCTGTCTTGATAACCAATCCATTCCTAGGATGACATCAATGTCCGAAGATTTGAGGGCTATAAGTGAGGCAAGGAATACTAAACCCTCAATTGCAATTTCATTCTCATGACTCACCATGGTGGTGTGCCATCTGGATCCAGGGGCTTGCACAACTAAGGGGGTGGATAACATCGAAAAAGAGATGTCATATGACAGTGCAAAGTCCTGGGATATGAATGAGTGAGATGCTCCTGGGTCAAAAAGAACCGAAGTTGGGGTGGAATTGACAGGAAGGGTTCCGAGTACAACATCGGTTGACTTGTGGGAATCTAGAATGGATACATGATTCACATAACCATGTTCATAAACAGGAGGCTTGACATTGGAAGTCTTGGGTGGTGGCTTACCACGACGAAAGGCTTGCTTTGGTATAGGTGTGGTGGCTACCTGATTTTGAGGACACTCTCGAACATTGTGGCCTGATGGTCCACATTGGAAACAAACACCACGTGGAATGAAAGGAACTTGAGCACTTGATTGTCCAACAAAATTCCAAGGAGGAAGGTTGGGTTGAGGTGGACGATATATGGTGGTGGGTGGTCTAGAAGCACTTACAGCATGACTGACGTCACTGAAGGGAATCCATACACATCGTTTTCGAGAAACTGGGCCAGAAGATTGTGCAAACTCACGATCACGCTTGCGAGACTCTTCATACAACTCATTTCCATACTCGGCCTTGAAGGATTTGTCGACCAAGTCCCTGAAGTTGACGAACTCGTGAAGATTCAGGTCATGACGAAGAACGGGGCTAAGTCCCTTGCGGAACCTTTCTTGTTTCTTGGCGTCGGTGGATACTTCTTCTTGGGCATAACGTGCTAGACGAGTGAACTCAGTCCTATACTCATGAACAGTCATCTTTCCTTGGGTCAGATTGCAAAATTCTTCTTTCTTGCGCTCCATCAGCTGATCCGGAATATGGTATCCTCGGAAGTCATCACAGAACTCTTGCCAAGTCACCACGTGACCAACTGATTGCATTGCTACAAAATTCTCCCACCATTGAAGAGCAGCACCTTCCAGAAAATATGCCGCAAATAGCACACGATCACCTGGAGCAACATGGGCTGTCTCAAGCTTACGCTCGAGGGAACGAAGCCAATCATCGGCATCAAGGGGCTCGAAAGGACATCGGAAAACTGGCGGGTTGAGGAGAATGAAGTCCTGGATGGTAACAACACTAAGATGCTGACGAGAAGTGTTCTGCTCAATACGCTCGAGAAGACGTGTCTGATCACGACGATTTTGTTCAGCCTCCATCATGATTTCTGCCGTTGAGGGTGGTGGTGGAGGTTCTTCACCGTCTATGTAACCAGAACTGGGATCAACACATTGATTTGCACCTGACATTCTGTGTGATAAGCATCAACAATCAGAATAGGATTTAGGACACAATTCTATGCTAAGATAGAAGACTATAATGCAATAGCATCAAAGCCACAAACGGACAGCATAATGGCTGCACCGGGATGGAAATTGAGAGAACCTACAGGATAACGGACATCACTTCCACAGAAACAGTATGGAATGATGACTAAGAAAAGACCACAACACTCCTACAGCTATAAAGAAGGAATCAACGAGATGTCCTAGTAAAGACATAGATGAGCCTAGTCCTATCTTCCCGTAGAATAAGATGAGGTTGACTCAGAACTCAGATCGATGAGGATAAGGAGAAAAAAGAAGTCTTACATTGTTCCCTTATACCCAAAGTAACTGTATAACTATAGAATGCTAGACTCGACATCGGCCAATGGTTTGATAATCCTACAGGCAGTCCTGCTCTGATACCAAGTCTGTCGGGACCCGGGGTTAGCGTATGTAATTCCGGTCACAATACAATCACATGGAGAGCCGAGAGCCGTACCCACTTGTCTAAGCAGAAAAGGCCAAGAACAGATCACTCTTGGTAAGCATCGAACGTGAGGGGCATCCCATCCAGGCCGGATGATCAACTGAGATGGGTCCGCATCGTCCGCTCACAAGTCTAAATGCTTATGGGTGGTGAATCCCATACTCATAGACAAGTCGCCTCAACCATGTTATCGATTGAATCATAACCCTTACATAGACTTACTCCAGCCCGATCACTTAGTCGGGATCTCGGGCGGGCTCGATCATACAACAAAGTGTGCCACGTGACAGAGTCACGAGCAATCGCATCGCGATTCCCCAAGCTGCGCACATCTAATGTCACAACTCCAAGTTAGGTATGTGCTAGGATCAAGTGCTCCTTTATATCATGTGAAAAATTCAAAAAAAAAATTAAAATTGGGGAAAAGAAAAGCCCCGAGAAATTAAATCAAATGGCCAGATAAAATCTTTTTCCAAAAATCATTTGAACATTTGGAAAATTCCTATAAATGGTGCTGATCATTTTAAAAATTGTTTGGGAGCAATCGCATGCTCATGGAATTTTCTAATATTCAAACAGTGCCTTGGAATTAATAAAATAACCCTATTTGAGTTAAGATTCAAATTATTTGAATTTTAAAAATGCTCAAATTTTATAAGTGGTTAGCTCTCTATTTTATGAGGCCATATAAAAAATTGTGGCATTTTATAAAATGCCTAGCTATTTTTATTAGCTAGGTCAACCTATTGGCAGAAAATATAAAAAAAAAGAAAAGAAAAGAAAACAACAAAACCTTACCTTGCGCCCTGGGCGAGGCCCACCTTCCCTTGGCCTGGCCCAGCCCACCCGAAGCGTTGTCGTCTTCTACCCCCGCCCCTCCAAGCTGCTCGCTGGAGCTGGGAGGGCGGCGACGACGCCACGGCGACGCCCGCGCCTTCTAGGCCTCCCCCTCCTTCTCTCTCTCGCCACGCACCCGCAGAAACCCCCCCCCCCGCACGCTTTCCCCTCGCCCTCGGCTCCCCTTTCTCCTTCCTCGGCGAGTTCCGCACCGTGGCTGAAGCCCTGACCGGAGCACGACGGCGCTCCACCGCGGCGACTGGAGTCCTCAAGCCCCGCCACCTTGTCCTTCGTCCTCCCCGGCGACGATTTCTTCGAGCCAGAGCTTCAATTCGAGGCGAGGGCCAACAAGGACGACGACTGCACCAAGATCTCGCCGCCGGTCGCCATCGTTTCCCGCGAGGAATTGCTCACCGCCGAGCCCTCCCCAGCCCCGCCGTGACCCTCGTTGAGATCCCGGTGAGCTCACGTCCATTTTCCCCTAGTAGTGCTCCTCCCCGGCCCCTCTTCGCTGTTCTCGCCGTTGACAGCAGCCGGCCGTTGCCCTCGTCGTCGTCACCGTGCTCCCGAGCACCCCCGTGTCCCCCTTATGGCACCAGAAGACGCGCGCCTTCGCGCAGCACCCGCCCGTGCCCTCCGTTCCTCTCCCCGTTCCCTCTAGCGGCCTCCTCGTCAACGCCGTGCCACGGCCGCCGTGCCCCCTCGTCGGCGGCGTGGCCCGAGGCCTCCCCGAGGTCCCCGACGTGCTCCACGCGACGCACGCGAGTGAGAGGCACCCCCTGGTGCCCTCATCCGCCCCTCCCGTGCCCGGAACGCAATCCCGGCGACGCGCCACCGTGTCAGAGCCACCGGCGTCAAGCCGGCGCAATTAGCAACCCCCAACTTAAGCTAATCCACCCCTGGGCCACTGATAGTGGGCCCAGGTTAACTAATTAACCTGGGGTTAGATTAACAGAACGGGTTAATTAACCCCCCCACTGACAGCCTGACCCCACAAGTCAGACCCCCCCCCCCCCACGTCAGCATGACCTCATGCTGACGCAATAAACCCCTTTTCCTTTTTAAATCAATTACAGAAATTCCAGAAAATAACCTAAACTTTGGAAATTCATAATTATTTCATCCTAACTCCAAATATAGCAAATAATATGTCTAAAATTATTAGAAAAATACAAGGATTATGAATATGCAATTTGTTTTCATGTTTGACCATTTTAAAATGGGTGAACAGTAGCAAACATGCATATGGATCCTTTTCAAATTCAAATTTGGAGTGAATTTGCAAATGATTTTGCAACAACCTTAATTCCAATGGATTCATCCACACATCAGAAGATTTACTTCAACTATACCACATCACTTCATGATCAACATTTTCAAATGAACTTTCATGCATTCAAATGCATCTGAAATTCATCGATAAGTCAAATGGAGTTTGAATTTGCATTTCAAATGCAATATACTCCTTTTAAATGGAATGCTCAACACATCAGTACCTTGAACATCACCATTGCAATCTTTTTCATGTGATTGTGCATTGTAAATTATGTTGATCCTATGATTGTCGTGTTGCTAATAGAAGTGGATCCGGAACCCGAGGCCACCCCCTTCGTTGAAGACACCGTTATCGAAACCTCGTCAGCAAGGCAAGCAAACCCCCAATGATCATGTCTATAAAATCCCACTTCCCTCTCATGTCTCGCTTATGCATTGTTTAGGATGATCACCATGATATCGTTTCTATCGCATAGTTGAACCCATATGCTTTGCATGACCTATCATCTTGTCACAGTAGTAAGCAAACCACAATCCTAGCAGATGTAGGAGTTGGTTGATATCATGTGGCCCCTGCAACTGTTACTGCTTATTGCATGCTTAGTGGTACAATGAGGTTGCTTATGATGTGAGTCGGGATGATGATAAACATGGTGTTGATGAAAGTGAAATGTGTTGGTGAATCCACCCTAATACAAGGTGAACGATGAGAGGCTGTGTAGGAGTACACAGTGGGTTGTCTCGTTGAACACCGCCCTAAGTCCGAGTTCTTGTGTGGTGATCCAAGATGAAGAGTACAACCACACATTGGGCTCACTGACCCCTCTCAACCTATTAACTCATCCCTTTCGATGTCCACATGTCGCAATAGTTCGGAGTTCTGGTAGGTTTGTGGCCTGGCTGCTAAGTGAGAGAACGGCTCATACGAGACCGGCTTATGCACCACGCACACATCATCTGGGTCCACTTCGGTAAACCGGCCGGGTTCACGATAGTGGTAGCCCACCCAGGTAGGCGGCTTTCTTGGACTAGATCGGCTATGAGGTAACGGTTGTGGTGGCATCCTCGCTGTCATCTCTTGAACGGTGACACGCAAAAGGCGGTAACTGATGACACGTGTGTGTAGCGGTACACCCCTGCAGGGTTAACAAAACTATTCGAATAGCCGCGTCCGCGGTTAAGGACTGCTTGGAAAGCTTAGCTTGATTATTAGACAACTTGAACTGGATACTTCTAAAACTCGCAAGATAAGCGTGAGTGCTATGGTGTGCTTCTCGTGGGGAAGTCGAGGAAGTAACCATAGTGGTGTATTGGTTGAAGAGATGTAGTGGACTCGTGTACGCTTCTTACCTCAAGTCTGGTACTCGTAGTTCAGGACTAGCCAAGTCAAAGCTGGCACTTCTGCAAGTGAAACTCCACCTTCCTTTACCTTGATACATATGCATGAGTAGTATAGCTCCTATGTAAGTCTTCCTGAGTACGATTTTGTACTCACATTTTCTTAATCTATGTTTTAGATGAACCCACCGACCCCGATGGTGATTTCTACCTGAAGCTCGAAGAATGAAGACTCAGACCAAGACCAAGCTAGTGTAGTCCCAGTCAGACGACTGGTTCCCTCGTGGAGGGCTTGTTTTTAGATAAGGCTTCTCTAAGCCATTTGTTAAACTTGTCTGTACTCAGACCTACTTTGCTTCCGCTTGTCTGTTGTAATGTTGGATCACATGCTTGTGATCTCTGTGTGCACTCTGTAAGAGTTATTAATAAAGATGTATACTTTGTAGAGAATTGCAATGATACCTGCTGTTCATACAAGGCATGTGTGCTGCGTGTATGTTTATAACATGCATGTCGTTGAATGGGTTTTCGAGACCTTAGTAGTGATCTGGCTGGCGGTCTTTTATACACCAAGTGGCCCTTAGATGTGCGCAGCTTGGGGCATCGCGATGCGATTGTTCGAGACTCTGTCTCGTGCACACTTTGATGTATGATCGAGCCCGCCCTAGACCCCGACTAAGTGATCGGGCTGGAGTAAGTCTATGTAAGGGTTATAATACAATCGATAGTATGGTTGAGGCGACTTGTCTATGAGTATGGGAGTTCATCACCCATATCATTTAGACTTGTGTGCGGACGATGAGGACCCATTTCAGTTGACCATCCGGCCTGGATGGGATGCCCCTCACATTCAATGCTTTCCGAGAACGTTCTGTGCTTGGCCTTGTTTGCTTAGAAAAGTGGGTACGGTTCTCGGCTCTCCATATGATTGTGTTGTAGCGAGGCTTGCATACGCTAACCCCGGGTCCCGACAGACTTGGTATCAGAGAAGGACTGACTATAGGATTTTCAGCCTTGGCCGAAGTCGAGTCTAGCCTTCTATAGTTATATAGTTACTCTGGGTATATAAGGGAACAACGTAAGGCTTCTTTTTCTCCTTACCCTCATCGATCTGAGTTCTGAGTCACCCTCATCTTATTCTACGGGAAGATAGGACTAGGCTCACCTCTGTCTGATTAGAACATCTCGTTGTTTGCTTCCTTGTAGCCGTAGGAAAGTTGTGTCCGGTTTCCTAGCATTGTTGTAATGCTGATTTCTTACATCGTATTATGTAAGTGCTGTATCTACATTGAAAGAAAATTGTTTTCTTGCAATTACAACCGTTATGCTGTCTGAATCATTCCAGGTTTCTTCAAAATCTGATGCAATTGCAAAATTCTTCCCTCCTTTTCGGTTGTCCTTTTAGAAGAACTTCTAGGTGGCATGCCCGACAGTTCCATAGAGTTTGATGTAGGTTTTCTTCTAGAAACCTATAGTGATTCAATTGCAGCTCTTGCTCCTACTTTAGATGTCTTCTAGCCAGAAGAACCACACTAACCATCATGTTGGGGTACTTTGCTACTCTGACATATCTGTTGTAGCGCCTAGTAAACCTTGGTCATCCTCTAGGAAGCTATCCAGAGATCCAAACCCTTAAACCATGCCACCCGACAGATGTGTAGAGTTTATAGTGGATCTTGCCCCAGGAACCGCACCAATTTCTAGACGCCCATACAAAATGGCCCCACGTGAGTTAGCTGAGCTTAAAACCCAACTGGAAGCTTTGTTGGAAAAAGGCTTCATCCGCCCTAGCTCATCGCCATGGGGTTGCCCCGTTCTGTTCGTAACGAAGAAAGATGGAACAGAAAGGATGTGCGTAGACTATCGCCCGCTAAATTTAGCGACGATATAGAACAAGTACCCACTGCCCAGGATCAATGATCTTTATGATCAACTTGCTGGATCCTCTGTCTTCTCCAAGATGGATTTGAGATTAGGTTATCATCAAATCAAGATCCGAAGCGAGGACATTCCCAAGACGGCTTTCACTACTCGTTATGGTCTTTACGAGTTCACCGTCATGTCCTTCGGTCTAACCAATGGCCCCGCCACTTTCTCACGCATGATGAACTCGATCTTCATGGAGTATTTGGACCAGTTCGTCGTGGTTTACCTCGATGACATCCTTATATACTCGAAGAACTAAGAAGAACATGCCGAACACCTAAGTCTGGTATTGATGAAACTTAGAGAGCATCGCCTGTATGCTAAATTCTCCAAGTGTGAATTTTGGCTACCAGAAGTGACCTACTTAGGCCACGTGATTTCTGCAAAAGGCATTGTTGTGAATCCCGAGAGAGTTCAGGCCGTCCTTGACTGGACTCCACCTGAATCGGTTAAGCAAGTTAGGAGTTTTCTTGGCCTAGCCAGCTATTGCCATCGCTTCATCGAGAACTTCTCTAAAGTTGCAAAGCCTCTTACTGAACTCCTCAAGAAAGATAAGAAATTCCTATGGACTCCCAAGTGCGAGGAAAGCTTTCAAGAGCTAAAAAGAAGATTGACTTCTGCACCCGTACTTGCACCTCCAGACACCAAAAAGGATTTTGAGATCTATTGTGACGCCTCATGGCAAGGGTTAGGATGCATACTTCTGCAAGATCGACATGTGGTAGCTTATGCTTCACGCCAATTGCGGCCACATGAAGAGAACTATCCTACCCACGATCTTGAACTCGCTGTCGTAGTTCATGCCCTAACAACTTGGCGACATTACCTCCTTGGTAATCGTTGTGAGATCTTTTCCGACCACCAAAGCCTCAAATACATTTTCACCCAGCCAGATCTTAATATCAGGCAAAGACGCTGGATTGAGTTGATAAAAGATTATGACGTAGTAATTTTTACACCCCAGGCAAAGCCAATGTCATGGCTGATGCACTAAGTCGTAAGTCGTATTGTAACAACCTCATGTTACAACAGTATCAACCACTTTTTCATGAGGAATTTCGAAAACTTAATCTCGAGATTGTTCCTCGTGGATCTCTTTTCAACTTGGTGGCGAAACCAAACCTTGAGGATCAAATCATAGTTGCCCAAAGACGTGCACGAGGTGTACGCCGGATCAAGGAGAACATTGCTAGAGGAGTTGCTAAATGTTTCTCCACAGATAGTAAAGGAACGGTATTCTTTGGAAATCGTTTGGTAGTACCTAAGAATAGGGAACTAAGGCAACTCATCCTCAAAGAAGCCCATGACACACCCCTCTCGATTCATCCCGGTAGCACAAAAATGTACCGAGATCTACGCCAGAGATTTTGGTGGACTAGGCTGAAGAGAGACATTGCTCAATTTGTTGCCGAATGTGATGTTTGTCGTCGCATTAAGGCAGAACACCAAAGACCTGCTGGTACACTTCAACCTTTGCCTATTCCAGAGTGGAAATGGGACAAAGTCGGTATGGACTTCATCACCGGCTTTCCAAAAACCCAGAAAGGAAATGATGCCATCTTCGTTGTCATAGATAGACTTTCCAAAGTTGCTCACTTCCTTCCGGTTCGCGAGTCTATAACTGCTAGCCAGTTATCAGACTTGTACATCTCTAGAATTGTAACCCTTCACGGTGTTCCTTTGGAAATCAATTCTGATCGCGGTAGCCTTTTCACCTCTAGATTTTGGGGAAGCTTTCAGAGTGCTCTGGGAACTCATCTCTCCTTTAGTACAGCTTTTCATCCTCAGTCTAGTGGTCAAGTCGAAAGGGTTAACCAAATTCTTGAAGACATGCTCAGAGCTTGTGTTATCTCATTCGGAAAGAATTGGGAGCAGTCTCTTCCATTCGCCGAATTTGCTTATAACAATAGTTTTCAATCTAGTCTGAACATGGCTCCTTTTGAACTCCTATATGGACGACGATGTCGAACACCTTTAAACTGGTCAGAAACCGGTGAAAGACAATTCTTTGGACCGGATATGATCAAGGAAGCAGAAGAGCAAGTTCGCATTGTTCGTGATCATTTGAAAGCCGCACAGTCTCGTCAGAAAATCTACTATGATCGTCATCATAGAAAGGGAAGCTACAATCTGGATGAGAAGGCTTACCTCCGGGTTGCTCCTCTGAAGGGTACCCAACGATTCGGTATCAAAGGCAAGTTGGCCCCACGTTACATCGGACCTTTCCGCATTCTTGCTAAACGTGGAGAAGTTGCCTACCAACTAGAACTACCCCCGCACCTTTCCCGAGTACATGATGTATTCCATGTGTCACAAATCAGGCGTTGCTTCAAGGACCCCATCCGCGAAGTCGACCATGAAACGCTTGATCTACAAGATGACCTTTCTTATCGAGAATACCCTGTTCGTGTTCTTGATTCAGCAGAGCGTGTCACTCGTCGAAAGAAGATCAAGTTTCTGAAAGTTCAGTGGTCACACCACTCTGAGAAAGAAGCCACGTGGGAAAGAGAGGACCGTCTCAGTGCCGAGTACCCCTCCTTCCTCCCGCAGACTTCTGAATCTCGGGACGAGATTCTTTTGAGGGGGGGCGAGTTGTCACAACCCCAAGTTAGGTATGTGCTAGGATCAAGTGCTCCTTTGCATCATGTGAAAATTCAAAAAAAAAATCAAAATTGGGGAAAAGAAAAGCCCTGAGAAATTAAATCAAATGGCCAGATAAAAATCTTTTTCCAAAAATCATTTGAACATTTGGAAAATTCCTATAAATGGTGCTGATCATTTTAAAAATTGTTTGGGAGCAATCCCATGCTCATGGAATTTTCTAATATTCAAACAGTGCCTTGGAATTAATAAATTAACCCTATTTGAGTTAAGATTCAAATTATTTGAATTTTAAAAATGCTCAAATTTTATAAGTGGTTAGCTCTCTATTTTATGAGGCCATATAAAAAATTGTGGCATTTTATAAAATGCCTAGCTATTTTTATTAGCTAGGTCAACCTATTTGCAGAAAATATAAAAGAAAAGAAAAGAAAACAACAAAACCTTACCTTGCGCCCTGGGCGAGGCCCACCTTCCCTTGGCCTGGCCCAGCCCACCCGAAGCGTTGTCGTCTTCTACCCCCGCCCCTCCAAGCTGCTCGCTGGAGCTAGGAGGGCGGCGACGACGCCACGGCGACGCCCGCGCCTTCTAGGCCTCCCCCTCCTTCTCTCTCTCGCCACGCACCCGCAGAAACCCCCCCCGCACGCTTTCCCCTCTCCCTCGGCTCCCCTTTCTCCTTCCCCGGCGAGTTCCGCACCGTGGCCGAAGGCCTGGCCGGAGCACGGCAGCGCTCCACCGCGGCGACTGGAGTCCTCAAGCCCCGCCACCTTGTCCTTCGCCCTCCCCGGCGACGACCTCTTCGAGCCAGAGCTTCAATTCGAGGTGAGGGCCAACAAGGACGACGACTGCACCAAGATCTCGCCGCCGGTCGCCATCGTTTCCCGCGAGGAATTGCTCACCGCCGAGCCCTCCCCAGCCCCGCCGTGCCCCTCGTTGAGATCCCGGTGAGCTCACGTCCATTTTCCCCCTAGTAGTGCTCCTCCCTGGCCCCTCTTCGCTGTTCTCGCCGTTGATAGCAGCCGGCCGCTGCCCTCGTCGTCGTCACCGTGCTCCCGAGCACCCCCGTGTCCCCCTTATGGCACCAGAAGACGCGCGCCTTCGCGCAGCACCCTCCTGTGCCCTCCGTTCCTCTCCCCGTGCCCTCTAGCGGCCTCCTCGTCAACGCCGTGCCACGGCCGCCGTGCCCCCTCGTCGGCGGCGTGGCCCGAGGCCTCCCCGAGGTCCCGACGTGCTCCACGCGATGCACGCGAGTGAGAGGCACCCCCTGGTGCCCTCATCCGCCCCTCCCGTGCCCGGAACACAATCCCGGCGACGCGCCGCCGTGGCAGAGCCACCGGCGTCAAGCCGGCGCAATTAGCAACCCCCCCCTTAAGCTAATCCACCCCTGGGCCACTGACAGTGGGCCCTGGTTAACTAATTAACCTGGGGTTAGATTAACAGAACGGGTTAATTAACCCCCCCACTGACAGCCTGACCCCACCAGTCAGACCCCCCCAACGTCAGCATGACCTCATGCTGACGCAATAAACCCCTTTTCCTTTTTAAATCAAGTACAGAAATTCCAGAAAATAACTTAAACTTTGGAAATTCATAATTATTTCATCCTAACTCCAAATATAGCAAATAATATGTCTAAAATTATTAGAAAAATACAAGGATTATGAATATGCAGTTTGTTTTCATGTTTGACCATTTTAAAATGGGTGAACAGTAGCAAACATGCATATGGATCCTTTTCAAATTCAAATTTGGAGTGAATTTGCAAATGATTTTGCAACAACCTTAATTCCAATGGATTCATCCACACATCAGAAGCTTTACTTCAACTATACCACATCACTTCATGATCAACATTTTCAAATGAACTTTCATGCATTCAAATGCATCTGAAATTCATCGATAAATCAAATGGAGTTTGAATTTGCATTTCAAATGCAATATACTTCTTTTAAATGGAATGCTCAACACATCAGTACCTTGAACATCACCATTGCAATCTTTTTCATGTGATTGTGCATTGTAAATTATGTTGATCCTATGATTGTCGTGTTGCTAATAGAAGTGGAGCCGGAACCCGAGGCCACCCCCTTCGTTGAAGACACCGTTATCGAAACCTCGTCAGCAAGGCAAGCAATGTCGGGACCCGGGGTTAGCGTATGCAAGTACAGTTAAGACATAGTCATATAGAGAGCCGAGAACCGCACCCACTTGTCTAAGCAGACAAGGCCAAGCACTGAACATTCTCGGAAAGCATCGTACGTGAGGGGCATCCCATCCATGCCGGATGATCAACTGTGATGGGTCCTCATCGTCCGCACACAAGTCTAATGATATGGGTGGTGAACTCCCATATTCAAAGACAAGTCGCCTCAACCATACTATCGACTATCTCAAAACTCTTACATAGACTTACTCCAGCCCGATCACTTAGTCGGGGTCTAGGGCGGGCTCGATCATACCACAAAGTGTGCACGAGACGGAGTCTCGGACAATCGCATCGCGATGCCCCAAGATGCGCACATCTAAGGGCCACTTGTTGTATGAAAGACCGCCAGCCAGAACACAACTAAGGTCTCGAAAACCCATACAAAGACATGCATGTTATAAACATACACGCAGCACACATGCCTTGTATGAACAGCAGGTACCATTGCAATTCTCTACAAAGTGTACATTTTATTTATAACTCTTATAGAGTACACACAGAGATCACATACATGTGATCCAACATTACAACATAAAGCGGAAGCAAATTATGTCTGAGTACAGACAAGTTTAACAAATTGGCTTAAGAAGCCTTATTCAACATAAAGCCCTCCACGAGGGAACCAGTCTGCTGACTGGGACTAGACTAGCTTAACTTCAGTCGTCCAGCTCGATGAAGAAACCACCTTCGGGGTCAGTGGCGTCATCTAAAACATAGATTAAGCAAACGTGAGTACAAAGGCGTACTCAGCAAGACTTACATAGGAGCTATAATACTCATGCACATGTGTCAAGGTAAAAGGAGGTGGGGTTCACTTGCAGAAAATGCCAGCTTTGACTTGGCTAATCCTGAACTACGAGTACAAAACTTGAGGTAAGAAGCGTACACGAGTCCACTACTTTCTCCAACCAATACACCACTATGGTGCCTTCCTCGACTTCCCCACGAGAAAGCACGCCATAGCACTCACACTTATCTTGGTGTATTTTAGAAGTATCCGGTTCAAGTTATCTAATAATCAAGCTAAGCTTTCCAAGTAGTCCATAACCGCGGACGCGGCTATTCGAATAGTTTTGATAACCTTGCAAGGGTGTACCACTACACACACGTGATCATCATTTATCGCCTTTGATCTCGACACCATTCAAGGGGTGCCAGCGAGGATGCTCACCACAACTGTTACCTCATAGCCTATCTAGTCCAAGAAAGCCGCCTACTTGGGTTGGCTACCACCATCGTGAACCCGGCCGGTTTACCGAAGTGGACCCAAGCGATGTGTGCGTGGTGCATAAGCCGGTCTCGGTTGAGCCGTTCTCTCACTTAGCATCCAGGCCACAAGCCTACCAGAACTCCGAACTACTGCGACATCTGGACATCGAAAGGGATGAGTTAATAATTTGAGAGGGGTCAGTGAGCCCAATGTGTGGTTTTACTCTTCATCTTGGATCACCACACAAGAACTCGGACTTAGGGCGGTGTTCAACGAGACAACCCACCGTGTACTCCTACACAGCCTCTCATCGTTCACCTTGGATTAGGGTTGATTCACCAACACTTTTCTACCATCATCCACATGATCATTACCATCCCGACTCACATCACAGTAACAACATGGTATCATACTAAGCATGCAATAAGCGATAACTTTTGCAGGGGCCACATGATATCAAACAACTCCTACAGTTGCTAGGATTGTGGTTTGCTTACTACTGTGACAAAATGATAGGTCATGCAAAGGAATGGGTTCATCTATGCGGTAGAAACGAAGCATGGTGATCATCCTAAACAATGCATAAGCGAGACATGAGAGGGAAGTGGGATTTTATCGACATGATCAATGGGGTTTTGCTTGCCTTGCTGACGAGGTTCGGGTTCTGGATCTTCAGCGAAGGGGGTGACCTCTTGCTCCGGTTCCACCTCTACTCGACAAACAAAGCACGAAGTAGCAATCAATATGAATGCAATGCTCAAGCACATGATTGAATGTTAAAGCTTGAAGTATAAGTTTTGATGTGTGAGGCAATTCCATTTAAGTGGAATATATTGCATTTAAAATGCAAATTCAAACTCCACATTTGAATTCAACATTAACCAAGTTATATGTGATATAGTTTGATCATTTTGAATCAACTTCAAATGTGTATGATATGCCTCTGAAGTGTGGTTGAAGTATAGCTTAAATCCATGGTCCAAGTTGCAAACTCAATTGATTTGAATTTGAAATAAATTGAAATAAACCAAATGACATGTGCTACTGGTCCCATTTTAAATTCAACTCAAACATAGTTGAAATTTGCATATTTGGAAAGATAATTTTCTCCTGATCATTTTTCATATATTATTTGTCCAATTTGGAGTTAATATGAATTTTCTATGAATTTCCAAAGTTTGGGGTATTTTCTGGATTTTCTGGAATTATTTAAACCATTTTGCTTTTCTGGAAATTCAATTAAATGATTTACTGCGTCAGGCTGACGTCAGGCTGGCGTCAGGGGGGGGCTGACATGTGGGGCCACCCTGTCAGTGGCTGGGTTAACTTAACCCGTGGGTTAAATTAATCCAGTGGCTTACTTAAGCTACTGGGCCCACTGGTCAGTGACCCAGGGGGTCACTAACTGGGTGATTAGTGGCTAACCCACCGGCGGCTTGACGCCGGCAACTGAAGCCACGGCGGCGACTCGCCGGAATGAGCTAGGGGCCACGGGAAGCCACGGGGAGGACACCATCTTGCTCCTGGAGGTCTCCCGCGTCTTCTGGAGGCAACAGGGGTTCGCGGGGTGCTCGGAATCGACGACGGCGACGACTCCGGTGGAAGCAGAACCACGGCGAGGTCGTAGACGACGCTACCGTGCACGGTTCAGGCAGAAATCACTCGCGTTCGAAAGCTATCATGTTCAGGAGCCAAACGCACGCGCTGGCTGAGTCGAAGGGGCACAGGGGCGACCTCGAGCTCATCCATGGCGGCGAAGTGCCTCGGCATCCATGGCGGATCCGGCTAGAGCGAGTAAAGGAGGGGGAAAGGTGAGGGTTTTCGTTCGCAAGCTCACCCTGAAACTGTCTGGAGTGGTGGCTTGCTCGGGGAGGCGCTGGAGTTGCCGGAATTCGAACTCGATCCACGGCGGCCGGCGATGAAGACGATGAACTTCTCAAGCTTGGGGAGGCGTCCGGCTCCGATTCCTTCTGCAGTTCGATGAAGACGACGACGGCGAAGCGATTGGACACCTTGGCTTGACTCCTTGACGTCGATGGCCACGAGTTCTTGCGACGGCGAGCGGCGGCGCTCTCGGGTGGAGGAAGAAATCGGCGAAGGAGGAGGAAGGAGTCGCGCTGGAGGGGAGGAATGGATCAGGACGGGAGAGAGGCGTCTCCAGGCGCGAGAAGGGGCCACGGGGAGGCCTGGAAGCTCTCGGCGGCGACGTGGCGTCCACGGCTGGCCCGGTGGCATTCCACCGAGCAGCTTGGAGGCGCGGGGTGGGGAAGAAGACTCCCCTGCCCCTGGTGGGCCGGCTGGGCTGGGTGGGCCGTCTTCGCCTAGGCGCCAGGTAAGTCTTTTTCCTATTCTGTTTAATCTTTCCTTTCTGTTTTTCTGTAATTTGTTCTGTTTAGCTAAAATAAATAGCTAAACATTTTATGAAATGCTGAAAACTTTTATGTGGCCTCATAAAAAAATCAACTAGCCGCTCATAAACTTTCAACATTTTTAAAATTCAAATGATTTGAATTTTAAATCAAAAAGGGGTATTTCATTAATTCCAAGGTACTGTTTGAATATTTGAAAAATCTATGAGCATGGGATGGGTCCCACATCACTTGATATGTGATCACACTCATTTATAAGACTTTTCAAAACTCTAACATGAATTTTTGGAAAATATTTTTATCTGGCCTTTTGAATTAATTCATCTGGGGGGTGTTCCTTCTCCCATTTTGATTTTGAATTTGATTTCCAAGATTTCTTTTTGAAATTTTGACATGACGCAAAGGCACTAGCTAACCCTAGCACATACCTAACAGAGGGTTCTGACAACTCACCCCCACTCAAAAGAATCTCGTCCCGAGATTCAGAAGTCTGCGGGAGGAAGGAGGAGTACTCGGTACTGAGACGGTCTTCTCTTTCCCATGTAGCTTCTCTTTCAGAGTGGTGTGACCATTGCACTTTCAGAAACCTAATCTTCTAGCGACAAGTGACACGCTCTGCGGAATCAAGAATATGAACGGGGTATTCTCGATAAGAAAGGTCATCTTGGAGATCAAGCGTTTCATGGTCGACTTCGCGGATGGGGTCCTTGAAGCAACGCCTGAGTTGGGACACATGGAATACATCATGTACTCGGGAGAGGTGCGGAGGTAGTTCAAGTTGGTAGGCAACTTCCCCACGTTTAGCAATAATGCGGAAAGGTCCGATGTAACGTGGGGCCAACTTGCCTTTGATACCGAAACGTTGGGTTCCCTTCAGAGGAGTAACCCAGAGGTAAGCCTTCTCATCCAGATTGTAGCTTTCTTGCCTATGATGACGATCATAGTAGCTTTTCTGACGAGACTGGGCTGCTTTCAATTTATCACGAACAATGCGAACTTGCTCTTCTGCTTCCTTGATCATGTCCGGTCCAAAGAATTGGCTTTCACCGGTTTCAGACCAGTTTAGTGGTGTTCGACATCGTCGTCCATATAGGAGTTCAAAAGGAGCCATGTTCAGACTAGATTGAAAACTATTGTTATAAGCAAATTCGGCAAATGGAAGAGAATTCTCCCAATTCTTTCCGAATGAGATAACGCAAGCTCTGAGCATGTCTTCAAGAATTTGGTTAACCCTTTCGACTTGACCGCTAGACTGAGGATGGAAAGCCGTACTAAAGGAGAGATGAGTTCCCATAGCACGTTGGAAACTTCCCCAAAATCTAGAGGTGAAAAGGCTACCGCGATCAGAATTGATTTCCAAAGGAACACCATGAAGGGATACAATTCTAGAGATGTACAAGTCTGCTAACTGGCTAGCAGTTATAGACTCGCGAACCGGAAGGAAGTGAGCAACTTTGGAAAGCCTATCTATGACAACGAAGATGGCATTGTTTCCTTTCTGGGTTCTTGGAAAGCCGGTGATGAAGTCCATACCGACTTTGTCCCATTTCCACTCAGGAATGGACAAAGGTTGAAGTGTACCAGCAGGTCTTTGATGTTCTGCCTTAATGCGACGACAAACATCACATTTGGCGACAAATTGAGCAATGTCTCTCTTCATCCTAGTCCACCAAAATCTCTGGCATAGATCTCGGTACATTTTTGTGCTACCGGGATGAATTGAGAGGGGTGTGTCATGGGCTTCTTTGAGGATGAGTTGCCTTAGTTCCCTATTCTTAGGTACTACTAAACGATTTTCAAAGAATACCGTTCCTTTGCTATCTGTGGAGAAACATTTAGCAACTCTGCTAGCAATGTTCTCCTTGATCCGGCGAACGCCTCGTTCACGCCTTTGGGCAACTATAATTTGATCCTCAAGAGTTGGTTTCGCCACCAAGGTAGAAAGATAGCCATGGGGAACAATCTCAAGATTGAGTTTGCGAAAGTCCTCATGAAGAAGTGGTTGATACTGCTGTAACATGAGGTTGTTACAGTACGACTTACGACTTAGTGCATCAGCCATGACATTGGCCTTGCCTGGGGTGTAAGAAATTGCTACGTCGTAATCTTTTATCAACTCAATCCAGCGTCTTTGCCTGAGATTAAGATCTGGCTGGGTGAAAATATACTTGAGGCTTTGGTGGTCGGAATAAATCTCACAACGATTACCAAGGAGGTAATGTCGCCAAGTTGTTAGAGCATGAACTACGGCAGCGAGTTCAAGGTCATGGGTAGGACAATTCTCTTCATGTGGCCGCAACTGGCGTGAAGCATAAGCTACCACATGTCGATCTTGCAGAAGTATGCATCCTAACCCTTGCCGTGATGCATCAGAATAGATCTCGAAATCCCTTTTGGTGTCTGGAGGTGCAAGTACGGGTGCAGAAGTCAATCTCCTTTTTAGCTCTTGAAAGCTTTCCTCGCACTTGGGAGTCCATTGGAATTTCTTATCTTTCTTGAGGAGTTCAGTTAGAGGCTTTGCAACTTTAGAAAAGTTCTCGACGAAGCGACGACAATAGCTGGCTAGGCCAAGAAAACTCCTAACTTGCTTAACCGATTCAGGTGGAGTCCAGTCAAGGACGGCCTGAACTCTCTCGGGATTCACAGCAATGCCTTTTGCAGAAATTACGTGGCCTAAGTAGGTCACTTCTGGTAGCCAGAATTCACACTTGGAGAATTTAGCGTACAGGCGATGCTCTCTAAGTTTCATCAATACCAGCCTTAAGTGTTTGGCATGATCTTCTTCGTTCTTCGAGTAGATGAGAATATCATCGAGATAAACCACAACAAATTTATCTAGGTACTCCATGAAGATCGAATTCATCAAGCGTGAGAATGTGGCGGGGGCATTGGTTAAACCAAAGGACATGACGGTATACTCGTAAAGACCATAACGAGTAGTAAAAGCCGTTTTGGGAATGTCCTCGTTTCGGATTCTGATCTGATGATAACCTAATCTCAAATCCATCTTGGAAAAGACAGCGGATCCTGCAAGTTGATCATAAAGATCATTGATCCTGGGCAGTGGGTATTTGTTCTTTATCGTCGCTAAATTTAGCGGGCGATAATCTACGCACATCCTTTCTGTTCCATCTTTCTTCTTTACGAACAGAACGGGGCAATCCCATGGCGATGAGCTAGGGCGGATGAAGCCTTTGGCAACGAAGCATCAAGTTGGGTTTTTAGCTCAGCTAACTCATGTGGGGCCATTTTATAAGGGCGTTTGGAAATTGGTGCGGTTCCTGGAACAAGATCCACTATAAATTCTACACACCTGTCGGGTGGCATGCCCGGCAGTTCTTCAGGAAAGACATCCGGGAAGTCACGAACCACCGGAATATCTTCAAGTTCGGGAAGGGGAAGTACATTCAAGGAATGCACTTGGGTTCTTGTTCTGGGTGAGGTATAGTTGATGGTTTGGCCTGAAGGGTGGGTGAGTTTCACGGATTTGCCTTTGCAATCCAGATAGGCATTTTTTCTTGATAGCCAATCCATGCCAAGGATGACATCAATGTCTGAAGACTTGAGGGCTATGAGTGAAGCAAGGAATACTAAACCCTCAATTGCTATTTGATTACCATGGCTCACTCTATTAGTTTGCCATCTTGACCCTGGAGTTTGAATAACCATCGGGGTGGACAATTCAACAACGGGTAACTCATGACGAAGTGCATAACTTTCCGACATGAATGAATGAGATGCTCCTGGGTCGAAAAGAACGGAAGTAGGAATAAAATTGACTGGGAGCGTACCAAGAATGACGTCAGTGGTGTCGTCAGTCTCTTCAGCGGCAACCTGGTTCAGACGTCCACGAGTGGCGGGAGGGGCGGGTTTGGCGGTGAAGACCTTCTGGGGTGGCTTGCCACGACAATTGTTATTGTTGTTGTTGCCGCCGGCACGTGGTGGAGCATTCTGGTGCTGGATCTGGTTCTGGGGGCACTCGCGAGAGTAGTGGCCTGCCTGACCACACTTGTAGCAAGCTCCGAAAATAGTGCGTGGAGCTGGGTTGTTTTGTGGAGCTGGGTGGAACTGGGTGGGTGGACGAGGCGCCACATAGGATGGCCTCGGTGGGTTGTTCTGGCGGAACATGCTATTGGGGATCCAAATCTTGCGCTTCTGGGAGCCAGAACTGGATGAACTATCATCTCTGGGGTGTTTGCGAAAGTCGTTGGGGGTGTTCATGTCCTCTGCCTTGATGGCCTTGTTGACAAGGACCTGGAATGTGGCAAAGTCATGAAGGTTGAGCTCGCGACGGAGTCCACTGTTGAGGCCACGACGGAACCTCTCTTGTTTCTTGGAGTCGGTGGAGACTTCTTCAGTGGCATAACGAGCAAGTCGGTTGAACTCACGACTAAACTCGTCCACGGTTCTTCTGCCTTGAGTGAGGTTGCAGAATTCCTCACGTTTGCGGTCCATGAGACCCTTGGGGATGTGGTGCTCGCGGAAGGACGTGCAGAACTCCTCCCAAGATGCAGGTGGTCCAACGGGGCGCATATTCAGAAAATTCTCCCACCAAGAGCTTGCTGCACCTTCAAGGTGATAGGTGGCATAATTGACCTTGTCGCCATCTGCAACATGGCCTGCTTGGAGCTTCCTCTCGATGCTGCGGAGCCAGTCATCAGCGTCAAGGGGCTCGGTGGAGTAACTGAAAACCGGGGGATGAAGCCGGATGAAGTCGTTCAGAGACACCAGCTCATTGCGCTGCTGAGTGGTGTTGCGTGCGATAACTTCCAGCAGGTGATGAGAGTCACGGCGGTTCCTCTCGACCTCCATCAGAACTTGGGCCATCGTGGGTGGGGGTGGAAGGTTGTCTTCCTCCTGGTCATTCGCACGACCTTGGTTACGACCAATCTGGCCACGTGTTCCTTGAGACATCCTGAGGTGGAAAAACCAAAGTCAAACAGAGTTGATTGAAGAGTTTAATCAAGGTATTGAAGTACTGGAAGGATTACAGAGCAAAGGAAGTAATCATCTTGACAACATGGTGATAAAGCATACAAGCCATATATTCACAAGCTGTCATACAAAC
This sequence comes from Bromus sterilis, assembly GCA_950022295.1. Classification (NCBI taxonomy): domain Eukaryota; kingdom Viridiplantae; phylum Streptophyta; class Magnoliopsida; order Poales; family Poaceae; genus Bromus; species Bromus sterilis. Next base: position 72,578,796 of record OX465595.1, read on the forward strand.
CATACATCGTTTTAGTACAAGCACCAAGCTAATACAAACGTGATGAAGATGATACATCCTTCAGAGGCACTCTGACTTCCTATACATTATTTATCTAAGCCTCTGGAACTTAGACACCTTGCGTACAATATACTAAGATACTACTACATCCTCACTAAGTAAGACCACAAGCGATCTCACTCATCTCCATCTCCATAGTAGTCCTCGTAAAAGTTACCCGCGTATCCCGGTAGCTGAAGGTGACCATCAGAAAACACGGAGGCCTGTGGACCCTGATATCCATTTGGGAAAGGATGGGGCCTAGGTCCAGCGTAGGGTGGAAGCAAAGGACCACGGGGTGGAAAAATGCCTCCAATCTCGGGCCAAGCAACTCGAGAAGGCATCTGAGTCCTCACTTGGTAGATAGCATCATACTCAAGTGATCCAACGCTCACGAAGGGTGCCAAAAGGGTCAGTGCTCGGTACAGACGAACACGAGTAGCGTGGAGCTCAAAACGGAGAGCACGTGCATCACGATCTCTGTCACTAGCAAACCTAGCAGTCACCTGAAGTGCTGGATCCTCCGCAGAGTGATCTGAGTAGAGTCCGGTGTAATATCCCTCTTCTCCTAGAAGTGCAGCAGGGATATAGCGGAATGAAGTCTCTCTCAGCATGGTGTGCTCCTCTCTCAGCAGTGTAATACACGAATATGCAGCATCCTGCACAGCCATGTTCTCGGTAACGCCGATGCCATGTCCAAAGTGGATAGGCTGGGTGACTCCAACGTGGTGCGGGTAGATCCGGACAATGCAGTGGAACTGCGTCTGGTTGAAGTCGTGGAACTGCTCCTCGATGGTGTACTCAGGGTACCATCGATATCCCACATAGGACATCATCTCGATCAACGTGGTGGGATGGCCACGCACACCGAGGCACCTGGTCAAACGAACAATCTGCCGAGGGGGAAGATCTGCCATCTGAAACAGAAAGGAGTTTGCAAATGCATCAGATTATGAGATAAACCTGGAATGACTCGGACAACATAACGGCTGTAATTGTAAGAAATGACAATTTCTTTCAATATGCAAACAGCATTTACATAATACGATGTAAGAAATCAGCATTATAACAATGCTAGGAAAACCTGACACAACTTTCCTACGGCTATAATGAAGCAATCAACAAGATGTGCTAAACAGACAGAGAAGAGCCTAGTCCTATCTTCCCGTAGAACAAGATGAGGGTGACTCAGAACTCAGAACGAAGGGGTAAGGAGAAAAATGAAGCCTTACGTTGTTCCCTTATATACCCAGAGTAACTATATAACTATAGCAAGCGAGACTCAACTTCGGCCAAGGCTACTAGTCCTACAGTCAGTCCTGCTCTGATACCAAGTCTGTCGGGACCCGGGGTTAGCGTATGCAAGTACAGTTAAGACATAGTCATATGGAGAGCCGAGAACCGCACCCACTTGTCTAAGCAGACAAGGCCAAGCACTGAACATTCTCGGAAAGCATCGTACGTGAGGGGCATCCCATCCAGGCCGGATGATCAACTGTGATGGGTCCTCATCGTCCGCACACAAGTCTAATGATATGGGTGGTGAACTCCCATATTCAAAGACAAGTTGCCTCAACCATACTATCGACTATCTCAAAACTCTTACATAGACTTACTCCAGCCCGATCACTTAGTCGGGGTCTAGGGCGGGCTCGATCATACCATAAAGTGTGCACGAGACGGAGTCTCGGACAATCGCATCGCGATGCCCCAAGCTGCGCACATCTAAGGGCCACTTGTTGTATGAAAGACCGCCAGCCAGAACACAACTAAGGTCTCGAAAACCCATACAAAGACATGCATGTTATAAACATACACGCAACACACATGCCTTGTATGAACAGCAGGTACCATTGCAATTCTCTACAAAGTGTACATTTTATTTATAACTCTTATAGAGTACACACAGAGATCACATACATGTGATCCAACATTACAACATAAAGCGGAAGCAAATTATGTCTGAGTACAGACAAGTTTAACAAATTGGCTTAAGAAGCCTTATTCAACATAAAGCCCTCCACGAGGGAACCAGTCTGCTGACTGGGACTAGACTAGCTTAACTTCAGTCGTCCAGCTCGATGAAGAAACCACCTTCGGGGTCAGTGGCGTCATCTAAAACATAGATTAAGCAAACGTGAGTACAAAGGCGTACTCAGCAAGACTTACATAGGAGCTATACTACTCATGCACATGTGTCAAGGTAAAAGGAGGTGGGGTTCACTTGCAGAAAATGCCAGCTTTGACTTGGCTAATCCTGAACTACGAGTACCAGACTTGAGGTAAGAAGCGTACACGAGTCCACTACTTTCTCCAACCAATACATCACTATGGTGCCTTCCTCGACTTCCCCACGAGAAAGCACGCCATAACACTCACACTTATCTTGGTGTATTTTAGAAGTATCCGGTTCAAGTTATCTAATAATCAAGCTAAGCTTTCCAAGTAGTCCATAACCGCGGACGCGGCTATTCGAATAGTTTTGATAACCTTGCAAGGGTGTACCGCTACACACACATGATCATCATTTATCGCCTTTGATCTCGACACCATTCAAGGGGTGCCAGCGAGGATGCTCACCACAACTGTTACCTCTTAGCCTATCTAGTCCAAGAAAGCCGCCTACTTGGGTTGGCTACCACCATCGTGAACCCGGCCGGTTTACCGAAGTGGACCCAAGCGATGTGTGCGTGGTGCATAAGCCGGTCTCGGTTGAGCCGTTCTCTCACTTAGCATCCAGGCCACAAGCCTACCAGAACTCCGAACTACTGCGACATCTGGACATCGAAAGGGATGAGTTAATAAGTTGAGAGGGGTCAGTGAGCCCAATGTGTGGTTGTACTCTTCATCTTGGATCACCACACAAGAACTCGGACTTAGGGCGGTGTTCAACGAGACAACCCACCGTGTACTCCTACACAGCCTCTCATCGTTCACCTTGGATTAGGGTTGATTCACCAACACTTTTCTACCATCATCCACATGATCATTACCATCCCGACTCACATCACAGTAACAACATGGTATCATACTAAGCATGCAATAAGCGATAACTTTTGCAGGGGCCACATGATATCAAACAACTCCTACAGTTGCTAGGATTGTGGTTTGCTTACTACTGTGACAAAATGATAGGTCATGCAAAGGAATGGGTTCATCTATGCGGTAGAAACGAAGCATGGTGATCATCCTAAACAATGCATAAGCGAGACATGAGAGGGAAGTGGGATTTTATCGACATGATCAATGGGGTTTTGCTTGCCTTGCTGACGAGGTTCGGGTTCTGGATCTTCAGCGAAGGGGGTGACCTCTTGCTCCGGTTCCACCTCTACTCGACAAACAAAGCACGAAGTAGCAATCAATATGAATGCAATGCTCAAGCACATGATTGAATGTTAAAGCTTGAAGTATAAGTTTTGATGTGTGAGGCAATTCCATTTAAGTGGAATATATTGCATTTAAAATGCAAATTCAAACTCCACATTTGAATTCAACATTAACCAAGTTACATGTGATATAGTTTGATCATTTTGAATCAACTTCAAATGTGTATGATATGCCTCTGAAGTGTGGTTGAAGCATAGCTTAAATCCATGGTCCAAGTTGCAAACTCAATTGATTTGAATTTGAAATAAATTCAAATAAACCAAATGACATGTGCTACTGGTCCCATTTTAAATTCAACTCAAACAGAGTTGAAAGTTGCATATTTGGAAAGATAATTTTCTCCTGATCATTTTTCATATATTATTTGTCCAATTTGGAGTTAATATGAATTTTCTATGAATTTCCAAAGTTTGGGGTATTTTCTGGATTTTCTGGAATTATTTAAACCATTTTGCTTTTCTGGAAATTCAATTAAATGATTTACTGCGTCAGGCTGACGTCAGGCTGGCGTCAGGGGGGGGTTGACATGTGGGGCCACCCTGTCAGTGGCTGGGTTAACTTAACCCGTGGGTTAAATTAATCCAGTGGCTTACTTAAGCCACTGGGCCCACTGGTCAGTGACCCAGGGGGTCACTAACTTGGTGATTAGTGGCTAACCCACCGGCGGCTTGACGCTGGCGACTGAAGCCATGGCGGCGACTCGCCGGAATGAGCTAGGGGCCACGGGAAGCCACGGGGAGGACACTATCTTGCTCCTGGAGGTCTCCCGCGTCTTCTGGAGGCAACAGGGGTTCGCGGGGTGCTCGGAATCGACGACGGCGACGACTCCGGCGGAAGCAGAACCACGGCGAGGTCGTAGACGACGCTACCGTGCACGGTTCAGGCTGAAATCACTCGCGTTCGAAATCTATCATGTTCAGGAGCCAAACGCACGCGCTGGCTGAGTCGAAGGGGCACAGGGGCGACCTCGAGCTCATCCATGGCGGCGAAGTGCCTCGGCATCCATGGCGGATCCGGCTAGAGCGAGTAAAGGAGGGGGAAAGGTGAGGGTTTTCGTTCGCAAGCTCACCCTGAAACTGTCTGGAGTGGTGGCTTGCTCGGGGAGGCGCTGGAGTTGCCGGAATTCGAACTCGATCCACGGCGGTCGGCGATGAAGACGATGAACTTCTCGAGCTTGGGGAGGCGTCCGGCTCCGATTCCTTCTGCAGTTCGATGAAGACGACGACGGCGAAGCGATTGGACACCTTGGCTTGACTCCTTGACGTCGATGGCCACGAGTTCTTGCGACGGCGAGCGGCGGCGCTCTCGGGTGGAGGAAGAAATCGGCGAAGGAGGAGGAAGGAGTCGCGCTGGAGGGGAGGAATGGATCAGGACGGGAGAGAGGCGTCTCCAGGCGCGAGAAGGGGCCACGGGGAGGCCTGGAAGCTCTCGGCGGCGACGTGGCGTCCACGGCTGGCTCGGTGGCATTCCACCGAGCAGCTTGGAGGCGCGGGGTGGGGAAGAAGACTCCCCTGCCCCTGGTGGGCCGGCTGGGCTGGGTGGGCCGTCTTCGCCTAGGCGCCAGGTAAGTCTTTTTCCTATTCTGTTTAATCTTTCCTTTCTGTTTTTCTGTAATTTGTTCTGTTTAGCTAAAATAAATAGCTAAACATTTTATGAAATGCTGAAAACATTTATGTGGCCTCATAAAAAAATCAACTAGCCACTCATAAACTTTCAACATTTTTAAAATTCAAATGATTTGAATTTTAAATCAAAAACGGGTATTTCATTAATTCCAAGGTACTGTTTGAATATTTGAAAAATCTATGAGCATGGGATGGGTCCCACATCACTTGATATGTGATCACACTCATTTATAAGACTTTTCAAAACTCTAACATGAATTTTTGGAAAATATTTTTATCTGGCCTTTTGAATTAATTCATCTGGGGGGTGTTCCTTCTCCCATTTTGATTTTGAATTTGATTTCCAAGATTTCTTTTTGAAATTTTGACATGATGCAAAGGCACTAGCTAACCCTAGCACATACCTAACAGAGGGTTCTGACAAGCAAACCCCCATTGATCATGTCTATAAAATCCCACTTCCCTCTCATGTCTCGCTTATGCATTGTTTAGGATGATCACCATGATATCGTTTCTATCGCATAGTTGAACCCATATCCTTTGCATGACCTATCATTTTGTCACAGTAGTAAGCAAACCACAATCCTAGCAGATGTAGGAGTTGGTTGATATCATGTGGCCCCTGCAACTGTTACTGCTTATTGCATGCTTAGTGGTACAATGAGGATGCTTATGATGTGAGTCGGGATGATGATAAACATGGTTTTGATGAAAGTGAAATGTGTTTGTGAATCCACCCTAATACAAGGTGAACGATGAGAGGCTGTGTAGGAGTACACAGTGGGTTGTCTCGTTGAGATAGTGGAGATAGGGACGAGGGGGGCTCCTTTTCAAAATTGTTTGGAGGAATTTTGGAAAAACTTTTTATCTGGCCTTTTATTTAAATACTTTTTGAGGCTTTTCCAAATCCCCAATTCTTAAACCAAGAAATTAAACATGATGCAATTATTTCTAGTAATAAAAGCACATACCAAAACTAGGGTTGTGACATAACAACACAAGAACTCGGTCCTAAGGCAGTGTTCAACGAGACAACCCACTGTGTACTCCTACACAACCTCTCATCGTTCACCTTTGTTTAGGGTAGATTCACCAACACGTTACCACCATCATTCACATGATCACTACCATCCCGACTCACATCAAAATAGCCTCAAGTAACAACTCTAAGCATGCAATAAGCTGTAACAGTTGCAGGGGCCACATGATAACAACCAACTCCTACATCTGCTAGGATTGTGGTTTGCTTACTACTGTGACAAAATGATAGGTCATGCAAAGGAATAGTTCAACTAGCGGTAGAACGTAACATGGTGACATCCTAAACATGCATTTGAGAGAATGAGAGGGAACTGGGATTTTATAGACATGATCTAAGAGGGGGCTGCTTGCCTTGCTGACGATCACGATGTAGCACTCTTCTAACGTGAGGTTGAACTCGTCTCCGAGATCAACTCTACCGAGAAGAAGCAATCACCGAAGCACTGGAAGTAAATCAAAATCAAGATAATACAATGCACATTCAATATGCAAAACATAGCATGGCAATGTGCTGATGTGACTTAGGTTTAATTTGCAACATGTTAATTGAAGTTGATTTGAAAAGTAAATTCAAATTCAAACTCCAAGTCTTATTCAAATTTGGTCAACTTGCATTTGCTAAAGTTTGTTCATTGTAAACCAAGTGATTATATGTGTGAAATGCTTCTGAAGTACAAGTGATGTGTGGTGCATTTCAATGGTTAAAGTTGGAATAGTTTTTGAATTGAATTTGAAATAATTCCAATTAAATCAAATAGAAAAAGCTACTGATCCCTTTTTAATATCAACTTCAACATAGCTGAAAGTTGGAAATTTGGATAGAGGATTTTCTCCTGATCATTTTTCATATATTACACTTTGAAAAATTTGGAGTTATAGTTTAAAAGTTATTCAATTTCAAAGTTTTGCTTATTTTCTGGAATTTCTGTATTAAATAAATTGATTTAGGATTTACTGCGTCATCACTAGGTCATGCTGATGCCAGGGGTTTGACCAGTCAACTGACAGGGCGGCCCCACGTGTCAGCCTCACTGGGTTAGTTAGTTCTCTGTTTAAATAAAACACAGATTAATTAGGGGCCCTGGGCCCAGTGTCAGTGAGAGAGAGAGAGATTAGGGGGGAGGGGCTTAGTCCTAACAGGCCGGCGGCTCAATGCCGGTGGCTTGGGCCACGGCGGCGCTCTGCCTGAGTGGTGATTTCAGCCACGGGGGAAGAAAGGGAGGGCACGGGGAGGAAGCTCTCGTCGTCGCGCAACTGCTGGGGCTAGGCAGGGTTCAAGGGGGCGCTCGGGGCCACGGCTACGTCGATGGGAGCCGGCGGACGGAGCCACTGGTCATGGCGGGCTGGCACAGAGAGCACGGGAAGAGCCACGGATGGGGGAGAAAGGGAACTGGGAGCTCACCAGTGACTATGGAGAGCACAGCGAGGCCGGGGGTGAAGAGGAGGCGGCGGATTTCTCGCCGGGGTTCCTCGCGGCCGGCGGCGAACCCTTGAAGATGGCGTCTCCTCCGTGGGATCTTGCTCCAAATTGAAGGCTCCGCTCGAAGTGGTCGTCGCCGGGGCACCTCGTAGACAAGGTCTCGGCGTCTGGGGGCCTCGGTAGCCGCGCTGCTACGGCGGCGTGCTCCGGCTGCGGCTCGGGAAGTGGCGGCAGAGGAGAGGAAGGAGGTCGCGAGGGGAGGGGAAGTGGCCTGGGGCCTTCTGGGCGCCTCCAGCGCGAGAAGAAAGAGGAAGGGGAGGCCTTGCGTGGCCAGGAGCAGGAGCTGGCGTCCATGCGCGGTGCACGGCGCGCCCAGCGTTCCTTCTGGCAAGAGGAGGAAGAAGACAAGGGGGGGGGGGCTGGGCCAGGTGGGCCGACGCCTAGGCGAAGGTAAGCCTTTTTCTTATTTTCTTTTCTGTTATTTGTTTTGCCCCTTTAAAAAATTAGCTAGGGCATTTTATAAAACCCCCAAATATTTTTATAAAACCTAGGTGACTCTATAGAAGTCAACCCCAAGTTTTGGGAATTTTTGAAATTCAAATTATTTGAATTTCAATTCAAATAGGCAATTTATTTAATTTCCAAGCCACTATTTGGAATATTGAAAAATTTATGAGTATGGGATTAATCCCAAATCACTTTTAAAATGATCACACTCATTTTTAGGATTTTTCAATACATCCAAAAGAATTTTGGAAAAAGATTTATTTCTGGCCTTTTTATTTAATTCATTTAGGGCTTTTCTTTTCCCCAATTCCTTTTCTTTTGCAATTTTTTTTCAAGATGCAAAAATGCTAGCTTGGAAAAGCACAAACCTAAAGTTAGGGTTCTGACAAACTTCAATGCCTCGATTTTGCCTGTTCTCAGCTGCAACTTGAGCGACAACACTTTGGGAGTTGGGCCATGCATCTGGTGCAAACAAAGCAGTTAGAGAAGATCAGATCGGAAGGCAAGAAAACCAGACCGGAATAGAAAAGATCAGCAAAGTGGGAAAACTCACCAGCAAGAGTGGCATCAACTTTCTACAAATTGGCAAGCGCCAGCTCGGCTTCCCCCTTTGCAGAATGTAGTTCCTCCTGATAGCGCTCGGTCACCTCCTCGGCGCGCTTCACAACGGCATCCATTTCCTTCTGCATCAAATCTTCCGTTTAAGTTAGGGCGTCCAATATCCTCTGCATATCGCTGGCATGGGCAATGGATAGGCTCGAGATTTCATTGGTCAACTTCTTCGTTTATTCTTGGAGCTCATTCTCGACAACAAGCAATCGGTCGTGCTCCTTCATGGCATCGCCAAGCTGAGCAACTTTCTCACCGAGCTGACTCTCCAGCTCGACCACTTTCTTTTGGGTCGCCTATAGCTCGGGCAGATGGATGGTGGCAGCTATTGATGAAGTACAACAGAAGTTAAAATCAAGAGCAGAGCAATCAGAATAAAAGAAATCAAGATGATATTTACCTGTCAGCTCCGTGATCTGGGCAGCCTGGGCATCAAATTTGTTTTTCATAACAGCAACTGTCTTCTGGTCTGCTGAATAAGAGGCCAGAAACTCCTCAAAGATGCGTTGTCGCCTCTAGAAAACGGCCTGAGAAGTGAAGCAGTTAGTAGAAAAAAGCAAAGATGAAAAAAGTGAAGATCCAAGCTAATTGCACGCAATTAGCCCGAATCTCGGGGACTACACCCAATGGGTGCACTGGCGCGCCCCCACAAGAGAGGAAACTCACCACAGTGGAGTGCTCGGAGGCAAGAACATCAAAAAGTGCCCCTGTGGCAAAGTTCTTGATGCGATCGACAAGGATAGTCAAACGGTGCTGAGTTTGAGAAGGAACCTGATCCAGGGATCCAGCTGGTGGAGCGGGGTCAGACTCGGAGACCGGCGCGGCTTTGGGATTCCCAATATATGCAAGGAGAAATTGTTCGACTCGCGAGTTTTTGCGGGCCAGAGCAGTCAGTCTGGACACGAAGGCGCTGGAGGGCTGAGGAGCGATAGTGCAAACCTAAGGGGTGGCCATGTGATACGTCCCAAACGTATCTATAATTTCTGCTTGCTCCATGCATGTTTTATGTGACTTTGCCATGTTTTGCTTGGACTTTCATACAAATTTCAGCATATTTGAACTAATCTATTAACCCAGTGCAACCAGCTGCCAGTTGCTGTTTTATGCAGTTTTTTATTTCAGGTTTTCCAGCGATTAAAAGTTCTCGAAAAAATCCGGAAAAATCAGATAAAAAATGGAAGCTTCCGGAATCACCAAGGTAGCGGAGGGGGCCCACCACCAGGAGACCAGGAGGGTCCCTGGCGCGGCCCCACCCTAAGCCGCGCCAGGAGGCCTCCTGGCTGCCTGGTAGGTCCCCTCGACACCCCCTCTGCCTATATTTAGCCCTCGGGTGGAAACCCCTAATATCGATCTCTTTTCCGCGAACTCGCCTCTGTACCGCCGCCGCTGCCGTTTCAAGATCGGGGCTGCCTGGAGAAGCTGCCTTGGTACCTGCCGGGAGGAGGAACCCCCTCCGGGTGACCATCTATAGACATGGACGCCTCCCGGATGTGCCGTGAGTAATCCCCCTTGGACCATGGGTCCGTGACAAGTAGCTATGTGATGTACTTCTCTCCTCTTTGTGCTTCCACTTTGGAGACCTCGTGAGCTGCCTCACATGACGGAGGCACTTTTGTAATTTCTGCTGTTGCTATGCTGAGTTTGCTAGGATCTGATGGATTATGAGACTATGTTCAGATTTTGATGAGTAATATATTTGGTTCTTCTCTTTTATATTTTGTTCTTGAGTAAATTCTTGCATGTTCTCCGTTGCAGTATTTTGCTTTGGCCAAGTAGTTTGCTTGCAACTCCAAGAGGGAGCGTTATGCTTGATTGTGGGTTCAGCCCCCTGATGTCTAGCTTGAGTGACAGAAACATGAGACTAGGGGATGTGCTGTTGCCACCAAGGATAAAACAACGGTGCTTTTACCCGCAGGTGCAAGGATTGTTTACTTTACGCAAAGTTCTTTTAATGCAGTTGTCTGTTGCTTTGAGTTTACACTTTGGGTGGGATTCGCAACTTAATACGAGTGAGATGTTCTGGATAGGTATCTCAAGTTGGATGATTCGTAGTAGATGCAGTTGGATTTTGGTCTACTTACTTTGGCGTACTGCCAATTTCTTTTGAGCCCTTCCTTTCTTTGCATCATAGTTAGCATTGTGTTGCCTTCATAATTCTGTCAATTGCCCAGCTGTGATTTGTTTACCTTGCTAGCACTTTTATCGTCTTTCAGGAGAGAGACATCACTAGTGAAAATCACGGGACCCCGGTCCATCTTCACATTATTGTTTACACCCTTAGTTTACTTTCAATCTTTACTTTCACTTCCACTTTTATCTCTTGCGTTGATCCTTTGTAAACAACAAGGCCGGAGGAATTGACAACTCCTCTGTACTCGTTGGGAGCGAAGTTATTTGTATCTGTGTGCAGGTCCACGTCAAGCGTTGTGACACCTACTTTTATCTCTTGGAGTCCTACTGGTTCGATACTCAACCTTAGCATCTTTGCTAAGGGAAACTTGATGCTACACTGATCTCACCATCCACTTGGGGTAACCAACGAGGAGAGTTGCCACTCTGTATGAAGCGAATTTCTGGCACCTTTGCCGGGGACTCCAGTCTACAAGATAGGGGAGTTGCACACTTTCTTTTATCTTTGCTTTTTAGTCTTGTTAGTTTACCTTCCAGTTTTTACTTTTGTGTCCCTTATCAAAAATACCAAAAATACTTGTTACCTTGTCAGTAGTTAGCACTATGGCTGGTCCTTTTGCCTTTGGTGAGGCAGAAGTACTTACCTTTACTCAAAGAGGTGGTGAAAGTTTGAAAGATGCTTGGTATAGAATTAATGATTCTCAAAAAAGAGCCACCAAGAAGCAATCCCCTATCAATGGGAACTTCATAGAGGCCCCAGTTTGGGAAGCCCTTAATGTTATTGAAAATCTTGTTGGAAGTCTCCCAGTTGTTAGTATTAAGGAGGACATTACTTTAGCTCACATTATGAGAAAACTTGAAAAAATAGAGCTAGAGATGCCAAGTATCGATAGGGTGAATGCGTTGGATCGTAATATTCAAGGGAATTTGAATAGGCTAGATAACTCCATGCAGAAAATTGTCAAAACTTTGGAGACTATTAAATCCCTTGATGAGAAGTCTTCTAGGATAGAAAAGATAAGGAAGTTACTGAAACTCTAGGAACTACCTTTTCCTCAATCAAAACCAAAAAGGATGAAACTCCGGCAAAGAAGGAACCTAAGTTCGTTTACGTCCCCAAGGTTCCTCGAGCTAAAGAAAACACACCCATTGCCAAGAGAGTTGAAACGGTGAAAACTTTGGAGGAGACACCTATCTTTAACTTTAATGAAACTACAATTGATTTCCCTCCTTTTGATTTTATTCCAAGAAGCATTTTCATTCATAATTTATTTGAAAAACCTATTAAGACTAGTTTTACTATTGAATAGCTTTTTGATCGTGATGATGGTTCAATGGATACAACATGATCTTCTGCTTTAAGCCTAGCTAATGGCTCTAAAGAAGCGCTTTCGGGAGGCAGCCCGCAACGAATTTAGGTTTTTATTTTTGTTTTTCTTTTGTTCTTAGTGGTCTTGATGATTATTACTACTGTATAAACATCATTGTATATTTACTTTTCAAGCTTTGTGCCAAGTTTAGCCAAATACGACAAGGGAAGTGAAAGTTGTGACATGTTGTCCAGAAAACAGATTCTGTCCTCGTGACAAGAAAAATCAGAGAAAACTTCCAGTTCATCTTTTTGAGCTAAATTTTTTACACAGTATGCTCTATAAAACTACGAAACTTTCGTATGTTCTCAGTTTTTTGAATTGAGTTGCAGAAGTATTCCTAAAAAATTCGTTTCTACCTGCTGGTCTGTTTTTCACAGGTTCTGTCCTGTTTTGCCTTTTCTTCGTTTTGCAAACCTTAATCTTGCTTTTTCTTTGAGAAAACCTTTTGCCCCTCTTGAAAAACAGTATATCTTCAAGATTATATTTATTTCCGGTAGAGAAAAAAATTATTTTAGTAGGGCACTAACCTCTCTAATCAGTCTACAATGAGTTATGTATGAAGGGAGTTTTCAAGTGCGCGATGGAAGATGATGAAAGAAGATCTTGGAGTGTCAATCGCTCAAGCTTGGGGATGCCCATGTGCACCCCCAATAAATATTCAAGGAGACTCAAGCGTCTAAGCTTGGGGATGCCCCCGTGCATCCCCTTCTTCATCAACAATTATCAGTTCGTCCCTCGTTGCACTATATTTTTATCACTTCATGCGTTGTGTGCTATGCTTGGAGCGTCTCACTCTTTACTTTTCTAGGTTTTTTTTGCTTTGTTTGCTGTAGTAAAAATTTAGACCCCAGCTTAATCTTTTGTGTGGGAGAGATACACGCTCCGCTTGAACTAGAACTCCTCATAGGATTTGCATGCTTATTATTTTAGCTGTGAGTTGTTCTTTTTCTTTTCTTAGCTGCTGCTCTGTTTAGTTGTAGTGCTTTAGTCTTTCTAGAGCTTTTCTTTTGTTTTAGGTTGAATTTTCTATAGGTTGCATGTTTTATCTTGTTAGAGAGTTTTCCTGTTGCATTGAGTTTTGTGTCTTGACTAGAAGTAGGTGGTTGAAGTTACTATTCTCTTTGTAGTAGTGACTTGAAATAGTTTTGAGGTATTTACTAGATTAATGTTTGAACTTTTGGTGTCAAGAGCTCGAGCCTATTAGTGATAGATGTCGTATTTTGGGCAATCCATGTGTTTTTCGAAAACCAAAAACCCCTGTTTAGACCTCTAGCTACTAGATGGATCACTAACCTCTGGAGGGTTCGAATATTAGAGTACACTCACGTACCATGAGTCGAGGATGCGTAAGGATAACCAAACCCCCATACACTCCTCCTCGAGGTACTTGTCTCTTTGTGAACCTCCTGATTAGATTGAGAGTTACCGATAATAAGTGCATGAGTTCTTCGGACTAATGTGAGTATTCGAAAGTTGACACTTCCACCCACCTATACTTTTTCTAGACTCTTCGGTACCGTGCATTGCCCTTTCTCACCTTGAGAGTTGGCGCATACTTCGCCGGTGCATCCAAACCCTTGGCACGATACGCTCTGTCATCATAAGCCTCCTGATATCTTTCCTCAAAACAGCCACCATACCTACCTACAAGGCATTTCCATAGCCTTTCCGAGATACATTGCCATGCAACATCCACCTTCTCATGACTTGATCTTCATGTCATACATGCTACTTGCTTGATCGATGAGCCGCATGCTAGTTGGGCCTTTCCCCAATCATTGCTACATGACGCGCTAGTATCATTGCATATCCTGCTATCCTGGCAGAGGCATACATATGCATCATGATAGTTATATCTTCTTTATGTGAGTACCTTTGTAAAGTGTGAAAGATCTCCTATATTCTTATAAAATATAGAGTATTGCCCCTAAAGTGAGGAAAAGATCCCAAAGAGGACAAAATCAAAAGATCCCAAAGTGGACAAATGAGAGTTAAATAGAAAGAGCCATTGAGGCCACCAAAAAAATACAAAAAACTAGAAAAAAGAGAAAAAGAAAAATAAAAAGAGAGAAGGGCGCACGCTACTATTCCTTTTGAGAGATCCACACTATTACTTCATCCTCTATCCCTTGTACTCCATAGAGATCATCATCATGCATATAGCTATGTGGGGACCTTCACACTATAGAACTTGGCTTGTATATTCCAATGATGAGCCTCCTCAAACGAGCTCTAGGTCTTCTTGAGCAAGCAAGTTAGATGCACCCCCACTAGTTCCCTTGGAGAGCTTTTAGCTCACATGTGCATCCGTTGCATGGCAATCCCTACTCCTTAAATCATATCGATCATATGGCCTTCTCTCGCCTTTGATTGTCCTCATTGATGTGAGCCTTTCACACCTTTTTGTCTTCCTCCTCCACCTTCTTTTTATTTCGCCCTTTAGGTGTCAACTTTATTGCTCACGCTCATCCATTGCATTAGTGCTCAAAATATCGAAAGGGAGTGGATCAGTTTGACTTGTACCTGGCTAGTGGTCTGGGGACGAATCAAGATAAGAATCCAAAGGAGACCAAGTGTGAAACTTTAGTAGATAGTTCTTCTCAACAACCTTTTTTCTCTCTTTTCCCAGTCCCCTGCTTGCACGCAAACAACATCTGGAGACATTCGAGTCACGGACATCAAGAGCTCTTGCACCTTTTGTTCTTTTGTTGCTTGTGTCAATGCTAATATAGACTCTTGCTTGTTAAGACTTGAATTGAATTGCATGCTTTAATTGCTTTACTTAAAAGTCCTTATATGGTTGTGTGGCATTTCACCACAGAAATTATGCTTGTTATCATTTACCTACTCGAGGACGAGGAGGAATTAAGCTTGGGGATGTTGATACGTCCCAAACATATCTATAATTTCTGCTTGCTCCATGCATGTTTTGTGTGACTTTGCCATGTTTTGCTTGAACTTTCATACACTTTTGAGCATATTTGGACTAATCTATTAACCCATTGCACCCAGCTGCCAGTTGTTTTTTTCTGCTGTTTTTGTATTTCAGGTTTTTCGGCCATTAAAAGTGCTCCAAAAAATCCGGAAAAATCAGATAAAAAATTCAGTGACCCGGAAGCTTCCGGAATCACCAAGGTAGCGGAGGGGGGCCACCACCAGGAGACAAGGAGGGTCCCTGGCGCGGCCCCACCCTAGGCCGCGCCAGGAGGCCTCCTAGCTGCCTTGTGGGTCCCCTCGATACCCCCTCCGCCTATATTTAGCCCTCGGGGTGGAAAACCCTAATATCGATCTCTTTTCCGCGAACTCGCCTCTGTACCGCCGCCGCCGCAGTTTCAAGATCGCGGCTGCCTGGAGAAGCTGCCCCGGCACCCTGCCGGGAGGAGGAACCCCCTCTGTGAGACCATCCATAGCCATGGACGCCTCCCGGATGTGCCGTGAGTAGCCCCCCTTGGACCATGGGTCCGTGACCAGTAGATATTTGATGTACTTCTCTCCTCTTTGTGCTTCCACTTTAGAGACCTCGTGAGCCGCCTCACATGATCGTGGCACTTTTGTAATTTCTGCTGTTGCTATGCTGAGTTTGCTAGGATCTGATGGATTATGAGACTATGTTCAGATTGTGATGAGTAATATATTTGGTTCTTCTCTTTTATATTTTGTTCTTGAGTAAATTCTTGCATGTTCTCCGTTGCAGTATTTTGCTTTGGCCAAGTAGTTTGCTTGCAACTCCAAGAGGGAGCGTTATGCTTGATTGTGGGTTCAGCCTCCTGATGTCTAGCTTGAGTGATAGAAACATGAGATTAGGGGATGTGTTTTAGCCACCAGGGATAAAACAACGGTGCTTGTACCCGCGGGTGCAAGGATTGTTTACTTTACGCAAAGTTCTTTTAATGCAGTTGTCTGTTTCTTTGAGTTTACACTTTGGGTGGGATTCACAACTTAATACCAGCGAGATGTTCTGGATAGATATCTCAAGGTGGATGATTCGTAGTAGATGCAGTTGGATTTCGGTCTACTTACCTTGGCGTACTGCCCATTGATTTTGAGCGCTTCCTTTCTTTGCAGCATAGTTAGCATTGTGGTGCCTTCATAATTCTGTCAATTGCCCAACTATGATTTGTTTACCTTGCTAGCTCTTTTATCGTCTTTTGGGAGAGAGACATCACTAGCGAAAATCACGGGACCCCGGTCCATCTTCACATTATTGTTTACACACTTAGTTTACTTTCAGTCTTTACTTTCAGTTCCACTTTTATCTCTTGCGTTGATCCTTTGTAAACAACAAGGCCGGAGGAATTGACAACCCCTCTGTACTCGTTGGGAGCGAAGTTATTTGTATCTGTGTGCATGTCCACGTCAAGCGTTGTGACACCTACTTGTATCTCTTGGAGTCCTACTGGTTCGATACTCAACCTTAGCATCTTTGCTAAGGGAAACTTGCTGCTACACTGCATCTCACCTTCCACTTGGGGTAACCAACGAGGAGAGTTGCCACTCTGTATCACCGTGGGAGCAATCAGAGTGGCAACCTGCGGGCCCACAATAGTAGCGGCGGCCAGGTCGGCAGTGGCAGTAGTAGCCTCCTCTGATATGTCTGCAGGAGGCATGTCTTGGTCACGATTGGGCCGAGCCGGAGAGGTTCTGGTCGGATCAACATTTGGAGGGATTATGTCGGCGGATGGCACGTCAGAATGTACGATGCTGGACCGGTCGATCACAGTGGGATAGGCAGCATTGGCGGTCGCGGCTGGAGTGGCTTATTGCGTGCCAGCAGCCGGACCAGTGGCGGCTGTGGAACTTGATTGGGGATTAGTTTTCTTCGCTTGCTGCGCGGCAGTGGCCTGAGCTCTCATGGCGCGCTCGGCCTTTGTGTTATCAACAACGACGGCCCATTTCCGCGAATGATTGGGCTTGGAAGAGGTAGCCGATGCAACATGATGAGCAGTCAGAGGAGCACCAGCCACTGCGGTGCTGGCATCACGAGCAACCCTACAATACAAAGAAACACCCATCAAAACTGCAATTGGAGAGGATGATTAAAGAAAGAATAAGCATAAACTAGGTACCCTTCAGCTCGGGGAAAGGCACCCGTGAGATTGGCCATGGAATAGCGCGGAGGAATGATGTCCAAAGGCGTTTCATTCAGTACAGGGCCAACTGCCCTAGGTTTGGTCGGGTTCGGCAACTAGCCAGGTGGACCCTTAGAAGCTTTCTTTTTGCCGACCTTGGTCGATGGGCCAGGAGAAGTATCCACTTGGGGGCGTTTGCCTTGAACCACCGTCTATGCAGTCGGACGGGACTATACGCCATGTTTGCCAAGAGAGGGATCGTCAGCATCACTATCAATCCATTCTTCCATGAAGCATTTGATGGAGGAATCGGACGTACCCAGCTGGTTGAAGCCGGCTCCGAGTGTGGCAGTGCGGGCCTCGGTCTGGGGGTCTGACTCCATGACGAGCTCCGGATCATTAGTGTCCTCCTCAGCGTGGTCCGGATGGTAAACAGAGAGATCTTGACCATCATGCATCACGTTGGAACCAATAAAGTGATGCGAAAGCAGCCGGTCAGAATCCACAGAGAAAGCGAAATCAAGAGAAGAGAAGAGAAGAGCAGAGATTAAGCAATACCGTGGGAGGAGGACGTTGCCGATTGTACGTTTTTAGGCCAAACTTCCATGGATTGGTGATGGGGGCATCGTTCAGCCTGCGCACTCGCCTTCTCAGCTCCTTCTTAGTCAGGCTCTTAGTTGTAATTAGAGTCGGATCAATGCGAGTGCCCATGTGACAGATCCTATGGCATCGGTGCTGCAGAGGAAGAACTCGGGAGCATATCCACGCCCCCACTAGATAGGTAGGGTGCATTCATTCCTCAACCATCTCGGTGATCCGAGAAACCTGTGCATCCAGATCGATGTCACCGTGGCCGGGATTTTCGCCCTAGTGGTATTTTTTAGTCGGCGGCGGCAGAGAGAATTCTGGAAAATTGAGGCAGTCGGCTTGGCCCTCTGGCATTTGAACATAGAGGAAGTTGGTATGCCACTCCTTCACCGACAGCGGTGGCTTGGGATTCGGATAGCAGGATATGTTTGTGTATATAATGGCGGCGCCGCACTCGGTCATCACCTTCACCTCTATGAGTTAACCTGGCTCACCCTTTGGATCATGGACCCAGACTACGTTTTTGACCATGAAAGATCTCAAATGAAAAAAGCGCCTCCACAAACCAATGCTCGGCCGCACGCCGAGGTAGCCCTCACACAATGTGACACATGCAAAGAGCAGCATTATGGCATTGGCGCTGATGTGATGTGGTTGCAGTCGGAAGAAATCTAGAAACTCGGGGAAGAAGTGGCTCACCGGGAGCCCGAACCCACGCTCAAAGTGCGCGGCAAAGACGATGTGCTCGCTGACGTGCGGCTCTGGCACGGTCTTCGGCCTGGTAATACGTCCCAAATGTATCTATAATTTCTTCTTGCTCCATGCATGTTTTGGGTGACACTACTATGATTTTGATGCACTTTCATACACTTTTGATCATATTAGGACTAACCTATTAACTCAGTGCACCACAGTGCCAGTTTCTGTTTCTGCTGTTTAAAGTGCACAGAAAATTCCGGGAAAATAAAAAAAATCCGCGAGACGGAACTTTCCAGATGCCCAAAGGGGGCCAGGGGGGCCCACCAGGCGCCCAGGTGGCCTGGTGGCGCGGACCCACCCTAGGACGCGCCGGGGGGGGGGGGGGGGGGCTAGACTCCCTGGTCCACCCCTGGCTGCCCCCCTTCGCCTATATTTACCCCGTATTCCAAAACCCTCGAGGAAAAAAACCTTTTTCGTGATCTCTGCCAGGATCGGGGCGCCGCTGCGCTTCCAAGATGGGGGCTTCCAGGAGACCCTGTCCAGGCACCCTGCCGGAGGGAGGATTGACCTCCGGAAGCTTCTCCACCACCATGGACACTTCCCGGATGAGCCGTGAGTAGTCCACCTTGGCCCATGGGTCCATGATCAGTAGCTATGTGATGTCTTCTCTCCATATTTGTTCTTCAATGTTTAGACCTTGTGAGATGCCCTACATGATCAAGGAATATATGTAATTTTCCTGCTGTTGCTATGTTGAGTTTCCTGGGATCTGATGGATTATGAGATTATGTTCAGATTGTGATGAGTAATATATTTGGTTCTTCTCCTTTTATATTTATGTTCTTGAGTAATTCTTGCATGTTCTCCGTTGCTTTGTAGTGCTTTGGCCAAGTAGTAGATAGTAACTCCAAGAGGGAGTGTTATGCATGATTGTGGGCTCCTGCCCCCCAATGACTAGCTTGAGTGACAGAAGCATGAGTCTATGAGATGTGTTGTTGCCACCAAGGGGAATACAACGGTGTTGTAACCCAATGCTTTTGAGCCTCTACATTTATTTTGTAGCATAGTTAGCATTGGGATGCGTTTTTAATCATGTCAATTTCCCAGCTATAATTTGTTCACCTCGCATAGATGTTTATCGTCTTTTCGGAGAGAGACATCACTAGTGAACTTCATGGGACCCAGGTCAATATTTCCACCACTATTTACACCCTCAATTTTTCTTCCTGCTGTTACTTTCGTTGCATTTATGGCTACTATCTACCCTTGCATTTGACCCTTTGTAAACAACAAGGGTGGAGAGATTGACAACCTCTATGTACTCATTGGAAGAAAAGTTATATGTTGTTGTGTGAAGGTCCACGTCAACTCTCGCTCTATCAATTCTAGCGATGTTTTCACCTACTTGCCATTTTCGGAGTCCGTTGGAGACATAAACCTCGGTATCTTCACTGAGAGAAACTTGTTGTTGTGCTACATCCCAACCTTCCACTTGGGGTAACCAACGAGGGGCGAGAAGCCATCAAGGCAATTTCTGGCGCAATTGGCGGGGACTCCACTCTTCAAGATAGGGGAGTTGCACGCTATCTTTTATCCTTTCTTTTTAGTCTTGTTAGTTTACCTTTCACTTTTTATCTTAGTGTCCTTTACCAAAAAACACAAAAAATTGCTTGTCTTGCTTACTGTTGCTATTATGGGTACCACTGAAAACACTAAGTTGTGTGAATTCACTAGTCACAACAACAATGACTTTATCTGCACTCCTATTGCTACACCTTCCACTTTAGCATCTTCTTATGAAATTAAACCTTCTTTGCTGAATCTTGTTATGAAAGAACAATTCTGTGGTGCTGGAGATGCTGCTACTTTACACTTATTTGCAAAAGTATAAAGAAGTAGAAGGTGATATTGTTAAGCTTAAGCTTTCTCCTTTCTCTTTGAGAGGAGGAGCTAAAATTTGGTTTCAATCCTTGCCTAGAAATAACATAGATTCTTGGGATAAGTGCAAGGATGTTTTTATTGGGAAGTACTATCCACCTGCTAAGATTATCCTATTGAGGAGTAATATTTTGAATTTTAAGAAATTGGATAATGAACATGTTGTCCAAGCTTGGGAATGTATGAAATATCTTGTTAAGAATTTCCCTACGCATGGTTTGACTACTTGGATGGTTATCCAGAATTTTTATGCAGGCTTGAACTTTACCTCGCGGAACCTGCTAGATTCGGCCGCGGGAGGAACCTTTATGTCAACAACACTTGGTGCTTCCACAAAACTACTAGATGAGATGATGACCAACTATTCCCAATGGCACACCGAAAGAGCTCCAACAGGTAGGAAGGTAAACTCTGTCGAGGAGATCTCCTCCCTAAATGAAAAGGTTGACTTGATCATGTCTTTACTTAACAAGCAAGCTCCTATTGATCCTCATGATGTTCCTTTAAATTCCTTGGTTGCTCAAGAACAAGTAGATGTGAAATTTATCTCTTGAAACAACTTCAACAACAATGCCTATAGGAGTAACTTTGGTAGCAATCCTAGACCGTTCCCATCCAACAAATATTGGAACAACCTCTAGGGAAAGAGATTTACCCAGCTATGAGAAACTGGTAGAGATAGAGAAGGCTAGTAAGAATTATATGCAACCACACTTGATTATCCTATTATCCTTTTTAAATCTCCAACTCATATTTCGGAGAACTGTGCTCTTATTGAGGCTCAAAGTGATGGGTTTCATTTATCTTGTGTTCCTAAAAACGTGTTGAAAACTATACACGTGTTCTTCTAGGTCACGATAAACATTATTTATTTGATAGTTATATTGCTGAGTTTGTTCATGATGCTACTGAAAATTACTTTGACAGAGGAAATTTTGGTTGTAGAAACTTCCATGTTACAAAAACACATCTCTTCATGATGAAAGTTTTGAAGTTGTTCTTGTTCCATCTTCCTATACATGTCACTTTTTGCTTCTTTAATTCATTTTCTTATGAGATGCCTATGCATAGGAACTGGATTAGGCTTAAATGCATTTCATATTTGCTTCTTTATTCTCTCTTTTGCTTCAACTCTTATTCTCTTGAGAGCATCTTTTATAATTTTCATGCCTAGCTAAAAGGCATAAAAGAAAGCGCTTGTTGGGAGGCAACCCAAGATGTTTTTACTTTCATTTTTAGTGTTCTTGATGATTGTTACTACAGTAGAAACATCATTGTATCTTTATTTTCAAGCTTTGTGCTAAGTTTAGCCTCCGATTGCAAGAAAGTTCAAAAGTTGTGACATGCTGTCCAGAAAATAGATTTTGTCCCTTGACAGAAAAATTCGGCTAAAATCACCATATCATCTTTTTGATCTGAATTTTTTGGACAGCATGATCTATTCAATTAGCGTTCGTGCATCTGTTCTGAGTTTTTTGATTTGAGTTGCAGAAGTACCCCCAAAAAAATTATTTACTACCTGCAGGTCAGTTTTTCACAGATTCTGCCACATTTTGCCTTTTATTCGTTTTGCAAAACTTAAGCTTGCTTTTTCTTTGCAAAAACTTTTTGGCAATCTTGAGGAACGGTAGCTCTTCAACAATATCTTTATTTCCAGTAGAGAAAATATTATTTTAATATGGGTACTAACCACTCTAATCAGCTTATGATGAGTTATGTATGAAGGGAGTTTTCAAGTGTGCGAGGGAAGATGATGAAAGAATATTTGGGAGTGTCAAACGCTCAAGCTTGGGGATGCCCCCCGTGCATCCCCTTCTCCATCAAAAATTATCAGTTCGTCCTTCGTTCCACTATATTTTTATCACTTCATACATTATGTGCTATGCTTGGAGTGTCTTGCTCATTACTTTTTAGTTTCTTTCGCTTTTCTTGTTGTTCATAACAAGTTAGAACCCAACTTTCTTTGTGTGGGAGAAAAACATGCTCGACTTTAACCTAGAACACATCATAGGATTTTCATGCTTATCTTTCTTTTTGTGTGTGTTCTTTATCTTTTCGTAGCTGCTGTCATGTTTAGCTCTTAGTTTTCATGTTTATATCTTTTTAAGAGATTTTGTTTAGGTTGTTGTTGGAACTCTCTTGAGTCTTCATGTCTATCTTGTTTAGAGAGTTGTCCTGTTGCACTGAGTTGTGTGTCTTGACTTGAAGTAGGTAATTGAGATTGCTATTCAATTATAGTAGTAACTTGCAATGGTTTTGAGGTATTGTTTTGAGTAATGTTTGAACTTTTGGTGTTAAGAGCCTTAGCCTATTAGTGATAGATGTCGTATTTTGGGCAATCCGTGTTTATTTTCTAAAAACTACAAAAAAACTAGTTCATAACTCTAGCTACTAGATGGATCACTAATCTTTGGAGGGATCGGATATTAGAGTACACTCACGTACCATTAGTCAAGGATGCGCAAGGATAACCAAGCCCCCATACACTCCACCTCGGGGTACTTGTCTCTTTGTGAACCTCCTAATTAGATTGAGAGTTACCGATAATAAGTGCATGAGTTCTTCGGACTAATGTAAGTATTCGATTTTTGACACTTCCATCACCCTTATTTTGCTAGCCTCTTCAGTACCGTGCCTTGCCCTAATAATTTTTACATGATGCGCTAGTATCATTGCATATCCTACTACACTGGCATAGGCATACATTTGCATATATCATGATAGCTTCATCTTCTATATGTTGAGTACTTTTGTAAAGTGTGAAAGATCTTCTATACTTCTTGTAATATATAGAGTGTTGCCCCTAAAGTGAGGAAAAGATCCCAAAGAGGACAAATTAAAAGATCCTAAAGAGGACAAATGAGAGTTAAATAGAAATAGCCATTGAGGCCTCCAAAAAAATACAAAAAATAGAAAAAAGATAAAAATAAAATAAAAAGAGAGAAGGGGGCACACGACTATTCCTTTTGAGAGATCCACACTCGTACTCCCTCTTATATCTTGTACTCCATAGAGATCATCATACATGCATATAGCTATGTGGGGAACCTTACACTATAGAACTTGGTTTGTATATTCCAATTATGAGCCTCCTCAAATGAGCTCTGGGTCTTCTTGAGCAAGCAAGTTGGATGCACCCCCACTAGTTCCATTGGAGAGCTTTCCATAGCTACTCCTCACATCATATCTGCCATTTGGCTTTCTCTCGCCTATGATTGTCCTCATTGATGTGAGCCTTTCACACCTTTTTGTCTTCCTCCTCCTTCATTTTTCACTCTCGCCGTTTAAGTGTCAACTTTCTTGCTTACGCTCATCCATTGCATGAGTGCTCAAAAAGTCGAAAGGGAGTGGATCAGTTTGACTTGTACCTGGCTAGTGGTCTGGGGATGCGTCAAGATAAGATTCCAAAGAAGACTAAGTGTGAAACTTTAATAGATTGAGTTCTCAACCAAACTAAATAGTATTTTTTTTGCTCTAAACCCATCTCCCACTTCTTGCACGCAAACACCATTTGGAGACATTCGAGTCACGGACAGCGAGAGCTCTTGCACCTTTATGTTCTTATGTTGCTTGTGTCAATGCTAATATAGACTCTTCCTTGTTATGACTTGAATTGAATTACATGCCTTGCTTCCCTTACTTAAAAGTTCTTATATGGTTGGTAGCATGTCACCACATAAATTATGCATGTTATCATTTACCTACTCGAGGACGAGAAGGAATTAAGCTTGGGGATGTTGATACGTCCCAAACGTATCTATAATTTCTGCTTCCTCCATGCATGTTTTGTGTGACATTGCTATGATTTTGATGCACTTTCATACACTTTTGATCATATTTGGACTAACCTATTAACTCAGTGCACCACAATGCCAGTTTCTTTTTTCTGCTGTTTTTGTATTTCAGTTTATCCCATAACTTAAAGTTCCCAAAAAGTGCCGGGAAAATATATAAAAAGTCCGTGAGACGGAACCTTCCTTGTACCCAAAGGGGGGCCAGGGGGGCCCCACCAGGCGCCCAACCGGCCTGATGGCGCGGCTCCACCCTATACCGCGCCTGGGGGGCACCTGGACTCCCTGGTCCACCCATGGCTTCTCTCCTTCGCCTATATTTACCCCATCTTCCGAAACCCTCGATGACAGAACCCTTTTTCGTGATCTCCCCTCTTTTCCGCCGCCACCGCGCTTCCAAGATCGGGGCTTTGAGGAGACCCTATCCTGGCACCCTGCCGGAGGGAGGATTGACCTCCGGGAGCTTCTACACCTCCATGGATGCTTCCCGGATGAGCCGTGAGTAGTCCACCTTGGACCATGGGTCCATGATCAGTAGCTATGTGATGTCTTATCTCCATCTTTGTTTTTCAATGTTTAGACCTTGTGAGCTTCCCTACATGATCAAGGCATATATGTAATTTTCCTGCTGTTGCGATGTTGAGTTTGCTGGGATCTGATGGATTATGAGATTATGTTCAGATTGTGATGAGTAATATATTTGGTTCTTCTCCTTTTATATTTATGTTCTTGAGTAATTCTTGCATGTTCTCCGTTGCTTTTTATTGCTTTGGCTAAGTAGTAGATAGTAACTCCAAAAGGGAGCGTTATGCATGATTGTGGGTTCATGCCCCCCAATGACTAGCTTGAGTGACAGAAACATGAGTCTAGGGGATGCGATGTTTCCACTAGGGGGAAAACAACGGCGCTTGTACTTGTGGGTGCAAGTATTGTTTACTTTACGCAAAGTTCTTTTAATACAGTTGTCTGTTGCTTTCGGTTTACACTTTGGGTGGGGCTTGAAACTTAATACCAGCGAGTTGTTCTGGATATATATCACAAGGTGGATAATTAGTGAGTAGATGCAGATGGATTTCGGTCAACTTGTCTTGGCGTACTACCCATGCTTTTGAGCCTCTTCCTTTCTTTTGTAGCATAGTTAGCATTGCGGTGCGTTTTTAATCAGGTCAATTGCCCATCCGCAATTTGTTCACCTCACATAACTATTTATCGTCTTTTGGGAGAGAGACATCACTAGTGAACTTCATGGGACCCCGGTCCATATTTCCAACACTGTTTACACCCTCAATTTACTTCCTGCTTTTACTTTTGTTGCATTTATCCCTTGCGTTTGACCCTTTGTAAAGAACAAGGCCGGAGAGATTAACAACCTCTCTGTACACATTGGGAGGAAAGTTATCTGTTGCCGTGTGCAGGTCCACGTCAACTCTTGCGCTATCAAGTCTAGTGCCATTGTCACCTACTTGCCGTTGTCAGAGTCCGTCAGAGACATAAACCTCGGTATCTTCACTGAGGGAAACTTGTTGTTGTGCTACATATCAACCTTCCACTTAGGGTAACCAATGAGGGGCAAAAAGCCATCACCGGGGAACGCGGAAGTCGATGTTCCGCGGGATCTTGCGGGCGCGGCGGAGCTAGAGTATCTCCATCTCGTTGACTACGGAGCCCTTCTAGGCACCGCGGGAGGCGCAGGTGGCCATCTCCTGATCCTCTAGCGTGTCGTCGGAGGAGGTATCGGGCGGAGGCGGCGGTGGTTGTCGAGAACCGCGAGCACCAATGGCAGCGGTGAGAAATGGTGGTGATTGCAGCGGTGAGAAGCAGAGGAGGAGGAACAATGGCAGCAGCTGGTGCGAACTCACAACAACAGCAGCGGCGGCGGCAAGATCTCTGTCGGAGTGGCGGCGGAAGCTAGAGAGATAAGAGGGCGCGAGTAAGAAGAAGCAGCAAGAGAGCGGGGGCGAGCTAAATCCCCACCCCTCGGCTTATTTATGGGGCCGAAGGGGGGAGTGGGATCGGGCTCTACATCCCAGCGGCACCGTGTGGCCGCGTGTATTTTGACGATGATACTGTTCCGTAGCGCAAAGGATCCGGAGGAGAGGACAGGACATGTGCTCATGGCCCGAGGTTGCCGTTAAGTCCAATGAATCGTGGCCCATTTCCCCATAACCACACCAAGCGGTGAATCCGGAGTAACGTGGGACGGTCAACATTCCATTCAAGGCAACCATTGGAGCAGATCGGCCGAGCTGAAGAAGCAATCGGCAAATCAATCAAGTGTAATCGGTCGAGCAAGGGGCAATCGGTCGGCTGAGAAGCATCCGAGTTGAACTAGGGAAATCGGCAGATTGAGGAGCAATCGGCCGATTGAGAGCATTCGGTCAGGAAAAGAGCAAATGGTGAAGAAAAAGAAGTAAGACTCAAGACAAGTATGGGAGGAACCTATGCAGGCCCCGCTATCATTTCTCTCTGCGGGACCTCCGCAGCTTCAGGGGCTACTGTCATGGGAATGACCCTTGGGTAGGGTCACCCAGGCGAAATAACCTTTCAAGACGATGATCACCGATCTAAGCAAGGCCGAGATAATCTGGGCCGACCTGAAGACCGCCGAATTAATATAGCTACATCATGCAAACATGACAAGTGATTGCATAGGATTGAAGTACACATGATGCTTAACAGTATGCAACAAGAATTAATAGCATATGCCTCATGAATGTGTCACAATTATCAATCAAACTTGGAATAAAATAATAACAGCAGCAATTAACAAGAAGTAACAGGAGTTAACAGTCTGAAGCCCACTTCAACAGAGATTAACAACATCAAGATGACCTTAAATCAAAATTCTCACAAAAGATGAACTGAAGTACACACAAAACTAAACAATTTTCCTTTTGGGCGCAACGTCATCCGGGCTACGATTTAATCTAAATACTACTCGCAAAATTGAATCAGCAGCAAAAATCTCCAGACTTCAAAAAATTAAAGCCAGGGTAAAAAAAAGGCAGAGGAGGGGGAGGCAGGCCGGCTCACTCATGGTCCAGGCCCATCTGGCGGCGGCTGGCGCTGGGCCACGCGTGGCGCGTGGGCCGGGAGATGTTGGGCTGCTGCGCTGGGAGGCCGGCCCAGCCTGGTGGTTGGCTGGATCGGGATCACGGCCGAACCCGTCGTCGGCAGCGCCGATCGCCGGCTCCGGCAAGGGCGAGCGGCGGAGGGGCAAGGCGTCAGGTGCGGCGGTGGTTAGGCGGAGGCGGCGGCAGAGGGTGGCGTCGACGGAGCTTTAGGCGCGATAGAGCCATCGCGACGTCTTGGATTCGCGGTGCGGTGGCGGGGCACGATCTCGGCCCAAGCTCGGGTCATGGCGGTGGTGGCGTGCTCCCGCCGGCGACCGGCGAGAGAAGAGGGAGGCGGACGAGAGGGAGAGAGAGAAGGGGAGGGAGAAGGGCGATGGGAGGAGGAGGAGAGGTGGCCGGCGGCGAGGCGGATCGCCCGCGTCCGATGCGGGGCCTCCACGGGCAGGAGAGAGAGGAGGACGCTGGTGGGGCGAGGTGGCCGATTCCTGGCCGTTGGATCTACGGATCCGCCGGCCCAGAATTCATTGGGCTGATTTCCAGATCTGGGAGCTAGGTTTTGGACGAAAATGGGGGTGTTTTGGGGCTAGATGGAAAATATTGAGGGGGTGGCTGTAATTTTGGCTTAGGGGAAACCCTAGAAAGGGGTGGGAGAGTGGTGGTCTTTATATAGCCCAGGTGGCTGGCAGTTTGCAAAAACATCCCAGGTTTTTCTCTCGCGCGCGCGGTGTTTACGTTTCTGACCGCCGAGGGTCCGCAGGACCTCCGATTCGGGTAAAACTTCGAACTACGCGATCAGTGCGTCGAGCAGGCGGCATTCACCTCGCGCTAGAACCGTTCCGAGAACACTTTCCAGTGCGCTATAAAAATATCTTGTTTACTTATTAAACGGGGTTTTCATTCTGATGGCGAGGGCTGGTCTTGTGCCGGTTTTCGCGACTGTGATCGGGTGTAACCCGGTGTCGCAAAGGTCGAGTGTTAGGGTGGCAAGGGTCGGTCTCTGTCCGGTACGAGAATAGAGGGGTGGAAATAATCATCGATCGATAAATCGGGGATGCAAACATCGCACACAAATCAGACAATCAAACAATTCACACCAAAAACAATTTTTTTAATTTTTGTGAAATCTAGGCTGTTTCAGGGAGAGAGACATCACTAGTGAACATCACGGGACCCCGGTACATATTCACATCATTGTTTACAAGCTTATTTACCTTTTCATCATTTACTTTCAGTTGCTATCATTATCATTATCCCTTGTGTGTTTGACCCTTTGTAAACAACAAGACCGGAGAAATTGACAACCTCTTTGAACTTCATTGGGAGCAAAGTTAATTGTATCGTGTGTAGGTCCGCGTCAGCTACGCCGCTAACACCTACTTATCATTGTCGGAGTCCTACGGGAGACAAACCCTATCCTCCACATA
The DNA here is from genome assembly GCA_950022295.1 of Bromus sterilis. Taxonomy (NCBI): domain Eukaryota; kingdom Viridiplantae; phylum Streptophyta; class Magnoliopsida; order Poales; family Poaceae; genus Bromus; species Bromus sterilis. The sequence continues at coordinate 72,607,510 of OX465595.1, forward strand.
GGGGAAATTTGCTGCTATCCTACATCTCACCTTCCACTTGGGGTAACCAATGAAGGGCGAGAAGCCATTACCACTTCCATGCCATCAGAGGCCCAACATAGTCTACAAGAATAGAAGCGTGCGTAGACATCAGCTTCCCCTCCACCATGGATGCTTCCCGGATGATCCGTGAGTAGCCTCCCTTGATCCATGGGTCCGTGATCAGTAGCTATGTGATGTTCTCCTCCCCTCTTTGCTCTTCATGGTTTAGACCTCGTGAGCTGCCCTACATGATCGAGGCACATATGTAATTTTCTGCTGTTCCTATGCTGAGTTTTCTTGGATCTGATGGATTATGAGACTATGTTCAGATTGTGATTGAGTAATATATTTGGTTCTTATCTATTGTATTTTTTGTTCCTAAGTAATTCTTGGATGTTCTCCGTTGTTGTTTATTGCTTTGGCCAAGTAGTAGGTAGTGACTCCAAGAGGGAACGTTATGCTCGATTGTGGGTTCATGCCCCTTGATGACACGCTTGAGTGACAAAAACATGAGTCTAGGGGATGTGTTGTTGCCACAAGGGGAAAACAACGGTGCTTGTAACCTTGGTTGCAAGAATTGCTTACTTTATGCAAAGTGCTTTTTAATGAAGTTGTCTGTTGCTTTGGGTGGGGCTCGCAACTTAATACCAGCGAGATGTTCTGGATAGATATATCAAGGTGGATGATTAGTAGTAGATGCAGTTGGATTTCGATCTATATATTTTGGCGTACCGCCCATGCTTTTGAGCCTAGTCCTTTCTATGTAGCATAGTTAGCATTGTGTTGCGTTTTTAATCCTGTCAATTGCCCAACTGTGATTTGTTTACCTCGCATAGCAGTCTTATCGTCTTTTGGGAGAGAGACATCACTAGTGAACATCACGGGACCCCAATCCATATTCTCATTACTGTTTACACGCTTTTCATTTTCCTGCTTTTACTTTCAGCTTCTATCACCATTATAATTATCCCTTGCGTTTGATCCTTTGTGAACAACAAGGCGGGAGAGATTGATAACCTCTCTATACTCGTTGGGAAGCAAAGTTATTTGTATTGTGTGCAGGTCCACGTCAATTCCGCCGTTGGCACCTACTTATCATTGCCGGATTCCTACCGGAGACAAACCCTATCCTCCACATTGGGGAAATTTGCCGGTAAACCACATCTAACCTTCCACTTGGGGTAACCAACGAGAATAGAGTATTAGGCTACTGACGAGGGGGTGTCCCCACAACTCCAATGGATGAGGGTACCTAGTACGCGTCAAGACGGAAGGGCCGCTAAAAGCCTCGTTAGGCCCTCGACTGGCCCATTCGGGGCACCGACGTAGGAGTCCTTGACGACTATGGAAGCTGCGACTTGGCGTCTAAGACTAAAACTAGATTAGGCAACTGTCTCTGTAAACCTAGATGGACTCGTTGCGACCCAGCCTGGTATATAAGGGCTGGGAGAGGGGACGTCTAGGGCATCCAATCTCATTGCAACACCTCCGGTCCTGAGCGAACTCGCCTCGACCGCCACTGTAATCGCCTCCGTCATAATACAAAAGAGCAGGAAGTAGGGGTTTCACCGATCGAGGGTCGTGAACCTGGGTAAATCCCTGTCTCATGTTAGCCGACGAGTATCGCCAACCTGCACCTCCTCTCTATGATCTAACCCAGGGTTCCTAACCATGGGATTTGCCGAGGTCGATCCTCGTCCTTAGGTATGGTGGCTATTTTGAGAAAGTATAAGGAGGTTTATGATGATAGGGCGTATCATGCCAAGGGTTTGGATGCACCGGCGAAGTTTGAACCAACTCTCAAGATGAGAAAGGGCTATGCACGGTACCGAAGAGGCTAGCAAAATATGTAAGGTGGAAGTGCCAACAATCGAATACTCGCATTAGTCCGAAGAACTCATGCACTTATTATCGGTAACTCTCTATATAATCAGGAGGTTCATAAATAGAAAAGTACCCCGAGGAGGAGTGTACGGGGGTTTGGTTATCCTTGCGCATCCTCGACCCTTGGTACGTGAGGGTACTCTATATATTCCAACCCCTCTAGAGGTTAGTGATCCATCTAGTATCTAGAGTTCTCAACTTTTTTTGTTTTCGGAAATAAACACGGATTGCCCAAAATACGACACCCCTCACTATTAGCTCAAGCTCTTGGCACCAAAAGTCCAAACATTACTCAAATCAATACCTCAAAACTATTGCAAGTTACTACTACACTTATAATAGCAACGTTAATTACCTACTCATGCAAGACACACAACTGAGTGCAACAAGGCAACTCTCTAAACAAGATAAGCATGGTAACTCAAGAGAGTTCCAAAAGCAACCTAAATAAAATCTCTTAAAAAGATAAACTTAAAAACTAAGAGCTAAGCATGACAACAGCTATGAAAAGATAAATAACACACAAAAAGATAAGCATGCAAACCTATGTTGTGTTCCAGGGTGGAGTGGAGCATGTTTCTCTCCCAAAGAATGAAGGCTAGGGTCCAACTTTTTATGAACAGGAAGCAATACTAAAACAAACTAAAAAGTAAAGAGCGAGACGCTCCAAGCATAGCACATAACACATGAAAAGATAAAAATATAGCATGGAGAAGGATGAACTGATGATTGTTGATGGAGAAGGGGATGCACGGGGGCATCCCCAAGCTTAGACGTTTGACTCTCCTTGGATATTTCTTAGGGTTGTATCGGGGCATCCCCAAGCTTGAGCGTTTGACACTCCCAGATCTTCTTTCATCATCTTTCATCGCATACTTGAAAACTCCCTTCATTCCAAACTCATCATAAGCTGATTAGAGTGGTTAATACCCATAAATAAAGATTTTTTCTCCACTGGAAATAAACATTTTCATGAAGCGCTACTGTTTCTCAAGATTTCTCAATAAATACTGGCACAAATCTTGAAAATAAAGATACGATGATGTTGCTAAAATAGTAACAAACATCAATACCACTAAACCTGAAAGTAAAAAACATTTTTGGTTTCCTACCAATAAGCGCTTTCTTTTCTACCTTTTAGCTAGGCATGATGCGAAAAGATCAAGTTGTAACAATTGAACCGTCATCAAGATCATCAAAAAGTTCCTCAATAGTACAACTAGTTTTAAGAGGACTTTCAAATAAAGGCCTAGTGGTAACACTTCTAGGAACAAAAGCAAAGGTAGTAAAACCAATTGGAATTTCATTTCTGATTCTATTCAAGAGAGGTATCTCTTGCAAGGTATTCACAGTTTTCCCACCCCTGGCAATAGGTATATTTGTTTTGGGTTGAGGAACAATGGGTACGTAAACGAACTTAGGTTCCTTCTTTGCGGGGGTTTCTACCTTTTTAGTCTTGATGGAGGATAGAGTACAGTAGTGTGCGCGACAGCTATCCAAACGGTTTTTGGACCCTATCGCCTACGGGAATTGGAACTGTGCCCTTGCTCTCGGTTGCGATAGGGGGGCCTATTTCACACGATAGCTATAAGCCATTTCCTATGGATAGTCCGCGAAGGCGCACAACATAACTCGGACGTTTGAGATGACTGTTTTATCGCAAACACGTATCCACGAATGTCCGTCTGAGATTATTATCCTATGCATACATTTAATAAAGAAAATACGTTTGTGTCGAGTTATACTATCCCAAACGCTGGTGTGCCACGAACTGTGTGTGATACCCAAAGCTATTCCACACAGTTTGTATATAGTACACGTTTGTGTTGTTGACACCTATACAAACGTTTCTGCACAAATGCTTGTGTAGTTTCAGAATTAAATCCCAAATGTTCTTTTTGTCCAAACTATGTGTGATGTACGCTGAACATTACAAATGGTTGTGCACAATATATTGTGTGGAATAATAAATAAATCCCCAAAGGTCAGTTCTTATCGAATGTGTGCGATGCACATACCTATCAGTGACGAGCTTATATGCAGAACCGTGTGCAATGATCCAATCGCTCACACTTTAATTAGCATTGTATTTATCTATAATATTTTAGGATATTTTTTAATTGTTGTTATAAGCACATTCATATATATATATATATATATATATAACACAATATCTTTCATATGCTTGTAATGGTCACCAGGATTTTCATAATTACTGAAATCATAGTACATCCAACAGCTAGTAGAGTAGGCCGCATTACATAAACAGGAAATCTATGGTAACAACCGGCAGATCGTACACCAGGCCGCAATACAGAAACAACATTTCCAAAGTACAACATCATAATCGGTAATAGAAAGATGAATCTCATCTGGGAAACTGTCGATAATGTTAAAGGCCTTTGCAACTTGGGTGATTGCCAGCGCCTGTGGATGATTGCCTGTCCATCGTTTGCCCTCTTCAGTAAGGCTTCAATATTATAGCGTGGGTGTTCCACAAAAACCTTTCTTGCCTCTTGACCATACAGGTGGTTTGATAGATAATCATCGGTGAACTGCTTCGGAAAATACTGAATACAAAGATATGCATTAGTATAGTTTTCAGTGTGGAAATTTTTTGCGTAGGGGAAAATATGGTTGGAACGTAAATTAGTACCATACTATAGGATATTGAGTCTTCTTCATTGTGTAGATAAAGAGTTTGTTGTATTTCGTGGCTAGTTTCTTCATCCTTCCAATTTTTCTAAGTTTCTTGACTTGATTGATAGTCATGGTCACCTCGTTTCCCCTGATGCAAAATGGGTCGAACAGTGGATCGAGTCCTTTTACAAAAGGAGCTACAAGAAAAATGTAAATATTAGAACACAAGCAGTGGCTTTTCTCCTTCATTTGTACACTAATGGGTTATAAGCCATGTAGACCATGTGCATACCTCGGTTGTAAATCTCACAGTCACCCATTACTACCCTGAAATTGCATAAAGTACATAATGATTAGGTAATGTAAGAATTGGCATGTGATGACGAGAGAGTTTACAGGTGCAACACATCTCCTCATTGGTTACCCCAAGTGGAAGGTGAGATGTAGGATAACGGCAAATTTCACTCGGTGGAGATACCAATGTTTTTCTCTAGTAGGACTCCGGAGATGATAAGTAGGTGTCAACGGCGCAATTGACGTGGATCTGCACACAACACAAATAAGTTTTCTTCCCATCGAGTACAGGGAGGTTGTCAATCTCTCCGTCCTTGCTGTTATTGAGAATATATGTGAATATATGTGAATAAATTAGGTAATGTAAGTGGGAGAACGATTAGGTAATGTAAGTGGGAGCACGATTCTAATCATATATGTGAATAACATATGAGTGATTGAGAATAAATATTTTAGCAAAATAAAGCACTAAGGTATTGGATATCCTGAAAGTGCAACAAGCACCAAAGTAATGTAAATAGTAGATTAGTTCTTTTGAAGTAACTCAGATGAAGAAAGGTTCTATGATGAAGACTAAAGAGTTCATTATAAATAGATGAAAGATAGTTTCATAATGATTTGTAATATTTTTTAATCGGTCTATAGCTAAGTAGCAAAATAGGATATTGAAAATTGTTTTTCAAGCTAAGGCACATAGCGGGATTCCTACAACGTAGACGTGAAACATGGCAACTATGGAAGTTGCATAGGAGGGTATTTGGATCAGGAACACCATCATAGTGATTGGCATAGTTCCGAACGCTTGATCTACACAAACCATATTTTGATATGAGCATCATGATCAAAGCAAAGTAAGCTAAGAGCTCACTGTAGTCCAAACATGTTGAACGATAGTGCCCTATCTTTAAATACTTCATATAGGATGAAGGGTTACATTAAGATACGCAGGATTCAGACGAGCCTAAAAGCGTTAAGCTCAGTGACGAAGTCTATACCACAAGCGAGCATTAAGACCAAATTGCCATTGGTCTGAGAAAACCATGCAACTAGACTATTGTCTCTAGTGCAAGTGGGAGACTACTGGAATTATGCCCTAGAGGCAATTAAAAAATGTATTATTATAATTCTAGGTTCATTATTAATGTTTATATGTCTGTGCTATAACTGCAATGGCCTATGCGGAGGTTTGCCAAGTGCATGTTAAGTTCCTTCGGAGTAAAACCCATATGCAGGTGTGGAGTATAAACACAAAGTGTTCTTAGTCTGCCTCTAGGACTAACCTGTGTTTTATGGATGTCATGTTTTCCTGACATAGGGCAATGAATATGCCGATAATACATGGGAGCACATTGTTGCCAGAACAAGGGTGCTGAACCGACCCAATTGATCGATTTTCTTTGAGATTTCATCATCATTGTATTATGAGTTAAATCATAAGATGAGTTGACATTTGCATGTATCCTTATAGACCATGAGAATGTTAAGTACCTACATACCGGAGGGTGGGTTTTGACTCTGCCCAAACACAACCTATAACAGGCGTGGCTATAAAGGCTTTGCTAACTCACACTCGAAAGTATGTCTAGGGACTTGATGATTCAAGTTGGGATTTTCTCCTCTGATTTAGGAGAGATATTCTTTGGGCCCCCTCTAGGTATTACGTATCCACCAACATCCGGCCGGATACTTTGTGAATAGATCACATGGGATACGGAATACGTGAACGAGAAAAAGAACAAAACCGATATGAGGATAATTGGTATAATGATTAATGAGTTGATCATGTGTATACCTATATAATCTCACCTCATGTTTTGTAAAGTATCGCGAAGCAAAGGGGTTGGCATGTCAACCAGAGGTTCACTCGAATTCATATTCGTGTAGGTGCGGGAACCATTATGGGTGTCCATGGCTCCGCTATTGGTTATTGATCCGAGGAAAGTCAGTCTACGGTTCATGTCCACATTCTACCGAACCTATGGGGTCACAAACTTAAGGGTGGTAGATTTGTTGAGTACTAGAGTGATAGGAGCACGAGTATAACACACCGGAAAAGTTTCGGAGTGATTGGGATTTAATCGGAGAGAAAAACGGAATCGTTTCGGGGCACCAGTAAAGTACCGGGAAGAGTTTTGAGAAAACCGTTTAAAACCGAAGGGCCGGAAAAGTTACGGGATGTTCTAAATATGTTTAATATTTATTTATTGTGAATTACCAAGTTGTTTTGAAATTAATAAAATAGATTTAATATCAATGGCCCCCCTCTAACTTGGAAGGCCCAAGTGGGGAGAGAGAACTTGGACCAAGGAGGCCCATGTGGGGAAGGCGCCTAGGAGGAAGATTCCTCCTAGGGGAGGAAGCTTCCTCCCCAATTCTTTGGCGCCCCACCGAGTGGAAGGAAACCCTAGGGCGCCCCCTAGGGCTACCCCCTCCTCCAAGTTGGCCTCCCCTCCCATTAGAAATAGATGAGGAGGGGGCACCCCCAAGGATATAGAAGTTTGTTCTTTTGCCTCAGGGCTGCCCCTCCTCTCTCTTCTTCATTAGATCTAAACTATACCTTATACCGAAGTACTGCTCCTTCCTCCTCTCTACTACGGAGGCGCCAAGCTCTGGACGGCGGAGCCCTGCCAGATCTACTACACCGTACGTGTGGATCAACCGTAGAGAGATCGTACATTCGATCTTCATTCGATGGACTTCTAGATCTGTTCGTGGGAAGTCAAACGGATCAGGTCCGTTCGAGGGGTTACGCTACGTCAAACTTCCCCAACCCTCCATCAACTTCTTCCGCTGCGAGAGAACTACCGTTGAACGGTTGTTAAGGTAATAAGATCGCTACCATTATTTCCATCTATCTAGATCCAATCTTGGGACTTGGTTTCGTAGTGCCAATTTTTTTTGTTTTCTACTCCTAATCCAACAACGGTATCATGAGCTAGTTCTAGTAATAGATGCAGGTTCGATCTAGAGTTCATAGTGATGAACGGGCATTGCATAAAATTTTCATTGTGCGCGGTTTTTTGATAATAGATCTAAACTGAATCTTCTAGTTGCTTCCCCTCTAATTGCACAAGTTGATCCCTCATGTATTGCTTGATGTTGTTACAAACATCTTGCCCCTCGGGGTCCTTCTATGCTACTCCTGAGTATGCTGGTCGCGCGAAGATGATTTGGGTCTTTCTTTTGGTGTGGAGAAATTGTGTAATAAAAGGGGTGTGTTACATTGTTGATCTAGCACGGGGATCACACGTATTGACGATTGTTTAGTATGGGTCATGAGATTAAATTGTAGTCGCAAGGTTGATACGCCCCGAGTGTTAATCTAGCAACTTGAAGATTGTGCTTTATGTGGTTACGTAACTACCAAAACGTTTTTCCATGCAAACCCTAGTAGCCACGTAAAAGATGAAAAGAACGAGTAGAAGAACGTCTAACTTGTTTTTGCAGGAACATGTGATGTGGTGTAGTCTTCGTCATGATAAAAGTTGTATGAGATTATTATACTTTTTTCATGTTAAATTTGCATGACTTGCATGTCATGGTACGGCATGATGGTTGGAGCCATATGATTGTCATTTATTCGGCCTGCGTGCCAAACTTCATGTAATTTTCTTTTAGTAGAATAGATGCTAGCAATAGTTGTAGTATCTACATGAAGATGATGATCATACGTCATGGTGCTTGACGACATGTCGTGCGTGTAGTTGATGCTCTCCGCCAAAAGAATATGAAGAAAGAAAAGCATGGTGCTTGGAGCTTCTTGAAGAGGAGGGCTATACCATATCACATACTTAACTGCTTATGATGTTAATGCTTTTCATTGCCTGTTTTGATTGCGCACTAGTCGTAATTTTAATAGGGTGATCTCTCTTAAAATATCAAGAAGTTCGTGCTCTCCCAACCGTGCAACCGTCTGTGATAAACGCCACCCGCGGTGGGTCGTGTCAACACGAGTGCCAACGGAAAGGTAACGAAGAGACAGGTGTATTGAGTTGTCTCCACAGCAATAGCGCTTGGTTGTCTTCACATTCTAGCTTATCAGATCTGAGATCGGAGCACAAGTGTCGAAAGACTAATACAAGATTCATAAAATGGTTATGATTGGTTTTGTTAGACCTACCGGGTTGATCTCCTCCATGCTGCGTGTTACATCGATGGCAGGTGTATTGATCCGGATCTTGATTACCCTAAGATCAATTTTGAGAGATGTTGGTTTTAGTGGGAGCATTAGATTAAATTTGTTAAGATTAATGCAATTAATTTTGAACCATGTCTAAATCAATCTGTTTATATCGTTGTACAGAGAGGGCCGGCAACAACAATGCTTTTAGCTTAGGACCGATGCTTGAAAAAGAGAAGCTTGCTGCAAACGGAGGAAACTATGCGGACTGGTTCCGTAATCTTGGGTTTTTCCTCAAAGGTGCTAAGAAGGACTATGTTCTCAAAGAAGCTCTCCCAGCCGCTCCCGCTGAGGATGCATCGCAGGACGATAAGAACTTCTCATGCGACTAAAGTGGATGACCACATCGTAGTACAATGCTTGATGCTTACGTGCATGGATACAGAGCTCCATAAACGATTTCAGAACTTCTCCGTTTTTGACATGGTGACACAACTGAACGCTATGTATCTGAAGCAGACTAGAACGGAACGTTACGAAATAACGAAGCAACTATGGGAATGCAAGATGGCAGAAGTTAGCTCCATAAGCGAGCACATGATCAAACTTGTTGATTACGCACAGAGGCTGAGTGCTCTGGGATTTGCGATCCCTATGAAACTTGACACTGACATTCTCCTTGCGTCACTCCCCCCATCTTACATCGGCTTTATCATGAATTACAACATGAATGGGCTTGACAAGACCACAGATGAATTGTTCGCTATGCTTAAGACTGCGGAAGCATCTATGCAGAAGGATCCAAGCCAAGTGTTGGCTGTGATGAACACTACCAGTTTCAAGAAGAAGGGCAAAGGCAGAAATTCCAAGAGCGGTGGTAAGACCAATGCTCAGGTAAAGACCAAGAATGGCCCAACTAAAGATTATGAGTGTCACTACTACAAGAACAAGGGGCACTTGAAGAGGAATTGCAAGAAGTATCTGGGAGATCTGAAAAGTGGTCAGATCACCAAAGGTATAAATAAGTTATACTAAGTTAATAGACAATTTTGATTATTTCACCTTCATAGGTATAATTGATACCATATCGATTGCTAATGGTTCGCAAATCAGTACAGGGAATACTCAAAATTCAAAGGAGAAGAACGAATGAAGTGCAAGTCCGCGTCGGAAGTGATGCCCAAGTCACCCAAGGACGTCGGCGTTCGTCTATCTAGATTAATCTTAGAGTTTAAATAAAAGTTATTTGATTTAGAGGTTGTGTAAACCATTAATATGATATTATGTCGTCTACACAGTGGATGCCTTATCCACGGTTTGAATAATGGGTGTTCAAAGTTAATGCTTTCTGAATTTCACCCTTCGTGGTGAATTACTTAAGTTGAAATCTTGATGTTATGTCTATTATCTTGATTGCTAAATAAATTAAGTTATGTGATGATAATGCTAAAATTGTTATAGCATAAATGACTTAGTCGCATTAGAACAAAGCGCATGCGGAAGCTTCATATCGATGAAGTCATTCAATCTCTTGACTTTGAGTCATTTGACACATGCAATGTTTTTCTAATAGACAAAATCATTGATTAAATGAATTTTTCAAGTGTTTAGTAAACTATTGGTAATAACACATATCGATGTGTGAAGAACCAATAAACAGTACTTTACATAAAACTTTGTGATAATGAATTTTATAGATATACTGATATTTAGACAAGACATAATATTTGAAATTTTGAATAAGTTCAAAACGGTTTCAACACAAAGAGAATCATCATCACACATAGATCAAATATTTGACGATCTGATCGTAAAATAATTGAGTTAAATAATTTAGCAAACATCATTGAGTGTATGAAGTCAGTTCATAAACTAGCGTCACCCGAAACCCCGTATTGCTACGGAGTATCTTGACGCACAACCAAGCTCTATATGACATATTGGAATTAAAATTGTTTTCTACCCTGAATTCCAGCATGACATGGTGAGGTCGGTGATGTACTTAAACCACACTCCCATTCACTATACCTCTTAACGCTTTAGAGAAACCACTTACGAACTAAATAGAGCATATGACTATTGAAACAATGCCCTATAAGAATATGGCATGGATAAGAAATACAATTGTTGTTTCATAATTTCAGATATATATATTTAGAATATACTCGATCTCAAATATAAGTATTGTAGATCAAATATGTTACGAACAACACTTATTCAAAATGTTTATCACGGAACATGGGATTTTTCTTGAGAAAACTGCTCTCTTGAAACTATTAAGTGGGAGGACTAATAGCTTGATAATGATTACATTGAATCATTTGGTTCTGCAGAATGGAACTCAAAATTTGATCTAGAGATAAATTTTGTGACCAAACCAGAAATTCCTACATCTGATGAAAAGGAATGAGGAAACTCTGAAATACGTTCCAGAGATGAAGTGATCAAGTCTGATGTTGTAACACACAGCTTTATAATTTCACGTTGAACCAATGTGGTTCTATTGTGTGATAAACCTGTGAACTACAAGAAACCATGACGAGCACTAAATCCACTATATGGCTTAAACACCATAAAAACGAAATGAAAGCCATCCACCAAAATCAAGTTAAGAACTTGGTAAAACCCTCCTAAGGATACCTGATCATTAGAGTGGATTGGTTTTTCATAGATATGAACATAGATGATAGCTTCATCGTTGATAACGCTCGACTTATCGCAAAATAAGTTTTCCGATAGAGTTCAAAAGGTTGACTACAATATGTGTAGTGATGCAAATGTAAATATGGAAAATTACTGATAATCGCGGCATACTTCCAAAGTATGACATATGGATTTTTCTTCTGAGAAAATTAAACAAAGGGTGTATGCATGATACAACCTAACATGATTTAATGATCTATACGATATTAGTAAAAGTGAGAATGATTCAAAGATTAGTCTATAGTTGAAGCAAATATCACAGAGCTGGAGTAATAGTTTTTTATGAAGTTATAAGAGTTATTATTTCATCAATAATCATATAAGATATGGAATTAAGTGGGAGCACGATTCTAATCATATATGTGAATAACATATGAGTGATTGAGAATAAATATTTTAGCAAAATAAAGCATTAAGGTATTGGATGTCCTGAAAGTGCAACAAGCACCAAAGTAATCTAAATAGTAGATTAGTGCTCTTGAAGTACCTCAAATGAAGAAAGGTTCTATGAGGAAGACAAAAGAGTTCATTACAAATAGATGAAAGATAGTTTCATAATGATTTTTAATATGTTTTAATCGGTCTATATCTAAGTAGAAAAATAGGATGTTGATTTTTTTTTCAAGCTAAGGCACATAGCGGGATTGCTACAACGTAGACGTGAAACATGGAAACTCTGGAAGTTGCATAGGAGGGTATTTGGATCAGGAACACCATCATAGTGATTGGCATAGTTTCGAACGCTTGATCTACACAAACCATATTTTGATAGGAGCATCATGATCAAAGCAAAGTACGCTAAGAGCTCACTGTAGTCCAAACATGTTGAACGATAGTGCCCTATCTTTAAATACTTCATAAAGGATGAAGGGGTACATTAAGATACGCAGGATTGAGACGAGCCTAAAAGCGTTAAGCTCGGTGACGAAGTCTATACCACAAGCGAGCATGAAGACCAAAGTGCCATTGGTCTGAGAAAACCATGCAACTAGACTATTTTCTCTAGTGCAAGTGGGAGACTGCTGGAATTTTGCCCTAGAGGCAATTATAAAATGTATTATTATAATTCTAGGTTCATTATTAATGTTTATATGTCTGTGCTATAACTGCAATGGCCTATGCGGAGGTTTGCCAAGTGCATGTTAAGTGCCTTCGGAGGAAAACCCATATGCAGGTGTGGAGTATAAACACAAAGTGTTCTTAGTCTGCCTCTAGGACTAACCTGTGTATTATGGATTTCATGTTTTCCTGACATAGGGCATTGAATATGCGGATAATACATGGGAGCACATTGTTGCCAGAACAAGGGTGCTGACCCGACCCAATTGTATGATTTGCTTTGAGATTTCATCATCATTGTATTATGAGTTAAATCATCAGATGAGTTGACATTTGCATGTATCCTTGTAGACCATGAGAATGTTAAGTACCTACATACCTGAGGGTAGGTTTTGACTCTGTCCAAACACCACCCATAACAGGCGTGGCTATAAAGGCTTTGCTCACTCACACTCGAAAGTATGTCTAGGGACTTGATGATTCAAGTTGGGATTTGCTCCTCCTATTTAGGAGAGATATTCCATGGGCCCTCTCGGTATTATGTATCCACCAACATCCGGCCAGACACTTTGTGAATAGATCACATGGGATATGGAATACGTGAACGAGAAAAAGAACAAACCGATATGAGGATAATTGGTATAATGATTAATCAGTTGATCATGTGGATACATATATAATCTCACCTCATGTTTTGTAAAGTATCAAGAAGCAAAGGGATTGGCATGTCAACCAGAGGTTCACTCGAATTCATATTCGTGTAGGTGCGGGAACCATTAGGGTGTCCATGGCTCCGCTATTGGTTATTGATCCGAGAAAAGTCAGTTTCCGGTTCATGTCCGCATTCTACCGAACCTATGGGGTCACACACTTAAGGGTGGTAGATTTGTTGAGTACTAGAGTTATAGGAGCATGAGTATAACACACTGGAAAAGTTTCGGAGTGATTGAGATTTAATCGGAGAGAAAACCGGAATCGTATCGGGGCACCGGTAAAGTACCGGGAAGAGTATTGGGAAAACCTGGTAAAACCGGAGGGCCGGAAAAGTTCCGGGATGGTATAAATATGTTTAATATTTATTTATTGTGAATTCCCAAAAAAAATTTGGAATTAATAAAATAGATTTAATATCAATGGGCCCCCTCTCACTTGGAAGGCCCAAGTGGGGAGAGAGCACACCAAGGAGGCCCATTTGGGGAAGGCACGTAGGAGGAAGATTCCTCCTAGGGGACGAAGCTTCCTCCCCCCTTCCTTGGTGCCCCACAAGGTGGAAGGAAACCCTAGGGCGCCCCCTAGGGCTGCCCCCTCCTCCAAGGTGGCCTCCCCTCCCCTCCCACTATAAATAGATGAGGAGGGGGCACCCCATGGATATACAAGTTTTTTCTTTTGCTTCAGGGCTGCCCCTCCTCTCTCTTCTCCATTAGATCTAAACTCCACCTTACACCGAAGGGTTGCTCCTTCCTCCTCTCTACTCCGGCGGCGCCGAGCTCTGGACGGCGGAGCCCTGCTGTATCTACTACACCGTACGTGTGGATCAACCGTAGAGAGATTGTACGTTCGATCTTCATTCCAGGGACTTCTAGATCTGTTCGTGGGAAGTCAAACGGATCAGATCTGTTCAAGGGGTTGCTCTACGTCGAACTTCCACAACTCTCCATCAACTTCTTCCGCTGTGAGAGAACTAGCGTTGAACGGTTGTTAAGGTAACAAGATCTCTACCATTGTTTGCATCTATCTAGATCCAATCTTGGGACTTGGTTTCGTAGTGCCGTTTTTTTTGCTTTCTACTCCGAATCCCAACAATGAACCCACAATCGAGCATAACGTTCCCTCTTGGAGTCACTACCTACTACTTGGCCAAAGCAATAAACAACAACGGAGAACATGCAATAATTACTTAGGGTCAAAAATATGAAAGATAAGAACCAAATATATTACTCTATCACAATCTGAACATAATCTCATAACCCATCAGATCCCAGCAAAATCAGCATAGCAACAGCAGAAATTTACATAAGTGCCTCGATCATGTAGGGCACCTCACGAGGACTAAACGATGAAGAATAAAGAGGGGAGGAGAACATCACATAGCTACTGATCACGGACCCTTGTCCAAGGGAAACTACTCACGACACATCCGGGAAGCGTCCATGGTGGAGGGGAAGCTCCCGGAGGTCAATCCTCCCTTCGGCAGGGTCCCCGGAAGGGTTCGGATGGCGCTCTCGATCTTGGAAGCGCGGCGGCGGCGGAACAAAGGCGAGATCGCGGAAAAGTGTTCTGTCTTTGGAAGAATCCCTTCACGGATAATAAATAGGCGAAGGGGGAAGCCAGGGGGGCCACCAGGGGTCCAGGCGCCTTGGTGGTGCGGCCAGGCGAAGGGGGGCAGCCAGGGGGCCACCAGGGGTCCAGGCGCCCTGGTGGCGCGGGCAAGACCTAGGCCGCGCCAACTGGCCTCCTGGGCACCAGGTGGGCCTGGCCCCTTTGGCCCTCCTTCGGGGTTCCGGAAGCTTCCGTTGCGCTGATTTTTTATCTGATTTTCCCGAATTTTTGGAGCACTTTTAATATGGCGGAAAACTGAAATAGAAAAATAGGAGAAAAACAGGAACTGGCACTGGGGTGCACTGAGTTAATAGGTTAGTCCAAATATGATCAAAATTGTATGAAAGTGTATCTAGATCATAGCAGTATCACACAAAACATGCATGGAGCAAGAAGAAATTATAGATACGTTTTGGATGTATCAGCATGCAGTCAATGATAACAGGTTCGTGCATACATAATACACCATACAATCCAGAATATTCAAGACATGGAAAGTCCGGCTAAGTAACTACAACATGCCTAAGAAAAATAGGAAATGAATAGGTTTTCATGTGTTAATGATCGATGATTAACTTGGGTATCACATTGCATGATAACATTATACAGAGTATGGTTTCTATTACTTGAAGTTGTAGATGCAATCCAAACAAAATAATAATTTTCAGATGCAATCGAAAGAGAAAAAAATAGATGCAAGGCATGAGCAACGCATGTGGAAAGGGTGATCTAAATATAATTTAACTCTATGGCATATCTAACTAAATATATGTAACTAGGAAGCTAATAACGACCTACTCGTCGCTGATGGAGAGGGAAATGGGATCCTTCCCATTGGAAGGAAGGAAGTGAGGTTTCCTCTTCGTGGCTTCCCTCCCCACTGTCGTAGCAGACAACTGCCAGACCTGGATTCAAGGAAAGCACGCGATGGCACGCGAGTGTGGTGAGGGTGGGATCCACAGCAAGTGTATCCTCCATGATTTGGTGGTCGGGCCATACATGATCGATGGACGAGTAAGAGCATGCGCGTGAGGAAGCGGCCAGGATCTTATCGGAATAGGGTGAGTGGCGCGTGATACAGAGTGGAAACTCTCCTCGTTGGTTACCCCAAGTGGAAGGTGAGATGCAGTGTAGCAGCAAGTTTCCCTTAGCAAAGATGCTAAGGTTGAGTATCGAAACAGTAGGACTACAAGAGATAGAAGTAGGTGTCACGGCGCTTGACGTGGACCTGCACACAGATACAAATAACTTTGCGCCCAACGATTACAGAGGAGTTGTCAATTCCTCCGGCCTTGTTGTTTACAAAGGATCAACGCAAGAGATAAAAGTGGAACTGAAAGTAAACTAAGGGTGTAAACAATAATGTGAAGATGGACCGGGGTCCCGTGATTTTCACTAGTGATGTCTCTCTCCAAAAAGACGCTAAAAGTGCTAGCGAGTTAAACAAATCACAGCTGGACAATTAACAGGATTATGAAGGCACCGCAATGCTAACTATGCTGCAAAGAAAGGAAGGGCTGAAAAGCAATGGGCAGTACGCCAAGGTAAGTAGACCGAAATCCAACTGCATCTACTACGAATCATCCACCTTGAGATATCTATCCAGAACATCTCGCTGGTATTAAGTTGCGAATCCCACCCAAAGTGTAAACTCAAAGCAACAGACAACTGCATTAAAAGAACTTTGCGTAAAGTAAACAATCCTTGCACCCGCGGGTACAAGCACCGTTGTTTTATCCCTGGTGGCAACAGCACATCCCCTAGTCTCATGTTTCTGTCACTCAAGCTAGACATCAGGGGGCTGAACCCACAATCAAGCATAATGCTCCCTCTTGGAGTTGCAAGCAAACTACTTGGCCAAAGCAAATACTACAACGGAGAACATGCAAAAATTTACTAAAGAACAAAATATAAAAGAGAAGAACCAAATATATTACTCATCACAATCTGAACATAGTCTCATAATCCATCAGATCCCAGCAAACTCAGCATAGCAACAACATAAATTACAAAAGTGCCTTGATCATATGAGGGAGCTCACGAGGTCTCGAAAGTGGAAGCACAAAGAGGGGAGAGGTACATCACATAGCTACTGGTCACTGACCCATGGTCCAAGGGGGACTACTCACGGCACATCCGGGAGGCGTCCATGGCTATGGATGGTCTCCCGGAGGGGGTTCCTCCTCCCGGCAGGGTGCCGGGGCAGCTTCTCCAGGCAGCCGCGATCTTGAAACGGCGGCGGCGGTGGTACATAGGGGAGTTCGCGGAAAATATATCGATATTAGGGGTTTCCACCCCGAGGGCTAAATATAGGCGGAGGGGGGTGTCGAGGGGACCCACCAGACAACCAGGAGGCCTTCTGGTGCGGCCTAGGGTGGGGTCGCACCAGGGACCCTCCTAGTCTCCTGGTGGTGGGCCCCCTCCGCTACCTTGGTGATTCCGGAAGCTTCCGGGTCGCAGATTTTTTATCCGATTTTTCCGGATTTTTTGCAGCACTTTTAATGGCCGGAAAACCTGAAATACAAAAATAGCTGAAAACAACAACTGGCAGCTGGGTGCACTGGGTTAATAGATTGGTCCAAATATGCTCAAAAGTGTGTGAAATTTCAAGCAAATCATGGCAAAGTCACACAAAACATGCATGGAGCAAGCAGAAATTATAGATACGTTTGGGACGTATCAGCGCGGCTAGCAGGGAGGGGGCTATCGGCGTATACAGTCAAGGCCACCGCGCAAGGTATACGGAATGGGGGGTTGCGTTGTGTAGGCCGTCGCGCCCGTTGTGCGGAACGTGGGAGGGCTTGCGTCGTGTAGCACTTCGCTGGAGTTGCCTGCGCCATCTAGGCCGCAACGCTAGGAGGAACAGGGGAGGGATTGAACAAGAAGGGGTGGAATGAGGACTTTGGTGGTGGAAGGAAGGAGGGTCCGGCTTAGATATTCCCGTGGCTCACGAAATTTTTGGGTAGGTGGGGAGGATATTGGCGGGAGAAGTGGTATGGCAGACGAAACAAGAAATAAATCCGTATGGGAACCTTCGAATTTTGGTGCGAATCATCCTGATTATAGCGAACATCATCCATGGCATTGAATATATTAAGAGCAACTGTTAATTTGAGAAAACAAATGAGTCATCAGCAAAGCTCACACTTGCTAAATCGAACCATCTTAATAGTTAAGCAAGGTACTGGACTTAACATAGCTCTTACTCAAGATCTACTGGAATAACAAAAGATCGGCGCCTAATTAAACAAATACTACTAGTCTAGCTGGTCCAGAGAGGATCCCGAGGCATCGGCGTATGCCGCTGCCCTGTTGGCCTCCTAACCGTCGATGAGCTGCTGGTCTAGAGAGGCCTCCGAGGCATCGGCATATGCAGCCGCCCTGTTGGCCCGCTGAACATCGCTGAGCTGCTGGTCCAGAGAGGCCGCCGCGGCATCGGCGTATGCCGCCGCCCTGTTGGCCCGCTGAACGTCGATGAGCTGCTGGTCCAGAGAGGCCGCCGCGGCATCGACGTATGCTGCTGCACTATTGGCCTCCTGAACATCGATGAGCTAGTGAAGAGAGGTCTTCGTGGCATCGGCGTATGCCGCCGCCCTGTTGGCGGCTTCCGTCTTTCTTTTGGCGGCTACCCTCGCTAAGACGGCGACGTAAGCCGCCCTCTTAGCGGCTTGCGTTGCCCTCGCCGCTTCCGTAGTTTCCCATTGGACGGATGCGGTCAGGATGGACAAGACGGAGACAGCCGGAGTCCTGCAGTAAAAAGGGGTCGCCAATTAGGCATGAAGGGCTAGCAAGATAGAAATAGCCGGGAAATCGATGATGATCAGGGCGGCCGGGCTAATGAAGGAATCGGTCACCAAATGATACCTCGCTCCAAACGCGCGCAAGGTCGTGCTCAGGGCAGCATCGTCGGAACCACTGCCTCCGGCAGGCACCGGGGCGGCGGCAAAGCTGGCCCTATGAGCCCTCTGGTAGTTAGTCGACATCCCCATCCTATAGATTTAAGCCGACTGATGGGTTGACGAATGGATTGTGTGCTTGAATCACCAGAGGAGGGGAAATCTGGCTACATCGATGTGGATTGAGTATAGCTTTGGACGGAAGCCACTTGAGTTCTCGCATCCCAAACACTTCTTCGTTGTAAACTGTCTGCGTGTACTTTGATAAAAGCCAGTCAATCAGGTTACAGAACCAGATCCTCGCGGATCGCGCTGAGATCCAATGACCACCATTCGGCGCTAATGTTACATCCAACGGCCTCTATTGTGTGCTAATGATACGAGATTTTTTCCAGATAGTTTTTGAGACGGTCAACGGGGGTTTTCAGTGTTTGACCAGCATTCAACTATTGCAGTTTGTACACTAAGTGCCACCAGTTTTTGTCACAATCCTTTCAAATTTTTACCACGTACCATGTTCGTGAAATGGTGATGGCACGCCAAATCCCATCCTGTTTAGATGTCATTTAATCGACTTTCAATATCATGGGCATTTTCCTCAAAAATAAATCACTAAATGCGTAATATTTACCAAACAAGGTCCAAAATGCTTGAAATTTTAGGATGTTAGTGTGAATGCTTGGTGTTGAACACATAAAAAGTTTGTGGTTCAAATCACTTACAAATAATATGTTGTACTTGTAACGCAGGTGTTTTCGATAGAAACATCGATGCTTCGAAGTGAATGGTTCAACTTCGTACACGGAGTACCATTGGTTTTATCATAACCACCTTTAAATTTAACCACATACATTGTTGGTGAAATGATGACAACACGCAAACTTTCATCCAATTTCGAGATCATTTAAATTAATTTTCATTTGCAGGGTTATTTTGCTCGAAAATGATTCACGTGGTACATCATATATGTCAAATGAAGTCAAATATGTTTGAAATTTTGAGAACCTAGTGTTAGTGCCCATTGCTTATAACATAAAAAATTGGGGGTTTAAAGGATTTTAGAATAACATGTTGTCTTTCTAATGTGGTTGTCTCACAAAGAAACCGTGATATTTCGATAGGAATGGCCCATTTTGTACATGAAGTACCCCTATTTTTTATCACGATAATCTCAAATTTACACAACATTCCAGTCTGGTGAAACGATGACAACATGCAAAGTCTCATACTGATTTTTTTAAGCTTTAAAACTGAAGGGTAGAACACCCCCCAGCATTTTATTAATAGCACACAATATTTACAGAATCTACAACAAAGCTTCAAAAAAATAAGCCCTCAGGGGGGCAGAAAGTCAATCCATCTAAGTAGCTCCTCTTTAAACCTAAATTTGATCATGTAACTAAGCAAGGTGAGGTCATGGATGAAGTCCATTTTCCACTTTGCAAAGGATGGCCTCTCATGTTTGAAGCATTTGGCATTCCTGACCATCCAAATATTCCACCAGGCAGTGAAAACAACCTCAGCAAAGAAAAGTTTCTAAAAAGCCTCTCTAACTTGTGTTGCTACCTGCACCATATCAGTCCCGAAAGACCAATCAATTTGAAGATATGTCCATGTCCTAGCACTGAAGTTACAATGAAAGAAGAGATGATCTCGGGTCTCCAGGTGTTGAGTGGGGCATAACACACATTCTGGCCCATCCTCAATATGCCAGTGTCTTCTGATGATCATGTCGTTGGTGTTCAGACGATCCATAATCACTAGCCATGCAAAAACCTTAGTTTTGAGGATGCAATAAGATTTCCAGATCCAATTTAGAAGAGGCTTGGATTGAATAGGAGCATGAACCATGGTATAAAATTTCTTTGCAGTGTATGTATCCTTAGAACTATGCCTCCAGGTCCAGCAATCTGAAGCCAACTGTGAAGTGTGGTTCTTAAGTATCAAGGTAAGTTCCATGAGCTCCTCATATGCCTGAGCAGAAAGTGGTAGATTGAACAGTTCAGTGAGCTCAGTTGTACCCAAAACCTCCTGGACAGAAATCAGAGGATCTTTAGCATAGGAAAACAATCTAGCAATTTTGCTAGCTAGTGGTCTATTCATCTGATCAATCCATTGATCCTGCCATAACAGAACAGAATCCCCAGGGCCAAT
The DNA here is from genome assembly GCA_950022295.1 of Bromus sterilis. Classification (NCBI taxonomy): domain Eukaryota; kingdom Viridiplantae; phylum Streptophyta; class Magnoliopsida; order Poales; family Poaceae; genus Bromus; species Bromus sterilis. The sequence goes on from OX465595.1 coordinate 72,628,600, forward strand.
CTGAATCTTGGAGACAGCCACAAAACTATCCATCTATTTAGCTACATCCCTCCACCAGAAATAACCACAGAGCTCAGTTGCATGGGGTACTCTTTGATGGTAATATGAGTTACATATGAGAGTCGCCCAGGCACCTCCTCTTTGTTATAAAATTTCTTCAGATGCTTCATAAGTAGGCCCTGATTCTGCAGCTGCAAGTTTAAGATACCCAATCCCCCTTTATTTTTGGTTCTGCAAACCAGATCCCAAGCAGCCAGAGATTTACTAGAGTCCTGACCATATTTCCTCCACAAGCACTGCCTCTGTATCCTTTCAAGTTGCTTAATTATACCAATGGGTATATGCAGAGAGAAAAGGAAATATATGGGCAAAGAGGAGATAACTGAGTTTAATAGCTGTAATTTTCCTCCCTAAGAAAGAAAGCAAGAGCTAGCAGTAAGCCTCCTGTCCATGCAGTCAACCAGAGGAAAAAGATCCACCATTTTAGGTCTGGTGGTTCCAACTGGTAGCCCCAGATAAGTGAAGGGAAATTTCCCCACTTGACACCCAAAAGCAGCAGCCAATTGGGAGAGAGTAACCTCATCAATGTTAATGGGGATCATTGATGATTTGTTGTAGTTTATCTCAAGGCCAGTGATCTCAGAAAAGTTCTGTAGAGCCTTTTTCAACACCAAAACTTGTTGGACATCAGCAGGCAGCACAAGGATGGTATCATCAGCATATTGCACTACAGGAAAATCAGTGTCATGGAAAGGAATGGGTAGGCTGAGGAGTCCCTTTTGGAGAAGATCATTGATCACTGATTGCAACAAGTAAGCAGCAAGGACAAAAAGAAGGGGTGACAGAGGATCACCCTGCCTAACTCCCCTTCTGCATTTAAACTGTCTCCCAAGAATTCCATTAAGCAGGACAGATGAGGACCCACTCTCCAATAGCTGCTGCACCCAGATCCTCCACTTCAGGGGAAATCCTTTATATTTGAGAATCTCAAGGATAGCAGAGTGCTCAATGGAATCAAAAGCCTTTTCACAGTCAATTTTGAGCAGCAGTAGTGGTCTCTTAGACTAGTGGCAATGATGTAGATACTCCAGAGTCCAAGCAATGCACACTACTAGGGAAATAGCTATACATGGAAAGCTTATTAGTGGCGCATTAACTATGTTGTAAGGGGTGGCGCAATGGTAAAAAATGCGCCACCTATAAGCCCTTATAGGTGGCGCATTTTCCAAAATGCGCCACCCCTGGAACCCCTTATACGTGGCGCATTTGGAGAAATGCGCCACCCCTAAGAACCTTATAGGTGGCGCATTTTGGAAATGCGCCACCCCTAAGAGCTTAGGGGTGGCGCATTCTGGAAATGCGCCACCCCTAAGGAATTATTAGTGGCGCATCCAGAATGCGCCACCCATAAGCTCTTAGGGGTGGCGCATTTCCCATATGCGCCAGTAATAATAAAAAACTGGGCGAGAAAATTCCCATATGCACACCCCCCCCCCCCCGTTGACCTCCTTTTCAATTTGAAAATAAATAAAAGAAAATGATAGAAATGTCAAAAAATAAAAGAAAATCAGTTTTCCAAATGATATGTGGTCTAGTTGTAAGGAAAATTTACAAATATGAATTTCGACTTTTTTTGCAAAATCTCCCGAGAATTACGTAAAATGGGCATAACTTTTGCATACGACCTCTGATGAAAAAGTTTTTTATATGAAAAATCATCTACTCGAAAAGTTTTTTATATGAAAAATCATCTACTCGAAAAGTTAGAATCCTCAAAAACCTAACAGAAAAAAAGTTACGGCCGTTTGAAGATCTGGAGGCCCAAAAAAAGAGAAAAAATTGAAATTTTTTTTGAACTTAGTAGTGGCGCATTCTGTATGAAATGCGCCACTACTAAGATATTTTTTTTTGAAATTTTTTAAAAATTAATTTTTTTATTTTTTTAAAATTCAAAATAGGCTAGAGGATAAATCGGGAAGTTAAAAAAAGTTGAAAATTTTAGATAGTAACATTAAAAAAAATTTAAATTTTTTTTAAAAGAATCAAATTTTTTAAAAAAGTTCAAAATATGCTAATGGTCCCATCGAGAAAGTTTCAAAAAAATGTTGAAAATTTTATCACACCCATGAACATTAACAAGGTCCTAGACATCAACATGGTTTAATAGGATTTATATGTTAGATATATCAACAAGTGCCTGCTAGGTGAGCTGGAGTGAGAGTTGAATAGAATGGAGAAGTTAAGCGTGCTGGGGCTGGAGTAGTGCTAGGATGGGTGATCCTCGGGGAAGTTTGACCACGGAGGTTAGTTTGACCAGAGATTAAGCATAGTGATCGGGCATTAAGCATACTAACCTGAGATTAAGAAAAAATAAAAAATAAAAAATAAAAAAAATAAAAAAAAATTGTTTTCCAGATCCAGATCCAGATTCAAAATTTAAAATTTAATAGTGGCGCATTCTCAGAATGCGCCACCCCTAAGGAATTATGGGTGGTGCATCCAGAATGCGCCACCCATAAGCTCTTATGGGTGGCGCATTTGGGCTTATAGGTGGCGCATTTCGAAATGCGCCACGCATAAGATTCTTAGGGGTGGCGCATTTGAAATGCGCCACTATTAAGGCCTTATTAGTGGCTTGTCATTAGTGGCGCATTTGAAATGCGCCACTAAACACAAAAACAGTGCGCCACTATAAGGCTATTCCCTAGTAGTGTAGTGGCAGTCCTGAATAGATCTGTCCTTGATAAAGCCATATTGGTTTTTGTGAATGCACTTTCTAATATCCCTTTGCAATCTATTTGCAGCCATCTTAGTGATGAACTTCGTACCAACACTAGTGAGGGAAATAGGTCTGAAATCATTCACAGTTTCAGGACTAGCTTTCTTAGGAATTAGGGTGATGTAAGAACCATTGAGACCCTCTAAGTGACCAGTGCCAGTGTGGAACTCAGCAACCAAGTTATAGAAATCATTTCAAATGATAGGCCAACAGGTTTTAAGGAATTTACCATTGAAGCCATCAGGCCCAGGTGATTTATCAGTAGGCATGGAATGCACAGTGTCATCCGTCTCCTTTTTACCAAAAGGATCCACAAGGGAATCCAAATCCTCCACCTGATGCAATAGGGCAGGCAGATCACTTCTCATGGCAATGCCTTTGGCCACCCCCATCCTGTTCTTGAAACCATACCAGAAATTTGCAGCAATTGTATCATGTTGATCACAACCAGTTCCATCAGACAAGTTCAAAGAGGCAATGGAATTCCTCCTGTGCCTTTCTGAAGCCATTGCTTGGAAAATTTTAGAATTTTCCTCACCCACTTTCACATATCTTTGAGTACATCTTTTTTTCCAGTACAGGTGTTGCCAGAACAAAATTTTCTGTAGATGCACTTTCACAATCTTCCTAAAATTGGCTTTAGGAACATATAGTGGTCTAATGTCCTCCAAAAAATCCAAAATGAATATCACTCTATTGCATTTGGAAATCAACATTTTAAGGGAGGAGAGTCCCCTTTGCCAATGCTTCAAAGCCTTCCTGAGCCTTTTGAATTTGTCCACTATGATGGCCACAGCATGGAATTTAGAGGATGTAATCTCCCAGGAGTTTTTCAAACAGTCCATAAAACCATTCATCTCCACCCAGTAATTCTCAAATCTGAAAATATTGGCCTTAGGAATGGATGTATTGATGACAACCAAACAGGGCACATGGTCAGATGCAGTTTTAGCCAAAGTAAGCACTTGAGATGAGGGATAACATGTAATCCAATTGGAGGAAGTAAGAAACCAATCAAGCTGCTCCAAGAGTGGATTATCCTGCATATTAGACCAAGTGAACCTTCTACCCTTTAAAGGCAGCTCAAGAATCCCAAGATGACCAATGATTTAATTAAAGATGAACATGTCATTCATGTCCCCTCCAGGCAGATTTCTGTTCTCCATAGATCTGATGAAGTTGGAATCACCAAGTATCATCCAGTTAGAATCAAAAGGAATAGATAAATGATAGAGCCAGTTCACAAAATTATCCCTGCTATGTTGCTCATAAGGACCATAAACATTGACCAATGTCCATGTCTCTGCATTATGTTTGGAAGTGAAATTAATCACCAATCCAAAGTCCTGAGACTCCACAAGCAATCCCTCAAACATGCTAGAGTTCCAAATTGTGAGAATACCCCCAGAAGCTCCCCTTGATGGAACGAAATCAAATTGATCAAAACGCCGAGGACAAAGCCCCTGAATAAGATTTCTATCAATTGTGGCACATTTAGTTTCCTGTAAGCAGATGATGGCACACTGACTTTCCTCAACTTTCTCTCTAACTTCTCTTTGTCGTGCATCAGAATTGAGACCTCAACATTCCAACAAAGAACATTCCAACTGCGAGTTGATGTATTATCCATAGAAAACCCAGCAGAAGTAAATAAAATTAACTGTAAACATTACAGCTAACAACCCACAAAAACAGGGGCTACGCCCAGACAAGTATTGCCCCGAAGTTTCATAACAACTGGCCAATTTAGAGGCTTGCCAAACCCAAATATAGTAAGATGCATTAAACATTTGAATCCTTGCCGGAGGTCGCATCCGAAGAAGAGGTCGCCATAAGCTTCTCTTGAGAAAGCAGGGACGGATCAATTTGGAGATCGGCCCCAATGGCCTGTATTACCCTGACAGGCGTAGGTGGCACAGATGGCATCTCCTCGTGTGCTGGGCCTTGGGCTGGTTCTTCCACAGGCTCCTCAAGCACCAATTGAATGGGCTTGGTCTTGGCCTTTTTCTTTTTAGGTGCCATTGGGAGTTCAGCAAAGCTTCCCGCCTTGAACCCATCCCTCTTGATAGTGCTTCTGGTGCACCGTCGAACAGAGGTCTCTACCACCGGAGTGCTCTTCTTCTTGCGTCGAGTTGCTGCAGATTTTTGTAGAGGAGGGCTAGTAAAACATGTGACATGTGGTACGTCCTCTAGAGGTAGAGCAGGAACAAAAGCAGGGGCCACCAGGTTATTCTCCTCCTCAATATATGAAATGGAAAGCTCCATGGTTTCCTCATCAAAATCCATCGCCCAAGAACGCTTAGAGAAAACCAGAGGCATCACAGGAGAAAAAGGTAGGGGCTGGGGGATCTGCATGACACTTATCTAAGGAAGCAGTCTGGAGAAAGCTCTGCTCTAGATCATCTCCGGAGGAAGAGGAGGGCCCGCCACAATGTTGATCATTCCAACAAAAATCTGCTGCTGCGGGATTGGTGTTGGCTGATAAACAACAAGAGAAAGGTTGGGCTCCTCCTGAACAGGGGCACGAGCCTGTTCCAGATCGTCAGGGATATGAATCACTTCTAGAACGGGCTTCTCCACTGAATCAGACAATTCAGGGTGATCAAGAACCATAGACTGTTGGTCTTGATCCGGTACCCCTGGTTGCTCCTGCTGAACCTCAACATTTGGGGCATCATCTCCCCATACAGACTGTCCCCAACCAGGGGCCTCATTGTGATCGTCTTGGTGATTCTCTGGCGGAGGTGCTGGAACATCATTCCAACAAATCTTAGGAAACATGGGCAGAACCCAAGGGATATTGTCCGGCTGGAACTGCCCCAGCAAGGGATGAGGATTGCCATTGAGGGCCATCTGATCCTCATCTGGCGACATTTGATTTGCGCAGTCTGCCCCAAGAACGTAGCACGCCGTAGTCCAGTTCACTCTATGACCACCCCATTCCGCATAATCTACAAATACAATGTCCCGTGGTACAAGTGCAGTAGAGGGGAAAGACACATGAATCACCGAACGCACCAGATATGGATCCTCAGAGTTCCAATAATGGAACTTACCAAAGGTGTTAATGGCTTCAGTCAGATTTTGGGTGTTGCGGTAGTCCAGCAGCACCCCTATGAGCATAATCCATCCAGTGCGGAAATCATCCACACCGCGGAATCCCTCGCCCTGGTCGTGATTGAAGAACCGGACAAATCTGTCGTCCCCAAGCTCGAAGGGGGCGTGCTGAGTAAGCGTGTATCTTACCGCTGCATCCCGACTCCTCGAGCTTGGAGAAAGTCAGCCACCTCCTCACGAACTTGACCCATCTGTTCAGGCATAGGCGGCGGTAGTACCTCAGCAACAACATATTCTTCATGGCGCCTCTCTGGTCTTCTTCCCGCCGTGACGAAAGTGCGAGGGAGGCGAGTTGGTCCGCCGTCGACGATGACATGACCGGCCAGGAGGAAGCGGTGGGGGTCGACCTCGTAGACAGCCATTGGCGAACTCTTCGATCTAGGCAGCGGCGATTCGAAGCTGGGCGGCGGAGCGCAAGAGGCGACGGGGGTTTTCTCGTTGGAGGAGTGCGAATCGACAAGGAAAGGAGAAGGGGCGCAGGTCCCAATATGAACCGGTGTGGACTCAATGTCAAGCTGCGTGCAAACTGGTCTCCAGACGCGACCCTCCTGCCGTGCAATCAAATCGCAGTCCCTTCGGTGGTGGCCCACACGGTTGCATGCCATGCACACTCTAGTAGATGGACACGCTGATGAAAGGTGGCCCTGCACTTTGCAGATAGAACATGTCATGATTCGGGCCACCATGTCATCCACCATGGCTTCAAATGCATCCAGAGGTTGCATTGAAGAGGCATCCCTCGTGACCGAATCTTGCCGCTGCTCCTGTTGAGATTTTGCCAGATTTGTTACGGTTTGTTCCTCCAAAATCGGTGCAGCACATCGCTCCAAGGAAGGCAACAAATTTCGTTGCACATTATCTGATCCAGAAGATTCTGGATTCCTCCCCATGGAAAGCGGAACTGTCCCAAATTGGATGATCAGCGCCGCCGTCGTCTAGTGCACCGCCGGCGGTGGCGAGGGAGGCAGACACTCATCGGGAAGCAACTCATAGCCCGCGTGAACGATCTCTTTACGTACCTCAGGTTGCACACGGAAATTGTAGCTCTTGCAAGCGTCGTAATCAATGATGGTAGCAAAACATAGAGATTTACCCTTAGGAGGTCCAGCCTTCATTGCGGATTTCTTAGGGAATGAACGTAGAGCATTCAAACCCGCTTGAAACCGTTTCTTAGACGGACTAACAAGAGTCCATTCTTCATTGCATTTCTTCTGCTATCGCTTGAACACATATTGCCATTGAGGTCCTCCGTAGTTCCAAAGGTACAAGTAGAAAATGAACTGAGGAGAAACAAATTTACGACGACCAGTGAGAAGGAGTCCATCCTTTTTATTCGCAACCGTGAAGCTAAACACCGATCACGTAAGATGGACACTTTAAGTGCATCACAACGGCCGCCAATGATAGACTCCAGTGCTACCGCCGCCGAATCCTACGTCAACTTGAAAGAGGTACGTCCAAAAGCCACCACCATTGTAAAGTGGCCAGAGTGCTGATTCGGATGAACCGAAGAGAAACAAGTGCGTCGAACCTCCTCAGCGAACTCCACGCCGGGAGCCAGATCCAAACCCATCTGGAGGGCTGCATAAACCGTCATAAGATGGCTATGTATGCAATGAGGAGGAGACGCCAGAGACGATGATCGGAGCCAAACGTTGATGAAGAGGCTCAATCACCGAGGATCTTGGATGGATTGGCTAGGGTTTAGGGGCGGCGACGTGGAGGTGGGAGAGCCATCCTTCATGTGAAGTGCGATTTTCATGGTTGCTAAGTCTCATATTGATTAGTCATCATTTGAATTGGTTTTTGATTTCAAAGTCCTTTAGGGTTTATACCCACCAGCTCTTACAACGAAAACGATTATATTCCTGTATGTGTATGCTTTTCCATCTATACTGCAAAGAAAACAGTGAGAAATTTGGATACGAGTGCTAGTGAACACTATCCCGCAGCCCGCCGCCCTATATATATATGAACATTGGGTGTGGCCTTTTACGGTTCCTGTCCAGGAAAATATCCTACACCCCGTACACGCCCCACTACCGACCCCTTCCTGCACCTTCACCCCATCTCCCGTTCATCCTCCGTCCATATATTCCTGCCGTATTTCCTAGTCCTCTACAACCTACATCCATGTTGGGAGAAGGGGGAGGTGGATGATGCGGTGGAGGAAAAACCGACGACGTCATTTCGACCCCTCCGCTCTTCGTTGGGCCGTCGCTCCTTGCGGTCGGTGGAGGATGCGGCGGGGGGAAAACGGACAAAGGTAGCTCGATTCCTCTGCCCTTCGAGGAGCCGTCGAGCCTTGTGGGAGGTGGAGGATGCGGCGGAGGCATAGCGGACGACTGCAGCCAAATCAACCCTCAGCCCGTCGACAAGCCGTCAAGTCCTATGGGAGGTGGAGGATGGGGCGGAGACATAGCGGACAACGTTGACGGAAGCCAAATCCCTCCGCCTGTTGAGGAGTTGTTGATATGTCCAAAATGCATCACTATTTTATAAATTAATTCTTTCTTATTCATTGGTATATTTCATGTTATGATGTTGTTCTTATGTTGTTTTGGCTTAATTTACACAGTTTGCAACTTTCCGATGCCGAAGAAGCAGACGCAGGATTCAGTGGTAAAAAGTGGACGCTGAGTTGCTGAAGAAGAACACCTCCAAATTACTTGAAATCGACGGAGGATGTTTTTCAGAAGATTGACGAAGACACGCAAAAGAAGTGTCAGAGGGGGGCCACAGGGTGCCCAGGCGGCCACCTGGCGCGGCCCCCATCTTGACCGCGCCGGGACCCCTGTGGCCGCTCCCCGCTCCCCCCTCTGGCCTATATATCACTCGTCGTCTAAAACCCTAAAAAGGGGAGAGTTCTTGGAGTTCCGCCGCCGCTCCGTGGTGGAAACCTACAGAGGATAAAAGACATCTCCGGCGGGAAGATTCCGCCGGGGAGAATACCTCCCGGAAGGGGAGATCATCGCCATCTTCATGACCATCGTCACGGGCATCATCGAGATCATCATCAACATCATCCCCAACATTAGCACCATCTCCAACACCATCCAATCTCACCTCACAAGTTTATCTTGTGTTGTAATCCATATTATCTATCCTCTCTACTCTACCAGTGTTGATTACCGCCGTGTGATGAATGCTATTGAGTTTTGTTGGAGAAATATTATTGTGTCCAGATTGTTTATCATCTATTTATCCCCACCGATCATGATCTCTTTTATGTCTTGTGAGTAGTTACTTTAGTTCTTGAGGACATGGGAGAAGTCTAGTTGTTAGTAGTCATATGATGTTGAAGTAATATGTGTTGTTTGATACTTAAGTTGTGTTGTTATTTTCCTAGTGGTGTTGTGTGAGTCGAACACTCAACACTTCGCCTTACTAAGGACCTAGGGAATACATTGTGTACAAAGTATGCTTACGGTGGGTTCCCGGAGTGACAGAAACCTGAACCCCAGTTCGCACGCTTTTGCACAAGGGAACAATGGATCATCGATCGTATTGCTATGGTTAGGCTTTTGCCTTGATTACTATCTTGTATTTGCGGATGCTTGCAAGATGTTTAATCATAAGAGTGCACTTATCTTAGTCTAGAGGGTTCACTAGCATAGATCCACCCACTCAACACTTATCAACACGGCACATAGTACCGATACAGAATATGGCGAAAGCACGTGACTATTTCTCCCGTGTGTCCTCAAGAACGCTTTAGCCTTTATAAGTTCAGTTGCTAGGCCTATCCTTTGCTCAAAAGGATCGGGCCACTTGTTACTCCTCAGTTCTCTTTACTTTGCTTGCTTTTCCCTTCTTGTTTCTTATATCGAAAACCCCTAAAAAGTTATCTTTCAGTTCCTGCAACTATTTCTTTACCAAAGTCACTTACCAATACCTTCTGCTCCTCGTTGGGTTCGACATTCTTATTTATCAAAAACTCTACAAATGATCCCCTACAGTTGAGGGTCATCAAGTACTGTTTTCTGGCGCCGTTGCAGGGGAGCGTAGCGCTATTAGTAAGTGAAGCTGGTAAGGAAGTTTTTATATTTCTGTTTTTATTTTTCCGCTGCTGCTTGGGTCCTTATGGAAACCTCTACTCTTGGATCGTTGTTTATGGGGAAACGCCCCATAACTATGGTGGTCACTCCTACCCCTACTGAAATTGTGCCTTACAAAATACCATCTGGTATTATCAATTATGTCTTATCTAATCGTTATGCAGGAGATAGACATCCAGGTGAACACTTGCTATATTTATCACAACTATGTTCATTATTTAAGCTTGCAAGTCTGTCATTGGAATTCATCATGAAGAAATTATTCTCCGTATCACTTATAGGTAAAGCTTCAGACTTGTATAAGCTCCTTGATAACTCACGTCTACTTAATTGGGAAGAGCTTTTGTCTCTCTTTTATACAAAGTTTTACCCTCTTCATGAAATTCATCGAGACAGGAACTACATCTACAAAGTTTGGTCTCGCGACAGAGAGAGCATCGCTCAAGCTTGGGGGAGACTTAAATCCCTAATGTTCAAATGACCTATCCATGAACTCCCCAAAAATATTATACTTGCAAATTTTTATGCCAGGATTTCTCGTCAGGATAACGAGATGTTGGATGCCTCCTCTAGCGGGGTATTCCAAACAAGAAGTGTCGAAGAAAAGTGGGGTCTCATTGAGAGGATCCAGAATAATACCGATGACTTGGAAATCAAAAAAGGTATTGAACCTGCTATAGATTATGGCATGATTATATTGAGAGCTATGTGAAATCTAACTATTTTAATACCTTTTGTTCTAAGATTGGTCTTGATTCCCATCTTATGATTTATTTCTGTAAGAACTTTGCCTCTCACATTAACTCTTCGAAAGAAGAGAAGGCTCAGTACCATAAGCCCTTTAAAGAATTAACTGTTGATATTCATGTTGCTGACCCTATTCTGCCTGAAGTTTTCTATGAAAAGCCCCCTTTTCCCACAAGGATAAGGGAGCACTCTTTTGTGACAGGCATAATAAATAAAAGTGGGAGAAGAACTGACGAACTTGAGGACCTGATCAAGGTCGATCCTCAAGTTGCGATGGTTAAAGATTTAGTTACTAATGATATTTCAGATTCCAAGATAAATATTTGTGTTTTGTCAACTAACATTGTCACAACCAAGAATAAGAGCCCATTTTCAGATACACTAGTTGTATCTGTCAAGATAGGAGATCACAACTATTACGGGCTTTGCGATCTGGGATCCAGTGCTAGCGCTATTCCTTATTCACTCTATCAGGAGATCATGGGTGAGATTTCACCCTGTGAACTTGAAGAAGTTGATGTTACCATTTATCTAGCAAACAAATAAACTATCTCTCCCATGGGAATTGTGAGAGATGTTGAAGTCCTATTTGGAAAGGTAAAGTATCCTACCGACTTTCTTGTACTTGGTTCAGTGAAAGACAGTTTTTGCCCTATTATCTATGGTAGACCTTTCCTCAGCACTTGTGGTGCTATTATAGATTGTAAAAAAGGTAAAGTCTCTGTTGAATTCAATGGTGAGCCATATGAATTTAACTTTTCTAAATTTTCCAAACAACCTCGTGGTACTGATTTACTTAGTGATGATAAAATTATTGAAAATATTGCTTCTATTGCTATTCCTCCTAATGATCCTTTGCATCAATATATGGAAGACCACGAGAATGATATGCATATGCAGGAAAGAAATGAGTTAGATGAAATACTCACAAGACAAACTGCTATCCTGAAGCACAACCTTCCAGTTGAGCCTTTAGGAATCCTAGCACAACCAAAAGAAGACCCGGTGTTTGACCTCAAACCACTGCCCGATACACTCAAGTATGCCTATTTAGATGAAAAGAAAATATATCATGTCATTATCAATGCTAACCTTTCAGGATTTGAAGAAGAGCGACTATTAGAGACACTTCGCAGACACCGTGGTGCCTTGGGTTATACCCTTGATGACCTTAAGGGGATCATTCCATCGATTTGCCAACACGCTACCAATCTCGAGCCTGATGCTACGCCAGTTGTTGATCATCAACGACGTCTGAACCCAAGGATGAAGTACATGGTTAGGACGAAGATTCTAAAGCTTCTAGCTGCAGGTATCATCTATCCTATAGCTGATTGTAGGTGGGTAAGTCCAGTTCATTTTGTTCCTAAGAAAGGAGGTATGTATGTTGTTCCTAATGATAAAAATGAACTAATACCTCAAAGAGTTATTGTTGGATATAGAATGTGTATTGATTACAGGAAGTTGAACAAGGCAACCAGGAAGGACCACTACCCGTTGCCCTTTATTGATCAGATGCTAGAGAGGTTGTCTAAAAACACCCACTTTTGCTATCTTGATGGGTACTTTGGCTTCTTTGAAATTCATGTCAACACTGCCGATCAAGGGAAGACCACTTTCATGTGTCCCTATGGTACTTATGCTTACAGGCGTATGCCTTTTGGTTTATGCAATGTACCTGCCACTTTTCAGAGATGTATGTCTACAATTTTTCATGGTTTTTGTGAGGAGACTGTGGAAGCCTTCATGGACGATTTCTCCGTCTATGGAACTTCCTTTGACCACTGTCTCCACAATCTTAATAAATTTTTGCAGAGAAGCGAGGATACAAACTTAGTTCTAAATTGGGAAAGTGCCACTTCATGGTTAAAGAAGGGATCGTGCTTGGTCAAAAAAATTCCGAGAGGGGAATTGAAGTGGACAAGGCAAAGATTGAAACTATTGAAAGGATGCCCTATCCAAGGGACATTAAAGGTATTCGTAGTTTTCTCGGTCATGCTGGTTTCTATAGAAGATTTATTAAAGACTTTTCTAAGACCTCGAGACCCCTCACTAATCTTCTCTATAAGGATGTTCCTTTAATAACCGCTCCTATAGTACAACCACCTGACTGGAAATTTCCCTTTGAAATTATGTCTGATGCTAGTGATTTTTCTGTTGGAGCTGTGTTAGGACAAAGGGTTGATAAGAAATTGAATGTTATACATTATGCTAGCAAGACCCTTGATAGTGCTCAAAAGAATTATGCTACTACTGAGAAGGAATTCTTAGCAGTAGTGTTTGCTTGTGATAAGTTTAGACCTTATATTGTTGATTCTAAAGTTATTATTCATGCTTACCATGATGCTCTTAAGTACCTTATGGTGAAAAAGGACGCTAAACCAAGATGAGCAGATTCTTGATAGAAAATGAGCAGACAATCTGGTGGCAGACAATCTTTCAAGGATGGAAGATATACCGCATGACCCCATCCCAGTCAACGACAGTTTTCCAGACGAACAACTTGCTGTTGTAAAATTACAATCTCTCTCCAATCCTTGGTTTGCATATTATGCTAATTTTATATTTGCAAAGTATTTGCCTCCAGGTTTAACATTTCAGCAAAGGAAGAAGTTCTTTCATGATTTGAGGCACTACTTTTGGGATGACCCTCATCTTTTAAAAGAAGGTCCTGATGGGATCATGAGAAGATGCATACCGGAACATGAGTAGAAGGACATTCTCAAGCAATATCATGATAGTACCTATGGAGGACATCACGCCGGTGAGAGGACCGCAGACAAGGTTCTCCAATCAGGTTTTTATTGGCCTACTCTCTTTAAAGATGCTAGGAATTATGTTTTATCTTGTGATAAGTGTCAGAGAGTTGGTAATATTAGTAGGAGGAATGAGATGCCTATGAATTACTCACTAGTGATTGAGCCTTTTGATTGATGGGGTTTTGATTTTATGGGTCCTTTTCCTCCTTGAAACAAGTACACTCACATTTTAGTAGCTGTTGATTATGTGACCAAGTGGGTTGAAGCAATCCCCACTGAGAGTGCTGATCACAAGAAATCTTTGAAAATGCTCAAAGATGTAATTTTTCCTAGGTTTGGTGTACCTAGGTATCTCATGAATGATGGAGGATCACACTTCACGCATGGAGCTTTTAGAAAATCTCTAGCCAAGTACGATGTCAATCATAGAATTACTTCATCGTACCATAATCAAACTAGTGGGCAAGTTGATATCACCCATAGAGAGATCAAGTTGATCTTACAAAAGAAAGTCAATAGTTCTAGAAAGGACTGGTCAAAGAAGTTAGGAGATGCTTTGTGGGCGTATAGAGCTACTTACAAAAACCCCATGGGCATGTCCCCGTATAAGATGGTCTATGGCAAGGCTTGCCATTTGCCATTAGAATTAGAACATAAAGCTTTCTGGGTTGTTAGAGAGATTAATGCTGACCCAAAGTTAGCCAGTGAAAAGCGTCTCATGAACTTGACTTCTCTAGATGAGTGGAGAAGTGAAGCTTACGAGAGTGCTAAGATGTTCAAGGAAAAGGTAGAGAAGTGGCATGATAGAAGGATTCTGAAACGAGAATTTAATGTTGGTGATAAAGTTTTGTTGTTTAGATCTCGTTTCAGGTTTTCTCCAGGTAAATTACTTTCCAGATGGCAAGGGCCATTTCATATCGAAGAAGTCTACCAGTCAGGTGCAATTAAGATTAACAATTTTGATGGCACCAGACCTCAAGTTGTGAATGGGAAAAGACTCAAGCATTACATGGTGGGAGACCCCCTCAATGTTGATGTAAATATTATACACACAACAACTCATGAAGAATATGTTGCAGCCCCGTTTCAGACACCAGAAGAAGAAGAATAAGAAAAGGTATGCATTATGGTAAAGGAACACCGCGAACCGCCATAAAAGTTCCAGATTACGCGTTTTTTCAAAATATAGAAAATTCAGAGCCTAATTGGAGCCGGAGAGGAGCTCCAGGGGCCCCAGACGCCCCCCTGGCGCGGCCTACCCCCTGGTCGTGCCGGGAGGCCACCTGGGCACCCCGGAGCCCTCTCCGACTCCACTTTGTCACGTTACCTTCCTATTGTTGCAGAATTTTTTTCTATATATTTTCCCGGATAGCCCCGCCACCGTATCTCGCAATTTCATGTGTTTTCTTTTCGCGTTGTTTCTACCAGGACTAAAAGGTTATTATTAGAGATGTCTTCTTGTGGCTCAAGCGGAGAAGACTTCTTGGGATGGCGCTTACGTCAAGTCCAGAAGGATATTAATCAAGGGAAGCACATTTATTGGGCTACAGAAGAAGAGATCAGTGCAAGACAAGCGGAGATGGAACGCTCCGTGAGAGAGGAAGTCAAGATTATCACTGCCCAACAACAAGGAGGTCCAAGCAATCCCATCATGGTGGGAACTGTCCAACCTCAATATGATCTTTCTCTTAACCTTTCAGGGCCTCCCACTTCACTTGAAGATCAGCGTACGATCTCCACCATCTTCGAGGCTTACCGCATCACCAGCCAACTCTGTGAAGATATTCGTGTACTGAAAGTACAAGTGGAAGTCTTGGAGTCAGAAAACCGAACCCTTCGCCGTGTCATCAGGGATCTGAAGAAACAACCACAACAGGAGGAGGAGTAAATCTCCTTGGGTAATGGCACCCCCTCAGCTTGTTCCAAGATTGGGGGAGTGCCCAGTATCTTTATCTTTATCTTAGTATTTTAGAGTAAAGTAGAGTCGTATCATGTCTAGAGAAGTTATTATATGAAATAGGTGTTTGCATTGAGGTCTATCGCTCCTTCAGTGGAGAGTTTGTATCCGTGAGTGTGGAGTCGTCTATGATGGAATATTAATGAGAAGTCTATTGATTCCTTCGCTGCACTCGGTATTCTCTTCACATAATCGACCTTATATGATGATTCTTATGGGGAGTATTGACCTTATATCAAGTATGGCTTTCAAAACTTTATTTAATTTTGGCAAACATAGCTTTGGTCTTGACAACATGCATGTTTTCTCAAGTGGCGACATAGCCAAAACCTTTATGTTATTATGCTTGAAGTGTTGTGTTGACAATGAAGACAACTTGATGTGTTATGCTTACCTTCATGTTTATACTTTATGTGTTGTTCATCGAAGTTAGCATCAATTGTCTGTTCTCTCAAAGCCTTTTCTAGCCAAACTCTTTGCCTACCAGATTTCTGCTTGTGCATCCATACCCTGAAACCAATATCTTCCATTTGAGTCCACCATACCTTCCTATTCGTGGTATTCCCCTACCACTCCTATAAGTATAGAATTTATTTGTTATCCTTAAATGTTCAAAATCTTCTGTTTTGTGCCTCTTGTTTAGCTCATGAGTAAGTATTAGGTAATTCATGATCTTCTTAAGTTGGACAAGTCTTACCTCGGGATTGCATGTCTAATCTGCAAACCCATAATACGAGGAGGAACTGGCATGAGTGCGCCCAGCTCGATAGATAATACAACAAACAAACCCTCCTTCACGCTTGGTCTATGAGAAATCAGAAACTTTGGCAGTGATAAACAAAGGAGATTAAGGGGATGTGATCGTCCCCACTTGGGAGCCGTTCCTCGAAACTTGTCCATCTTGAGAATTAATTGAGCTATCTATTAGCATTCGTTGACAAACTATGGACCTTCCAAAATTTATTTTCATTCTGTTTGATTTAAGGATAGCACATAAGTTTTCCCTACTTGCCTTTAACAAGGCCTTTCCTTTACTTTTGTGTTGAGTCAGTTGTCCCACTTCCTTCCTTTCCCAAAGAGAACAGGCACTTGATGCTGATGAGGATTCATCCATATGATGTTGCATTAAGTTTTTCCATGCCACATCATTGTTGACATTATCGTTTGATAAGTAAGTTGTTTGAAAAAGCCTTTGCCAAGAAAACATCTTCCTTTGTGTTAGCATTTGCACTTCATGACTAATAACATGTTCTTTCAAAGTCTTCAAATTGTTTCATTAAAAAGTGAAAGAGCAAAAGTAAAATTTATTAGTTGTCCTTTGACAAAGGTTAGGTTTTCCATAATTTAATGAGTTTCCTTAGCCCTACTTTTGATTATAATTGTTATTACTCGCTCATGAGGGCCTTATGAGTTGAGGTTGCTATTGAGGAAACTTGAATTTGATGGAGAAAGCTTGATGCTTCTTGTCCGTATTCTATTTATCGACACTTCACTCTCTAAACTTGTGGACAAGTTTACCGAGCTTAGTATCTGCTTGGGGACAAGCGAGGTCTAAGCTTGGGGGAGTTGATACGTCCAAAATGCATCACTATTTTATATAGTAATTCTTTCTTATTCATTGATATATTTCATGTTATGATGTTGTTCATCTGTTTTTTTGGCTTAATTTACACAGTTTGCAACTTTCCGATGCCGAAGCAGTAGACGCAAGATTCAGCGGTAAAAAGTGGACGCTGAGTTGCTGAAGAAGAACACCTCCAAATTACCTGAAAATCGACAGAGGATGTTTTTCAGAAGATTGACGAAGACACGCAAAACAAGTGCCAGAGGGGGGCCACAGGGTTCCCAGGCGGCCACCTGGCGCGGCCCCCACCCTTGCCGCGTCAGGAGGGCACCTGGACCCCTGGGGCCACTCCCGGCTCCCCCCTCTGGCCTATATATCACTCGTCGTCTAAAAACCCTAATAAGGGGAGAGTTTTCGGAGTTCCGCCGCAGCTCCTTGGCGGAAACCTACAGAGGAGAAAGGACATCTCCGGCGGGCTAGGGGAATACGTTGTGTACAAAGTATGCTTACGGTGGGTTGCCGGAGTGACAGAAACCTGAACCCCAGTTCGCACGCTTTTGCACAAGGGAACAATGGATCATCGATCGTATTGCTATGGTTAGGCTTTTTCCTTAATTACTATCTTGTATTCGCGGATGCTTGCAAGATGTTTAATCATAAGAGTGCACTTATCTTAGTCTAGAGGGTGCACTAGCTTAGATCCACCCACTCAACACTTATCAACACGGCACATAGTACTGATACGGAATATGGTGAAAGCACGTGACTATTTCTCCCGTGTGTCCTCAAGAACGCTTTAGCCTTTATAAGTTCAGTTGCAAGGCCTATCCTTTGCTCAAAAGGATTGGGCCACTTGTTACTCCTCAGTGCTCTTTACTTTGCTTGCTTTTACCTTCTTGTTGCTCATATCGAAAACCCCTAAAAAAGTTATATTTCAGTTCCTGCAGCTATTTCTTTACCAAAGTCACTTACCAATACCTTCTGCTCCCCGTTGGGTTCGACACTCTTATCTATCTAAAATGCTACAAACGATCCCCTACAGTTCAGGGTCATCAGCCGTCGAGCCTTCTGGGAGGTGGAGGAAGCGGCGGAGGCGACGACAGCTCGATCCCTCCGCCTGCCGAGGAGCCTTCGCGATGTGTGAAGAGGCCCTGCTATATTGAAGCTGACAACGATGTTATCAAAGATGTTGTATAAGGCTCAGATCGAGTTGGACGCCGTGAAGGAAGATCTGGTTGCCGTTTCGGAGGGTGCTATCGCCGATCGCTTCGACAAGGCGCTACACGAGTACAGGCTCGCCTACACCCCCTACAAGGCGGCGAGCTTGTCCTTCCCCGGATCATGCAAGCCTTCAGTCTGCTTTAACCGCTATCTTCGTGAGCCGCCGTTGATCATCGCCTCCAGGCGCCAATCCTCTCTAGTTTAAGTTTGAAGTTTTAAGTTTTTATGGTTTTAGTCGAGGAAGAACTCCAGTGTATCGCGGCAATGAACTATGTAGCGGGGAACATGTAATAAATATTTTTCATTGTTCGCATGATTTGTTCTTAGCCGTTGCAGACATCACCGCAAAATATTACTACTCCACGTCTAGATACTAGCACCTAGCCTCGTGACTGTCCAAGCGCATATTATGCTGATTAGACGGGAGAGGCTGATGACCCTCAACTGTAGGGGATCGTTTGTAGTGTTCTCGCGGGTAAGTTAACCCAATTTATTGATTCGACACAAGGGGAGCCAAAGAGTATTTACAAGCTTTGACAGTTGAGTTGTCAATTCAACCGCACCTAAAATATACTTGCTTGAAACAAAATATTAATAGCAATTGTGGTATGGTAGTGATAGCGATAACAGCGAAAGTAAAAAAACAAAAAGAAACTAGTAGTGACCAGCAGGATTAAAAACACTGTAGGCTAGGGATATGGATGGTTGGGCGCTGCATGAATGAGAGTGAACATGTAATAGTTTTTAACACGGGGCAAGGCACACAGAAAAGCAATGATCATCTAGGAAAATATCAAACAATAGGCATGTATCCCGTAGGTAGTTGTGCGTGCTTGCAATAAGAACTTGCACAACATCTTTTTTCCTACCATCCCACTACGAACGACGCCAAAGGGAACTTATGGAGATTCAGGTGCTCCTGTTAAAGAGCACCGGAACAAAGCAATAAACTCAATGGATACATGGAATCCTCAAATTATGGACCATCCACTTTGGTGTCCCAAGCTGTCACCTTTGGGATCGCCAGTTCCGGACTATAATAGGTGCATACAACTCATAGATAGGATTTCGAACATAAATATACTCATGAAAACATAAGTGGTTCAAATCTGAAAACATGACACTCGGGCCCAAAGTGACAAGCATCAAGAGCAACAAGTTGTAGCAAAGATGATAAATACCATAGTAGATGATAGGGAACATGCCCCCAACAATCTGACAAACTATTACATGATCAAACTCATCCAATCCCTACCATCCCCTTTTTCCTACAGCAGGGAATTACTCACACATGTGAAGAGAAGTCATGGTGGGAGGATGGATTGTTGATGGCGACGATCTCCCCTCTCCGGAGGCCATATTAGCCTCCAGATTAGCCCTCCCGAGGAAGAACAGAGGGTGGTGGCGGCTCCGCGATGGGTTCTGGAAAAGCGACCTCTCTTTCGGAGTTTTCCCGTCACAGGAATAAATAGGAGTCGAGGTAGGGCACCGGAGGCGGTGGTTGTCGCCCAGGGCCCCAGGCGGCCAGGTGGTGCGGCCCCACCCCTGGCCACGCTAGCAGGGCGCCTGGGGGCCCCCTGGCCCCACTTCTGGCTCCGGGCTCCTTCGGGCGCGTGGATTTTCTGTGATTTTTCTGGGAATTTTCTGAGATGTCTAAAAATCCATTTTCCTACACACAACAAAACCATACAGGCAACTCTGCTGAAAATAGCGTCAGTCCGGGTAGTTTAGTTCAAATCATGCAAGAATGAGGGAAAAACAATAGCAAAAGTGTTTGGAAAAGTAGATACGTTTGGAACATATCAACTCCCCCAAGCTTAGCCTATTGCTTGTCCTCAAGCAATTCGGTTCAACGAACTGGACGTGACAAAGAAAACTTTGACAAACTATTTTGCTTCATAAGGTGTATATAAGCCGGTACTACAAACAGAGTTTAGCAAGTATCGAAACAATGCTATGAGAACAATGTACGAAGTAATTCTTCTTTCAAGTGATCAATCACAAACATCCAAAAGTAAATAATATGCTGCCAAAAATCAAGACAAGATTACAATGCCCATAGGTTGAACATACTAGAGTGGTATCTCGCTAGCCTCCATGAGTGAAGCAAAACATAAATGCAGAAGCTCCTCCGGAGTTTTAAAGGAGACTAGAACTGAGAATTCCATACGAGAAATGACGCAATCATGCAGAAGACAATGTGGTACTTTGGGACAATGCATGTTACACTAAGAATGACAATTATGCTCTCAATAGTTGGTGCTTTGAAGAAAGAAGGGGAGACTCTCGAACCGTGGCTTTTTGATGGCAAGGTTGAAAACCCGTTGTTTGAAGCAAAGACTAAACATGTGCCAGAGATCTTGGTTTTGAAAACAGAGACACAATTCTTTTAAGAAGTGCAAATTTCCAGTCAACGGTGAACGGTAAAGGGCTCTCAACATCTCCCATGCCAACTATATTAATGCTTTTGCTTACACTTTTGTTCCCTTCTCCACCTATCATTTGCCGGTCTATGGAACCTTATATTTTGCCTCAAGTATGGAAGGAAGTTTTCTCGTTCCATCTATCATTAGCAGTTGGTCCATTTCATTCCATCATCAAGTATGGGGGAGGTGTAACTCTTTTTTTTATTGACTAGTTAAAACTTCCGTCAAAATATTTTTGGCATGGTAGATTCTTATTTTCCTTCACCGCACCATGAGCTTGTACGGTTACAAAAGGGAAGTTTTTGAATAAATTTCGAGATGGCACAAGAAAGTCTAACTTAGGAGTGGCCGGTAAATACCACATATAGGAAGGTATGGTGGACTCAAGTGGAATAACTGGTTTTGTAAAGGAGTTTGGATACACAAGAAGAATTCCGCTTAGTGCGTGCGAAGGCTAGCAAAAGACTGGGGAGCGACCAACTAGAGAGCAATAATTGTCATAATCATGCAGAGCGACAAAGCAACATTGAATCGGGCATGAAAGTGATATAACTATTCTGAAATGAAAAGATCATCAAGGCATGATAGACATTTTAGTCATAAACATGTGTGAACATGTGCCAAGTCAATCCAAGAATTCTCTGAAGGGAAATACCACTTAAATATGCCAAGTCATGAACAATGCAATGCATGTAAATCATCTCAACAACACATTATGCACTCTAGCTATTTGAGATCAGCCACAAAGAAAGCATGAACACTAGGAAAGCATTGTAAACATAGCACTATGTCGCTACAACCTGGTCTCTAGATCATAAGTACAGGCATATGTACAAAAGTAGAAACAAGAAGAGTTCATACCTTTTTTCCTTGTTGCTTCCCTTCCGTCGATCTTCGTCATTACTGCCTTGTCACTTGCATGACCGAACGCGGGAAATATAATCAAATGCCACCACGGACTCGAGCTGAACTCTGAAAACAAATCAAACTAAAGAGAGAAAGGAAATATTTTTGGGTTTTTCCAAGGTTTAACGAAAGAAAAAGAAAAAATAAATCTATTTGCTGTTTTTGCAAATTAAAAGAACAAAGAAGAACAGAAAAAAACTTCGAAAAGATCAAAGAAAACAAAATAAAAACGGATAATACAATGGAAGAGTGAGAAGGGTACGTACTCCCCCAATCTTAGGCTTTTTGGCCTAAGTTGGTAGCAGCTACTACCCCCAGGAGGCTCCTGCTCTAGGGTAATGGTAAGTCCAAGAGTCGTACGAGCCCTCTAGTGCGTACACCGAAGTCCTCGGGTCCTCCCATGAGGAAGGTCCTGCGCTCCAAGAAGAAGAAGACCCCTCACCATACTGGGTGACGGTCTCCCCCTGGAAAGGTGGGAACTCACCATGCTCCTCCTCGTCGGGCACAACCCCCTCCATGGGGTTATGCAGCTGATACTGAGCCATGAACTCATCATATTGGATATCATTGAAGGACCATCTGTTTCTGTGAGTGTTATCAAACAAAAGTGGTGCAGGTAGACGGATCTCACGAGTAATGCTCTTCTCAAACCTCAAAATATAAACAAGGTTACCAAACTGGGAAGTCATGGTAACAAACTTATGCCTCTTCATAGCAGCAAGGTCAAGACTTGCGTATGAAGGATAAGTGTGGCTTAAACGCCACCAAATAAATCACCCTTGCTACTATTCATAATAAGGCACGAGAAATTAAGGCACCCACATTATAACCATTCTTATCAGAGAGGGCGTTGATACGTCTTAAACGTATCGATAATTTCTGCTCGTTCCATGCATGTTTTGTGTGATATTGCTATGATCTAGATACACTTCCATACACTTTTGATCATATTTGGAGTAACCTACTAACTCAGTGCACCACAGTGCCAGTTCCTGTTTTCTGTTGTTTTTCTATTTCAGTTTTTCCCTATATAAAAAGTGCTCCAATAATCCAAGAAAAATCAGATAAAAAATCAGCGTGTCGGAAGCCTCCAGAAACCTGAAGTGGGGCCAGAGGGCCACCACCAGCGGCCCAGGCGGCCACCTAGCGAGGCCAGGGGCCTGTCCATGCCATGGGGGCGCCTGGACCTCTGGTGGGCCCCCTGGCATCCCCCTTTGCCTATTTATTCTCCGTCACAGGAAACTTTCGAAGACATAACCCTATTTCGCAATCTCGCCTCTGTTCCGCCGCCGTCGCGCTTACAAGATCGGGAGCACCGTTAGGACCCTTCCCGACACCCTGCCGGAGGGAGGTTCGACCTCCGAGAGCTTCTCCTCCACCATGGACGCTCCCCAGATGTGCCATGAGTAGTCTACCTTGGACCATGGGTCCGTGATCAGTAGCTATGTGATGTTCTCCCCCCCTCTTTGTTCTTCATGGTTTAGACCTCGTGAGCTGCCCTACATGATCGAGGCACATATGTAATTCTTCTGCTGTTGTTATGCTGAGTTTGATGGGATCTGATGGATTATGAGATTATGTTCAGATCGTTATAGAGTAATATATTTGGTTTTTATCTCTTATATTTTCTTTCCTAAGTAATTCTTGCAAGTTCTCCGTTGATGTTTATTCTTTGGCCAAGTAGTAGGTAGTGACTCCAAGAGGGAACGTTATGCTCGATTGTGGGTACATGCATGCTTGAGTTACAGAAACATGAGTCTAGGGGATGTGTTGTGGCCACCAGGGGGAAAACAATGGTGCTTATAACCGTGGTTGTAAGGATTGTTTACTTTACGCAAAGTTCTTTTTAATGCAGTTGTCTGTTGCTTTGGGTTTACACTTTGGGTGGGACTCGCAACTTAATTCCAGCGAGATGTTCTGGATAGATATCTCAAGGTGGATGATGAGTAGTAGATGCAGTTGGATTTCGGTCTACTTATTTTGGCGTATTGCCCGTGCTTATGAGCCTCTTCCTTTCTTTTGTAGCATAGTTAGCATTGCGGTGCGTTTATAATCCTGTCAATTGCCCATCTGTAATTTGTTTACCTCGCATAGTAGTTTTATCGTCTTTTGGGAGAGAGACATCACTAGTGAACATCACAGGACCCCGGTCCATATTCACATCATTGTTTACAAGCTTATTTACCTTTTCAGCATTTACTTTCAGTTGCTATCGTTATCATTATCCCTTGTGTGTTTGACCCTTTGTAAACAACAAGACCGGAGATATTGACGACATCTCTGAACTTCATTGGGAGCAAAGTTAATTGTATCGTGTGCAGCTCCGCATCAGGTGCGCCGCTGACACCTACTTATCATTTCCGGAGTCCTACGGGAGACAAACCCTATCCTCCACATAGGGGAAATTAGCTTCTATCCTACATCTCACCTTCCACTTGGGGTAACCAACAAAGGGCGAGAAGCCATTACCACTTCCACGCCATCAGGCGTTCTCATAAATAGCGAAATCTGGTGCAGAACCTTTGCTCGTGTTTTCACGATCCAACACCCCTCTAGCAATAAAGTACGCAAAATACCTGATGTGGGGGAATAAAATGCTGGAAATCTTTGTACGCCGACTATCACTTTCTTCCCCGTAACAAAGAGAGTTGAAGAGAGTCCTCAACTCGGTGGGATGAATGTTCATCCTTGTCGTCTAACCAGCGTTTGGCACACCTATTATATCACAAAATCTTGCCAAAGGCATGGTCATAAGCATATCATAAATTTTAAACTCAATAATCCCAACATCATGGTTATAACAAAAACTAGTAATGAAGCAGGAGGTGAGCTTCTTATATTGCACCACACGGCATAGTGCTAGCCGTGTCAAACGTGCATTTCCGCAAATCCCATAAAATTCCTCCTTGATTCCTTCAGCTGCAAGAAAATCATCGCACAGATACATCATTGCGCATGATGGACTTGTGTCTTCCAATAACTCCAGGGGCACATGATCTTCGTTGTAACTCACCCTAGCAGCTGAGGGTGAAGCTGCAGCTCTAGTAACTCGATCGGAGCGCTCAGGCTTCTTCTTCCCAAGCCACCCCTTTGCTTTTCCTAGCCAACTCATTTCTGAAATTTTTGACAATTCACAAAAACAAGGATTTAAGAAAAGTGAGTTGAGGCAACCTACTCTACTCACTTACCTAAGGTATAAACTTGCATCAAAACTTGGAAAATAAATTTCTACACATGCATGCAAGCTCATCTAAACAGCACTAACAACTACTAAATACTCACAAATGGAGCCACCAATCAAAAATCTAATTGGAGGGGTGAAGGAGTTACATACCAGGGAGTATTTGCTCAAAATCTCAACTCAAATGACGGGTTGTAGAGAGAGATCGAAAATTGTCTCCAAGAACAGCAAGAATGCGAGCACGGGGGCAGAACTCGTGTTTTTGGAGAGAGGGAGAGAGAGAGGAAGAAGAAATACCTGCAGGTGGGGCCTGTGGACCCCAGGCGCCCTTTGGGCGCGGCTAGGGGGCTGGCTGCGCCAGCTGGCCGCCTGGGCCACTGGTGGCCCCCCTGGTCAGCCCTAGCTGTTATTCTAATTTTTCTAGTATATTTCTGAAAACTTCACTGTTGAAAAAAATTTGGAGTTCAAAAAGTTGTGAAACTTTCTGAAAACTTGAAGCAGTGATTAGAATTGTGAAGCTTCAAAAACATATGAACTTGGTACAACGAAGAGAATAAAAGCTAAGGCAAATGAAAACATAACAAGCTCCAATTTTTACCCATATAAAACATGCTAGTTAGCAAGGTTGATCAAGTCTTACCAACAAACCGGAGATATATAGAGCAAAAAGTCTCACCTCTTATGAAGTGATCATTCCACCTGTACTTTAATGGACATTGTCCCCACCATAATAGTTTTGTATTTGTGGTGCACATGTAGAGGACAATCCCATTCTCCAATCTTCACGGTCTCGATATTCTCTATAGAGTTAAGGCCATGCCTTTTTTCCATCTTCGTAGGAAAATACACTGTGTGTTCTTTATCATCAACGTTAAAGGTGACCTTCCCTTTATTGCAATCAATAATAGCACATGCGGTGTTCAGAAAAGGTATACCAAGAATAATGGACATGCTCCCATCTTCGGGCATGTCAAGCACAACAAAATCTATAAGGATTAAACAATTAGCAACTTCAACGGGGACATCCTCACAAATACCAATTTGGACGGATGTTGACTTGTCAGCCATCTGCAGAGAGATATCTATAGGGATTAGCTTATCTAAACTTAACCTCTTATAAAGATAAAAGGCATAACACTTAGCCCTGATCCGAGATCACATAAGGCGGTCTTGACATAATTATTTTTTATGGAGTAAGGAATAGTGGGTATACCTGGATCACTTAGCTTCTCGGGGATCTTTCCACTGAAAGAATAGTTAGCAAGCATAGTAGATATTGCCTCATTAGGAACTTTTCTGTTATTAGTAACAATATCTTTCATATATTTGGAGTAAGGAGGTAACTTGATAGCATTAGTCAAGGGAATTTGAAGAAAAAGAGGCTTCATCCATTCACAAAATTTATTATAATGCTCTTCTTCTTTAGATTTGAGAGACTTACCTGGAAAGGGCATGGGTTTTTGTACCCATGGTTCTCTTTCCTTCCCATGTCTTCTTGCGATGAAGTCTTCTCTTCTGTACTTCTTTAGTTTATCGGGTGCTTCTTCTTCTTGCACCTCGAGAGGATCATTCTTCTCCTTATCATTCTCTTCGGGCTCACGTCTTCAGTTTCGACATCGGAGGTAGATATGCTGTTAGGATCAACAGCAGGTTCTTGACTTGTAATAGGATCATTGGAGTTGTCAGCCTCCTTGTGTTTCTTCTTCTTTTTCTCCTTTGGAAAGCTAACAATCTTGTCTTCTACCTGTACTTGAGAGTCTTTCTCGATTCTCTTCAGATGCCCCTCGGGATAGAGAGGGTCCTGGGTGTGTGTACCACCCCTGGTTTTGATGCCATAATCTTGTATATCCTGTTTGACATTATTAGCAAGCAAATATTTTAGCACATTAGAAAATTGTTCAAGCTGAGTTTGAACCATATGAAAATGCTTAACAATACATTTGACATCATTAATTGTTCTTTCTAGAACACCTAGCAAACTTTTGATAGCAAGAGAATTATCATGCAACTGACTTTGTATCCTCCTATTAAAATATTCTTGCTTAATAATAAAATTATCAAGCTCATCTAAGCATTGGTCGGGAGGCTTACCTTTAGGTATGTCACTTTCATTGAAATCTAATAGAGAGTGCACCTCTACCAAGGGAGGGTGAGTAGTAGGCTCACACAACTTCTCAATAGGTGGTAGATTCTTCACGTCTTTGTCTTTAATACCTTTCTCCTTTATAGACTTCTTTGCTTCTTGCATATCTTCGGGACTCAGAACAAGCATACCCCTCTTCTTTGGTGGTGGAGGTGGTTCAGGGACGGATCAATCTTCGTGGTTCTAGGCAATATTGCCCATTAATTCTTCGGCATCGTCCAGTGTTCTTTCCCTGAAAACACAACCAGCGCAGCTATCTAGATAGGATCTAGATTCATCGGTTAGTCCAACATAAAATATATAAAGTAATTCATTCTTGGGGACTTCATGTCCCGGTCTAGCCTTGATTAAGTCACAATATGTCAAAAACCTCTGTTAGGTAATGTGCTAGGATCAAAGTCACCTTGCATTCATGAAAGATTTCAAGCCAAAATTCAAATTCAAACTCAAATGGGAGAAGGAACCCCCCCCCCAGATGAATTAATTCAAAAGGCCAGATAAAAATCTTCTCCAAAAATTCATGTTTGAATTTTGAAAAGTCCTATAATTGAGTGTGATCACATAAAAAGTGATGTGGTAGAATTCCTAGACTCAAGGAATTTTGAAAAATTCAAACAGGACCTTGGATTAATTCAAATACCCTTATTTGAATTAAAGTTCAAATCTTTTGAATTTTAAAAAGTGCCAAACTTTATAAGTGGCTAGTCTATATTATTATAAGGCCATATAAAAAGTTTCAGCATTTTATAAAATGCTTAGCTATTTTTTAATAGCATGGAAAAACAAATGTCAGAAGAAATAGAAAAAGAAAATAGAAAACAAGAGCAGAACCCACCTACCTATCGCCTATGGGTGAAGCCCACCAACCCCCAAGGCCCTTAACCCATGTTTAGTATTAAATCAAATTAAATCGTTCTAATTAACATAACAGAGGATGACAGGTGGGTCCCCCTTGTCAGTGACCCCCCCCCTCACGTCAGCATGACGCAGCAGTGACGCAATAAAGGTTTTTCGTTTTAAAAGATTTCCAGAAAAGGCAGAAAAAGGCTGAAACTTTGAAAATTCATAGAAAATTCATATTAACTCCAAATTTAACATATAATATATGAAAAATGATCAGGAGAAAATAATCTATCCAAATATCCAACTTTCAACTATGTTTGAGGTGAATTTAAAATGGGACCAGTAGCATTTGCTATTTGGATTAATTGGAATTAAATCAAATTCATTTCAAATGCTTTTGCAACTTGAACCATAGCAACATACCACATTTCATTTGAACATCAAAGGCATATCATACACATTTAAAAATGAGTTGCATTGCTCAAACAATAGAATTTGTAACTTGACTAAAATGAATTCAAATTGGAGTTTGAATTTGCAATTCAATTGCAATATACTCCATTTAAATGGAATTTCCTCACACATAAGAAGCATATACATCAAGTTTCAACCTTCAACCATGTGATTGTGCATTGTATTTACTTTTCTACCTTGTTTTTTTTTGTCGAGTAGAGGTGGAACCGGAACAGGAGGAAGCCCCCTTCGTTGAAGACCCTCAACCCGAACCTCGTCATCAAGGCAAGCAAACCACCATTGATCATGTCGATAAAATCCCACTTCCCTCTCATGTCTCGCTTATGCATTGTATAGGATGATCACCATGCTACGTTTCTACCGCATAGATGAACCCATTCCTTTGCATGACCTATCATTTGTCACAGTATTAAGAAAACCACAATCCTAGAAAATGTAGGAGTTGATTTATATCATGTGGCCCCTGCAATTGTTACTGCTTATTGCATGCTTAGAGTGGTACAATGATGTTACTGTTATGTGAGTCGGGATGGCAGTGATCATGTTGATGATGGTGGAAAGGTGTTGGTGAATCTACCCTAATACGAGGTGAACGATGAGAGGCTGTGTAGGAGTACACGGTGGGTTGTCTCGTTGAACACCGCCCTAAGTCCGAGTTCTTGTGTGGTGATCCAAGATGAAGAGTACAACCACACATTAGGCACACTGGCCCCTCTCAACCTATTACCTCATCCCTTTCGATGTCCAGATGTCGCAGTAGTTCGGAGTTCTGGTAGGTTTTTCGCCTGGCTGCTAAGTGAGAGAACGGCTCAACCGAGACCGGCTTATGCACCACGCACACATCATCTGGGTCCACTTTGGTAAACCGGCCGGGTTCACGATAGTGGTAGCTGACCCAGGTAGACGGCTTTCTTGGACTAAATCGGCTATGAGGTAACAGTTGTGGTGAGCATCCTCGCTGACACCCCTTGAATGGTGTCGAGATCAAAGGCGGTAACTGATGATCATGTGTGTGGAGCGGTACACCCCTGCAGGATTAACAAAACTATTCGAATAGCCGCGTCCGCGGTTAAGGACTGCTTGGAAATCTTAGCTTGATTATTAGACAACTTGAACTGGATACTTATAAAACATACCAAGATAAGCGTGAGTTCTATGGCGTGCTTTCTCGTGGGGAAGTCGAGGAAGGCACCATAGTGGTGTAATTGGTTGGAGAATGTAGTGGACTCGTGTACGCTTCTTACCTCAAGTCTGGTACTCGTAGTTCAGGACTAGGCAAGTCAAAGCTGACACTTCTGCATTTGAACCCCACCTCCCTTTACCTTGATACATGTGCATGAGTAGTATAGCTCCTACGTAAGTCTTGCTGAGTACGACTTTGTACTCACGTTTGCTTATTCTATGTTTTAGATGAACAACTGACCCTGAAGGTGGCTTCTTCATCGAGCTCGACGACTAAAGACCAAGCTAGTGTAGTCCCAGTGAGACGACTGGTTCCCTCGTGGAGGGCTTGTGTTTAAATAAGGCTTCTTAAGCCATTTGTTAAACTTGTCTGTACTCAGACCTACTTTGCTGCCGCTTGTTGTTGTAATGTTGGATCACATGCTTGTGATCTCTGTGTGCACTCTATGAGAGTTATCAATAAAATGTATACTTTGTAGAGAATTGCAATGATACCTGCTGTTCATACAAGGCATGTGTGCTGCGTGTATGTTTATAACATGCATGTCTTTGTATGGGTTTTCGAGACCTTAGTTGTGATCTGGCTGGCGGTCTTTTATACACCAAGTGGCCCTTAGATGTGTGCAGCTTGGGGCATCGCGATGCGATTGTTCGAGACTCTGTCTCGTGCACACTTTGCGGTATGATCGAGCCCGCCCTAGACCCCGACAAAGTGATCGGGCTGGAGTAAGTCTATGTAAGAGTTATGAGATAGTCGATAGTATGGTTGAGGCAACTTGTCTGTGAATATGCGAGTTCATCACCCATATCATTAGACTTGTGTACGGACGATGAGGACCCATCTCAGTTGATCATCCGGCCTGGATGGGATGCCCCTCACGTACGATGCTTTCCGAGAACGTTCTGTGCTTGGCCTTGTCTGCTTAGACAAGTGGGTACGGTTCTCGGCATATGACTATGTCGTAGCAGGACTTGCATACGCTAACCCCGGGTCCCGACAGACTTGGTATCAGAGCAGGACTGACTGTAGGATTATCAGCCTTGGACGAAGTCGAGTCTAGCTTGCTATAGTTATATAGTTACTCTGGGTATATAAGGGAACAACGTAAGGCTTCTTTTTCTCCTTACCTTCATCGTTCTGAGTTCTGAGTCACCCTCATCTTGTTCTACGGGAAGATAGGACTAGGCTCACCTCTGTCTGACTAGAACATCTCGTTGTTTGCTTCGTTGTAGCCGTAGGAAGGTTGTGTTCGTTTTGTTTTGAGTTGTTACGCTTCCTGATTTCTTACATCGTATGTAAGTGTTGTTTCTACATTGCAAGAAAAGACATTTCTTACAATTACAACCGTTATGCTGCCCGAGTCATTCCAAGTTTCTTCATAATCTGATGCATTTGCAAACTCCTTCTTTCTGTTTCAGATGGCGGATCTTCCCCCTCGGCAGATTGTTCGTCTGACCCGGTGCCTCAATGTGCGTGGGCATCCAGCCATGCTCACCGAGATGATGTCCTTCATTGGCTATCGATGCTATCCTGAGTACACCGTTGAGGAGCAGTTCCTTGACTTCAACCAGACTCAGTTCCACTGCACTGTCAGGATTTACCTGCACCACAATGGAGTCACTAAGCCTATCCACTTTGGACATGGCATTGGCATGACTGAGAACATGGCTGTGCAGGATGCTGCATACTCATGTATTACTCTGTTGAGAGAGGAACACACTATGCTGAGAGAGACCTCGTTCCGCTATATGCCTGCTGCACTTCCAGGAGAAGAGGGGTATTACACCGGACTGTACACATATCAATCTTTGGAGGACCCTTTGCTTCAGATCACTGCTCGGCACGCTTGTGATAGAGACCGTGATTCACGTGCCCTTCGTTTTGAGCTTCACGCCACCCGTGTTTGTCTGTATCGAGCACTTACACTCTTGGCACCCTTCGTGAGTGTTGGATCAGTCGAGTATGATGCTATCTACCCAGTCAGGACGCATATGCCTTCTCGAGTTGCTTGGCCGATGGTCCTCTTCTTCCACCCTACGCTGGACCTAGGCCCCATCCTTGCCCAAATGGATATCAGGGTCCGCAGGCCTCCGTGTTTTCCGATGGTCACCTTCAGCTACCGGGTTACGCGGGTAACTTTTACGAGGACTACTATGGAGATGGAGGTGAGTGAGACCGCCTGTGGTCTTACTTAGTGAGGATGTAGTAGTATCTTAGTATATTGTACGCAAGGTGTTCTAAGTTCCAGAGGCTTAGATAAATAATGTATAGGAAGTCAGAGTGCTTCTGAAGGATGTATCATCTTCATCACGTTTGTATTATCTTGGCGCTTGTACTAAAACGATGTATGGTTTGTATGACAGTTTGTAAATATATGGCTTGTATGCTTTTATCACCATGTTGTCAAGATGATTACTTCCTTTGCTCTGTAATTCTTCCAGTACCTTCAATACGTTGTTTACACTCTTCCAATCAACTCTGTTTGACTTTGGTTTTCACCTTCAGGATGTCTCAAGGAACCCGTGGCCAGCTTGGTCGTGCCCATGGTCGTGGGAATGAACCGGAGGAAGGCAACCTTCCACCCCCACCCACGATGGCTCAGGTTCTGATGGAGGTTGAGAGGAACCGCCGAGACTCTCACCATCTGCTGGAGGTCATTGCTCGCAACACCACTCAGCAGCACAACGAGTTGGTGTCTTTGAACGACTTCATCCGGCTTCATCCCCCGGTTTTCAGCTACTCCACTGAGCCCCTTGACGCCGATAACTGGCTTCGCAGCATCGGGAGGAAGCTCCAGGCAGGCCATGTTGCAGATGGCGACAAGGTCAGCTATGCCACCTATCACCTCGAGGGTGCAGCTAGCTCTTGGTGGGAGAATTTCCTGAACATGCGTCCTGCTGGACCGCCCACATCTTGGGATGAGTTCTGCACTTCCTTCCGCGAGCACCACATCCCAAAGGGTCTTATGGACCGCAAGCGTGAGGAGTTCTGCAACCTCACCCAAGGCAGAAGGACTGTTGACGAGTTTAGTCGTGAGTTCAACCGACTTGCTCGTTATGCTACTGAAGAGGTCTCCACCGACGCCAAGAAGCAAGAGAGGTTCCGCCGTGGACTAAATTCTGGACTCCGTCGTGAGCTCAACCTGCATGACTTTGCCACCTTCCAGGTCCTTGTCAACAAGGCCATCAAGGCAGAGGACATGAACACCCCTAATGACTTCCGCAAACACCCTAGAGACGATGGTTCATCCAGCTCAGGCTCTCAGAAGCGCAAGATCTGGATCCCCAACAACATGTTTCGCCAGAACAACCCACCGAGGCCATCCTATATGGCGCCTCGTCCACCAGCTCCGTTCCACCCAGCTCCACCAAACAACCCAGCTCCACGCACCGTCTTTGGAGCCTGCTACAAGTGTGGTCAGGCAGGACACTACTCCCGCGAGTGTCCCCAGAACCAGCTCCAGAATCAGAATTCTCCACCCCCGAGCCGGAGGCAACAACAATGGTCGTGGCAAGCCGCCCCAGAAGGTCTACACCACCAAACCCGCTCCTCCCGCCACTCGTGGACGTGTGAATCAGATTGCCGCTGAAGAGACTGACGACACCACTGACGTCATTCTTGGTACGCTCCCCATCAATTATGTTCCTACTTCCGTTTTTTTGACCTAGGAGCATCTCATTCATTCATGTCGGAAAGTTATGCACTTCGTCATGAGTTATCCTTTGTTGAATTGTCCACCCCAATGATTATTCAAACTCCAGGGTCAAGATGTCAAACTAATAGAGTAAGCCATGGTAATCAAATTGCAATTGAGGGTTTAGTATTCCTTGCTTCACTCATAGCCCTCAAGTCTTCAGACATTGATGTCATCCTTGGCATGGATTGGCTATCAAGGCAGAATGCCTACCTTGATTGCAAAGGCAAATCCGTGAAACTCACCCACCCTTCAGGCAAGACCGTCAACTACAACTCACCCAGAAAAAGAACCCAGGTGCATTCTTTGAATGTACTTCCCCTTCCCGACCTTGAAGATATTCCGGTGGTTCGTGACTTCCCGGATGTCTTTCCTAAAGAGCTGTCGGGCATGCCACCCGACAGATGTGTAGAGTTCATAGTGGATCTTATGCCAGGATTCGCACCAATTTCTAGACGTCCATACAAAATGGCCCCACATGAGTTAGCTGAGCTTAAAACCCAACTTGAAGCTTTGTTGGAAAAAGGCTTCATCCGCCCTAGCTCATCGCCATGGGGTTGCCCCGTTCTGTTCGTAACGAAGAAAGATGGGACAGAAAGGATGTGCGTAGACTATCGCCCTCTAAATTTAGCGACAATAAAGAACAAGTACCCACTTCCCAGGATCAATGATATTTATGATCAACTTGCTGGATCCTCTGTCTTCTCCAAGATGGATTTGAGATTGGGTTATCATCAAATCAAAATCCGAAACGAGGACATTCCCAAAACGACTTTTACTACTCGTTATGGTCTTTACGAGTACACCGTCATGTCCTTTGGTTTAACCAATGCCCCCGCCACTTTCTCGCGCATGATGAATTCGATCTTCATGGAGTACCTAGATAAATTTGTGGTGGTTTATCTCGATGACATTCTCATCTACTCGAAGAACGAAGAAGAACATGCCGAACACCTAAGGCTGGTATTGATGAAACTTAGAGAGCATCGCCTGTATGCTAAATTCTCCAAGTGTGAATTTTGGCTACCAGAAGTGACCTACTTAGGCCACGTGATTTCTGCAAAAGGCATTGCTGTGAATCCCGAGAGAGTTCAGGCCGTCCTTGACTGGACTCCACCTGAATCGGTTAAGCAAGTTTGGAGTTTTCTTGGCCTAGCCAGCTATTGCCGCCGCTTCGCCGAGAACTTTTCTAAAGTTGCAAAGCCTCTAACTGAACTCCTCAAGAAAGATAAGAAATTCCTATGGACTCCGAAGTGCGAGGAAAGCTTACAAGATCTAAAAAGAAGATTGACTTCTGCACCCGTACTTGCGCCTCCAGACACCAAAAAGGATTTCGAGATCTTTTGTGACGCATCACGGCAAGGGTTAGGATGCATACTTCTGCAAGATTGACATGTGGTAGCTTATGCTTCATGCCAGTTGTGGCCACATGAAGAGAAATATCCTACCCATGACCTTGAACTCGCTGCCGTAGTTCATGCCCTGACAACTTGGCGACATTACCTCCTTGGTAATCGTTGTGAGATCTATTCCGACCACCAAAGCCTCAAATATATTTTCACCCAGCCAGATCTTAATCTCAGGCAAAGACGTTGGATTGAGTTGATAAAAGATTACGACGTAGGAATTTCTTACACCCTAGGCAAAGCCAATGTCATGGCTGATGCACTAAGTCGTAAGTCGTATTGTAACAACCTCATGTTACAACAGTATCAACCACTTCTTCATGAGGAATTTTGCAAGCTCAATCTTGATATTGTTCCTCATGGCTATCTTTCTACCTTGGTGGCGAAACCAACTCTTGAGGATCAAATAATAATTGCCCAAAGGCGTGCACGAGGTGTTCGCTGGATCAAGGAGAACATTGCTAGCGGAGTTGCTAAATGTTTCTCCACAGATAGTAAAGGAACGGTATTATTTGTAAATCATTAGGTAGTACCTAAGAATAGGGAACTAAGGCAACTGATCCTCAAGGAATCCCATGACACACCCCTCTCGATTCATCCCGGTAGCACAAAAATGTACCGAGATCTACGCCAGAGATTTTGGTGGACTAGGATGAAGAGAGACATTGCTCAATTTGTTGCCGAATGTGATGTTTGTCGTCGCATTAAGGCAGAACATCAAAGACCTGCTCGTACACTTCAACCTTTGCCTATTCCAGAGTGGAAATGGGACAAAGTTGGTATGGACTTCATTACCGGCTTTCCAAAAACCCAGAAAGGAAATGATGCCATCTTCGTTGTCATAGATAGGCTTTCGAAAGTTGCTCACTTCCTTCCCGTTCGCGAGTCTATAACTGCTAGCCAGTTAGCGGACTTGTACGTCTCTAGAATTGTATCCCGTCACGGTGTTCCTTTGGAAATCAATTCTGATCGTGGTAGCCTTTTCACTTCTAGATTTTGCGGAAGCTTTCAGAATGCTATGGGAACTCATCTCTCCTTTAGTACAACTTTCCATCCTCAGTCTAGCGGTCAAGTCGAAAGGGTTAACCAAATTCTTGAAGACATGCTCAAAGCTTTTGTTATCTCATTCGGAAAGAATTGGGAGAAGTCTCTTCCATTCGCCGAATTTGATTATAACAATAGCTTCCAATCTAGTCTGAACATGGCTCCTTTTAAACTCCTATATGGACGACGATGTCGAACACCTTTAAACTGGTCAGAAACCGGTGAAAGACAATTCTTTGGACCGGATATGATCAAGGAAGCAGAAGAACAAGTTCACATTGTTCGTGATCAATTGAAAGAAGCCCAGTCTCGTCAGAAAAGCTACTATGATCGTCATCATAGGCAAGAGAGCTACAATCTGGATGAGAAGGCTTACCTTCGGGTTACTCCTCTGAAGGGAACCCAACGATTCGGTATCAAAGGCAAGTTGGCCCCACGTTACATTGGACCTTTCCACATTCTTGCTAAACGTGGAGAAGTTGCCTACCAACTTGAACTACCCCCGCACCTTTCCTGAGTACATGATGTATTCCATGTGTCCCAACTCAGGCGTTGCTTCAAGGACCCCATCCGCGAAGTCGACCATGAAACGCTTGATCTCCAAGATGACCTTTCTTATCGAGAATACCCCGTTCGTATTCTTGATTCCGCAGAGCGTGTCACTGCCGCAAGAAGATCAAGTTTCTGAAAGTTCAATGGTCTCACCACTCTGAGAAAGAAGCCACGTGGGAAAGAAAAGACCGCCTCCGTGCCGAGTATCCCTCCTTCCTCCCGCAGACTTCTGAATCTCGGGACGAGATTCTTTTGAGTGGTGGCGAGTTGTCAGAACCCTTTGTTAGATAATGTGCTAGGATCAAAGTCACCTTGCATTCATCAAAGATTTCAAGCCAAAATTCAAATTCAAACTCAAATGGGAGAAGGAACCCCCCCAGATGAATTAATTCAAAAGGCCAGATAAAAATCTTCTCCAAAAATTCATGTTTGAATTTTGAAAAGTCCTATAACTGAGTGTGATCACATAAAAAGTGATTAAAGTTCAATTGGATTAATTCAAATACCCCTATTTGAGTTAAAGTTCAAATCTTTTGAATTTTAAAAAGTGCCAAACTTTATAAGTGGCTAGTCTATATTATTATAAGGCCATATAAAAAGTTTCAGCATTTTATAAAATGCTTAGCTATTTTTTAATAGCATGGAAAAACAAATGTCAGAAGAAATAGAAAAAGAAAATAGAAAACAGGAGCAGAACCCACCTACCTATCGCCTATGGGCGAAGCCAACCAACCCCCCAGGCCCTTAACCCCTGTTTAGTATTAAATCGTTTTAATTAACACAACAGAGGATGACAGGTGGGTCCCCCTTGTCAGTGACCCCACCCCCCCCCCCCACGTCAGCATGATGCAGCAGTGACGCAATAAAGGTTTTTCGTTTTAAAAGATTTCCAGAAAAGGCAGAAAAAGGCTGAAACTTTGAAAATTCATAGAAAATTCATATTAACTCCAAATTTAACATATAATATATGAAAAATGATCAGGAGAAAATAATCTATCCAAATATCTAACTTTCAACTATGTTTGAGTTGAATTTAAAATGGGACCAGTAGCATTTGCTATTTGGATTAATTGGAATTAAATCAAATTCATTTCAAATGCTTTTGCAACTTGAACCATAGCAACATACCACATTTCATTTGAACATCAGAGGCATATCATACACATTTAAAAATGAGTTGCATTGCTCAAACAGTAGCATTTGTAACTTGACTAAAATGAATTCAAATTGGAGTTTGAATTTGCAATTCAATTGCAATATACTCCATTTAAATGGAATTTCCTCACACATCAGAAGCATATACATCAAGTTTCAACCTTCAACCATGTGATTGTGCATTGTATTTACTTTTCTACCTTATTTGTTGTTTGTCGATTAGAGGTGGAACCGGAACAGGAGGCATCCCCCTTCGTTGAAGACCCTCAACCCGAACCTCGTCAGCAAGGCAAGCAAACCCCCATTGATCATGTCGATAAAATCCCACTTCCCTCTCATGTCTCGCTTATGCATTGTATAGGATGATCACCATGCTACATTTCTACCTCATAGATGAACCCTTTCCTTTGCATGACCTATCATTTGTCACAGTAGTAAGCAAACCACAATCCTAGAAAATGTAGGAGTTGATTTATATCATGTGGCCCCTGCAATTGTTACTTCTTATTGCATGATTAGAGTGGTACAATGATGTTACTGTTATGTGAGTCGGGATGGTAGTGATCATGTTGATGATGGTGGAAAGGTGTTGGTGAATCTACCCTAATACAAGGTGAACGATGAGAGGCTGTGTAGGAGTACACGGTGGGTTGTCTCGTTCAACACCTCCCTAAGTCCGAGTTCTTGTGTGGTGATCCAAGATGAAGAGTACAACCACACATTGGGCTCACTGACCCCTCTCAACCTATTAACTCATCCCTTTCGATGTCCAGATGTCGCAGTAGTTCGGAGTTCCGGTAGGTTTTTGGTCTGGCTGCTAAGTGAGAGAACGGCTCAACCGAGACCGGCTTATGCACCACACA
The DNA here is from genome assembly GCA_950022295.1 of Bromus sterilis. NCBI lineage: Eukaryota > Viridiplantae > Streptophyta > Magnoliopsida > Poales > Poaceae > Bromus > Bromus sterilis. The sequence continues at coordinate 72,666,672 of OX465595.1, forward strand.
CACATCATCTGGGTCCACTTCGGTAAACCGGCCGGGTTCACGATAGTGGTAGTGCCGGGACCCGGGGTTAGTGTATGCAAGTACAGCTAAGACATAGTCATATGGAGAGCCGAGAACTGTACACACTTGTCTAAGTAGACAAGGCCAAGCACAGAACGTTCTCGGAAAGCATCGTACGTGAGGGGCATCCCATCCAGGCCGGATGATCAACTGAGATGGGTCCTCATCGTCCACACACAAGTCTAGTGATATGGGTGGTGAACTCCCATATTCAAAGACAAGTCGCCTCAACCATACTATCGACTATCTCAAAACTCTTACATAGACTTACTCCAGCCCGATCACTTAGTCGGGGTCTAGGGCGGGCTCGATCATACCATAAAGTGTGCACGAGACGGAGTCTCGAACAATCGCATCGCGATGCCCCAAGCTGCGCACATCTAAGGGCCACTTGGTGTATGAAAGACCGCCAGCCAGAACACAACTAAGGTCTCAAAAACCCATACAAAGACATGCATGTTGTAAACATACACGCAGCACACATGCCTTGTATGAACAGCAGGTACCATTGCAATTCTCTACAAATTGTACAATTTTATTGATAACTCTTATAGAGTGCAAACAGAGATCACAAACATGTGATCCAACATTACAACACAAACGGAAGCAAAATATGTCTGAGTACAGACAAGTTTAACAAATGGCTTAAGAAGCCTTATTTAAACACAAGCCCTCCACGAGGGAACCAGTCGTCTGACAGGGACTAGACTAGTTGGTCTTCAGTCGTCCAGCTCGATGAAGAAGCCACCTTCGGGGTCAGTGGCATCATCTAAAACATAGATTAAGCAAACGTGAGTACAAAGTCGTACTCAGCAAGACTTACATAGGAGCTACACTACTCATGCACATGTATCAAGGTAAAGGGAGGTGGGGTTCACTTGCAGAAATGCCAGCTTTGACTTGGCTAATCCTGAACTACGAGTACCAGACTTTGAGGTAAGAAGCGTACACGAGTCCACTACATTCTCCAACCAATTACACCACTATGGTGCCTTCCTCGACTTCCCCACGAGAAAGCACGCCATAGCACTCACACTTATCTTGGTGTGTTTTAGAAGTATCCAGTTCAAGTTGTCTAATAATCAAGCTAAGCTTTCCAAGCAGTCCATAACCGCGGACGCGGCTATTCGAATAGTTTTGTTAACCCTGCAGGAGTGTACCGCTACACACACATGATCATTATTTACCGCCTTTGTACTCGACACCGTTCAAGAAGTGTCGGCGAGGATGCTCACCACAACTGTTACCTCATAGCCGATCTAGTCCGAGAAAGCCGCCTACTTGGGTTGGTTACCACAATCGTGAACCCGGCCGGTTTACCGAAGCGGACCCAAGTGACGTGTGCGTGGTGCATAAGACGGTCTCGGATGAGCCGTTCTCTCACTTAGCATCCAGGCCACAAGCCTACCAGAACTCCGAACTATTGCGACATCTGGACAACGAAAGGGATGAGTTAGTAAGCTGAGAGGGGTCAGTGAGCCCAATGTGTGGTTGTACTCTTCATCTTGGATCACCACACAAGAACTCGGACTTAGGGCGGTGTTCAACGAGACAACCCACCGTGTACTCCTACACAGCCTCTCATCGTTCACCATTTATTAGGGTCGATTCACCAACACTTTTCTACCAACATCAACATGATCACTACCATCCCGACTCACATCACAGTAACAACATGGTATCATACTAAGCATGCAATAAGCGATAACATTTGCAGGGGCCACATGATATCAAACAACTCCTACATTTGCTAGGATTGTGGTTTGCTTACTACTGTGACAAAATGATAGGTCATGCAAAGGAATGGGTTCATCTATGCGGTAGAAGCGAATCATGTTGATCATCCTAAACAATGCATAAGCGAGACATGAGAGGGAAGTGGGATTTTATCGACATGATCAATGGGGGTTTTGCTTGCCTTGCTGACGAGGTTCGGGTTCTGGGTCTTCAACGAAGGGGGCAGCCTCCTGCTCCGGTTCCACCTCTACTCGACAAACAACAAGAAAAGTAGCAAAGTAAATACGATGCACAAACACATGATGGAAGTTTGAATCTTGATGTATATGCTTTGATGTGTAAGGAAATTCCATTTAAATGGAGTATATTGCAAATTGTATTGCAAATTCAAACTCCACATTTGAATTCAAATTAACCAAGTTGCATGTGACATTGTTTGATCATTTTGAACCTTTTGGAAATGTGTATGATATGTCTCTGAAGTGTGGTTGAATTGTAGCATAATTCCATGGTCCAAGTTGCAAGATCATTTGATTTGAATTTGAATTAATTTCAAATAAACCAAATGACATATGCTACTGGTCCCATTTTAAAATCAACTCCAACATAGTTGAAAGTTGCATATTTGGAAAGATAATTTTCTCCTGATCATTTTTCATATATTATTTGTCCAATTTGGAGTTGATATGAATTTTCTATGAATTTGCAATGTTTGGGGTATTTTCTGGAATTTCTGGAATTCTTTAATTCAAATAATCTCTGGAAATTCATATAAATGATTTAATGCGCCAGGCTGACGTCAAGGGGGGGCTGACAAGGGGGTCCCACCTGTCAGTGGCTGGGTTTAATTAACCGGTGGGTTAAATTAACCAGTGGCTTAATTAAGCCACTGGGCCCACTGGTCAGTGACCCAGGGGTGGGTTAGGAGGTGGATTAGCGAGGGGGTTTGGGCTAACCCGCCGGCGGCTAAACGCCGGCGATCTGGCCACGGAGGCGCACTCGCCGGAATGGGCTAGGGGCCACGGGAGGCTACGGGGAGGACATCAACGGGCGCAGCAAGTTCGTCCGCGTCGTCTGGAAGCAGCAGGGGTTCACGGGGAGCTCTGAATCGACGACGGCGACGACTCCGGCGGCAACATAACGGCGGCGAGGTTGCAGTTGTCGTTGCAGTGCACGGATTGAGTCGATTCGGGGCGCGTTCGAACGCTTGCACACGCAGGAGTCAAACGCGTGCACTGGGGCTTGACGACGGGCACTGGAGCGAGGAGAGCGACGACCATGGCGGCGAGGTGCTCGGGTTCCCATGGCGGATCCAGCTAGAGGAAGCAATCGAAGGGGGAAAAGGAGGGGTTTGGATCCCGAGCTCACCCTGAGTCTAACTGGAGCGGCTGCTTGCTCGGGGATGCTCTGGTGCTGCCGGAATTCCAAGTCGATCCGCGGTGGCCGGCGACGAAGACGACAAAGCTAGCGAGCTCGTGGAGGCGTCTGGCTCCGATTCCTTCTGCAGGTTGATGAAGACGACGACGACGAACTCCCTGGACACCTTGGTTTGGCTCTTCGACGTCGTTGGCCGCGAGTCCACACGACTGCGCTCCGGCTAGGTTACGGGGGCGCCGCTGTTCTTCGTGGGGAGGATGAACCAGAGGGCGAGGATGGAGGGGAAAGTGTTCTGGGCTTCTCCTGGACACGCGGGGCGGCGAGAAGGAGGCAGCAGCGTGGCTGTGGATCTGCCACTGCGACGGCCACGGCATGCCGGGCACGCAGCTGTGTGCTCGTGCCCGGGGAAGACGACAGGGGAGCCCTCCTGGTGGGCTGGGCCAGCTGGAAAGGTGGGCCTCGCCCCTGGCGAGAGGTATGCTTCCTTCTTCTTTTTCTTATTTCCTTTTTCTGTTTTCTTCTGACATTTGTTCTGTTTAGCTAAATAAAATAGCTAAACATTTAAATAAATGCTGAAAACTTTTATATGGCTTCATAATAATATAGACTAGCCACTTATAAAGTTTCAACATTTTTAAAATTCAAATAATTTGAATCTTAACTCAAATAGGGTTATTTGATTAATTCCAAGGCACTGTTTGAATATTTGAAAAATCTTTGATCATGGGATTTGTCCCACATCACTTGATATGTGATCACACTCATTTATAAGACTTTTCAAAAATCTAACATGAATTTTTGGAGAAGATTTTTATCTGGCCTTTTGAATTAATTCATCTGGGGGGGTTTCCTTCTCCCATTTTGATTTTGAAGTTGATTTCAAAGATTCCTTTTGAAAATTTTGACATGATGCAAGGTTACTTTGATCCTAGCACATTACCTAACAGAGGGTTCTGACAACTCGCCCCCACTCAACAGAATCTCGTCCCTAGATTCAGAAGTCTGCGGGAGGAAGGTGGGGTACTCGGCACTGAGACGGTCTTCTCTTTCCCACGTAGCTTCTCTTTCAGAGTGGTGTGACCATTGCACTTTCAGAAACCTAATCTTCTGACAACGAGTGACACGCTCTGCGGAATCAAGAATACGAACGGGGTATTCTCGATAGGAAAGGTCATCTTGGAGATCAATTGTTTCATGGTCGACTTTGCGGATGGGGTCCTTGAAGCAACGCCTGAGTTGGGACACATGGAATACATCATGTACTCGGGAGAGGTGCGGAGGTAGTTCAAGTTGGTAGGCAACTTCTCCACGTTTAGCAATAATGCGGAAAGGTCCGATGTAATGTGGGGCCAACTTGCCTTTGATACCAAAACGTTGGGTTCCCTTCAGAGGAGTAACCCAAAGGTAAGCCTTCTCATCCAGATTGTAGCTCTCTTGCCTATGATGACGATCATAGTAGCTTTTCTGACGAGACTGGGCTGCTTTCAATTGATCACGAACAATGCGAACTTGCTCTTCTGCTTCCTTGATCATATCCGGTCCAAAGAATTGTCTTTCACCGGTTTCTGACCAGTTTAGTGGTGTTCGACATCGTCGTCCATATAGGAGTTCAAAAGGAGCCATGTTCAGACTTGTCAGATCCCTCTGTTAGGTATGTGCTAGGATTAGCTAGTACCTTTGCATCATGCAAAAGTTTCAAAAAGAAACCTTGAAATTCAAATTAAAAATCCAAATGGGAGAAGGAACACCCCCCCAAATGAATTAATTCAAAAGGCCAGATAAAAATATTTTCCAAAAATTCATGTTAGAGTTTTGAAAAGTCTTATAAATGAGTGTGATCACATTTCAAGTGATGTGGGACCCACCCCATGCTCATAGATTTTTCAAATATTCAAACAGTACCTTGGAAATAAAGAAATCCCCCTATTTGATTTAAACTTCAAATCATTTGAATTTTAAATTTTTTGAAAGTTTATGAGTGGCTAGTCTATATTATTATGAGGCCACATAAAAGTTTTCAGCATTTAATAAAATGGTTTGGTATTTTTATCAGAGCCAAAACAAATTACAGAAAAAGAAAGGAAAGATTAAACAGAGAGAAAAAGGAAAAGAAAGCTTACCTGGCCATTCGGCCCAACTCACTCCCAGCCGGCCCAGCCCACTCCCGCGCCTGTCGTCTTCCTCCCCACGCCCCGAAGCTGCTCGGTGGAATGCATGCAGCACTCCACCGACGCCGCCGCCGAGCCCTGGCCACCTCCTGCTTCCCCCTCGCCATCTTTTCGCGCCTGGAGACTTCTCACAGCCGTCCTGATCCATTCCCCCCCTCCACAAGCTTCCTCCTCTTCTGTTCCGCCCGATTCGTCGCCGCCCGAGGAACACGCCGGAGCGCCGTCGAGCAACCGCGTGGCCAGTGAAGCCGAGAAGCTCCAAGACGGTGTCCAAGCGCTTCGTCGTCGTGGACTCCATCGACCTGCAGAAGGAATCGAGCACAGAGCCCACGTAGACGCCCAATTCTTCCTCGAGCACCCGCCGGCCGCCGTGAAGGAATTCGTCGTTTACACCGCCGTCGAGCCACCCCAACACTCGCCACCACCTCTGCTAAGCTCCTGGTGAGCTTCCGAGTGAAACCCCTCTGTTTTTCCCCTGGATTACTCGCTCTATTCGAATCCGCCATGGATACCGAGCAAGCTCGTCGCCATGGTCGTCGTCCTCCTCGCTCCAGTGCTTGTCATGGACCCCCAGTGCACGCTTTTAACTCCCGCGTGTGCCAGCTTTCGAACACGACCAAGAACGCCTCAAACCGTGCACCATATCGTCGACTGCGACCTCGCCGTTTCTCTGCTTCCGCCGGAGTCGTCGCCGACGTCGATGCAGAGCTCCCCGTGAACCCCCGTTGCCTCCAGATGATGCGCGAGACGATGCTGAATCGAATGGAGTCCTTCCCGTGCTCTCCCGTGGCCTCTAGCTCACTCCGGCAAGTCGCCGCCGTGGTCGAGTCGCCGGCGTTTAGCCGCCGGCGAGTTAGCCCTAAGCCCCCCCTGTTTCACCAGTTAAGTGACCCCCTGGGTCACTGACCAGTGGGCCCAGTGGCTTAATTAAGCCACTGGTTAAGTTAACCCAGCCGGGTTAATTAGCCCAGCCACTGACAGGATGGCCCCACCTGTCAGCCCCCCCCCCTGACGTCAGCACTGACACAGTAATTCGAATTTATGAATTTCCAGAAAAGAAAATGGTTTAACTAATTCCAGAAATTCCAGAAAATACCCCAAACTTTGGAAATTCATAGAAAATTCTTATTAACTCCAAATTGGACAAATAATATATGAAAAATGATCAGGAGAAAATTATCTTTCCAAATATAAAACTTTCAACTCTGTTTGAGTTGAATTTAAAATGGGACCAGTAGCATATGTCATTTGCTTTATTTGAATTTAATTCAATTTCAAACCAAATGATTTTGTCACTTGTACCATGAAATTATGATGCAAATCAACCACACTTCAGAGGCATATCATACACATTTGAAGTTAATTCAAATTGATCAAACTATATCATATATAACTTGGTTAAGGTTGAATTCAAATGTGGAATTTGAATTTGCATTTAAAAATGCATATATTCCACTTAAATGGAATTGCCTCACACATCAAAACTTATACTCCAAGCTTTAACATTCTATCATGTGCTTGAGCATTGCATTCATATTGATTGCTACTTCGTGCTTTGTTTGTCGAGTAGAGGTGGAACCGGAGCAAGAGGTCACCCCCTTCGCTGAAGATCCAGAACCCGAACCTCGTCAGCAAGGCAAGCAAAACACCTTTGATCATGTCGATAAAATCCCACTTCCCTCTCATGTCTCGCTTATGCATTGTATAGGATGATCACCATGTTACGATTCTACCGCATAGATGAACCCATTCCTTTGCAAGACCTAACTTTTGTCACAGTAGTAAGCAAACCACAATCCTAGCAAATGTAGGAGTTGAATGATATCATGTGGCCCCTGCAAATGTTACTGCTTATTGCATGCTTAGTATGATTCCATGTTGTTACTGTGATGTGAGTCGGTATGGGAGTGATCATGTTGATGATGGTAGAAAAGTGTTGGTGAATCGACCCTAATACAAGGTGAACGATGAGAGGCTGTGTAGGAGTACACGGTGGGTTGTCTCCTTGAACACCGCCCTAAGTCCGAGTTCTTGTGTGGTGATCCAAGATGAAGAGTACAACCACACATTGGGCTCACTGACCCCTCTCAACCTATTAACTCATCCCTTTCGATGTCCAGATGTCGCAGTAGTTCGGAGTTCTGGTAGGCTTGTGGCCTGGATGCTAAGTGAGAGAACGGCTCATCCGAGACCGGCTTACGCACCACGCACACATCGCTTGGGTCCACTTCGGTAAACCGGCCGGGTTCACGATAGTGGTAGCCACCCAAGTAGGCGACTTTCTTGGACTAGATAGGCTGTGAGGTAACAGTTGTGGTGAGCATCCTCGCTGGCACCCCTTGAATGGTGTCGAGATCAAAGGCGGTAAATGATGGTCATGTGTGTGTAGCGGTACACCCTTGCAAGGTTAACAAAACTATTCGAATAGCCGCGTCCGCGGTTATGGACTACTTGGAAAAGCTTAGCTTGATTATTAGATAACTTGAACCGGATACTTCTAAAACACACCAAGATAAGTGTGAGTGCTATGGCGTGCTTTCTCGTGGGGAAGTCGAGGAAGGCACCATAGTGGGGTATTGGTTGGTGAAAGTAGTGGACTCGTGTATGCTTCTTACCTCAAAGTCTGGTACTCGTAGTTCAGGATTAGCCAAGTCAAAGCTGGCATTTCTGCAAGTGAACCCCACATCCCTTACCTTGATACATGTGCATGAGTAGTATAGCTCCTATGTAAGTCTTGCTGAGTACGCCTTTGTACTCACGTTTGCTTAATATATGTTTTAGATGACGCCACTGACCCCGAAGGTGGCTTCTTCATCGAGCTGGACGACTGAAGTTAATCTAGTCTAGTCCCAGTCAGCAGACTGGTTCCCTCGTGGAGGGATTTATGTTTGAATAAGGCTTCTTAAGCCAATTTGTTAAACTTGTCTGTACTCAGACATAATTTGCTTCCGTTCTGTGTTGTAATGTTGGATCACATGTATGTGATCTCTGTGTGTACTCTATAAGAGTTATAAATAAAATGTACACTTTGTAGAGAATTGCAATGGTACCTACTGTTCATACAAGGCATGTGTGCTGCGTGTATGTTTATAACATGCATGTCTTTGTATGGGTTTTCGAGACCTTAGTTGTGTTCTGGCTGGCGGTCTTTCATACACCAAGTGGCCCTTAGATGTGCGCAGCTTGGGGCATCGCGATGCGATTGCTCGAGATTCCGTCTCGTGCACACTTTGTGGTATGATCGAGCCCGCCCTAGACCACGACTAAGTGATCGGGCTGGAGTAAGTCTATGTAAGAGTTTAGAGATAGTCGATAGTATGGTTGAGGCGACTTGTCTTTGAGTATGGGAGTTCACCACCCATATCATTAGACTTGTGAGCGAACGATGAGGACCCATCACAGTTGATCATCCGGCCTGGATGGGATGCCCCTCACGTACGATGCTTTCCGAGAATGTTCAGTGCTTGGCCTTGTCTGCTTAGACAAGTGGGTGCGGTTCTCGGCTCTCCATATGACTATGTCTTAACTGGACTTGCATACGCTAACCCCGGGTCCCGACAGACTTGGTATCAGAGCAGGACTGACTGTAGGACTAGTAGCCTTGGTCGAAGTCGAGTCTAGCTTGCTATAGTTATATAGTTACTCTGGGTATATAAGGGAACAACGTAAGGCTTCATTTTTCTCCTTACCCCCTTCGTTCTGAGTTCTGAGTCACCCTCATCTTACTCTATGGGAAGATAGGACTAGGCTCTCCTCTGTCTGATTAGCATATCTCGTTGATTGCTTCCTTATAGCCGTAGGAAAGTTGTGTCCAGGTTTTCCTAGCATTTTTGTAATGCTGAATTCTTACATCGTATTATGTAAGTGCTGTTTTGCATGATTGAAAGAAATTGTCATTTCTTACAATTACAGCCGTTATGCTGTCCGAGTCATTCCAGGTTTATCTCATAATCTGATGCATTTGCAAACTCTTGCTTTCTGTTTCAGATGGCAAATCTTCCCCCTCGGCAGATTGTTCGTTTGACCAGGTGCCTCGGTGTGCGTGGCCATCCCGCCACGTTGATCGAGATGATGTCCTACGTGGGATATCGATGGTACCCTGAGTACACCATCGAGGAGCAGTTCCACGACTTCAACCAGACGCAGTTCCACTGCATTGTCCGGATCTACCCGCACCACGTTGGAGTCACCCAGCCTATCCACTTTGGACATGGCATCGGCGTTACTGAGAACATGGCTGTGCAGGATGCTGCATATTCATGTATCACACTGCTGAGAGAGGAGCACACCCTACTGAGAGAGACTTCATTCCGCTATATCCCAGCTGCACTTCCAGGAGAAGAGGGATATTACACCGGACTCTACTCAGATCACTCTGCAGAGGATCCAGCACTCCAGGTGACTGCTAGGATTGCTAGTGACAGAGACCGTGATGCACATGCTCTCCGTTTTGAGCTCCACGCTACTCGTGTTCGTCTGTACCGGGCACTGACGCTCTTGGCACCCTTTCTGAGCGTGGGATCAGTGGAGTACGATGCGATCTATCCAGTGAGGACCCAGATGCCTTCTCGAGTTGCTTGGCCCGAGATTGGAGGAATTTTTCCACCCCGTGGTCCTTTGCTTCCACCCTACACTGGACCTAGGCCCCATCCTTGCCCAAATGGATATCAGGGTCCACAAGCCTCCGTGTTTTCCGATGGTCACCTCCAGCTACCGGGATACGCGGGTAACTTTTATGAGGTCTACTATGGAGATGGAGATGAGTGAGACCGCCTGTGGTCTTACTTAGTGAGGATGTAGTAGTATCCTAGTATATTGTAAGCAAGGTGTCTAAGTTCCAGAGGCTTAGATAAATAATGTATAGGAAGTCAGAGTGCCTCTGAAGGATGTATCATCTTCATCACATTTGTATTAGCTTAGTGCTTGTACTAAAACGATGTATGGTTTGTATGACAGCTTGTGAATATATGGCTTGTATGCTTTATCACCATGTTGACAAGATGATTACTTCCTTTGCTCTGTAATCCTTCCAGTACTTCAATACCTTGATTAGACTCTTCAACTCAACTCTGTTTGACTTTGGTTTTTCACCTTCAGGATGTCTCAAGGTACACGTGGCCAGATTGGTCGTAACCAAGGTCGTGGGAACAACCAGGAGGAAGATAACCTTCCACCCCCACCCACGATGGCCCAAGTGCTGATGGAGGTCGAGAGGAACCGCCGTGACTCTCACCACCTGCTGGAAGTCATTGCACGCAACACCACTCAACAGCGCAATGAGCTGGTGTCTCTGAACGACTTCATCCGGCTTCATCCCCCGGTATTCAGTTACTCCACCGAGCCCCTTGACGCCGATGACTGGCTCCGCAGCATCGAGAGGAAGCTCCAAGCCGGTCATGTTGCAGATGGCGACAAGGTCAACTATGCCACCTATCACCTTGAAGGTGCAGCAAGCTCTTGATGGGAGAATTTTCTGAACATGCCCCCAGTTGGACCACCTGCATCTTGGGAAGAGTTCTATACGTCTTTCCGCGAGCACCATATTCCCAAAGGTCTCATGGACCGCAAGCGTGAGGAGTTCTGTAACCTCACTCAAGGTAGATGGACCGTGGATGAGTTTAGTCGTGAGTTCAACCGACTTGCTCGTTATGCAACCGAAGAAGTCTCCACCGACTCCAAGAAACAAGAGAGGTTCCGTCGTGGCCTCAACAGTGGACTCCGTCGCGAGCTCAACCTTCATGACTTTGCCACCTTCCAGGTCCTTGTCAACAAGGCCATCAAGGCAGAGGACATGAACATCCCCAACGATTTCCGCAAGCACCCTAGAGATGACGGTTCATCCAGTTCTGGCTCCCAGAAGCGCAAGATCTGGATCCCAAATAGCATGTTCCGCCAGAACAACCCACCGAGGCCATCCTATGCGGCGCCTCGTCCACCCACCCAGTTCCACCCAGCTCACCCAAACAACCCAGCTCCACGCACTGTTTTCGGAGCTTGCTACAAGTGTGGTCAGGCAGGCCACTACTCTCGCGAGTGCCCCCAGAACCAAGTCCAGCACCAGAATGTTCCACCACGTGCCGGAGGCAACAACAGCAACAATGGTCGTGGCAAGCCACCCCAGAAGGTCTTCACCGCCAAACCCGCACCTCCCGCCAATCGTGGACGTCTGAACCAGATTGCAGCTGAAGAGACTGACGACACCACTGACGTCATTCTTGGTACGCTCCCAGTCAATTTTGTTCCTACTTCCGTTCTTTTCGACCCAGGAGCATCTCATTCATTCATGTCGGAAAGTTATGCACTTCGTCATGAGTTACCCTTTGTTGAATTGTCCACCCCGATGGTTATTCAAACTCCAGGGTCACGATGGCAAACTAATAGAGTAAGCCATGGTAATCAAATAGCAATTGAGGGTTTAGTATTCCTTGCTTCACTCATAGCCCTCAAGTCTTCAGACATTGATGTCATCCTTGGCATGGATTGGCTATCAAGACAGAATGCCTACCTGGATTGCAAAGGCAAATCCGTGAAACTCACCCACCCTTCAGGCAAAACCATCAACTATACCTCACCCAGAACAAGACACCAAGTGCATTCCTTGAATGTACTTCCCCTTCCCGAACTTGAAGATATTCAGGTGGTTCGTGACTTCCCGGATGTCTTTCCTGAAGAGCTGCCGGGTATGCCACCCGACAGATGTGTAGAGTTTATAGTGGATCTTGTTCCAGGAACCGCACCAATTTCCAAACGCCCATATAAAATGGCCCCACATGAGTTAGCTGAGCTAAAAACCCAACTGGATGCTTCTTTGGCAAAAGGCTTCATCCGCCCTAGCTCATCGCCATGGGGTTGCCCCATTCTGTTCGTGAAGAAGAAAGATGGAACAGAAAGGATGTGCGTAGATTATCGCCCGCTAAATTTGGCGACGATAAAGAACAAATACCCACTGCCCAGGATCAATGATCTTTATGATCAACTTGCAGGATCCGCTGTCTTCTCAAAGATGGATTTCAGATTAGGTTATCATCAGATCCGAATCTGAAACGAGGACATTCCCAAAACGGCTTTTACTACTCGTTATGGTCTTTACGAGTACACCGTCATGTCCTTTGGTTTAACCAATGCCCCCGCCACATTCTTACGCTTGATGAATTCGATCTTCATGGAGTACCTAGATAAATTCGTTGTGGTTTATCTTGATGATATTCTCATCTACTCGAAGAACGAAGGAGATCATGCCGAACACTTAAGGCTGGTATTGATGAAACTTAGAGAGCATCGCCTGTACGCTAAATTCTCCAAGTGTGAATTCTGGCTACCAGAAGTGACCTACTTAGGCCACGCGATTTCTGCAAAAGGCATTGCTGTGAATCCCGAGAGAGTTCAGGCCGTCCTTGACTGGACTCCACCTGAATCGGTTAAGCAAGTTGGAAGTTTTCTTGGCCTAGCCAGCTATTGCCGTCGCTTCGTCGAGAACTTTTCTAAAGTTGCAAATCCTCTAACTGAACTCCTCAAGAAAGATAAGAAATTCTTATGGACTCCCAAGTGCGAGGAAAGCTTTCAGGAGCTAAAAAGAAGGTTGACTTCTGCACCCGTACTTGCACCTCCAGACACCAAAAGAGATTTCGAGATCTATTGTGATGCATCACGGCAAGGGTTAGGATGCATACTTCTGCAAGATCGACATGTGGTAGCTTATGCTTCACGCCAGTTGCGGCCACATGAAGAGAACTATCCTACCCATGACCTTGAACTCGCTGCCGTAGTTCATGCTCTAACAACTTGGCGACATTACCTCCTTGGTAATCTTTGTGAGATTTATTCCGACCACCAAAGCCTCAAATATATTTTCACCCAGCCAGATCTTAATCTCAGGCAAAGACGCTGGATTGAGTTGATAAAAGATTACGACGTAGCAATTTCTTACACCCCAGGCAAAGCCAATGTCATGGCCGATGCACTAAGTCGTAAGTCGTACTGTAACAACCTCATGTTACAGCAGTATCAACCACTTCTTCATGAGGACTTTCGCAAGCTCAACATTGAAATTGTTCCTCATGACTATCTTTCAACCTTGGTGGCGAAACCGACTCTTGAGGATCAGATTATAGTTGCCCAAAAGCGTGCACGAGGTGTTCGCCGGATCAAGGAGAACATTGCTAGCGGAGTTGCTAAATGTTTCTCCACAGATAGCAAAGGGACGGTATTCTTTGAAAATCGTCTAGTAGTAACTAAGAATAAGGAACTAAGGAAACTCATCCTCAAAGAAGCCCATGACACACCCCTCTCAATTCATCCCGGTAGAACAAAAATGTACCGAGATCTACGCCAGAGATTTTGGTGGACTAGGATGAAGAGAGACATTGCTCAATTTGTTGCCGAATGTGATGTTTGTCGGCGCATTAAGGCAGAACATCAAAGACCTGCTGTTACACTTCAACCTTTGTCTATTCCCGAGTGGAAATGGGACAAAGTCGGTATGGACTTCATCACAGGCTTTCCAAGAACCCAGAAAGGAAAGAATGCCATCTTCGTTGTCATAGATAGGCTTTCCAAGGTTGCTCACTTCCTTCCGGTTCGTGAGTCTATAACTGCTAGTCAGTTAGCAGAATTGTACATCTCCAGAATTGTATCCCTTCACGGTGTTCCTTTGGAAATCAATTCTGATCGCGGTAGCCTTTTCACCTCTAGATTTTGGGGAAGCTTCCAACGTGCTTTGGGAACTCATCTCTCCTTTAGTACGGCTTTCCATCCTCAGTCTAGCGGTCAAGTCGAAAGGGTTAACCAAATTCTTGAAGACATGCTCAGAGCTTGTGTTATCTCATTCGAGAAGAATTGGGAGAATTCTCTTCCATATGCCGAATTCTCTTATAACAATAGTTTTCAATCTAGTCTGAACATGGCTCCTTTTGAACTCCTTTATGGACGACGATGTCGAACACCTTTAAACTGGTCTGAAACCGGTGAAAGACAATTCTTTGGACCGGATATGATCAAGGAGGCAGAAGAGCAAGTTCGCATTGTTCGTGATCAATTGAAAGCAGCCCAGTCTCGTCAGAAAAGCTACTATGATCGTCATCATAGGCAAGAGAGCTACAATCTGGATGAGAAGGCTTACCTTCGGGTTACTCCTCTGAAGGGAACCCAACGTTTCGGTATCAAAGGCAAATTGGCCCCACGTTACATCGGACCTTTCCGCATTCTAGCTAAACGTGGAGAAGTTTCCTACCAACTTGAACTATCCCCGCACCTTTCCCGAGTACACGATGTATTCCATGTGTCCCAACTCAGGCGTTGCTTCAAGGACCCCATCCGCGAAGTCGACCACGAAACGCTTGATCTTCAAGATGACCTTTCTTATCGAGAATACCCCGTCCGTATTCTTGATTCCGCAGAGCGTGTCACTCGTCGTCAGAAGATTAGGTTTATGAAAGTGCAATGGTCACACCACTCCGAAAGAGAAGCTACGTGGGAGAGAGAAGACCGTCTCAGTGCCTAGTACCCCACCTTCCTCCCGCAGACTTCTGAATCTCGGGACGAGATTCTTTTGAGTGGGGGCGAGTTGTCAGATCCCTCTGTTAGGTATGTGCTAGGATTAGCTAGTACCTTTGCATCATGCAAAAGTTTCAAAAAGAAACCTTGAAATTCAAATTAAAAATCCAAATGGGAGAAGGAACACCCCCCCAAATGAATTAATTCAAAAGGCCAGATAAAAATATTTTCCAAAAATTCATGTTAGAGTTTTGAAAAGTCTTATAAATGAGTGTGATCACATTTCAAGTGATGTGGGACCCACCCCATGCTCATAGATTTTTCAAATATTCAAACAGTACCTTGGAAATAAAGAAATCCCCCTATTTGATTTAAACTTCAAATCATTTGAATTTTAAAAATGTTGAAAGTTTATGAGTGGCTAGTCTATATTATTATGAGGCCACATAAAAGTTTTCAGCATTTAATAAAATGGTTTGGTATTTTTATCAGAGCCAAAACAAATTACAGAAAAAGAAAGGAAAGATTAAACAGAGAGAAAAAGGAAAAGAAAGCTTACCTGGCCATTCGGCCCAACTCACTCCCAGCCGGCCCAGCCCACTCCCGCGCCTGTCGTCTTCCTCCCCGCGCCCCGAAGCTGCTCGGTGGAATGCATGCAGCACTCCACCGACGCCGCCGACGAGTCCTGGCCACCTCCTGCTTCCCCCTCGCCATCTTTTCGCGCCTGGAGACTTCTCACAGCCGTCCTGATCCATTCCCCCCCTCCACAAGCTTCCTCCTCTTCTGTTCCGCCCGATTCGTCGCCGCCCGAGGAACACGCCGGAGCGCCATCGAGCAACCGCGTGGCCAGTGAAGCCGAGAAGCTCCAAGACGGTGTCCAAGCGCTTCGTCGTCGTCGACTCCATCGACCTGCAGAAGGAATCGAGCACAAAGCCCACGTAGACGCCCAATTCTTCCTCGAGCTCCCGCCGGCCGCCGTGAAGGAATTCGTCGTTTACACCGCCGTCGAGCCACCCCAACACTCACCACCACCTCTGCTAAGCTCCTGGTGAGCTTCCGAGTGAAACCCCTCTGTTTTTCCCCTGGATTACTCGCTCTATTCGAATCCGCCATGGATCCCGAGCAAGCTCGTCGCCATGGTCGTCGTCCTCCTCGCTCCAGTGCTTGTCATGGACCCCCAGTGCACGCTTTTAACTCCCGCGTGTGCCAGCTTTCGAACACGACCAAGAACGCCTCAAACCGTGCACCATATCGTCGACTGCGACCTCGCCGTTTCTCTGCTTCCGCCGGAGTCCTCGCCGACGTCGATGCAGAGCTCCCCGTGAACCCCCGTTGCCTCCAGATGATGCGCGAGACGATGCTGAATCGAATGGAGTCCTTCCCGTGCTCTCCCGTGGCCTCTAGCTCACTCCGGCAAGTCGCCGCCGTGGTCGAGTCGCCGGCGTTTAGCCGTCGGCGAGTTAGCCCTAAGCCCCCCCTGTTTCACCAGTTAAGTGACCCCCTGGGTCACTGACCAGTGGGCCCAGTGGCTTAATTAAGCCACTGGTTAAGTTAACCCAGCCGGGTTAATTAGCCCAGCCACTGACAGGGTGGCCCCACCTGTCAGCCCCCCCCTGACGTCAGCACTGACGCAGTAATTCGAATTTATGAATTTCCAGAAAAGAAAATGGTTTAACTAATTCCAGAAATTCCAGAAAATACCCCAAACTTTGGAAATTCATAGAAAATTCTTATTAACTCCAAATTGGACAAATAATATATGAAAAATGATCAGGAGAAAATTATCTTTCCAAATATGCAACTTTCAACTCTGTTTGAGTTGAATTTAAAATGGGACCAGTAGCATATGTCATTTTCTTTATTTGAATTTAATTCAATTTCAAACCAAATGATTTTGCCACTTGTACCATGAAATTATGATGCAAATCAACCACACTTCAGAGGCATATCATACACATTTGAAGTTAATTCAAATTGATCAAACTATATCATATATAACTTGGTTAAGGTTGAATTCAAATGTGGAATTTGAATTTGCATTTAAAAATGCAATATATTCCACTTAAATGGAATTGCCTCACACATCAAAACTTATACTCCAAGCTTTAACATTCTATCATGTGCTTGAGCATTGCATTCATATTGATTGCTACTTCGTGCTTTGTTTGTCGAGTAGAGGTGGAACCGGAGCAAGAGGTCACCCCTTCGCTGAAGATCCAGAACCCGAACCTCGTCAGCAAGGCAAGCAAAACCCCTTTGATCATGTCGATAAAATCCCACTTCCCTCTCATGTCTCGCTTATGCATTGTATTGGATGATCACCATGTTATGATTCTACCGCATAGATGAACCCATTCCTTTGCATGACCTATCTTTTGTCACAGTAGTAAGCAAACCACAATCCTAGCAAATGTAGGAGTTGAATGATATCATGTGGCCCCTGCAAATGTTACTGCTTATTGCATGCTTAGTATGATTCCATGTTGTTACTGTGATGTGAGTCGGGATGGGAGTGATCATGTTGATGATGGTAGAAAAGTGTTGGTGAATCGACCCTAATACAAGGTGAACGATGAGAGGCTGTGTAGGAGTACACGGTGGGTTGTCTCGTTGAACACCGCCCTAAGGCCGAGTTCTTGTGTGGTGATCCAAGATGAAGAGTACAACCACACATTGGGCTCACTGACCCCTCTCAACCTATTAACTCATCCCTTTCGATGTCCAGATGTCGCAGTAGTTCGGAGTTCTGGTAGGCTTGTGGCCTGGATGCTAAGTGAGAGAACGGCTCATCCGAGACCGGCTTACGCACCACGCACACATCGCTTGGGTCCACTTCGGTAAACCGGCCGGGTTCACGATAGTGGTAGCCACCCAAGTAGGCGACTTTCTTGGACTAGATAGGCTGTGAGGTAACAGTTGTGGTGAGCATCCTCGCTGGCACCCCTTGAATGGTGTCGAGATCAAAGGCGGTAAATGATGGTCATGTGTGTGTAGCGGTACACCCTTGCAAGGTTAACAAAACTATTCGAATAGCCGCGTCCGCGGTTATGGACTACTTGGAAAAGCTTAGCTTGATTATTAGATAACTTGAACCGGATACTTCTAAAACACACCAAGATAAGTGTGAGTGCTATGGCGTGCTTTCTCGTGGGGAAGTCGAGGAAGGCACCATAGTGGGGTATTGGTTGGTGAAAGTAGTGGACTCGTGTACGCTTCTTACCTCAAAGTCTGGTACTCGTAGTTCAGGATTAGCCAAGTCAAAGCTGGCATTTCTGCAAGTGAACCCCACATCCCTTACCTTGATACATGTGCATGAGTAGTATAGCTCCTATGTAAGTCTTGCTGAGTACGCCTTTGTACTCACGTTTGCTTAATATATGTTTTAGATGACGCCACTGACCCCGAAGGTGGCTTCTTCATCGAGCTGGACGACTGAAGTTAATCTAGTCTAGTCCCAGTCAGCAGACTGGTTCCCTCGTGGAGGGATTTATGTTTGAATAAGGCTTCTTAAGCCAATTTGTTAAACTTGTCTGTACTCAGACATAATTTGCTTCCGTTCTGTGTTGTAATGTTGGATCACATGTATGTGATCTCTGTGTGTACTCTATAAGAGTTATAAATAAAATGTACACTTTGTAGAGAATTGCAATGGTACCTACTGTTCATACAAGGCATGTGTGCTGCGTGTATGTTTATAACATGCATGTCTTTGTATGGGTTTTCGAGACCTTAGTTGTGTTCTGGCTGGCGGTCTTTCATACACCAAGTGGCCCTTAGATGTGCGCAGCTTGGGGCATCGCGATGCGATTGCTCGAGATTCCGTCTCGTGCACACTTTGTGGTATGATCGAGCCCGCCCTAGACCACGACTAAGTGATCGGGCTGGAGTAAGTCTATGTAAGAGTTTAGAGATAGTCGATAGTATGGTTGAGGCGACTTGTCTTTGAGTATGGGAGTTCACCACCCATATCATTAGACTTGTGTGCGGACGATGAGGACCCATCACAGTTGATCATCCGGCCTGGATGGGATGCCCCTCACGTACGATGCTTTCTGAGAATGTTCAGTGCTTGGCCTTGTCTGCTTGGACAAGTGGGTGCGGTTCTCGGCTCTCCATATGACTATGTCTTAACTGGACTTGCATACGCTAACCCCGGGTACCGACAAGACTAGATTGAAAACTGTTGTTATAAGCAAATTCGGCAAATGGAAGAGACTTCTCCCAATTCTTTCCGAATGAGATAACACAAGCTCTGAGCATGTCTTCAAGAATTTGGTTAACCCTTTCGACTTGACCGCTAGACTGAGGATGGAAAGTTGAACTAAAGGAGAGATGAGTTCCCATAGCATTCTGAAAGCTTTCCCAAAATCTAGAGGTAAAAAGGCTACCGCGATCAGAATTGATTTCCAAAGGAACACCATGAAGGGATACAATTCTAGAGATGTACAAGTCCGCTAACTGACTAGCAGTTATATACTCGCGAACCGGAAGGAAGTGAGCAACTTTGGAAAGCCTATCTATGACAACGAAGATGGCATTGCTTCCTTTCTGGGTTCTTGCAAAGCCGGTGATGATGTCCATATCGACTTTGTCCCATTTCCACTCTGGAATAGACAAAGGTTGAAGTGTACCAGCAGGTCTTTGATGTTCTGCCTTAATGCGACGACAAACATCACATTCGGCAACAAATTGAGCAATGTCTCTCTTCATCCTAGTCCACCAAAATCTCTGGCGTAGATCTCGGTACATTTTTGTGCTACCGGGATGAATCGAGAGGGGTGTGTCATGGGCTTCCTTGAGGATGAGTTTCCTTAGTTCCCTATTCTTAGGTACTACCAAATGATTTCCAAATAATACCGTTCCTTTACTATCTGTGGAGAAACATTTAGCAACTCCGCTAGCAATGTTCTCCTTGATCCGGCGAACACCTCGTGCACGCCTTTGGGCAACTATTATTTGATCCTCAAGAGTTGGTTTCGCCACCAAGGTAGAAAGATAGCCATGAGGAACAATATCAAGATTGAGCTTGCAAAATTCCTCATGAAGAAGTGGTTGATACTGTTGTAACATGAGGTTGTTACAATACGACTTACGACTTAGTGCATCAGCCATGACATTGGCTTTGCCTGGGGTGTAAGAAATTCCTACGTCGTAATCTTTTATCAACTCAATCCAACGTCTTTGCCTGAGATTAAGATCTGGCTGGGTGAAAATGTATTTGAGGCTTTGGTGGTCGGAGTAGATCTCACAACGGTTACCAAGGAGGTAATGTCGCCAAGTTGTCAGGGCATGAACTACGGCAGGGAGTTCAAGGTCAAGGGTAGGATATTTCTCTTCATGTGGCCACAACTGGTGTGAAGCATAAGCTACCACATGTCTATCTTGCAGAAGTATGCATCGTAACCCTTGCCGGGATGCGTCACAAAAGATCTCGAAATCCTTTTTGGTGTCTGGAGGCGCAAGTACGGGTGCAGAAGTCAATCTTCTTTTTAGATCTTGTAAGCTTTCCTCGCACTTGGGAGTCCATAGGAATTTCTTATCTTTCTTGAGGAGTTCAGTTAGAGGCTTTGCAACTTTAGAAAAGTTCTCGGCGAAGCGGCGGCAATAGCTGGCTAGGCCAAGAAAACTCCTAACTTTCTTAACCGATTCAGGTGGAGTCCAGTCAAGGACGGCCTGAACTCTCTCGGGATTCACAGCAATGCCTTTTGCAGAAATCACGTGGCCTAAGTAGGTCACTTCTGGTAGCCAAAATTCACACTTGGAGAATTTAGCATACAGGCGATGCTCTCTAAGTTTCATCAATACCAGCCTTAGGTGTTCGGCATGTTCTTCTTTGTTCTTCGAGTAGATGAGAATGTCATCGAGATAAACCACCACAAATTTATCTAGGTACTCCATGAAGATCGAATTCATCATGCGCGAGAAAGTGGCGGGGGCATTGGTTAAACCAAAGGACATGACGGTGTGCTCGTAAAGACCATAACGAGTAGTAAAAGCCGTTTTGGGAATGTCCTCGTTTCGGATTTTGATTTGATGATAACCCAATCTCAAATCCATCTTGGAGAAGACAGAGGATCCAGCAAGTTGATCATAAATATCATTGATCCTGGGCAGTGGGTACTTGTTCTTTATCTTGGAGAAGACAGAGGATCCTGCACAGTGGGTTTTAAGCTCAGCTAACTCACGTGGGGCCATTTTGTATGGGCGTCTAGAAATGGGTGCGGTTCCTGGGGCAAGATCCACTATAAACTCTACACATCTGTCGGGTGGCATTCCCGGCAGCTCTTCAGGAAAGACATCCGGGATGTCACGAACCACCGGAATATCTTCAAGTTCGGGAAGGGGAAGTACATTCAAAGAATGCACTTGGGTTCTTGTTCTGGGTGAGGTATAGTTGACTGTTTTGCCTGAAGGGTGGGTGAGTTTCACGGATTTGCCTTTGCAATCCAGGTAGGCATTCTGTCTTGATAGCCAATCCATGCCAAGGATGACATCAATATCTGAAGACTTGAGGGCTATGAGTGAAGCAAGGAATACTAAACCCTCAATTGCAATTTGATTACCATGGCTTACTCTATTAGTTTTCCATCTTGACCCTGGAGTTTGAATAATCATTGGGGTGGACAATTCAACAAAAGATAACTCATGACGAAGTGCATAACTTTCTGACATGAATGAATGAGATGCTCCTGGGTCGAAAAGAACGGAAGTAGGAACATAATTGACTGGGAGCGTACCAAGAATGACGTCAGTGGTGTCGTCAGTCTCTTCAGCGGCGATCTGGTTCACACGTCCACGAGTGGTGGGAGGAGCGGGTTTGGCGGTGTAGACCTTCTGGGGTGGCTTTCCACGACCATTGTTGTTGTTGTTGCCTCCGGCACGTGGTGGAGCATTCTGATGCTGGATCTGGTTCTGGGGACACTCGCGAGAGTAGTGGCCTGCCTGACCACACTTGTAACAGGCTCCGAAAACAGTGCGTGGAGCTGGGTTGTTTGGTGGAGCTGGGTGGAACTGGGTTGGTGGACGAGGCGCCACATAGGATGGCCTCGGTGGGTTGTTCTGGCGGAACATGCTGTTTGGGATCCAGATCTTGCGCTTCTGGGAGCCAGAACTGGATGAACTGTCATCTCTAGGGTGTTTGCGGAAATCGTTGGGGGTGTTCATGTCCTCTGCCTTGATGGCCTTGTGGACAAGGACCTGGAATGAGGCAAAGTCATGAAGGTTGAGCTCACGACGGAGTCCAGTGTTGAGGCCACGACGGAACCTCTCTTGTTTCTTGGAGTCGGTGGAGACTTCTTCGTTAGAATAACGAGCCAGTCGGTTGAACTCACGACTAAACTCATCAACGGTCCTTCTGCCTTGAGTGAGGTTGCAGAACTCCTCACGCTTGCGGTCCATAAGACCCTTGGGAATGTCGTGCTCGCGGAAGGACGTGCAGAATTCCTCCCAAGATGCAAGCGGTCCAACGGGACGCATATTCAGAAAGTTCTCCCACCAAGAACTAGCTGCACCTTCGAGGTGATAGGTGGCATAGCTGACCTTGTCGCCATCTGCAACACGGCCTGCTTGGAGCTTCCTCTCGATGCTGCGAAGCCAGTCATCGGCGTCAAGGGGCTCGGTGGAGTAACTGAAAACGGGGGGATGAAGTCGGATGAAGTCGTTCAGGGACACCAACTCATTGCGCTGCTGAGTGGTGTTGCGAGCAATGACTTCCAGCAGGTGGTGAGAGTCTCGGCGGTTCCTCTCGACCTCCATCAGAACCTGAGCCATCGTGGGTGGGGGTGGAAGGTTGCCTTCCTCCTGGTCATTCCCACAACCCTGGTTCCGACCAACCTGGCCACAGGTTCCTTGAGACATCCTGAAGGTGAAAACCAAAGTCAAACAGAGTTGATTGGGAGAGTCTAAACAAGGTATTGAAGTACTGGAAGGATTACAGAGCAAAGGAAGTAATCATCTTGACAACATGGTGATAAAGAATACAAGCCATATATTCACAAGCTGTCATACAAACCATACATCGTTTTAGTACAAGCACCAAGATAATACAAACGTGATGAAGATGATACATCCTTCAGAGGAAATCTGACTTCCTATACATTATTTATCTAAGCCTCTGGAACTTAGATACCTTGCTTACAATATACTAAGATACTACTACATCATCACTAAGTAAGACCACAGGCGGTCTCACTCATCTCCATCTCCATAGTAGTCCTCATAAAAGTTACCCGCGTATCCCGGTAGCTGGAGGTGACCATCGGAAAACACGGAGGCTTGTGGACCCTGATATCCATTTGGGCAAGGATGGGGCCTAGGTCCAGCGTAGGGTGGAAGCAAAGGACCACGGGGTGGAAAAATGCCTCCAATCTCGGGTCAAGCAACTCGAGAAGGCATCTGAGTCCTCACTGGGTAGATCGCATCAAACTCAACTGATCCCACGCTCACAAAGGGTGCCAAAAGTGTCAGTGCTCGATACAGACGAACACGGGTGGCGTGGAGCTCGAAACGGAGAGCGCGTGCATCACGATCTCTGTCACTAGCAAACCTAGCAGTCATCTGAAGTGTGGGATCCTCTGCAGAGTGATGTGAGTAGAGTGCGGTGTAATATCCCTCTTCTCCTGGAAGTGCAGCAGGGATATAGCGGAAAGAGGTCTCTCTCAGCAAAGTGTGCTCCTCTCTCAGCAGTGTCATACATGAGTATGCAGCATCCTGCACAGCCATGTTCTCGGTAATGCCAATGCCATGTCCTAAGTGGATAGGCTGAGTGACTCCAACGTGGTGCGGATAGATCCGAACAATGCAGTGGAACCGCGTCTGGTTGAAGTCGTGGAACTGCTCCTCAACGGTGTACTCAGGGTACCACCGATATCCCACATAGGACATCATCTCGATCAACGTGGCGGGATGGCCACGCACACCGAGGTACCTGGTCAAACGAACAATCTTCCGAGGGGGAAGATCTGCCATCTGAAACAGAAAGAAGGAGTTTGCAAATGCATCAGATTATGAGATAAACCTGGAATGACTCGGACAACATAACGGCTGTAATTGCAAGAAAAGACAATTTCTTACAACATGGAAACAACACTTACATACGATGTAATAATTCAGGGAGCATAACCACTCTAACAAACTGATCACAACTTTCCTATGGCTACAAGGAAGCAAACAATGAGATGTTCTAATCAGACAGAGGAGAGCCTAGTCGTATCTTCCCGTAGAATAAGATGAGGGTGACCCAGAACTCAGAACGAAGGGGGTAAGGAGAAAAAAGAAGCCTTACGTTATTCCCTTATATACCCAGAGTAACTATATAAATATAGCAAGCTAGACTCGACTTCGGCCAAGGCTACTAGTCCTACAGTCAGTCCTGCTCTGATACCAAGTCTGTCGGGACCCGGGGTTAGCGTATGCAAGTACAGCTAAGACATAGTCATATGGAGAGCCGAGAACCGTACCCACTTGTCTAAGCAGACAAGGCCAAGCACTGAACGTTCTCGGAAAGCATCGTACGTGAGGGGCATCCCATCCAGGCCGGATGATCAACTGAGATGGGTCCTCATCGTCCGCACACAAGTCTAATGATATGGGTGGTGAACTCCCATATTCAAAGACAAGTCGCCTCAACCATACTATCGACTATCTCAAAACTCTTACATAGACTTACTCCAGCCCGATCACTTAGTCGGGGTCTAGGGCGGGCTCAATCATACCACAAAGTGTGCACGAGACGGAGTCTCGAACAATCGCATCGCGATGCCCCAAGCTGCGCACATGTAAGGGCCACTTGGTGTATGAAAGACCGCCAGCCAGAACACAACTAAGGTCTCGAAAACCCATACAAAGACATGCATGTTATAAACATACACGCAGCACACATGCCTTGTATGAACAGCAGGTACCATTGCAATTCTCTACAAAGTGTACAATTTTATTGATAACTCTTATAGAGTGCAAACAGAGATCACAAACATGTGATCCAACATTACAACACAAACAGAAGCAAAATATGTCTGAGTACAGACAAGTTTAACAAATGGCTTAAGAAGCCTTATTTAAACACAAGCCCTCCACGAGGGAACCAGTCGTCTGACTGGGACTAGACTAGTTGGTCTTCAGTCGTCCAGCTCGATGAAGAAGCCACCTTCGGGGTCAGTGGCATCATCTAAAACATAGATTAAGCAAACGTGAGTACAAAGTCGTACTCAGCAAGACTTACATAGGAGCTACACTACTCATGCACATGTATCAAGGTAAAGGGAGGTGGGGTTCACTTGCAGAAATGCCAGCTTTGACTTGGATAATCCTGAACGACGAGTACCAAACTTTGAGGTAAGAAGCGTACACGAGTCCACTACATTCTCCAACCAATTACACCACTATGGTTCCTTCCTCGACTTCCCCACGAGAAAGCACGCCATATCACTCACACTTATCTTGGTGTGTTTTAGAAGTATCCAGTTCAAGTTGTGTAATAATCAAGCTAAGCTTTCCAAGCAGTCCATAACCGCGGACGCGGCTATTCGAATAGTTTTGTTAACCCTGCAGGGGTGTACCGCTACACACACATGATCATCATTTACCGCCTTTGTACTCGACACCGCTCAAGAAGTGTCGGCGAGGATGCTCGCCACAACTGTTACCTCATAGCCGATCTAGTCCGAGAAAGCCGCCTACTTGGGTTGGTTACCACAATCGTGAACCCGGCCGGTTTACCGAAGTGGACCCAAGTGATGTGTGCGTGGTGCATAAGCCGGTCTCGGATGAGCCGTTCTCTCACTTAGCATCCAGGCCACAAGCCTACCAGAACTCTGAACTATTGCGACATCTGGACATCGAAAGGGATGAGTTAGTAAGATGAGAGGGGTCAGTGAGCCCAATGTGTGGTTGTACTCTTCATCTTGGATCACCACACAAGAACTCGGACTTAGGGCGGTGTTCAACGAGACAACCCACCGTGTACTCCTACACAGCCTCTCATCGTTCACCTTGTATTAGGGTCGATTCACCAACACTTTTCTACCAACATCAACATGATCACTACCATCCCGACTCACATCACAGTAACAACATGGTATCATACTAAGCATGCAATAAGCGATAACATTTTCAGGGGCCACATGATATCACACAACTCCTACATTTGCTAGGATTGTGGTTTGCTTACTACTGTGACAAAATGATAGGTCATGCACAGGAATGGGTTCATCTATGTGGTAGAAGCGAATCATGGTGATCATCCTAAACAATGCATAAGAGAGACATGAGAGGGAAGTGGGATTTTATCGACATGATCAATGGGGGTTTTGCTTGCCTTGCTGACGAGGTTCGGGTTCTGGATCTTCAACGAAGGGGACAGCCTCCTGCTCCGGTTCCACCTCTACTCGACAAACAACAAGAAAAGTAGCAAAGTAAATGCGATTCACAAACACATGATGGAAGTTTGAATCTTGATGTATATGCTTTGATGTGTAAGGCAATTCCATTTAAATGGAGTATATTGCAAATTGAATTGCAAATTCAAACTCCACATTTGAATTCAAATTAACCAAGTTGCATGTGACATTGTTTCATCATTTTGAACCTTTTGGAAATGTGTATGATATGTCTCTGAAGTGTGGTTGAATTGTAGCATAATTCCATGGTCCAAGTTGCAAGATCATTTGATTTGAATTTGAATTAATTTCAAATAAACCAAATGACATATGCTACTGGTCCCATTTTAAAATCAGCTCCAACATAGTTTAAAGTTGCATATTTGGAAAGATAATTTTCTCCTGATCAGTTTTCATATATTATTTGTCCAATTTGGAGTTAATATGAATTTTCTATGAATTTCCAAAGTTTGGGGTATTTTCTGGAATTTCTGGAATTCTTTAATTCAAATAATCTCTGGAAATTCATTTAAATGATTTAATGCGCCAGGCTGACGTCAGTGGGGGCTGACAAGGGGGTCCCACCTGTCAGTGGCTGGGTTTAATTAACCGGTGGGTTAAATTAACCAGTGGCTTAATTAAGCCATTGGGCCCACTGGTTAGTGACCCAGGGGTGGGTTAGGAGGTGGATTAGCGAGGGGGTTTGGGCTAACCCGCCGGCGGCTAAACGCCGGCGACCTGGCCACGGCGGCGCACTCGCCGGAATGGGCTAGGGGCCACGGGAGGCTACGGGGAGGACATCAACGGGCGCAGCAACTTCGTCCGCGTCGTCTGGAAGCATCAGGGGTTCACGGGGAGCTCTGAATCGACGACGGCGACGACTCCGGAGGCAACAGAACGGCGGCGAGGTTGCAGTTGTCGTTGCAGTGCACGGATTGAGTCGATTCGGGGCGCGTTCGAACGCTAGCACACGCAGGAGTCAAACGCGTTCACTTGGGTTTCACGACGGG
Organism: Bromus sterilis; assembly: GCA_950022295.1. Taxonomy (NCBI): domain Eukaryota; kingdom Viridiplantae; phylum Streptophyta; class Magnoliopsida; order Poales; family Poaceae; genus Bromus; species Bromus sterilis. Next base: position 72,693,891 of record OX465595.1, read on the forward strand.
CACTGGAGCGAGGAGAGCGACGACCATGGCGGCGAGGTGCTCGGGTTCCGATGGCGGATACAGATAGAGGAATCAATCAAAGGGGGAAAAGGAGGGGTTTCGATCCCGAGCTCACCCTGAGTCTAACTGGAGCGGCTGCTTGCTCGGGGAGGCTCTGGTGCTGCCGGAATTCCAAGTCGATCCGCGGCGGCCGGCGACAAAGACGACGAAGCTAGCGAGCTCGTGGAGGCGTCTGGCTCCGATTCCTTCTGCAGGTTGATGAATACGACGACGACGAACTCCCTGGACACCTTGGTTTGGTTCTTCGACGTCGTTGGTCGCGAGTCCGCACGGCTGCGCTCCGGCTAGGTTACGGGGGCGCCGCTGTTCTTCGTGGGGAGGATGAACCAGAGGGCGAGGATGGAGGGGAAAGTGTTCTGGGCTTCTCCTGGACACGCGGGGCGGCGAGAAGGAGGCAGCAGCGTGGCTGTGGAGCTGCCACCGCGACGGCCATGGCATGCCGGGCACGCAGGTGTGTGCTCGTGCCCGGGGAAGACGACAGGGGAGCCCTCCTGGTGGGCTGGGCCGGCTGGAAAGGTGGGCCTCGCCCCTGGCGAGAGGTAAGCTTCCTTCTTCTTGTTCTTATTTCCTTTTTCTGTTTTCTTCTGACATTTGTTCTGTTTAGCTAAATAAAATAGCTAAACATTTAAATAAATGCTGAAAACTTTTATATGGCTTCATAATAATATAGACTAGCCACTTATAAAGTTTCAACATTTTTAAAATTCAAATAATTTGAATCTTAACTCAAATAGGGTTATTTGATTAATTCCAAGGCACTGTTTGAATATTTGAAAAATCTTTGAGCATGGGATGGGTCCCACATCACTTGATATGTGATCACACTCATTTATAAGACTTTTCAAAAATCTAACATGAATTTTTGGAGAAGATTTTTATCTGGCCTTTTGAATTAATTCATCTGGGGGGTTTCCTTCTCCCATTTTGATTTTGAAGTTGATTTCAAAGATTCCTTTTGAAAATTTTGACATGATGCAAGGTTACTTTGATCCTAGCACATTACCTAACAGAGGGTTCTGACAGGTAGCGAACCCAGGTAGGCGGCTTTCTTGGACTAAATCAGCTATGAGGTAACAGTTGTTGTGAGCATCCTCGCTGACACCCCTTGAATTGTGTCGAGATCAAAGGCGGTAACTGATGATCATGTGTGTGTAACGATACACCCGCGGTTAAGGACTGCTTGGAAAGCTTAGCTTGATTATTAGACAACTTGAACTGGATACATATAAAACTTACTAAGATAAGCGTGAGTGCTATGGCGTGCTTTCTCGTGGGGAAGTCGAGGAAGGCACCATAGTGGTGTAATTGGTTGGAGATTCTAGTGGACTCGTGTACGCTTCTTACCTCAAGTCTGGTACTCGTAGTTCAGGACTAGCCAAGTCAAAGCTGGCACATCTGCATTTGAACCTCACCTCCCTTTACCTTGATACATGTGCATGAGTAGTATAGCTCCTACGTAATTCTTGGTGAGTACGACTTTGTACTCACGTTTGCTTATTCTATGTTTTAGATGAACCCACTGACCCCGAAGGTGGCTTCTTCATCGAGCTCGACGACTGAAGACCAAGGTAGTGTAGTCCCAGTCAGACGACTGGTTCCCTCGTGGAGGGCTTGTGTTTAAATAAGGCTTCTTAAGCCATTTGTTAAACTTGTCTGTACTCTGACCTACTTTGCTTCCGCTTTTTGTTGTAATGTTGGATCACATGCTTGTGATCTCTGTGTGCACTCTGTGAGAGTTATCAATAAAATGTATACTTTGTAGAGAATTGCAATGATACCTGCTGTTCATACAAGGCATGTGTGCTGCGTGTATTTTTATAACATGCATGTCTTTGTATGGGTTTTCGAGACCTTAGTTGTGATCTGGCTGGCGGTCTTTTAGACACCAAGTGGCCCTTAGATGTGCGCAGCTTGGGGCATCGCGATGCGATTGTTCGAGACTCTGTCTCGTGCACACTTTGTGGTATGATCGAGCCCGCCCTAGACCCCGACAAAGTGATCGGGCTGGAGTAAGTCTATGTAAGAGTTATGAGATAGTCGATAGTATGGTTGAGGCAACTTGTCTGTGAATATGCGAGTTCATCACCCATATCATTAGACTTGTGTGCGGACGATGAGGACCCATCTCAGTTGATCATCCGGCCTGGATGGGATGCCCCTCACGTAGGATGCTTTCCGAGAACGTTCTGTGCTTGGCCTTGTCTGCTTAGACAAGTGGGTACGGTTCTCGGCTCTCCATATGACTATGTCGTAGCGGGACTTGCATACGCTAACCCCGTGTCCCGACACAATACCTCCCCCAATTTTTAGGGAGGTGCTCATCCTGCAATTGTTTAAAGCGATAGATCCTTTGCAAAGCAGCATGTTGCATATGAGCAGGAAAATATTTATCAACAAAGAATTGAACTAGGTCCTGAGGACTCTCAATGGAACCATAGGGTAGTGCATCATACCATGCATTGGCGTTTTCCTTCAAAGAAAAAGGAAAAAAGCTTGGCCACATAAAAGTTTCGTATCCTTTCATCAGTAGTAAATAAGTTACCCAACTTGGCGAGCTTGGTCAGGTGTGCTATAGCATCATCATTTTCTCTGCCATAAAAGGGGCCAGCCTCGACTGTAGATATATGTGAAGGATCAATGGAGAAATCATAATCAGGATCAGTGATGCATATAGGAGATGTAGCAAATTTAGGATCGGGAGTAATCTTTTTCTGCATGGATTGCTTTTCAAGCAGCTCCTTAATAACGTCAGGGTCAGAGTTGACACACTCTTTGAGTTCCCTGCAAAAATCATCATCAAGAGTAAAATAATCATCATCAAGGATTCTCTCCTTGAGTTCATCTAAGTCTGGGTAACCAAAGGTTTTGCAAGTAGGAATATAGGTAGCAGGAGTCTCGTTCTTGGATTCTGCTGCAACCTTAGCAGTCTGAGTTTCAATATAGTGACCAAGAAAACTAGTACAGTGTAACACCCTCAGTGTTAAGGAACATTAATTCCCTTATTAATCAAAATTACTGTTACTAATCACTGTTTCTCATCATGCTCAGATCAACTTTGCATTTGATCATATCCATAATCATGATGGTTGGTATTAAAAATAATGTGGCATCCTATGCCTTGATCATCATGGGTTAATTCAAATTCAAAACCCCTTTTGAATTGATAACAAAAATAAAGTGACAATTAAACTTTGTCTAAAAATTATGCAACCACTTTTGTAAAATCACAAATATTCAGTGGACCATGTCCATGTGGGTATGGGAATTTATTAAGCTATAAAATAAATCCAACAATTAAAATAGTAGCTTAATTGGCCCCTTTTAATCATTTGACAATTAATTAAAATATTAAATGGTTCTATTTAGTGACCACACTTTTTATAACACTGGTGTGGGGTATAACTTTAATTTACGAACACATAACCTATTTTATAAAAATACAAAAAAATTGAACCAAATATAAACAGAAAAGAACAAAAAGCTGAAAAGAAATATAAATAATAAAAAGGATTTCAGCCCAGACCCCGAGTGCAACTAGTGCACAGTGCAGCCCAACCTAGCCCGCTTTGCGTACCAGGGGTCATCCCCTCCCCTGTTCACCTGATGCACTGCGTGGCGCCATCGCCGCGGTGCAAGACGCCGGCGGCCGCCCGATGAGTGCCACCGCGCTGCTACAGGGTGGTCGTAGTGCTCATATACCCCGCGCACCCCCCTGGCGAACCCTAGCTCCATTCTTCCCCCTCCTCGAGCCGCCTTCGACACCGCAGGGCACACCCGAGCCGGCAGACGCCACCGTCCCGCGCCACCACGGCCACTGGCGATGAGAAGATGCGCCGCCGTGTCCTTTCGCCTCGTCGATGTCGTCCACCTCATCACACGGAAGCAATCGGGCTCGTACGCCCTCAAGACCCCGCCATCACCTTCATCTTCACCGTCAGCCGGCGAGCTTCGGCGACGAATTCCGGCCACACCCGGCCCTCCCCGACCACATTGCCACCCTGCGCGTAATCACAGTGAGCTTGCGTGCCGTCTCCAACTCCTCTCGTCCCTCCCCTCTCGCCGTACTCGCCATTGCCATGGGAGCCGACCTCGGCGCCGCCATGGGCGTCCGTGTGCTCGCTCATGTGTCCCCAGCTCACGCTGCGCGTCATCGACGTGCTCCCCGTGAGCCGTAGACCACATTAGGGTAACTTGCCCGTGCACGATAGCCCCATAGCCCCGATTCCGACCACGCCCGTACACGGCTGCCGCCACGGCTCGACGCCTGCGTCGATTCCGGCGACCCCATGACTCAGCACCACCACCATTCGACGTGGGATCTTCCCAGGAGCCCGTAGCACCAGTCGCCGCCCCAAACGGTGGCCCGATTCGAGCATGCCGTCAAGTTCTCCGGAGTTGGCCTCGCCGGCGAGCTCCCGTGCGACTGACCGGCGGGTCCAGTTGCCAGTTATGGTCAGTGTTAATTAAACTTTCCACTGACACTTACATGTGGGGCCCGGTCCCCTAATTAACTGTTAGTTAAAAATAACCCCCCCCCTCTGGACATATGACATGTGGGCCCTTGCCCCATTAACTTAATTAATTTGTTTAATTGAACCTCTGTGTCACTTACTCCTAGGGCCCACCTGCAGATTAATTAGTTTAATTAAAATTAAAATGTAATGTCCCTATGACATGTGGGGTCAGCTTTTGTTTAATTAAACAAAATGATTTTATAAGTAACCAGAGGCTGACATGTGGGACCCACATGTCAGTTGACTGGTCAAACCCCATGTTCTGGATAATGTTGCATTTTATTAAAAAAGAAAATTCAAAAAATGATTTAAATTTTAAAATTGAATATCTTTTAAACCGTATGTCAGATTCAAAAACTTTATACATGAAAATTGATCAGAAAAATATAACGAATACGGATACGCTCTCCGTTGGTCTACCATACCGAACATCGAACCGTCCCCCTCCGGACCGTCTGTCCGATGATTTTTTCGGTACTATTAAAGTATCTGGATGAATTTATTCTGAACACGAAAGTTGTTCGGAATGTTTCAACTAGCACGGTTACACCATCCCCACATTTGTCGGATGTCCACGACACCTCCGGCATGATCCCTTCCCCCTCCGGATACCCTGTTCGGTAATCACCCGGAGCTGGTAGTTCATCCTCGGATGGATTCCCGCTCTGTGCAACGTGCTTTGCACTGCGTTAGAGCATCGTTAACATCACATACGTCATGCCATTCATCTGTTTGCTATGATTGATTTATATTTACTGTTTCTTCCCCCTTTATTCTCCGGTAGACCCCGCTGCTGTTGTCGACTACGCCGCTGCCGTGTACGACTACTTCATCGATGACCCTACCCCTACCGTCGAGCTACCAGGCAAGCAGAGCCATTCTCTTCCCCAGATATCGCCTATCTTTTCCGTATATTTCTTGCACTAGGCATTGTTACTACTGCTGCTACGATTACAATCCTATTCAGTTGCATATCCTAATTTTGTCGCCCCTTGATGTACCTCCTTTATCCTATGCTTCCTATTATATTTATGCATTATTCAGTAGTGAGCCCTGCACTTTGTTAGTCAACTAGGATTAGATAGCAGGCTTTGATCACTCAGGGGAGTGAACGCGGATACTATATATATATATATATATATATAACTGCACAGGTACGGTACATTGCAGACACCGCCTAAGGCCCCTAGCTCGGCTCTGCAGAGCCACCTTCAAGTGTGAGCCATCAAGGAGTAATCCTTGTACTCTACTCGTTGATGACTCTGCATAGCCGCTCTAGGTACCTGATGTAAGGCCCGATATGCGGTACTGTTCCAGATCTAGATGTTTCCATCCAGATCCGGGGACGAAGCACATATCGGTCCCCCCGCGACATATGACGAAGTCATATGCCCCGGATTTCAAACATGATATCACAACATTACAGATACAAGGATACAACATCTCATACAATCGGCATACAACTGCCTTAAATACAATACAGAAGAGGAAGATACATGTCTGAGTACATACTACAATCAAATGCCTAGTGGCAAAGAGAAAACCATCGATCCCCATAACCACACGGGTCCAGGCCCTCCGCCGGGATACGCCTAACTAGTTGTCGTCGAGTCTCCATGTGAAACGTCGATCACCATACCTGTTGTCGATTAAGAACCCTGAAAAGAGTTTGGGGGTAGTATCATGAGTACATAAGTACTCAGCATCCAACTGTAGTGGTCATCACTCGTCATTCTAGGACAACTAGTAGTTTCCGGTAAGGATGGGGTAAGTGGCGCGGTTGCTGTCGCACTAGCATTTATGAAGTGGCTAACGATCTAGAGAGTAAGATAAGAAGGCAAGCATTGGATGAGGAATCGCCTCCAACAAGTCTTGCTATCAACTACTTGCGCGAATATAGCACCTATCCTATCCTTGTCCTCCTCTTCGCATCCCGACGAAGAAGAAGCAGTCAAGGCACACACACGCTGATCAAGTTAATTATATTAAGATTATCTGAGTTTTTGTTGTCTATGAACAAGGAGTAGGTCTCAAGTTGTCCATAACCGTGGACACGGCTTCTCGAAAAGATTTAACCCTGCAGGGGTGTACCAGCTGCCCATTACAAGGCTCCACACGCACGCCCATCTCTCTCAGTTGCTACCCATCATAGGCAACCATTTTATGATTTAGTTCCGAGAGATCCGAAACGACAGGTCCCTCTAACTAACAACGAACAAATCCGGGTGGCCCCCGGTGAGTCGACACCCAACTCAAAAGCCGGCCGCGCTCTCGAATCGGTCTCTACCTTATGACTCCAGGTTTGGATTGCCGGTTAATCACACATGGGAAACCGGGTCCTCGGCCGTTCATGATGGGCTAGGCAAGGAACCATGTCCTCACTGGTCCGGGTTGGTTTGAAAACTACTGGCGGCCGACCAGCACACACACAGCTTCAAATGGTAAATCAGCTTGGGCCACCACTGGAATGTTTGAAGCTAGGTAGGTAAGAAAAGGGGACCCCATTAAATCCCACACACGGTTAGGCACGCTCAGTCTTAAAACCAATACCCAGAACTCGGATCCTAGGTGACTCGAATGGAACAAAGCGTCGGGGAGGGATAGCCTAGACCTTCCATCCTTCGTCGAATATAGTCAACATTATAATAATCATATCATCAACAACAATATAATAATGTGATATCCCAAACCAAGTAGTAACAGGGTAACATCGTAGCATCCTAAGCATGCATACTAAGCAGGGGCTGAGCGACGAGCAATAGTAACATAGCAGTACATGGTTTGCTGGGAGGGGACATGGCTGTATCAGTTTGAAAGAGGCTGTAAACATGTGGTAGGATCAAACATCGAACCTATCCTATACTAGCATGCAAACCGCTGGTTGAAATAGAATGGATCATAAGTAATGTATAGTCCTTGCCTATTGATAAGTCGGGTTCCGAAGGTGTAGTTGATCGCAAGCTCGCAATGTCTCCGAGAGGTACCCGCGGAAGCACACAAGAAGGAAACACTAGAAAAGGCAATCAACAGGCAAGAATCTATTACTACGGAGCAAACACGAGCAAGCATCAACAAGAAGGCAACACGAGACATCGCACCTACCGTCGAGAGCGGTTACTAACAGGTTAAGTGGAATACTCATCACGCACGACGATATCGCACATTTGGAAAGGTTCAAGTTGTATTGCTACAGGTGATCAACAACGGTTGTTAACATGGCATCTCACTCAAGCATGGCATAACACACAAACATGGCAAGAGGTGAAGCATAAATAAACTACCTAAGCTAGTCAATTTAAGTGGGGTGAAATCCTAGACATGGCAAACTATTACGGACCCCACGATAAAAATAGAATTTGGTACTGTTTTTCCCTAAACAATATTTTATTATTTTTATTAGCAATCAAGAGCAGCATAAACACAATCTATATGTAATTCTAGTCAAGTTACATATAAGAAACATTTTAATCAGAGAAACGTTTAAAAAGTTATGGCAATTGCAGTTTACAGTGGCGAGCAGTTGTAATTAGCAGGTAAACAACATGTAAACAAAGTCAAACATGGCAAAGGAGCACATTTTATTAATCTACACAAAATTCTAAGAAACTTTCATATTTAATGCATCGCGATCCGATATACGGTTAAAAAGATACGACCCTCGCTAAAACGTATAATAACCTGCTAATTAATAATAAAATCCTAGCAAAAAAACTAAATAGGCCGAATCCGCTACCGATGGGCCTAAACAGAGGCGCTGCATAATAAATGACGCACCGGGCGCTACATAGACCTGGTCGAGCCCATTACCGCAATAATAATAATAAAAAGAAGAAAAAAACATGGGAGGGCGCCTCACCTTGGGCCAGGCCCAGGCCGGCTGTGGGCAGCAGATGGGCCGCTGGGGCGCGCGAGGCCCACGTGGGCAGCAGCTGTTGGGGCGAGGGTCACGAGATGCTTGTCCCTAGCGCTCTCGATCGGCGGCGCGCCATCTTCGCCTCTCAGGTGAGGCCGCCGGAGGCTGCAGGGGGCGGCGCGGTTGGAGGGGAGCCACGGACTGGGTAGATCCGGTCGGCGGCACCACATCCAGGCGAAGGGGAGCACTTCCGGCGGCTCAGAGAGCTCGTGCAGCCTCCCATGGCGGTCGGCGGCGGGCTCTGCGAGAAGAAGAGGGAGAGGTGAGGAAAGAGGAGAGGGGAGGAAGAGGAGAGGAGGTGCGCGGGGAGGAGATGACCTGCGGGTCAGCGTCTTGACGCCGGCGGCGCGGCTTGCCGGCCGAAGGTGCGTGGCGGCGGAGGGCTCGGGCGGCTCGGCGCTTGAGCGTGAGCGCTCGGGCTCGGGCATGGCTGCAGCACGGGAGAGCTCCCAAGCGTTCTCGGCAGTTGGATCCGTTGATCCAACGGTGCAGATCAGGGGGAGCTGCTCTTCAGATCTGGTGGGCAAAACAGGTGGTGGCGCTTGGATGGGTATGCACGAAATTAGAGGGAGTTGGTCTAGGGTTTGTCCAATTTAGGTAGGTAGCACCTACTATTTATAGTAGGGGCTGTTTTGGGAGGTGGTTTGGGCCACAAATGGATTGTTTAGGGGGATTTGGGCCAGGTTTTTGGGTGGGCTAAGACTAGCAGATAAGAAAAGAACTCCGTTGGTCGGTTGGCTATCCGCGTGAAATTTTGCAAATACTTCCCTCAAATTACACCGGCTACTACGCCTGACGCATTCGATCGTTCACTTACCAAACGAAGCCGGGATCGCACAAAAATCATAACACATCATCGCAACACGATAACCACGTCGTCTACAATGTTTAACGCCAAAAGAGTACGTCGAGCACCTCCCGATAAAATAACCCATTTAAATATAAATGGTGGTTTCCGCACCGTTGGCGATGGTTGGTCTTGTGCCAGTTGCGACAGTGCTCGGGTGAAACTCGGTGTCGCACAGGTCGTGTGCCTTGGTGGAAAGGGGTCGGTCACGCATCCGATACGAGAATAGGGGGAGAAATATTCACTGATTATTATTTTGGCGGAGCAAACACTGCAAACAACACAGACAATCATCACCGGAACACAGCAAACATAATTTTTAATTGGGGTGGAATTTCCGGGCTGTTACACCTGAGCACGGTTGTCCTTAAAGGTAAGAGTCGGGCGACCCAACTGTGCCTGCGAGCGGTATTGCGTCGGGAACGACAGGGAGGGTACGACCGACATTACTGACGTACTTGGCCCCTGTTCGTATCTCGCGAGAGTTACCACAACGCGAAAATTCGAGCTCTACCAAGAGCACACGCGAGACAAGGTAAGGAGTCGGTTCACCTTGTTGGTAACCGCAGAGACTTGGTGGGACGACAGGGCAGGCACCGATGTACTTGTGGTCCTGACTGCTGTCGTTGTCCACGGGTCAGTTAAGTCGAGGCAACGATAACGGTTGTCACGCAGGTTAATGAAAATGCTAACTGGTTCGGCGGATGACTTGAGAGACCCGTTGGTCTGTACGCACTACCTACACGTGGGATTACGGTGTGGGCCCTCCGCGTCGTAGTTTGTCCGAAAGATCTTCAGACGTCAGCAGTACTGGGCCTGATCGCCGGGAAGCGGTGTTGTCTTCTTTGCTGCAGCAGGTGTGTTTGGATTTTCTTTTTCTTCACCGGCCAGACTCGCACCTGATGGCTTCTCGCCCTTCGTTGGTTACCCCAAGTTGAAGGTTTGAGATGTTGTGCAGCAACAGTTTTCCCTTGGTGAAGATACCAAGGTTTGTCTCCAGTAGGACTCCAGAGATGATAAGTAGGTGTCAGCGGCGCAACTGACGTGGACCTGCACACAGACACAGATAACTTTGTTCCCAACGAAGTTCAGAGAGGTTGTCAATCTCTCCGGTCTTGTTGTTCACAAAGGATAAAACGCAAGGGATAATGATAGCAAGTAAAAGCAGTAAAGTAAATATAACTTGGAAATAATAATGAGGATATGGACCGGGATACGTGATGTTCACTAGTGATGTCTCTCTCCCAAAAGACGATAGAACTGCTATGCGAGGTAAACAAATTACAGAAGGGCAATTGACAGGATTATGAATGCACCGCAATGCTAATTATGCTACAAAAGAAAGGAAGAGGCTATAAAGCACGGGCAGTACGCCAAAATAAGTAGACCAAAATCCATCTTCATCTACTACTAATCATCCACATTGAGATATCTATCCAGAACATCTCGCTGGTATTAAGTTGCGAGCCCCACCCAAAGTGTAAACCCAAAGCAACAGACAACTGCATTAAAAAGAACTTTGCGTAAAGTAAACAATCCTTGTAACCGCGGTTACAAGCACCGTTGTTTTCCCCCTTGTGGCAACATCACATCCCCTAGACTCATGTTTTTGTCACTCAAGCGTGTCATCTGGGGGCATGAACCCACAATCTAGCACAACGTTCCCTCTTGGAGTCACTATGTACTACTTGGACAAAGCAATAAACAGCAACGGAGAACATGCAAGAATTACTTAGGAACAAAAATATAAGAGATAAAAACCAAATATATTACTCTATCACAATCTGAATATAATCTCATAATCCATCAGATCCCTCCAAACTCAGCATAGCAACAGCAGAAATATTACAAAGGTGCCTCGATCATGTAGGGCATCTCACGAGGTCTAAACAATGAAGATCAAAGAGGGGAGGAGAAAATCACATAGCTACTGATCACGGACCCATGGTCCAAGTTAAACTACTCACGAGACATCCGGGGAGCATCCATGGTGGAGAGGAGACTCCTGGAGGTTAATCCTCCCTCCGGCAGGGTGCCGGGAAGAGGTCTTCTGGTGCTCCCGATCTTCGGAAGCGCGGTGGCGGCGGAACAGAGGAGAGTTTGCGGAATAGGGTCCCTCTTCTGGAGTTTTCCCGTGACGGAGAATAAATAGGCGAAGGGGGGCAGCCAGAGGTGGACCAGGGGCCCCAGGCGCCCCCTGGCGCGGCCAGGGGTGGGGCCGCGCCGGGTGGCCGCCTGGGCCCCCCTGGCTCCCCTCTGGCCCCTCCCGGGCTCTTCTCGAAGCTTCCTGTACGCTGATTTTTCCTGTATTTTTCCCGGAATTTTTCTGGCACTTTTTATATGGGGGAAAACTGAAATAGAAAAACAGCAGAAAACAGGAACTGGCACTGGGGTGCACTGAGTTAATAGGTTAGTCCAAATATGATCAAAAGTGTATGAAAGTGTATCTAGATCATAGCAATATCACACAAAACATGCATGGAGCAAGCACAAATTATAGATACGTTTTGGACGTATCAACATCCCCAAGCTTAATTCCTGCTCGTCCTCGAGTAGGTAAATGATAACAACATAATTTCTGTGGTGACATGCTAGCAACCATAAAAGAACTTTGAAAAGTAAAGTAATCAAGGTTAGAGATTCAATTCAAGTCATAACATGCAAGAGTCCATATTAGCATTGAAACAACTAACAAAAGAACAATAGGTGCAAGAGCTCTCGCTGTCCGTGACTCGAATGTCTCCAAATGGTGTTTGCGTGCAAGAAGGGGGATAGGGAATATGAGAAAAAAGTAATTTCGTTGAGAACTCAATCTACTAAAGTTTCACACTTGGTCCTCTTTGGAATCTTATCTTGACTCGTCCCCAGACCACTAGCCAGGTACAAGTCAATTTGATCCACTCCTTTTCGATATTTTGAGCACTCATGCAATGGATGAGCGTAAGCACGAGAGTTGACACTTAAGATGGCAAAGAGAGAAAGTATGGTGGAGGAGGAAGACAAAAAGGATGAGAAAGGCTCACATCAATGAGGACAATCATAGGCAAGGGATGCCAAATGATAGATATGATGTGAGGAGTAGGGATTGCCATGCAACGGATGCACATACGAGCTAAGAAGCTCTCCAATGGAACTAGTGGGGGTGCATTTAACTTGCTTGCTCATGAAGACCTAGAGCTCGTTTGAGGAGGCTCATCCTTGGAATATGCAAGCCAAGTTCTATAGTGTGAAGGTCCCCACATAGCTATATGCATAATGATCATCTCTATGGAGTACAAAGATATAAATGGAGTACTAGTGTGGATCTCTCAAAAGAATAGTAGTGTTGCCCCTTTCTCTCTTTTTATTTCCTTTTCTATTTTTTCTATTTTTTTGTATTTTTTTGTATTTTTTTGTGGCCTCAAGGGCTCTTTCTATTGAACTCTCATTTGTCCTCTTTGGGACCTTTTAATGTGTCCACTTTGGGATCTTTTCCTCACTTAAGGGCAACACTCTATTTTACAAGAAGGTAAAGGAGATCTTTCACACTTTACAAGGTACTCAAAACATAAAGAAGATGTAACTATCATTAAGTATGCAATGTATGTTGCTGCCAGTGTAGCAAGAACATCTATGACATGAAGATCAAGTCATGAAGAGGTGGAAGTTGCATGGCAATATAACTCGGAAAGGCTATGGAAATGCCTTGATAGGTAGGTATGGTGGCTGTTTTGAGGGAAGATATAAGGAGGCTTATGATGACAGAGCGTATCATGCCAAGGGTATGGAAGTACTGGCGAAGGTGGACACCAACTCTCGGAGTGAGAAGAAGGCAATGCATGGCACGGGAGAGGCTAGCAAAATATGGGAAGGTGGAAGTGTCAACTTTCAATACTTACATTATTCCGAAGAACTCATGCACTTATTATCGGTAACTCTCAATCTAATAAGGAGGTTTTGAAAATACACACGGATTGCCCACAATACGACACCAATCACTAATAGGAAAGAGCTCTTGACACCAAAAGTTCAAACATTACTCACAACAATACCTCGAAACAATTGCAAGTTAATACTAAAATTAAATAGCAACCTCAATTACCTACTTTCAAAACAAGACACAACTCAGTGCAACAACCAACTCTCTTTAACAAGATAAACATGAAAACTAAAAAGAGTTCCAGCAACAAACTAAACAAAAGCCAAGGCTCTTGCTAAAGACAAACTAAGACTAAAACTAAACATGGCAGTAGCTATGAAAAGATAAAGAACACACAACAGCAAAAAGATAAGCAGGAAAAATCCTATGACGTGTTCTAAATTTTGAAAGTGACGTTTTTCTCTCCCACACAAAGTAAGAAGGGATCTAACTTGTTATGAACAGAAAGAAAAGCTAAATAAAACTAAAAACAAAACCTAAGAGCGAGACGCTCCAAGCATAGCACATAACGTATGAAGTGATAAAAATATAGTGAGACGAAGGACGAACTGATGATTGTTGATGGAGAAGGGGATGCACGGGGGCATCCCCAAGCTGAGACGCTTGAGTCTCCTTGAATATTTATTGGGGATGCATGGGGGCATCCCCAAGCTTGAGCGCTTGACACTCTTGGATCTTCTTTCATCATCTTCCATCACACACTTGAAAACTCCCTTCATACATAACTCATCATAAGTTCATTAGAGAAGTTAGTACCCTTAATAAATAAAAAATTTCCCACTGGATATAAAGATATTCTTGAATAGCTACTGTTTCTCAAGAGTTCCAAAAAGTTTTTGCAAATAAAAAGCAAGCTTAAGGTTTGCAAAAGTTAGGACAGACAAAACGTGACAGAATCTATGAAAAACAGAACAGCAGAGAGAAAATAATTTTTTAGGTCCACTTCTGCAACTCAAATAAAAAAACTCGTAACATACGGAAGTTTCCTAATTTTATAGAGCATACTGTGTAAAAATTTCAGCTCAAAAAGATAAACTGGGATTTTTCTGGAATTTTTCTGGTCACGAGGACAGAATCTGTTTTCTGGACAGCATGTCACAACTTTTACTTCCCTTGCCGTAAGAGGCTATAACTTGGCATAAAGCTGAAAAATAAAGATACAATGATGTTGCTACAGAAGTAAAAATCATCAAGACACAACAAAAGAAAAAAGAAAACACCTAAATTCGTTGCGGGCTGCCTCCCAAAAGCCCTTCTTTAAAGCCATTAGCTAGGCTTAATGAAAAAGAAGAATCAAATTTTATCAAGAGAAAGAGAATAACTAGCCCGTCTAACGGACTCAAAAGGTAACTTGATTTTATTTCTAGGGAAGTGTTCCATCCCCTTTTTGAATTGGAATTGGAATTTTATATTCCCCTCTTTCATGTCAATAACCGCACCAATGGTGCGAAGAAAAGGACGTCCCAAAATAATTGGACACAAAGGTTCACACTCTATATCCATAACAATAAAATCAACGGGAACATAGTTGTCATTGACAATGATAAGAACATCGTCGATCTTCCCCAAAGGTTTCTTTATGGAAGAATTAACAAGACGAACACCAAAAGAACAAGGCTCAAAGGGCTTCAATTCAAACATATCAAATATTCTTTTGGGCATAACGGAGGTACTAGCTACAACATCACATAAAGCATAGCAAGAGAAGTTATTTAATTTAATTTTGATCATAGGGTCCCAACCATCATCTAGCTTCCTAGGTATGGAGGCTTCTACTCTAAGCTTCTCCTCCCTAGCTTTGGTGAGAGCATTTGTGATATGCTCCGTGAATGCAAGATTAAGTGTGCTAGTGTGGGGGTCTCTAGACATTTTGTGTAGCAAACTGATAACTTCTGAGAGAGTGCAACTATCAAAATCAATATCACTACTATCAAAGGTGGTAGTAGTGTCATCTAAGCGCACTTTTTTGAAACCCTCTATGTTCATAGGAGTTTCTTTTTCTACGGTTGAGGAATTAGCATCACCATTAATAGGTCCAATGGGACTAGGAGTGCATTGGGTGCTAATAGTTTGGGTGTCCTCAAAAATTTGGATAGTGGCAACTGTGTGGTGTGTAGGAAGGCTCTTAATTCTATCCTCTTCCTCTTTTTCTCTAGCCCATCTTTCTTTAAGTTTAACCATGATCCTAATATTTTCATTGATTTGTAACTGGATAGCATTAATAGGAGTGGCCTTATTCTCCTCAAGGGGAGAGATTCTAATTTTAAGCATCTCAATATCAAGGGCTAAGCTTTCTACCTTCAAAGAGAGATTATCTATTTTAGCTAATTTCTCTTCTACATTTTTGTTGAAGGATTTTTGGGTAGTGATAAAGTCTCTAAGCATGCTTTCTCATTCAGAGGAGGGGTTCTTGTTGCTAGGGTAGGTATTGTTGTTCCCATAGTTGGATGGAAACGGTCTAGGATTGCTAGAAAAATTTCCCCTATAAGCATTGTTGTTGAAGTTGTTTCTAGCAATTAAGTTCACATCTACTTGTTCTTGAGCAACCAAACAATTCAAAGGAACATCATGAGGATCAATAGAGGGTTGCTTGGTAAGTAGAGACATAATTAAGTCAACTTTTTCATTGAGGGAGGTAATTTCCTCGACAGAATTTACCTTCCTACCTATTGGAGCGCGTTCGGTGTGCTATTGGGAATAATTGGTCATCATTTCATCGAGAAGCTTCGTGGCAGCACCAAGTGTAGTTGACATAAAGGTTCCTCCCGCGGCCGAATCTAACAGGTTCCGCGAGGTAAAGTTCAAGCCTGCATAAAAATTCTGGATAACCATCCAGGTAGTCAAACCATGTGTAGGGCATTTCTTAACAAGAGATTTCATTCGTTCCCAAGCTTGGGCAACGTGTTCATTATCCAATTGCTTAAAATTCATGATATTACTCCTCAATTGGATAATCTTAGCAGGAGGGTAGTACTTCCCTATAAAAGCATCTTTGCACTTATCCCAACAATCTATGCTATTTCTAGGCAAAGATTGAAACCAGATTTTAGCTTCTCCCCTTAAAGAGAAAGGAAAGAGCTTGAGCTTAACAACATCACCTTCTACTTCTTTATACTTTTGCATATCACATAATTTGTCGGGACCCGGGGTTAGCGTATGCAAGCCTCGCTACAACACAATCATATGGAGAGCCGAGAACCGTACCCACTTGTCTAAGAAGACAAGGCCAAGCACAGAACATTCTTGGAAAGCATCGAACGTGAGGGGCATCCCATCCAGGCCGGATGATCAACTGAAATGGGTCCTCATGGTCCGCACACAAGTCTAAATGATATGGGTGGTGAACTCCCATACTCATAGACAAGTCGCCTCAACCATACTATCGATTGCATTATAACCCTTACATAGACTTACTCCAGCCCGATCACTTAGTCGGGGTCTAGGGCGGGCTCGATCATACATCAAAGTGTGCACGAGACAGAGTCTCGAACAATCGCATCGCGATGCCCCAAGCTGCGCACATCTAAGGGCCACTTGGTGTATAAAAGACCGCCAGCCAGATCACAACTAAGGTCTCGAAAACCCATACTAAGAAATGCATGTTATAAACATACATGCAGCACACATGCCTTGTATGAACAGCAGGTATCATTGCAATTCTCTACAAAGTATATATCTTTATTAATAACTCTTACAGAGTGCACACAGAGATCACAAGCATGTGATCCAACATTACAACAGACAAGCTGAAGCAAGTAGGTCTGAGTACAGACAAGTTTAACAAATGGCTTAGAGAAGCCTTATCTAAAAACAAGCCCTCCACGAGGGAACCAGTCGTCTGACTGGGACTACACTAGCTTGGTCTTGGTCTGAGTCTTCATTCTTCGAGCTTCGGTTATAAGCCACCATCGGGGTCGGTGGTTCATCTAAGACATAGATTAAGCAAACGTGAGTAAAAAATCATACTCAGCAAGACTTACATAGGATCTATACTACTCATGCATATATATCAAGGTAAAGGGAGGTGGGGTTTCACTTGCAGAAGTGCCAGCTTTGACTTGGCTAATCCTGAACTACGAGTACCAGACTTGAGGTAAGAAGCATACATGAGTCCAATACATCTCTTCAACCAATTACACCACTATGGTTACTTCCTCGACTTCCCCACGAGAAGCACACCATAGCACTCACGCTTATCTTGGTGTGTTTTAGAAGTATCCAGTTCAAGTTGTCTAATAATCAAGCTAAGCTTTCCAAGCAGTCCATAACCGCGGACGCGGCTATTCGAATAGTTTTGCTAAACCTGCAGGGGTGTACCGCTACACACACACGCTCATCAGTTACCGCCTGGGAGTGGGACCCTTCAAGCGGGTACCGGCGAGGATGTTGCCACGACACTTCGCCCATAGCTCCGTTCTTGTCCAGAGAGTCGCCTATCTGAGGGGGATCCGTATGGAAGTCCGGCCGAGGTTCCAGTACAGCCTCAAACGATGTGTGCAGGGTACCAAGCCGGTCTTGAAAAGCCGTTCATCCACTTCGCAGACCGTGCCACAGCCCTACCAGAACTCCGAACTAATGCGACTCCTGGGGTTCGAACGGGGTGAGGTACTAGGTCGAGAGGGGTCAGTGATCCCAATGTGTGGTTGTACTCGTCTTCTTGGATCACCACACAAGAACTCGGACTTAAGGTGGTGTTCAACGAGACAACCCACTGTGTACTCCTACACAGCCTCTCATCGTTCACCTTGTATTAGGGTAGATTCACCAACACATTTCACTTTCATGAACACCATGGTTACCATCATCCCAACTCACATCAAAAGCAACCTCGTTGTATCACTAAGCATGCAATAAGCAGTAACAGTTGCAGGGGCCACATGATATCAACCAACTCCTACATCTGCTAGGATTGTGGTTTGCTTACTACTGTGACAAGAATGGGTTCATCTATGCGGTAGAAACGTTATCATGGTGATCATCCTAAACAATGCATAAGCGAGACATGAGAGGGAAGTGGGATTTTATCGACATGATCAATGGGGGTTTGCTTGCCTTGCTGACGAGGTTCGGGTTCTGGGTCTTCAGCGAAGGGGGCAGCCTCCTGCTCCGGTTCCACCTCTACTCGACAAACAACAAGCAAAGTAGCAAAGTAAATACACTGCACAATCACATGATGGAAGGTTGAAACTTGATGTATATGCTTTGATGTGTGAAGCAATTCCATTTAAATGGAGTATATTGCAAATTGAATTGCAAATTCAAACTCCAATTTGAATTCAAACTTGACCAAGTTACATGTGACATTGTTTGATCATTTTGAACCTTTTGGAAATGTGTATGATATGCCTCTGAAGTGTGGTTGAAATATAGCATAATTCCATGGTCCAAGTTGCAAAAGCATTTGATTTGAATTTGAATTAATTCCAAATAATTCAAATTTCATATGCTACTGGTCCCATTTTAAAATCAACTCAAACATAGTTGAAAGTTGCATTTTTGGATAGCTTATTTTCTCCTGATCATTTTTCATATATTATTTGTCCAATTTGGAGTTAATATGAATTTTCTATGAATTTCCAAAGTTTGAGCTATTTTCTGGATTTTTCTGAAATTCTTTAATCCAATTTGATTTCTGGAAATTCATTTAGTCGACTTATTGCGCCAGGCTGACATCAGGGGGGAAGGCTGACATGTGGGGTCACTCTGTCAGTGACTGGGTTAATTAGCCCGGCTGGTTAAATTAACCAGTGGCTTAATTAAGCCACTTGGCCCACTTGTCATTGGCTCTGGGGGAAACATTAGGGGTGGATTAGGGCTATCCCACCGGCGGCTAAACGCCGGCGGCCTGGCCACGGCGGCGCACTCGCCGGAATGGGCTAGGGGCCACGGGAGGCTACGGGGAGGACACCATCGGGTGCAGCATCGTCGTCCGCGTCGTCTAGAAGCAACAGGGGTCACGAGGAGCTCGGAATCGACGGCGGCGACGTCTTCGGAGGCAACAGAACGGCGGCAAGATCATAGTTGTCGCTGCAGTGCACGGATTGAGCTGATTTGTGGCGTGTTCGAACGCTAGTACACGCAGGAGTCAAACGCGTGCACTGGAGCTTCACGACGGGCACTGGAGCGAGGAGGGTGACGACCATGGCGTCGAGGAGCTCGGGTTCTCATGGAGGATGCGGCTAGAGGGAGCAATCAAGGGGAAAACGTTAGGGGTTTTGATCCCGAGCTCACCCTGAGTCTAACTGAAGCGACGGCTTGCTCGGGGAGGCTCTGGTGCTGCCGGAATTCAAGGTCGATCCGCGGCGGCCGGAGACGAAGACGACGAAGCTAGCGAGCTCGTGGAGGCGTCTGGCTCCGATTCCTTCTGCACGGTGGGGTTGTAGACGACGGCGGAGCGGTTGGATTTGGTGTAGCGGCCTCTCGTCGATGGTGGCCGCGTGAAGACGGCGGCGTGCTCCACGGATGCTCACTGGCGGCGATGAAATCGGGCGCAGGAGGAGGGGGAAGACGATAAGGAGGGGGGGAATGGATTGGGACGGCTGAGAGGCGTCTCCAGGACGTGTCCAGAAGCGCTAAGGCGGCCGGGGGCGCCAGGCAAGCAGGTGGCGTGGCGGCCATGGCATGTCGGGCACGCAGCTTCCTGGCTTCCTGAGGAAGACGACAGCCCGGGAGGTGGGCTGGGCCGGCTGGGGAACTAGTTGGGCCGAAAGTGAGGTAAGTCCTTTTTTTCTTTTCTTTTATGTTTTCTTTTCTGACATTTGTTTTGTCTTAGCTAAATAAATAGCTAGGCATTTTTGCATTGCAACATAGTTCTCCCACCACTGAAGAGCAGCACCTTCCAAGAAGTATACCGCGAAAACAACTCGGTCATCGGGAGCAACATGTGCAGTATCAAGCTTACGCTCGATGGAACGGAGCCAATCATCAGCTTCGAGGGGCTCAGAGGAACATCGGAATACCGGTGGCTTGAGGAGGATGAAGTCCTGAATGCTGACCACCACATTACGATGGTGGGCGGTATTTTGCTCGATGAGCTCCAGAAGGCGTGTTTGATCACGTCTATTCCGCTCAGCTTCCATCATGATTTTCGCCGCAGAAGGCGGGGTTGGAGGTTCATCATCATTTCGATTCCAATCACGGTCACGATTCCGAAGAACAGCACTACGAGTTCCACCTGACATCCTGTGTGATAAAAATCAACAATCAGAACAGGTTGTACTATGGAGGCAAGGATAAAAGGATATGATTTCAGAAGGAGAAGACTATAATGCAAAGGCAATGATTCAAAGAAACACGGAACAAATCCGGCAGCATAACGGCTACACTGGGATGGAAAATGAAACAACCTCGAAGAATTGAACAGAACTTCTTCAAGGAACTCAAAATACGGAGACTCTGGAGAACCACAACAATCCTACGGCTATAAGGAGGCAATCAACGAGATGTTCTATTCAGACATAGATGAGCCTAGTCCTATCATCCCGTAGAAAAGGTAAGGGTGACTCAGAACTCAGATCGATGAGGGTAAGGAGAAAAAAGAAGCCTTACGTTATTCCCTTATATACCCAGAGTAACTATATAACTATAGAAGGCTAGACTCGACTTCGGCCAAGGCTGATAATCCTACAGTCAGTCCTGCTCTGATACCAAGTCTGGCGGGACCCGGGGTTAGCGTATGCAAGCCTCTCTACAACACAATCATATGGAGAGCCGAGAACCGTACCCACTTGTCTAAGAAGACAAGGCCAAGCACAGAACATTCTCGGAAAGCATCGAACATGAGGGGCATCCCATCCAGGCCGGATGATCAACTGAAATGGGTCCTCATCGTCCGCACACAAGTCTAAATGATATGGGTGGTGAACTCCCATACTCATAGACAAGTCACATCAACCATACTATCGATTGCATTATAACCCTTACATAGACTTACTCCAGCCCGATCACTTAGTCGGGGTCTAGGGCGGGCTCGATCATACATCAAAGTGTGCACGAGACAGAGTCTCGAACAATCGAATCGCGATGCCCCAAGCTGCGCACATCTAAGGGCCACTTGGTGTATAAAAGACCGCCAGCCAGATCACAACTAAGGTCTCGAAAACCCATACTAAGACATGCATGTTATAAACATACACGCAACACACATGCCTTGTATGAACAGCAGGTATCATTGCAATTCTCTACAAATTATATATCTTTATTAATAACTCTTACAGAGTGCACACAGAGATCACAAGCATGTGATCCAACATTACAACAGACAAGCGGAAGCAAGTAGGTCTGAGTACAGACAAGTTTAACAAATGGCTTAGAGAAGCCTTATCTAAAAACAAGCCCTCCACGAGGGAACCAGTCGTCTGACTGGGACTACACTAGCTTGGTCTTGGTCTGAGTCTTCATTCTTCGACCTTCGGTTATAAGACACCATCGGGGTCGGTGGTTCATCTAAAAAATAGATTAAGCAAACGTGAGTACAAAATCGTACTCAGCAAGACTTACATAGGAGCTATACTACTCATGCATATATATCAAGGTAAAGGGAGGTGGGGTTTCACTTGCAGAAGTGCCAGCTTTGACTTGGCTAATCCTGAACTACGAGTACCAGACTTGAGGTAAGAAGCGTACACGAGTCCACTACATCTCTTCAACCAATTACACCACTATGGTTACTTCCTCGACTTCCCCACGAGAAGCACACCATAGCACTCACGCTTACTACTGTGACAAGAATGGGTTCATCTATGCGGTAGAAACGTTATCATGGTGATCATCCTAAACAATGCATAAGCGAGACATGAGAGGGAAGTGGGATTTTATCGACATGATCAATGGGGGTTTGCTTGCCTTGCTGACGAGGTTCGGGTTCTGGGTCTTCAGCGAAGGGGGCAGCCTCCTGCTCCGGTTCCACCTCTACTCGACAAACAACAAGCAAAGTAGCAAAGTAAATACAATGCACAATCACATGATGGAAGGTTGAAACTTGATGTATATGCTTTGATGTGTGAAGCAATTCCATTTAAATGGAGTATATTGCAAATTGAATTGCAAATTCAAACTCCAATTTGAATTCAAACTTGACCAAGTTACATGTGACATTGTTTGATCATTTTGAACCTTTTGGAAATGTGTATGATATGCCTCTGAAGTGTGGTTGAAATATAGCATAATTCCATGGTCCAAGTTGCAAAAGCATTTGATTTGAATTTGAATAGCTTATTTTCTCCTGATCATTCTTCATATATTATTTGTCCAATTTGGAGTTAATATGAATTTTCTATGAATTTCCAAAGTTTGAGCTATTTTCTGGAATTTTCTGAAATTCTTTAATTCAATTTGATTTCTGGAAATTCATTTAATCGACTTATTGCGCCAGGCTGACGTCAGGGGGGGGGCTGACATGTGGGGTCACTCTGTCAGTGACTGGGTTAATTAACCCGGCTGGTTAATTTAACCAGTGGCTTAATTAAGCCACTGGGCCCACTTGTCATTGGCTCTGGGGGGAACATTAGGGGTGGATTAGTGCTAACCCACCGGCAGCTAAACGCCGACGGCCTGGCTACGGCGGCGCACTCGCCGGAATGGGCTAGGGGACACGGGAGGCTACGGGGAGGACACCATCGGGTGCAGCATCGTCGTCCGCGTCGTCTGGAAGCAACAGGGTGACGGGGAGCTCGGAATCAACGGCGGCGACGTCTTCGGCGGCAACAGAACGGCGGCAAGATCGTAGTTGTCACTGCAGTGCACGGATTGAGCTGATTTGTGGCGCGTTCGAACGCTAGTACACGCAGGAGTCAAACGCGTGCACTGGAGCTTCACGACGGGCACGTGAGCGAGGAGGGTGACGACCATGGCGTCGAGGAGCTCGGGTTCTCATGGCGGATCCGGCTAGAGGGAGCAATCAAGGGGGAAAAGTTAGGGGTTTTGATCCCGAGCTCACCCTGAGTCTAACTGAAGCGACGGCTTGCTCGGGGAGGCTCTGGTGCTACCGGAATTCAAGGTCGATCCGCGGCGGCCGGAGACGAAGACGACGAAGCTAGCGAGCTCGTGGAGGCGTCTCGCTCCGATTCCTTCTGCACGGTGGGGTTGTAGACGACGGCGGAGCGGTTGGATTTGGCGTAGCGGCCTCTCGTTGACGGTGGCCGCGTGAAGACGGCGGCGTGCTCCACGGATGCTCACTGGCGGCGATGAAATCGGGCGTAGGAGGAGGGGGAAGACGATAAGGAGGGGGGGAATGGATTGGTACGGCTGAGAGGCGTCTCGAGGACGTGTCCAGAAGCGCTAAGGAGGTCGGGGGGGCGCCAGGCAAGCAGGTGGCGTGGCGGCCATGGCATGCTGGGCACGCAGCTGCCTGGCTGTGTAAGAACAAAGTTATATCCCTCATGAGTTTTGGATATTGTTGGTCAAAACAGTAGAGGAACTAACAAGTTTTCTAGTGTGAAACAGATGGTTAGGTTCCTGAAGTTATAGGTAGGTGATAAAGCTTCAACGAAGATTTACTCAGTTACCGAAGCATATCCTCTGGAGCGAAGCACATCACGGATGTCGACCCCTAAAAAGATAAGGAATCCTGAAGCACATCCTATCGAAGAATTTGATCAAGATGGCGCAAGACTTAGTTGTTTTTGCGTAGTTCTTTTTACTTCTTTGAGTCATAGGAAAAACCGTACTATCAAGAGGGTTATAGCAAATGTACTCCGAAGGTTTTGATGAAAAGACTCAGATCAAATCGAAACCAATGAGAAACCTGAACCGAAGAAATCTCATGTGAGCTAGGTAATGCTTCACCAGCGAAGACTTTGTTCTTTCGGCTTCTGAAGCAGAACCAAGTCCGTGAGTCAGCTTTACTTGGACCGCAAGTAAAGTTGCGCATTGATTGGAAATATGACCGTTGGGGACAGGTGTCAAGCTGTCACATCGGGTCACTTCAGTCATTTCGCACCTTGGGATTGCTGCCTATAAATACCCCACCCCCGCCCTCATTGGCTGGGTGGCTGCTCCACGTTTGAATTCCTGCAGAGGAAAGAGAGAGAGCAACCCCACCGAAGCACATCACAAACCCATCCACCGAAGCATAAGTCCTATTGATCTGAGTTGAATCATTATGACTTAGGAAGAAGTTTGCTAGCCTTTTTATCTTGGAGAACTGCAATTCTCCTAGACGGTTAGAGAGTTGTTCTTCAGAGTGCGAAGAGTTATTGTCGCCTCGAAGTCCAGTTTGTCAAAGGTTTCGGTGATTTCCTCAATAATCAACCAAGAGTGAAGAACTGACCAAGCTCAAGGAGTTTGGTGCAGTGGAGATATGGACGGAGAGAGGTTAGCTCCTGTGTTCAATCACAAGTCCCTCCAACCAGACGTAGCACTTTGCAGAGTGTGAACTGGTCGAACAAACATCGCCGAGTCAAGAGTTCGTTTTACTTTCCGCACTTACATTCTGTTTGTCAATTGCTTCAGAGTTCTGCTTCGATGCAATTGAGTCGATACTTTTGATTCGCTATGTTCTGCTTCGATCAAGTTCTGCTTCATTGTTTACCCTTCTGTTGAATAGTTTCGATTGCTGTGTTAGGCTTCACTTCAAAGTTTCATGCGAAATTTTGAAGTGATCATTCACCCCCTCCCCCTCTGATCACATACTTGGTCTAACAATTGGTATTAGAGCAGGTCACTCTTTTTGGATTAACCTCCTGGAGTGTTTTCAAGTATGTCTTCTAGTATGTCTTTCGCAGCTATTCGCTCTGGCGAACCTATTCCTATTTTCAATGGGAAGGACTACTCTTACTGGAAGGACAAGATGAAGAGGAATATTATGGCTATCAATTCCACTGCATGGCAAGTTGTCTTACATGGTGTTACAGTTACTGATAAGAATGCTATCACTCCTGAAGAAGCTCAACTGATGGATCTGGATTCGGTTGTCTGGGTGTTCATCACAAATCACTTCACTCCAGAAAAGTATCATGAAGTGAAGAATATTCCTTCGGCAAAAGGTGTCTGGGACTATCTTGAAAAGATTGGTGAAGGTGTTTCTACTCAGAGAGATGCCAGAATTGACACACTCCGAAGCAAATTCTATCGCTTCAAAAGACTCGAGGGTGAAAAGGTTCACTCAATTTACAGCAGACTCACAGCTCTGGCAAATGAGTTGATTTCCCTCGGTGCTGATGATATAACTCCTCACTCAGTTGTCAGAACACTTCTTCGCTCGCTAGATGATTCGTTCGATCAGATTGTTCTAATGATCAAGGAAAGGTCTGATTACAGACATCTTGTTGCTGCTGATGTTCTTGAGAGACTCACTACCTTTGAAATGGAAGAAGATGAGAAACGTGACATAAATGGTTCTCGAAGAAGATCTCATGCTCTGAAAGCAAAAGCTTCGCGTCATTCTTCGCCCGAAGTCAGTTCTGCTTCAGGTGTCGAATCAGATGATCCTGCAAGCATTGGAAAGGATTTGGCACTGATCATGAGACGCTTCAATCGCTTTCAGAAGAAAGGTTTTTCTTCACCCAAGAAGATTTATCCTTCAAGAAGCTCGAGTCATTCTTCTCACCGTTCATCCTCAAGAAGCTCTCCATCGAAGGACAACTGCTGCTATAAGTGCAAGAAACCAGGACACTATATTGCTGATTGCCCTCTGTGGGAAGCTGAGATCAAATCGAAGCATTCACACAGAGACTCTTCATCGAAGCTTTACAAATCCTCCAGAAGTCATGAGTCAAAGAAACATGATTCCAGTTCAAGAAGGGAAAAGAAGAAAGATTCTGATGATGATAAGAGAAAGAAGTATCATAAGAAGCGTGAGGATTCTTCATCGAAGACTTACTCGTCTCGTCGAAGCAGCTCTCACCGTGCCAAGGCCTATCTGGGAAAGGAGATGAATTCTGAAGCCGAAGCCTCTGGTTCCGAAGCTGAACAAGACTCACGATCTGCTTCAGGATCCGAATCAGATGGTGTTGCTGGATTAGCATTTGCTTCGACAGATGCTTCAGCAAATGCTTCAAGCTCATTCTTCACCAACTACAGCAGTGAAGATGAAACTCCTGCATATTGCTTCATGGCCAAGGCAAAGGTATCTTCATCCAAGTCAACCTATGATACTTCTGATTATTCTTCATGTGAAAGTGACACTAGAGTTAGCTATGCTAAACTTGCTAAAATTGCTTCAATTCAACAAGATGAACTTGATTCACTAAGCAAAACCATTAACAAGTCAGAAACGTTGTTGATCAATGAGATTGAGAAAAGCCAAACTTTAACTAATGAGCATGAAGCTCTGAAGGAGAAGTTTGAAGAATTATCCTCTCGGCATGATCTTCTTTCAGTTGATTATGAGAAGCTTACCTATGAATTTCTTCAGAGGAAAGTGGCTCTTGAAAAACTGAAAGAGGCTCATGAAGAATTGGAAAATGTTAATATCTCTCTCATGGCTCAACAAGGTTCTGAAGCAATTGATAAAACTGAATCACCTTGTTTGGATTGTTTGGAACGAAGCAAAACTATTTCCAAAGGGAAAGCTCCTATTGTTATTGATGATACTAATGCCTCCGATGAGGAAAACCCTGCTGTTACCGAGGAACTCCTCAGGTTGAAAAACTTATTTGAAACAGGCATGTTCAAAAGTGTGCAAGGACACCAATATCTCTGTGATATCCTGAGGAAGGCTCTCCTTCACAGGAATCCCAGGAATGAAGGTGTTGGATTTGAAAGAAAGATAAATCCTGATGGCACATATTGGGAGCCTGAGCAGTATCCTAAGACTGTTTGGGTTCTAGCGAAGGAGAAACCCATTGATATTGCTAACCTTTCAGGTTTCGATTGCAAAATGAACAAAGTCATTGTGGATGAATCACTTGATTCAGACTACAAACTCATGAAAGATGAACAGGGAAAAGTTTCAGCTGAGTATGTAGGTACTCCACCAAAGAATGGATTCTACAAGAGGCAGATATGGGTGCAGAAAGCACTTGTGGAAAAATTTCCTGCTAACCATTCTATGCAGGGAAAGCCTTCGGTACCACCGAATCATTTCTACTCTCTTGAGACGAGAAATGATCCTTTGGTGACCGA
The DNA here is from genome assembly GCA_950022295.1 of Bromus sterilis. NCBI lineage: Eukaryota > Viridiplantae > Streptophyta > Magnoliopsida > Poales > Poaceae > Bromus > Bromus sterilis. Next base: position 72,721,208 of record OX465595.1, read on the forward strand.
GTCAAATGTTCCGCAGAAGCAATACTATCGTACTGGTCGCCATACGTATCGTCCTCATAATAATCGTACTAAGATTGCATATGCTCATACTTATGCTAACCATTCGCAGAGGACTTACATTTATGGTGTGCTTGATGGTACACCGAAGCAATACACTCCTGTCCGATTTAATATTGCTTCGACCAGTGCTTCAAGGTCTTCTCAGTCACCTGCTCGTTTGTGGGTGGTTAAGAAGAACTAATTCTTCTGCAGGGCTATGTCTCCGGTGGATCCGAATGGGTCATGGATAGTGGTTGCACAAATCATATGACCGGAGACAAGGAGTTGTTCACCGAAGAAAAACTATCTCAATCTTCTCTGAAGTACATTACCTTCGGTGACAACAACAAAGGAAAAGTGTTAGGTTTGGGTAAGATTGCCATATCGAAGGATAAGCACATTGACAAGGTTATGCTAGTCCAATCACTTGGATATAATCTTATGTCTATTTCAAAGTTATGCGATATGGGTATGCTTGTTTTGTTTTCTGCTTCGCGTTGTGTTGTCTTTTCACAGGATGACTATTCGTTTATCTTCGAGGGTTACCGAAAGGGAGATCTTTACATTGTTGATTTTTCTTCGGGCCCTGCTGTTTCCACTTGCTTAATGGCAAAAGCTTCATCGGGTTGGTTATGGCATCGAAGACTTGGTCATGCAGGGATGAGAAATCTTCATAACCTAGTGAAGAAGAATCATGTTATTGGTCTTACCGAAGTAAAATTCGATAAGGATCGTCTCTGCAGTGCATGCGAAGCTGGTAAAATTACAAAGAAACATCATTCAGCGAAGACCATCATGTCTACCACTCGTCCTCTTGAATTGCTTCATATGGATCTTGTTGGTCCTCAAAATTATGCAAGTCTGGGAGGAAACAAATATGGTCTAGTTATTGTTGATGACTTCTCACGATATACCTGGGTTTTCTTTTTGGATGACAAGAGCAAAGTGGTTGAAATCTTCAAGTCATTCGCTAAGAGAGCTCAAACAGAATATGAATTATCTCTGAAGCATATCCGAAGTGAAAATGGAACTGAATTCAAGAACACAAATATCGAAGAATTTCTTGATGATCATGGTTTTACTCATGAGTTCTCTGCTGCTTATACACCTCAACAGAATGGTGTAGTTGAAAGGAAGAATAGAACTCTTATTGAGATGGCCAGAACTATGCTTGCTGAATACAAGACTCCTATTAGGTTCTGGGCGGAAGCAATCAATACTGCATGTCACATCATCAACAAGGTTTACCTTCACAAATTCTTGAAGAAAACTTCACATGAGCTTATCACTGGTAACAAACCAAATGTCTCATATCTTAGGGTATTTGGTGCTCCATGCTTTATTAGAGATATGAATCATAGCTCCAAATTTGCCCCTAAGGCACATGAAGGTTTTCTTTTAGGTTATGGCTCAAACTCTCACACTTACAGAGTCTATAACTCTCACTTTGGGAAAGTTATGGAAACTGTAAATGTAAGATTTGATGAAACTAATGGCTCTCAAAAGGAGCATTTGCCTCATGATCTAGATGAACCTCCACCTGATGAAGTGATTAGGTCTATGGCTATTGGTGAGATTCGCCCTGTCGAAGCTAATGAAAGTCAAGCTGTAAGGGATGATGATGGTCCAATGTTCCCACACATAGCCCGGGGCGCTGGAGATCACCATCCTGAAGCTAATGATGAACAGGACGAAGAAGGTCAAGGGAACGAAGGAAATGCTGAAGCTGAACCCGAAGCTGATGCAAATCCCGAAGCAGATGCTGAGCCTGAAGCAAATGATACTGCTTTATCACGAGTTCGAAGAAGAGTTGATGTGGATTCGATTCTCGAAGATATCAATCTACCAGGTCGTCCCACTACTCGATCTCGCACTCGCTTGGCTAACTTCTGTGGAAATTTTTCCTTTGTCTCTATGCTAGAGCCTTCAAAATATGATGAAGCCATGAAAGACCCTGATTGGTTATTGGCTATGATGGAAGAACTTCACCAGTTTGAAAGGAACAAAGTCTGGTCACTTGTTGAAAGGCCAGATCCCTCGAAGCACAACATTATTGGCACCAAGTGGATATTTCGCAACAAGCAAGATGAAGACGGTATTGTGGTAAGAAATAAGGCTAGATTGGTAGCACAAGGTTACACCCAAATCGAAGGGATTGACTTTGGTGAAACCTATGCTCCAGTAGCCCGTCTCGAATCCATTCGTGTCATGCTTGCCTTTGCTAACCACAAAAATATATTGCTATATCAAATGGATGTCAAGAGTGCTTTTCTAAATGGTGAAATCGAAGAAGAAGTGTATGTTATGCAGCCTCCAGGTTTTGAAGACTCGAAGAATCCTGATATGGTGTACAGGCTTCACAAAGCTTTGTATGGACTGAAGCAAGCACCTCGTGCTTGGTATGAAACACTGAAGGATTTCCTTCTGAAGAAAGGCTTCAAACCAGGAACAACTGACCCCACACTTTTCACTCGATCATATAACAATGATCTATTTGTGTGTCAGATATATGTAGATGATATTATTTTTGGCTGTACTAACTCTGAGATCAGCGAAGAATTTGCAAGGATGATGTCGAAGAAATACGAGATGTCAATGATGGGAGAATTGAAGTTTTTCCTTGGACTTCAGATTCGACAACAGAAGAATGGCACCTTTATTTCACAAGAGAAATACTTGAAGGATTGCCTAAAGAAGTTTGATCTTGCTGAATGCAAGACCATTAGGACTCCCATGCCTACTAATGGATTTCTTGATGCAGATGAGAAAGGGAAACCCTTCGACCAGAAAAAGTTTCGGTCTATGATAGGTTCACTCTTATACTTATGTGCATCTAGACCTGACATTATGCTATCAGTTTGTATTTGTGCTCGTTTTCAGGCAAATCCGAAGGAATCGCATCATATTGCTGTGAAGCGAATTCTTCGATATCTAGCACATACTCCTTCTTTGGGACTTTGGTATCCCAAAGGCACTCAGTTTGATTTGATTGGATATTCTGATTCAGACTGGGCTGGTGATAGGGTTGACAGGAAATCTACCTCAGGAACTTGTCATTTTCTTGGTAGATCTCTTGTGTGTTGGGCTTCAAAGAAACAAAATTGTGTCTCAATATCTACTGCTGAAGCTGAATACATTGCTGCTGGCTCATGCTGCACTCAAATACTTTGGCTTAAGCAGACGCTGAAAGATTATGGTATTCATATGAAGAAAATCCCTTTGCTTTGTGACAATGAGAGTGCCATCAAGATTGCACACAATCCTGTGCAACACTCTCGAACGAAGCATATTGATATTCGTCATCATTTTCTTCGAGATCATGTTCAGCGTGAAGACATTGAGATTAGCCATGTAAGAACAGAAGATCAATTGGCAGATATATTCACAAAGCCATTGGACGAGAAAAGGTTTTGTGCTTTGAGATGTGAGCTGAACATCTTAGACTCACACAATGTTCAGTAAGATCGAAACTATTCACTGTATATATTCACCTCCGGTGTGTTCTTTTTGTTTAGTTTCGCTTGAGTTTTTCTTCGCCCAAGGTTAGCTTCGCTTGCCATTTGCTTTTTGTTCTGTGTTTAGGTTGCTTTATTTATTCGTTTTTTTTGTCCCCTATGCTTATCACTTTTAGCTTCGTTGTTGTTCTTCGAAGTGATAAGTTTCGGACCCTACCCCCTCCATTCTGCTTCGCTTCCAATCTTTTCGATCTCGAATGTTAAGCACAATTGAAACGGAAAGCATATTGCTTCGAACGTCCTTGAGTTCCGAAGCAAATGCTCCCAACTTTTATCGAAGTTCTTGCTCTCGGTCAAGACTAATTCTTCGGCCGTTGAGTCCCCGTCTTTTTCGGATCGATGAGCTTCGCTCGCGATACGCCACCACATCTGAGCCGTTGAATCGGAAGAGTCAGTTGCTGAGAACCGTTCGATGTGATCTGGTAACCGCTCCAGATCGTGCCTATTTAAAGTGTTCCCCCCATCGAAACCGTTCCCACTCATTCATTCGCCCCGACTCCTCTGTCTTCCTCCTCGAGCGTCCGCAGAGCTCTTCGTCCTCGTCGTCGCCGTCGCCGCTTCACTGCCGGAACGCCGCCACCGTGGACCTTCTCCGTCGACGCAGAGCATCTCTCCGCCCTCCGTCGCCGTAGCTGCCGTGCGTCACCAAGTTAGGGTACGCATTGCCCTCGGATCCTATCTGTCTCTCCGTGTTCTTCATCTAGGGTTTGGATCTGAGTTTGTTAGGATTTTGTTTTCTGTTCTAGGGCTGTTTGATCCTTGCTGATCCTTACATCTTGGGAAAGTTGTTCTTAGCATCAAAGCTATCCCATCTTCTCAGGTCAGTGGAAAAGATTCGGTTCGTTCTCTGCTCTGGATTGCGTTAGGTCTCGTTTTTCGACTTGTTCTAGCCAAATTCATACAGAGAAGTTGCAACCAATCTAAGATTGATCTGGGCTCCTATCAAAATTGATTTTGTTTTGGTCGAAACTATTGCCTGTGCTTATTCATTCCTTTTCTTTGTTTCCCTCTTGTCTATGATTCCATTCACAGGATGTCTGACGAAGAGGCTGCCATAGGAAATGAGTCCCCTATTGTTGATGGACTTGAGAATTTTCCAGAGCCACCGAAGCAGAAAGGCAAGGGAGGCAAAACGAAGGAAGTCAATAATGCCAGAGGAATTCCCGAAGCTATTCGCATCAGAATGGGATATGACACTCCTCCGGAAGAAACAGATCATGATAGGAAGATGAGATTGCAAAGGATTCGAAGGTACTGGGCTGTCAGGTGGTACAAGTACAAAAGTATCCCATCTTGGAAGTGGGCGATGCAATTCGCATTTAGTCCACCTTACAGGTACACCACAGTCATGTGTTCGCAGTACACCGCAGCCAACAGATCGAAGTACTACCCGAAGCCTCCGGCTGTTCCTCACCCTAACTCACTCAAAACACCTGATGATTATCCTGAAGAGCAAGAAAGACTTGCCATTTTGGCTGAGAAGAAGAGAATCCGCGAGGAGAAGAAAGAAAAAGCTCTTGCAGCTGCTGGACTTGATGATGCTGAACCATCGAAGCCTAAGAAGAGGCGAAAGCTTCGGAAGCTTAGTAATTCGCCACCTCCTGCTTCAGATGAGGAGGCAGAACACGAAGCCGATGACGAAGCTGAACCAGGTGCTCATCTCGAAGACTCCATTGAAGAAGATCCAGCTGATGAAGCTGATGATGAGTCAGAACACTCACCCATTCCCCCTAGTCCCAAGAAGATGCTATTTAAGAAGCCTCTGAAGAAGAAGGCTGGAGCGAAGCCGACTACTCCCAAAGGCGTTAAGTTCCAAGAACCTTCAGAACCTCCTGCTCCAAAGAGGAACATTGACTTGATGAACCTGGTGGTCGAGGCACCCTTGTCGTCTAAGCCTCCCCGCCGTCCTGTTCCATCCGAGCAGAGGACCAAGGAACGGCATGACCCGAAGGCAAAGCCTGTTGCTAAGCCGGCTGCTGTGCCCGAAGCCAAAGCTCAAGAGCCTGTTAAAGCTTCGAAGCCAAAGACAACTGTGGCTAAGCCTGGTCAGACGTTTGCCCAGGTTGGCACGAAGAAATTGTCTGAAGTTGAATTGAGGAAAAGAGACCTCATCGAAGCTGAACGCCTGCATGCCGAAGCTCAAGCCAAAGCTAAGGCTGAGAGAGAAGCAAAAGAGAAAGAGAAAGCTGATCGAGAAGCAGCTGATCTAGAGAAGCAAAGGAAGGAGCTGGCAGAGGCGAACCAGCAAGCTGAAGCGAAGCGCAAGCTAGCTGAAGCTAAAGCTCAAGAGGCTAAGGCAGCCGCCGAAGCCAAACAACTTGCTGATGCTGAAGCCAAACGCAAAGCTCAGCTCGATATTCTTCGCACGAAGAAGGCAGAGAAAGCTGCCAGGGCTGCTCAAAAGGAAGCCGCTGTGGACATGGCGCTGAAGGAAATTCCCCCGAAGCCAGTCGCACCTCCTATCCCCGAAGCCCAAGCTGAAGCTGAACACAGTGAGCACAACTTTCCAGATGCTAGGGAAGGCGAACTGTGGGACTGTCTGGGTCTATGCCAGACATATTTCAAGCTTGCTGAAGCCATTCATCCTCACACTGTGGATATTGGAGATACATATATCTCACCCAATCTTTCAGCAATGGTCGAAACTTTGTACAATCAGCTGAGAGATCTGCATTCAAGGGACAGATCTGAAACTGCAAAGATCCTGAAATTTCAGAAGAAAGCAGATGAAGAATCTGATGAGGATTTCAAGAGCGAAGCAACTGCTGCTTCGAAGAAAATTGCTGCTGTAAATGAGCAAACCAAGCAGAATCTTCAAAATTTTCAAGGCAAGCGGAAATCCGCTATCGAAGAATGCTGCAAATCGCATAATGCTTCGGTCATGGCGCTTGACTCCAAGAAGCGCGAAGCCATGATCCAACAATTAGCTTCGCCTCTTCCAAAGCTGCAACCTAGGAAGAGACGACTGCTTGCTGACACCGAAGAAGTTGATGAAGTCAGCTCCCACCCAGCCAAGAAAGCACCAAGAAAGGCATCGCCCCCACGATGCAAAATAATCAATCTTGGCAAACCTTCATCGAAGCCATCCGCCCCCGAAGTTGCTCCACCTCCACCTCAACCCGAAGCCAATCCACCCCGTGTTCAAACTCCACCTCCACCTCAACCTGCTCCACAACCGTCCGCTCAAGACAATTTTGCTCCACAACCATCTCCACCCCGTCAAGCCACTCCTGACAAAGATTACTCTTCAGCTCACTCTGCTGAGGAGTCCGAAGAAAAAGAAGAAGAAGCCCAAGTGCAAGCTGGACGTGCCGAAGCTGATGTCGAAGCAGAGGCCGAAGCCAATGAGTTGGCAATCGTCACTCAACCGCCGAGGCGAATCGCAGATGCCCGAAGGCATTGTATTCCTGCTCAAGACACCCAGTTGGGCTCACTCTACCCCAGAGAGACTTTTCCCATTTTCATGGGAGAAGGAACTTCTTCAAGGCACGGTCCTGAGTTCGATATTGAAGTTCATCGCAAGAAGCTTAGATTCTTTGGCACTAGTCCATATGATTCACCAAGAACAGCAGATGACCTTCGTTTCTGGACAGCAGAACAACAAATCCTATACACGAAGCTTTACTGCCAGAAAGGAATTCTGTTCAGGCACAAGTACTTGGATTTGCATAGTCTAAATGCCGCAACATGCTTCCAGAACATAGTTGAAACCATTGAATCTCAGAATCTCACAGGATTATTTGCAATGGAAACTCCATTCAACTCCGAGCTAGTGAAGCAATTCTATGCTACTCTGTATGTCTCTGGAACCCCAGAAGACACTAGCACTTGGATTCTTGAATGGATGATTCAAGGGAAGGTGTTCAGGATGTACTCCGAAGAATTCATGGAAATTGTGAACATTCCAAGACACACTGGCAAACTTGCAAAGGTTCACATGTTACCGGATCCAACCAAAGCTGAATTCGCATCTTTACTGGATCCCGAAGTCACTGGAGATCACATGCCAGAAAACATTCGCCCGAAGCATCTGGTGTTCAATTCCAAGACATGGTTCTATATCTTGTCAAACTCACTGATGCCTCTTAGTACAGCGAATGAAGAATCAAACATACATTATCCAACTCGTCATGCTCTTATGAAGCTCACCCATGGACTTGTGTTTGACTTCGAAGACTGTTTTCTTCGCTACATGGTACAAGCTGCAGAAGTGGTCAATCAACTGAAGCCGTATGCTCCTTGGCTGCAAGCTATTTGCAACCATGGACGCAGTGAAGAATTCATAGCGAAGCATCACCCGAAGCTGTTCTGTCCTCCGGTCCCCGATACTATGAACATCTTCAGGCGGCCAAATGACCCCTTTGCAACATATGTAGGAGTCAGACAGCATATCAATGAGCGCAATATGTCGAAGCGATATCAGAAGGAAGTGTATCACTTCGAGGTTGCCATTCGGAATACTCAGTTGCTAGAAAATTTCATCGAAGGCAATCAACGACAGATGCAACATCTATCAGATGAGATTAATCGAGTCGGAAACATTGCTATGAACAACAACCAATACCTGAAGGTATTGAAGCGTCATTCTTGGAAAGGACTCAGAAAGTTCAACTCAGTGAAGAAATTGCAAGCTGACCGTATATTCAAGGAATATCCTCACTTACAGCGAAACTTTTCAAGGAATGATTCTGTTGAACGCCCCAACCCCAAGATCCCCCCGCTGGAAAAGATCGAAGAAGTCTTATTCGTCAACCATGCAGAACAGATTCGCCCAGACACATTCTCTGATGAAGACTCCCACACTTCGAAGCATGAAGACGATCCCCTCGACGACAGCGATCTTGAATTGCTTCAAGCGCCGATCGACTTCGACGAGGACGACTCACCAGTTTCGACCGAAGGCGATACTTTAGGAGATGAATCTTCGTCAGGCGAAGAAGTTCCGCAGGGTCCCAGGGGTGCAGCTAACGCGTAAATGCTCTCGATCTGCCTCTCAACCTTTTGTCCAATTCTTGACAAAAAGGGGGAGAAAGTAGCATCGATTGAGTTTAGATTCGCTGCGGGGTTTAGGGTTTTGATTCGATTCGATTTTGCGTGTGTTAAGATTCGACAAACTTTCTATTTACTTCGATTGGGTTGTATCTTAACGTTTAACTTTGACTGTGAACTATGCTTATCTTATATGTTAATAACCCCGTGCTTGCGAGTTGCTCTTCTATACTTTATCTTGCAGGTGGTTATTTTCCTTAAGTTTACAGGTCTTTGGATGATTGCATATTCTTCAAGACAAATCATTTCAGTATGCAATTGATTCGCTAGGATATGTGTTAGGCTTCCCACTAATGATATTCTTCGACAAGCATTCACTTCGATTATAAATCTTCGATGCTTGCATTCAGGGGGAGTCATAAGCTTCATAACTTAGAGTTTGCTCTCAACTCAAATTCAAATTCCATATCTTTCTATCGATGCCTGTTTTGTCAACAATAGTCCAAAAAGGGGGAGATTGTAAGAACAAAGTTATATCCCTCATGAGTTTTGGATATTGTTGGTCAAAACAGTAGAGGAACTAACAAGTTTTCTAGTGTGAAACAGATGGTTAGGTTCCTGAAGTTATAGGTAGGTGATAAAGCTTCAACGAAGATTTACTCAGTTACCGAAGCATATCCTCTGGAGCGAAGCACATCACGGATGTCGACCCCTAAAAAGATAAGGAATCCTGAAGCACATCCTATCGAAGAAGTTGATCAAGATGGCGCAAGACTTAGTTGTTTTTGCGTAGTTCTTTTTACTTCTTTGAGTCATAGGAAAAACCGTACTATCAAGAGGGGTATAGCAAATGTACTCCGAAGGTTTTGATGAAAAGACTCAGATCAAATCGAAACCAATGAGAAACCTGAACCGAAGAAATCTCATGTGAGCTAGGTAATGCTTCACCAGCGAAGACTTTGTTCTTTCGGCTTCTGAAGCAGAACCAAGTCCGTGAGTCAGCTTTACTTGGACCGCAAGTAAAGTTGCGCATTGATTGGAAATATGACCGTTGGGGACAGGTGTCAAGCTGTCACATCGGGTCACTTCAGTCATTTCGCACCTTGGGATTGCTGCCTATAAATACCCCACCCCCGCCCTCATTGGCTGGGTGGCTGCTCCACGTTTGAATTCCTGCAGAGGAAAGAGAGAGAGCAACCCCACCGAAGCACATCACAAACCCATCCACCGAAGCATAAGTCCTATTGATCTGAGTTGAATCATTATGACTTAGGAAGAAGTTTGCTAGCCTTTTTATCTTGGAGAACTGCAATTCTCCTAGACGGTTAGAGAGTTGTTCTTCAGAGTGCGAAGAGTTATTGTCGCCTCGAAGTCCAGTTTGTCAAAGGTTTCGGTGATTTCCTCAATAATCAACCAAGAGTGAAGAACTGACCAAGCTCAAGGAGTTTGGTGCAGTGGAGATATGGACGGAGAGAGGTTAGCTCCTGTGTTCAATCACAAGTCCCTCCAACCAGACGTAGCACTTTGCAGAGTGTGAACTGGTCGAACAAACATCGCCGAGTCAAGAGTTCGTTTTACTTTCCGCACTTACATTCTGTTTGTCAATTGCTTCAGAGTTCTGCTTCGATGCAATTGAGTCGATACTTTTGATTCGCTATGTTCTGCTTCGATCAAGTTCTGCTTCATTGTTTACCCTTCTGTTGAATAGTTTCGATTGCTGTGTTAGGCTTCACTTCAAAGTTTCATGCAAAATTTTGAAGTGATCATTCACCCCCTCCCCCTCTGATCACATACTTGGTCTACCAGGCTGCCTGAGGAAGACGACAGCCCGGGAGGTGGGCTGGGCCGGCTGGGGAACTAGTTGGGCCGAAAGCGCGGTAAGTACTTTTTTTCTTTTCTTTTCTGTTTTCTTTTCTGACATTTGTTTTGTCTTAGCTAAATAAATAGCTAGGCATTTTAGTAAATGCTGAAAAAATTTATATGGCTTCATAACAATATAGACTAGCCACTTATAAAGTTTCAACATTTTTAAAATTCGAATAATTTGAATCTTAACTCAAATAGGGTTATTTTATTAATTCCAAGGCACTGTTTGAATATTTGAAAAATCTATGAGCATGGGATGGGTCCCACATCACTTGATATGTGATCACACTCATTTATAAGACTTTTCAAAAATCTAACAAGAATTTTTGTAGAAGATTTTTATCTGGCCTTTTGAATTAAATCATCTGGGGGGGTTCCTTCTCCCATTTTGCTTTTGATTTTGATTTCAAAGATTTCTTTTGAACTTTTGACATGATGCAAGAGTACTGACTAACCCTAGCACGTTACCTAACAGAGGGTTCTGACATAATTCAACAAAATTATTCAAGTGTAAAGCAGCATCATCTCCAGCACCAGGGAATTGATCTCTCATAAAAAGGTTTAGCAAAGCATGTTTAATTTCATAAGAGGTAGCTGAAGTAGTAGGTGTGGCAATGGGAGTGCAGATAAAGTCTTGGTTGTTATGACTAGTGAATCACACAACTTGGTGTTTTCAGTGGAACCCATAGTAGCACCAAGTGTGGCAGATTTTTTTGTAAATTTTGATAAAAGACACAAAGATAAAAACTGAAAGATAAACTAACAAGACTAAAAAATAAAGGTAAAGGGTAGTGTGCAACTCCCCTATCTTAGCACTCGGAGTACCCGGCAACGGCAACAGAAAACTTGCTTGATGGCTTCTCGCCCTTCGTTGGTTACCCCAAGTGGAAGGTTTGAGATGTAGTGCAGCAACAGTTTTCCCTCGGTGAAGATACCAAGGTTTGTCTCCAGTAGGACTCCAGAGATGATAAGTAGGTGTCAGCGGCGCAACTGACGTGGACCTGCACACAGACACATATAACTTTGTTCCCAACAAAGTTCAGAGAGGTTGTCAATCTCTCCGGTCTTGTTGTTCACAAAGGATAAAACGCAAGGGATAATGATAGCAAGTAAAAGCAGTAAAGTAAATATAACTTGGAAATAATAATGAGGATATGGACCGGGATACGTGATGTTCAATAGTGATGTCTCTCTCCCAAAAGACGATCGAACTGCTATGCGAGGTAAACAAATTACAGAAGGGAAATTGACAGGATTATGAACGCACCGCAATGCTAACGATGCTACAAAAGAAACGAAGAGGCTCAAAAGCACGGGCATTACGCCAAAATAAGTAGACCGAAATCCATCTGCATCTACTACTAATCATCCACCTTGAGATATCTATCCAGAACATCTCGCTAGTATTAAGTTGCGAGCCCCACCCAAAGTGTAAACCCAAAGCAACAGACAACTGCATTAAAAATAACTTTGCGTAAAGTAAACAATCCTTGTAACCGCGGTTACAAGCACCGTTGTTTTCCCCCTTGTGGCAACAGAACATCCCCTAGTCTCATGTTTCTGTCACTCAAGCGTGTCATCGGGGGGCATGAACCCACAATCTAGCACAACGTTCCCTCTTGGAGTCACTACGTACTACTTGGCCAAAGCAATAAACAGCAACGGAGAACATGCAAGAATTACTTAGGAAGAAAAATATAAGAGATAAAAACCAAATATATTACTCTATCACAATCTGAACATAATCTCATAATCCATCACATCCCTCCAAACTAAGTATAGCAACACCAGAAATATTACAAAGGTTCCTCGATCATGTAGGGCAGCTCACGAGGTCTAAACAATGAATATCAAAGAGGGGAGGAGAACATCATATAGCTACTGATCACGGACCCATGGGCCAAGGAAAACTACTCAGGAGACATCCGGGGAGCATCCATGGTGGAGAGGAGACTCCCGGAGGTCAATCCTCCCTCCGGCAGGGTGCCGGGAAGAGGTCTTCTGGTGCTCCCGATCTTCGGAAGAGCGGCGGCGGCGGAACAGAGGCGAGTTTGCGGAATAGGGTCCCTCTTCTGGAGTTTTCCCGTGACGGAGAATAAATAGGCGAAGGGGGCAGCCAGAGGTGGACCAGGGCCCCCAGGCGCCCCCCTGGCGCGGCCAGGGGTGGGGCCGCGCCGGTTGGCCGCCTGGGGCCCCCTGGCTCCCCTCTGGGCCCTCCCGGGATCTTCTCGAAGCTTCCTGTACGCTGATTTTTCCTGTATTTTTCCCGGAATTTTTCTGGCACTTTTTATATGGGGGAAAACTGAAATAGAATAACAGCAGAAAATAGGAACTGGAACTGGGGTGCACTGAGTTAATAGGTTAGTCCAAATATGATCAAAATTGTATGAAAGTGTATCTAGATCATAGCAATATCACACAAAACATGCATGGAGCAAGCAGAAATTATAGATACGTTTTGGACGTATCAGCACCGTGCAGGAGCGTGCAAGGGTGAGGGACCTAGACCCCTTGGCGCATAGGATATAGTCCGGCGGATGGCCTCTCTACTGAGCCTAGGATGGGCTGCGATGTGTCGGATTGCCTCAGTGGGGCATTCCCTGACAAGGTGTACGCCAGCCTGGAGATCCGAGCGTGCAGGATGAACAATAGTGCACCCCTGCGGGGAGTTTAATCTATTCGAATAGCCGTGTCCACGGTAACAGGACGCTTAATGCTGAAGCTAGATATTACCACTACAAACTACTACTATTAAACTATATGGTTCCGGGTTTTCTTCCTCGCAGGGAAGTCGAGGAGGGGAACTCGGAGGCATTATTATTATTAATCATTACAACTTATATTATACAATGCTGCAGGAACTTCTGCTGCATTGTTATTACATTCATGCTTTTGAACTGTTGGTTGTTTCTCTTCTCATGCTGCAAGACTCGTCAGAAGATGCTAGTCTTCGATAGGCCTAGCTTCTTACCCTTATTCTGATTTCTATCTTGCAGTACACTATATACAGCCTCCCCTTTCCATTTGATACAAATGCATAAATGCTTAGTAGCGGACGTAAGACTCGCGGGTATACTAGATACTCACCCTTGCTTTATTTCCCCCTTTATGTTTTGCCTGATCGGCCGCTGCAGTCGACGTTGGAGCCCAGGAGCAGGAGTACCCCGGAGGCGCCTACTAATACGTCGAGACCCCCGCTGACCAGGACCAGGAGTAGTTTCGGAGGCTCCCAGGAAGGAGGCCTCGCCTTTTCGATCTATATCTCTGATCTTATTTGTGCTAGCCTTCTTAAGGCAAAACTTGACTAACTATGTCTTTACTCAGATATTGTGGTTTGCATAACTTATGTATTCGGGTCCGCGCGACCCCCCCCCCTTTTATTGTAACTTATTGGTTTATCCTTTTGTGTTTAGTGTTGTTCTGTGATATTATCACCGTGGCACCCTAATCTCAGCCGTGTACCCTGCGTGTATGATTACTATACATGGATTGATTTTAGGGGCGTCACAAGTTGGTATCAGATCCGACTGCCTATAGGAAGCCACCCAACCACTACCTAGTCAAAGTTGAGTCTAGACTTTGAAAAACTATTTTGCTAACTTAATGTTTGGATTACGGGCCACATCGATGTCACTACGTGTGATATCTATGGTATTAGGATCCTTTTCTCCTTACCTATGCTCTGGGAATCTGCTCTCTTATCCTTGCTGGTAAGTTTTACTAACTCTGACATTAGGATCACGTTCTCTTGATTCCACCGAGCGTTCTGGTGTGTACCCCGTTGATTGAGTCGTGTCGCAGGAGTTCTAACCCAGGTCCTGGACCGCGGATCCCATTCTCATTCTGGGCAGGCCGCGCAATCTCTGGCACAATCTCTTGTGGCCAACAGTTTTCCTTAATTTCTACGATGTTACGCTGCCCGATTTTCCAGTTGACTCTATGTGTGGATGTGTATGTCTTATATGACTACTCCTATATATCCGCGCCTCCTCTTTCTTGTCGCTTTACCTCTTACTCGTTTCCGGTATCTCGTTAAAATTATCATCGCTGAAATACCCCTGTTAAATTTTAGCAGGATGGTTGGTCGTGGTGGTCGTGGTCGTGGTCGTGGTGCCAACGATCCACCTCCACCGCCAGACTACATGGCTGCGATGATGCAGCAGTTTCAGATGAACCAAGTGCTTATGCAAGGAGTCATAGATCAGATCCAGAACCAGAATCAGAACCAGAACCAGCACCAGAACCAACCATCTGTGGTTACTCAGCGGGATTTCATGCGTCTCAATCCCCCTCTCTTCCACCAACCTGAACAGTCTCTGGATGCCGATGATTGGCTTCGTGACATCACTCGTCAGCTGGAGTTCGCTAATGTCAGCGCTACTGATTACGTCAACTTCGCTTCCTATTTCTTGCGTGGCCCCGCTGCTCAGTGGTGGGACACCTACAAGGGCTCGCTAGCTGAAGGGACTATTGTCACTTGGAATGAATTCAAGACTACCTTCCTGTTGGATATGTGCCCTAGAGAAAAATCAATAAAGATATTTGTCACATATCCGTTTTGTTCATAATACGTTTTATACTGTGCTATAACTGTATTACTTGGAAATACAAATACGGGTGTAGTATAAAACATGGTCCGTAGTTTAAACTCGGGTAAACTATCTCATTGGGCAATTCATTGACCAAGCTTTCCTGATCATGGCGACACTTAAGTTTTATTGTTCAAAATAAGGTTTAATTGTTTTAATAATTTTTTATTATTTTATTATCTGAATTAAATATTTAAAACATATTAAATAAATTAAAAAATGGGAAAAGGCTAAATGGGCCCATGGGGCCCATTAAGGGAGGAGGGGGACTCCCCCCTTGGGCTTGGCGCCAAGGGTGGGGCCCACTCCCCCCTTGGCCGGCGCACTCCCCCCCCCTTGGGAGTTTAGTCCCACATGGGGGAGGGGAGGAGGATAGCACCCCCCCTTGGCCTATATAAGGAGGGGTAGCCCCCCCCTTTTTCCAACACACCAATATCTCCTTCTTCCTCCTTCTCCTTCCCGGAAGTGGACTCCCCTCGTTTGGAGTCTGTACCTGGATTGGAGTTCTCCACCATAAGGCAGGCGTCGTTCTACTGGAGTCGGGATCCGTAGCCGTCTTTCTTCCGATGCTCGCCTGGTTCGGGGCCCGGGAGGAACATCGATTGTACCGTACGTGTATAATCTCTTCGAGGCACTACACCTGTGGTGCTACTTCGTCGCTGGAGGTTTACCGGGAGTCATCCTCGCCGGTGGTGGTCTTCTACACGACAGGGAGGTCATTGTTCCGAGTCTACGCCAACCACGTTCGCAAGAACGTTTCCCTCTTTCGGTCTTCAAAGGTATGGACACCGATTCCCTCCGTTACTTTACATCGCCATAGCATAGATCTTGGGTTCGGGTACCGTAGGTATGAAAAATTTGTGTTTTCTGCCCCGTATCCCAACAGTGGTATCATGAGCTAGCTATGCGTAGATGTATTGTACGGGTAGAACACATCTAGGATGTGGGCATCGAATCTTCATTCGTTACCCTCCCACGTGTACTCATTTAGCATTGCGGCAATGTTTGAGGAAGCGGCCCCCGACCGACCTTACGCGTTTACGCGAGACTGGTTCCACGCTTGAAATATGGCTTGTACCATATAAAGTGGCTGGGGGGTGTCTGTCTCTCTGCATTAGCGATGCGAAGATGTTTGCAACGGAGGGCCCCGACAGGGGTGTAATAGAGACGGATGGGAGACGGTGTTGTGGCATGTCTTTCGCATGATAGAAACGGTTCTCTCTCTCGAAACCCCTAGCAGCCACGTAAAACTTGCACAAGCTAAAGTAGAAAGGTGTTTAACTTTTGCTTTGCATGAAGGGGGATCATAGGTTGTATGATTTACAATTTTACTTCCTGTTTTATGCTAGTATGCTAGATATATCGACGGTAGCATGAAACAGGACAATCTCTCACAATACCAAAATTGTGTTCTCCCTTGGTGGGCACCGCTGTCACAACCCCAATTTAGGCAAGTGCTAGGGTTGAGTTTCCTTGCATCATGAGAAGAAATTTTCAAAAGAAAATGGAATTAGGGTTAAAGAAAAACCCTAAAAGAATTTAATAAAATAGCAAGATAAAAAGTTTTTCCAAAAATCCTCCAAACATTTTTGAAAAGTCTTACTTTTGGGTATGATCATTTAAAAAATGATTTGGAGTCAAACCCATGCCCTAGGATTTTTCAAAAATTGAAACAGGAGCTCGGAAAATCAAATTAAACCATATTTGCATTGGATTCAAATAATTTGAATTCCAAAAATCTCCAAAACTTTGGTGTGGCTATATAAATGTCCCCTAAGTTTTTATAAACTAATTGGAGATTTTTATAAAATGTTTTGTTATATAAACAAAACAGAACAAAGAAAATAACAAAAAGGAAAATAAGCAAAAGAATAAAAGTCAGAGACTTACCCCTCCCTTACTTCTCGGCCCACTGGCCCATCTACTCCAAAAGGCAGCCCAGCCCGCCAGGGGCAGGGTTGTCTTCAACCTCTGCCTCCTGGCAGAGGCGTGGCGCGCTTGACGCCGTGGCTCGCCACGTCCTGCTTGCCTCGAGAGGCCCCTCACCTCTACACGTCGCCAAGAGAACCCCCTGGAAGCCCCCTCTCTTTTCCCTCTCTCTCCCGGTCGATCCCCCTTCGAGAACTCGCCGTTCCCGTGCAGCCCGAAGCTCGCCGTCGGCCACCCCACCGCGCAGCCGTGGCGACCGAGCCCCTCCGCCCTCGCCATGATGTCCAGCTTGAAGCCCGACGTCGACTCCGTCTAGCCAAGCGCCTAATTGAAGCTCTCGACTCCAGCAACTGACGCCAGCGCCACCGGAATCCACCACGGTCGTCGTTACCTCCCCGTCAAATTCTCCGTCTCCGGCTCCTCCCTGACCCCGGCGACCATGCCAACGTACTCCTGGTGAGGCCCCGATCTTTTCCCCTCTATCCCCGACTCCTCCCATGCCCTGTACTGTTTTTCCGACGAGCTCAGTGAGCCGGCCGCCGCGCGTCGATGTCAACGGCGATGTTCCGGCCGTCCCCGAGATCCCCACCTTGTCCTGGGTGACGCGCGCAAGCAAGGGGAACCCCCTGGTGGTCTTCCCGTTCGTTTTGGCGCACTGGAACGCCAACCAGAGCGACTCCGGCGAGGTTCCAGTCGCCGGCGGCAACTCACCGGCCAGGCTTGGGTTAGCTTAACCTAAACCGCCCTAACCCCCTCTAATCCCTCACTAACGGTGGGCCCCTGGCCCCCTAATCACACTGTTAGTTTAAAACTAACCAGGTTTCAACCCAGAGTGGATGACACGAGGGCCCCACTGGCCAGAAGCCCCCCCCCCACGTCATGCTGATGTCAGCATGACGCCATAAATGAATTTCCAGTTAATTAATAAATCAGAAAAATTCCAAAAAATACTATAAACTTTGGAAATTCATAATTAATTCATCCTAACTCCAAATATAACAAATAATATATGAAAAATGATCAGGAAAAATTATCTATCCAAATATGTAACTTTCAACTTTGTTTGAGTTGATTTTAAAATGGGACCAGTAGCATATGTCATTTGAATTATTTGGAATTAATTCAAATTCAAATCAAATGATTTTGCAACTTGGACCATGGAATTATGCTATAATTCAACCACACATCAGAGGCATATCTTATACAATTGAAGATGATTCAAAATGATCAAACCATGTCACATGTAACTTGGTTAAATTTGAATTCAAATTGGAGTTTGAATTTGCATTTCAAATGCAATATACTCCTTTTAAATGGAATGCTCAACACATCAGTACCTTGAACATCACCATTACAATCTTATTCATGTGATTGTGCATTGTACATTATGTTGATCCTATGATTGTCATGTTGCTGATAGAAGTGGAGCCGGAATCCGAGATCACCCCCTTCGTTGAAGACCTCGTGACCGAACCTCGTCAGCAAGGCAAGCAAACCCCCATTGATCATGTCGATAAAATCCCACTTCCCTCTCATGTCTCGCTTATGCATTGTTTAGGAGGATCACCATGCTACGTTTCTACCGCATAGATGAACCCATTCCTTTGCATGACCTATCATCTTGTCACAGTAGTAAGCAAACCACAATCCTAGGAGATGTAGGAGTTGATTGATATCATGTGACCCCTGCAACTGTTACTGCTTATTGCATGCTTAGTGGTACCATGAGGTTGCTTATGATGTGAGTCGGGATGATGATAAACATGGTGTTGATGAAAGTGAAACGTGCTGGTGAATCCACCCTAATACAAGGTGAACGATGAGAGGCTGTGTAGGAGTACACAGTGGGTTGTCTCGTTGACCACCGCCTTAAGCACCGAGTTCTTGTGTGGTGATCCAAGATGAAGAGTACAACCACACATTGGGCTCACTGACCCCTCTCGGCTTACTAACTCATCCCCTTCGATGTCCATATGTCGCAGTAGTTTGGATTTCTGTAGGTATTGTGGCCTGGTAGCCAAGTGAGAGAACGGCTCATCCGAGACCGGCTTTCGCACCACGCACACATCGTCTGGGTCCACTTCGGTAACCCGGCCGGGTTCACGATAGTGGAAGACAACCCACATAGGCGGCTTTCATGGACTAGATCGGCTATGAGTTAACGGTTGTGGTGGCATCCTCGCTGTCATCTCTTGAATGGTGACACGCAAAAGGCGGTAACTGATGGCACGTGTGTGTAGCGGTACACCCCTGCAGGGTTAACAAAACTATTCGAATAGCCGCGTCCGCGGTTAAGGACTGCTTGGAAAGCTTAGCTTGATTATTAGATAACTTGAACTGGATACTTCTAAAACACACCAAGATAAGTGTGAGTGCTATGGTGTGCTTCTCGTGGGGAAGTCGAGGAAGTAAGCACAGTGGTGTAATTGGTTGAAGAGATATAGTGGACTCGTGTACGCTTCTTACCTCAAGTCTGGTACTCGTAGTTCAGGACTAGCCAAGTCAAAGTTGGCACTTCTGCAAGTGAACCCCACCTCCCTTTACCTTGATACATATGCATGAGTAGTATAGCTCCTATGTAAGTCTTGCTGAGTACGATTTTGTACTCACGTTTGCTTAATCTATGTTTTAGATGAAACCACCAACCCCCGATGGTGGCTTCTAACCGAAGCTCGAAGAATGAAGACTCAGACCAAGACCAAGCTAGTGTAGTCCCAGTCAGACGACTGGTTTCCTCGTGGAGGGCTTGTTTTTAGATAAGGCTTCTCTAAGCCATTTGTTAAACTTGTCTGTACTCAGACCTACTCTACTTCCGTTTGTCTGTTGTAATGTTGGATCACATGCTTGTGATCTCTGTGTGCACTCTGTAAGAGTTATTAATAAAGATGTATACTTTGTAGAGAATTGCAATGATACCTACTGTTCATACAAGGCATGTGTGTTGCGTGTATGTTTATAACATGCATGTCTTAGTATGGGTTTTCGAGACCTTAGTTGTGATCTGGCTGGCGGTCGTTTATACACCAAGTGGCCCTTAGATGTGTGCAGCTTGGGGCATCGCGATGCGATTGTTCGAGACTCTGTCTCGTGCACACTTTGATGTATGATCGAGCCCGCCCTAGACCCCGACTAAGTGATCGGGCTGGAGTAAGTCTATGTAAGGGTTATAATACAATCGATAGTATGGTTGAGGCGACTTGTCTATGAGTATGGGAGTTCATCACCCATATCATTTAGACTTGTGTGCGGACGATGAGGACCCATTTCAGTTGATCATCCGGCCTGGATGGGATGCCCCTCACGTTCGATGCTTTCCGAGAACGTTCTGTGCTTGGCCTTGTCTGCTTAGACAAGTGGGTACGGTTCTCGGCTCTCCATATGATTGTGTCGTAGCGAGGCTTGCATACGCTAACCCCGGGTCCCGACAACCGCCTGGAAGGTTCTCCCATATGGCTTGATGCTCCGTACATACCGGAGTTGTCCTACATATTAAATGGAGTTCGCATGAGGTTGGGTTCAGCAAGCCTGGCATATGCAGATATGGCCTTGCTGAACAGGTAACATCAAGGTTCGATTGGCAGGCTTGATGTATGTAGATGCGGGCCTGGAACACAGGAGACTGAAAGGTCGAGCACGAGTCACATGCCTGATGTGATTGGCTTAGAGGCCTACCTGGTTCGCATACTGATGGCCGTGACGATCGGGGGAGGTATGGGGGCTAGGATTGTGTAATCACTTAATTAAATTGAGAGGTGTTTATCTAAGTGGGAGCTTTCTAGAATTTTGAGATTAAATTGAAACTCCACATTATGAACAAAAGTATAAATATGTATCCTTGTGAATCAACCTTGTATATGGCAGCACCTCGCCCCTCGTTCAACTTAGGATCATTCCTAGAGAAAGATAAGCTAAAAACAGATGGGACAAACTTCACCAACTGGTTCCGCACCCTGAGGATTCTCCTCGTTCCCCTCAAGATGGCATACGTACTAGAGGACGCGTTAGGTGACGCACCAGCAGATGATGCCAGTCAGGACAAGAATATTGTCTATCTCTCCAAGACTGATGATTACAACCTTGTCCAGAGTGGCATGCTCTACTCCATGGAGGCTGAGCTGCAGAAACGCTTTGAGAGGATGGGTGCATATGAGATTATCACCGACCTCAAGGCAGTCTTCGCACCTCAAGCCAGGGCTGAATGGTACGAGGCTTCTGAAGCCTTCTTCTCAGCAAAGATGGACGAGCACGGCAGCGTGAGTGAGCACGTAGTCAAAATGTCTGGCTACGTTCAACGCTTGAATGCTCTGGAATGCCAGATTCCAGATGAACTTGCTGTTGATAGGGTGTTGCAGTCGCTTCCCCCTAGCTACAAAGGCTTTGTGCTGAACTACAACATGCAGGGGATGACCAAAACCCCTTCTGAGTTGTTCGCCATGCTGAAGAGCGCCGAGGTTGAGATCAAGAAGGAGCACGCCGACTTCATGGTCAACAAGACCACTGACTTCAAGAAGTCAAGCAGGCGGGAGAAGGCCAAGAGAGGTGGCCCCAAGAGGGATGGAAAGTCAGTTGTCACTCCTCCCAAGGCACCCAAGCCTAAACCTGGAGTGGAGTGCTTCTACTGCAAGGGTGAAGGTCACTGGAAATGCAACTGCCCCAAGTACCTAAAGGACAAGAAGGCTGGCAAGGTCGCCAAGAGAGACGAAGGTATATTTGATATACATATTGTTGATCTTATCTTGACAAGCGCCCACATCCGGGATATTTGATATAGGATCTGTCGCTCATATTTCTAATTCCATTCAGGGACTAAGGAATAGGAGACACTTGCTCAAAGATGAAGTGACGATGCGCGTGGGGAATGGCTGTCATATTGAAGTCTTGGCGGTCGGCATGAAGCATCTTAGTCTCCCTTCGGGATTGGTTTTAGTTCTGAATAATTGCTACTATGTACCCGCGTTGAGTGTGAACATCGTTAGTGGCTCTTTCTTGAAGCGAGACCGCTATTCTTTTAAGTATGATACAATTGGTTGTTCGATTTATACGGATGAAATGTTTTATGTTTGCGCACCTGAGTTGCATGGTTTATTCGTACTTGATCTCGAGGGTGACGTGTGTCACATTAACAATATTGAGGCCAAAAGATTGAAGAATGATGAAAATCACATGAAGATGTGGCATTGCCAACTTGGTCATATTGGTATAAAGCGCATGGAGAAGCTCCATAAGGATGGACTTCTTGAGTCATTGGATTTTGAATCCCTTGATACATGTGAACAATGCCTCATGGGCAAAATGACAAGGACTCCATTCAATGGCATAATGGAGCGTGCGGATGTCTTATTGGGGATCATACACTCGGATGTATGTGGACCCATGAACGTCCCCACTCGCAATGGTCTTCGTTACTTCGTGACCTTTACTAATGACTTGAGTAGATATGGGTATATTTACTTGATGAACCACAAGTCTGAAACCTTTGAAAAGTTCAAGGAATTTCAGAATGAGGTCGAAAATCAACTCGGAAAGAAAATCAAGCACCTTCGATCGGATTGTGGTGGCGAGTATTTGAGTCACGAGTTTGGCAATCATCTGAAGTCTTGTGGCATAGTACCACAGCTTACGCCGGCAGGCACACCTCAGAGAAACGGTGTGGCTGAGCGACGTAATCGAACCCTATTGGATAGCGTACGATCGATGATGTTTCATACTGATTTGCCTGTGTCATTCTAGGGGTATGCATTAGAAACTGCCGTTCATATTCTTAATAGGGCACCATCCAAATCCGCAAAGACAACACCATTTGAAGAATGGCATGGCACAAAACCTAAGTTGTCTTACCTGAAGATTTGGGGTTGTGAGGCTTATGTTAGGAAACTACAGCCTGACAAACTTGAGTCCAAGGCGGATAAGTGCATCTTTGTGGGCTATCCCAAGGAAACTTGTGGATACACCTTCTACAACAAGTCTGATAGCAAAACGTTTGTTGCCAAGACGGGACACTTTCTTGAGAAGGAGTTTCTTGCGAAAGAGTTGAGTGGGAGGAAAATAGACCTCGATGAAGTTACTGACCAATCACTCCAATTGGAAGAAACGGCTATGGACATTGTTCTAGAACCATCTTCCACAGTGGGAGCTGAAGAGAATGGCCAGAATGACATTCATAACGATCATGACATTGATGACGATCATGATGAGAATGAAGAGGAACCTTTTATGCCCCGTAGGTCATCAAGAGTCCTTCAACCTACTGAGTTTTACGGAAAGCTTATGAATGCAATCTCGGCTGATGAGTCGGATGAACCTACAAGTTACAAAGAAGCAATGGAGGGACCCGAGTCCGAGAAATGGCTTGAAGCCATGAAATCCGAAATAGACTCCATGTACACCAACAAAGTATGGACTTTGGTGGATATTCCCGAGGACCGCAAGGCCGTCGAGAATAAATGGATTTTCAAGAAAAAGACGGACGCAGACAGAAACGTATCTGTCTACAAAGCTCGACTTGTCGCGAAGGGTTTCTGACAAATTCAAGGAGTTGACTACGAGGAGACGTTCTCTCCTGTAGCGATGATAAAGTCTATTCAGATCCTACTAGCAATAGGTGCATATCATGATTACGAGATATGGCAGATGGATGTGAAAACTGCATTCCTAAATGGCAACACTGAGGAAGAGTTGTATATGATGCAACTAGAGGGGTTTGTCGATCCAAGGAACGCTGGTAAGGTGTGCAAGCTTCAACGGTCCATCTATGGGTTGAAGCAGGCATCTCGGAGCTGGAATCTTTGATTTGATGAGGTCATTAAAGCTTTTGGATTTGTCCAAAATGTCGAAGAGTTATGCGTCTATAAGAAACTGAGTGGGAGCTTTGTAGCATTCATTGTGTTATATGTAGATGACATATTACTAATAGGGAACAATAAGAAATTCTTAGAGGAAGTGAAGGAATCTGAATGGACAATTTTCCATGAAGGACCTAGGTGAAGCTGCGTACATATTAGGGATTAAGATCTATAGAGATAGACCTAATCGACGGTTGGCCTTGAGTCAGAACACTTATCTTGACAAGATATTGAAAAGGTTCAAAATGGATGACTCCAAGAGAGGTCTCTTGCCAGTTATAAAAGGTGTCAAGTTAAGTGTGACTCAATGTCCATCCACAGCAAAAGAGAAGGAGGAGATGTCCTCAAAGCCCTATGCCTCAGCCATAGGTTCTCTCATGTATGCTATGTTATGTACCAGACCGGATTTAGCGCTGGCCATTAGTATGACTAATCGCTACCAGAGTAACCCGGGAATGGCTCACTGGACAGCAGTAAAGAACATCCTTAATTACTTAAGAAGAACCAAGGATCTCTTTCTCGTTTATGGAGGAGTTGATGAGGAGCTCACCGTAAAGGGTTACGTTGACGCAAGCCTCGGCTCAGATCTAGATGACTCGAGATCCCAGACGGGATATGTTTTCATGTTGAACGGTGGCGCAATTAGCTGGAGGAGTGGCAAACAGTCAGTCGTCGCCCAATCTACAATGGAGTCGGAGTATATTGCCGCTTGCGAAGCATCAAACGAGGCGCTGTGTCTGAAGAAGTTCGTGATCGAGCTTGGCGTCTTTCCCAGTTGCACTGACCCCGTGGGAATCTTCTGCGACAACACGGGTGCCATTGCTAACGCGAAGGAGCCAAGAACTCACTCTACAGCCAAGCACATCCTCCGGAAGTTCCATGTGACGCGAGACTACGTCAAGGATGGGCACACTAGGATTCACAAGATACATACGGATCTGAACGCAGCAGACCCAATGACTAAACCTCTTCCACAGGGCAAGTTTGAAGAACACCGAGAGACCATTGGTGTTAGATACTTACCTGATATAAGCTAGTGTAATTTGTACTCTAGTGCAAGTGGGAGACTGTTGGATATGTGCCCTAGAGACAAATTAATAAAGATATTTGTCACATATCCGTTTTGTTCATAATATGTTTTATACTGTGCTATAACTGTATTACTTGGAAATACTAATACAGGTGTAGTATAAAACATGGTCCGTAGTTTAAACTCGGGTAAACTATCTCATTGGGCAATTGATTGATCAAGCTTTCCTGATCATGGCGACACTTAAGTCCATTGACAATGAGGTCATATCGTTAAGGGGAATGATGTGATGGACGTACACCCACCTAAAGTATTGCAATGTGATCGAGTCACATAGTTCAGCGTTGCTATGACTTTGTAACGTATGGCTTAGTCCTTAGAACGTAATGATCATACATACTTATCATCTATGAGGAGACTTTGATTTGTATCCCACCGCCTGACTAAAATATGCTGGCTATAACGGTGCACTTTGGGTATTCCGAAATAGATGGTTGATGAGTATGTTAATAGATCAGAGCGAGATTTGTCAGTCCTTGTGACAGGACAGGTACTCTGGGCCCACTCGGTGATATTGCATCAACACCTTGCGAGGACGTGACTAGGTCACAAGAGATGCAATGATCATGGATGAGAGAAGTTGTTTGTTGTGAACGAGATGTGAACACGGTATGTAGGATACCAACGATCAAACCTCGGACAAACAAAGTACCGCAGCACAAAGGGATTACGTCGTATCGTTAACGGTTTCCAAAAGCGATCGAAGTTCATTCGATGGAAGCGCAAGGGTTGTCAACGATTGTAACCAAGTCCAACTGACTAGTCATTGGTCAATGAGAAGAGTCTCGACCATGTCTGCTGTTTCCCGGACCGTTAGGGTGTTACACTTAAGGGCAATCGATGCATATGATAGTTACGGTATCAATCGGTGAAATAGGAGAAATCACCGGAATAGTTCCGGAGGAGGACGGAATGGTTTCCAGACATTTTGAATAGTTCAAAATAAATTTTAATTGTTTAAATAATGTTTTATTATTTAATTATTTGAATTAAATATTTAAAACATATTAAATAAATTAAAAATGGGAAAAAGGCTAAATGGGCCCATGGGGCCAATTAAGGGAGGAGGGGGATTCCCTCCTTGGGCTTGGCGCCAAGGGTGGGGCGCACTCCCCCCCTTGGCCGGCGCACTCCCCCCCTTGGGAGTTTAGTCCCACATGGGGGAGGGGAGGAGGATAGCACCCCCCCCCCTTGGCCTATATAAGGAGGGGTAGCCCCCCCTTTTTCCAACACACCAATATCTCCTTCTTCCTCCTTCTCCTTCCCGGAAGTGGACTACCCTTGTTTGGAGTCTGTACCTGTATTGGAGTTCTCCTCCATAAGGCAGGCCGTCGTTCTGTTGGAGTTGGGATCCGTAGCCGTCTTTCTTCCGCTGCTCGCCTGGTTCGGGGCCCGGGAGGAACATCGATTGTATCGTACGTGTATAATCTCTTCGAGGCACTACACCTGTGGTGCTACTTCGTCGCTGGAGGTTTACCGGGAGTCATCCTCGCCGGTGGTGGTCTTCTACACGACAGGGAGGTCGTAGTTACGAGTCTACGCCAACCACGTTCGCAAGAACGTTTCCCTCTTTCGGTCTTCAAAAGGTATGAACACCGATTCCCTCTGTTACTTTACATCGCCATAGCATAGATCTTGGGTTCGGGTACCGTAGGTATGAAAATTTTGTGTTTTCTTCCCCGTATCCCAACACTTCCGTGCTCGTTATGTCCCCCAGGCGATTATGAACCGTATGAAGGCCGAGTTCCGCAACCTTGTTCAGGGCAACAAAACTGTCGAGGCATATCAGAGGGAATTCCTCTGCCTCTCCCGATATGATGCAAGTGACCTCCCCATTGATGCAAGTAGGCAAGAGAAGTTTCGTGATGGACTCAACGCAGATCTCCAACTTGCACTGGCTTTGCACGTCTTCATTGACTTCGCCACCATGGTGAAGCATACTATCACTCTTGAGACCACTCAGCTTAAGTTTGGTGGTTCGCCGAAGCACCCCCGTGATGCTGGCTCATCTTCGGGCACAGCACAGAAGAAACGCGTCTGGATTCCGCACGGTGTTATGCGTCCAACTGCCCCTACACCAAGGCCGTCGTATGTTGCACCCCGTCTTCTGCTGCCCCCGCCGAGACAGCTGAAGACTGAGACTGCACCCCTCCGTCCTCAAGATCGCTTGTGTTTCAAGTGCCGTCAGCCAGGCCATATTTCCAGAGACTGACCCCAGCGACAGAATCAACTGGTAGTTCACCCTGCTGTCCGCGGAAATGGTCGTGGCAACAATGGGACCCTCAACTATAATACTGGGTCCAATACTCATGCTCGTGGTCATGCTTACAACATTGATGTTGAAGCAGCTCAGGAACAACCCGCTACTATGGTGGGGATCCTCCTCGTTAACTCAATACCTGCTACTGTTTTATTTGATACAGGAGCATCGCATTCATTTATGTCTGGAGCATTTGCATCTAAGCATGGAATATACCACGAAAAGATGCATACCCCCTTAATAGTTCGGACTCCCGGTACCCAATGTTGTGTTGGCATGGTTGCACCTAACCTCACCGTCGAGATCAAAGGATTTGAATTCATGGTTTCTCCACACATTCTGAAAACCTCCACCATCGACCTTATCCTTGGCATGGATTGGCTGAAAACCCACGATGCCGCACTTTATTGTGGCACCATGGTCATCCAACTTTTTATCCTTCTGGCGCGATTTTGAGTCATACTGCCATTGTGTCGATGAATGCCGAAGCTTGTATATATGCTCTGAATTCCTTGAATGTCGCACCTCTCGAAGGGATAGAGAAAGTCCCAATTGTTTGTGATTTTACCGACGTATTCCCAGAAGAACTGCCGGGGGTACCCCCGATTAGGGAAGTTGAATTCGTCATCGACTTGAAGCCTGGCACCGTCCCTATTGCCAAGCGCCCGTATAAGATGTCACCTCACCACCTCCTTGAATTAAAGAAGGAGATCGACACGGCCCTCGAGAAAGGCTTCATCCGTCAAAGTTCCTCTGCTTGGGGAGCACCTTCGCTCTTTGTCAAGAAGAGTGATGGCACGAACCGTTTGGTCCAAGATTTCCGACCTATCTACCAGGCCACGATACAGAACAAGTACCCCCTCCCTCGGATTAATGATCTTTATGATCAACTTGCTGGATCCACGGTTTTTTCAAAACTCTACTTAAGGTTGGGTTACCATCAGATCCGGGTCCGTGATGAGGACATCCCGAAGACCGCATTCATTACTCGCTATGGTTCATACGAGTACACTGTCATGTCCTTTGGCTTGACGAATGCACCAGCCACCTTCTCCAGGTTGATGAACTATATATTCATGGAATACCTCGACAAGTTTGTCGTGGTTTATCTGGATGATATATTGATTTACTCCAAGACCGATGCAGAACATGCTGAACATCTTCGTCTTATACTGGAAAAGCTTCGAGAACACAAACTCTATGCTAAGTATTCTAAGTGTGAATTCTGGCTTCCCAAAGTAACCGACCTTGGTCATGTGATTTCCAAGGATGGCGTTGCCGTCAACCCTGAACGTATTCAGGCTATTCTTGACTGGACTCCGCCCAGGACCGTCAAGCAAGTCAAAAGTTTCCTCGGCCTTGCCAGCTATTGCCGCCGTTTTGTTGAGAATTTCTCCAAGATTGCCAAGCCTCTGACTAATCTGCTTCACAAAGGCGTCAAGTTTGAGTGGACTGATAAATGTCAAGAAAGTTTTCAAGCTTTGAAGTACAACCTCACTTCTCCCCCAGTGCTTGCTCCCCCAGATACTCAGAAGGACTTCGTGATATATTGCGACGCGTCTCGTCAAGGATTAGGCTGTGTCCTAATGCAAGAGCGCAAAGTGATTGCTTATGGCTCTCGTCAGTTGCGTGCTCACGAAGATAAGTATCCAACTCATGATCTCGAATTGGCAGCGATAATTTATGCATTGAAGCTGTGGCGACATTACCTGGTCGGTATCCGTTGCGAGATCTACACCGACCACCAAAGCCTGGAGTACCTGTTTACTCAACCCGACCTGAATCTCCGCCTGCAGAGATGGCCCGAGACAATAGCCGACTACAGCATGGGAATTTCTTACACCCCTGGCAAAGCTAATGTGGTGGCCGATGCCTTAAGCCGCAAAGCCTATTGTAGTGAACTGGAAGTTCAAGTAGAGCAACCACGTCTGTATGAAGAGCTCCGCAAGCTGAACATCGAAATTGTTCTGCAGGTATATGTGAACTCCCTGGTAGTCAAACCAGACCTCGACTCCCGCATCAAGACAGTACAACATTATGAATCTGACATTTGGAAGATTAAGCGGCGTGTCGCCAGCGGAGAACCCTCATTCTTCACTATTGATGCAAATGATGATAATGTGGTGTACTCAAGGGTCGTTTAGTGGTTCCGGTAGCCAAGGCCAACCTGAATTACGCCTTTGATGTCATGAAAGAAGCTCATGATACACCTTTGTCGATCCACCCTGGTAGTACCAAGATGTACCAAGACATTCGTCAGCGGTACTGGTGGTCTAACATGAAACAAGACATTGCTCGTTATGTTGATGAGTGTGACGTTTGCCATCGCATGAAAGCCGAACATCAAAGACCAGCTGGAACTCTGCAACCACTCTCTATTCCTGAATGGAAATGTGACAAGATTGAAATGGACTTCGTCACCGGATTTCCCTGATCACAGAAAGGTCATGATGCTATCTTTGTCGTCATTGACCGATTCTCCAAGGTTTCCCACTTTCTTCCAGTCAAGGAGACGATATCTGCTAGTCAGTTAGCAAACTTATATGTTTCCAGAATTGTTTCCCTCCATGGTATTCCGTTGGAGATCAGTTCCGACCGAGGCAGCATTTTCACCTCTAAGTTCTGGGATAGTTTCCAAGAAGCTATGGGCACTCACCTAAATTTCGGCACCGCTTATCACCCCCAATCGCAAGCAGAAGTCAAACGAGTCAACCAAGTTCTTGAAGATATGCTTCGAGCTTGTGTCATCTCATTCGGTAAGAAATGGGAGGAATCTCTTCCGTTTGCTGAATTCTTGTACAAAAACAGCTATCAAGCTAGTTTGAAGATGGCACCCTTTGAAGTTCTGTATGGACGTAAGTGTCAAACCCCTCTGAATTGGTCAGAAACTGGGGAACGAACTCACATTGGTCCAGACATTATACAACATGCAGAAGATCAGGTTCGTGTTATCCGTGAACACTTGAAAGCAGCTCAGTCTCGCCAGAAGAGCAACTATGACCACAAGCACAAGGAAATGGTCTATCATCCTGGCGAACAAGCTTACCTTCGTGTCACCCCCATGAGGGACACTCATCATTTCGGAATCAAAGGCAAGTTAGCTCCTCGCTACATCGGCATGTTCCGTATCCTTTCCAGAAGTAGACCAATGGCATACCGGTTGGAATTGTCGTCGAACCTCTCCCAAGTCCATGATGTATTCCACGCGTCGCAACTCCGACGCTGCTTCAAGGACCCTATTCGTGAAGTGGAGCATGATCTGATTGAATTGCAACAGGACTTGACTTATCAAGAACATCCAAGCCGCATTCTTGATCAGTCTGAACGCAAAACCCGCAACAAGACAACCAAGTTCCTCAAATTTCAGTGGTCGAATCATTCTGAAGATGAAGCCACTTGGGAACGCGAAGATCGTCGTCGTGAGGAATACCCCGATCTTTTCGCCTATACCGCTTAGATTCTCGTGACGAGAATTCCTGTAGTGGGGGAGATTTGTAACACCCTCAGTGTTAAGGAATAGTAATTCCCTTGTTAATCAAAATTACTGTTACTAATCACTGTTTCTCATCATGCTCAGATCAACTTTGCATTTGATCATATCCATAATCATGATGGTTGGTATCAATAACAATGTGGCATCCTATGCCTTGATCATCATGGGTCAATTCAAATTCAGAACCCCTTTTGAATTGATAATAAAAATAAAGTGACAATTAAACTTTGTCCAAAAATTATGCAACCACTTTTGTAAAATCACAAATATTCAGTGGACCATATCCATGTGGGTATGGGAATTTATTAAGCTATAAAATAAATCCAACAATTAATACAGTAGCTTAATTGGCCCCTTTTAATCATTTGACAATTAATTAAAATATTAAATGGTTTTATTTAGTGACCACACTTTTTATAACACTGGTGTGGAGTATAACTTTAATTTACTAACACATAACCTATTTTATAAAAATACAAAACAATTGAACCAAATATAAACAGAAAAGAACAAAAATATGAAAAGATATAAAAATAATAAAAAGGATTTCAGCCCAAACCCCCAGTGCAACTAGTGCACAGTGTGGCCCAAGCTAGCCCACTTTGCCCACCAGGGGTCATCCCCTCCCCTGTTCACCCGATGCACTGCGTGGCGCCATCGCCGCGGTGCACGACGCCGGCGGCCGCCCGATGAGTGCCACCGCACTGCTACAGGGTGGCCGTAGTGCTCATATACCCCGCGCACCCCCCTGGCGAACCCTAGCTCCATTCTTCCCCCTCCTCGAGCCACCTTCGTCACCGCAGGGCACACCCTAGCCGACAGACGCCACCGTCCCGCGCCACCGCGGCCAACGGCGATGAGAAGACCCGCCGCCGTGTCCTTTCGCCTCGTCGACATCGTCCACCTCACCACGCGAAAGCAATCGGGCTCGTACGCCCTCAAGACCCCGCCATCTCCATCGTCTTCACCGTCAGCCGGCGAGCTTCGGCGACGAATTCCGGCCACACCCGCCCCTCCCCGAGCACATTGCCACCCTGCGCGTAATCACAGTGAGCTTGCGCGCCGTCTCCAAGTCCTCTCGGCCCTCCCCTCTCGCCGTACTCTCCATTGCCATGGGAGCTGACCTCGGCGCCGTCATGGACATCCGTGTGCTCGCTTCCGTGTCCCCAGCTCATGTCGCGCGTCACCGACGTGCTCCCCATGAGCCGTAGACCATGTTAGCGTAACTTGCGCGCGCTCGATATCCCCATAGCCCCGATTCCGACCATGCTCGTACACGGCTCCCGCCACGGCTCGACGCCGACGTCGATTCCGGCGACCCCACGACTCAACACCACCACCATTCGGCGCGGGATCTTCCCAGAAGCCCGTAGCACCAGTCGCCGCCCCAAACGGTGGCCAGATTCGAGCACGCCGTCAAGTTCGCCGGAGTTGGCCTCACCGGCGAGATCCCGTGCGACTGACCGGCGGGTCCCAGTTGTCAGTTGTGGTTAGCGTTAATTAAACTTTCCACTGACACTTACATGTGGGGCTCGGTACCCTAATTAACTGTTAGTTAAAAATAACCCCCCCCTCTGGACATATGACATGTGGGCCCCTTCCCTATTAACTTAATTAATTTGTTTAATTGGACCTCTGTTTCACTTACTCCTAGGGCCCACCTACAGATTAATTAGTTTAATTAAAATTAAAATGTAATGTCCCTATGACATGTGGGGCCAGGTGCTATTTAATTAAACAAAATGATTTTATAAGTAACCAGAGGCTGACATGTGGGACCCACATGTCAGTTGACTGGTCAAACCCCCTGTTCTGGATAATGTTGCATTTTATAAAAAAAGAAAATTCATAAAATGATTTAAATTTTAAAATTGAATATCTTTTAAACTGTAAGTCAGATTCAAAAACTTTGTACATGAAAATTGATTAGAAAAATATAACAAATACAGATACGCTATCCGTTGGTCTACCACCCCCTCTAACATACCGAACTTCGAACCGTCACCCTCCGGACCGTCTTTTCGATGATTTGTCCGGTACTGTTAAAGTATCCGGATGAATTTATTCTGAACACGAAAGTTGTTCAGAATGTTTCAACTAGCACGGTTACACCATCCCCACGTTTGTCGGATGTCCACGACACCTCCGGCATGATCCCTTCCCCCTTCGGACACCCTGTTCGGTAATCACCCGGAGCTGGTAGTTCATCCCCGGATGGATTCCCGCTTCGTGCAACGTGCTTTGCACTGCGTTAGAGCACCGTTAACATCGCATACATCATGCCATTCATCTATTTTCTATGATTGATTTATATTTACTGTTTCTTCCCCCTTTATTCTCCGGTAGACACCGCTGCTGTTGTCGACTACGCCGCTGCCGGGTACGACTACTTCGTCAACGACCCTACCCCTACCGTCGAGCTACCAGGCAAGCAGAGCCATTCTCTTCCCCAGATATCGCCTATCATTTCACTAGGCATTTCTTGCACTAGGCATTGTTACTACTGCTGCTACGATTACAATCCTATTCAGTTGCATAGCCTGATTTTGTTGCCCCATGATGTACCTCCTTTATCTATGCTGCCTATTATATTTATGCATTATTCAGCAGTGAGCCATGCGCTTTGTTAGTCAACTAGGATTAGATAGCGGGCTGTGATCACTCAGGGACTGTGAACGCGGATACTATATATATTTAACTACACAGGTACGGTACATTGCAGACACCGCCTAAGGCCCCTAGCTCGTCTCTGCTGAGCCACCTTCAAGTGTGAGCCATCAAGGAGTAATCCTTGTACTCCACTCGTTGATGACTCTGTATAGCCTCTCTAGGTACCTGAGAACGGTTGTCCTTAAAGGTAAGAATCGGGCGACCCAACGGTGCCCGTGAGCGGTATTGTGTCGGGAACGACAGGGAGGGTACGACCGACGTTACTGGCGTACTTGGACCCTGTTCGTATCTCGCGAGAGTTACAACACCACGAAAATTCGAGTTGTACCAAGAGCACACGCGAGACATGGTAAGGAGTCGGTTCACCTTGTTGGTAACCGCAGAGACTTGGTGGGACGACATGGAAGGCACTGATGTATTGGTGGTCCTGACTGCTGTCGTTGTCCGCGGGTCAGTTAAGTCGAGGCAACGATAACGGTTGTCACACAGGTTAATTAAAATGCTAAATGGTTCGGCGGATGACTTGAGAGACCCGTTGGTCTGTACGCACTACCTACACGTGGGATTACGGTGTGGGCCCTCCGCATCGTAGTTCGTCGGAAAGCTCTTCAGAAGTCAGCAGTACTGCGGCCTGATTGCCGGCAAGCGGTGTTGTCTTCTTTGCTGCAGCAGGTGTGTTTGGATTTGCTTTTGCTTCACCTGCAAGAATCACACTGTGCAGGAGCGTGCAAGGGTGAGGGACCTAGACCCCTTGGCGCATAGGATATAGTCCGGCGGATGGCCTCTCTGCTGAGCCTAGGATGGGCTGCGATGTGTCGGATAGCCTCGGTGGGGCATTCCCTAACAAGGTGTACGCCACCCTGGAGATTCGAGCGTGCAGGCTGAACAGTTGTGCACCCCTGTAGGGAGTTTAATATATTCGAATAGCCGTGTCCACGGTAACAGGACGCTTTATGTTGAAGATGGATCTTACCACTACAAACTACTACTAATAAACTGTTTGGTTCCGGGTTTTCTTCCTCTCAGGGAAGTCGAGGAGGGGAACTCGGAGGCATTATTATTATTAATCATTACAACTTAGATTATACAATGCTGCAATAACTTCTGCTGCATTGTAATTAAATTCATGTTTTTGAACTGTTGGTTGTTTCTCTTCTCATGCTGCAAGACTCGTCAGAAGATGCTAGTCTTCGATAGGCCTAGCTTCTTACCCTTATTCTTATTTCTATGTTGCAGTACACTATATACAGCCTCCCCTTTCCATTTGATACAAATGCATAAATGCTTAGTAGCGGACGTAAGACTCGCGGGTATACTAGATACTCACCCTTGCTTTATTTGCCCCTTTATGTTTTTCCTGATCGGCCGCTGCAGTCGACGTTGGAGCCCAGGAGCAGGAGTACCCCGGAGGCGCCTACTACTACGTTGAGACCTGTCGGGGGAATGACCCCCGGGTAGGGTCATCCAGGGGAAACAATTCATCAAGGCAAACATCACCGACCTGATGGTCACCGATCTAATCAAGGCCGAGCTAAACAAGATCAAGTAAGAAGTGGGCCGATCTGTTCCAGGTGAGGGCCGGTTGCCCTAGAAAGGGAGCAATCGGACTCATCCAGGAGCATTCGGCCGAAGTAAGAAGAGCAACGTCCGATCAGAGGTCCAGGTAGGACACCTGGTACAAGAGCATTTAATGTGCAATCCCTGAAGATCGGGACTGTCAGAGGCGTGCGGTCTCCTCCAGCGCTGATCACGCGAACAGGCCGACAGGCCTAAGTATCTAGCTTCACTG
Organism: Bromus sterilis; assembly: GCA_950022295.1. Lineage (NCBI taxonomy): Eukaryota > Viridiplantae > Streptophyta > Magnoliopsida > Poales > Poaceae > Bromus > Bromus sterilis. The sequence goes on from OX465595.1 coordinate 72,756,279, forward strand.
TCACTACCGAAGTCTATGGGTTAGCGGTATGGCGAGCCGCAAGTCTACACCGGGTCATCCGAAGAAGCACGATGTTAGGTCTCTAGCTGATCTGAGACAGACAGTTGGTCCCTCCCTCTTGTGTATTTACTTTTGTACCCCGGGCTCGGCCTATAAGAGCCCCGGGTACCCCTCCTGCGTGGGGGACGACGGAGCAGTTATTACAATCTCACCCACCATAGAGAGAGCAAGGAGAGAGTAGAGACCAGAGGCCCTCTTCTTCTTCCTCTCACACAGCTCAAGGAGCATTCATTGTAGCCAGAGTTATTGCATATAGCTAGCTCGGCAGGACTAGGGGTATTATCTCTACGGAAAGCCCCGAACTTGGGTACATCGTGGTGTCTCACCGTGTGTTCCCATTCTTGCTTCCAGTACCAGCGACACTAACCTCGGTTTGTCCCCCTCATTAGCCATCCCCATGGCATCTGTCGTTACATATCGACGACAAGTAGCGCCCACCATGGGGCAGGCCGAGGCGTCGACTGGAGTTCTGATCCGGACGGGACCATCATCTGCATCGCGCATACGCTTCCCCTCTGGCCTGGTGATGAGGAGCGGAGCGTGGGACTTCTTCATCGACAACGCCTCGCGGTTTGGGGCTGGAATGCCTTTACCGCGTGGCATCATCATTTCTTTTTGCGGACATCGCGTCTTCATCGCAGCGCTTCCTGATGTGTTTCCCAGGGAGGTACGGGTGTTCTCTGAGCTCACGGATCCGTTGCCAGGAGGGCCGGATGCCGTGGGAACATACGGCACGACTGCGCACATCCGTGCGGAGGTCATGATGGCGGGAGCGTCAAGTCGCCACAGTTCCACTTCAGCAACTCGAGCCGCGAGGGCAGCAACCACGGCACCAGCAGGCCCAAGCAACCCACCGGATGTGCTTAGCACTCCCGTGGATCTTCATGCTGATCCAGTTGTGGCTCAGGCCGAGCTGGAAAAGGTGCAACAAGCTCTAAAGGAACAATCACAGAGGATCGACGCTGAAAAGCGCCGAATGGAGGCATCAGTTCGGGAATACAACGCAGCGCATGGCATTCGGCAGCGTGTTATCCCACCCCCTATGATTGAGGAGCTCCGAGCAGCAGGCCGAGAGGTTGGCAGAGAGCTGGGAGGAGCCCAGTAGCCAGTAACAACACTCATCGTTGTTCCGCAAATCTCATATAGTTCTCCCATGAATAACATGAGAGCTGCCGAGCAGATCGCCACCGAGCTAGAGCACTTGGAGGGGGAAGAGCTACGGGAGAGGAAGCGCCTAATGCACGACCTCATAACCACAGCAAACCAGGAGCAAAAGGCGGCCACCGAGCAGCAAGGGCCAGTAGCTTCAAAGTCAGTTCGGGAAACTGCGGGTGCGAACCAGCCGAATGCGCCACAACGGAAGCAGATGCATGCATCTTCGCCGCATGGCAGTTTGCATCGCAGTCGGAAGAATCAAGGGGCTGCAGGAGGTAGTCAGAGGGATGAGCCAGCAGTCAACAGCAGGCACAATGAGCAATCGGCGGCATCAGTCCGGCCGGCGATAAGCCAGCGGTTAGGTCCCCGAGCAATCGCGGATAATGACGCAAGACACTGAATCGAGCAGTTGCAGCAAGATAAGCAACCAGAAGACGATGCGCCAGCGGGTCCAACATGTTTTGGCCCGCGTATTCGGCAAGAGCAGTTCCCCAAAGGTTTCACATTGCCCAGGGACACCCCCAAGTACAATGGATCAGTCAAGCCAGAAGATTGGCTGGTCGATTATATTACAGTCGTCGGTATCGCAGGAGGTGGTCGGCGCGTAGCTGTGCGCTATGCTCCTCTCATGCTTCAAGGTTCAACTCGTTCCTGGTTAAATAGCTTGCCCAGCAATAGTGTCAATTGCTGAAAGGATTTTGAGGACGCATTTGTCCGTAATTTCACGGGTACTTATGAGCGCCCAGGCCTGCCCCGGCACCTGGCACTCTGTGTACAAGGAAAGGACGATCCCCTTCGCGATTACCTCCAGCGGTGGATCAAGCTCAGGAACACTTGAGAGGGAGTTCATGAAATCCAAGCCATCCAGTACTTCACTGACGGCTGTTTGGACGGGTCTCTGTGGAAGCACAAGCTCCTGCGCAAGGAGATAACTTCATTGGCCGATCTGATGAGAATAGCCAATTCATTCGCCGCATCTGACTCTGCAATGCGCCCGATCACGTTGAGTCCCAGTGGTTTTATCGAAGGACAACAATCCGGCCAGCAGCAGCAATCGGCAGAAGCAAATGGGCCAAGCGGTCCCAATCGGCGCGAGAGGCGCGAGATCGAGAGGAACAACAACTTTGGTAGAAACAACAATAGCAACACCCCCAATTTCAACAACAACAACAACACTGGTTTCAATAAGAGGAAGGATGAGCAGCCGGATGCCCAGTATGGAAATCGGCAGGTAGCAACAGTAACGAACCAAGAGGAACAAAGGGCTGCGGGAGGCAGTCGGAAGATGAAGCCTGCAGAAAGACCGTCAGGTCAGCCCAGGCCCCCATACACATTTGAGGACATGATGAACCAGCCCTACAAGATGCATAGTGGAGTAGGCAAGCTCGCATCGCACACCACTCGGCAGTGCATTTGGGTTGAGCGTTTGGCAAAGGGAGGAGCAGGAAATCCACCGCCCCCCACCACCCCCACCCCCAGGTCCACCACGAGCAAATGCTCGGCAGCAGTTTCCACGTCATGATGCAGCATACATGATCTTCACCAGCGAGTCGGATGACAAGGTCAGTCGGAGAGCCCGTGAGCAGGCAGTCAATGTCACCATGCCAGCAATCTCTCAGAGGATGAACTGGTCGGACAATGCTATAACATGGGGCCCATAAGACCACCCGAGCGCAATGCCCAACCCGGGCAGTTATATGCTCGTGGTGGATGCAATCTTGGCGGCACCATTGTATTCATGCAAGTTCACCAGGACACTCATTGATGGAGGCAGTGCCATCAACATTCTGTACAGAGACACAATGATCAAGCTCGGCATCAGTAAGAGCGAGTTAGAGCCCAGCAGGACCACATTCCATGGGATAGTGCCCGGCCTGTCATGTACCCCATTAGGCCGCATTCGGCTTGAGGTAGTATTCGGGTCGGAAGAAAATTTCCGCCGAGAGCCAATATGGTTCGAGGTGGCCGATCTGAGCAGCCCGTACCATGTTCTGCTTGGGTCACCTGCAATCACCAAGTTCATGTTCAACATCATGCAGCCTTACTTGAAGGTGAAGCTCCCAGGGCCGAATGGTCCAATCACTATGTGTGGTGACTACAGGAAGTAACTGGAGTGTTCGTCTGCAGGATCCAAACTAGCTGATGCTCTGGTCATTGATGCAGAGCGGCGCCAGCTCGACAAGGTCGTAGCAGCAGTCCAAGCTCAATTGAAGGACCCCATGCCAAGCGCGAAGGACAAGAGACCAGATGATGAGACCATATTTCAAGCAGCAAAGGACAGCAAGAGGATTGCCCTGGACCCCTCCGACCCGAGCAAGTGCGTCATTGTTGGGGCTGGGCTCAACAGCAAATAGGATGGAGAGCTCATCGAGTTCCTCCGTGAGCACCGTGACATCTTCGCATGGTCCCCACATGACATGCCTGGTGTACCGAGGGAACTTGCCGAGCACAAGCTTCATATCCGACCTGGATCCAAGCCGATCAAGCAGCCACTTCGGCGTTTTTTAGAAGAGAAGAGAGGAGCAATCAGCGATGAGGTAGCCAAGTTGCTCGCAGCACGATTTATCAAGGAAGTGTTCTACCCAGACTGGTTAGCAAATCCAGTTCTGGTTCCGAAGAAGAATGGAACTTGGCGCATGTGTATAGATTACACTTGCCTGAATAAGGCCTGCCCCAAGGATCCTTTTGCGTTGCCCCGTATCGATTAAGTGATTGATTCTACGGCTGGCTGTCAGCTCCTGTGCTTTCTGGATGCCATAGTAGGCTATCACCAGATTAAGCTTGATATAAATGATCAGATTAAAACAGCTTTTATTACCCCTCTCGGGGCTTATTGTTACATCACCATGCCCTTTGTCCTGAAAAATGGCGGCGTGACTTATCAGCGTACTATGCAGCGATGTGTTCGGCCTCATTTAGGTTGGAACATTCACGTATATGTAGATGACCTCGTGGTCAAGTTGGTGCTGCGATCAACCTTGCTGGACGATCTCAAGGAGACATTCACAAATTTGCGACCATACCAGATCAAGCTCAACCCAGAGAAATGTGTGTTTGGCGTGCTAGCCGGCAAGTTGCTCGGTTTCCTGGTTTCAGAAAGAGGAATAGAGTGCAACCCCGAGAAGATTGCAGCAATCGAGAGGATGGGTAAGCCCAGAAATCTCAAGGATGTGCTGAAGTTCACTGGATGTTTCGCATCGCTCAGCCGATTTTTCAGTCGGCTGGGAGAGAAGGCAATTCCGCTGTATCAGCTAATGAAGAAAACAGAGAAGTTCAGCTCGACACCGCAGGCGGACGATGCATTCAAGTAGCTCAAGCGTATGATGTCCACTGCTCCAGTGCTGGTAGCTCCAAATGAAAAAGAGCCAATGATGTTATATATTGCAGCAACCACTCGGGTGGTCAGTATTGTTATGGTGGTTGAGCGTCCTGAAAAGGAAAAGGCGCAACCGGTCCAGAGGCCAGTGTATTATGTCAGTGAAGTGCTCTCCACCTCCAAGCAGAACTACCCCCATTATCAAAAGATGTGCTATGGTGTGTACATGGCAGCAAGAAAGTTGAAGCCTTATTTCCAGGCGCATCCGGACATGGTGGTCAGTTCGGATCCATTGGCAGAAATCATTGGCAGTCGGGACGCATCCGGTCGGGTGGCAAAATGGGCCATAGAAATCACAACACATGGGATCAAGTATGAGCCTCGGACGGCAGTCAAATCTCAGGTTCTTGTGGATTTTCTGGTGGATTGGGCAGAAACTCGGTATATACCCCCCTGTCCGGACTCTCAGTTCTGGCAAATGCACTTCGATGGCTCCAAGATGATGACCGGACTAGGGGCTGGTGTTATTCTCACTTCTCCAAAGGGTGAGAAGATCGAGTATGTGTTGCAGATCCATTTCGCAGCATCAAACAATGTGGCCGAGTACGAAGCTTTGGTGCATGGTGTCCGATTGGCCAAGGAGATTGGCATTCCGCGAATTCTGTGTTATGGCGATTCCGATCTGGTGGTGCAGCAATGCACTGGCACTTGGGACGCAAAGGATGAAAATATGGCAAGATAAAGATTCCTTGTGCAGCAGTTGTATGGGTTCTTTGAGGGATGTGAATTCCATCACATTCTCCGAGCTGAAAACGAAGCAGCAGATGCACTGTCCAAGCTGGGATCCACCAGAAAGGAAGTTCCTCCGGGAATATCACTAGAAAACATCCACAAGCCATCCATCAAGCCTTCCCCAGAATCAGAGTCAATCTTTATTCCGGCCGACCTGAAAATGGCAGAACTCGAAGTAAAGAAGCAAAAGGCAAAGGAGCATTCGGCCGCACTAGGGGCTGCCGATTGCAAACCAGGGGCTGCTGTCGTCAGCTCGGGGACTGAGGAAACCATGCCAGGAGCAATCGGCTCCTCCTCCTCCGAGCTGCCAGTAGCAGAAGTCGCACAACCAGAGCCAGAATAAGTTACTATAATGGTGATTGTGGCAGCACTGTCATGGGCAGAACCATTCAGAGATTTCCTGGTAGATGGCATACTCCCAGAAGATTAAATAGAAGCTCGGCAAATCCAGCACTGATCTGGGGCATACACGATCATCAACAACGAGTTGGTGCACCGAAGTGCAACATGAGTTCTTCAGCGATGTGTGGAAGATGACAAGGGGCTGGAACTGCTCCAATACATCCACCAAGGCGAATGCGGTCATCACGCATCAGCAATAGCAATAGTTGCCAAGGCTTTTCGCCATGGTTTTTATTGGACGCCTGCGAAACCAGCGACAGAAGATCTGGTCAAGCATTGCAATGGGTGTCAAAGATTTAAAGAAAAAATCCACTTACCAGCCTCAACACTCAAAACCATTCCGATCACTTGGTCGTTTGCAGCTTGGGGTCTGGACATGGTAGGGCCGTTCAAAACAGCAAGAGGTGGCATGACACACTTATTGGTAGCAGTGGACAAATTTACCAAGTGGATAGAGGCAAGGCCGATCAAGACACTAGATGGGCCGACTGTAGTCAGGTTCATAGCAGACGTCATGGTCAGATATGGAGTGCCACACAGCAGCATCACTGACAATGGAACAAACTTTGCAAAGGGGGCGCTAGCTCGGTTTGCCTCCCAGCAGGGCATCCGGCTGGACGTCGCATCTGTGTCTCACCCCCAGTCAAATGGTCAAGAAGAGCGGGCGAATGGTCTCATTCTGTCCGGAATCAACCCAAGATTGGTGGAACCACTAGAAAGAGCACCCGGCGCATGGATCGATGAGCTGCCAGCAGTACTTTGGAGTTTACACACCACACCGAACCGTTCAACTGGATTCACTCCCTTCTTCCTGGTATATGGTGCTGAAGCAATGCTCCCCTTTGACATTGAGTTCGATTCACCTCGTCATGCCATGTAGACGGAGGCAGAAGTCAAGGAAGCTCGTGAGGACGGCGTTGATCTCAGAGAAGAAGCATGTCTCCTGGCCTTGTCCAGGTCGGAAATATACCAGTAGAAGTTGCGTCACTACCACAACAAGAAGATCCGTCCCCTATCTTTTCGTGAGGGTGACTTGGTGTTGCGCCGAATCCAGAAATCGGATGGCCAGCACAAGTTATCCTCTCCTTGGGAAGGTCCATTCATCGTCAGTCGAGCGCTCAAAAACAACGCATACTACCTCATTGATCTCAGGAAGCCGACCCGACATGTGGATACTTCGGGGCAAGAAACGGAGCGTCCCTGGAACGCCGAGCTGTTATGTCCATTTTATAGTTGAATGGTATTGGTTGTATCCCCTCCCTTTGTGGAATTATTATCAATGAGAATAGTCGTGCGTCTATAAGACTGCATTCGGCAGGAGTTATAAAATTACTTGCATTCATATTCCGGTCCTAGGGTCAGCAAGAGCAGACCCGGGGACTGGTTGGTTGCCCCGAAAAGGGTATGCTCGGAAAAAGAGCAAAAAGAGTGAAGGGTTTAGTGAAAGCCGGTCCGAACCGAATGCGGACCCCAGGTCGGCTGTAATGTCGGGTGGGCCGGTCCGAGAAGAACTATCAATCAGAGAGTTTGTACTCAAAGTATATCTAGTTCTGAGTTAAGCCGCTCGCAGACCGGCCGATTGTGACCAGACCGGCTGGACGAACAGTCGGCAACTTGCAATCGGCCCATCTGTAAAGATCTACCTTTGCGAGAAAAACTAAGAACCTGGAAGTACTTGTAAAAAATTATTTCGAGGTCTATTCTCCGATCCGACCACAGACCGCAGGTCGGCTATAAGGTTGGTGAGGATATTGACCAAGAGAGAGCAAATGTCAAAGAAAAAGGCAATCGGTTGAAAAACGCAAAGGAAGAGTGCCATAATTATCTAAGCAAAATAAAGTTCACAAGAAGATAGGGCCGATTGGCCGAATGATGTTCATTACATGAAAGTGGCCCTCGACGAGCGCACTTGAAATTTAACTGTTTTTTAAGCAAAAGAAGAAAACTAGGTCGGTGTGCCGAGCTTAGGCAGCTGGTGCATCTGGAGCATCTGGCGCATCCGGCGCGGAGTGAGCAGTCGGGGCCGTGCTGGTGGCACCCCATGGAGCAGAAGAGGCAGTGGTCTTGGCTTGATCGCGAGAGGGATCCTGGGCGGCGCTCAGCGAGTGCCCGTCGGAGGAACCCTCGCTTTCTTCCTCGGCATCATCGTTTGGATAGTCTGAAGAGTGAGAGTTCTCGCTGCCGATCTGGCGAGCAGGTCGGGACTGGGGCGGCTTGTCTTCACTTGTAGTGTACAGAAGGTCGCTGAAGGAGGCAACTCCAGTCGGCTGGTGATGGCGGAGAAGTTAATAGGTTTAGTTGGGTTGCCTTCCCTGTTAACCGCGCCAATAAATGATTCTTGATAACCCACAAGTCTAGGGGATCAATTGTAGCTTTTCGATAAATAAGAGTATCGATCCCACGAGGAGCAGAAGGTGTTGATAAGTGACACTGGATAAGGAAAGGGCTGCAAACACTCAAAGGTAAATATTTAGGGGTTTTTGGTTTAAGCAACAGAAAAGTAAAAGACAGACAAAGTAAACAGGGTAACTGAGGAGTAGCAAGTGGCCCAATCCTTTAACAAGGATAAGCCTAGGAACTGAACTTATAAAAGCTAAAGCTTTCTTGAGAAAACACGGGAGAGGTAGTCAAGTCACTTTCACCATACTCCGCCAAGTAATATGTATCGTGTTGATAAGTGTCGGTGGGTGGATCAATGCTAGTACACCTTCTAGACTAAGATAAGTGTACTCTTATGATTACACACCTTGCAAGCATCCGCAATTACAAGGTAGTAATTAAGGCATAAGCCTAACCACAACATTACGATCAAGGATCCATAACTCCCTTGTGCGAAAGTCTGCGAACTGGGGTTCAGGATTCTGTCACTCCGGCAACCCACCATAAGCATCCTTTGTGCACAATGTATTCCTCTAGGACCATGAAAGTTGAAGTGTTATGTGTTCGACTCACATAACACCACTAGAGAAATAACAACACAACTTAAGTATCAAACAACACATAATACTTCAACATCATATGACTACTAACAACTAGACTTCTCCCATGTTCTCAAGAACTAAAGTAACTACTCACAAGACATAAAAGAGATCATGATCAGAGGTGATAGATGGGTGATAAACAATCTGGACACAATGATATTTCTCCGACAAAACTCAATAGCATTCACCACAAAGTAGTAATCAACACCAACAAAGTAGAGAGGATAGATAGTATGGATTACAACACAAGTTGCAATTGTGCGATGAGATGGGATGGAGATGGAGATGGTGCTGATGTTGGGGATGATGTTGATGATGATCTCGATGATTCCCGTGACGATGATGATGATGATGATGGCGACGATCTCCCCTTTCGGGAGGTGGTCTCCCCGGCGGAATCTGCCCGCCGGAGATGGCTTTTCTCCTCTGTAGGTTTCCGCCCCGTGGCGGCGGCGAAACACGGAAACGACTCTTGTTTAGGGGTTTCCACCCCAGGGGGTTTATATAGGAGAAAGGGGGCACCAAGGGGGGCCACCAGGCACCCAGGAGGGTGCCTGGCGCGGCCAGGGGGGTCCACAATATAAAATAGTGATGCTTTTTGGATGTATCAACTCCCCCAAGCTTAGACCTCGCTTGTCCTCAAGCGATTGCTGAGCTCGGTAAACCTGTCCACAAGTTTAGAGAGTGAAGTGTCGATAAAAGAATACGAACAAAAAGCATCAAGATTCCTCACCAAACTTAAACATCCTCAACAGCAACCTCAACTCATAAGGTCCTTATGAGAAAGTAGTAACAATTATAACAAAGTAGGACCTAGAAAACTCATCAAATCATAACATAGCCTTGGACAAGGAACAACTAATAACTTTCACTTATAATGGAACAGTTGAAGCTTTTGAAAGAACATGCTATTAGTCAAGAAGTGCACATGTCAACACAAAGGAAGATGTTTACTAAGCATGAGCTTTTGCAAACAACTCAGTTATCAAAAGATAATGTCAACAAAGATGTAACATGCTAGATTTCAATGCAACTTTATATGCAAGCATCTTTATCAACATCAAATGTCTGTTCTCTCTTAAGAAAGGAAGTAAGTAGGAAGGACTGACTCAGCAAAAAATAAAGATAAACCCCGTGCAAAAGGGTAAGCAGGGAAAACTTATGTGCCATCTCTAGATCAAACAGAATCAAAAAACAAACTTTTGGGAGGTGCATGATCCGTCAACGACTGCTGATAGATAACTCATTCACTTCATGATTTGGACAAGTTTCGAGGAACGGATCCCATGTGGGGACGATCACATCCCCTTGGATTCCTTTGTTTATCACTCATAAAAGGGCGAAGGAACTTGTGTGTTAGTATTTATCTTTTACGAGCTGGGCACTCATGCCAGTCCCTTCTCGTATTAGGGGTTTGCAGATTAGACATGCAATCCCAAGATAAAACTTGTCCAAATTAAGAAGATCATGGGTCACCCACCACTTCTTCATGAGCTGAATCAGCGGCACAAAACAGAAGATTTTGAACATCTAAAGATAGCACATAAATTATATACTTTAGGAGCGGTAGTGGAATACCACAAGTAGGAAGGTATGGTGGACTCAAGTGGAAGAAGTTGGTTTCAAGGTATGGAAGTACAAGCAAAATTACGCTTAGTACAGATTTTTGGCTAGTAAGGCTTTGAGAGAGCAGACAATTGATGACAACTTAGATGCAAGCAATACAAAGCATAAACATCAAAACTAGCATGAAACATCAAGTTGTCTTCCTTGTCAACATAACACTTCAAGCATAATAACACAAACGTTTTGGCTATGTCGCTACTTTGAGAAAAACATGCTTGTTGTTATGACCAAAGCTATACTTGCCAAGATTAAATAAAGTTTTCAAAGCCATACCTGATATAAGGTCAATACTCCCCATAAGAATCAGCTCATAATGTCGATTGCGTGAACAGAATACTAAGTGCAGCGAAGAAACCAATAGACTTCTCACTAATATCCCTTCATAGACGACTCCAGACTCACGGATACAAAGCTCTCCGCAAGAGGAGTGATAGACCTCAAAGCAACACCTATTTCATAAAGTGACCTCCCTAGACATGATACGACTCTACTTGACTCCCAAAGAAAAAGATAAAGATAAAGATACCGGGCACTCCCCCAAGCTTGGAACATGCTAAGGGTGTGCCATTACCCGAGGAGTTTTACTCCTCATCTTGTTGTGGTTGTTTCTTCAGATCCCTGATGACACGGCGAAGGGTTTGGTTCTCTAACTCTAAGACTTCCACTTGTATTTTTAGTACACGGAAATCTTCGCAGAGTTAGTTGGTGATGCGATAGGCCCCGGAGATGGTGGAAAGCATGCGTTGATCTTCAAGTGAAGTGGAGGGCCCTGAAAGGTTAAGAGAAAGATCATACTGAGGTTGGACAGATCCCACCATGATGGGATTGCTTGGACCTCCTTGTTGTTGGGCAGTGATAGTCTTGACTTCCTCTCTCACGGCACGCTCCATCTCCGCTTGTCTTGCGGCAATTTCTTCTTCGGTAGCCCAATCAACGTGCTTCCCTTGATTAAGATCCTTCTGAACTTGACGTAGACGCCATCCCAAGAAGTCCTCTCCGCTCGAGCCATAAGAAGAAATCTTCAGCAACAGCTTTTCCCCCTGGCAGAAATAGACCGAGAAATAAAACACGCGAAATCGAGAGATACGGTGCCGGGACTATCCGGGCAAATATATAGCAAAAATTTCTGCAACAGAAGGAAGGTTTCAAGCCTAGGTGGAGTCGGAGGCGGAGTACAGGGCAGCCAGGAGGGTGCCCGGCGCGGCCAGGAGTGGGACCGCGCCAGGGGGCCTCCTGGCCTCCCTGGAGCTCCTCTTCGGCTCCACTCGGGCTTGTAATTTTCCTAATTTCGCAAAAACTCTGAAAAGTTAACTTTTATTGATGTTCGCGGTGTTTTCTTACCATAATTGATACCTTTTTATAATTCTGCTCCTACCGGGGTCTGAACTGGGCTGCAACATGTTCTTCATGCGTACTTGTATATATCATGTTTGCATCCACATTGATTGGATCACCTGGCATATAATGTTTGAGTCTTTGTCCATTCACAACTTGAGGTTTGATGCCTTCGAAATTATTGATCTTGATTGCAGCCGACCAATATACTTCTTCGATATGAAAAGGTCCTTCCCACCTGGAAAGTAGTTTACCTGGAGAAAACCTGAAACGAGATCTAAACAACAAAACTTTATCACCAACATTAAATTCACGTTTCAGAATTCTTTTATCGTGCCACTTCTTTACCTTTTCCTTGAACATTTTAGCGCTCTCGTAAGCTTGACTTCTCCACTCATCTAGAGAAGTCAAGTTCATGAGACGCTTTTCACCAGCTAACTTTGGGTCAGCATTCAGCTCTCTGACAGCCCAGAAAGCTTTATGCTCTAACTCTAATGGTAAATGGCAAGCCTTGCCATAGACCATCTTATACAGAGACATGCCCATGGGGTTTTTGTAAGCAATTCTATATGCCCACAAAGCATCTCCTAACTTCTTTGACCAGTCCTTTCTAGAACTGTTTACTGTTTTCTGCAAGATCAACTTGATCTCCCTATTTGTGAGCTCAACTTGCCCACTAGTTTGAGGGTGGTACGGTGATGCAATCCTATGATTGACATCGTACTTGGCTAGAGCTTTCCTAAAAGCTCCATGCATGAAGTGTGACCCTCCATCTGTCATGAGGTACCTTGGTACTCCAAACCTAGGAAAAATTACATCTTTGAGCATTTTCAAATATTTCTTGTGATCAGCACTCTCAGTGGGGATTGCTTCAACCCACTTGGTTACATAATCAACAGCAACTAAGATGTGTGTGTACTTGTGTGCAGGAGGAAAAGGACCCATAAAATCAAAACCCCAGCAATCGAAAGGTTCGATCACTAGTGAGTAATTCATAGGCATCTCATTTCTCCTGCTAATGTTACCAACTCTCTAACACTTATCACAAGATAGAACGTACCTTCGGGCGTCCTTAAAGAGAGTAGGCCAATAAAAACCTAATTGTAAAACTTTATGTGCGGTCCTTTCGCCGGCATGATGTCCTCCATAGGGACTATCGTGACATTGTCGAAGAATGTCCTGCTGCTCGTGCTCCGGTATACACCTTCTTACGATCCCGTCCACACCTTCTTTATAAAGATGTGGATCATCCCAAAAGTAATGCCTCAAATCTGTGAAGAATTTCTTCCTCTGCTGAAATGTGAAACCTGGAGGCAAAAACTTTGCAACGATAAAATTAGCATAATCTACAAACCAAGGGTCAGAATGAGATTCTACTTTTACAACAGCAAGCTGTTCATCTGGGAAACTGTCGTTGACTGGAATAGAATCGTGCGGGATATCTTCCATCCTTGAAAGATTATCCGCCACCGGATTGTCTTCTCCTTTTCTATCGACAATCTTCAAATCAAATTCTTGAAGAAGGAGTACCCACCTAATGAGTCTTGGTTTGGCATCCTTTTTCTGCATAAGATACTTAATGGCAGCATGGTCAGTATGAATAATAACTTTAGAATCAACAATATGCTGTCTAAACTTATCACAAGAAAACACTACTGCCAAGAATTCCTTCTCGGTAGTAGCATAATTATTTTTAGCACTATCAAGTGTTTTGCTGGCATAGTGGATGACATTCAACTTCTTGTCAACCCTTTGTCCTAAAACAGCTCCAACAGCAAAATCACTAGCATCACACATAATTTCAAAGGGCAAATTCCAGTCAGGTGTTGTACTATAGGAGCGGTTATCAAGGCTTTCTTAAGAACTTCAAAAGCTTCCTTACAATCTTCATCAAATACAAAAGGGGCATCCTTCTGGAGAAGATTGGTAAGGGGTCTCGAGGTCTTACAAAAGTCCTTGATAAATCTTCTATAGAAACCAGCATGACCTAGAAAACTACGAATACCTTTAATGTCCCTTGGATAAGGCATCCTTTCAATAGCTTCAATTTTTGCCTTGTCCACTTCAATTCCCCTTTCGGAAATCTTGTGTCCAAGAACTATCCCTTCGTTAACCATGAAATGGCACTTCTCCCAATTGATCACCAAATTTGTTTCTTCACATCTCTGCAAAACTTTATTAAGATTGTGGAGATAGTGGTAAAAGGAGTTTCCATAGACGGAAAAGTCGTCCATGAAAACTTCTACAATCTCCTCACAGAAACCATGAAATATTGCAGACATACACCTCTGAAAATTAGCAGGTGCATTACACAAACCGAAAGGAATACGCCTATAAGCATAAGTACCGTAAGGACACGTGAAAGTGGTCTTCTCTTGATCCGCAGTGTTGACGTGAATCTGGGAGAAGCCAGAGTACCCATCAAGATAGCAGAAGTGGTTGTTTTTAGACAACCGCTCGAGCATCTGATCAATAAAGGGCAAAGGATAGTGGTCCTTCCGAGTGGCCTTGTTTAACTTCCTGAAATCAATACACATTCTATATCCAATAATAGTCCTCTGAGGTATTAGTTCATTTTTATCATTAGGAACAACAGTCATACCTCCTTTCTTAGGAACACAATGAACGGGACTTACCCACTTACTATCAGCTATAGGATAGATGATACCTGCGGCTAGAAGTTTGAGAACCTCCGTCCTAACCACGTCATTCATCTTTGGGTTCAACCATCGTTGATGATCAACAACCGGTTTAGCATCGGGCTCGAGATTGATAGTATGTTGGCAAATGGATGGACTAATACCCTTGAGATCATCAAGAGTATATCCAATAGCACCTCGGTTTCTGCGGAGTGTCTCCAATAATCGCTCTTCTTCATACCCTGAAAGGTTAGAATTTATAATAACAGGATATACTTTCTTTTCATCTAAATAAGCATACTTGAGCGTATCGGGTAGTGGTTTTAGGTCGAACACCGGGTCTTCTTTCGGTTGCGGGAGGATTCCTAAAGGTTCAACCGGGAGGTTGTGCTTCAGGATGGGAGTTTGTCTTAAAAATATTTCTTCTAGTTCATCCCTTTCCTGCATATGTATATCATTCTCGTGGTCTTCCATAAATTGCTGCAAAGTGTCATTAGGAGGAATAGCAATGGAAGAAATTTCTTCAATAATTTTGTCATTACTTGACAGGTCAGGACCACAAGGCTGCTTAGAAAACTTAGAAAAATTAAATTCATACGTCTCACCGTTGAATTCAACAGAAACTTTACCTTTTTTGCAATCTATTATAGCTCCGCAAGTGCTGAGGAAGGGCCTACCAAAGATAATAGGGCAAAAACTATCTTGCACTGAAACAAGTACAAGAAAGTCTGTAGGATATTTTACCTTCCTGCAGAGTACTTCAACATCTCTTACAATCCCAACTGGAGAGATTGTTTGTTTATTTGCAAGATGGATAGTGACATCTATGTCCTCGATCTCACACGGCTGAATCTCGTGCATGATCCCTTGATAAAGTGTGAAGGGAATAGCGCTGACGCTAGATCCCAAATCACATAGCCCATAGTAATTATGATCTCCTATTTTGACAGATACAACTGGTGTACCTGAAATTGGGCCTTTGTTCCTGGCCGTGACAATGTTAGTGGCAACAGCACAAAAACTAATAGTGGATTCTTCCATATCACTGGTTACCAGATCCTTGACCATTGCAACTTGAGGCTGGACCTTGATCATGTCCTCAGGTTCGTCAGTGGTCCTTCCATTCTTGTTTAGAATACCTGTAACAAAAGAGTGCTCCTTTATCCTGGAGGGGTAAGGAGGCTGTTCATACACAACTGCAGGTAAAACAGGATCAGTAACATTAATCTCAATTGGTGACTCCTTGAAAGGTTTATGATGTTGACTCTCCTTCTTCCTGGAAGAATCAATATGAGAAGCAAAGTCCTTGCAAAATTCAACCATTAGCTGGGAATCAAGACCAATTTTAGAGAAAAAGGTATTAAACTGATCAGTCTTCACATAACTCTCAATGTAGTCATGCTCATAGTTTATAGCGGGTTCAATACCTTTATCAATTTCCTAGTCTTCAGTGTTCTTCTGGATCCTTTCTATAAGATCCCATTTTTCTTCCATACTTCTGTTCTGGAATACCCCACTAGAGGAGGCATCCAACATCTCCTTGTCCTGACGAGAAAGCCTGGCATAAAAATTTGTAAGTATAATTTCCTTGGGGAGCTCATGGTTTGGGCATTTGAGCATCAGGGACTTCAGTCTCCCCCAAGCTTGAGCGATGCTCTCTCCGTTGCGAGACCAAAAGTTGTAGATGTAGTTCCTGTCTTGGTGAATTTCATGAAGAGGATAAAACTTTGCATAAAAGAGAGACATAAGCTCTGGCCATTCAAGCAGATCAGAGTTATCGAGTAGCTTATACCAATCTGAAGCTTTATCTTTGAGTGATATGGAGAATAGTTTCTTCATGACGAACTCCATCGTCACACCTGCAAGCTTAAATAAAGAACATAATTGTCATAAATATAGCAGGTGTTCTCCCGGATGTCCTTCTCCTGTATAACGATTAGCCAAGACATAATCAACAATACCAGATGGTATTTTATAGGGCACAATTTCAGTAGGGGTAGGAGTGACCACCACAGTCGTGGGGCGGCTCCTTACCAGCAACGAACCAATAGCAGAAGAGTCCATAAGGACTGAAAGTAACAATAGAAAATAAAAGTTCCCTTACCGGCTTCACTTACCAGTAGCGCTACACTCCCCGGCAACGGCGCCAGAAAAGCTCGTTGATGGCGGAGAATTTAATAGGTTTAGTTGGGTTGCCTTCCCAGTTAACCGCGCCAATAAACGATTCTTGATAACCCACAAGTCTAGGGGATCAATTGTAGCTTTTCAATAAATAAGAGTATCGATCCCACGAAGAGCAGAAGGTGTTGATAAGTGACACTGGATAAGGAAAGGGATGCAAACACTCAAAGGTAAATATTTAGGGGGTTTTGGTTTAAGCAACAGAAAAGTAAAAGAAAGGAAAAGTAAACAGGGTAACTGAGGAGTAGAAAGTGGCCCAATCCTTTAAGAAGGATAAGCCTAGGAACTGAACTTATAAAAGCTAAAGCGTTCTCGAGAAAACACGGGAGAGATAGTCAAGTCACTTTCACCATACTCCGCCAAGTAATATGTATAATGTTGATAAGTGTCGGTGGGTGGATCAATGCTAGTACACCTTCTAGACTAAGATAAGTGTACTCTTATGATTACACACCTTGAAATCATCTGCAAATACAAGGTAGTAATTAAGGCATAAGCCTAACCACAACATTACGATCAAGGATCCATAACTCCCTTGTGCGAAAGTCTGCGAACTGGGGTTCAGGATTCTGTCACTCCGGCAACCCACCATAAGCATCCTTTGTGCACAATGTATTCCTCTAGGACCATGAAAGGTGAAGTGTTATGTGTTCGACTCACATAACACCACTAGAGAAATAACAACACAACTTAAGTATCAAAAAACACATAATACTTCAACATCATATGACTACTAAAAACTAGACTTCTCCCATGTTCTCAAGAACTAAAGTAACTACTCACAAGACATAAAAAAGATCATGATCAGAGGTGATAGATGGGTGATAAACAATCTGGACACAATGATATTTCTCAGACAAAACTCAATAGCATTCATTACAAAGTAGTAGTCAACACCAGCAGAGTAGAGAGGATAGATAGTACGGATTACAACACAAGTTACAATTGTGAGATGAGATGGGATGGAGATGGAGATGGTGTTGATGTTGGGGATGATGTCGATGATGATCTCGATGATGCCCGTGACGATGATGATGATGATGATGATGATGGCGACAATCTCCCCTTCCGGGAGGTGATCTCCCAGGCGGAATCTGCCCGCCGGAGATGGCTTTTCTCCTCTGTAGGTTTCTGCCCCGTGGCGGCGACGAAACACGGAAATGACTCTTGTTTAGGGGTCTCCACCCAAGGGGGTTTATATAGGCGAAAGGGGGCACCGAGGGGGACCACCAGGCACCCAGGAGGGTGCCTGGAGCGGCCAGGAGGGGGGGCGCGCCAGGCACCCTTCTGGCTGCCTGGTGGGTCCCCTCACCTCCTACTTCGGTGATCCCCAGTCAATCTTCATAAAAATGCTCCCCGTAAAATTTCATCGCATTTGGACTTGATCTGATTTAGCAACTTGGTATCCACTTTTTACCGCTGCATTCTGGTTCTGCTGCTTCGGCACCGGAAAATTGTAAACTGTGTAAAATAAGCCAAAACAACATAAGAACAATACTTTAAAGTGGAATACATCAATGAATAGGGTGAAATCACAATATAAAATAGTGATGCTTTTTGGACGTATCAGCTGGCCAGCAGAGTCAACATAAGGAGTAACCTACAGGAGATCCATACCATTTGCAAGCTCCTGGGCGATTTGGCAGATTTGAGTCCAGAGCTCGCCAATGGATTCTTCCTAGCCCTCCCGCAGAGTGGTCATCAGTTGTAGATCAATTCCAGGGTACCATCTCTTTGCAATAGAGAGGGCGGCCTGTACTCCAGACCGGAAGGTAGAATCGAGCATATTATCAATCTGGCGGGTAACAGCTCGGAGGCTCCGGGAAACATCGTCATGCTGGTCAAATGCCATGGCTTTCTGTTTGCCCTTGAACAACTTGTTGTTCAGCTTCTGGATACCAGTCTTGTAAGTGCACAATGCACCTTTCACATGGGGAATCCTGGCATCCAGAGTAACCACGAAGTCTTCGGCATCCCATCTGGCATCAGCAGCAACTACCACACCTCGCACTTGGCGGGCTGCCGCAACAGCTTCATCAGCGGCAGTAGTGGAGTTGGGCCAGGCATCTAGCAAAAGCAATCGGAGAATAAAGTTAGCTCCGGAAACAGTAAAGTAAGATCGGAGTACAACAAAACGAAAATTACCTGCAAGGGCGAGGTCCACTCGGTGGAGGCAGGAGAGCACAACATCAACACCAGCCTGCGCACGTTGTATCTCTGTCTGGTGTTGGACATCCATGTCCTCAGCATGCTTGACAACAAGATCTTTCTCTTTTAGCAGCTGGACCTCTACCTCATGGCGAGCGTCGACAAGCCTTTGCAATTCTTGTTCATGGGCAGTTCTGGCGGCGGCAAGATCCTTGGCAACTTGTTGAAGTTTGGCTTGCAGCTCAATCTCGACAGCGGCGAGGCGCTGATTTTCTTGTTCGGGTCGGCCGAGATGGCCATTCTTCTCACCGAGCTGGTTCTCCAGTTCGGCAATTCTCTTCTGAGCAGCTTCTTGCTCGGAGGAGTGGGTGGCAGCAGCTACAAGTGGGCAGTCAAGTAAGAGCGTAATCACAATCGGGAGAAACAAGAAAGGACAAGCAAAAGTATACCTGTTAGCTCTTGAATCTTTGCAGCTTGAGTGTCAGCATTTTTCTTCAAGGTAGCAATAGACTTCTAACCCGCTGAATAAGCGGCCAGAAGTTCTTCAAATACAGACTGGCGTCTATCACAGATGGCCTGAAAAATTGGCCGAGAACATCTAAGCAAAAGCACAGAGCAATAAAAAGAAATGAAGATCCGGACAGATTGCAAGAAATCGGCCCGAATCTCGGGGACTACACCCAGTGGGTGCGCTAGGCGCGCCCCCACTGAAAAGAAAACTTACAGTAGCAGAGTGCTCGGAGGCAAGGATTTGGTTCAGCGCCCCGTCAGCGAAGCGTCTAATATCAGTGGCAAGACCACCCAACTGGCCCAAGAGATGGGACGGAAGTTGGTCCTCGGATCCAGGAAGCGGAGGAGTGGCCGAATCGGCAGCAGGTCGGACAGGCGAGACGTCGGAAGCTCCAAGGTACGCCTCGCGGAACCGGTCGGCCAGCACGAGCTGGCGGCTGGACGGCGGTTGGCGCACGAGGGTGCCAGAGGATGGTGTTGTAGAAGCACTGGATCCGGCGATGGCGTGAGCGGCTTGTGGAACAGCGGATGGAGAAGTCGCTGGTTCGGTGGAGGCAGCAGCAGCACTCTCCGAGCCAGTGGCAGGAGTTGGGTCGGCACCAGTGGCCTGGGTTGGAGAAGCCTCGGGCTGAGGAGCATCATTGGCAGGCCGATCTGGCAGCGGCACATCAGTATGTGTGATGCAAGAAGGGTCCAGCAGAATCGGAGCAGTAGTGGTGGTTGGGGCAAGAGTGGCCGACTGCGCACCAGCAGTCAGAGGAGTAGTAGAGGTCGGCAGTGGAGCAGTCGCCCGCGCCTATGTGCCTGCAGCAGCAGCTTTCTTCTCGGCCCGCTCGACCTTGTGGGTACCGGCAGCACCTCTCTTGCGAGCAGGCGCATGCACGTTGGAGGTAGCCGAGGTAGCAGGGGTCGTACGAGGAGCAGCAGAGGGGGCAGGGGGAGCAATCGGAGCACCCCCAGGTCCCGCAGGATCAACAGATCGAGCAGCCATGCAATAAGAAAAAGCACAAGTGAGAACAACAGTACAGGCAGAATCGAGAGGAACAAAAAAGATCAAGAGAAGTATACCCGGCAGCTCGGGGAAGTTGAGCAGCAAATCTGGCCATGGAAAAGTCAGGGCGAGCTGTCAGAACCCTCTGTTAGGTATGTGCTAGGGTTAGCAAGAAGCTTTGCATCATGTTATGAATTTCAAAAAAAATTGAAATGGGAGAGAGAACACCCCCCAGATGAATTTAATGGAAATGGCCAGAATAAAAGTTGCTCCAAAAATTCCTTTTGCATTTTTGAAAAGTCTTATAACTGAGTGTGATCACATATCAAGTGATGTGGGACCAACCCTATGCTCATGGATTTTTCAAATATTCAAACAGGAGCATGGATTTAAATTTAAACCCCTATTTGAATTAAATTTCAAATAATTTGAATTTTTAAAAAAATCAAACTTTACAAGTGGCTAGCCTATTATATTGTGAAGCCATATAAAAAGTTTCAGCATTTTATAAAATGTCTAGCTATTTAATTTAGCTAAGACAAAAAAATTACAGAAAAGAAAAGGAAACATAAAATAGAAAAAAGGGATTACCTGGCATTAGGCCCAACTTGTTTCCCAGCCGGCCCAGCCCACCCAGCCTTGTCGTCTACCCCCGGGCACGAACACACAGCTGCGTTCCCGGCATGCCGACGCCGGCGGGCAGCAGCTAGCCTGCCTGGCCCCCTCCCGACTCCTCTAACCGCGCCACGACGACGCCCTGGAGACGCCGTGTCCATTCCCCCCTGGGAGCCGTCTCCCCTTTCTCTCCCGGTCGATCTCATCGCCGCCGAGAGCAGTCGTGGAGCACGCCACCTTCGACGAGAGGACACACCGCCAAGTCCATCAGCTCCACCGTCGTCTACAATGCCACCGTGCACAATGAATCGAAGCCAGGCGCCCCCGCGAGCTCGCTAGCTTCATCGTCTTCGTCTCCGGCCGCCGCGGATCCACCTCAAAATCCGGCAGCTCCAGAGTCTCCCCGCCTCCGTAGACTACACCGGCGTGTTCACCAAAGCCTGGTGAGCATTTCCCCTAGCCTTGCAGCTCCCCGTTCCCCTCCTATCCAAATCCACCATGAGAGCCGAAGCACTTCGCCGCCATGGTCGTTGCCGGCGAGCCCCCGCTATGAAATCGAGCTCTAGGCCTTGTCCATCGCATTCATGTTGCTCCTCTGTTTAAAATTCGCCCAACCCCGCTTCATTTGATGCACCGTAGTGAGTTTTGCCTCGCAGCCGTGCCACTGTCGCTGCAAATAAGCTCGTCGCCGGCGAGCCTACGGAGCATCCCAGCAACTGGAGTTGGTCCCATTCGGCGCGCAAGGTCACGGGCTTCGAACTGGAGGAAGAAGCATTTCGAATAGCCCCCTGGAACGTCGTCCCGTGCATCGCCGCCGCGTCGGGTTTCCACCGGCGAGATTACGTAGACGTCATTAGCTTAGTGCTAATCCCCCCCCAGAGACACTTACATGTGGGCCTAAGGCCAGACTAATCTCTCTGATTAGTTTAAATCAAATTAAACTTGTTTAATTAACAGAACAGAGAATGACATGTGGGACCCCTCTGTCAGTGCCCCCCTGACGTCAGCCTGGTGTCACAGTGACGCAGTAATGCTTATTTGATTTAAAACAAATCTAGAAAATGGCTGAGAATATGCGAAACTTTGGAAATTCATAGAAAATTCATCCTAACTCTAAATGTAGCAAATAATATGTCTAAAATTTATAGAAAAATTCAAGGAATCTAAATATGCAATCTGTTTTCATGTTTGACCAAGTTTTCTTGGGTGAACAGTGGTAACAAAGCATATGCATTCCTTTTAAATTCAAAATGGAGTTTGAATTTGCAAAACCTTTGCAATACACTTCATTTAATTGGAATCACTCACACATCAGTGGAAAATACATCAAGTTTCAACCTTCAACCATGTGTTTGTGCATTGTACTTATGTTGCCCCCCTTTGATTGTTGTTTGTCGATAGAAGTTGAACCAGAACAAGAGGCTGCCCCCTTCGTTGAAGATCCCAAAACTGAACCTCGTCAGCAAGGCAAGAAAACCCCATTGATCATGTCGATAATATCCCACTTCCCTCTCAGTCTCGCTTATGCATTGTTTAGGATGATTACCATGCTACGTTTCTTCCGCATAGATGAACCCATTCCTTTGCATGACCTATCTTTTGTCACAGTAGTAAGCAAACCACAATCCTAGAAAATGTAGGAGTTGATTGATATCATGTGGCCCCTGCAATTGTTACTGCTTATTGCATTCTTAGAGTGATACAATGTTGATACTGTTATGTGAGTCGGGATGGTAGCAATCATGATGATGATGGTAGAAATGTGTTGGTGAATCTACCCTAATACAAGGTGAACGATGAGAGGCTTTGTAGGAGTACACAGTGGGTTGTCTCGTTGAACACCGCCCTAAGTCCGAGTTCTTGTGTGGTGATCCAAGAGGACGAGTACAACCACACATTGGGCTCACTGACCCCTCTCAACCTACTAACTCATCCCTTTCGATGTCCAGATGTCGCAGTAGTTCGGAGTTCTAGTAGGTTTGTGGTCTGGCTGCTAAGTGAGAGAACGTCTCAGCCGAGACCGGCTTATGCACCACGCACACATCATCTGGGTCCACTTCGGTAAACCGGTCGGGTTCACGATAGTGGTAGCCAACCCAGGTAGGCGTCTTTCATGGACTAGATCTCCTATGAGGTAACAGTTGTGGTGAACATCCTCGCCGACACCCCTTGAATGGTGCCGTGGCCAACGGCGGTAACTGGTGGTCATGTGTGTGTAGCGGTAGACCCCTGCAGGGTTAACAAAACTATTCGAATAGCCGCGTCCGCGGTAAGGGACTGCTTGTAAAGCTTAGCTTGATTATTAGACAACTTGAACTGGATACTTATAAAACTTGCCAAGATATGCGTGAGTGCTATGGCGTGCTTTCTCGTGGGGAAGTCGAGGAAGGCACCATAGTGGTGTATTTGGTTGGAGACATGTAGTGGACTCGTGTACGCTTCTTACCTCAAGTCTTGTAATCGTAGTTCAGGACTAGCTAAGTCAAAGATGGCACTTCTTCTTATGAACCCCACCTCCCTTTGCCTTGATACATGTGTATGAGTAGTATAGCTCCTACGTAAGTCTTGCTGAGTACGAATTTTTACTCACATTTGCTTATTCTATGTTTTAGATGAACCCACTAACCCCGAAGGTGGATTCTTCCTCGAGCTCGACGACTGAAGACCAAGCTAGTGTAGTCCCAGTCAGCAGACTGGTTCCCTAGTGGAGGGCTTGTGTTTAAATAAGGCTTCTTAATCTATTTGTTAAACTTGTGTGTACCAAGACATAATTTTCTTCTGCATGCTTGTTGTAATGTTGGATCATGGTCTCGTGATCTCCGTGTGCACTCTGTAAGAGTTATCAATAAAGATGTAAACTTTGTAGAGAATTGCAATGATACCTGATCTTCATACTAGACATGTGTGATGCGTGTATGATTATATCATGCATGTCTTAGTATGGGTTTTCGAGACCTTAGTTGTGATCTGGCTGTCGGTCTTTTATACACCATCTGGCCCTTATATGTGCGCAGCTTGGGGCATTGCGATGCGATTGCTCGTGACTACATCACGTGCACACTTTGATGTATGATCGAGCCCGCCCTAGACCCCGACTAAGTGATCGGGCTGGAGTAAGTCTATGTAAGGGTTATAATAAAATCGATAGTATGGTTGAGGCGACTTGTCTATGAGTATGGGAGTTCACCACCCATATCATTTAGACTTGTGTGCGGACGATGAGGACCCATCTCAGTTGATCATCCGGCATGGATGGGATGCCCCTCACGTTCGATGCTTTCCGAGAACGTTCTGTGCTTGGCCTTGTCTGCTTAGACAAGTGGGTATGGTTCTCGGCTCTCCATATGATTGTGTTGTAGCGAGTCTTGCATACGCTAACCCCGGGTCCCGACATGAGAAATATTCAGGGGAGTGGGATAAAGCACAGGGCCACTAATCTCGGGGGCGGCTCAGCGCATGCCTGTTTTCCCTTTCTTCTTGGCAACCTTGGAGGGGCCGGCGGCGTCATCAGGTCGGGGGCGTTTCCCTTTAGGCAGCGTCCGCTCGGCCGATTCAGATTCTGCGCCGAAGTCACCAAGAGGATCAGAATCGCTTCTCCATTCGGCCATGAAGCGTTTGACGGAGGAATCAGACTCATCCGGCTTTTTGAAGCCGAGTCCGAGAGAAGCAGTTCGAGCTTCGGTCTCGAATTCGGTCTCCTCTTCAAGTTCCACATCTTGTGCGTCTTCTTCAGCTCGGTCGGGGTGATAGCCCGAGGCGGACTATCCGTCCTGCATGAGCCTAGAGCCAAGGAACTCCAGAAGAAAAGGGTCCGATCAAAGTTAGTACGGGGGAAATGAGGGCCAAGATAAAAGATAGTGTTTAGAGCATACCTCAGGGCAGGGCCGAGATCGGTTGTACGGCGTCACTCCGAACTCTAAAGGCCCAACGACTGTGAGGTTGGTAATACTGTTGATTCGGCGGAGGAAATCAGCTATGTTGATTCGGAAGGTGGAAATCCGAGTAGGATCAAGGCGCAGATGCATGTCACAGATCCGGTGGCAGCGGCGTTGCAGCGGGAGCACTCGGCGGCAGAGCCAGGTCGCCACCAGATCGGCGGGTTGTAGCCCTTTTCCATCAGTTTCTGGATATAGGCCACTTGACGATCCAGATCGGTGTCCCCGTCCCCTGGTTTCTTAGCCCAGTGGTACTTTGCAGTCGGAGGCGGCAGAGAGAATTCGGGCAGATTCAATAGATCTTCGTTCTTTGGTGAGGAAATGTAAAATAACCCCATCTGCCAGTTCTTGATGGACTGAGGCAGTTGGGTATGAGGATGAAGTCCAACTTGGTGGAGGTATATGGTGGCACCGCCGCATTCGGCCATCACCTTTACTTCCTCCTTATTCTTAGTCTTGGGGTTGACAGTATACACACCAGTGCCTACTTGGAAGCTGCGGAAGTGGAAGAGCCGGCACCAGAGCCCAATGGTGGGCCGGACTCCGAGGTAACCTTCGCACAGCGCCACAAAAGTGGAGACCTGCATGATGGCATTTCCTCCGAGGTGGTGCGGTTGCAGGTGATAGAAGGCAAGGAAGTCATGGAAGAATTGGCTCACCGGGAGCCTGAATCCGCGCTCGAAATGCGCGAGGAAGACAACACGCTCGCCGTCCCAGGGAGCGGGCACAATCACGTCGCCGGGAACGCCGAAGTCAAGGTCCGCCGGAATCTTGCGAGACCGGCGGAGGAGCGCAATGTGCATCTCGGTAACAGTTGAGCCTTTCGAAGCCCCCCTCTGGGAGCTTGCGGCGGCGTCGTCCCCCATGGAGGCGTCGGACTCCGTGGTGGGCAAGGAGGAGCAAGACGGAGGCGAGGAAGAAGGTGGCGGCGGCGGAGAAGACGGCGGTGGAGGCGGCAGAAACCTAGATCCAAGACCACCTATGGTGGCGGAGGAGGAGCGGTGGCGATGGCAGTGGAGTGCAGCAGCCTGGTCTTCGGCGCGGCGGCTCTTGGCGTCGGGGGCAATGGCAGCAGCAAGGCGGAGCGAGCGGTGCGGCGGCGGAGGCAGTGGAGGAGAGCTAGAGGAAGATGGTGGAGTAACGGGTGCGAAACGCATCTCTCACCCTGCGAGATATTTAAAGGCGCAGCGAGGAGGTAGTGGGATCGGGTGTGCCGATCTGGCAGGCGGTGTGGCCGCATGTATCCACAGAACAGCATTAGCTTGAAGCACAGAAGATCCGGCGGATGGGACAGGACGTGCGCGCGTGGGTCGAGGCGGCGGTTATGGCATGTCAAATCATGGCACGACGTCCCGTATTCTTCGGCGAATTCGAAGCGGCAAGTTCGGTCAACATTCCAGTCAAACCAACCGTTAGGCGGATCAGTCGAGGAGGTCAAGAGCAATCGGCCAGTTCAGAGAAATCGGCCCATTGAGAGCAATCGGAAGATCAAGAGCCATCGGCAGTTAGCAAGCAACTAGCCTATTGAAGCAATCGGTCAGAAATAAAGAGTCAGCATTTTACAAGAGTAGGAACCTGTGCAGGCCCCTCCGTCTCTGAGTTTGGCGGGACCTCCGCAGCTTTAGGGTGTCAGAACCCTCTGTTAGGTAATGTGCTAGGATCAAAGTCATCTTGCATCATGTTAAAAATTTCAAAAGAAATCATTGAAATCAAATTCAAAAGCAAAATGGGGGAAGGAACCCCCCCAGATGAATTATTTCAAAAGGCCAGATAAAAATCTTCTCCAAAAATTCATGTTAGATTTTTGAAAAGTCTTATAAATGAGTGTGATCACATATCAAGTGATGTGGGACCCACCCCATGCTCATGAATTTTTCAAATATTCAAACAGTGCCTTGGAATTAATCAAAAACCCCTATTTGAGTTAAGATTCAAATTATTTGAATTTTAAAAAGTGCCAAACTTTATAAGTGGCTAGTCTAATATAATAAGAGGCCATATAAAAAGTTTCAGCATTTTAGAAAATGGCTAGGTATTCATTTTTGCTAGCCAAAACAAATGTCAGAAAAGAAAACAGAAAAGAAAAAGGAAAAGGCTCACCTGGTTGCAGCCCAACTTACCCCCCCCCCCCCCAGCCTCCAACCGGCCCAGCCCAGCCCACCTAGCTCTTGTCGTCTACCTCCACGACGACAAGCAGCTCGGTGGCCGGCATGCCGAGGCCGCCGACAACGGGCAGGCCACGCATCTGCCTCCCTGCCTCCTCCAGCATGTCCAGGAGAGAGCCGTGGTCGCCCTCGTCACTCTCCACCCCTTTCCCCTCGCTCTCGCGTACTCTGCCGCTTTTCCCATTCTTCCCCGAGAGCAGCCGCCGTTCTCCGTCGACGAAACCCGCAGCCAACGCCGGAGAGGAGCCCGGAGACCTTGTCCATCCTGCGCAGGACCGTCGACCACCCCGATCTAGAGAAGATGGCCCCTTATTCGAGCTCGTGGACGACGCACGCTTCATCGAGGACTCGCCGGACCAGCAAGTCGCCGTCGTCGAATTCGCCGCCACCACGCCCTCCCCGACCTCCCTGGCCCCTCTGCTAGCATAAGGGTGAGCTTCTTCATCCTCCCCGACCAACCCCGGAATTTCTGTCCCTCTCCTTTGCAATTCGCCATGGGAGCCGAGATCGGCCTCCGCCATGGATGAGCCCAAGCTCGTTCTCGTGAGCTCCAGCTTGCACCAGCGCGCGCACCGTGATCCCCGTGCTCCCAGCAGTCGATTGAGCCAAACCCCACGTCAATTGAAGCACCACGACGTGTTCGACCTCGAGCTCAGGCCTCTGCCACCGCTAGGGCTCGTCACCGGCATCACTCCGGTGCCCCCTGGTGGCGCTGCTGTGCTCTGGGTGATGCGGACGTGCTCGGGCTCCCGTTTGGTGGTCTCAGCGCACCAAATGGTGGCCGGAGCCGCCGTCCCGTGCGGGCGCCGCTGTGCTGGAAGGTCGCCGGCGGCTAGCCACCGGCAGGTTCGACTTGGCCTGGGTGGTTAGCCCTTAACCCACCCCCCTGGGTCACTTACAGGTGGGCCCAGCCCCCTCTAATCCTCTTCGTTAGATTAATCTAACAAGGAAATTAGATAAGAGGCTGACAACCCTGGCCCACTGGTCAGTTTGACCGGGGTCAAACCCCCCCCCCCCTGACGTCATGCTGATGCAGTGCTGGCACAATAAAAGAATTTCCAGAATAAAAGAAATCAGAGAAATTACAGAAATTCCGGAAAAAGGCTGAAACTTTGGAAATTCATGGAAAATTCATATAAACTCCAAATTTAACAAATAATATATGAAAAATGATCAGGAGAAAATAAGCTATCCAAATTTCCAACTTTCAACAATGTTTGAGTTGAATTTAAAATGAGATCAGTAGAATTTTCTATTTGATTTAAATGGAATTAAATCAAATTCAATTCAAATACTTTTGCAACTTGAACCATGGCAACAAGCTGCATTCCATTTACACATCAGAGGCATATCATACGCATTTCAAAATGATTCAACTTGATCAAACAATGTCACATGTAACTTGGCTAAATTTGAATTCAAATTGGAGTTTGAATTTGCAATTCAATTTGAAATATACTCCATTTAAATGGAATTGCCTAACACATCAAAGCATATACATCAAGTTTCAACCTCCAACCATGTGATTGTGCATTGTATTTACTTTGCTACCTTGTTTGTTGTTTGTCGAGTAGAGGTGGAACCGGAACAGGAGGCTGCCCCCTTTGTTGAAGACCCCGAACCCGAACCTCGTCAGCAAGGCAAGCAAACCCCCATTGATCATGTCGATAAAATCCCACTTCCCTCTCATGTCCCGCTTATGCATTGTATAGGATGATTACCATGCTACATTTCTACCGCATAGATGAACCCATTCCTTTGCATGACCTATCATTTGTCACAGTAGTAGGCAAACCATAATCCTAGGTTTGTGGACTGGCTGCTAAGTGAGAGAACGGCTCACCCGAGAACGGCTTATGCACCACGCACACATCACTTGGGTCCACTTCGGTAAACCGGCCGGGTTCACGATAGTGGTAGCCAACCCAGGTAGGCGGATTTCTCGGACTAGATCGGCTATGAGGTAACAGTTGTGGTGAGCATCCTCGCTGGCACCCCTTGAATGGTGTCGAGATCAAAGGCGGTAACTGATGATCATGTGTGTGTAGCGGTACACCCCTGCAGGGTTAACAAAACTATTCGAATAGCTGCGTCCGCGGTTA
Source organism: Bromus sterilis (assembly GCA_950022295.1). Taxonomy (NCBI): domain Eukaryota; kingdom Viridiplantae; phylum Streptophyta; class Magnoliopsida; order Poales; family Poaceae; genus Bromus; species Bromus sterilis. The sequence continues at coordinate 72,785,232 of OX465595.1, forward strand.
TGGACTGCTTGGAAAGCTTAGCTTGATTATTAGAACACTTGAACTGGATACTTCTAAAACACACCAAGATAAGTGTGAGTGCTATGGCGCGCTTTCTCGTGGGGAAGTCGAGGAAGGCACCATAGTGGTGTAATTGGTTGGAGAAAGTAGTGGACTCGTGTACGCTTCTTACCTCAAGTCTGGTACTCGTAGTTCAGGACTAGCCAAGTCAAAGCTGGCACTTCTGCAAGTGAACCCCACCTCCCTTTACCTTGATACATGTGCATGAGTAGTATAGCTCCTATGTAAGTTTTGCTGAGTACGATTTTGTACTCACGTTTTCTTATTCTATGTTTTCGTTGAACCCACTGACCCCGAAGGTGGCTTCTTCATTGAGCTCGACGACTGAAGATCAAGCTAGTCTAGTCCCAGTCAGACGACTGGTTCCCCTCGTGGAGGGCGTGTGTTTAAATAAGGCTTCTTAAGCCATTTGTTAAACTTGTCTGTACTCAGACATACTTTGCTTCCGCTTGTTGTTGTAATGTTGGATCACATACTTGTGATCTCTGTGTGCACTCTGTAAGAGTTATCAATAAAATGTATAATTTGTAGAGAATTGCAATGATACCTACTGTTCATACAAGGCATGTGTGCTGCGTGTATGTTTATAACATGCATGTCTTTGTATGGGTTTTCGAGACCTTAGTTGTGATCTGGCTGGCGGTCTTTCATACACCAAGTGGCCCTTAGATGTGTGCAGCTTGGGGCATCGCGATGCGATTGCTCGAGACTCCGTCTCGTGCACACTTTGTCGTATGATCGACCCCGCCCTAGACCCCGACTAAGTGATCGGGCTGGAGTAAGTCTATGTAAGAGTTATGAGATAGTTGATAGTATGGTTGAGGCGACTTGTCTGTGAATATGGAAGTTCATCACCCATATCATTAGACTTGTGTGCGGACGATGAGGACCCATCTCAGTTGATCATCCGGCCTGGATAGGATGCCCCTCACGTACGATGCTTTCCGAGGACGTTCTGTACTTGGCCTTGTCTGCTTAGACAAGTGGGTACGGTTCTCGACTATCCATATGACTATGTCGTAGCGGGACTTGCATACGCTAACCCCGGGTCCCGACAGACTTGGTATCAGAGCAGGACTGACTGTAGGACTAGCAGCCTTGGCCGAATTCGAGTCTAGCTTGCTATAGTTATATAGTTACTCTGGGTATATAAGGGAACAATGTAAGGCTTCTTTTTTCTCCTTACCCCCTTCGTTCTGAGTTCCGAGTCACCCTCATCTTATTCTACGGGAAGATAGGACTAGGCTCTCCTCTGTCTGATTAGAACATCTCGTTGTTTGCTTCCTTGTAGCCGTAGGAAAGTTGTGATCGGTTGGTTAGAGTGGTTATGCTCCCTGATTTCCTACATCGTATGTAAGTGATGTTTCTATGTTGTAAGAAATTGTCTTTTTCTTGCAATTACAGCCGTTATGTTGTCCGAGTCATTCCAGGTTTATCTCATAATCTGATGCATTTGCAAACTCCTACTTTCTGTTTCAGATGGCAGATCTTCCCCCTCGGCAGATTGTTCGTTTGACCAGGTGCCTCGGTGTGCGTGGCCATCCCGCCACATTGATCGAGATGATGTCCTATGTGGGATATTGATGGTATCCTGAGTATACAGTTGAGGAGCAGTTCCTTGACTTCAACCAGACCCAGTTCCACTGCATTGTCAGGATCTACCCGCACCACCTTGGATTCACTCAGCCTATCCACTTTGGACATGGCATTGGCATGACTGAAAACATGGCTGTGCAGGATGCTGCATATTCATGCATTACACTACTGAGAGAGGAGCACACTATGCTGAGAGAGACCTCGTTCCGCTATATCCCTGCTACACTTCTAGGAGAAGAGGGATATTACACCGGACTCTACTCAGATCACTCTGCAGAAGATCCAGTACTTCAGATGACTGCTAGGTTTGCTAGTGATCGAGATCGTGATGCACGCGCTCTCCGTTTTGAGCTTCACGCCACCCGTGTTCGTCTGTATCGAGCACTGACACTCTTGGCACCCTTCGTGAGTGTTGGATCAGTCGAGTATGATGCTATCTACCCTGTGAGGACTTAGATGCCTTCTCGAGTTGCTTGGCCCGAGATTGGAGGCATTTTTCCACCCCATGGTCCTTTGCTTCCATCCTACGCTGGACCTAGGCCCCATCCTTGCCCAAATGGATATCAGGGTCCACATGCCTTCGTGTTTTTCGATGGTCACCTTCAGCTACCGGGATACGCGGGTAACTTTTACGAGGACTACTATGGAGATGGAGATGAGTGAGACCGCCTGTGGTCTTACTTAGTGAGGATGTAGTAGTATCTTAGTATATTGTACGCAAGGTGTCTAAGTTCCAGAGGCTTAGATAAATAATGTATAGGAAGTCAGAGTGCCTCTGAAGGATGTATGGTTTGTATGACAGCTTGTGAATATATGGCTTGTATGCTTTTATCACCATGTTTTCAAGATGATTACTTCATTTGCTCTGTAATCATTCCAGTACTTCAATACCTTGATTAGACTCTTTCCATCAACTCTGTTTGACTTTGGTTTTCACCTTCAGGATGTCTCAAGGGACCCGTGGCCAGCTTGGTCGTAACCAGGGTCGTGGGAATGAACAGGAGGAAGGCAACCTTCCACCCCCACCCACGATGTGTCACAACGCCAAGTTAGGTGTGTGCTAGGATCAAGTGCTACTTTGCATCATGCAAAAATTCAAAAAGAAAATCAAAAATGGGGAATAGAAAAGCCCTGAGAAATTAAAACAAATGGCCAGATAAAAATCTTTTTCCAAAAATCATTTCAATGTTTGGAAAATTCCTATAAATGTTGCTGATCATTTTAAAAGTGGTTTGGGATCAATCCCATGCACATGGAATTTTCTAATATTCAAAAGGTGCTCTGGAAATTAAAGTTTACCCCTATTTGAATTGAAATTCAAATGTTTTGAATTTCAAAAATGTCCAAATTATTTATGTGACTAGCTACTGGTCACCTAGGATTTATAAAAGTATTTGGACATTTATTAAAAATGCCTAGCTATTTTAAATCTAGGCAAAACAAATGAAACAGAAAAAAAAAGAGAAAGGGGGAGACCTACCTGTCGCCCAGGGGCGAAGGCCCACCTTCCCTGGCCTCGGCCCAGCCCACCCCAGGCGCGTGTCGTCTTCCTCCCCGCCCCTCCAAGCACCTCGCTGGAGAGGCAGAGCACGGACATGGCGCCACGACGACGCCGGGCTGCTTCTAGGCCTCCCCCTCCATCTCTCTTGCGTCTCGCAACGGTGCAGAACCCCCCCGCACCTCCAGCTCAACCTAGCCCCTCCCCTTCCCCTCCGGCGACGAAAACCCGAGCACCCCGCAGAGCGCCGCCGCCGCCCAGTCGTGGCCAACGGCAGGCATACACCGAACTAGCTTGTCCAGCCGCACCGCCGACGTCGTCTTCGTCTTCAAGCACAAGCAATCGAGCCCGGAAGCCCCGAGCGCGACGCCAGCTTCAAGGATCCATCGCCAGCCGCTGCGAGCTCCGTCGACGAATTCCCCGACGTCCGTCTTCCCCAGCCTCCCTAGCCAACCCCGGCGTGCTCCTGGTGAGCTCCTCTGCGTTTCCCCCCTATCCCCAGCCTCTCCCGTGCCCGATTTCTTCTGGTCGCCGTCGACAGTAGTCCGGCCGCCGCGCCCGACGACGTAGCCGTGGCCTGAGACCACGCCTTTGACCCCTACCTGCTCCATCCGTCGCGGACGACCGAGAGCTGCACGCCCGTGCCCTCAGTTCTTCTCCCCTTGGCCTCTGTCGCCGTTTCCAACTGAGCCCGAGACCGGCCGCCGCGCAAGTCGACGCCGGCGTCAACTCCGGCCACCCCGGTGACGCCCTTGTGGTGTACGTGATGCGGGCGGGAACGAGGAGCACTTCTGTGCCCTCGGTTTGGCAAACCGTGGCCGGAATCTCTGTCCCCGTGAGCGCCGCCATCTCGGTGGTTGCCGGCGTTTAACCGCCGGTGGACGCCGACGTGGCTGGATTAATTAGGGGGCTAACCCCTGTTTAGTTAGGCCTTGGGCCACTGACAGGTGGGGCCAGCCCCCTCTAAGTTAATCAAAATCTTTTTTTTAAAACGGGTTTAAACCCCCCCCCCCCACTGACAGCAGGGCCCCACTCGTCAGCTGCCCCCTGACGTCAGCACTGCGCCAGGCTGACGCAGTAATGGTTTTAAATCGATTTAATAAATCAGAGAAATTCCAGAAAAGGCTATAAACTTTGGAAATTCATAATTAATTCATCCTAACTCCAAATATAGCAAATAATATGTCTAAAATTATCAGAAAAATACAAGGATTATGAATATGCAAATTTTTTTCATGTTTGACCATTTTAAAATGGGTGAACAGTAGCAAACATGCATATGGATCCTTTTCAAATTCAAATTTGGGGTGATTTTGCAATTGACTTTGCAACAAACTTATTTTGAATGGATTCATCCACACATCAGAGACATTACTTCAACTATACAATATCACTTCATGATCAACATTTTCAAATGAACTTTCATGCATTCAAATGCATTGAAATTCATCGATAAATCAAATGGAGTTTGAATTTGCATTTCAAATGCAATATACTCCTTTTAAATGGAATGCTCAACACATCAGTACCTTGAACATCACCATTACAATCTTATTCATGTGATTGTGCATTGTACATTATGTTGATCCTATGATTGTCATGTTGCTGATAGAAGTGGAACCGGAGCAGGAGGCTACCCCCTTCGCTGAAGATCCAGAACCCGAACCTCGTCAGCAAGGCAAGCAAACCCCCATTGATCATGTCGATAAAATCCCACTTCCCTCTCATGTCTCGCTTATGCATTGTTTAGGATGATCACCATGATAACGTTTCTACCGCATAGTTGAACCCATGTCCTTTGCATGACCTATCATCTTGTCACAGTAGTAAGCAAACCACAATCCTAGCAGATGTAGGAGTTGATTGATATCATGTGACCCCTGCAACTGTTACTGCTATTGCATGCTTAGTGGTACAATGAGGTTTCTTATGATGTGAGTCGGGATGATGATAAACATGGTGTTGATGAAAGTGAAATGTGTTGGTGAATCTACCCTAATACAAGGTGAACGATGAGAGGCTGTGTAGGAGTACACGGTGGGTTGTCTCGTTGAACACCGCCCTAACACGAGTTCTTGTTTGGTGATCCAAGATGAAGAGTACAACCACACATTGGGCTCACTGACCCCTCTCGGCTTACTAACTCATCCCCTTCGATGTCCAGATGTCGCAATAGTTCGGATTTCTGTAGGTATTGTGGCCTGGTATCCAAGTGAGAGAACGGCTCATCCGAGACCGTCTTGCGCTCCACGCACACATCGTCTGGGTCCACTTTGGTAAACCGGCCGGATTCACGATAGTGGCAGACAACCCAGATAGGCGGCTTTCATGAACTAGATCGGCTATGAGGTAACGGTTGTGGTGGCATCCTCGCTGTCATCTCTTGAACGGTGACACGCAAAAGGCGGTAACTGATGGCACGTGTGTGTAGCGGTACACCCCTGCAGGGTTAACAAAACTATTCGAATAGCCGTGTCCGCGGTTATGGACTGCTTGGAAAGCTTAGCTTGATTATTAGACAACTTGAACTGGATACTTCTAAAACTCGCAAGATAAGCGTGAGTGCTATGGTGTGCTTCTCGTGGGGAAGTCGAGGAAGTAACCATAGTGGTGTAATTGGTTGAAGAGATGTAGTGGACTCGTGTACGCTTCTTACCTCAAGTCTGGTACTCGTAGTTCAGAACTAGCCAAGTCAAAGCTGGCACTTCTGCAAGTGAACCCCACCTCCCTTTCCCTTGATACATGTGCATGAGTAGTATAGCTCCTAGGTAAGTCTTGCTGAGTACGATTTTGTACTCACGTTTGCTTAATCTATGTTTTAGATGAACCCACCGACCCCGATGGTGGCTTCTATCCGAAGCTCGAAGAATGAAGACTCAGACCAAGACCAAGCTAGTGTAGTCCCAGTCAGACGACTGGTTCCCTCGTGGAGGGCTTGTTTTTAGATAAGGCTTCTCTAAGCCATTTGTTAAACTTGTCTGTACTCAGACCTACTTTGCTTCCGTATGCTTGTTGTAATGTTGGATCACATGCTTGTGATCTCTGTGTGCACTCTGTAAGAGTTACTAATAAAGATATTTACTTTGTAGAGAATTGCAATGATACCTGTTGTTCATACAAGGCATGTGTGCTGCGTGTATGTTTATAACATGCATGTCTTTGTATGGGTTTTCGAGACCTTAGTTGTGATCTGGCTGGCGGTCTTTTATACACCAAGTGGCCCTTAGATGTGCGCAGCTTGGGGCATCGCGATGCGATTGTTCGAGACTCTGTCTCGTGCACACTTTTATGTATGATCGAGCCCGCCCTAGACCCCGACTAAGTGATCGGGCTGGAGTAAGTCTATGTAAGGGTTATAATACAATCGATAGTATGGTTGAGGCGACTTGTCTATTAGTATGGGAATTCACCACCCATATCAGTTAGACTTGTGTGCGGACGATGAGGACCCATCTCAGTGGATCATCCGGCCTGAATGGGATGCCCCTCATGTTCGATGCTTTCCGAGAACGTTCTGTGCTTGGCCTTGTCTGCTTAGAAAAGTGGGTACGGTTCTCGGCTCTCCATATGATTGTGTTGTAGCGAGGCTTATATACGCTAATTCCGGGTCCCGACACGATGGCTCAGGTTCTGATGGAGGTTGAGAGGAACCGCCGAGACTCTCACCATTTGCTGGAGGTCATTTCCCGCAACACCACTCAGCAGCGCAACGAGTTGGTGTCTCTGAACGACTTCATCCGGCTTCATCCCCCGGTTTTCAGTTACTCCACCGAGCCCCTTGACGCCGATGACTGGCTTCCCAGAATCGAAAGGAAGCTTCAGGTAGGCCATGTTGTAGATGGCGACAGGGTGAGCTATGCCACCTATCACCTTGAAGGTGCAGCTAGCTCTTGGTGGGAGAACTTTCTGAACATGCGTCCTGTTGGACCGCCCGCATCTTGGGATGAATTCTGCACTTCCTTCCACGAGCACCACATTCCAAAGGGTCTTATGGACCGCAAGCGTGAGGAGTTCTGCAACCTCACCCAAGGCAGGAGGATCGTTGACGAGTTTAGTCGTGAGTTCAACCAACTGGATCGCTATGCTACTGAAGAGGTCTCCACCGACGCAAAGAAGCAAGAGAGGTTCCGTCGTGGACTCAATTCTGGACTCCGCCGTGAGCTCAACCTACATGACTTTGCCACCTTCCAGGTCCTTGTCAACATGGCCATCAAGGCAGAGGACATGAACACCCCCAATGACTTCCGCAAACACCCTAGGGACGATGGTTCATCCAGTTCTGGCTCTCAGAAGCGCAAGATCTGGATCCCCAACAGTATGTTTCGCCAGAACAACCCACCAAGGCCATCCTATGTGGCGCCTCGTCCACCAACCCAGTTCCACCCAGCCCCACCAAACAACCCAGCTCCACGCACTGTCTTTGGAGCCTGTTACAAGTGTGGTCAGGCAGGCCACTACTCTCGTGAGTGTCCCCAGAACCAGCTCCAGAATCAGAATGCTGCACCCCGTGCCGGAGGCAACAACAATGGTCGTGGCAAGCCCCCCAGAAGGTCTACACCACCAAACCAGCTCCTCCCGCCACTCGTGGACGTTTGAACCAGATTGCCGCCGAAGAGACTGACGACACCACTGACGTCATTCTGGGTATGCTCCCAGTCAATTATGTTCCTACTTCCGTTCTTTTCGACCCAGGAGCATCCCATTCATTCATGTCGGAAAGTTATGCACTTCGTCATGAGTTATCCTTTGTTGAATTATCCACCCCCATGATTATTCAAACTCCAGGGTCAAGATGGCAAACTAATAGAGTAAGCCACGGTAATCAAATTGCAATTGAGGGTTTAGTATTCCTTGCTTCACTCATAGCCCTCAAGTCTTCGGATATTGATGTCATCCTTGGCATGGATTGGCTATCAAGACAGAATGCCTACCTTGATTGCAGAGGCAAATCAGTGAAACTCACCCACCCTTCAGGCAAGACCGTCAACTACACCTCACCCAGAACAAGAACCCAAGTGCGTTCTTTGAATGTACTTCCCCTTCCCGACCTTGAAGATGTTCCGGTGGTTTGTGACTTCCCGGATATCTTTCCTGAAGAGCTGCCGAGAATACCACCCGACAGATGTGTAGAGTTTATAGTGGATCTTGTGCCAGGAACCGCACCAATTTCTAGACGTCCCTACAAAATGGCCCCACGTGAGTTAGCTGAGCTTAAAACCCAACTGGAAGCTTTGTTGGAAAAGGCTTCATCCGCCCTAGCTCATCGCCATGGGGTTGCCCCATTCTGTTCGTAACGAAGAAAGATGGAACAGAAAGGATGTGCGTAGACTATCGCCCGCTAAATTTATCGACGATAAAGAACAAGTACACATTGCCCAGGATCAATGATCTTGATGATCAACTTGCAGGATCCTCTGTCTTCTCCAAGATGGATTTGAGATTGGGTTATCATCAAATCAAAATCTGAAACGAGGACATTCCCAAAACGGCTTTTACTACCCGTTATGGTCTTTACGAGTACACCGTCATGTCCTTTGGTTTAACCAATGCCCCCGCCACTTTCTCACACATGATGAATTCGATCTTCATGGAGTACTTAGATAAATTTGTTGTAGTTTATCTCGATGACATTCTCATCTACTCGAAGAACGAAGCAGAACATGCCGAACACCTAAGGTTGGTATTGATGAAACTTAGACAGCATCGCTTGTATGCTAAATTCTCCAAGTGTGAACTTTGGCTACCAGAAGTGACCTACTTAGGCCACGTGATTTCTGCAAAAGGCATTGTTGTGAATCCCGAGAGAGTTCAGGCCGTCCTTGACTGGACTCCACCTGAATCGGTTAAGAAAGTTAGGAGTTTTCTTGGCCTAGCCAGCTATTGCCGTCGCTTCGTCGAGAAATTTTCTAAAGTTGCAAAGCCTCTAAATGAACTCCTCAAGAAAGATAAGAAATTCCTATGGACTCCCAAGTGCGAGGAAAGCTTTCAAGAGCTAAAAAGAAGACTGACTTCTACACCCGTACTTGCACCTCCAGACACTAAAAAGGATTTCGAGATCTATTGTGACGCATCACGGCAAGGGTTAGGATGCATACTTCTGCAAGATCGACATGTGGTAGCTTATGCTTCACGCCAGTTGCGGCCACATGCAGAGAACTATCCTACCCATGACCTTGAACTCGCTGCCTTAGTTCATGCCCTAACAACTTGGCGACATTACCTCCTTGGTAATTGTTGTGAGATCTATTCCGACCACCAAAGCCTCAAATACATTTTCACCCCGCCAGATCTTAATCTCAGGCAAAGACGCTGGATTGAGTTGATAAAAGATTATGACTTAGGAATTTCTTACACCCCAGGCAAAGCCAATGTCATGGCTGATGCACTAAGTCGTAATTCGTATTGTAACAACCTTATGTTACAACAGTATCAACCACTTATTTATGAGGAATTTCGCAAGCTCAATCTTGAGATTGTTCCTCATGGCTATCTTTCTACCTTGGTGGCGAAACCAACTCTTGAGGATCAAATCATAGTTTCCCAAAGGTGTGCACGAGGTGTTCGCCGGATCAAGGAGAACATTGCTAGCGGAGTTGCTAAATGTTTCTCCACAGATAGCAAGGGAACTGTATTCTTTGGAAATCGTTTGGTAGTACCTAAGAATAGGGAACTAAGGCAACTCATCATCAAAGAAGCCCATGACACACCCCTCTCAATTCATCCCGGTAGCACAAAAATGTACCGAGATCTACGCCAGAGATTTTGGTGGACCAGGATGAAGAGAGACATTGCTCAATTTGTTGCCGAATGTGATGTTTGTCGTCGCATTAAGGAAGAACATCAAAGACCTGCTGGTACACTTCAACCTTTGCCAATTCCGGAGTGGAAATGGGACAAAGTCGGTATGGACTTCATCACCGGCTTTCCAAAAACCCAGAAAGGAAACGATGCCATCTTCGTTGTCATAGATAGGCTTTCCAAAGTTGCTCACTTCCTGCCCGTTCGCGAGTCTATAACTGCTAGCCAGTTAGCGGACTTGTACGTCTCTAGAATTTTATCCCTTCACGGTGTTCCTTTGGAAATCAATTCTGATCGCGGTAGCCTTTTCACCTCTAGATTTTGGGGAAGCTTCCAGAATGCTATGGGAACTCATCTCTCCTTTAGTACGCCTTTCCATCCTTAGTCTAGCGGTCAAGTCGAAAGGGTTAACCAAATTCTTGAAGACATGCTCAGAGCTTGTGTTATCTCATTCGGAAAGAATTGGGAGAAATCTCTTCCGTTGGCCGAATTTGCTTATAAAAATAGTTTTCAATCTAGTCTGAACATGGCTCCTTTTGAACTCCTATATGGACGACGATGTCGAACACCACTAAACTGGTCAGAAACCGGTGAAAGACAATTCTTTGGACCGGACATGATCAAGGAAGCAGAAGAGCAAGTTCGCATTGTTCGTGATCAATTGAAAGCAGCCCAGTCTCGTCAGAAAAGCTACTATGATCGTCATCATAGGCAAGAGAGCTACAATCTGGATGAGAAGGCTTACCTTCGGGTTACTCCTCTGAAGGGAACCCAACGTTTCGGTATCAAAGGCAAGTTGGCCCCACGTTACATCGGACCCTTCCGCATTCTAGCTAAACATGGAGAAGTTGCCTACCAACTTGAACTACCCCCGCACCTTTCCCGAGTACATGATGTATTCCATGTGTCCCAACTCAGGCGTTGCTTCAAGGACCCCATCCGCGAAGTCGACCATGAAACGCTTGATCTCCAAGATGACCTTTCTTATCGAGAATACCCCGTTCGTATTCTTGATTCCGCAGAGCGTGTCACTCGTCGTCAGAAGATTAAGTTTCTGAAAGTGCAATGGTCACACCACTCAGAGAGAGAAGCCACGTGGGAAAGAGAAGACCGCCTCGGTGCCGCGTATCCCTCCTTCCTTCCGCAGACTTCTCAATCTCGGGACGAGATTCTGTTGAGTGGGGGCGAGTTGTCAGAACCCTCTGTTAGGTAATGTGCTAGGATCAAAGTCATCTTGCATCATGTTAAAAATTTCAAAAGAAATCATTGAAATCAAATTCAAAAGCAAAATGGGGGAAGGAACCCCCCCCCCCCAGATGAATTATTTCAAAAGGCCAGATAAAAATATTCTCCAAAAATTCATGTTAGATTTTTGAAAAGTCTTATAAATCAGTGTGATCACATATCAAGTGATGTGGGACCCACCCCATGCTCATGAATTTTTCAAATATTCTAACAGTGCCTTGAAATTAATCAAAAACCCCTATTTGAGTTAAGATTCAAATTATTTGAATTTTAAAAAGTGCCAAACTTTATAAGTGGCTAGTCTAATATAATAAGAGGCCATATAAAAAGTTTCAGCATTTTAGAAAATGGCTAGGTATTTATTTTTGCTAGCCAAAAAAAATGTCAGAAAAGTAAAAGGAAAAAGGCTCACCTGGTTCCAGCCCAACTTACCCCCCCCAGCCTCCAACCGGCCCAGCCCAGCCCACCTAGCTCTTGTCGTCTACCTCCACGACGAAAAGCAGCTCGGTGGCCGGCATGCCGAGGCCGCCGACGACGGGCAGGCCACGCAGCTGCCTCCCTTCCTCCTCCAGCATGTCCAGGAGAGAGCCGTGGTCGCCCTTGTCACTCTCCACCCCTTTCCCCTCGCTCTCGCGCACTCTGCCGCTTTTCCCCTTCTTCCCCGAGAGCAGCCGCCGTTCGCCGTCGACGAAACCAGCAGCCAATGCCGGAGAGGAGCCCGAAGACCTTGTCCATCCTGCGCAGCACCGTCGACCACCCCGATCTGGAGAAGATGGACCCTTAATCGAGCTCGTGGACGACGCACGCTTCATCGAGGACTCGCCGGACCCGCAAGTCGCCGTCGTCGAATTCGCCGCCACCACGACCTCCCCGACCTCCCTGACCCGTCTGCTAGCATCAGGGTGAGCTTCTTCATCCTCCCTGACTAACCCCGGAGTTTCTCTCCCTCTCCTTTGCGATTCGCCATGGGAGCCGAGCTCGGCCTCCGCCATGGATGAGCCCAAGCTCGTTCTCGTGAGCTCCAGCTTGCACCAGCGCGCGCACCGTGATCCCCGTGCTCCCAGCAGTCGATTGAGCCAAACCCCGCGTCAATTGAAGCACCACAACGTGTTCGACCTCGAGCTCACGCCTCTGCCGCCGCTAGGTCTCGTCGCCGGCATCACTCTGGTGCCCCCTGGTGGCGCTGCTGTGCTCTGGGTGATGCGGACGTGCTCGGGGTCCCGTTTGGTGGTCTCAGCGCACCAAATGGTGGCCGGAGCCGCCGTCCCATGCGGGCGCCGCCGTGCTGGAAGGTCGCCGGCGTCTAGCCGCCGGCAGGTCCAACGTGGCCGGGGTGGTTAGCCCTTAACCCACCCCCCTGGGTCACTTACAGGTGGGCCCAGCCCCCTCTAATCCTCTTTGTTAGATTAATCTAACAAGGAAATTAGATGAGAGGATGACAACCCTGCCCCACTGGTCAGTTTGACCGGGGTCAAAACCCCCCCTGACGTCATGCTGATGCAGTGCTGGCGCAATAAAAGAATTTCTAGAATAAAAGAAATCAGAGAAATTACAGAAATTCCAGAAAAAGGCTGAAACTTTGGAAATTCATAGAAAATTCATATCAACTCCAAATTTAAAAAGTAATATATGAAAAATGATCAGGAGAAAATAAGCTATCCAAATTTCCAACTTTCAACTATGTTTGAGTTTAATTTAAAATGAGATCAGTAGCATTTGCTATTTTATTTAGGAATTAAATCGAATTCAATTCAAATACTTTTGCAACTTGAACCATGGCAACATGCTACATTCCATTTACACATCAGAGGCATATCATACACATTTCAAAATGATTCAACTTGATCAAACAATGTCACATGTAACTTGGCTAAATTTGAATTCAAATAGGAGTTTGAATTTGCAATTCAATTTGCAACATACTCCATTTAAATGGAATTTCCTAACACATCAAAGCATATACATCAAGTTTCAACCTTCAACCATGTGATTGTGCATTGTATTTACTTTGCTACCTTGTTTGTTGTTTGTCGAGTAGAGGTGGAACCGGAACAGGAGGTTGCCCCCTTCGTTGAAGACCCTGAACCCGAACCTCGTCAGCAAGGCAAGCAAACCCCCATTGATCATGTCGATAAAATCCCACTTCCCTCTCATGTCTCGCTTATGCATTGTATTGGACGATTACCATGCTACGTTTCTACCGCATAGATGAACCCATTCCTTTGCATGACCTATCATTTGTCACAGTAGTAGGCAAACCACAATCCTAGCAACTGTAGGAGTTGATTGATATCATGTGGCCCCTGCAATTGTTACTTCTTATTGCATGCTTAGAATGATACCATGTTGATACTGTTATGTGAGTCGGGATGGTAGTGATCATGATGATGATGGTAGAAAGGTGTTGGTGAATCTACCCTAATACAAGGTGAACGCTGAGAGGCTGTGTAGGAGTACACGGTGGGTTGTCTCGTTGAACACCGCCCTAAGTCTGAGTTCTTGTGTGGTGATCCAAGATGAAGAGTACAACCACACATTGGGCTCACTGACCCCTCTCAGCTTATTAACTCATCCATTTCGATGTCCAGATGTCGCAATAGTTCGAAGTTCTGGTAGGTCTGTGGCCTGGCTGCTAAGTGCGAGAACGGCTCACCCGAGACCGGCTTATGCACCACGCACACATCACTTGGGTCCACTTCGGTAAACCGGCCGGGTTCACGATAGTGGTAGCCAACCCAGGTAGGCGGCTTTCTCGGACTAGATCGGCTATGAGGTAACATTTGTGGTGAGCATCCTCGCTGGCACCCCTTGAATGGTGTCGAGATCAAAGGCGGTAACTGATGATCATGTGTGTGTAGCGGTACACCCCTGCAGGGTTAACAAAACTATTCGAATAGCCGCGTCCGCGATTATGGACTGCTTGGAAAGCTTAGCTTGATTATTAGACAACTTGAACTGGATACTTCTAAAACACACCAAGATAAGTGTGAGCGCTATGGCGTGCTTTCTCGTGGGGAAGTCGAGGAAGGCACCATAGTGGTGTAATTGGTTGGAGAAAGTAGTGGACTCGTGTACGCTTCTTACCTCAAGTCTGGTACTCGTAGTTCAGGACTAGCCAAGTCAAAGCTGGCACTTCTGCAAGTGAAACCCACCTCCCTTTACCTTGATTCATGTGCATGAGTAGTATAACTCCTATGTAAGTCTTGCTGAGTACGATTTTGTACTCACGTTTTCTTATTCTATGTTTTAGATGAACTCACTGACCCCAAAGGTGGCTTCTTCATCGAGCTCGACGACTGAAGATCAAGCTAGTCTAGTCCCAGTCAGACGACTGGTTCCCCTCGTGGAGGGCTTGTGTTTAAATAAGGCTTCTTAAGCCATTTGTTAAACTTGTCTGTACTCAGACATACTTTGCTTCCGCTTGTTGTTTTAATGTTGGATCACATACTTGTGATCTCTATGTGCACTCTGTAAGAGTTATCAATAAAATGTATAATTTGTAGAGAATTGCAATGATACCTACTGTTCATACAAGGCATGTGTGCTGCGTGTATGTTTATAACATGCATGTCTTTGTATGGCTTTTCGAGACCTTAGTTGTGATCTGGCTGGCGGTCTTTCATACACCAAGTGGCCCTTAGATGTGCGCAGCTTGGGGCATTGCGATGCGATTGCTCGAGACTCCGTCTCGTGCACACTTTGTGGTATGATCGAGCCCGCCCTAGACCCCGACTAAGTGATCGGGCTGGTGTAAGTCTATGTAAGAGTTATGAGATAGTCGATAGTATGGTTGAGGCGACTTGTCTGTGAATATGGAAGTTCATCACCCATATCCTTAGACTTGTGTGCGGACGATGAGGACCCATCTCAATTGATCATCCGGCCTGGATGGGATGCCCCTCACGTACGATGCTTTCTGAGAACGTTCTGTGCTTGGCCTTGTCTGCTTAGACATGTGGGTACGGTTCTCGGCTCTCCATATGACTATGTCGTAGCGGGACTTGCATACGCTAACCCCGGGTCCAGACACAGGGGCTACTGTCGGGGGAATGACCCCCGGGTAGGGTCACCCAGGGGAAACAATTCATCAAGGCAAAGATCACCGACCTGATGGTCACCGATCTAATCAAGGCCGAGCTAAACAAGATCAAGTAAGAAGTGGGCCGATCTATTCCAGGTGAGGGCCGATTGCCCTAGAAAGGGCGCAATCGGCCTCATCCAGGAGCATTCGTCCGAAGTAAGAAGAGCAACGCCCGATCAGAGGTCCAGGTCGGACACCTGGTACAAGAACATTTAATGTGCAATCCCTGCAGATTGGGACTGTCAGAGGCGTGAGGTCTTGTCAGATCCCTCTGTTAGGTATGTTCTAGGGTTAGCTGGTGCCTTTGCATCATGTCAAAATTTCAAAAAGAAATCTTGGAAATCATTTTCAAAATCAAAATGGGAGAAGGAACCCCCCCCCCAGATGAATTAATTCAAAAGGCAAGATAAAAATCTTTTCCAAAAATTCATGTTAGAGTTTTGAAAAGTCTTATAAATGAGTGTGATCACATATCAAGTGATGTGGGACCCACCCCATGCTCATAGATTTTTCAAATATTCAAACAGTACCTTGGAATTAAAGAAATACCCTTTTTTGATTTAAAATTCAAATCATTTGAATTTTAAAAATGTTGAAAGTTTATGAGTGGCTAGTCTATATTATTATGAGGCCACATAAAAGTTTTCAGAATTTAATAAAATGGTTTGGTATTTTTATCAGAGCCAAAACAAATTACAGAAAAAGAAAGGAAAGATTAAACAGAGAGAAAAAGAAAAGGCTTAACTCTCGCCTGGGGCGAGGCCCACCTCTCCAGCCGGCCCAGCCCACTCGAACCGTTCTGTCGTCTTCCTCCCGCGCGTCCAAGCAGCTCCGTGGCAGGGCGCCGACGCCGTGGACGCCACCGCGACGTCTTCGACCTTCCAGACCTCCCCGTGCCAAATTCTCGTGTCCTGGAGAACCGCCTTGAAGCCGTGCATCGTTTCCCCCTCCTCTCTCGTGCTCTCCCTTCCTCTCCTCGTTTTCCCCTTCTTCTCCGAGAGCAGCCGCTGCTCGCCGTCGCAAGAACTCGCGGCCACCGTGCCCTAGAGCT
Source organism: Bromus sterilis (assembly GCA_950022295.1). Lineage (NCBI taxonomy): Eukaryota > Viridiplantae > Streptophyta > Magnoliopsida > Poales > Poaceae > Bromus > Bromus sterilis. The sequence continues at coordinate 72,801,561 of OX465595.1, forward strand.
TGAGCCAACGTGTCCCTCGTGCTCCTCATCGACGACTACCCCAAGCTGGAGAAGATGGGCGCCTGATTGAACTCGTGGACGACGCAAGCTTCATCGCGACCTCGCCGGACCCGCAACCTCGCCGTCTTCGATTCGTCGTCGTCAAGCCTTCCCCGCCTCCATCGACTATGCCGCTGCACTCCCTGCGTTTGGGTGAGTGTTTCCTCTAACCTAGCCGGCCCCTCTTGCCCTCTGTCACCGTTTGCTATGGTCGCCGGAGTACCAAGCCGCAGCGGTCGTCATCAGTGAGCAACTGCTATGCAATCGACCTCGCCGTCTTGTCCTTCACCTCCGCCTTGATCTGCTACTTCGAACGCACCCACCAGCGGCTCAAATGTTGCTCTGTAGCGAGATCCACCCCGACCCCGTGCCACGGCCGCCGCGGAAGGTCGTCGCCGGCGTCACTCCGGTGTTCCCCTGTGGCGTTGCTCTGCACCACTCGACGCGGGCGTCCACGAGCTTTCGATTGGTGCCTCCCGCGCATCAAATGGCCCACGGCAGCCCCCTCCCCGTGCAGAGCCGCCGCACTGGTGGCCACCGGCGGCTAGCCGCCGGTGAGGCCTCTGTCATTAGGGGTTAAACCCCCCTGCTAATTGACCCCAGGTCAATGACAGGTGGGGCCCCCAGGCACTTAACCCCCCTGGTTAAGTTTAAACCGTTTTAATTAACACAGGTGACACTGACAACCCTGGCCCACCAGTCAGACCCCCCCCCCCACGTCAGCATGACCACATGCTGATGCAATAAAAGGAATTAAATGAATTTCCAAATAAAAAGAAATATAAATAATTCCAGAAATTCCAGAAAATACCCCAAACTTTGGAAATTCATAGAAAATTCATATTAACTCCAAATTGGACAAATAATATATGAAAAATGATCAGGAGAAAATTATCTTTCCAAATATGCAACTTTCAACTATGTTTGAGTTGTTTTTAAAATGGGACCAGTAGCATATGTCATTTGGTTTATTTGAATTTATTTCAAATTCAAATCAATTGAGTTTGCAACTTGGACCATGGATTTAAGCTATAATTCAACCACACTTCAGAGACATATCATACACATTTGAAGTTGATTAAAAATGATCAAACTATGTCACATGTAACTTGGCTAAGTTGAATTCAAATGTGGATTTTGAATTTGCATTTCAAATGCAATATATTCCACTTAAATGGAATTGCCTCACACATCAAAACTTATACTTCAAGCTTTAACATTCATTCATGTGCTTGAGCATTGCATTCATATTGATTGCTACTTCGTGCTTTGTTTGTCGAGTAGAGGTGGAACCAGAGCAAGAGGTCACCCCCTTCGCTGAAGATCCAGAGCCCGAACCTCGTCAGCAAGGCAAGCAAAACCCCATTGATCATGTCGATAAAATCCCACTTCCCTCTCATGTCTCGCTTATGCATTGTATAGGATGATCACCATGTTACGATTCTACCGCATAGATGAACCCATTCCTTTGCATGACCTATCATTTGTCACAGTAGTAAGCAAACCACAATCCTAGCAAATGTAGGAGTTGGATGATATCATGTAACCCCTGCAAATTCTACTACTTATTGCATTCTTAGTATGATACCATGATGTTACTGTGATCTGAGTCGGGATGGTAGTGATCATGTTGATGATGCTAGAAAAGTGTTGGTGAATCGACCCTAATACAAGGTGAACAATGAGAGGCTGTGTAGGAGTACACGGTGGGTTGTCTCGTTGAACACCGCCCTAAGTCTGAGTTCTTATGTGGTGATCCAAGATGAAGAGTACAACCACACATTGGGCTCACTAACCACTTTCAACCTATTAACTCATCCCTTTCGATGTCCAGATGTCGCAGTAGTTCGGAGTTCTGGTACGCTTGTGGCCTGGATGCTAAGTGAGAGAACGGCTCACCCGAGACCGGCTTATGCACCACGCACACATCGCTTGGGTCCACTTCGGTAAACCGGCCGGGTTCACGATTGTGGTAACCAACCCAAGTAGGCGGCTTTCTTGGACTAGATAGGCTATGAGGTAACAGTTGTGGTGAGCATCCTCGCTGGCACCCCTTGAATGGTGTCGACATCAAAGGCGGTAAATGATGGTCATGTGTGTGTAGCGGTACACCCTTGCAAGGTTAACAAAACTATTCGAATAGCCGCGTCCGCGGTTATGGACTGCTTGGAAAGCTTAGCTTGATTATTAGATAACTTGAACCGGATACTTCTAAAACACACCAAGATAAGTGTGAGTGCTATGGCGTGCTTTCTCGTGGGGAAGTTGAGGAAGGCACCATAGTGGTGTTTTGGTTGGAGAAAGTAGTGGACTCGTGTACGCTTCTTACCTCAAGTCTGGTACTCGTAGTTCAGCATTAGCCAAGTCAAAGCTGGCATTTCTGCAAGTGAACCCCACCTCCCTTTACTTGATACATGTGCATGAGTAGTATAGTTCCTATGTAAGTCTTGCTGAGTACGCCTTTGTACTCACGTTTGCTTAATCTATGTTTTAGATGACGCCACTGACCCCGAAGGTGGCTTCTTCATCGAGCTGGACGACTGAAGTTAAGCTAGTCTAGTCCCAGTCAACAGACTGGTTCCCTCGTGGAGGGCTTTGTGTTTAAATAAGGCTTCTTAAGCCATTTGTAAAACTTGTCTGTACTCAGACATAATTTACTTCTGCCTGTGTTGTAATGTTGGATCACATGTATGTGATCTCTGTGTGTACTCTATAAGAGTTATAAATAAAATGTATACTTTGTAGAGAATTGCAATGATACCTACTGTTTATACAAGGCATGTGTGCTGCGTGTATGTTTATAACATGCATGCCTTTGCATGGGTTTTCGAGACCTTAGTTGTGATCTGGCTGGCGGTCTTTTATACACCAAGTGGCCCTTAGATGTGCGCAGCTTGGGGCATCGCGATGCGATTGTTCGAGACTCTGTCTCGTGCACACTTTGATGTATGATCGATCCTGCCCTAGACCCCGACTAAGTGATCGGGCTGGAGTAAGTCTATGTAAGGGTTATAATACAATCGATAGTATGGTTGAGGCGACTTGTCTATGAGTATGGGAGTTCATCACCCATATCATTTAGACTTGTGTACGGACGAGGAGGACCCATTTCAGTTGATCATCCGGCCTGGATGGGATGCCCCTCACGTTCGATGCTTTCCGAGAACGTTCTGTGCTTGGCCTTGTCTGCTTAGACAAGTGGGTACGGTTCTCGGCTCTCCATATGATTGTGTTGTAGCGAGGCTTGCATACGCTAACCCCGGGTCCCGACAGACTTGGTATCAGAGCAGGAATGACTGTAGGACTAGTAGCCTTGGCCGAAGTCGAGTCTAGCTTGCTATAGTTATATAGTTACTCTGGGTATATAAGGGAACAACGTAAGGCTTCTTTTTTTCTCCTTACCCCCTTCGTTCTAAGTTCTGGGTCACCCTTATCTTATTCTACGGGAAGATAGGACTAGGCTCTCCTCTGTCTGATGAGAACATCTCGTTGATTGCTTCCTTATAGCCGTAGGAAAGTTGTGTCCGTTTTCCTAGCATTTTTGTAATGCTGATTTCTTACATCGTATTATGTAAGTGTTGTATCTACATTGAAAGAAAATTGTTTTCTTGCAATTACAGCCGTTATGCTGTCCGAGTCATTCCAGGTTTCTTCAAAATCTGATGCAATTGCAAAATTCTTCCCTCCTTTTCGGTTGTCCTTTTTGAAGAACTTCTAGGTGGCATGCCCGACAGTTCCATAGAGTTTGATGTAGGTTTTCTTCTAGAAACCTACAGTGATTCAATCGCAGCCCTTCCTCCCACTTTATATGTCTTCTAGCCAGAAGAACCACACTAACCATCGTGTTGGGGCACTTTGCTACTCTGGCATATCTGTTGTAGCCCCTAGTAAACCTTGGTCATCCTCTAGGAAAACCATCCAGTAATCCAACTCTTTAAACCTAGCCACCCGACAGGTGTGTAGAATTTATAGTGGATCTTGTTCCCGGAACCGCACCAATTTCCAAACGCCCATATAAAATGGCCCCACATGAGTTAGCTGAGCTAAAAACCCAACTTGATGCTTCGTTGGCAAAAGGCTTCATCCGCCCTAGCTCATCGCCATGGGGTTGCCCCGTTCTGTTCGTAAAGAAGAAAGATGGAACAGAAAGGATGTGCGTAGACTATCGCCCGCTAAATTTAGCGACGATAAAGAACAAATACCCACTGCCCAGGATCAATGATCTTTATGATCAACTTGCAGGATCCTCCGTCTTCTCCAAGATGGATTTGAGATTAGGTTATCATCAGATTAGAATCCGAAACGAGGACATTCCCAAAACGGCTTTTACTACTCGTTATGGTCTTTACGAGTACACCGTCATGTCCTTTGGTTTAACCAATGCCCCCGCCACATTCTCACGCTTGATGAATTCGATCTTCATGGAGTACCTAGATAAATTTGTTGTGGTTTATCTTGATGATATTCTCATCTACTCGAAGAACGAAGAAGATCATGCCGAACACTTAAGGCTGGTATTGATGAAGCTTAGAGAGCATCGCCTGTACGCTAAATTCTCCAAGTGTGAATTCTGGCTACCAGAAGTGACCTACTTAGGCCACGTGATTTCTGCAAAAGGCATTGCTGTGAATCCCGAGAGAGTTCAGGCCGTCCTTGACTGGACTCCACCTGAATCGGTTAAGCAAGTTAGAAGTTTTCTTGGCCTAGCCAGCTATTGTCGTCGCTTCGTCGAGAACTTTTCTAAAGTTGCAAAGCCTCTAACTGAACTCCTCAAGAAAGATAAGAAATTCTTATGGACTCCCAAGTGCGAGGAAAGCTTTCAAGAGCTAAAAAGGAGATTGACATCTGCACCCGTACTTGCACCTCCAGACACCAAAAAGGATTTCGAGATCTATTGTGACGCATCACGGCAAGGGTTACGATGCATACTTTTGCAAGATCGACATGTGGTAGCTTATGCTTCACGCCAGTTGCGGCCACATGAAGAGAACTATCCTACCCATGACCTTGAACTCGCTGCCGTAGTTCATGCCCTAACAACTTGGCGACATTACCTCCTTGGTAATCGTTGTGAGATTTATTCCGACCACCAAAGCCTCAAATACATTTTCACCCAGCCAGATCTTAATCTCAGGCAAAGACGCTGGATTGAGTTGATAAAAGATTACGACGTAGGAATTTCTTACACCCCAGGCAAGGCCAATGTCATGGCTGATGCACTAAGTCGTAAGTCGTACTGTAACAACCTCATGTTACAGCAGTATCAACCACTTCTTCGTGAGGACTTTCGCAAGCTCAACCTTGAAATTGTTCCTCATGGCTATCTTTCTACCTTGGTGGCGAAACTAACTCTTGAGGATCAAATCATAGTTGCCCAAAGGCGTGCACGAGGTGTTCGCCGGATCAAGGAGAACATTGCTAGCGGAGTTGCTAAATGTTTCTCCACAGATAGCAAGGGAACGGTTTTCTTTGGAAATCGTTTGGTAGTACCTAAGAATAAGGAACTAAGGCAACTCATCCTCAAAGAAGCCCATGACACACCCCTCTCAATTCATCCCGGTAGCACAAAAATGTACCGAGATCTACGCCAGAGATTTTGGTGGACTAGGATGAAGAGAGACATTGCTCAATTTGTTGCCGAATGTGATGTTTGTCGTCGCATTAAGGCAGAACATCAAAGACCTGCTGGTACACTTCAACCTTTGTCTATTCCGGAGTGGAAATGGGACAAAGTCGGTATGGACTTCATCACCGGCTTTCCAAGAACCCAGAAAGGAAACAATGCCATCTTCGTTGTCATAGATAGGCTTTCCAAAGTTGCTCACTTCCTTCCGGTTCGCGAGTCTATAACTGCTAGCCAGTTAGCAGACTTGTACATCTCCAGAATTGTATCCCTTCACGGTGTTCCTTTGGAAATCAATTCTGATCGTGGTAGCCTTTTCACCTCTAGATTTTGGGGAAGCTTCCAACGTGCTATGGGAACTCATCTCTCCTTTAGTACAGCTTTTCATCCTCAGTCTAGCGGTCAAGTCGAAAGGGTTAACCAAATTCTTGAAGACATGCTCAGAGCTTGTGTTATCTCATTCGGAAAGAATTGGGAGAATTCTCTTCCATTTGCCGAATTTGCTTATAACAATAGTTTTCAATCCAGTCTGAACATGGCTCCTTTTGAACTCCTGTATGGACGACGATGTCGAACACCACTAAACTGGTCTGAAACCGGTGAAAGACAATTCTTTGGACCGGATATGATCAAGGAAGCAGAAGAGAAAGTTCGCATTGTTCGTGATCAATTGAAAGCAGCCCAGTCTCGTCAGAAAAGCTACTATGATCGTCATCATAAGCAAGAGAGCTACAATCTGGATGAGAAGGCTTACCTTCGGGTTACTCCTCTGAAGGGAACCCAATGTTTCGGTATCAAAGGCAAGTTGGCCCCACGTTACATCGGACCTTTCCGCATTATTGCTAAACGTGGAGAAGTTGCCTACCAACTTGAACTACCCCCGCACCTTTCCCGAGTACACGATGTATTCCATGTGTCCCAACTCAGGCGTTGCTTCAAGGACCCCATCCGCGAAGTCGACCATGAAACGCTTGATCTCCAAGATGACCTTTCTTATCGAGAATACCCCGTTCGTATTCTTGATTCCGCAGAGCGTGTCACTCGTCGTCAGAAGATTAGGTTTCTGAAAGTGCAATGGTCACACCACTCTGAAAGAGAAGCTACGTGGGAAAGAGAAGACCGTCTCATTACCGAGTACCCCTCCCTCCTCCCGCAGACTTCTGAATCTCGGGACGAGATTCTTTTGAGTGGGGGCGAGTTGTCAGATCCCTCTGTTAGGTATGTGCTAGGGTTAGCTGGTGCCTTTGCATCATGTCAAAATTTCAAAAAGAAATCTTGGAAATCATTTTCAAAATCAAAATGGGAGAAGGAAAACCCCCCCAGATGAATTAATTCAAAAGGCAAGATAAAAATCTTTTCCAAAAATTCATGTTAGAGTTTTGAAAAGTCTTATAAATGAGTGTGATCACATATCAAGTGATGTGGGACCCACCCCATGCTCATAGAGTTTTCAAATATTCAAACAGTACCTTGGAATTAAAGAAATACCCCTTTTTGATTTAAAATTCAAATCATTTGAATTTTAAAAATGTTGAAAGTTTCTGAGTGGCTAGTCTATATTATTATGAGGCCACATAAAAGTTTTCAGCATTTAATAAAATGGTTTGGTATTTTTATCAAAGCCAAAACAAATTACAGAAAAAGAAAGGAAAGATTAAACAGAGAGAAAAAGAAAAGGCTTACCTCTCGCCTGGGGCGAGGCCCACCTCTCCAGCCGGCCCAGCCCACCCGAACCGTTCTGTCGTCTTCCTCCCGCGCGTCCAAGCAGCTCCGTGGCAGGGCGCCGACGCCGTGGACGCCACCGCGACGTCTTCGACCTTCCAGACCTCCCCGTGCCATCTTATCGTGTCCTGGAGAACCGCCTTGAAGCCGTGCATCGTTTCCCCCTCCTCTCTCGTGCTCTCCCTTCCTCTCCTCGTTTTCTCCTTCTTCTCCGAGAGCAGCCGCTGCTCGCCGTCGCAAGAACTCGCGGCCACCGTGCCCTAGAGCTTGAGCCAACGTGTCCCTCGTGATCCTCATCGACGACTACCCCAAGCTGGAGAAGATGGTTGCCTGATTGAACTCGTGGACGACGCAAGCTTCATCGCGACCTCGCCGGACCCGCAACCTCGCCGTCTTCGATTCGCCGTCGTCAAGCCTTCCCCGCCTCCATCGACTACGCCGCTGCACTCCCTGCGTTTGGGTGAGTGTTTCCTCTAACCTAGCCGGCCCCTCTTGCCCTCTGTCACCGTTTTCTATGGTCGCCGGAGTACCAAGCCGCCACGGTCGTCATCGGTGAGCAACTTCTATGCAATCGACCTCGCCGTCTTGTCCTTCACCTCCGCCTTGATCTGCTACTTCGAACGCACCCACCAGCGGCTCAAATGTTGCTCTGTAGCGAGATCCACCCCGACCCCATGCCACGGCCGCCGCGGAAGGTCGTCGCCGGCGTCACTCCGGTGCTCCCCTGTGGCGTTGCTCTGCACCACTCGACGCGGGCGTCCACGAGCTTTCGATTGGTGCCTCCCGCGCATCAAATGGCCCACGGCAACCCCCTCCCTGTGCAGCGCCGCCGCACTGGTAGCCACCGGCGGCTAGCCGCCGGTGAGGCCTCTGTCATTAGGGGTTAAACCCCCCTGCTAATTGACCCCAGGTCAATGACAGGTGGGGCCCCCAGGCACTTAACCCCCCTGGTTAAGTTTAAACCGTTTTAATTAACACAGGTGACACTGACAACCCTGGCCCACCAGTCAGACCCCCCCCCCCCACGTCAGCATGACCACATGCTGATGCAATATAAGGAATTCAATGAATTTCCAAGTAGAAAGAAATATAAATAATTCCAGAAATTCCAAAAAATACCCCAAACTTTGGAAATTCATAGAAAATTCATATTAACTCCAAATTGGACAAATAATATATGAAAAATGATCAGGAGAAAATTATCTTTCCAAATATGCAACTTTCAACTATGTTTGAGTTGTTTTTAAAATGGGACCAGTAGCATATGTCATTTGGTTTATTTGAATTTATTTCAAATTCAAATCAATTGAGTTTGCAACTTGGACCATGGATTTAAGCTATAATTCAACCACACTTCAGAGACATATCATACACATTTGAAGTTGATTAAAAATGATCAAACTATGTCACATGTAACTTGGCTAAGTTGAATTCAAATGTGGATTTTGACTTTGCATTTCAAATGCAATATATTCCACTTAAATGGAATTGCCTCACACATCAAAACTTATACTTCAAGCTTTAACATTCATTCATGTGCTTGAGAATTGCATTCATATTGATTGCTACTTCGTGCTTTGTTTGTCGAGTAGAGGTGGAACCGGAGCAAGAGGTCACCCCCTTCGCTGAAGATCCAGAGCCCGAACCTCGTCAGCAAGGCAAGCAAAACCCCATTGATCATGTCGATAAAATCCCACTTCCCTCTCATGTCTCGCTTATGCATTGTATAGGATGATCACCATGTTACGATTCTACCGCATAGATGAACCCATTCCTTTGCATGACCTATCTTTTGTCACAGTAGTAAGCAAACCACAATCCTAGCAAATGTAGGAGTTGGTTGATATCATGTAACCCCTGCAAATGCTACTGCTTATTGCATGCTTAGTATGATACCATGATGTTACTGTGATGTGAGTCGGGATGGTAGTGATCATGTTGATGATGGTAGAAAAGTGTTGGTGAATCGACCCTAATACAAGGTGAACGATGAGAGGCTGTGTAGGAGTACACGGTGGGTTGTCTCGTTGAACACCGCCCTAAGTCCGAGTTCTTGTGTGGTGATCCAAGATGAAGAGTACAACCACACATTGGGCTCACTGACCCCTCTCAACCTATTAACTCATCCCTTTCGATGTCCAGATGTCGCAGTAGTTCGGAGCTCTGGTAGGCTTGTGGCCTGGATGCTAAGTGAGAGAACGGCTCACCCGAGACCGGCTTATGCACCACGCACACATCGCTTGGGTCCACTTCAGTAAACCGGCCGGGTTCACGATTGTGGTAACCAACCCAAGTAGGCGGCTTTCTTGGACTAGATAGGCTATGAGGTAACAGTTGTGGTGAGCATCCTCGCTGGCACCCCTTGAATGGTGTCGAGATCAAAGGCGGTAAATGATGGTCATGTGTGTGTAGCGGTACACCCTTGCAAGGTTAACAAAACTATTCGAATAGTCGCGTCCGCGGTTATGGACTGCTTGGAAAGCTTAGCTTGATTATTAGATAACTTGAACCGGATACTTCTAAAACACACCAAGATAAGTGTGAGTGCTATGGCGTGCTTTCTCGTGGGGAAGTTGAGGAAGGCACCATAGTGGTGTTTTGGTTGGAGAAAGTAGTGGACTCGTGTACGCTTCTTACCTCAAGTCTGGTACTCGTAGTTCAGCATTAGCCAAGTCAAAGCTGGCATTTCTGCAAGTGAACCCCACCTCCCTTTACTTGATACATGTGCATGAGTAGTATAGTTCCTATGTAAGTCTTGCTGAGTACGCCTTTGTACTCACGTTTGCTTAATCTATGTTTTAGATGACGCCACTGACCCCGAAGGTGGCTTCTTCATCGAGCTGGACGACTGAAGTTAAGCTAGTCTAGTCCCAGTCAGCAGACTGGTTCCCTCGTGGAGGGCTTTGTGTTTAAATAAGGCTTCTTAAGCCATTTGTAAAACTTGTCTGTACTCAGACATAATTTACTTCTGCCTGTGTTGTAATGTTGGATCACATGTATGTGATCTCTGTGTGTACTCTATAAGAGTTATAAATAAAATGTATACTTTGTAGAGAATTGCAATGATACCTACTGTTTATACAAGGCATGTGTGCTGCGTGTATGTTTATAACATGCATGCCTTTGCATGGGTTTTCGAGACCTTAGTTGTGATCTGGCTGGCGGTCTTTTATACACCAAGTGGCCCTTAGATGTGCGCAGCATGGGGCATCGCGATGCGATTGTTCGAGACTCTGTCTCGTGCACACTTTGATGTATGATCGAGCCCGCCCTAGACCCCAACTAAGTGATCGGGCTGGAGTAAGTCTATGTAAGGGTTATAATACAATCGATAGTATGGTTGAGGAGACTTGTCTATGAGTATGGGAGTTCATCACCCATATCATTTAGACTTGTGTACGGACGATGAGGACCCATTTCAGTTGATCATCCGGCCTGGATGGGATGCCCCTCACGTTCGATGCTTTCCAAGAACGTTCTGTGCTTGGCCTTGTCTGCTTAGACAAGTGGGTACGGTTCTCGGCTCTCCATATGATTGTGTTGTAGCGAGGCTTGCATACGCTAACATTATTAAAACAATTAAACTTTATTTTTAACTATTCAAAATGTCCAGAAACCATTCGGTCCTCCTCCGGAACTATTCCGGTGATTTCTCCTATTTCACCGATTGATCCCGAAACTGTCCTATGCATCGATTGCCCTTAAGTGTAACATCCTAACGGTCCGGGAAACAGCAGACATGGTCGAGACTCTTCTCATTGACCAATGACTAGTCAGTTGGACCTGGTTACAATCCTTGACAGCCCCTGCGCTTCCATCGAATGAAATTCGATTGCTTTTGGAAACCGTTAAAGATACGACGTAATCCCTTTGTGCTGCGGTACTTTGTTTGTCCGAGGTTTGATCGTCGGTATCCTACATACCGTGTTCACATCTCGTTCTCAACAAACAAGTTTACTCGTCCATGATCATTGCATCTCTTGTGACCTAGTCACTTGCTTGCAAGCTATTGATGCAATATCACCGAGTGGGCCCAGAGTACCTGTCCTGTCACAAGGACTGACAAATCCCGCTCTGATCTATTAACATACTCATCAACCATCTATTTCGGAATACCCAAAGTGCACCGTTATAGACAGCATATTTCAGTCAGGCGGTGGGATACAAATCAAAGTCTCCTCATAGATGACAATTACGTATGATCATTACGATCTAAGGACTAAGCCATATGTTACAAAATCATAGCAACGCTGAACTATGTGACTCGATCACATTGCAATACTTTAGGTGGGTGTACGTCCATCACATCATTCCCCTAATGATATGACCTCATTGTCAATGGACTTAAGTGTCGCCATGATCAGGAAAGCTTGATCAATCAATTGCCCAATGAGATAGTTTACCCGAGTTAAACTACGGACCATGTTTTATACTACACCTGTATTAGTATTTCCAAGTAATACAGTTATAGCACAGTATAAAACGTATTATGAACAAACTGGATATGTGACAAATATCTTTATTAATGTGTCTCTAGGGCAGATATCCAACAGTCTCCCACTTGCACTAGAGTACAAATTACACTAGTTTACATCAGGTATGTATCTAACACCAATGGTCTCTTGGTGTTCTTCAAACTTGCCCTGTGGAAGAGGTTTATTCATCGGGTCTGATGCGTTCAGATCTGTATGTATCTTGTGAATCCTAGTGTGTCCATCCCTGACGTAGTCTCGCGTCACATGGAACTTTCGGAGGATGTGCTTGGTTGTAGAGTGAGTTCTTGGCTCATTCGCGTTAGCAATGGCACCTGTGTTATCGCAGAAGATTCCCACGGGGTCAGTGCAACTGGGAAAGACGCCAAGCTCGATCACGAACTTCTTCAGCCACAGCGCCTCGTTTGACGCTTCGCAAGCGGCAATATACTCCGACTCCATTGTAGACTGGGCGACGACTGACTCTTTGCCGCTCCTCCAGCTAATTGCGCCACCGTTCAACATGAAAACATATCCCGTCTGGGATTTCGAGTCATCTAGATCTGAGCCGAGGCTTGCGTCAACGTAACCCTTAGCGGTGAGCTCCTCATCAACTCCTCCATAAACGAGAAAGAGATCCTTGGTTCTTCTCAAGTACTTAAGGATGTTCTTTACTGTTGTCCAGTGAGCCATTCCCGGATTACTCTGGTAGCGATTAGTCATACTAATGGCCAGCGCTAAATCCGGTCTGGTACATAACATAGCATACATGAGAGAAACTATGGCTGAGGCATAGGGCTTTGCGGACATCTCCTCCTTCTCTTTTGCTGTGGTTGGGCATTGAGTCACGCTTAATTTGACACCTTTTATAACTGGCAAGAGGCCTCTCTTGGAGTTACCCATACTGAACCTTTTCAATATCTTGTCAATATAAGTGTTCTAACTCAAGGCCAACCGTCGATTAGGTCTATCTCTATAGATCTTAATCCCTAATATGTACGCAGCTTCACCAGGTCCTTCATGGAAAATTTTCCATTCAGATATTCCTTTACTTCTTCTAAGAATTTCTTATCGTTCCCTATCAGTAATATGTCATCTACATATAACACAAGGAATGCTACAGAGCTCCCACTCAGTTTCTTATAGACGCAGAACTCTTCGACGTTTTGGACAAATCCAAAAGCTTTAATGACCTCATCAAATCGAAGATTCCAGCTCCGAGATGCTTGCTTCAACCCATAGATGGACTATTGAAGCTTGCACACCTTACGAGCATTCCTTGGATCGATAAACCCCTCTGGTTGCATCATATACAACTCTTCCTCAATGTTGCCATTAAGGAACGCAGTTTTCACATCCATCTGCCATATCTCGTAATCATGATAGGCAGCTATTGCTAGTAGGATCCAAATAGACTTGATCATCGCTACAGGAGAGAATGTCTCCTCGTAGTCAACTCCTTGAATTTGCCGGAACCCCTTCGCGACAAGTCGAGCTTTGTAGACAGATACGTTTCCGTCTGCGTCAGTCTTTTTCTTGAAAATCCATTTATTCTCGACAGCCTTGCGGTCTTCGGGAATATCCACCAAAGTCCAAACTTTGTTGGTGTACATGGAGTCTATTTCGGATTTCATGGCTTCTAGCCATTTCTCGGACTCGGGTCCCTCCATTGCTTCTTTGTAACTCGTAGGTTCATCCGACTCATCAGCCGAGATTGCATTCACAAGCTGTCCGTAAAACTCGGTAGGTTGACGGACTCTTGATGACCTGCGGGGAAAAATAGGTTCCTCTTCATTCTCATCATGATCATCATGTATGTCATGATCGTTATGAATGTCTTCCTGGCCATTCTCTTCAGCTCCCACTGTGGAAGAAGGTTCCAGAACAATTTCTGTTGCCGGTTCTTCCATTTGGAGTGATTGGTCAGTCACTTCATCGAGGTCTATTTTCCTCCCACTCAATTCTTTCGAGAGAAACTCTTTCTCAAGAAAATGTCCAGTATTAGCGAAAAAAGTTTTGCCCTCAGATTGGTTGTAGAAGGTGTATCCACCAGTTTCCTTTGGATATCCTACAAAGATGCATTTCTCCGCCTTAGATTCGAGTTTGTCAGGCTGAAGTTTCCTAACATAAGCCTCACAACCCCAAATCTTCAGGTAAGACAACATTGATTTCTTGCCAAACCATTCTTCAAACGGTGTTGTCTTCACGGATTTGGACGGTACCCTATTAAGAACGTAAGCGGCAGTTTCTAATGCATACCCCCAGAATGATGTAGGTAAGTCGGTATGAGACATCATTGACCGTACACTATCCAATAGTATTCGATCACGTCACTCGGACACACCGTTTCGCTGAGGTGTTCCAGCTGGCGTAAGTTGTGGTACAATACCACAAGTCTTCAGATGAGTGCCAAACTCGTGACTTAAATAATCGCCTCCTCGATCAGATCTAAGGTGCCTGATTTTTGTTCCCGAGTTGATTCTCGACCTCACTCAGAAATTCCTTGAACTTTTCAAAGGTTTCAGACTTGTGTTTCATTAAATAGATATACACGTATCTACTTAAGTCATCCGTGAAGGTCACGAAGTAACGAAAACCATTGCGTGCGGTGAAATTCATTGGTCCGCATACATCAGTACGTATGATCCCTAATAAGTCCACCGCACGCTCCATTGTTCCATTGAATGGAGTCCTTGTCATTTTGCCCATTAGGCATGGTTCACATGTGTCAAGGGATCCAAAATCCAATAACTCCAGAAGTCCATCTTTATGGAGTTCCTCCATGCGCTTTATACCAATATGACCAAGTCGACAATGCCACATCATCATGTGTTCTTCTTTACTAGGCTTTAATCTTTTGGCCTCTACGTTATTGATGTGGGAGTCATGATATTCTAGATCCATTAAGAATAAACCATTACGCACCGGTGCATGAACATAGAAGACATTATTCTTATAAAATGAACAACCAGTTGTTTCAGATTTAAAAGAATATTGGTCTCGCTTCAAGCAAGAGCCACTCACAATGTTCATACTCAACGCGGGTACATAATAGCAATTATTCAAGAGAAGAATCAATCCCGAAGGGAGACTAATACGAAGTGTGCCAATTGACATTAATTCAACCTTGGCACCGTTCCCAACGCGCATCGTCACTTCATCCTTCCGCAAGAGTCGTTTATTCTGCATCCCCTCCTGGGAGTTACAGATGTGAGAAACTAATCCGGTATCAAATATCCAGACGTTGCTCCGAGCACTTGTCAGGAAAACATCAATAACATGTATATCACATATATCCATGTCTCTTACGGCAACCTTACCGGCCTTCTTATCTTCTAGGTACTTGGTGCAGCTGTGCTCCTTCTTGATTTCCATCTCAGCCATTTTGAGTATTGTGAACAATTCATAAAGGGTCTCAACCATTCCTTGCATGTTGTACTTCAACACAAAACTCTCATAGATAGGGGGTAGCGACCGCAACACCCTATCAATCGCCACTTCATCTGGAATCTTAAATTCTAGATCATTTAGGCGTTGAACGTAGTCAGACATTTTGACTACGTGCTTAGTCATGCTGGTGTGCTCTTCCATCTTTGTAGAGAAGAAAGCTTCACAAACTTCATTTCTCTCAACCTTGGCTTGAGGTGCAAAGACGGTCTTGAGGTCAGTGATTATCTCATAAGCACTGAAGCTCCTGAACCGTTTCTGCAGTTCAGCCTCCATGGCATGGAGCATACCCTTCTTGACAAGGGAGGAATCATCCGACTTAATGAGATAGACTTTCTTCTTAGCCGGAGTAGCGGTAGTTGCTGGTGCATCTCCTAATGCAGTCTCAAGTACATAGGAAATTTTGAGGGGAACGAGGAGAATCCTCAGGGTGCGGAACCAGGAGGTGAAGTTTGACCCATTAGTTTTCAGTTTATCTTTCTCTAGGAATGATCCTAAGTTGAACGAGGGGTGTGGTGCTGTCATCTACAAGGTTGATTCACAAAGATACATATTTAGACTTTTGTTCATAATGTGGAGTTCAATTACAATTAATTCTAAAACTCACACTTAGGAAAACATCTCTCAATTTTGCTAAGGTATTACACGATCCTAGAACACCATACCTCCCCCGTGTGACATGACCATCAGTATGTTGTTCAAGGTAGGCCATCATGCCAATCACATCATCCATGTGACTCATGCTCGACCTTTCGGTCTCTTGTGTCCCGAGGCCATGTCTGCACATGCCAGGCTCGCCATCACACCCTATGTGATTTGTTGCTGTGTCATACAAGGCCATGCTTCTGGGCATGCTAGGCTTGCTACACCCACCTCTTGTGAAAGAAAAAATGTTTGACATCCGTGTGACACGTGATGCCTCCATAATGTAGAACTTTCCAGGTGGTGCTCACTAGGGTAAGGACACTATGTTGGTTTTAGCGAGAGATGGTCCTGTTTCGTGCTACCGTCGATATATCTAGCATACTAGCATAAAACAGGAAGTAAAACTGTAAATCATACAACCTATAATCCCCCTTCATGCAAAGAAAAGTTAAAACGCCTTTCTACTTTAGCTTGTGCAAGTTTTGTAGGAGATATGCCCTAGAGGCAGTAATAACAGTTATTTTGTATCTCCGAGTTTGTAATTAATGTTTATGTTCCATGCTATAACTGCAATGATTCTCGAGTCTGCAATATCCACGAGGCTCGGAGGGAAACTCATGTGCACGTGTGGTATAATAAACAGTAAAATGTATTCCTAGTCATGCCTCTAAGACTGGCTCATGTATTGCATGATGATCCTGTTTTCCTGATCATGGGCATGTCTATGCCGGCAATGTTGAGGGCACAATGTTAGAAGAACATTTGTGTTGAATCGACCCGAATTGATGTTATGCTATGAGATACATTCGTCACAAGTTAATGGTTAATAACACAGAGAAAGTTGTGCGTTTGCATAATTCCTTAGACCATGAGAGTATCGAGTTCCTTCGTACTTGCTTCGTGAACTTTGGGGTTTTGTTAAACGTCATCTGTAAAAGGGTGGCTATTACGGCAGCTTGCGGGTTCACGGAAAAGTATGACAAGGAACTAGGTAGCTCGAGATTGGGATTTGCTCCTCCGTCGTTGGAGAGATATTCTTAGGGCCCTCTCGGTGTTACGGTATCCACCATCGTCTGGCCAGACACAGTGTGATTTGATCACAGGGATGCCGGAACGCGGGAACGAGAAAAGAGAACAATACCAGGAACGAGGTAACTGGCATAGTGGACAAGTTGTTGATTCACGGGGATGCCAATAAGTCTCACCTCGGGTATTTGTAATATATCGCGAAGCAACAGGAATAGCACACAGCAACTAAAGGTTCACTCGAATAATTCTTCGTATGGGTATAGGGATCAATATGGATGTCCTCGGTTCCGCTATTGATCATTGATCGGAAAGTGTTCCGGTCATGTCTATACTTCATCGAACCTACAGGGTCACACGCTTAAGGGTCATCTATCTGTTGAATACTAGACAGGGAGTCTGAGATAAAGTCACCGGAAAGGTTTCGGAGACGGCGGAAAAGTTCCGAGAGAGAAAACCGAAAAGTTGTTTCGGGGTAAACCACTAAGCCGAAAAGGTTTCGGAGAGCACCTGGTAATTTTGGAGAGTGCCAGAATTGTTCTGGTAACTTCTGGAATTTTTCTGGAGAAAAGATTAAAATATTTTTTTCGGAAATATTTCGGAGCTGCCGGAAATGTTCCGGAGCTGCCGGAAATGCTTAGGTTGCTTTTCGCAGATGAAAATCACTAATCTGGAATTGTTTCGGAACGCGCCGAAAATCATTTTGGTGGGTGTTGGAATTATTCTAAGACCCACAAAAATATTTTCGGATTTTTCGGACACGAAAAAGTGGTGTCATGAATAGTAAAAAGTACTACTTGAGATATTTTTGGAAAGCCTTCTAGAAGGACTTGGGAGCCAAGAAAGCCCCCTTGGGTTTCCTATAAATAGAGGTGTGAGGGCAGCCCCATATCCTTGATCCAAGCTCTCACTTGAGTTCTCATCTCATGCCATGCAATTATCTGGCTTCTTCTCTCCCTCACACGAAAGAGTTTCGTAGAGCCGAAAGGCTGTCTGGGTTCCGGCAGGAACTAGTTCTGGACGGCGAAGCCCTGCTGGATAGCTGACACCGTATGTGTGCAACTTGGTAGAGAGGTCGTTGTTTCGATCTTAGTTCGAGTGTGCCTCCCGAAGGGCTGTCCGAGTTACAGATCGAGTTTCGAGGGTCCTCCCGAAGGGCTGTCCGTGACATCGTCCGAGGGACTGTCCGACCGCCTCCCGGAGCGCTGTTCGTGGGGCACACGAGGGAATACATTCTCGCGGTTGGGAGGTTGTAAATCCTAGCTGCGGGGATCTGCACCGACGATCTTCATCGACTCTACTTCCCGCTGCGCTACGAGTCGGTAACGATCAGATCAAAACCTTGTATGCGTCTCCATAGTGGTCCTGGGCGTGCTCGCTATACCGAAAATTTTTGTTTTCTGTTGCGTTCCCCTACAGTGGTATCAGAGCCGTGCTATGCGTAGATGCATGTTATGATCTAGAATACATGGAGATGTATGGGTATTGCATAATATAATTTTGGAGTAGATCAGATCTATTGCTGAAAATTATTTATGCGGGTGGCAGATGAAATCTGTTACCCGATATTCTTGTTGCTTCCCTAGAATTTGCGTATTTCTGATCTCGAGACAGCATGGTGGAATTTTACAAAGTTCTGGCAATCCGCGATCCTGATTGATCAACGAAGTGCTATCAGTTCTTTGGGTTCCGCCATAGTCAAAAGAAAGATGAAATTCGCAGACTAAAGGGCAATGCAGATATGATCTGCACGGGGATCACGCGTATGACGAAGTTCAGTATGGGGTTCGAGATTTTATTATCTCGTGCTTCATACACCCCGCAATGTTAATCTAGTGACTTGAATAATCATACTTGATGATAAAACGTTGGTAGTTGCGGTTTAAGTCAAAACCTTAGAAGCCACGTAAAATAAAATTTTGCATAAACCGGTTTAGAGGCGTCTAACTTGTTTTTGCAGGATGTGCATGTGATGTGGTATAGCAAAGCTCATATTAATTCGATTATGTATGAGATGACTATATAATGTAAATTTATTAACATGACCTGCGTGTCATGATTCGGCATGATGGCTGGAGCCATATGATTGTCACTTTAATGACCTGCGTGTCAACCTTAGGTAATGCACTTATTCATTTGCTATAAAGATAGCAATATTATTTGGTGCATCGACAAGGTGGTGGCAATCTTCGCGAAGGTGAACTCCGACGCAAATGCCAAAGACGAAGAAATACTTGACTTCTCCGTCAGAAGGGGCTATACCATATCATGCTATTATGAATTGCATGGGATGTTTATCCCTTATGTTGCACCCTTCTTGATTGCGCGGTAGTCGCTTTTTATTAGGGTGATCTCTCACTTAAAATATCAAGTAGTTAGTGTTCTCCCAAGTGTAGCGCCGTCACAACATCTATACTCTCGGGGTGCGCCATGGATGCATGGGTACGAACGATTGGAGAAATGTAAGGCGGGTGAGGTCAGACCTCGCAGCAGGATCACTTGGTTGTCTTGACGTTCATGGCAGGATCGTCCTGAGCTCGGAACACACGCATCGAAAGATGAACAAGAGTCACATAGAGATGTGATCGGCAAGTTGGCCTACCAAATCAAAATCCTCGTCATGAGATGATGATTCTATGGCGTTGTATTGATATTTGGATCTTGAATCACTCATAATCAATTTTGAGAGATATTGATTTAAGTGGGAGCACACTTTAGAATAAAATTGTTTATTCACTAGTGCAAAAATCATTATGAACAAAGTCTAAGTGAAACTTGTGTTTACCGTTGTAGATCAAATGGCTCGCAACACCGCTTTCAACTTGGGGCCATTGTTAGAGAAAGAAAAGTTAGCTGCGACTGGAAACAACTATGCGGACTGGGTCCGTAACCTGAGGATTGTCCTCAGGAGCGCTAAGAAAATCTATGTGCTTGAAAAAGCTCTTCCAGCTAAACCGGCGGCAGGTGCCTCGGAAGATGAACAAAATGTCTGGGCCACTCAGGATGATGATCACAACGCAGTACAGTGCCTCATGCTAGCTTGCATGAGTCCAGAGCTCCAAAAACGTTTTGAATTCCATAAACCCCGTGATATGATCCGGGAATTGGATGCTCTGTACAAGGAAACCGCAAGGTCTGAACGTTTTGATATCATGAATATCTTGATGAATTTAAAGATGGCTGAGGGCGGTTCAGTTGGCGAACACATAGTCAAAATGATTGGCTATGCTGAAAGGCTTAAAACCCTGGAATTTCCAATTCCAGCATCCCATATGATGGACATGATGCTTTCTTCACTCCCCCCGTCTTACAACGGTTTTGTCATGAATTACAACATGAGTGGGATGGAGAAAACACCAGAAGAGGTGCTCGCCATGCTGAAAACTGTGGAAGAAGGACTGCGGAAAAATCACAAGCAAGTGTTGCTTGTGAATAAAACCGCCAGTTTCAAAAAGAAAGGCAAGCCAAAGAAGGGCAAGGGTGCCGGTAAGACCGGCTCCCAAAGCAACTCTAAGGGCGGAGCCAAGAATGAAACTGAGTGCTTCTACTACAAGGGCACAGGACACTGGAAGAGAAACTGCAAGAAGTA
The DNA here is from genome assembly GCA_950022295.1 of Bromus sterilis. Taxonomy (NCBI): domain Eukaryota; kingdom Viridiplantae; phylum Streptophyta; class Magnoliopsida; order Poales; family Poaceae; genus Bromus; species Bromus sterilis. The sequence continues at coordinate 72,822,124 of OX465595.1, forward strand.
TCTGGCCGATAAGAAGTCCGGGAAAACCGGAAAAGGTATAATTGTTATACAAGTTAATGTCATTGATGTTTTGCTTGCTAGCGAAAATTCTAAGTCTTGGGTATTTGATACCGGATCGGTTGCTCACATTTGCAACTCGATACAGGGACTGCAGAAGGTCCGCAAGCTAGCAAAGAATGAAGTCATGATGCGCGTCGGGAACGGCGCTGGGATCGCCGCTCAAGCCGTCGGCATTATGCCTCTACGTCTCCCTTCAGGATTTATCTTAGAGCTAAATAAATGTTATTTTGTTCCACTATTGTGTAGAAACATTATCTCTGGATCATGTTTAGTACACGATGGGTATTCGTACAAGTCTGAGAACAATGGTTGTTCACTTTATTGTAAGGATATGTTTTATGGATTTGCACCCATTGTTGGGGGCCTTTTCATACTAAATCTTGAATGTGAAAATGATGTCTTTAACATGAATGCTAAACGCCTTAAGAAGGTTGATACCACAACCACTTATTTGTGGCACTGTCGGCTTGGCCACATCGGAAAGAAACGCATGCAAAGACTCCAAAGACATGGAGTTTTACCGTCCTTTGATTTTGAATCATTTGACACATGTGAAGCTTGTCTAATGGGAAAAATGACCAAGATGCCGTTCAAGGGTCATCCTGAACGGGCGGGTGAATTATTGGAAATAATACATAGTGATGTATGTGGTCCAATGAGCACAGCCGCACGGGGTGGGTATTTCTACTTCGTGACTTTTACTGATGATTTAAGTCGGTATGGCTACATCTACTTGATGAAGCATAAGTCAGAAACCTTTGAAAAGTTCAAGGAATTTCAGAATGAGGTAGAAAATCATCGTGACAAAAAGATTAAGTTTCTGCGGTCTGATCGCGGAGGCGAATACCTTAGTCATGAGTTTGGCCAACATCTAAGTGACCGTGGAATCGTTTCACAGCTTACGCCTCCCGGAACTCCACAGCGAAATGGAGTATCGGAAAGACGTAACCGAACCTTGTTAGACATGGTAAGGTCGATGATGTCTCTTACAGATCTGCCGATATCTTTTTGGGGTCACGCACTAGAAACTGCCGCTCACACACTAAACCGAGCACCGTCTAAGTCTGTTGAAACGACACCACATGAGATGTGGAATGGGAAGAAACCCAGTTTGTCGCACCTTAAAATTTGGGGATGTGAGGTACTTGTAAAACGTTTACAACCAACCAAACTCGATCCCAGATCAGACAAATGTAACTTTGTAGGTTATCCAAAAGAAACAATTGGGTATTCCTTCTACCTACCCTCCGAGCACAAAGTGTTTGTCGCTAAAAGCGGAGTCTTTCTTGAGAAAGAGTTTCTCGCCAAAGAAGTAAGTGGGAGGACAGTACAACTTAATGAGATTAGTGAATCTTCGGCGACCGTTGCTATGGCTAAAGAACCGGAAGTAATTCCGCAAATTATCCCTACAACCGAGCCGGAAGTTGTCGCATATAATGCAAAAACTTCAGACAATGTTGTAACTGAATCGCGTAGATCAGGTAGGGCTGTCCAGCCACCTGAGTGGTTTCATGATGAAATCTTCATTCTTGAAGACGATGAACCTGCGCACTACAAAGAAGCGATGGCGGGCCCCAGCTCAAGGGAATGGCACAGAGCCATGAAATCCGAGATGGAATCCATGTACGAAAACCAAGTTTGGAACTTGGAAGAACTTCCAGAAGGCGTAAAGCCCATTGGTTGTAAATGGATTTTCAAAAGAAAGACGGACGCGGATGGTAACATTACTATCCACAAAGCTAGACTTGTCGCGAAAGGGTTCACGCAAGTTCCAGGAGTGGACTACGACGAGACGTTCTCGCCAGTAGCTATGCTTAGGTCTGTACGGATATTACTAGCAATTGCTGCTTATTTCGACTATGAAATATGGCAGATGGACGTCAAAACGGCTTTCCTAAATGGAAACCTCAAAGAGGATGTATACATGATACAGCCAGAAGGTTTTGTCATTCATAAGGATGCTAAAAAGGTATGCAAGCTTCAGAAAGCCATTTATGGTCTGAAGCAAGCATCAAGGAGCTGGAACATTCATTTTGATGAAGTAGTCAAACGGTTTGGCTTCATCAGGAATGACGAAGAATCTTGTGTTTACAAGAAGTTTAGTGGGAGCGCAAAAGCATTTCTAATCTTGTATGTGGATGACATATTGTTGATTGGAAATGATGTGAATTTCCTTAGCGAAATAAAAGACTCATTGAAAAGGAGTTTTTCAATGAAAGACTTAGGCGAAGCGGCATATGTATTGGGCATTAGGATCTATAGAGATAGATCAAGACGCCTGATAGCGCTTAGCCAAAGCACGTACATTGACAAGGTGTTGAAAAGGTTCAACATGGAGAACTCCAAGAAAGGCCTACTCCCCATGTCACCTGGCACAGTGCTTTGCAAGAATCAGTGTCCTCGGACTCTCGATGAGCGAGTACAAATGAATGATGTTCCATATGCCTCGGCAGTTGGTTCTATTATGTATGCCATGCTATGTACAAGACCGGACGTTTCATATGCGCTAAGTGTTAGCAGCCGGTACCAAAGTGATCCAGGATTGGAACACTGGGCCGCAGTCAAGGGTATTCTTAAGTACCTCAAACGGACCAAGGATTTACTCCTTGTGTACGGAGGTGATGAAGAGCTCATTGTAAGTGGTTACACTGATGCAGGCTTCATGACTGACCCAGATGACTTCAAATCTCAATCAGGCTATGTTTTCATATTGAACGGCGGCGCAGTTGATTGGAAAAGTTCCAAACAAAAGACTGTGGCGGATTCTACGACAGAGGCGGAATATGTTGCTGCTTCAGAAGCCTCCAAAGAGGCGGTATGGATCAAGCAATTTCTTGAAGACCTTGGTGTGGTTCCAAGTGCTCTGGACCCGGTGGAGATCTATTGTGATAATAGTGGCGTCGTGGCTCAGGCAAGGGAGCCAAGTTCGCACCATAAGACAAGACATATTGAACGCAAATATAAACTCATTCGACATCATGTCGAAGCGGGTTTAGTGAAAGTACGCAAAGTTCACACGGATCTGAACGTGTCAGACCCGATGACAAAGCCTCTACCACGAGCAAAGCATGAGCAGCACCGGATAGCCATTGGTGTTAGGGAAGCCATGTAACTGGATTATGACTCTAGTGCAAGTGGGAGTCTGTAGGAGATATGCCCTAGAGGCAGTAATAACAGTTATTTTGTATCTCCGAGTTTGTAATTAATGTTTATGTTCCATGCTATAACTGCAATGATTCTCGAGTCTGCAATATCCACGAGGCTCGGAGGGAAACTCATGTGCACGTGTGGTATAATAAACAGTAAAATGTATTCCTAGTCATGCCTCTAAGACTGGCTCATGTATTGCATGATGATCCTGTTTTCCTGATCATGGGCATGTCTATGCCGGCAATGTTGAGGGCACAATGTTAGAAGAACATTTGTGTTGAATCGACCCGAATTGATGTTATGCTATGAGATACATTCGTCACAAGTTAATGGTTAATAACACAGAGAAAGTTGTGCGTTTGCATAATTCCTTAGACCATGAGAGTATCGAGTTCCTTCGTACTTGCTTCGTGAACTTTGGGGTTTTGTTAAACGTCATCTGTAAAAGGGTGGCTATTACGGCAGCTTGCGGGTTCACGGAAAAGTATGACAAGGAACTAGGTAGCTCGAGATTGGGATTTGCTCCTCCGTCGTTGGAGAGATATTCTTAGGGCCCTCTCGGTGTTACGGTATCCACCATCGTCTGGCCAGACACAGTGTGATTTGATCACAGGGATGCCGGAACGCGGGAACGAGAAAAGAGAACAATACCAGGAACGAGGTAACTGGCATAGTGGACAAGTTGTTGATTCACGGGGATGCCAATAAGTCTCACCTCGGGTATTTGTAATATATCGCGAAGCAACAGGAATAGCACACAGCAACTAAAGGTTCACTCGAATAATTCTTCGTATGGGTATAGGGATCAATATGGATGTCCTCGGTTCCGCTATTGATCATTGATCGGAAAGTGTTCCGGTCATGTCTATACTTCATCGAACCTACAGGGTCACACGCTTAAGGTTCATCTATCTGTTGAATACTAGACAGGGAGTCTGAGATAAAGTCACCGGAAAGGTTTCGGAGACGGCGGAAAAGTTCCGAGAGAGAAAACCGAAAAGTTGTTTCGGGGTAAACCACTAAGCCGAAAAGGTTTCGGAGAGCACCTGGTAATTTTGGAGAGTGCCAGAATTGTTCTGGTAACTTCTGGAATTTTTCTGGAGAAAAGATTAAAATATTTTTTTCGGAAATATTTCGGAGCTGCCGGAAATGTTCCGGAGCTGCCGGAAATGCTTAGGTTGCTTTTCGCAGATGAAAATCACTAATCTGGAATTGTTTCGGAACGCGCCGAAAATCATTTTGGTGGGTGTTGGAATTATTCTAAGACCCACAAAAATATTTTCGGATTTTTCGGACACGAAAAAGTGGTGTCATGAATAGTAAAAAGTACTACTTGAGATATTTTTGGAAAGCCTTCTAGAAGGACTTGGGAGCCAAGAAAGCCCCCTTGGGTTTCCTATAAATAGAGGTGTGAGGGAAGCCCCATATCCTTGATCCAAGCTCTCACTTGAGTTCTCATCTCATGCCATGCAATTATCTGGCTTCTTCTCTCCCTCACACGAAAGAGTTTCGTAGAGCCGAAAGGCTGTCTGGGTTCCGGCAGGAACTAGTTCTGGACGGCGAAGCCCTGCTGGATAGCTGACACCGTATGTGTGCAACTTGGTAGAGAGGTCGTTGTTTCGATCTTAGTTCGAGTGTGCCTCCCGAAGGGCTGTCCGAGTTACAGATCGAGTTTCGAGGGTCCTCCCGAAGGGCTGTCCGAGTTACAGATCGAGTTTCGAGGGTCCTCCCGAAGGGCTGTCCGTGACATCGTCCGAGGGACTGTCCGACCGCCTCCCGGAGCGCTGTTCGTGGGGCACACGAGGGAATACATTCTCGCGGTTGGGAGGTTGTAAATCCTAGCTGCGGGGATCTGCACCGACGATCTTCATCGACTCTACTTCCCGCTGCGCTACGAGTCGGTAACGATCAGATCAAAACCTTGTATGCGTCTCCATAGTGGTCCTGGGCGTGCTCGCTATACCGAAAATTTTTGTTTTCTGTTGCGTTCCCCTACAAGTTTTACGTGGCTGCTAGGGGTTTCGAGAGAGAGAACCAATTTCTATCCTGCGAAAACATGCCACAACACCGATCCCCAATCGTCTCTATTACACACCTGTCGGGGTCCTCCGTTGCAAACATATTCGCATCGCTAATTCAGAGAGACAGACACCCCCCCCGGCCACTTTATATGGTACAAGACATATGTCAAGCGTGGAACCAGTCTCGCGTAAACGCGTAAGGTCGGTCGGGGGCCGCTTCATCAAACATTGCCGCAACGCTAAATGAGTACATGTGGGAGGGTAACGGATGAAGATTCGATGCCCACATCCTAGATGTGTTCTACCCGTACAATACATCTATGCATAGCTAGCTCTGATACCACTGTTGGAATACGGGGCAGAAAACACAAATTTTTCATACCTACGGTACCCGAACCCAAGATCTATGCTATGGCGATGTAAAGTAACGGAGGGAATCGGTGTTCATACCTTTGAAGACCGAAAGAGGGAAACGTTTTTGCGAACGTGGCTGGCGTAGACTCGGAACTACGACCTCCCTGTCGTGTATAAGACCACCACCGGCGAGGATGACTCCCGGTAAACCTCCAGCGACGAAGTAGCACCACAGGTGTAGTGCCTCGAAGAGATTATACACGTACGGTACAATCGATGTTCCTCCCGGGCCCCGAACCAGGCGAGCAGCGGAAGAAAGACGGCTACGGATCCCGACTCCGGCAGAACGACGGCCTGCCTTATGGTGGAGAACTCCAACCAGGTGCAGACTCCAAACAAAGGGAGTCCACTTCCGGGAAGGAGAAGGAGGAAGAAGGAGATATTGGTGTGTTGGAAAAAGGGGGGCTACCCCTCCTTATATAGGCCAAGGGGGTTGTGATCCTCCTCCCCTCCCCCATGTGGGACTAAACTCCCAAGGGGGGGGGGGTGCGCTGGCCATAGGGGGGGTGGGCCCCACCCTTGGCGCCAAGCCCAAGGGAGGAGACCCCCTCCTCCCTTAATGGGCCCCATGGGCCCATTTAGCCTTTTTCCCATTTTTTTAATTTTTTAATATGTTTTAAATATTTAATTCAGATAATTAAACAATAAAACATTATTAAAACAATTAAACTTTATTTTGAACTATTCAAAATGTCCGAAAACCAGTCCGTCCTCCTCCGGAACTATTCCGGTGATTTCTCCTATTTCACCGATTGATCCCGTAATTGTCCTATGCATCGATTGCCCTTAAGTGTAACATCCTAACGGTCCGGGAAACAGCAGACATGGTCGAGACTCTTCTCATTGACCAATGACTAGTCAGTTGGACCTGGTTACAATCCTTGACAGCCCCTGCGCTTCCATCGAATGAAATTCGATTGCTTTTGGAAACCGTTAAAGATACGACGTAATCCCTTTGTGCTGCGGTACTTTGTTTGTCCGAGGTTTGATCGTCGGGATCCTACATACCGTGTTCACATCTCGTTCTCAACAAACAAGTTTACTCGTCCATGATCATTGCATCTCTTGTGACCTAGTCACTTGCTTGCAAGCTATTGATGCAATATCACCGAGTGGGCCCAGAGTACCTGTCCTGTCACAAGGACTGACAAATCCCGCTCTGATCTATTAACATACTCATCAACCATCTATTTCGGAATACCCAAAGTGCACCTTTATAGCCAGCATATTTCAGTCAGGCGGTGGGATACAAATCAAAGTCTCCTCATAGATGACAATTACGTATGATCATTACGGTCTAAGGACTAAGCCATATGTTACAAAGTCATAGCAACGCTGAACTATGTGACTCGATCACATTGCAATACTTTAGGTGGGTGTACGTCCATCACATCATTCCCCTAATGATATGACCTCATTGTCAATGGACTTAAGTGTCGCCATGATCAGGAAAGATTGATCAATCAATTGCCCAATGAGATAGTTTACCCGAGTTAAACTACGGACCATGTTTTATACTACACATGTATTACTATTTCCAAGTAATACAGTTATAGCACAGTATAAAACGTATTATGAACAAAACGTATATGTGACAAATATCTTTATTAATTTGTCTCTAGGGCACATATCCAACAGCGGCGGCTCCGGGACGGTTTCAGGAAAATCGACCTCTCTTTCGGAGTTTTCCCGTCACGGGAATAAATAGGAGTCGAGATAGGGCACCAGAGGCGGTGGGAGTCGCCCAGGCGGCCAGGTGGCGCGGCCTCACCCCTGGTCGCGCCAGCAGGGCGCCTGGGGCCCCCTGGCTGCCCTCTGGCCCCACTTCTGGCTCCGGGCTCCCTCGGTGCGTGGATTTTCTGTGATTTTTCTGGGAATTTTCTGAGATGTCTAAAAATCCACATTCCTGCACACAATAAAACCATACAGACAGCTCTGTTGAAAACAGCGTCAGTCCGGGTTAGTTTAGTTCAAATCATGCAAGAATGAGGGAAAAACAATAGCAAAAGTGTTTGGAAAAGTAGATACGTTTGAAACGTATCAGAGGCGTGGCATGCGAACGGGTTTGACTAGACGGCAATGTGGCAGGAGCACGCGCGCACCAGCGCTCCTAACTGGGAATAGTGCTAGCTCACCGTAAGACATGTTGTTTGATACTACTAAGTTGTAACGACCCAATTCACATAAAATCGGAGTCTCTGTGATCAAGTGCTAGTCCCTGGATCGAACTCGCTAGCACACACAGTATAATAGATGTATATCAAAGTACAAGTGCATCATCATTACATCGTATGATCCAGAATTTAAAACAAATAACAACTTGCATAGCTCAAGGCTAGCTTATTTAATATAGCTATAGCGGAAGCAAAACTAGTAGAGAGGAGTCCCATCAACATCCACAAGAGACATGCTGAGTGTAGACTCGCAACCCTATCATAACACACTAATCTTCTGAGAAACCTGCAACATGAAGGTTATAGCCCGAACACGGGTCAGTACATCTGATTTGTACGGAAAGTAACACAAGTGATAAAGCAATCCTACAACTAATTTCAAATCAATAACACAAATCAAGCTTGGTTTGTTGTACATAAAGTTGGTATTCACCTACTTCTACTTACTACTCAACATTTTCATCATCTTAAGTTAATATCAACCCACAAAGGACAACATCTAACTAAACCGCCTATGAGAGCCCTCAGGATCATAGGATTTCTAATGGCAACCATGAGAGCCCTCGGGATCATGGTTTCGTGAGTACTGTAGAGCCCTCGGGATACAATTGCACACGTACCTCCTATTCGTGGACATCATAGAGCCCTCAGGATACGATGCCACTACATACACATTCGTGACTGTTACAGAGCCCTCAGGATGCAACATCACCCTATCGTGAACACTATAGAGCCCTCAGGATACAGTGCCACTACCTAGACACAAAGTGAACATTGCAGAGCCCTCAGGGTGCAATGCCACACAAACAATCGTACGTGAATATTACAGAGCCCTCAGGATGCAATACCACTCTACAGTACCTCAATTTCAAATTACTATTTTACTAATAATAATGTTGTCACAACACTTGAATAACACAATAATTCCTCCCATGATTATCATTGCAACAGTAAGCATATAATCACATAGCACAAGAAATAATAAAGCATAACAACGTTGGATATAATGATCAATCAAAACATGTGGCTATCCTACCAGGTTTCAGCATAACATAACGACCTTCACATTCATAGAAACACAGCATGGGAATAATTTAAAGTGAAGCAAACCAAAAGTGAAACTTGCCTTGAGCGGTGTTGAAGTACTCCAAAACGTATTCCTGATCCTTTCTGCACCGCAGACAATCTACACGATCAATCAATAATGCATTCAATACCCATGTAACACATAAACAATGCAACAGTAAAGTAACCAAATGAACATCAATAAAACCAACTAAACAGTAGCTAAACGATAACTACAAGTCTCCACGATCCCAACGCAACTGGAATCGGCAAAAATGGATACACCGTATAAAAGATACGGTCACCGGAAGTTTGAATTTAAATCTGTACAAAATTCAAATTCAAAAATTATAACAGTGCAAAGTGCATCCTACTGTAAACTAGACTTCACTACGGTCGCAACGCAAAAAGAATCACCTAAAACGGAGCTACGGTTTAAAAGATATAGCGAATACCGTTCTAGGGTGAAATCTTTGAAAATGGGCTTAATCGCAAATAAAATAACTTTTCTGCCGCGAACAGGTCCTTGGCTACGGAGCGAACGGCGTCCACTCCGGCGAACGGTTCGGCGAGCGTTCGCAGCATAGCAAAACCGCGTTTAACTGGAAAAACTGCAAACCCTAAAAAAACCGATCTGAAAACGCTCGATCTGTTTCCGACCGTTGGATCTAGATCCAACGGCCGAGGGCGAGCGGCGTGGTTCCAACCGACCAGCGGCGGCGGCGGCAGCGTGGCCGGCCGGCGAGGCGGCTCCGGCTCGCGGCGCCGGCGAGTGGCGGCGCGGCTGGCAGGCGCGGCACGGTGTGGGACGGCGGATGCGGCACAGAGTGGGGCGACGGGCGGTGGCGCTTACCCGAGGCGGTGGAGATGCCCGGCGGCGGGCTCCGGAGGCGCGGCGGCGACGGCGCGGCAGAAGTCGGCGGCGGCGGCTGACTTCGGCGGCGGGGCCCGCGGAGAGAAAATTAGGGTTTTTTGAAAAAACGAAAATCGAAAAATAGAAAAATATATATAAGCCCAAAAAAAATATTTTTTTTTTCTGAGTCCGAAACGGACTCAAACTGCACGTAGCGCTAAATAGCCGTTTGGGCCGCTAGAAGGCCCAAAACGAAAACCCGTTTTTTTTTATTTGGTCAACCGACTACGGAGAACATTTTTAAATAATAAAATATGAATTTTAAAAATGTCACAGCAATAAAAAAGTAAAAAAATGTTTTTTCCGAAATTACTATTTCAGCTACTATGCAATTTTTATAAATACCTTTTATGCATTAAACTCCGTATAAAAATTATAAAAATCTCAAAAATAAATTTGAGTCATTTGTAATTCCTATGACAGAGTTTATAAACACCCAAAAATATTTTCAACACCTTTCAACCTTATATAAAATGGGGATAAGTCATATTATATCCTCTCCAATGAAATTTCCTTAAGTCGAAAAATGTTTAAAATATTCATAAAATCCAAGTAATGCAAAACTCCAACATGCCATGCATATGATGATCTATTAACATCCAAATTTGTAAAAATTGGGATGTTACAAATCTACCCCACTTAAAATGAATCTCGTCCTCGAGATTCGAGTTGGCTAGCAATGGTTAAAGATTGGTATCTAAAGAAATACAAAATCAACCCCTTATGGAAACTTCCATGCTTCTTTTCAACTTGATATGAGCAAGGTGATGTACCATTACTGTAAGGAATGACCAAAATACTGGGACTCGATTAGAATCTTACCGGATTCCAAGTCTGATGCTTTATTGAAACTTTCCACATCGACGCAATTCACATATCCTCTCTCCACATGATCACACCTCTTTAGTCCAGATTTCCTCACATTGACATGATTCACATGCTCTCTTTCAAGAAGATCAGGATTCTTTTCTCCAGAATACCCATTCCCACTAGCTGGTTCAGTGCAGTCTCTTGCATAGTGTCCAGGCCCCTTGCAATTGAAACAGACTACTTTGCTCATATCCCTCCTGTGCGTCGAAGGGGTGTGTGGTTGATTGGCGTCCCCTCCATTTGGGTTATATCCATGGCCATTGTGCTTGCCCTGTTTATTATGCACATCAGGGTATGTTGATGTAGTACAAGGTTTCTGCTGAACTCCTGAGTTATGCTTGTCATTGTTGTTGTTGTACTTCCTTTTGCGATTTTCTATGGCGTGGTGCTTTCCCTCAAGTACAATAGCCCTATCAATAAGCTCCTGACAATTTGTAAAGGTGGCCATAGTCAACTGAACTCCCAACTCATCGTTGGGACCCTCCAAGAACTTCTCCTGCCTGGCGGCATCCGTGTTGACATCATTTGGAGCATAGCGGGCGAGCTTGTTGAATTCCTCCACATACTCCGCTACTATGCGACCTCCCTGGCGCAAACTGCGGAACTCCTTCTTCTTCAAAGCCATGGCGCCTGCAGAGACATGTGCGGCGCGAAAAGCAGCCTGAAACTGCGCCCAAGTGATGGTGTCGATGGGATAGGTCACCAAGTAGTTTTCCCACCATGTTGCGGCAGGACCCTCCAGCAAATGTGAGGCAAACCTCACGCTCTCTGCCTCAGTACAACCAACTGTCTCCATGTTCCGGCTCACTGAGCGAAGCCAGTCATCCGCCACAATTGGTTCAGGAGTGCTAGAGAACCTCCGACGATTTAACCTCCGGAACCTAGCAAGCGTGTCCACAGGTGGGGGTGGGGGTGGCGCATTGTTGTTGTTGTTGCCCATATTCTAAGTGAGCAACTGGATCAACTGGGCTTGTCCTTGAAGTAACTGTTGCATGTAGGCTGGCACTTCATTGTTGTTGTTCCCATTGCCCGTAGGATCACATCTTGGCGGCATCTGGTGGGTGAGCAGAGGTAAGGTTTAGATAGAAACAGGTCTAAGGGGAATCACTACCCACAAGCACACAATAACAATCAAGCTCCAGCAACACACACAAGCCACACAAGCAATCCTAAAATCCACTAGACGCACAACGATAAATTATCTTAAACAAATGGTGGTCTGCCAACTAATCTTTCTCATATAACACTAATATGAATACAAGGGTCATCTACAATTTAAAAGAGAAGATAGTCAACAATGAATGAAGATATGAATACGAGAGTAAAGACTAATAAGTAGGCAAAGGTTGCAAAGTAGAGTTTGCCCTCCTATGGCTTTTCTAATCCATTTTCTAGGGTTACGTCCTACAGTCAACACACGGCTCTGATACCATCTGTATTGACCCAATTCACATAGAATCGGAGTCTCTGTGATCAAGTGCTAGTCCCTGGATCGAACTCACTAGCACACACAGTATAATAGATGTATATCAAAGTACAAGTGCATCATCATTACATCGTATGATCCAAAATTTAAAACAAATAACAACTGGCATAGCTCAAGGCTAGCTTATTTAATATAGCTATAGCGGAAGCAAAACTAGTAGCGAGGAGTCCCATCAACATCCACAAGCGACATGTTGAGTGTAGACTCGCAACCCTATCATAACACACTAATCTTCTGAGAAACCTGCAACACGAAAGTTACAGCCCGAACACGGGTCAGTACATCTGATTTTTACGGCAAGTAACACAAGTGATAAAGCAATCCTACAACTAATTTCAAATCAATAACACGAATCAAGCTTGGTTTGTTGTACATAAAGTTGGTATTCACCTACTTCTACTTACTACTCAACATTTTCATCATCTTAAGTTAATATCAACCCACAAAGGACAACATCTAACTAAACCGCCTATGAGAGCCCTCGGGATCATAGGATTTCTAATGGAAACCATGAGAGCCCTCGGTATCATGGTTTCGTGAGTATTGTAGAGCTCTCAGGATACAATTGCACACGTACCTCCTATTCGTGGACATCATAGAGCCCTCAGGATACGATGCCACTATAAACACATTCGTGACTGTTACAGAGCCCTCAGGATGCAACATCACCCTATCGTGAACATTGTACAGCCCTCAGGATACAGTGCCACTACCTATACACAAAGTGAACATTGCAGAGCCCTTAGGGTGCAATGCCACACAAACAATCGTACGTGAATATTACAGAGCCCTCAGGATGCAATACCACTCTACAGTACCTCAATTGCAAGTTACTATTTTACTAATAATAATGTTGTCACAACACTTGAATAACACAATAATTCCTCCCATGATTATCATTGCAACAGTAATCATATAATCACATAGAACAAGAAATACTAAAGCATAACAATGTTGGATATAATGATCAATCAAAACATGTGGCTATCCTACCAGGTTTCAGCATAACATAACGACCTTCACATGCATAGAAACACAGCATGGGCATAATTTAAAGTGAAGCTAAACCAAAAGTGAAACTTGCCTTGAGCGGGGTTGAAGTACTCTAACACTTATTCCTGATCCTTTCTGCACCCCAGACAATCTACACGATCAAACAATAATGCATTCAATACCCATGTAACACATAAACAATGCAACAGTAAAAAAACCAAATGAACATCAATAAAACCAACTAAACAATAGCTAAACGATAACTACAAGTCGCCACGATCCCAACGCATCTGGAATCGACGAAAACGGATACACCGTATAAAAGATACGGTCACCGGAAGTTTGAATTTAAATATGTACAAAATTCAAATTAAAAAATTGTAACAGTGCAAAGTTCATCCTACTGTAAACTAGACTTCACTACGGTCGCAACGCAAAAAAATCACCTAAAACGGAGCTACGGTTCAAAAGATATAGCGAATAGCGTTCTAGGGTGAAATCTGTGAAAAAAGGCTTAATCGCAAATAAAATAACTTTTCTGCCGCGAACAGGTCCTCGGCTACGGAGCGAACGACGTCCACTCCGACGAACGGTCCGGCGAGCGTTCGCCGCATAGCAAAACCGCGGTTAACCGGAATAACCTAAAAAAACCGATCTGAAAACCCCCGATCTGTTTCCGACCGTTGTATCTAGATCTAACGGCCGAGGGCGAGGGGCGCGGTTCCAACCGACCAGCGGCGGCTCCGGCTCGCGGCGCCGGCGAGTGGCGGCGCGGCCGGTGGTTGGCGGCCGGCGGCCGCTGCGCGGTGTGGGACGGCGGACGCGGCGCGGTGTGGGCGGCAGGCGGCGACGCTTACCCGAGGCGGCGGCGATGCCCGGCGGCGGGCTCCGGCGGCGCAGCGACGGCGGCGCGGCGGAAGTCGGCGGCGGGGACCGCCGAGAGAAAATTAGGGTTTTTGGAAAAAACGGAAATTGAAAAAAAGAAAAACATATATAAGCCCAAAAAAATATATTTTTTTCTGAGTCCGGAACAGACTCAAACTGCACGTAGCGCTAAATAGCCGTCTAGGCCGCTAGAAGGCCCAAAACGAAAACCAGTTTTTTAAAAAAATTTATTTGGTCAACCGACTACGGAGAACATTTTTAAATAATAAAATATGAATTTTAAAAATGTCACAGCAATAAAATAAAAGAAAATAAATGTTTTGGCGAATTACTATTTCAGCTACTATGCAATTTTTATAAATACCTTTTATGCATTAAACTCCATATAAAAATTATAAAAAACTCAAAAATAAATTTGAGTCCTTTATAATTCTTATGACACAGTTTATAAACACCAAAAAATATTTTCAACACCTTTCAACCTTATATAAAATGGGGATAAGTCATATTATATCCTCTCCAATAAAATTGCCTTAAGTCGAAAAATGTTTAAAATATTCATAAAATCCAAGTAATGCAAAACTCCAGCATGCCATACATATGATGATCTATTAACATCCAAATTTATAAAAATTGGGATGTTACACAAATACTACTAAGTACACAAAAATCCGCACTCAAAAGTCTTAAAATTTGATAGAATGTTTGCTTTACTGGGAACATTTTTTTATTTTTTTTGCAGTACATTTAAATGTGTTCACACTTAAGAAAATTTGAATTTTTATAATGTTCGCGTATAAAAAAAACATTATGCACCTAAAAATAAGTTTAAATACATTAAGACATTTTTAAAATCTTAATGTATTTTAAAAGTGCAAACTATTTATTAAACATGTTAAAATAATCTAATAAAATTTTATAAAAAAGGAAATAAAATTAAACGGAAAAAGTTAAAAGGAAAGAAAATAAAAAGGGAACGAAAAAAACAAAGTGCGAGCAACGTTGCTAATGGCCTGGCTCGTTCGCCAGCCAGCCATCTCGGCCGGGATCTTCCGTTCCTGGTCCGTTAAATATGTATAGGGTTCAATTTAGACTGGAATTCCATAGTTCAAGGTACAGATGACGGGATTTGAAGGTTGGGATTTGATTAGTTGAACCCTTACAAATTTAACGTTTTTTCAATGGAAAATGCTACACAACGTCGTGGGCACCTGTTCGATCTCGTGCGGCGGCTCGTAGAGCTTCGTCCCGCGGCTGAGACGCGCACATTCCATCCATGCATCTAACGTGGGTCATTTAATTAGCAGAGAGAATTGTAAGCATACAAGTGAAAAATTTGTGCAATGTTTTTGTAGCACTTCTTTTAGTGATAATTGTGTCTGCTCTGTCACGTATCTTTGTTGCAAGCATAAACAAATTAAGGGCAAGAAAAAAAATTGGGCAGCATACTTTTGGTAATGTATTATACTCCCTTCGTGAACTAATCTAACATTCTTAAGAAGTTGGTCCCAATTCTCTCAACATGCAAGGTGTTCACCTCACGATCCCACTAAGCCAATCATTTTAATTTCCTTTCCCACTAGGCCATGCAAAGTATGCCACATAAGGTAGCTCTCATTAACTTCACATGCACATGCAACTTATCATATATAAATATAACTTTCTTTTGCACTCAAATTTATAAGTGCTTTTTTTAATAGAGAATCAAATTATAAGTTACCTCATATTTTTTTCTATGCGATTTTTTTTATGAATGCACATAGATAATTGCTATCATTGTAATATGTTTAATCAAATGTGATGTCTCCATTGTGTCTACTCAACATTTTTTCATCTTATATCATCTCATCGATATATTGTGAAGGTAATGTTTTTTAAAGACACTCATTTTTTATTTATCATCCATTTTTGTTAAAAAAAATCTTATATTTTGAGTCAAAACAATATTAATTTCAAATAAATTATAATAAACTTATATTATGTTTCATAATTTTTTCTATATTTCAAAATATTAAATTATTTGTTAGCACTCCCCGCAGCAACGTGCGGGGTATCATCTAGTATAAGAAGTTTTAGATCACTAGTTTAATTATATAAAACATTTTATATTAGCTTACAGAGTGAATATTAATGAAGGGAAAATTTATATTGCAGTGTCTGCACGTCAGCTTTTTTGTGCGGTCGCATGAGATGCACGCACGTTTGATCATGCAGCGCAGAGAGCCTCCTTATGTTACGGGCCCGCAAGGCACTATTGAGGTTCACATGTTTGCGCGAGCATTCCAATGTCATCCCATTCTTTCTCACACTCTTTCTCTCTCCCCTCTCTCTCCACATCAGCTTCGTTGGCGGTCAGAGCTCCTCATCAGTGAAAAATTATTAAATATGTAACAAGTAGGAGCACTTGGAACTGTAATAAGCATGATATATTAGTTTATAGAGGGAGTATTAATGAAAGGAAAATTTATACCGCAGCGTCTGCATGCAAGTCTTTTCGTGCGGCCGCATGAGATGCACGCACGTTCCATCATGTAGCGCAGAGAGCTTCCTTATGTTACGGGCCCGCAAGGCACTATTGTTACATATATTATAAAATGATTGCCACAGAATTTTACACCTAATTGCAAGAATTATTTATTGTGTTTGCCAAAAAAATTACACCTAATTGCAAGAATTAGTTCTTGAGCTTGCCACAAAAAATAACATCTAATCGCGAGAATTATTTCCTGTGCTTGCCACAAAACTTTATATCTAATTGCAAGAATTATTTATTGTGCCTGCCACAAAAACTAACCCCTAATTGTAGGAATTAAGTGCTTGCCACAAAAATGAATACCTAATTGTAAGAATTATTTCTTGTACTTTCCACAAAAATTAACACCTAATTGTAAGAATTATTTCTTGTGCTTGCCCCAAAAATTAACATATAATTTTAAGAATTAACACTTAATTGTAAGAATTATTTCTTATGCCTACTCAGATTGTCATGGAGCTTTATGTATCGTTTATAACCAACTTAAACGCATAGCATGCGATGAACAACTTTTGCGTTGCTACAGTTGCATGTGAAAATTGCATGCCCTGCATTAAAGCTACAGCAGCATCGGTTACCAAATGCATGCGCTGCGGTAGAAACGAAAGGAAAAGGTGGATTTTCAACCAGCTAAAAAGGGGATTAGCTGGCCGTTGCACGGTAAGCCGGATCTGCTGTGCTACTATGAATTAAAGTCCAAGAAGAATACATGGAGCGACAGAGTGTTCAGTCATACGTACAACATATCAAGAAGAGCAAGGCAACAAGTCTATATTTTTTTAATACACATCGAACATTCTTTAATATAGAATAAACTTTTTTAATATACATTAAACTGGAAGTGGATGTTTTGACCGTAGGTGCATTTGCACCTATTAATAATACAAACATCATTATAAAAAGTAAACAAAACCAAAATTTTGGATTTTTTGAATGATGCAAGATGGTCATGTGTGCGAAGTCTATGCCATGCTTCGCGAAGTTTGAACATTCGATTAATCCTCAGCAAAAATGACAAATTTTGGGACTATGAGGATTTTTGGAAAACTACATTATTCATCAAAAATTTAATGCTGCCTTGCTTTCTACAAATCGAATGTTGTAATACCCTGAAATTTTGCATTGACATCACATGCATGAGCGTGTTGCATTCCACAAAAGTTCTGAGTTTTTTGAATTGCTTTCAAGTTTTTCTTGCTTTTACGAGTTAGTGGGTGCATATGCCCGCATGCTCCATTTGCAATTTCTGCATTAAACTTCTTATAGTGTACTATGACCATTTTTAATACACACTAAACTGTTTATAAATATAATGTATGTTTTTTTAATATACTCTAAAGTTTTTATAAAAAACATAATAAATTGTTTAAAAATATATTTTTAAATATCTAACTATTAAAAAATAGCAGCCTTTTTGATAAAATATAAGAAAAAACAGAAAAAATCCTCACGAGAAAAAGGCTTGTTCAACAAAAGCAATCATGTATGACGCCCACAGGAGGTCTCAAGATCAAAAAGATACAGGAGAGCAGGTCGTTTTAGGCACAGCGGAAGAAGTTCACCAACGGCAGAATCGCTAAGATCAACTCCAACGCATCGATCGAAACACACATTGTCGTCGACATGTGACGGCAGATGCCATGGGGATGGCTAAAGTGAGGGGAAGACACGAGGAAGAAAGATGCCGATGGTGCCGGAATTGGGTTGGGCACAAACACGGTGACGGACACCACGATGTACCCAGGTTCGGGGCTCTCCGGAGAGATAACACCCCTACTCCTGCTTCTCTCTATATGAATGGAACCGAGCTACCATAACTGCTTCTCTATCTACTCAGGGGAAGGTGAGCGCCGCCGTGGGCAAGGCTCTCTCCTGCTTCCTTGAGGAGTAACTACCAGCAGTGAATGAACTGAGTGACCTGTGAGTAATGGGGCGAATGAGCGGATCGTCCCCCACACAGGAGGGGTACCCGGGCTCTTATAGTATGAGCCCGGGGTACATCGATAACTTCACTGCCGATTGGGCCCAGATGTCATCCTCTACTCGTCCTGGGCCCACCGACTGCTCCTCTCCGGGCGATCCGGATCCTACGAGCGGCGGCCCATGCTGTAGACCCATAGGGCATGGGGATGAACAGTGGAGCTAGGAGGTGCGGTCTTGTCGCCCTGTCCGCGGAATCGGCGGAGAGGTCGACACCGTATCTCCATCAGATCTTCGACATGACTTGGCCTTCCTGCCACCCAGATATCTCGGGATAGTGCATTTATGACCTCGTAATCATACCCCCGACTGGCGTCAGGGTCAACTTCCTCCAAGGATAGTAGGCTATTCCGATTGCGCCTAGGCCGACTGGTGGTCCTTGGCAGGGTCGATTGCCCTGGGAAATCGGCCTTCCAGGTGCCTGCCTCGGCCCAGCTGCGGGCCAATCGGATGATCGTCTTTGTGAAGGAGTGGACCGATTGCGCCTGGGCCGACTACCGGCATTTGATACTGCTAATTGCCTCTGAGCAATCGGCCGTACCTCTGCCCAGCTCGGCCCAGCTGCGGCCCAATCGGTCCCTCCTTGTCTTGAAAGAATGCTTCTGCTTGGGTTAGCCTACCCGGGTACCAATCCCCCGACAGTAGCCCCTAAAGCTGTAAAGGTTCCAAGGTCATTTGACCATGGGGCCTTTGCAGTTTTTAATCTTTCTTCGACACCTTCCGACTGCTATCGCTTCTTCGAGTGCGTCATTCCGAGCTCGCCGACCGACTAGGAGATCGCACTCGGCTGGTCGAAACTTCGTCCGATTGGATTTGGTTCGCCTCCGATTCGTGTCTTCACTTTTTGAGAATGAAATCTTTCGCCGATTGCATTCCAACGGTTACCTCCGATTCTCCCGGGATACGGTCAATGAGCCGGGACCCACGACCCACGCGCGACTTGACGTAACTGCAGGTCTCGTCCCCCACGTCGCACGCCTCGCCTCCCGCGCCAGGATTCTTTGCGCTGGTCTGCCGGTTGGCCTTCCTATGCGCTAGGCCACACCGAGCCACACAGCCGCAAATGCATCCCACTCCCCTCCCCCGCCGCCCATATAAGCCACAGGGGAGGGTCCTTTGCCTCTTCCTTCTCCCAGACGCCATCTTCCTCCTCCAGCTCTCGCTCTCCCGCGCCATTGTTGCTTCTCTCGAAGCTCCCTACTGCTCCCGCGACTTGGCCTTTGCGTTGGATCTGCTCTGTCCACGGACCCGCGCGCTCCGCTGCCTCCGCGGTAACTCCTCACCGCTGCTCTTGCTCTCCTCGTCCCTCTTCTTCTCACCGCCCGCGAACGCCATGGCGCCACGGCGAGATGTCTCAAAGGCGAGCCGCGGGTGCTGGAAAGGCTCGACAGCCACCGCCGGCGCCGTCCAGTCCCTAATTCGCGCCCGGAAGATGCCCGCGGAGATCGAATGGCGTATTCCCGGCGCTGAGGTCGTGCCCAACGCGCGTGCTGGCGAGAGGGTTGTATTCCTTGCTCACTTCGAGCGTGGATTCGGCCTTCCTGCCAGCACCTTCTTCCGCGGGTTCCTCGACTTCCACCGATTGCAACCACACCACCTCGCAGCCAACTTCATCATGATTCTTTCCGGCTTCGTGACACTCTGCGAGGGGTATCTCGGCTGCCGCCTGAGTATTGCTCTCTGGAAGCGATTCTTCAATCTCCGAGCTCACAATGCTCGGACAGGAGCTATGGTGCCATCTACCACTGAAGGCGGCGAACCGAAGTACCCGACTGATATGACCGACTGCGGCAGTTGCCTTGTCGCAGCCGGCAAGCAGAGGTACAAAAGTCCCGAGATCGTCCAATCATGCAAGAATTGGCAGACCTCGTTTTTCTACGTCAAGTCACCTGACCAGGGTCCCGATCTCCTGAATCTGCCCGAGTTCTCCCTCGCCCGGCCGACTGAAAAACACCAGTGGTCGCTGAAGTATGGCGTCGGAGATTGCGATGTCGATGCCCAGGTCGCCAGGATCGCCCAGCTAGAGCAAGAAGGACTTCTCCCGACCGACCTGGTAGCCGCTTGGCTTCAAGTCCGAGTTCTCCCCCTTCAGCGCCGAGTGCACCGTCTCTGCGATATGTCAAGTCCTCGAGACCCCACTCGGCTCTGCACGTGGCAGGTGAAGAGAGAAGACCTCTGCGCCAGAGTAAAGGCTATCACATCTAGTCCTTTGCCTGACCCCTTCCACTCCGGGCTTGACTGCCTCACTCGCCAGCAAAGACCGCCTGTGGTATGCTCCGATTGCTTTCTTCTTCCGATTGCTTTTTCTTCTTAGCTTCTCTGATTACTTTTTCTTCTTTCCCAGCATTTCATCCAGTCCGATTTGATGGAAGACGACCAGGTGGCCGGCGTGTATGCCCCCAACCGCGCAGAGGACAACCCCGCCGACTTCGAGTATAACGGCGAGGTTCCTTCCGCCGAGTCCGGTGATAATGACGATGATGAGGACGAATCTCCCGGAGAATCCTCCGATTCCACAGACACCGATGATGCTGGCGCTAAAGCCGCCGACCCCCCGAGGGCCGACATCCGACCGCCAGCTCAAGGGGGTACGCCTGACCCTTCCCTTGAGAAATTTTTGGCCGAATGGAGTGATGACGATAGTGTCTCAAAGGCCGATGATTCTGATGCAGCTCCTCGTACCAAACCTCCGAAGGCGCCGGTTAAGCGCACCTCGGCCACCAGCTCCTCCGCTGGTGCTGCTCCCGACAAGGCCGCTAAGGTGACGTCGACATCTACCAAGGGCAAACAACCCCAGGTGACGACCACCCGAAGGCCGACTTCCCAGGCGCCGCTGGACGTTGCCCCGCTGAGATGCCGGATGCCCTCTGCCGCACCACGGACAGTCGGGTATGCCCTTATCTTCGTGCCTTGCACTTTACTGTCCTTCCTTATACTGACTCACCTCCTCTTTCTTATTTTAGGGAACCGATTGGACTTGACGACGTCGACGCCGACATTCCAGTCCGTGCTAGCGTCGTGATCTCCCCTGCTGCATCTGCCGCCGCCATCCATAAACGGTCGCCTGCATCTCATCGCTCCACCAAGGATGCCGAGCGGGCTGCCAAGAAGGCCCGCCTTGAGACGACTAAGAAAACTTCTTCCTCTTCCTTTTATTCCAAGACTTCCAAGAGCCCAGCTGATCGGGGGGCTCCTGGTGGCGGAGGAACACAACCGGTCGATCCGATTGCCCCATCTCCTCCACGCCGCTCCGACCCGGTCTCCACTGCCATGACTACACCTGCTCCGACTGCCACCTCCGAGCCACCGATGGTGACGAGCCCGTCGCCAATCGTGGTGTCAGCGCCGCCGACTGCCACAACTGTGCCCTCGGTTGTACTGTCCGCGCCATCAACGATGACGACCTTGCCGCCAGTCACCGTTATCACCTCCGCTTCGGCTCGTCCGGTTGCGCCGCCACCACAACAGGGTACCTCTGGCCCTACGGTGACGCCGGTGCCACTAACCGTCACCGCTGCTGCTTCCACCGCCTCTCAAACCTTAGTGACAGCGCCGACCTCCTCTGCGTCGGAAGTTCTGATGCGCTCGGTGGACCAGTTCCGGGCTGAATATTCTCGCGCCCGTCATGTCGGCACCGAGCCTGACGCTTCGCACCGCCCTCAAGACCCTTTGACGACCACTCTCAGTCGGGTAAATGAATTTGCTGACGCCCTTGCTCGGGACCTCCAACAGCTCAACCGTCATCACATGGTAAGCTCTTGACTTTCCTTTTATGTCTTTCCTTTACTCGGGAAGCTTTTCTTCCGGTGGGTGCGCGCAAGCGCACCCACTGGGTGTAGTCCCCGAGATTCGGGCCGTTTGCTTGCAATCGGTTCGGATCTTTTATACTCTTTGCATTATCTCTTGCCTTCCTTCAATCGGGAGACTTTTCTTCCGGTGGGTGGGCGCAAGTGCACCCACTGGGTGTAGTCTCCGAGATTCGGGCCGGTTGCTTGCAATCGGTTCGGATCTTCTTTTGACTGTCGTATCTCTAAACTCCCTCTTGCTATTCCCCGCAGGCTGTTATGGAAGAAAGGCGCGAGGTCTTCGAAAAGCTCCTCGATGCTTACACCGCTAGCCTCCGAACTCTCGCCCAGGCCCAGCTGGAGGTCAATAATCAGTCGGCCGAGATCCATAAACTGAAAGGTAACTTCTATGCCATTTCTGTTCTCTCTCCGATTGACAGTCCTTCTTGTATTCATATCTTCGTGTTCTCTTCTAGCTTCTGTTCCCATGGTACATAACCTTCAGACCCGAATTGCTGAATTGACTGCAGAACTCAGCCAGCATGGCCCAGCACTCGCCAAAGCCAAGGAAGAAATGACCCGACTGCAGGGGGTAGAAAGTGATCTAACTCGGACTATCCAAAGCCTTCATTCTGAGATGGCTGCCATTGAAAGAAAACATCTAGCCGACCTGGCTGCCCTGATCTCGGGACCCGGGGTTAGCGTATGCAAGTACAGCTAAGACATAGTCATATGGAGAGCCGAGAACCGTACCCACTTGTCTAAGCAGACAAGGCCAAGCATAGAACGTTCTCGGAAAGCATCGTACGTGAGGGGCATCCCATCCAGTCCGGATGATCAACTGAGATGGGTCCTCATCGTCCGCACACAAGTCTAATGATATGGGTGGTTAACTCCCCTATTCAAAGACAAGTCGCCTCAACCATACTAACGACTATCTCATAACTCTTACATAGACTTACTCCAGCCCGATCACTTAGTCGGGGTCTAGGGCGGGCTCGATCATACCACAAAATGTGCACGAGACGGAGTCTCGAGCAATCGCATCACGATGCCCCAAGCTGCGCACATCTAAGGGCCACTTGGTGTATGAAAGACCGCCAGCCAGAACACAACTAAGGTCTCGAAAACCCATACAAAGACATGCATGTTATAAACATACACGCAGCACACATGCCTTGTATGAACAGCAGGTACCATTGCAATTCTCTACAAAGTGTACATTTTTATTGAAAACTCTTATAGAGTGCAAACAGAGATCACAAACATGTGATCCAACATTACAACACAAACGGAAGCAAATTATGTCTGAGTACAGACAAGTTTAACAAATGGCTTAAGAAGCCTTATTTAAACACAAGCCCTCCACGAGGGGACCAGTCGTCTGACTGGGACTAGACTAGTTGGTCTTCAGTCGTCCAGCTCGATGAAGAAGCCACCTTCGGGGTCAGTGGCATCATCTAAAACATAGATTAAGCAAACGTGAGTACAAAGTCGTACTCAGCAAGACTTAAATAGGAGCTATACTACTCATGCACATGTATCAAGGTAAAGGGAGGTGGGGTTCACTTGCAGAAATGCCAGCTTTGACTTGGCTAATCCTGAACTACGAGTACCAGACTTTGAGGTAAGAAGCGTACACGAGTCCACTACTTTCACCAACCAATTACACCACTATGGTGCCTTCCTCGACTTCCCCACGAGAAAGCACGCCATAGCACTCACACTTATCTTGGTGTGTTTTAGAAGTATCCAGTTCAAGTTATCTAATAATCAAGCTAAGCTTTCCAAGCAGTCCATAACCGCGGACGCGGCTATTCGAATAGTTTTGTTAACCCTGCAGTGGTGTACCGCTACACACACATGATCATCATTTACCGCCTTTGATCTCGACACCATTCAAGGGGTGCCAGCGAGGATTCTCACCACAACTGTTACCTCATAGCCGATCTAGTCCGAGAAAGCCGCCTACTTGGGTTGGTTACCACTATCGTGAACCCGGCCGGTTTACCGAAATGGACCCAAGTGATGTGTCCGTGGTGCATAAGCCGGTCTCGGATGAGCCGTTCTCTCACTTAGCATCCAGGCCACAAGCCAACCAGAACTCCGAACTATTGGGACATCTGGACATCGAAAGGGATGAGTTAGTAAGCTGAGAGGGGTCAGTGAGCCCAATGTGTGGTTGTACTCTTCTTCTTGGATCACCACACAAGAACTCGGACTTAGGGCGGTGTTCAACGAGACAACCCACCGTGTACTCCTACACAGCCTCTCATCGTTCACCTTGTATTAGGGTCGATTCACCAACACTTTTCTACCAACATCAACATGATCACTACCATCCCGACTCACATCACAGTAACAACATAGTATCATACTAAGCATGCAATAAGCGATAAAATTTGCAGGGGCCACATGATATCAAACAACTCCTACATTTTCTAGGATTGTGGTTTGCTTACTACTGTGACAAAATGATAGGTCATGCAAAGGAATGGGTTCATCTATGCGGTAGAAACGAATCATGGTGATCATCCTAAACAATGCATAAGCGAGAATGAGAGGGAAGTGGGAATTTATCGACATGATCAATGGGGGTTTTCTTGCCTTGCTGACGAGGTTCGGGTTCTGGGTCTTCAGCGAAGGGGGCAGCCTCCTGCTCCGGTTCCACCTCTACTCGACAAACAACAAGCAAAGTAGCAAAGTAAATACAATGCACAATCACATGATAGAAGGTTGAAACTTGATGTATATGCTTTGATGTGTGAAGCAATTCCATTTAAATGGAGTATATTGCAAATTGAATTGCAAATTCAAACTCCAATTTGAATTCAAACTTAGTCAAGTTATATGTGACATTGTTTGATCATTTTGAACCTTCTTCAAATGTGTATGATATGCCTCTGATGTGTGGTTGAAATATAACATAATCCCATGGTCCAAGTTGCAAAAGCATTTGATTTGAATTTGAATTAATTTCAAATAAACCAAATGACATATGCTACTGGTCCCATTTTAAAATCAACTCAAACATAGTTGAAAGTTGCATATTTGGAAAGATAATTTTCTCCTGATCATTTTTCATATATTATTTGTCCAATTTCTGGAATTTCTTTAATTCAATTAATCTCTGGAAATTCATTAAATCGATTTATTGCGTCAGGCTGACGTCAAGCTGGCGTCAGGGGGGGGGGGGCTGACATGTGGGTCCAGGGTGTCAGTGGTTGGGTTTAATTAACCGTCTGGTTAAACTAATCCAGTGGCTTAATTAAGCCACTGGGCCCACTGGTCAGTGACCCAGGGGGTCATTAGATGGGTGTGATTCACGGGGGGGGGGGGGGGGGGGGGGGGGGGAGGGGGGGTTGGCTAACCCACCGACGGCTAAACGCCGGCGGCCTGGCCACGGCGGCGCACTCGCCGGAATGGACTAGAGGCCACGGGAGAGGAAACGGAGGGCATCAACGGGTGCAGCAACGTCGTCCGCGTCGTCTGGAAGCAACAGGGGGTCACGGGGAGGTCGGAATCGACGGCGGCGACGTCTCCGGCGGCAACAGAACGGCGGCGAAATCGCAGTTGTCGCTGTAGTGCACGGATCGGGCTGATTTGTGGCGCGTTTGAGTGCTGGCACACGCAGGAGTCAAATGCGTGCACTGGAGCTTCACGACGGGCACCGGAGCGAGGAGGGCGACGACCATGGCGGCGAGGTGCTCGGGTCCCCATGGCGGATCCGTCTAGAGGAAGAAATCGAGGGGGATAAAAGAGGGGTTTTGATCCCGAGCTCACCCTGAGTCTATCTGGAGCGGAGGCTTGCTCGGGGAGGCTCTGGTGCTGCCGGAATTCCAAGTCGATCCGCGGCGGCCGGCGACGAAGAAGACGAAGCTAGCGAGCTCGTGGAGGCGTCTGGCTCCGATTCCTTCTGCAGGTTGATGAAGACGACGACGATGAACTCCCTGGACACCTTGGTTTGGCTCTTCGCCGCCGTTGGCCGCGAGTCCGCACGGCTGCGCTCCGGCTAGGTTACGGGGGCGCATCTGTTCTTCGTGGGGAGGACGAACCACAGGGCGAGGATGGAGGGGGAAATGATCTGGGCTTCTCCTGGACACGCGGGGCGGCGAGAAGGAGGCAGGGGCGTGGCTGTGGAGCTGCCACCGCGACGGCCGCGGCATGTCGGGCACGCAGCTGTGTGCTCGTGCCCGGGGAAGACGACAGGGTGGCTGGGCCGGCTGGAATGGTGGGCCTCGCCCCTGGGCAACAGGTAAGCTTCTCCCTTTTTTCCTTTTCTCGTGTTTTCTTTTCTGACATTTGTTCTGTTTAGCTAAATAAAATAGCTAAACATTTTATTAAATGCTGAAAATTTTTATATGGCTTCATAATAATATAGACTAGCCACTTATAAAGTTTCAACATTTTTAAAATTCAAATGATTTGAATTTTAAATCAAATAGGGGTATTTCTTTAAATCCAAGGCACTGTTTGAATTTTTGGAGAAGATTTTTATCTGGCCTTTTGAATTAATTCATCTGGGGGGGGTCCTTCTCCCATTTTGATTTTGAAAATGAATTTCCTTTGATTTCTTTCATGAATGCAAAGTGAAATTGATCCTAGCACATTACCTAACAGAGGGTTCTGACAACTCGCCCCCACTCAAAAGAATCTCGTCCCGAGATTCAGAAGTCTGTGGGAGGAAGGTGGGGTACTCGGCGTTGAGACGGTCTTCTCTTTCCCACGTAGCTTCTCTTTCAGAGTGGTGTGACCATTGCACTTTCAGAAATCTAATCTTCTGACGACGAGTGACACGCTCTGCGGAATCAAGAATACGAACGGGGTATTCTCGATAAGAAAGGTCATCTTGGAGATCAAGCGTTTCATGGTCGACTTCGCGGATGGGGTCCTTGAAGCAACGCCTGAGTTGGGACACATGGAATACATCATGTACTCGGGAGAGGTGCGGAGGTAGTTCAAGTTGGTAGGCAACTTCTCCAGGTTTAGCAATAATGCGGAAAGGTCCGATGTAACGTGGGGCCAACTTGCCTTTGATACCGAAACGTTGGGTTCCCTTCAGAGGAGTAACCCGAAGGTAAGCCTTCTCATCCAGATTGTAGCTCTCTTGCCTATGATGACGATCATAGTAGCTTTTCTGACGAGACTGGGCTGCTTTCAATTGATCACGAACAATGCGAACTTGCTCTTCTGCTTCCTTGATCATATCCGGTCCAAAGAATTTTCTTTCACCGGTTTCTGACCAGTTTAGTGGTGTTTGACATCGTCGTCCATATAGGAGTTCAAAAGGATCCATGTTCAGACTAGATTGAAAACTATTGTTATAAGAAAATTCGGCGAATGGAAGAGACTTCTCCCAATTCTTTCCGAATGAGATAACACAAGCTCTGAGCATGTCTTCAAGAATTTGGTTAACCCTTTCGACTTGACCGCTAGACTGAGGATGGAAAGCTGTACTAAAGGAGAGATGAGTTCCCATAGCATTCTGAAAGCTTCCCCAAAATCTAGAGGTGAAAAGGCTACCGCGATCAGAATTGATTTCCAAAAGAACACCATGAAGGGATACAATTCTAGAGACGTACAAGTCTGCTAACTGGCTAGCAGTTATAGACTCGCGAACCGGAAGGAAGTGAGCAACTTTGGAAAGCCTATCTATGACAACGAAGATGGCATTGTTTCCTTTCTGGGTTCTTGGAAAGCCGGTGATGAAGTCCATACCGACTTTGTCCCATTTCCACTCGGGAATAGACAAAGATTGAAGTGTACCAGCAGATCTTTGATGTTCTGCCTTAATGCGACGACAAACATCACATTCGGCAACAAATTGGGCAATGTCTCTCTTCATCCTAGTCCACCAAAATCTCTGGCGTAGATCTCGGTACATTTTTGTGCTACCGGGATGAATTGAGAGGGGTGTGTCATGGGCTTCCTTGAGGATAAGTTGCCTTAGTTCCCTATTCTTAGGTACTACCAAACCATTTTCAAAGAATACCGTTCCCTTGCTATCTGTGGAGAAACATTTAGAAACTCCGCTAGCAATGATCTCCTTGATCCAGCGAACACCTCGTGCACGCCTTTGGGCAACTATGATTTGATCCTCAAGAGTTGGTTTCGCCACCAAGGTAGAAAGATAGCCATGAGGAACAATCTCAAGGTTGAGCTTGCGAAATTCCTCATGAAGAAGTGGTTGATACTATTGTAACATGAGGTTGTTACGATACGACTTACGACTTAGTGCATCAGCCATGACATTGGCTTTGCCTGGGGTGTAAGAAATTCCTACGTCGTAATCTTTTATCAACTCAATCCAGCATCTTTGCCTGAGATTAAGATCTGGCTGGGTGAAAATATATTTGAGGCTTTGGTGGTCGGAATAGATCTCACAACGATTACCAAGAAGGTAATGTCGCCAAGTTGTTAGGGCATGAACTACGGCAGCGAGTTCAAGGTCATGGGTAGGATAGTTCTCTTCATGTGGCCGCAATTGGCGTGAAGCATAAGCTACCACATGTCGATCTTGCAGAAGTATGCATCCTAACCCTTGTCGTGATGCGTCACAATAGATCTCGAAATCCTTTTTGGTGTCTGGAGGTGCAAGTACGGGTGCAGAAGTCAATCTTCTTTTTAGCTCTTGAAAGCTTTCCTCGCACTTGGGAGTCCATATGAATTTCTTATCTTTCTTGAGGAGTTCAGTTAGAGGCTTTGCAACTTTAGAAAAGTTCTCGACGAAGCGACGGAAATAGCTGGCTAGGCCAAGAAAACTCCTAACTTGCTTAACCGATTCAGGTGGAGTCCAATCAAGGACGGCCTGAACTCTCTCGGGATTCACAGCAATGCCTTTTGCAGAAATCATGTGGCCTAAGTAGGTCACTTCTGGTAGCCAAAATTCACACTTGGAGAATTTAGCATACAGGCGATGCTCTCTAAGTTTCATCAATACCAGCCTAAGGTGTTCGGCATGTTCTTCTTCGTTCTTCGAGTATATAAGGATGTCATCGAGGTAAACCACGACGAACTGGTCCAAATACTCCATGAAGATCGAATTCATCATGCGTGAGAAAGTGGCGGGGGCATTGGTTAAACCAAAGGACATGACGGTGTACTCGTAAAGACCATAACGAGTAGTAAAAGCCGTCTTGGGAATGTCCTCGTTTCGGATCATGATTTGATGATAACCTAATCTGAAATCCATCTTGGAGAAGACAGAGGATCCTGCAAGTTGATCATAAAGATCATTGATCCTGAGCAGTGGGTACTTGTTCTTTATCGTCGCTAAATTTAGCGGGCGATAGTCTACGCACATCCTTTCTGTTCAATCTTTCTTCGTTACGAACAGAACGGGGAAACCCCATGGCGATGAGCTAGGGCGGATGAAGCCTTTCTCCAACAAAGCTTCCAGTTGGGTTTTAAGCTCAGCTAACTCACGTGGGGCCATTTTGTATGGGCGTCTAGAAATTGGTGTGGTTCCTGGGGCAAGATCCACTATAAACTCTACACATCTATCGGGTGGCATGCCCGGCAGCTCTTCAGGAAAGACATCCGGGAAGTCACAAACCACCGGAATATCTTCAAGTTCGGGAAGGGGAAGTACATTCAAGGAATGCACTTGGGTTCTTGTTCTGGGTGAGGTATAGTTGACGGTTTTTCCTGAAGGGTGGGTGAGTTTCACGGATTTGCCTTTGCAATCCAGGTAGGCATTCTGTCTTGATAGCCAATCCATGCCAAGGATGACACCAATGTCTGAAGACTTGAGGGCTATGAGTGAAGCAAGGAATACTAGACCCTCAATTGCAATTTGATTACCATGGCTTACTCTATTAGTTTGCCATCTTGACCCTAGAGTTTGAATAATCATTGGGGTGGACAATTCAACAAAAGATAACTCATGACGAAGTGCATAACTTTCTGACATGAATGAATGAGATGCTCCTGGGTCGAAAAGAACGGAAGTAGGAACATAATTGACTGGGAGCGTACCAAGAATGACGTCAGTGGTGTCGTCAGTCTCTTCGGCGGCGATCTGGTTCACACGTCCACGAGTGGCGGGAGGAGCGGGTTTGGCGGTGTAGACCTTCTGGGGTGGCTTGCCACGACCATTGTTGTTGTTGTTGCCTCCGGCACGGGGTGGAGCATTCTGATGCTGGATCTGGTTCTGGGGACACTCACGAGAGTAGTGGCCTGCCTGACCACACTTGTAACAGGCTCCGAAAACAGTGCGTGGAGCTGGGTTGTTTGGTGGAGTTGGGTGAAACTGGGTTGGTGGACGAGGCGCCACATAGGATGGCCTCGGTGGGTTGTTCTGGCGGAACATGCTGTTTGGGATCCAGATCTTGCGCTTCTGGGAGCCAGAACTGGATGAACTGTCATCTCTAGGGTGTTTGCGAAAGTCGTTGGGGGTGTTCATGTCCTTTGCCTTGATGGCCTTGTTGACAAGGACCTGGAATGAGGCAAAGTCATGAAGGTTGAGCTCACGACGGAGTCCAGTGTTGAGGCCATGACGGAACCTCTCTTGCTTCTTTGCGTCGGTGGAGACTTCTTCAGTAGCATAACGAGCAAGTCGGTTGAACTCACGACTAAACTCGTCAACGGTCCTTCTGCCTTGAGTGAGGTTGCAGAACTCCTCACGCTTGCGGTCCATAAGACCCTTGGGAATGTGGTGCTCACGAAAGGATGTGTAGAATTCCTCCCAAGATGCAGGCGGTCCAACGGGACGCATATTCAGAAAGTTCTCCCACCAAGAGCTAGCTGCACCTTCGAGGTGATAGGTGGCATAGCTGACCTTGTCACTAGTTGCAACACGGCCTGCTTGGAGCTTCCTCTCGATGCTGCGAAGCCAGTCATCAGCATCAAGGGGCTCGGTGGAGTAACTGAAAACCGGGGGATGAAGTCGGATGAAGTCGTTCAGAGACACCAACTCATTGCGCTGCTGAGTGGTGTTGCGTGCAATGACTTCCAACAGATGGTGAGAGTCTCGGCGGTTCCTCTCGACCTCCATCAGAACTTGAGCCATCGTGGGTGGGGGTGGAAGGTTTCCTTCCTCCTGGTCATTCCCACGACCTTGGTTACGACCAACCTGGCCACGGGTTCCTTGAGACATCCTGAGGTGAAAAACCAAAGTCAAACAAAGTTGATTTGGTGAGTCTAAACAAGGTATTGAAGTACTGGAAGGATTACAGAGCAAAGGAAGTAATCATCTTGACAACATGGTGATAAAGCATACAAGCCATATATTCACAAGCTGTCATACAAACCATACATCGTTTTAGTACAAGCAGCAAGCTAATACAAACGTGATGAAGATGATACATCCTTCAGAGGCACTCTGACTTCCTATACATTATTTATCTAAGCCTCTGGAACTTAGACACCTTGCTTAAAATATACTAAGATACTACTACATCCTCACTAAGTAAGACCACAGGCGGTCTCACTCATCTCCATCTCCATAGTAGTCCTCGTAAAAGTTACCCGCATATCCCGGTAGCTGGAGGTGACCATCGGAAAACACGGAGGCTTGTGGACCCTGATATCCATTTGGGCAAGGATGGGGCCTAGGTCCAGCGTAGGGTGGAAGCAAAGGACCACGGGGTGGAAAAATACCTTTAATCTCGGGCCAAGCAACTCGAGAAGGCATCTGAGTCCTCACTGGGTAGATTGCATCAAACTCAACTGATCCCACGCTCACAAAGGGTGCCAAAAGTGTCAGTGCTCGATACAGACGAACACGGGTGGCGTAGAGCTCGAAACGGAGGGCGCGTGCATCATGATCTCTGTCACTAGCAAACCTAGCAGTCATCTGAAGTGCTGGATCTTCTGCAGAGTGATCTGAGTAGAGTCCGGTGTAATATCCCTCTTCTCCTGGAAGTGCAGCAGAGATATAGCGGAAAGAAGTCTCTCTCCGCAAAGTGTGCTCCTCTCTCAGCAGTGTCATACATGAGTATGCAGCATCCTGCACAGCCATGTTCTCGGTAACGCCAATGCCATGTCCAAAGTGGATAGGCTGAGTGACTCCAACGTGGTGCGGATAGATCCGAACAATGCAGTGGAACTGCGTCTGGTTGAAGTCGTGAAACTGCTCCTCGACGGTGTACTCAGGGTACCATCGATATCCCACATAGGACATCATCTCGATCAACGTGGCGGGATGGCCACGCACACCGAGGCACCTGGTCAAACGAACAATCTGCCGAGGGGGAAGATCTGCCATCTGAAACAGAAAGAAGGAGTTTGCAAATGCATCATATTATGAGATAAACCTGGAATGACTCGGACAGCATAACGGCTGTAATTGCAAGAAAAGACAATTTCTTACAACATGGAAACAACACTTACATACGATGTAATAAATCAGGAAGCATAACCACTCTAACAAACCGATCACAACTTTCCTACGGCTACAAGGAAGCAAACAACGAGATGTTCTAATCAGACAGAGGAGAGCCTAGTCCTATCTTCCCGTAGAATAAGATGAGGGTGACTCAGAACTCAGAACGAAGGGGGTAAGGAGAAAAAAGAAGTCTTACGTTGTTCCCTTATATACCCACAGTAACTATATAACTATAGCAAGCTAGACTCAACTTCGGCCAAGGCTACTAGTCCTACAATCAGTCCTGCTCTAATACCAAGTCTGTCGGGACCCGGGGTTAGCGTATGCAAGTACAGCTAAGACATAGTCATATGGAGAGCCGAGAATCGTACCCACTTGTCTAAGCAGACAAGGCCAAGCACAGAACGTTCTCGGAAAGCATCGTACGTGAGGGGCATCCCATCCAGTCCGGATGATCAACTGAGATGGGTCCTCATCGTCCGCACACAAGTCTAATGATATGGGTGGTGAACTCCCCTATTCAAAGACAAGTCGCCTCAACCATACTAACGACTATCTCATAACTCTTACATAGACTTACTCCAGCCCGATCACTTAGTCGGGGTCTAGGGCGGGCTCGATCATACCACAAAATGTGCACGAGACGGAGTCTCGAGCAATCGCATCGCGATGCCCCAAGCTGCGCACATCTAAGGGCCACTTGGTGTATGAAAGACCGCCAGCCAGAACACAACTAAGGTCTCGAAAACCCATACAAAGACATGCATGTTATAAACATACACGCAGCACACATGCCTTGTATGAACAGCAGGTACCATTGCAATTCTCTACAAAGTGTACATTTTTATTGAAAACTCTTATAGAGTGCAAACAGAGATCACAAACATGTGATCCAACATTACAACACAAACGGAAGCAAATTATGTCTGAGTACAGACAAGTTTAACAAATGGCTTAAGAAGCCTTATTTAAACACAAGCCCTCCACGAGGGGACCAGTCGTCTGACTGGGACTAGACTAGTTGGTCTTCAGTCGTCCAGCTCGATGAAGAAGCCATCTTCGGGGTCAGTGGCATCATCTAAAACATAGATTAAGCAAACGTGAGTACAAAGTCGTACTCAGCAAGACTTACATAGGAGCTATACTACTCATGCACATGTATCAAGGTAAAGGGAGGTGGGGTTCACTTGCAGAAATGCCAGCTTTGACTTGGCTAATCCTGAACTACGAGTACCAGACTTTGAGGTAAGAAGCATACACGAGTCCACTACTTTCACCAACCAATTACACCACTATGGTGCCTTCCTCGACTTCCCCACGAGAAAGCACGCCATAGCACTCACACTTATCTTGGTGTGTTTTAGAAGTATCCAGTTCAAGTTATCTAATAATCAAGCTAAGCTTTCCAAGCAGTCCATAACCGCGGACGCGGCTATTCGAATAGTTTTGTTAACCCTGCAGGGGTGTACCGCTACACACACATGATCATCATTTACCGCCTTTGATCTCGACACCATTCAAGGGGTGCCAGCGAGGATGCTCACCACAACTGTTACCTCATAGCCGATCTAGTCTGAGAAAGCCGCCTACTTGGGTTGGTTACCACTATCGTGAACCCGGCCGGTTTACCGAAATGGACCCAAGTGATGTGTCCGTGGTGCATAAGCCGGTCTCGGATGAGCCGTTCTCTCACTTAGCATCCAGGCCACAAGCCTACCAGAACTCCGAACTATTGCGACATCTGGATATCGAAAGGGATGAGTTAGTAAGCTGAGAGGGGTCAGTGAGCCCAATGTGTGGTTGTACTCTTCTTCTTGGATCACCACAAAAGAACTCGGACTTAGGGCGGTGTTCAACGAGACAACCTACCGTGTACTCCTACACAGCCTCTCATCGTTCACCTTGTATTAGGGTCGATTCACCAACACTTTTCTACCAACATCAACATGATCACTACCATCCCGACTCACATCACAGTAACAACATAGTATCATACTAAGCATGCAATAAGCGATAACATTTGCAGGGGCCACATGATATCAAACAACTCCTACATTTTCTAGGATTGTGGTTTGCTTACTACTGTGACAAAATGATAGGTCATGCAAAGGAATGGGTTCATCTATGCGGTAGAAACGAATCATGGTGATCATCCTAAACAATGCATAAGCGAGAATGAGAGGGAAGTGGGATTTTATCGACATGATCAATGGGGGTTTGCTTGCCTTGCTGACGAGGTTCGGGTTCTGGGTCTTCAGCGAAGGGGGCAGCCTCCTGCTCCGGTTCCACCTCTACTCGACAAACAACAAGCAAAGTAGCAAAGTAAATACAATGCACAATCACATGATAGAAGGTTGAAACTTGATGTATATGCTTTGATGTGTGAAGCAATTCCATTTAAATGGAGTATATTTCAAATTGAATGCAAATTCAAACTCCAATTTGAATTCAAACTTAGTCAAGTTATATGTGACATTGTTTGATCATTTTGAACCTTCTTCAAATGTGTATGATATGCCTCTGATGTGTGGTTGAAATATAACATAATCCCATGGTCCAAGTTGCAAAAGCATTTGATTTGAATTTCAATTAATTTCAAATAAACCAAATGACATATGCTACTGGTACCATTTTAAAATCAACTCAAACATAGTTGAAAGTTGCATATTTGGAAAGATAATTTTCTCCTGATCATTTTTCATATATTATTTGTCCAATTTGGAATTAATATGAATTTTCTATGAATTTCCAAAGTTTGGGGTATTTTCTGGAATTTCTTTAATTCAGTTAATCTCTGGAAATTCATTAAATCGATTTATTGCGTCAGGCTGACGTCAAGCTGGCGTCAGGGGGGGCTGACATGTGGGTCCAGAGCGAGGAGGGCGACGACCATGGCGGCGAGGTGCTCGGGTCCCCATGGCGGATCCGGCTAGAGGAAGCAATCGAGGGGGATAAAAGAGGGGTTTTGATCCCGACCTCACCCTGAGTCTATCTGGAGCGGCGGCTCGCTCGGGGAGGCTCTGGTGCTGCCGGAATTCCAAGTCGATCCGCGGCGGCCGGCGACGAAGAATACGAAGCTAGCGAGCTCGTGGAGGCGTCTGGCTCCGATTCCTTCTGCAGGTTGATGAAGACGACGATGATGAACTCCCTGGACACCTTGGTTTGGCTCTTCAACGTCGTTGGCCGCGAGTCCGCACGGCTGCGCTCCGCCTAGGTTACGGGGGCGCCGCTGTTCTTCATGTGGAGGACGAACCAGAGGGCGAGGATGGAGGGGAAAATGATCTGGGCTTCTCCTGGACACCTTTGCA
This sequence comes from Bromus sterilis, assembly GCA_950022295.1. Classification (NCBI taxonomy): domain Eukaryota; kingdom Viridiplantae; phylum Streptophyta; class Magnoliopsida; order Poales; family Poaceae; genus Bromus; species Bromus sterilis. The sequence goes on from OX465595.1 coordinate 72,858,088, forward strand.
ATCCAGGTAGGCATTCTGTCTTGATAGCCAATCCATGCCAAGGATGACACCAATGTCTGAAGACTTGAGGGCTATGAGTGAAGCAAGGAATACTAGACCCTCAATTGCAATTTGATTACCATGGCTTACTCTATTAGCTTGCCATCTTGACCCTAGAGTTTGAATAATCATTGGGGTGGACAATTCAACAAAAGATAACTCATGACGAAGTGCATAACTTTCTGACATGAATGAATGAGATGCTCCTGGGTCGAAAAGAACGGAAGTAGGAACATAATTGACTGGGAGCGTACCAAGAATGACGTCAGTGGTGTCGTCAGTCTCTTCGGCGGCGATCTGGTTCACACGTCCACGAGTGGCGGGAGGAGCGGGTTTGGCGGTGTAGACCTTCTGGGGTGGCTTGCCACGACCATTGTTGTTGTTGTTGCCTCCGGCACGGGGTGGAGCATTCTGATGCTGGATCTGGTTCTGGGGACACTCACGAGAGTAGTGGCCTGCCTGACCACACTTGTAACAGGCTCCGAAAACAGTGCGTGGAGCTGGGTTGTTTGGTGGAGTTGGGTGAAACTGGGTTAGTGGACGAGGCGCCACATAGGATGGCCTCGGTGGGTTGTTCTGGCGGAACATGCTGTTTGGGATCCAGATCTTGCGCTTCTGGGAGCCAGAACTGGATGAACTGTCATCTCTAGGGTGTTTGCGAAAGTCGTTGGGGGTGTTCATGTCCTCTGCCTTGATGGCCTTGTTGACAAGGACCTGGAATGAGGCAAAGTCATGAAGGTTGAGCTCACGACGGAGTCCAGTGTTGAGGCCATGACGGAACCTCTCTTGCTTCTTTGCGTCGGTGGAGACTTCTTTGATCATTTTGAACCTTCTTCAAATGTGTATGATATGCCTCTGATGTGTGGTTGAAATATAACATAATCCCATGGTCCAAGTTGCAAAAGCATTTGATTTGAATTTGAATTAATTTCAAATAAACCAAATGACATATGCTACTGGTCCCATTTTAAAATCAACTCAAACATAGTTGAAAGTTGCATATTTGGAAAGATAATTTTCTCCTGATCATTTTTCATATATTATTTGCCCAATTTGGAATTAATATGAATTTTCTATGAATTTCCAAAGTTTGGGGTATTTTCTGGAATTTATTTAATTCAATTAATCTCTAGAAATTCATTAAATCGATTTATTGCGTCAGGCTGACGTCAAGCTGGCGTCAGGGGGGGCTGACATGTGGGTCCAGGGTGTCAGTGGCTGGGTTTAATTAACCGTCTGGTTAAACTAATCCAGTTCCAGTGGCTTAATTAAGCCACTGGGCCCACTGGTCAGTGACCCAGGGGGTCATTAGATGGGTGTGATTCACGGGGGGGGGGGGGGGGGGGAGGGGGGGTTGGCTAACCCACCGGCGGCCTGGCCACGGCGGCGCACTCGCCGGAATGGACTAGAGGCCACGGGAGAGGAAACGAAGGGCATCAACGGGTGCAGCAACGTCATCCGCGTCGTCTGGAAGCAACAGGGGGTCACGGGGAGGTCGGAATCGACGGCGGCGACGTCTCCGGCGGCAACAGAACGGCGGCGAAATCGCAGTTGTCGCTGCAGTGCACGGATCGGGATGATTTGTGGCGCGTTCGAGTGCTGGCACACGCAGGAGTCAAACGCGTGCACTGGAGCTTCACGACGGGCACCGGAGCGAGGAGGGCGACGACCATGGCGGCGAGGTGCTCGGGTCCCCATGGCGGATCCGGCTAGAGGAAGCAATCGAGGGGGATAAAAGAGGGGTTTTGATCCCGAGCTCACCCTGAGTCTATCTGGAGCGGCGGCTGGCTCGGGGAGGCTCTGGTGCTGCTGGAATTCCAAGTCGATCCGCGGCGGCCGGCGACGAAGAAGACGAAGCTAGCGAGCTCGTGGAGGCGTCTGGCTCCGATTCCTTCTGCAGGTTGATGAAGACGACGATGATGAACTCCCTGGACACCTTGGTTTGGCTCTTCAACGTCGTTGGCCGTGAGTCCGCACGGCTGCGCTCCGCCTAGGTTACGGGGGCGCCACTGTTCTTCGTGTGGAGGACGAACCAGAGGGCGAGGATGGAGGGGAAAATGATCTGGGCTTCTCCTGGACACGCGTGGCGGCGAGAAGGAGGCAGGGGCGTGGCTGTGGAGCTGCCACCGCGACGGCCGCGGCATGCCGGGCACGCAGCTGTGTGCTCGTGCCCGGGGAAGACGACAGGGGAGCCCCCCTGGTGGGCTGGGCCGGCTTGAAAGGTGGGCCTCACCCCTGGGCAACAGGTAAGCTTCTCCCTTTTTTCCTTTTCTCCTGTTTTCTTTTCTGACATTTGTTCTGTTTAGCTAAATAAAATAGCTAAACATTTTATTAAATTCTGAAATTTTTTATATGGCTTCATAATAATATAGACTAGACACTTATAAAGTTTCAACATTTTTAAAATTCAAATGATTTGAATTTTAAATCAAATAGGGGTATTTCTTTAAATCCAAGGCACTGTTTGAATATTTGAAAAATCCATGAGTATGGGATGGGTCCCACATCACTTGATATGTGATCACACTCATTTATAAGACTTTTCAAAAATCTAACATGAATTTTTGGAGAAGATTTTTATCTGGCCTTTTGAATTAATTCATCTGGGGGGTTCCTTCTCCCATTTTGATTTTGAAAATGAATTTTCTTTGATTTCTTTCATGAATGCAAAGTGAAATTGATCCTAGCACATTACCTAACAGAGGGTTCTGACACCTGACGGCTACTAGTGATGGTCTCGTCGCCGAGCGAGATGCTGCCGTCGCTGCCCGAGAAGCCTTGCAAGCTGAGAGGGACGAAGCAGTTGCTGCGCGGGATTCCATTCGACGGGATCGCGACGAACATGTCGCCAAGTACGAGGAGCTGGAGAAACGTAGCTACGAAGAGACCACCCGATTGCGCCGCCGAGCCAAAGGCTTCTGTGACACAATGACCGAGATGGACGTCCTTCTTAGCGGTAAGTGTTTCCTGCACCCGAGTGCACTTTTCCGATTGCTTTCCTCTTTTATCTTGTTATTCATACTTTCTTTCGTTACACAGAGGCTTGGCCTGAATCTGAAGCGGCCGCCTATGCGGCCGTAGCCAAATCCCGAGAAGAAACTTCTGCCGCTGGAGGGACCTGCCAACTTGAAGAAAACGTCTGGACTCGGCACGAATACCTGATTGGCACAGAAGCTCGCATTCCTGTCATCAAGGGAATTGCATTGTCATTCAAGCTCGGCATTCTGAAAATTGCTGAATCATTGTGGTCGCCGACTGAGCTTAAGGTTGGACTTCAGAAGATGAAAAACGCCGCTGGCTCCTCCGCCGGAACCCACGAGGCTGAAGCACAAGATGAAGAGGATTCTGACAAGTGGGAGGCTCCGAATGCTACCACTGAGCAGACTCAGACTCTCCTTAAGGCCATCCCACGTCGAAACGACGTTCTGCTGAACTCTGCAGGTCGGACTGGCGCAGAGACTGCTCTCCAGACTGTGCTGAGTTGGTATCCTCAGGTGAAGCTCTCCCGACTCTACAGCCTTCGAGAAAATGCATCCGACCTGCTTGAGAAGACCTATACCGAGGTAAATCGGCTAGCCAGCACTATGGTGAACTGGTTCTCTCCATACGAGTACACTCCGTATCTCGACGAGGGAGGGAATCCGCTCGCTGCACCTTCAATCTCTGGCCTGGCCGAGGAGCTTTCTGATAGCGGCTCATCTCAAACATCTCCGAGATCCAAGCGGACTGGTGCCACGTCTTCTGAAGCGCAATCGGAGCCAGATGTTGCGCATGCTGACCCGACTGCCCCAACTTCTAGCTCCGTGCCTCCGAATTCCTGAGCCATGCCCCCGACTATGTCACTTGTTGTAGTTTGCCGATACTGGATCGGTTTTACCTTATTTTGTCTTTTCGACTGTTTGCTTGTAAGACATAATTTTAATTCTGCCGACACCCACTGGGTGCGACTTCGATGTAATGAACTTATTCGGCCTTGGGCATGCTATCTCTGATGCTTGCTTAGTTCTGGCTTTTACTTGTGCGATCGACTTTGCGTCTTTGTCGGTTTCCTTTATCGGTCTGCGCTTGGGGATGTCTACAGTATCTGCCTTGCTGCCGTCATGCGGTCTGCAATCAGATCAACGGTAGATTACCATCCAAGGTTCGATAAGCTTTTCCTTTTTTACACGACAAGTTTTAACGCAAAGGATTCTGCGACAGTGGGCGCCGATTGCTCGCTACCGGGCTCGACGCCTTGTATCGCGGCGCAATCGGTAACTTTCGACTTATCGACTACGCCCTTGGCAGAGCCCTTCGAATTGTTTCCCAGGAACTCGTACTGCCGGCTGCCCCAATCGCGACCCTTCTCAATGCCACAAACCTTTTAATGATTTGCGCTTGAGCTAAGTGTCGAGTTGAGTGCCAGCCCGCAGTCCCCGTGCCTCGATGGCCTATTCGCTTGACCTCGTGGTCGGTCAGTCCCCGGGTGTGTTATACACGTCTCGGGTATGACTGAGCGTCGCCGATTGAGGCTAGCTCTTCGAATGAAATTATACAAAGGTAATCGAATGCTCATTTTCAGAGGCATGATAGCTTTTACTGAATGTTTGCCGAATGGCTTACATAAATTTCTGCCGCTCAACTATAGAACGGACATAGCAACTCGGCGTTCCACGGCCGCTCCGTCTCTGCTCCTGACGTGTCCTTGTGCCGAGTTCCCTTGGTGCAGTCGATTAGATAATAGGAGTTGTTCTTGAGCGCTCGGCTGATGACGAATGGTCCTTCCCAGGGTGAGGATAGCTTGTGCTGCCCGTATGACTTCTGAATTCGGCGTAACACCATGTATCCCTCTCGGAAGGCGAGAGGACGGATCTTCTTGCTGTGGTAGTGCCGCAACTTCTGCTGGTAGACTGCTGACCTGGACAGAGCCAACAGACAAGCTTCTTCTTTGAGGTTGATGCCATCTTCTCGTGCCAATCTGGCTTCTTCTTCGGTATATAGGGCATGCCGAGGTGAATCAAACTCAATGTCGGATGGGATAACTTCTTCTGAGCCGTACACCAGGAAGAAAGGAGTGAATCCAGTCGACCTGTTTGGTGTAGTCCTCAAACTGAACAAGACTGCAGGGAGTTCCTCAATCCATGCTCCGGGTGCCCTCTCGAGTGGCTCCACCAATCGGGGTCTGATACCCGAGAGAATGAGACCATTTGCCCTTTCTACTTGACCATTTGATTGCGGATGCGCCACCGATGCCAGATCAAGCCGAATGCCTTGCTGAGATGCATATCGAGCCAGCGCACCCTTTGCAAAATTTGTGCCGTTGTCGGTGATGATACTGTTAGGCACACCGTATCTGCACACGATGTCGGCCACAAACCGAACTGCAGTCGGACCATCCAGCTTCTTGATCGGTCTGGCTTCAATCCACTTGGTAAACTTGTCTACTGCGACCAGAAGATGTGTCATGCCACTACGAGCTCTTTTGAACGGTCCGACCATGTCCAAACCCCATACTGCAAACGGCCACGCTATTGGGATTGTCTTCAGTGCCGATGCTGGCTGATGACTTTTTGCCTTGAACCGCTGACAACCCTTGCAGTACTTCACCAAATTCTCAGCCGCTGCAAGCGCAGTCGGCCAGTAAAAACCATGTCGGAAAGCTTTGCTGACGATGGCCTTTGCAGATGCATGATGTCCGCATTCACCTTGATGAATGTCTCTGAGCAGCTCCAAGCCTCTGTCCTCTTCTACACATCTCTGAAAGACACCAGTTGCACTCTTGCGCACTAGCTCATTGTTGATTATTGTGTATGCCCAAGATCGGCGGCTGATTTGCCGTGACTCTGCTTCGTCTTCTGGGAGGACTCCGTCTGCTAGGAAATCTCTGATCGGCTGTGCCCATGATGGCGCGCTGACAACTACCATTACCGCTGCATGCTGGGGTGGGTCTTCCTCTTGGATCTCCGTTCCTTGGCCACTGGCCTCCTGGATCTCGGCCTCTTGGACCTCTATCATTTCTACCTCTGCCTCTGAACTGCCGACTGCGGCGCCTGGCACGCATTCGGCAGCCCCTGGTGCCGACTTCTCGTCTGGAGCTGGAGCTTCTTCATTACAATCGGCAATTTCTGATATCATTGGTTCTTCGGAGGTTGTGCCTCCTGGCATTGCCTCTGCTTGCTTCCCTTTGGCTTTGCTCTTCTCACATCCCTTGGCGGCCCCTGGCTCGCAACCGGCAGCCCCTGGCTTGCAATCGGCAGCCCCTGGTGCTTTTGCCGAGACACCTTGGGCGCTGGACTGCTTCTTCACGGTTGCAGGTTTTGCCAGTTGAGCTTCTTTTACCTTCTTCAATGCTTAAAGATCGGTCTCCGAGATAAAAATGGACTCGGACTCTGGGGATGGTGTGATGGATGGCTTCTTGATGTGCTCCAACGACACTCCTGGTGGGATAGCTTGTCTTGTTGAGCCGAGCTTGGACAACGCATCTGCTGCCTCGTTGTTTGCTCTTGGCACATGATGGAACTCGCAACCCTCAAAGTATCCGTTGATCTGCTGCACCAGGAAATGATAGCTTGCCATGTTTGCGTCGTTTGCATCCCAGGTGCCTGTGCATTGCTGTACAACCAGGTCGGAGTCACCAAAACACTCAATATTCCGAATACAGATTTCCTTGGCAAGCTTGATACCATGCACCAGGGCTTCGTACTCAGCGACATTGTTTGATGCTGCGAAATGGATCTGGAGTACATATTGCAATTGATCTCCTCTTGGTGAAGTGAGTACCACACCAGCCCCTAGGCCGCTCTTCATCTTGGAGCCGTCAAAGTGCATTCGCCAGAAATCCGACATTGGGAGCTGCGGCATATACTGAGTTTCGGCCCAGTCCACCAGGAAATCGGCTAATGCTTGTGACTTGATTGCAGTTCTCGGCTCATATTGGATGCCATGACTAGCGACTTCGATTGCCCATTTTGCCACTCTTTCGGTTGCATCTTTGCTTCCCATGATGTCGGCCAGTGGAGCCGAGCTGATGACGGTGATCAAGTGAGCTTGGAAGTATGGCTTCAATCTCTTGGCTGCCATGTACACTCCATAGCACATCTTCTGATAGTGAGGGTAATTCTGCTTGGACGCCGAGAGCACTTCGTTGATGTAATATACTGGGCGCTGAATTTGCTGTGCCTTGTCCTTCTCGGGCCGCTCCACCACCATAACTGCTCTGATTACCCGATTGGTTGCCGCAATGTATAACATCATTGGCTCCTTCTCAATCGGGGCAGCCAGAATCGGTGCTGTGGAGAGCATGCGCTTGAGCTCTCGGAATGCTTCACTTGCTTGTGGGGTCCAGGTGAACTTCTCTGTCTTCTTCATCAATTGGTACAATGGGATTGCTTTTTCACCTAGCCGACTAAGGAATCGGCTGAGTGATGCTAGGCAACCGGTGAACTTCTGTACTTTCTTCAAGGTCTTGGGTTGTTCCATGCGCTCTATTGCTGCTATCTTCTCGGGATTGCATTCGATTCCTCTCTCGGAAACGAGAAACCCCAAGAGTTTGCCAGCCTGGACTCCAAAGACGCATTTCTCCGGGTTGAGCTTGATCTGATAAGTTCTCAAATTGGCGAATGTTTCCCTGAGGTCATCTAACAGCGTGACTCCCCTTGCCGACTTCACCACTAAATCTTCCACGTAAACGTGGAGATTTCTGCCGAGCTGAGAGTGTGTACATCTCTGAATCGTGCGCTGATAAGTGGCACCTCCATTCTTCAGACCAAATGGCATGGTGATATAGCAATAAGCCCCGAAAGGGGTTATAAACGCAGTTTTTATTTGATCTTCCACAGCAAGTTTGATCGGGTGATAGCCAGCAGTAGCATCCAGAAAGGACAAAAGCTCGCAGCCGGCCGTAGAATCAATCACTTGATCAATACGGGGCAGAGCAAACGGATCTTTTGGGCATGCCTTGTTCAGGAAAGTGTAATCTATACACATGCGCCAGGTCTTGTTGTTTTTCATGACAAGGACTGGATTCGACAGCCACTCGGGGTAAAACACTTCCATGATGAAACCTGCAGCTTGTAGCTTTGCAACCTCTTCACCGATTGCCCTTCTCTTATCCTCAGAGAAACGTCTCAAGGGTTGCTTGACCGGCTTCGAGCCTGGCCGAATGTGTAGCTTGTGCTCGGCGAGTTCTCTCGGCACCCTAGGCATGTCTTGTGGAGACCATGCAAAGATGTCCCGATTCTCACGGAGGAACTCGACGAGCTCGCTTTCCTATTTATCGCTAAGTCCAGCTCCGACTACAACAAACTTGGTTGAGTCGGAGGGATCTAGAGCGATCTTCTTGCTGTCCTTGGCCGACTGAAAAGTCGATTCCTCATCTACTCTCTTCGCTGGGCCGACTGGAAGTGGATTCTTGTTCTGTGCTTGCGCCATTGCAATCACCTTGCTGAGCTGACGCTTCTCCGTCTCAACCACTTGAGAATCAGCCAAACTGCTGCCAGCGGATGTACACTCGAGGGACTTCCTGAAGTCCCCGGTGACAGTGATGACGCCGTTTGTCCCTGGGATCTTCATCTTCAGGTATGTTTGCTGCGCATTGATCATGAACTTGGCAAACGCTGGCAATCCCAACAGAGCATGGTAAGGACTACTGAGGTCGGCGACTTCAAACCAAATCGGCTCTCTCCTGAAGTTTTCTTCTGTGCCGAATATAACATCCAGTCGAATGCGACCCATGGGGGTGCAAGACAATCCAGGGACAATCCCATGGAAAGTTGTCCGACTGCGCTCCAGGTCCTTCTCTGTGAGCCCTAGCTTGACCAATGTATCTCTGTACAGAATGTTGATTGTGCTTCCTCCATCAACGAGCACTCTAGAGAATTTGCATGAAAGCCTTGGTCCTGCGAACAGAGCGTCCACCACCAGCGGATAGTTGCCCGGATTCGGCAAAATGGTGGGATGATCTGCTCTGTCCCAGGATATAGGACATTCGGACCAATGCATAAACTGGGGAATCGGTGGCATAGTGGCATTAACCTCCTGAGCTCGGGCTCTCCGACTGCCCTTGTCTGTGGACTCGCTGGTGAAAATCATGTAGGCGGCGTCTTGCTGGGGGAACTGGTTCTGCTGCTGAGGTGGTCCTCTGTTCTGGGGTGGAGGTGGTAAAGCTTCTCCCTTCGCGATCCTTCTCACAAAGTCGCACTGCCGAGTGGTGTGCGCAGACGGCCTGCCGGGCGTGTTGTGCAATTTGCACGGCGCGTCCAGCATATCCTCGAACGTGTACTTGGGATTCATCTGTCCCGGGGGTCTCACATTTGGTCTCATCTTCCGACTGCCTCCTGCAGCCGCTGGATCTTCTTCGTTCTGGACAACGGCCACCTGCCGACTGCCATACTGGGTATCGGGCTGCTCGTCCTTGCGCTTGCCATTGCTCTGCTGGTTGTGATTGCTGTTGTTGTTACGATTGTTCTCTCTCCTTTCTTTCCGACTGAGGCCTTGGTTCCCTGTGTCCGACTGCGGAGCCCCTGGTGACTGGATCACACCTCCAACTCCGAGATGAATAGGGCGCATCGCAGAATCGGACATAGCAAACGCATTTGCGACCTTCATGAGCTCAGCGAGCGATGTGAAGTCTTTGCGGAGCAGCTTGTGCTTCAACATTGAATCGGCCAGGCATCCATCTGTGAAGTACTGAATGGCCTGGATCTCATGGACTCCTTCGCATGAATTCTTCAGCTTGATCCACCGAGATAAGTAATCTCGGAGGGGCTCATCTTTGCCTTGCACACAAAGAGCTAGCTGCCGCGGGAGGTTTGGCCGCTCATATGTGCTCGTGAAGTTGTGGATAAATGCACTCGTGAAATCCTCCCAGCAGTTCACACTGTCCTTGGGCAAACTGTTCAACCACGTCCGAGCTGAACCCTGCAGCATCAAAGGTGCATAGCGGACTGCTACACGCCGATTGCCCCCTGCAATGCGAACCGCCGTCAGGTAATCGGACAGCCAGTCTTCAGGCTTCACAGATCCATTGTACTTGGGAGTGTCTCTCGGCAGCGTGAAGCCTTTGGGAAACTTTTCAGTCTGAATACGATGACCAAAACATGATGGGCCAGCTTCTCCTTCTTCATCCTCCTGAGCCTCCTTCTCCAGGAGCTCAATCCGATGCCTTGCATCATTCTGGCCGATTTGGCGAGGGCCAAGTCGGGCGTTGATTGCTGGTCTTGGTGCCGACTGTTGTGGCATGTCATTGCGCCTGCTGTTAACAGCTGGCTCTTCGATTCTTCTGCTTGCCGCTGGGGGTGGCCGATTGCTTCTGACCTTGCTCTCATGCCGAGATGGAGCGGGTTGATGTCTGTTCTGGCGCGATGCATTCGGTCGCTGGCTAGCTCCCGCATTCGGCCTCACAGTTCCTCTCGATGCCCCGGGTTCTGCATTTTGATTATCCATTGCCACGAGCCTCTGCTCCTTTGCAGCTGCCAACAGCTCACGCATTTGGCGCGACTGCTCGCGCCGCTCATCTCCCTCCAGGTCTTCTAGCTCGAGTGCTATCTGCTCGGCGGCTCTCAGGTTCTTGTCCGGCGTGCTGTATGTCGGCCTCTGGACGAATGCCGACTGCGCCGGTTGCTCCGGTTGCACTGGCCTCCTCGGACGCTCCGGCTGCTCGGCCCCCGACAGCTGCTGGTTGACTGCCCTGCCTCGGCTTCTCAAGTCTTCCAGGACTGCGGGCTCAATCGGCCGGCGCGGTCCTGCATGCGCTGCGTTGTATTCCCTTGTGATGGCTCCCAGCCTGCGCTCTTCTGCCAGCACCTGCTCAGCCCTGCGAGCCAGAGTGAGCCGTGCCGTTTCCAGCTCCGTGTGCACTTGTTCGGGATCACCATTCCTGTTCACGGGTGTGTATAACACATCCCGCAACGCACTGGTGCCGATTCGCTCTGCAGCGTCAGCTACCTCCTTAACCTTTCTAGCTGCGCTCGCTGCGCCGCGATTGCTTGATGATGACGCCCCCGCCATCAGGACAGCAGCGTGCACTCGGCCGCCCTCTCTGCCAGGCGCTGCGCTGCAGCCCCTGGTCGAGAGCGGGTCCGTAGCGCACGAGAAGATGCGAATCTCTCTGGGATACGCCTCGTGGTAGTTGCTGATGAAGAGGCGATGGCTGCCGACCTGCAGGGACACACAGGGCGGCAGGGGTGCTCCCGCCCTGTACCGCGCCGAGTAGTCCACCACGTAATCGATTGCACCACGCCTTAGAATCAGGCCAGAGGCGTGGCTACTGCCTGACGCAGAGGAAAATCCCGTCCGGATCTTTACTCCAGTCGACGCCTCGATCTGCCCCACGGTGGGCGCCAACTGTCGTCGACATGTGACGGCAGATGCCATGGGGATGGCTAAAGTGAGGGGAAGACGCGAGGAAGAAAGATGTCGATGGTGCCGGAATCGGGTTGGGCACAAACACAGTGACGGACACCACGATGTACCCAGGTTCGGGGCTCTCCGGAGAGATAACACCCCTACTCCTGCTTCTCTCTATATGAATGGAACCGAGCTACCATAACTGCTTCTCTATCTACTCAGGGGAAGGTGAGCACCGCCGTGGGCAACGCTCTCTCCTGCTTCCCTGAGGAGTAACTACCAGCAGTGAATGAACTGAGTGACCTGTGAGTAATGGGGCGAATGAGCGGATCGTCCCCCACGCAGGAGGGGTACCCGGGCTCTTATAGTATGAGCTCGGGGTACATCGGTAACTTCACTGCCGATTGGGCCCAGCTGTCATCCTCTACTCGGCCTGGGCCCACCGACTGCTCCTCTCCGGGCGATCCGGATCCTACGAGCGGCGGCCCATGCTGTAGACCCATAGGGCATGGGGATGAAAAGTGGAGCTAGGAGGTGCGGTTTTGTCGCCCTGTCCGCGGAATCGACGGAGAGGTCGACACCGTATCTCCATCAGATCTTCGACATGACTTGGCCTTCCTGCCACCCAGATATCTCGGGATAGTGCATTTATGACCTCGTAATCATACCCCCGACTGGCGTCGGGGTCAACTTCCTCCAAGGATAGTAGGCTATTCCGATTGCGCCTGGGCCGACTGGTGGTCCTTGGCAGGGTCGATTGCCCTGGGCAATCGGCCTTCCAGGTGTCTGCCTCGGCCCAGCTGCGGGCCAATCGGATTATCTTCTTTGTGAAGGAGTGGACCGATTGCGCCTGGGCCTACTGCCGGCATTTGATACTGTTGATTGCCTCGGAGCAATCGGCCGTACCTCTGCCCAGCTCGGCCCAGCTGCGGCCCAATCGGTCCCTCCTTGTCTTGAAAGAATGCTTCTGCTTGGGTTAGCCTACCCGGGTACCAATCCCCCGACACACATTGTCTTCGTTCACTTTTTATCCACCTGGACGATTTTGGCCGGAGTGTCGAACGTGCGCTCAACGCGGCTGACACATCCCAATTTATGGTTAAAAACTAAATCAAAAATAATAATTTGAAATAACTTAAACGTCGATCAAAGTCCACTTACATTAATAATATTTGAAAATAAAAACAAAAAATTTAAGAAAATGGCACCGACAGATCTAGGGATACCAGACCTCGTCGTCTTTGTCCTTGTTGGTGAGGTCGGTGTAGTCCGACTCATTCGGCCACGGGAATGGTTGTTGATATGCATCAAGCGTCGCTTGCTGGTCAGAGTGGAATCATGCCTCTAATCACATTTTGATGTCGATGATAATATACATATAAAAACGGATAATGTTTCTCAAGTATATCATAGATAATATTTTTTCTTGGAAACATATTTTTGTGTGGATCGTGGAGCCACGATAATGATAAGGGTTAAGAATGAAGAAACAATACATCGTGGTGTTTTTTGGTTTATTCATGAGTACAGGAATCCCACACTATAAAGTGGAGATCAATGGGGCTTTATTAAGGATTTACCCAAAACAATCATTAACCAACGCATCATTCACACAATTAATATCATACACATGTAAAAAATATACAAATATTGGTCATCTTAAATCTCACTCATCCTGTAATTAAGCTCAGATGTCTTACCAACTCCAGAAGTTCAGTGCCTCATTTTGCACGGGATGTCCGACACTCACCGGATGTCTCGAACTTTAGGCATATGCTAGTTAGAACACCTCCGCTAAGATTGTCGGATGCCCGGTACCCAACGGAATTGACAGGCTCCTATCTCGGATCCCTCACACTAAATTCCTTGGATTTTAGGAAGGCGTAGGATGTCCGGTGCCTCGAGTAGCACCGGATGTCTGGTACCCTTTGGAATCAAGGGTCTCCTATCCAGCAGTCGTATCACTAAATCTTCCAGATTTTTGACATGTCTCGGATGTTCGATGTGTTCGGATGTCCGATACCTGAACACTGCATTACATTTATCCATATTTTCACTTTTGGGCCTTCCTAGGTACCGAATGTCTAGTACCTGTCGGATGTTTCGTACGTTGTCGAATTATTTTCAGTTTCTTTTTTTCTATTTCGGTATGTAAGTTGCACTTTTTTTCTTTTTCAGTTTTGGATTTTGTTTATTATTTTTATTTTTTGATCTTTGTTTTCCAACTTTTCAGAAATATATGTTGAACTTTTTAAATTTTATGTTGAATATTTTTTAAATACTTACTGTTTTTTAGAAAAATATACTAACTAGGAAAAAAGTCTATCAACGGAGTAATAAAATTATGGTTTCAATCACTAAGAATACAATATCCTTGGTAATTATAAATAATATATCAAGGGAAAGCAGCTCCCCACAACGTCTTTGATATTATATTCGGTCCTTTCAACATGATGCCCCTAAGGATCACTACAAACGAAAGTGACACCATTTTTTGATTTCATTGATACTTGAGCTAATACCACATGGCGGGCTAACGATCACACACACAGTCGATGATGTGAACCATGTACCGTGGAGAATAAACACTCTCGGCCACACACGGTCAGTGATTTTAATCAATTTCAGACGATGAAAAATCGAACCTTCCAAGAAAGTGGAGATGTTCACATAGCCGATGGCCGAGACTTCGTTGTGGGGAGGCGGCGAAGGCCTACGATGGTCACTACAAGGAGATTTTTGTAGAGTTGTTGCGATGAAAGAAAGTATAATGTATGAGATAAGAATAAGTAAACCTAGGCATTTCTCAGGCGAGTCCAGTTTCAAACCGGGCTTGCAAAAGCCGAAGGCACATATATCAAGCCTGAATCCGAAATAAAGCATGAAATGTTCTCAAAATCAAGACCGATTCTGGCCCGACGTAAGTGCTAGAGGCTCAGACTTATGAGCCCAACAACAAACTCGTTTTCCCATTATAGCAAAAAAAATTCTACTTTGCACTTTACATATACGTATACATCTGCAAATATAGTACATTAAAAAAAGCATCTGAAGATCTTCTACACTACAAAAAACATCTGCAGATCTGTAGTTTGAGAAACAAATATGAGCCGGTACTCGATTTATGAACACCAAGGGTGCACACATCTCGCATCAAACACACACACTATGCATCCGTACCTATAAAAATAGTTGGCATGTATATGACGCAGCAAGCACGCAAGCGTGCATGCATCAATCATGCGGCTCCTATTCGTTTTGGACAGGTGTCAGCCGTTGCTCGTGGTGCTCGTTTGCGTCCGCGCTGCCGAGAGGGTGACGAGGCTGTGAGCTATTGGAGCCGAAGAAGGAAGTGCGGTTGATTCGTAAGAAATTAGGAGCCTTTAAGTAAAAGTGTATGGTTTTTTTTGGAAAAGGAGGATGACCCCTGGCCTCTGCATTACGACGATGCATGCAGTCATTTTATTAATTATTCATTAAGACCATACAAAGTAATAAATCAATAAGTTTGAAGCCACCATCTCAGCATGATGAGACCAAAAATCATAACCTACAAACACCAACTTTTTTTTAATAGTATTGATTAATGATTTTTTTTATAAATACACATTCTACTTTTTATATAAGTTGAACATATTCAATATACAACAATTTATAAAAAATATAATATAAATATTTTTGTAAACGAACATATTTTAATATATAATGTTTTTCATATACACCAAACTTTCTATGTTGTATGATGAACATTTTTTAATACACATCAAACATTCTTTCAATATAGAATGAATATTTTTTTAATATACACTAAACTTCTTTATAGTGTACGATGGAAATTTTTAATACACCAAAAACTTTTATAAACATCGTCCTTAGTCTAATTGGAAACTGAGACAAGGTGCATATTCATTGAAAATATGTTGCATAGACCATTTCATAGTTGCAGAATTGGTATGTGAGACTATGCTTTGGCTGAATATGATCTAGTTAATTAATTTTTTGAATCTATGAAAAGCCAAATCATTACTATTTTTATTATTGAGCATCGTATTGATGATAAGCATGATATTGATATAAATCTTGTCTTATTAGTGCCATGGAGATTAAATTTTGATGGTTGAGTTAGTACCAATTGCCAATGTGTTGGTATTGTTTATATATCTCCTTATGGTGTAATTTTTGAAGCCTCGTGTCGCTTAGAATATGGTTTCACAAACAATCAAAGATGAATATGTTATTATTCTGTTTAGATCTTTATCTTGCTATATGTGCTACACATATTGAGACTTTTGATGATTCGTTGTTAGTAGTGCATAAAATGTCTATGGATTTCATGTGTTTTGACGAATCAATTAATGTTTATCAGGATAAGTGTTTGATATAATTTCTACATTGGATTTCTTTAGTATTGCTCATATATTTAGACATGAAAATTGTAGAGCAAATGAGCTGGCACAACAAGCATCTGGCTAACAATTTAATCATGGTGTATTTCATATTGCTCAAGAGCGATGTTGAGGTTGCAAACAAAGGAGAGGCCGAACCGGAGCCCACCGCGGACACTAATGGGAATTCTCATATTAGTTAGGACTAGTACAAACTGAGGGATTTTGTGATAGGCACACAATGATCCCTTTTAAGGTATATTGGTCAAATTTTTTTGACAAATGGGAGAGAGAAAAAATGATATTTGCATCTAGAAATGCATATACTATGTAATATATAGCTGACACGTATTGATCAAGACATGCAACCGAAAAACGGATGATATCTGCTTATCATGTCAGTATTTGTGTAGTAGGTTCTAGGCTGGAGGACAATAGTTTGGCTTTCTTGGGCTAAGAAGTCGGCCATGCTAGTAGATTTTCTTTCTAAAGTCTAGAATGAAGCGTTGAAGCAGTCACTAATCTCTATATAGAATCGTAGTGGAGCGCTGGAGTCCAACAATGTCCTATATTTCTCAAAGTTTCTATCTTTATACTCTTGTTCTCATAATTCAACATGATTTTAAATATTCAGAGGATATGAGTCCTGATATTGTGAATTTCCGCAATCCATTGTAATCTCGTGGTCTTCCTTTTTGGTAGAACTTTGTTCTTGGCGGACTAGCTTTTGCGCATTTCACTTACGAGACTCTAGTTCTTATTTTTGGAAGTAGTTGCAAATAGATTGAAATTATAGGATCCGTAAATTAAATTTTTGAATTCTAATCTATTTCTCTTCCCCGCAAAAAAGTACGTCACTCCACTTGTGTTGAGGGTTTGAGTGCGGCTGTCAGTTGGGGTTACGTCCTCATGGTGCCTCCGTTCGCCACACGCCTCCTTGCGTCCACTGCAGGCTGTCATCTCTCATTTCCTATTCAAGCTGGGCTAAGTTTTTATCCTAATTTTGTAAGTGATTCTGTAAAGTATTTCTACGAGTATGCGTCGTTGCTTTGCCCGGGCTACTGCTGTGAGCTATTTGTGGATATGCGTTGCTACTAAGCAATGTCGTGAAAAGTGTTTATGGTTGGGCTCCAATAAATAAAAGGTATTGCTGCCAAAGTAAAATTACTTCTTTCCCTTGGCTTCCATTTTCCTGGCCTATAAGACTATTTTGCATTTAATCAACAGTTGCTGCACATGTGGACTTGCTTGATTTCGTATGGCGTCCTATTTCATGCATACCCATCATTCTGAATTTCTGATAGCTAATAGGTTGTTTGTAGTTCTTCACTTATAGGCTTATGGCATGAGATCGACATGCTTTCTTTTGTGGGTGTACACAAGATTCTCACAACGAGGATGCTTAGGAGCTCACGATATTGATGTATCACATTGCCTAAAAAGAGTTCTCAAGGTTATGCTATGCACGGCATTCTCATTCTTCACATACGCCATATCATGGGTCGTCTGTAGTTCTATTATTAGTCTTCCGTTGCTGTCTTGCTGACTAGCTAATAGGGGTTTGCCGTTTTCTCCGGCCACTAGTTGTACCTATTCCCTTTTCAACTCTTGCATCTTGATGTATGGACATCCCCAATTTGCAGTGTATCTGGTTATGAGTTTTATCTTGTAATTCTTGATGATTACACTCACTTTGTATGGACCTTCTCTCTCAAGCACAAGTCTAAGTTATGTCAATTCTGTGCGACTTTTTCGCCTATGTCCGCACTCAATTCCAGCTGTCCATTCTAACTCTCCAAGCTCACAACGGGCGCGAATTCGAGAGTCACACCGTTCGCTTGCTCCTTGCCACTCACGACACTGTCCTTCGCCTTTCTTGTCCATACACCAGCCAGCAAAACGGCAAGGCCGAGCGCACCCTACGCACACTCAATGACAGCGTTCGAGCACTCCTCTTCCACGCCTCCTTTCCGCCACGTGGCCGAAGCTCTCGCCTGACTACAGCCTCCTCCGCGTTTTCGGGTGACTTTGCTATCCCAACACCACCGCCACCGCTGGCCACAAGCTTGACGTTCGCTCCGTCTCCTGCGTCTTCCTCGGCTACCCGCCTGACCATCATGGCTATTGCTGCTTCGATCCCACTTTACGTCATGTCCAGACCTCGCGTCATGTGCTCTTTGACGAGGCGGTCTTCCCCTTCGCTCGCCAGCCCGCGCCTGCTCATGCGTCGGCTTTTCCCGTGTCGACCACCTCCCCGGTCTTGCAAGTCCCTGTCCTTCGCCCGGTGGCCGCCGTTCGTGAACCCGCCGCGCGCTCGCCCATCCGCTCTGTGTCGGACAGTCCGGCCTCAGGGGCGCTCGACGCGCAACCGGTGAATTCAAGCTGCAGCGTCGGATCGACATCCAACGGCTCGCGGGCGTCTGGGCTTAGCGCGCCACTTACCGCTTCAACCTCAGCCGTCCACAGCTCATCCGACGGCTCTGTTTCAACGGCGAGCATTCCTGCGCCCGCCTCCCCTGCTCCATCCGCGGCGCCGCCACGGGCCATGGTTACGCAGGCTCAGACGGGTGTCTTCCGGCCAAATCCGCGCTACTACGACGTCACCACCGTCACGCCTGCGTCTCCAATCTCGCTGGTTCCAAGCTCTGTTCCGCGTGGCCGTCCGTGATCCCAATTGGCTTGCCGCCATGAAGGAAGAATTCGCCGCTCTCGTCGGCAATCGGACATGGGAACTTTTTTTCGAAATGGCAGTTATCCTGCATTCACTAAGAAGAAAAGAGTTGCTCGGTTAATTTGGGAAAACCGAGCGAAAACCACATTGTCCGATTAATTATGAAGAACCGGGCAAAAACCATTACAACCGCTGAGCGGCACACAAAAGATAGAACTACACACACCACTCCAACGAAGGCCTCGTCGAGGCAGCATACAAGCGTCATCGTCATCACTTCTCCCCTAGAGGCCTCCTCGCCATCCCTAAAACTCTGAGCAAGCGACTCCGACTTCACCGGTGGCAACCGTGAACTTAACCTACACCGTAATGAACGTGTGAAGTTGCATGAAGATCTGCACCAAAACTCAGCCCCCTGCGGCCAAACAACGCAGCTCCGACTCTGAAGGGAGCTCAGAAGGAAAAATCCAGGCATGACTGGTGCCACGGAAGATCACCGAACGGACCACCTGTAGCCAGTCATCGTATACCACGAGGCCCCGCCGCCGTATCTTGGAATCCACAGCAACAAACAAACCAAGGCAAAACCGCGGACATGCCGGAGGAGAGCCGACTACCGCAACCATCGTCGCGCTGCCGACATAGCTCCCACCATCATCGTTGCCACAGAAGCTTGACCGCCACACCGCTGCAAAGCATCGGTCCCGTTTGCTGAAGTCGAGCTCCGATACGAAGCTCCCAAGAGGGAAAACGACACCAAGGCGTCGCCAACGTCGCCCTCCTCTGGCTTGCGTTCACACACTCCCAGGTCGAGAAACGAGCTGACCCCCGCGTCGCCCTCCTCTGGCGGCACGGGGGAGAGACCGCCGCCGCCTACTCCTTCCTCCCCTTCCTCATCCTCTTCTCGCCGCCGCCAGAGGCGCCTCCGGCGAAGCGCGGCTGGCCCAGGGACGGCGGCGGCGGGGATCAGATCCGCGCCATCGGAGGTGGGCGGCGTCAGGCGCATCTAGGAGGCGCACATGCGTGCGCAGATCCGTGCCGTCGGAGAGGGGCGGCGTCTGGCGCTTCCGGGAGGCGCGCGGGCGAGGGGTTCCGGCAGTTGTCGGGCGTGCCGAGGTTGTGGGCGAGTGTTACTGTGCAGGCGTGGCGCGGGCGGCGGCTCGGCCGAGCGCAGCATGGCGGCTGCGTGTGCTGCCCGGCCAGGGGCGCGCAGCGGGCGCGAACGGCGCCGTGTGCGGGCGACTACGGTGGGCGTGGTCCTTCAGGGTCGCCGGATCTTGCGCGGTGGAGGCGTGAGTTGGGGGCATGGTGGAGCCGTGGCCGCACAGGGTGAGTCTTCGGACTCCGGTGGATTCGGTCTTTAGCAGGTTCTGTCCAGTGCTACGGCTAGGAACCGTGGTGGTTCTCAGCCTCGGGCGGCGCTCCACGGACCCTCGCCGGCATGGTGTTTGCCAGGGCATCGTGGTCTGCGCTGCGTCCGATGGCATTGTTCTCGATCGGCTGTGGATTGTGCTCTTGCCGTGAGGCGTCTCGACGGGCTCGGATGTTGCGGATCTGGCGTTGAGCAGTGGTGGTGATGATGGTTGGTGGATTTGCTGGCTTCGAGGCGAGATGATGTGCGATGAAGGTGGTGTGGATGCTCGGATGAAGACTCCTGTCGTGGCCTCGTGCCGTGACCTTCGATGGCGGCGGCTGCGTGCCGTCGTTGACCTTCCTTGAGGCATCGATGTGTTGCTACCGCACACCTTTCGTACGGATCCAGCTTTTTTGGCCTCTCCAGGGAAACCCTTGATCTCATGGACATGGGAACTGGTGCCTCGTCCTCCTGGTGCTAACCTGATCACAGGAAAGTGGGTCTTCAAGCACGTCCCTGAAGCACGATGGCTGCCCACGACCACACAATCACCACGGCGAGTCGCCCCCTTGTAACCTGTATATAAGCGCCTCACCATGGGCTAATAGAATTGTGTTGAGTCTCCAATCCCTTCTTCCTCTAACACTCGCGTGCCATCCACAGATGGACCGCCCGAGCTCGAGCACCTGGATGCAGAGCTTCCAGAGCTCGAGCACCGTGCAAGCCGTCGTTATCGGGATTGTGGTGGTGCTGTCGGCGGCCATCGGCGTCGGTGTCCTTGTGATCTGCTGCCGGGAGGCGGCGGCGGCCAGGAGCCAGCGCGCGGGATCACGAGACCCAGCTTCTTCACGTTGTACAGGAACTCTATTAGGAAAAGTGTCCGTGCGATGCAACGGGAAAATATAATGTCAGTTTGATATCGATAGTATTGGATGTATTGGAGCCCGTCAAATAAAATGCATGATAGTCAATCCAGCCGTGACCCAACTAATGTATTATTTACCATCCTCCACTCCGCCTCAATTTTACTTCCTAGTCTATCATGTTAGGATGTGTCGAGCCTTGCCTATGTGATGATGTAATTATCGTTACTAACACAAATGCCCGTGCGTTGCAACGGAAAAAACATTGATTCCTATGAATCAAAGTTAACCGTACCGATGAACTGTGTCGTGAAAGAATGGTCGTTAATGAAAAAAAAAGATGAATTATTTGAGGATCATGATGTGAGATGAGCTCAGAATATGGGGGTATGGTTCCGAGAAAATTAATCTGACTGAAAATATAAACTTGCATTGCAACGGGAGATGAGTTCACGTAGCCACAGTCATACAACTTAATGGGATACAACAAGATTGGTATGAATCAAACTTTATGGGATACAACAACTGAACTCTAGCAAGGTAATGAGAACAATGTTGTATTACCCCCACTTATACTCCGTAAATTTTATTCTCAAGAGATTAGACGTCTGACAAAGTTCTACGCGGTATAACGTCGAAGTCCCAGGTATTCAAACTAAAAGTTATAGTCCGTGTAAAACAAGATCGGTAAGAATCGAACATAATAGGATACAACAACTGAACTTTAGGTACACTCCTACTTGAGGAAGCTCAATATCAAAAGGGCTATAGTATGAGAAAGTTCTTTGTGGTATTTCGTCTAAGCCCTGAGTATTCAAACTAAACGGTATATTTTGTATGAAATAAGATTGGTCTGAATCAAATATAATGAAATATAACCACTAAAAATTATAAAGGTAAAGACTATAGACTTCTTAGAAAGTTCTTTGTTGTATATCGTCTAAGACCTGAAAATTCAAACTAAAAGTTATAGTTGGTGTACAATAATATCTAGTACTAGAACGCGGAGCCGTCATCTGGACTGGAACTCCTCAGGTTTCTGGCTAATTATGGTTGTGAATAAAATATAACATGGTACTTCATATTGTAAATATTTGTGAACTAAAACAAATAGTGAAATGAAGTAATTACTGTTAGATATTCTGTTATGATTCCATGTAATCTCAATCCAACTCTGTTAACCTCTTTCCCTCTCCCTCACGTATCATGTACTCCTTGACCTGTACGCCAAGATTGAGGGTCGGCTCCTCTCAATATATAATCACACGTGACTCCCTGTTGGGGTTACGAACGCTTCTATCTTTCATGGTATAAAGAGCCGTTCTCTTCCCCACATCTAGCTAATCACAAATCGCCGAGATGTCTTCTTCAAGCACGGTCGCCCTCAACCTTGGCGCCGCCCCTGCAGAGAAACTTACCAGAGGAAATTATCTGCTGTGGAAGGCCCAGGTCATGCCTGCTTTGCGCGGAGCACAGGTCATAGGCCTCCTGGACGGCACCGACGCCGCGCCCCCTAAAACGGTGGAGCAGCCGCAGTCGGACAAGACGATGGCAATGGTGCCGAACACGGCCTACGGGTCGTGGCTATCTAGGGATCAACAAGTTCTTAGCCACCTGCTCAATTCTCTGTCCAAAGAGATTCTGGTGCAGGTCATTGGCAAGGAGAGTACGTTTGATCTCTGGACTGCAATCACAACTATCTTTGCATCGCAGTCACAATCGCGGATTACAAATCTGCGTATAGCTATTGCCAATACCAAGAAGGGAACTATGCCCAGTACTACCTTCATGGCCAAGATCAAGTCGCTCGGGGATGAACTTGCAGCCGCCGGGAGCCCTGTGTCAGAACCAGAGATGGTGGATTATATCCTCGCAGGACTGGACCGAGATTATGATCCAGTTGTTGCTGCTGTAGGCGCCATCAAAAACACCATATCAGTGGATGATATATGTGCCCAGATCGCAGCCTTTGACCAGCGCCTTGAGATGCTAGGCGATGCACCCAACGGTAGCTTTCACTCCTCAGCAAACGCGGCGTACCGTGGGCGCGCTGGACGAACCCGAGGACGCGGACGAGGAGCGAGGGGGCGTGGCGGCCGTGGAAATCCTCCCCCCTGCTCCTGGCAGCGCTGGAGGCAGTGGTCGTGGGTATCCTCAACAACCACAGAACCAACAGCAACCTCACGATCATCCGGAGTGTCAGATCTGCCTCAGATTTCATGCAGGAGGAGCTCGTGTGTGCTGGTGGCGCTATGAGGATGATGAACCTGCAGAAAAGGGTGCCAACATTGCTTCAAACTCCTATGGTGTTGACACAAATTGGTATGCGGACACTGGTGCCACAGATCATATCACCGGAGAACTCGACAAACTGACCATGAAGGAAAGATACAATGGCCGTGAGCAAATCCATAATGCAAACGGAACTGGTATGATAATTACTCATGTTGGTAGTTCAATTTTCAATACCCCAAATAAAAATCTCCATCTCAAAAGAATATTACATGTCCCTCAAACTGCAAAAAATCTTATCTCAGTTCATAAATTCACTCGTGATAATCATGTTTTCATTGAGTTTCATCCCCACTTTTTTTGTATCAAGGACATGGCCACGAGGAGAACAATTCTTAAAGGTCGATGCGTAGGAGGGCTCTATCCACTTATTTCATCATCGTCATTTTCTTCCAATAAACAAGTCCTTGCAGCCATCAAGCCGTCTTCAGCAAAGTGGCACAGTCGCCTTGGTCATCCTTCATCTGTTATTGTCAAGCATGTCATTAGCAAAAATAATCTTTCTTTTTGTCATAAGTCTAGCATTGTGTCAGTTTGTGATCCATGTCAACAAGCAAAGAGTCATCAATTGCCGTATCCCATCTCTACTAGTGTCTCCACTTTACCTTTGCAACTTGTATTTTCTGATGTATGGGGACCTGCTCCTACTTCAGTAGGTAGACACTCGTATTATGTGAGCTTCATAGATGACTATAGTAAATTTACTTGGATCTATCTTCTTAAAAAAAGATCTGAAGTGTTTCAAGTTTTCTTGAATTTCCAAAGTCTTGTTGAAAGAAAACTAAACACAAAACTCATTGCTTATCAAACCGATTGGGAAGGTGAATATGAGAGACTCAACTCTTTCTTTCAAAATATTGGTATAGATCATCATGTGTCATGTCCTCATGCACATCAACAAAATGGATCCGCTGAAAGAAAACACCGCCACATTGTTGATGTAGGACTTGCACTTCTAGCCAATGCATCCATGCCACTAAAATTTTGGGATGAAGCCTTTTTGACCGCCACATATCTTATCAACATACTCCCTAGTAAAGTCATCAAATACGAAACTCCTATCACACGTTTTTTTGGCACTTCTCCTGACTACAAAGCCCTTCGTGTTTTTGGTTGTGCATGCTGGCGCAATATTAGGCCATATAATACACGAAAACTTGCATTCCGATCAAAAAGATGTGTCTTTCTCGGGTACAGTCCCCTTCACAAAGGAGTCAAATGTCTCGATGTATCCACCGGCAGGTTTATATTTCTCGAGATGTTGTTTTTGATGAATCTGTGTTTCCATTTGAAACTCTCCACCCAAATGCCGGAGCACTTCTTCGCAAAGAAATTCTTCTTCTACCATCGCATCTCCATAGTTCTAATTACGGGGGCGACAATTGTGCTAATCAATATGATACTATTGTTGTGTCCAGTACTCCTTCTTTGCATGTGCAGGATCACGAAGCACTTGTCGAAGAAAACGGTGCAGAAATTATTCAGAACCATGGAGAAAATGCAGAAAATGAAGCATTATTGCATGTGGTTGGACAAGAAGGAGAAGGCACGGTTCTCGAGAGGGATATGGCAGCACTTGCTACACCTGTACGCGCATCAGCTTCAGATCATGCGCTGGGCAGGTGCCAGACTGCAGGCGGGCAGCGTACTGCCTCTGTCTCGGAAGCTTCCCCAGGATATTCGCCCGCAGGCTCACGAGTGCATGTACAGGCGGCCAGTGGACTAGGCTCGGGATCCTCTGTGCCAGGTGACGCGTCTGGTTCTGTTGGTGGCTCAACCACACCAGCGGCTACAGGATCCACTGCGGCGACCCCGACAGCGACATCTCCTGGGTCCAGCAGGTTACAACAGTCAGCTGGATCTTCTGCGGGCAGCGTTTCTACAGCATCCCCTGTACAACACCAAATTGTGGAAGTTCCTTCACGGGTCACAACTCGGTTGCAAAAAGGCATTCGAAATCCAAAGATTCGAACTGATGGTACTATGAGATATGGTATGATGTGTATTTCAGGAGAACCCACACGGTTGGAAGATGCATTTAATGATCCAAGGTGGAAAAAAGGCAATGGATGATGAATATTTTGCACTCCTGAAAAATAAGACATGGCACCTTGTGCCAGAACAGAGAGGCAAAAATATCATAGACTGCAAATGGGTGTTTAGAGTTAAAAAGAAGGCAGATGGTTCTATTGACAGGTACAAGGCACGACTGGTTGCGAAAGGCTTCAAACAACGTTATGGCATTGACTACGAGGATACTTTCAGTCCCGTTGTGAAAGCCGCAACTATAAGACTTGTGCTAGCTATTTCAGTTTCTAAGGGCTGGAGTTTGAGGCAGCTAGATGTACAAAATGCGTTTTTGCATGGCGTTCTGGAAGAGGAGGTTTATATGAGGCAACCGCGAGGTTATGAGGATAATACAAAACCCACCTTTGTTTGCAAGCTTGATAAAGCTCTCTATGGGTTGAAGCAGGCACCAAGAGCTTGGTATTCCAGATTGAGTTCACAATTGAAGCAACTTGGTTTCAAGGCATCCAAAGCTGACACTTCTTTGTTTATTTATAATAAAGGAGATGTCACTATTTTTGTGCTCATATATGTTGATGATATCATAGTTGCCAGCTCATCACAGAGTGCCACTAATGCTCTCCTTCATGACTTAAGGTCAGAGTTTGCTCTGAAGGATCTTGGGGATTTGCACTTCTTCTTGGGTATTGAGGTCAAGAAAACTCAAGATGGTCTAATGATGAATCAAGAAAAATATGCCTCTGAACTTTTAGCTCGTATGGGTCTGAAAGAGTGTAAGCCTTCACCTACACCCTTATCCTCGTCGGAAAAGCTTTCAGCACATGATGGAACTCCACTCACAGAAGAAGAGGGTACTAAATATAGAAGTGTTGTTGGAGGATTGCAGTACTTGACTTTGACACGTCCAGATATCTCCTTTGTTGTTAACAAAGTATGTCAATATTTGCATGCACCTACTACTGATCATTTGCCAGCTGTTAAGAGGATCATGCGATATGTGAAGCACACCAAGAGTTTAGGACTTCAGTTTAGACGTTCGAGCTCCACACTTGTTAGTGCATTCTCTGACGCAGACTGGGCTGGTTGTAGTGTTGACAGGAGACCAACTGGAGGTTTTGCAGTATTCTTTGGTGCTAGTCTTATCTCATGGAATGCCAGAAAACAAGCAACTGTGTCGAGATCAAGTACTGAAGCTAAGTATAAATCACTTGCAAATGCTACTGCTGAAGTCATTTGGTTAGAATCATTGCTTGAAGAATTGGGAGTTAAACAACAACGGGTTTCCTATTTATGGTATGACAATTTGGGTGCTACCTATTTATCTGTCAATCCAGTCTTTCATGCTAGGACAAAGCATATTGAAATAGACTTTCATTTTGTGCGTGAAAGGGTTGCGGATAAGAAGCTGGAAATTCGGTTTATTCCCTCTAAAGATCAGGTTGCGGATGGCTTCACAAAAGCATTGCTGGTCAAACTATTTGAGGAGTTCAAGAGAAATATCAATCTAGGATAATTGAAATTAAGGGAGGGTGTTAGATATTCTGTTATGATTCCATGTAATCTCAATCCAACTCTGTTAACCTCTTTCCCTCTCCCTCACGTATCCTGTACTCCTTGACATGTACGCCAAGATTGAGGGTCGGCTCCTCTCAATATATAATCACACGTGACTCCCTGTTGGGGTTACGAACGCTTCTATCTTTCAATTACCATGCAGCGGAGTTAAAAGATGTGCACTAACTTTTTTTTCAAGCTAGTTCTAGTCATGCTCATACATAGGAGCATATGAAATAAGACATACATGATGAATTAATTAATTGTCATGTATTCATATCGTCATGTCATTCTTCTTGCAATTTAGTTATACTAGCAAACATGCCCGTGCGTTGCAACGGGAGATTTTTTTTCGCATGTTACTAACATAATAAGCTCGATTCAGAATCCATTCACATGTTCAGAGTATGTATTTTAACATAACACATATATCGTGGTGTTGCTTATCCTCCTTCCCGTTTTCATCGATCATGGCCACGTTGTGCATAATAATGCGTTTGACATGAAAAATTCCGATGTGATAATCTCTATCACTGCACATACACACCTATCGTTTCACCTTCATCAACCATGGTCCCGTTGTGTAGTTTGAAAATTAATCTCGTTGAACTGAATGTGATTTTCACACTTTCCAAGCTACGACATCTCATGGGATTGTACTAAGTGAGTGTCAATTAATTTGGATCGAAGGAAGTAGTAAAGTTTATCTCCTTTACTATTAATGTTTTTTCCATATTTTCCTTTCTTCGTATTGTTCTTTCTTCCTACGGAGATTATTCCTTTCCTTTTTTTTAGCAATATTCATTTCCTTTCCTAGCTAGCGCACCATCAAGCATCCTTCTTTTCTCTAATTAGCCCACCATCCCATTCTCACCCATGCAGCCAGCCAGCCACCAGCACACGTGTTCTCGTTTTTTGTATTGAATCATGTCCATGCCAACCAGCTACCCACCGAAACATTATAGTTGCACAATCCCACTTCGCATCATCTCTTTGCTTATTACCGAATAGGCTTTTTTTTTTGCGAAAACCGAATAGGCTTATTGACTATGTACTCGTTGGCCTATATAAATTAGTGGGTTCTTATGTAATACGGCGAGGTGGGACTATTAATCAATTGAAAAGCTGGCCTTGTTTTCTGTACCGACCAAAAAAGTTGGCTGGTTGGTGGATCATGCAATCCCGATCAAAATTAAACCCTAGACATGTTTGACACACAGATAAAAAATCCGGATCGGGCTGGCTGGCTTGGGGCGACCCATTAGCGCGATCTCTCATCCGCTCTCGGTTTGCTCTGTTTTTTTCTATTTTTTAAAAGAACATTCATGAGTAAATTTTTTAAAAATGTCTGCACTTCAAATTTTATAAGTTTTAAAAAACGTCAACTCAAACTTTGTAAATTTTAAGAAATATTCGCTCTAATCAAAATATTTTATTTTCTTTTACCTTTTATTTTTTTGTATTAAAATTTAAAAATGTTCGCACTCACGAAATTTCAAAATGTTCACGGTTTTTAAAAACATCACACTAAAAAAATACATTAATGCATTTTTTTAATTGTCTAAACTTAAAAACCTTGCTAAAGTATTCGTGGTGATTTTTAGTGCAGTCGCTAGGACGCTCGATCTGCACTGTTTTTGTTCATAAATTTAAAAAGTCTTTGGGATTGTTTAAAAATAATCACGCATTTGAAAAAATTGTTCACGTTTAAAATATTTAAAATAGACACTTTGGCCGGCACATTAGCACAGTCGCGCGTGCGCACTCGCTCTACTCTACTCTGTTTTTATTTATTTTCGTTCTTGTATTTTTATTTTTCTTTTTTTAGCAATAAGTACACAAAAATTCGCACTCAAAATTCTTAAAATTTGATAGGATGTTTGCTTTCCTGGGAACTTTTTTTTTGCATTACATTTAAATGTGTTCGCACTTCAGAAATTTCAAATTTTTAAAATGTTCGCGTATACAAAAAACATTATGGACCTAAAAATAAGTTTAAATACATTAAGACATTTTTGAAATCTTAATATATTTTAAAAGTGCAAACTATTTATTAAATATGTTAAAATAATATAATAAAAATTTATAAAGAAAATGAAATAAAATTAAATGAAAAAGTAAAAAGGAAAGAAAAAAAACAAAGCGCGAGCGACGTTGCTAATGGGCTGGCTCGGTTCGCCAGCCAGCCATCTCGGCCGAGATCTTTGTTCCTGGTCCGCTAAATATGTATAGGTTCAATTTAGACCGGAATTCCATAGTTCAAGGTACGAATGACGGGGATTTGAAGGTTGGGATTTGATTAGCCGAACCCTTACAAATTTAAGGTTTCTTCAATGGGAAATGCTACACAACGCCGTGCGGACCTGTTCGATCTCGTGCGGCGGCTCGTGGAGCTTCGTCCCGCAGATGAGACGCCCACATCGCATCCATGCATCTAACGTGGGCCATTTAATTAGCAGAGAGAATTGTAAGCATACGAGTGAACAATTTGTGCAATGTTTCTGTAGGACTTCTTTTAGTGATAATTTTGTCTGCTTTATCACATATCTGTTTGTTGCAGGTATAAACGAGTTATGGGCAAGAAAAAAAATTGGGCAGCATACTTTTGGTAATGTATTATACTCCCTTCGTAAACTAATATAAGATGTTTCAGATCACTAGTTTAATTATATAAAATATTTAATATTAGTTTACAGAGGGAATATTAATGAAGGAAAATTTATACAGCAGTGTCTGCACGCCAGCCTTTTTGTGCGGCCGCAAGAGATGCGCGCACGTTTCATCATGCAGCGTAGAGAGCCTCCTTATGTTATGGGCCCGCAAGGCACTATTTAGGTTCACATGTTTGCGCGAGCATTCCAATGTCATCCCATTCTCTCTCACTCTTTCTCCACATCAGCTTCGTTGGCGGTCAGAGCTCCTCATTAGTGGAAAACTATTAAATATGTAACAAGTAGGAACACTTGGAACTGTAATAAGCATGATATATTAGTTTATAGAGGGAGTATTGATGAAAGGAAAATTTATACCGCAGCGTTTGCATGCCAGTCTTTTCGTGAGGCCGCATGAAATGCGCGCCCTTTCCATCACGTAGCGCAGGAGCTTCCTTATGTTACAGGCCCGCAAGGCACTATTGTTACATATATTATAAAATAATTGCCACAAAATTTTACACCTAATTGCAAGAATTATTTATTGTGCTTGCCAAAAATTTTACACCTAATTGCAATAATTAGTTCTTGAGCTTGCCACAAAAAGTAACATCTAATTGCGAGAATTATTTCATATGCTTGCGACAAAACTTTACATCTAATTACAAGAATTATTTATTGTGCCTGTCACAAATACTAATCCCTAATTGCAGGAATTAAGTGCTTGCCACAAAAATGAATACCTAATTGTAAGAAAAAAAATTGTGCTTGCCACAAAAATTAACACCTAATTGTAAGAATTATTTCTTGTGCTTGCCGCAAAAATTAACATATAATTGTAAGAATTAACACTTAATTGTAAGATTATTTCTTATGCCTACCCATATTGTCATGAAGCTTTATGTGTCGTTTATAACCAACTTAAACGCATAACATACGATCAACAACTTTTGCGTTGGTACAGTTGCATGTGAAAACTGCATGCCCTGCATTAAAGCTACAGCTGCATCGGTTACCACGGCAAATGCATGCGCTTCGGTAGAAGCGAAAGGAAAAAAGTGGATTTTCAACTTGTTTGGGGGTCAGGACAGCGCTGTCACACACGGGGATAAAAAATGTGGTTATTCCCAGGATTTTATGCATTTAAAAAGCATTAAGAAGGGGATTAGCTGGCCGCTGCACGGTAAGCCGGATCTGCGGCGCTACTATGAATTAAAGTCCAAGAAGAATACATGGAGCAACAGAGTGTTCAGTCATACGTACAACATATCAAAAAGAGCAAGGCAACAAGTCTATATATTTTTAATACACATCAAACATTCTTTAATATAGAATAAACTTTTTTAATATACATTAAACTGGAAGTGGCTGTTTTGACCGTAGGTGCATTTGCACCTATTAGTAATACGAACATCATTTTAGAAAGTAAACAAAACCGAAAATTTGGATTTTTTGTATGGTGCAAGTTGGTCATGTGTGCGAAGTCCATACCAAATTTCATGAAGTTTGAACATTCGAGTAATTCTCAGCAAAAATTAATAAATTTTGGGACTGTGAGGATTTTTGGAAAACTACATTATTCATCAAAAATTTCATGCTGCTTGCTTTCTACAAATTGAATGTTGTAATAACCTGAAATTTTGCATTGACATCACATGCATGAACGTGTTGAATTCCATAAAAATTCTGTGTTTTTGAACTGCTTTTCATTTTTTTCTTGCTTTAAGGAGTTAGTGGGTGCATATGCCCGCATGCTCCATTTACAATTTCTGCATTAAACTTCTTTATAGTGTACTATGACCATTTTTAATACACACTAAACTGTTTTTAATATAATGTATATTTTTTAATATACTCTAAACTTTTTATAAAACACATAATAAATTGTTTAAAATATATTTTTTAATATCTAACTACTAAAAAATAGCAGCCTTTTTTATACAATATAAGAAAAACAGAAAAAATTCTCACGAGAAAAAGGCTTCTTCAGCAAAAGCAATCATGGGCCTCATACAGGAGGTCTCAAGATCAAAAAGATACAAGAGAGCAGGCCGTTTTAGGCACGGCGGAGAAGTTCACCAGCGACAGGATCGCTAAGGTCAACTCCAACGCATCGTTCAAAACACACGTTGTCTTCGTTCACTTTTTATCCACCTGGACGATTTTGGCTGGAGTGCCGGACGTGCGCTCAACGCGGCTGACACATCCCAATTTATGGTTAAAAAACTAAATCAAAAATAATAATTTGAAATAACTTAAACATCGATCAAAGTCCACTTACATTAATAATATTTGAAAATAAAAAACACAAACATTAAGAAAATGGCACCGACAGATCTAGGGATACCAGACCTTGTCGTCTTTGTCCTTGTTGGTGAGGTCGGTGTAGTCCGACTCATTCGGCCACGGGAATGGTTGTTGATATGCATCAAGCGTCGCTTGCTGGTCAGAGTGGAATCATGTCTTTAATCACATTTTGATGTCGATGATAATATACATATAGAAAACGGATAATGTTTCTCAAGTATATCATAGATAATAATTTTTCTTGGAAACATATTTTTGTGTAGAACGTGAACCCACGATAATGATAAGGCTTAAGAATGAAGAAACAATACATCGTAGTGTTTTTTGGTTTATTCATGAGTACAGGAATCCCACACTATAAAGTGGAGATCAATGGGGCTTTATTAAGGATTTACCCAAAATAATCTTTAACCAACGCATCATTCACACAATTAATATCATACACATGTAAAAAATATACAAATATTGGTCATCTTAAATCTCACTCATCTTGTAATTAAGCTCCAGATGTCTTACCAACTCCAGAAGTTCAGTGCCTCATTTTGCACGGGATGTCCGACACTCACCGGATGTCTCGAACTTTAGGCATATGCTAGTTAGAACACCTCCGCTAAGATTGCCGGATTCCCGGTACCCAACGGAATTGACGGGCTCCTATCCCGGATCCCTCACACTAAATTCCTTGGATTTTAGGCAGGCGTAGGATGTCCGGTGCCTCGAGTAGCACCGGATGTCCGGTACGCTTTGGAATCAAGGGTCTCCTATCCAGCAGTCGTAACAATAAATCTTCCAGATTTTTGACATGTCTCGGATGTTCGATGTGTTCGGATGTCCGATACCTGAACACTGCATTACACTTATCCATATTTTCACTTTTGGGCCTTCCTAGGTACCGAATGTCTAGTACCTGTCGGATGTTCCGTACGTTGTCGAATTATTTTCAGTTTATTTTTTTCTATTTCGGTATTTTAGTTGCACTTTTTTTTTCTTCTTTTTCAGTTTTGGATTTTGTTTTATGATTTTTATTTTTTGATCTTTATTTTCCAACTTTTCAGAAATATAGGTTGAACTTTTTAAAATTTATGTTGAATATTTTTGAAATACTTACTGTTTTTCTAGAAAATTATACTAACTAGGAAAAAAGTCTATGCGTTTCAACGGAGTAATAAAATTATGGTTTCAATCACTAAGAATACAATATCCTTGGTAATTATAAATAATATATCAAGGGAAAGCAGCTCCCCACAACGTCTTTGATATTATATTCGGTCCTTTCAACATGATGCGCCTAAGGATCACTACAAACGAAAGTGACACCAGTTTTTGATTTCATTGATACTTGAGCTAATACCACATGGCGGGCTAACGATCACCACACACGGTCGATGATGTGAACCATGCATCGTGGACTCTCGGCCACACACGGTCAGTTATTTTAATCAATTTCAGACGATGGAAAATCGAACCTTCCAAGAAAGTGGAGATGTTCACATAGCCGATGGCCGATACTTCGTTGTGGGGAGGCGGCGAAGGCCTACGATGGTCACTACAAGGAGATTTTTGTAGAGTTGTTGCGATGAAAGAAAGTATAATGTATGAGATAAGAATAAGTAAACCTAGGCATTTCTCAGGCTAGTCCAGTTTCAAACCGTGCTTGAAAAATCCAAAGGCACATATATCAAGCCTGAATCCGGAATAAAGCATGAAATTTTCTCAAAATCAAGACCGATTCTAGCCCGACATAAGTGCTAGAGGCTCAGACTTATGAGCCCAACAACAAACTCATTTTCCCCATTATAGCAAAAAAATTTCTACTTTGCACTTTAAATATACGTACACATCTGCAAATATAGTACAGTACATTAAAAAAAGCATCTGAAGATCTTCTACACTACAAAAAACATCTGCAGATCTGTAGTTTGAGAAACAAATATGAGCCGGTACTCGATTTATGAACACCAAGGGTGCACACACCTCGCATCAAACACACACACTATGCGTCCGTACCTATAAAAATAGTTGGCATGTATATCACGCAGCAAGCACGCAAGCGTGCATGCATCAATCATGCGGCTCCTATTCGTTTTGGGCAGGTGTCAGCCGTTGCTCGTGGTGCTCGTTTGCGTCCGCGCTGCCGAGAGGGTGACGAGGCTGTGAGCTATTGGAGTCGAAGAACGGAAGAAGGAAGTGCGGTTGATTCGTAAGAAATTAGGAGCCTTTAAGCAAAAGTGTATGGTTTTTTTTTTTGGAAAAGGAGAATGACCCCCAGCCTCTGCATTACGACGATGCATGCAGCCATTTTATTAATTATTCATCAAGACCTTACAAAGTAATAAATCAATAAGTTTGTAGCCACCATCTCAGCATGATGAAACAAAAAATCATAACCTACAAACACCAACTTTTCTTCAATAGTATTGATTAATGATTTTTTATAAATACACATTCTAATTTTTATATAAGTTGAACATATTCAATATACAACGATTTATAAAAAATATAGTATAAATATATTTTTATTATAAAACGAACATATTTTAATATATAATGTTTTTCATATACACCAAACCTTCTATGTTGTATGATGAACATTTTTTAATACACATCGAACATTCTTTCAATATAGAATGAATATTTGTTTTAATATACACTAAACTTCTTTATAGTGTACGATGGAAATTTTTAATACACCAAAAACTTTTATAAACATCGTCCTTAGTCTAATTGGAAACCGAGACAAGGTGCGTATTCATTGAAAATATGTTGCATAGGCCAATTCATAGTTGCAGAATTGGTAAGTGAGACTATGCTTTGGCTGAATATGATCTAGTTAACTAATTTTTTGAATCTATGAAAAGCTAAATCATTACTATTTTTATTGTTGAGCATCGTATTGATGATAAGCATGATATTGATATAAACCTTGTCTTATTAGTACCATGGAGATTAAATTTTGATGGTTGAGTTAGTACCAATTGCCAAGGTGTTGGTATTTTTTATATATCTCCTTATGGTGTAATTTTTGAAGCCTCATGTCGCTTAGAATATGGTTTCACAAACAATCAAAGCTGAATATGTTATTATTCTGTTTAGATCTTTATCTTGCTATATGTGCTACACATATTGAGACTTTTGGTGATTCGTTGTTAGTAGTGCATAAAATGTCTATGGATTTCATGTGTTTTGACGAATCAATTAATGTTTATCAGGATAAGTGTTTGATATAATTTCTACATTGGATTTCTTTAGTATTGCTCATATATTTAGACATGAAAATTGAAGAGCAAATGAGCTGGCACAACAAGCATCTGACTATCATTTTAATCATGGTGTATTTCATATTGCTCAAGAGCGATGTTGAGGTTGCGAACAAAGGAGAGGCCGAACCGGAGCCCATCGTTTCGGACACTAATGGGAATTCTCATATTAGTTAGGACTAGTACAAACTGAGGGATTTTGTGATAGGCACACAATGATCCCTTTTAAGGTATATTGGTCCATTTTTTTGACAAATGGGAGTGAGAAAAAATGATATTTGCATCTAGAAATGCATATACTATGTAATATATAGCTGACACGTATTGATCAAGACATGCAACCGAAAAACGGATGATATCTGCTTATCATGTCAGTATTTGTGTAGTAGGTTCTAGGCTGGAGGACAATAGTTTGGCTTTCTTGGACTAAGAAGTCAGCCATGCTAGTAGATTGTCTTTCTAAAGTCTAGAATGAAGCGTTGAAGCAGTCACTAATCCCTATATGGAATCGTAGTGGAGCGCTGGAGTCCAACAATGTCCTATATTTCTCAAAGTTTCTATCTTTATACTCTTGTTCTCATAATTCAACATGATTTTAAATAGAGCTGTGCTTCGGTACACCCACCCCCCTATGAGAGGTATAAAGGGCAATTCAGACTTTTCACACAACATGTTGTAGAATACATTTTTCAAAGAGTCGTATAGGTCTACACCTTTTAATATGCAAAAATGAGCGTATACAGAGGCTCAAACTCACAACCTCAGCCTCACTTAGGCGGCGCCCTAACCAACAGGGCAGGCAACATCTAGTGTCGCTAAGTACTCCAATGTTTATATAGTAATCAGTCGGGGTTTTTTCTCCTTTTTTGTTGTGGATTTTTTTGTCCACTGTTTTTCTCTTTTTTTTCTGTTTCTTCTCTTTCATCTTGTTTTTTACAATTTGTTGACCTTTTGTCCAAATCGATGAACATTTTTCCGAATCTAATAAAGTTTTTCAAATTCGAATATTTTTTACAAAATCGATGAACTTTTTTTTAACACATAAACTTTTCTGCATCAAATGGACTTAAGTTTTTTCCACACTCGCATCACCATAGCAAACATCCATGCTAAATTCCAATGTTTTTTGTTATTTTATGAAATTTCTAGAGTTTTTATGGTGAAAAAACACTGAACTACTGGCCGAATGTGACGCAACGTGCGTACGGTGTTGAAATTCGTTCAAATTTTGCATGACGAGTTACCATGGGTATGCCCACTTCCTGGTAAAATTTGGAAGGATTCAATGTATGGTAAAAAAATATACCATGTTCAAAGATCATGGTTCTGTTAGGTCAAAATGACCAATCTTTAAAAATATATATAATTTCTATTGTGTATGAAATACTAATGATCTTTCCCGATATCATCATGTGTGGTTGAAGAAAATAATAAAAAAATATTTATAGTATAGATAAATTATGTACATGTCAGCGTGAACATTGTTTATTTCATATAAGTTTATTATATGCTTTTTTCATTTAATATTTTCTTTCGATGGATTTTCATATCGCTTTTTTTCTCTTTGTCTCTTTTTCCATTTTTTATATTTCATAATCTTTTTGTTTTCATTTTTACATGGAAATTTCAATTTTGTTGACTTTTTTCAAATCAATCAATCAAGTTTTTCAAATCAAGTACAAAAATACTAGTTGGACGTGATGCAACGTGTGTACGGTGTCAGAATTTGTTCAAATTTTGCATCGATGGTTACCATGAGAATTTCAACCTACAGGTAAAATTCGGTATCATTCCATGCATGAAAAGAAATACATCATGTTCAAAATACGTGACGCAACATGCATGCGGTGTCAGAATTCGTTCAAATTTGGAATGGATGGTTACCATGAGAATTCCCACCTAACAGTAAAATTTGGTATCATTCCATACCTAAAAGGAAATACATCATGCTCAAAGATGGTGGTTCAGTTAGGCTTAATGGACTAGTCTTAAGTGAAAAAATATCACATCCGTCAAGTGAAACGAATTTTTTTCACACACTCGCATCACCATGGCAAGCATCCATGCAAAAAAAATTCACCTTTCAATGATAACCCTCCACACAAAATTTGAACGAATTCAAACATCATACGCACGTTGTGTCATGTTCACGGAGCCCTAGTATTCTACAATTTTTTTCACTAGAGAACCCTAGAAAGTTCATACAATATCAAAAAGAAATAATTTTGACATGGATGCATGTCATGGAGATGGGAGTGTGTGGATTTTTTTTGGGTCCATTTGATGATTGTGAAAATAAAATATTTTGAAACTATTTATAACCGATCCTAAATAGGAAATGATGTATGATGTATACATACGATTATTAATAAATATTTTTATATCATATTAAAATTTATTAACATTTCTATTTTCTGTAAATAATTTTTAAAAATAATACATGGTTTTTAAATCAATGCTACCATTTTATAAATTTTGTTAATGAAATATTATTTTAATTGCAAAATGTGGTCATTTAATTCCTTTCAAATATCCAAGAATATAAATTATTTTAGTTGTGTATGAAATATTGATGACATGTCCCGCATGTCAATGTGTGGGGTTGAACGAAAACTAATAAAAGGAAAAAACTATTTATAATATAGATAAATTATATACATGTCAGCATGAATATTGTTTTATGTAATATAAGTTTAATTCTATGTATTTTTGTAGTTAATAATTTACTTAAATTAATTTTAAAAACAAAAAATTTATATTTAGATGTGTATTATTTATGAAATTATAAGTTTTATTTTTTAACAATTTAAAGATAAAATTGGTAGTGTAAATGGACTTGTAGCCCATTTAAACTATAAACAATATATTAAGCCATTATACTTATTTAACAATAAACGCTAAATGGCTTGTTGGTTTGACTTGTGTGCAATTAAGGACGAGGTCTTTGGTTCGAATCCTAGTTCATACATTTCTTTTTTTACTTTCATGTAATTAACTCAATACGATACGTGTACGTACATACATGTTGTAGAGCACGTGGAAGATGTCTTTTCGAAATAAGACCATCATGCCCTTGATTATGAAAGGGTATCGGTTAATCTCAGCCCTTCATGTAATTAGGGGGGTGTACTGAAGAAGAAGTGTTTTAAATATTCAGAGGATATGAGTCCTGATATTGTGAATTTCCGCAATCCATCGTAATCTCGTGGTCTTCCTTTTTGGTATAACTTTGTTCTTGGCGGACTAGCTTTTGCGCATTTCACTTACGAGACTCTAGTTCTTATTTTTGGAAGTAGTTGCAAATATATTGAAATTATAGGATCCGTGAATTAAATTTTTGAATTCTAATCTATTTCTCTTCCCCGCAAAAAAGTACGTCACTCCACTTGTGTCGAAGGTTTGAGTGCGGCTGTCAGTTGGGGTTACGTCCTCATGGTGCCTCCGTTCGCCACACGCCTCCTTGCGTCCATTGCAGGCTGTCATCTCTCATTTCCTAATCAAGCTGGGCTAAGTTTTTAACCTAATTTTGTAAGTGAGTCTGTAAATTATTTTTACGACTATTGAGCGCTGCTATGTGTACGACAAAATTTATCCGATACATGTACGATGCCATGCAGCCAGCTTCCCACGAGCAAACGGGAGTCAAACCTTGGGTTTGGGTCGTGCTGGCATTTAGAATCGGACCAGATAACTACATTAGAGCCACTCGAGCAAAATCAAATACGGTATGAAAATGTATTTGATAGACACCATCCATCCAGCACTTTGCCGCACTCTTTGACGATGTTCGCGCGTTCACCGGTGACTTTGCCACGCTCTCCGACGATGTTCGTGCGCTCGCTGATTGTAAGGCCCGATATGCGGTACTGTTCCAGATCTAGATGTTTCCATCCAGATCCGGGGACGAAGCACATATCGGTCCCACCGCGACATATGACAATGTCATATGCCCCGGATTTCCAACATGATATCACAACATTCAGATACAAGGATACAACATCTCGTACAATCGGCATACAACTGCCTTAATACATTACATCAGCGGAAGATATACGTCTGAGTACAGACTACAAACAAATGCCTAGTGGCAAAGAGAAAAACATCGATCCCATAACCACACGGGTCCAGGCCCTCCGCCGGGATCCGCCTAACTAGTCGTCGTCGAGTCTCCACGTGAAACGTCGATCACCAAACCTGTTGTCGATCAGAACCCTGAAAAGAGTTTGGGGGTAGTATCATGAGTATAGAAGTACTCATCATCCAACTGTAGTGGTCATCTGACCCAGCAAGGACTTCATCACTCGTCATTCTAGGACAACTAGCAGTTTACGGTAAGGAAGGGGTAAGTGGTGAGGTTGCTGCCGCACTAGCATTTATGAAGTGGCTAACGATCTAGAGAGTAAGATAAGAAGCCAAGCATTCGATGAGGAATCGCCTCCAACAAGTCTTGCTATCAACTACTTACGCAAACATAACAGCTATCCTATCCTTGTCCTCCTCTTCGCATCCCGACGAAGAAGAAGCAGTCAAGGCACACACACGTTGATCAAGTTATATTAAGATTATCCCAGTTGTTGTTGTCTATGAACAAGGAGTAGGTCTCAAGTCGTCCATAACCGTGGACACGGCTTCTCGAAAAGATTTAACCCTGCAGGGGTGTACCAACTGCCCATTACAAGGCTCCGCACGCACGCCCATCTCTCTCAGTTTCTACCCATGATAGGCAACCATTTTATGATTTAGTCCCAAGAGATCCGGAACGACAGGTCCCTCTAACTAACAACGCACAAATCATGGTGGCCCCCGGTGAGTCGACACCCAACTCAAAAGCCGGTCGTGCTCCCGAATCGGCCTCTACCGTCTGGATGAGGTCGGGTTAGTTGCCCAAACAGATGTGGACAACCCCCTAGCTCCCTGGGGTGGACCAACAAGAGAAACCATGTCTCCGCTGGCCCAAGTTGTTTGAAATCTGTCGGCCGCGGACCAGTCACACACACGTTTCAAATAGTAAATCAGCTTGGGCCACCACTAGAAATGTTTGAAGCTAGGTAGGTAAGAAGAGGGGACCCCATAAAATCCCACACGCGGTTAGGCACGCTCAGTCTCAAAACCAATACCCGGAACTCGGATCCTAGGTGACTCGAATGGAACAAAGCGTCGGGGCGGGATAGCCTAGACCTTCCATCCTTCGTCGAATATAGTCAACATTTATATAATCATATCATCCATAACAATAATAATAAAGTGGTATCCCAAACCCAAGAGTAACAGGGTAACATCGTAGCATCCTAAGCATGCATACTAAGTAGGGGCTGAGCAACGAGCAAAGTAACATAGCAGTACAAGGTTTGCTGGGAAGGGACATGGCTGTATCGGTTTGAAAGAGGCTCTAAACATGTGGTAGGATCAAACATCGAACCTAACCTAAACTAGCATGCAAACCGCTGGTTGAAATAGAATGGATCATAAGTAATGTATAGTCCTTGCCTGTTGATAAGCCGGGTTCCGAAGGTGTAGTTGACCGCAAGGTCGCATCGTCTCCGAGAGGTACCCGGGGTAGCACACAAGACGATAAACACTGGAAAGCAATCAACGGTGCACCACTATTACTACAGAGCAATACAAGATCAAGAAGACATCACACGACACGGCAACGCGATACAGATCTATCGTCAAGAACGGTTACTAACAGTTTAAGTGGGGTATCGGTCACACACGACGAATACCGCACGTTTACGGTGGTTCAAGTTGCTTAGCTACAGGTGATCAACCAACGGTTATTAACATGGCAACTCAAGCAAGCATGGCATATCACACAAACAGGTCAAGAGGTGAAGCAAAAAGTAAATTATCTATGCTAGTCAATTTAAGTGAGGCACAACCTAAACATGGCATAACACTAAGTGCCGCACGATGATTAAAACATTTGGTACTGTTCTGTCCTAAACCATATTTTAGGTTGGTTAACAGCAGCAAACAATAGCATAAACACAAAGTACACGGAAAACTAATCAAGTTACATATAAAGAACACCCCAAACGGAGTTACAGTTAAAAAGATACAAGCAAAACAAGTTACAGGCACAATCTGCCAACATCACGAAGCACACTTTAGAGCAATGCATAAACAACATAATGAATGCAAACATGCTCACAAATGACATGGAATTAAACTAGACATGACATGGAAGGCATGGCAAAAATAATCATGCAAATAGGCATCATAGATCAAAAGATATTAAGCAAACAACATGACATCGCAAAGTAACAGACTTAGAGAAAAACAGAGGTGGCTGTCAAAAACAGCAGCATAGCAACTTTGGAGCAGAATAACTATATGAACAGCAAGCATATCATGGCAATGCAATACATGTAATGAAAGTAGACATGATGCTTAACAATATGCAATTGGAATCACTCAATTCCGATAAACGGTCGCGACACACTCGTCGACCGAAGTTGCAATAAAATAACAGTTTCAGCAACAGCAGCACATTAACATCAGGATCACCACTTTGGAGCAAGATTTAATACAGCTAAAGCACCCAAACATGGAAAGTTAAAGCATGGAAATGAAGTACACATGATGCTTAACACATAGGAGAAAGAATCAATGCAATAGGCCTCATGGATGAGCCACAATCATCATGCAACGTTGCAACAAAATAATAACAGCAGCACTTAACAGGAAAAAATAGCAGTTTAACGGCCTGATGCCCACTTCAACACACAATTACACAATTAAGATGAGCTCAAATGCAAATGCTCACAAAAGACGGATTAAAGTACACACAATTCTAAGCAGTTTTCGTTTTGGGCGCATCGCGATTTGAGCTACGGATTAACGGGAAATAACTTTGCAAAAACAGATCAGCAGCATAAATAAAAGACTTAGCAGAAATTTACAAACGCAAAGAAAAAAAATGGTGGCTCTCACCAGTGGGCCGAGGCCCACTCGGCCGGACTGGTTTGGGCTGGAGCTGCTGGGCCAGGGGCGCCTTGGCCAGGGGCGCCTGGGCCAGGGGGCAGGCCGGCCCACCTGGTCGGTCCAGCGGTTGGAGGCCGCCTGGATCGGGAGGCCGATCCCGTCGGCGGGCAGGCGGCGGCCGGCGTGCCGTCTCCGGCAAGGCGGCCTAAGGCGGCGAGAGGAGCGCCAGGACGCGCGACAGCGGTGGCTCCGGGCCGGATCCGGCTGGATCCAGGCCGTGTGGTCGGCCGCGGTCGGGAGGGCCCGTGGCCATGGCGCGGCGGCGGCGCCGGTCTCCTCGGCTGCCGGAGGCGACCTGCAGAGGGGAGAAGCGGGTGAGGAACGGGGAGGAGAGAAGGGGAGGAGGCGGCTCACCTGCGCGCGGTGGTGCCGGCTGCTGGAGCGCCACGGCGGCGGCGGCTCGGCCAGCGGCTCGCCGGAGTCGTCCACACGAGGAGAGGCGGCGCGATCCGGGCCCTAGCGGGCCCACGGCGGCGGGGGCGACGAATCTCGGGCCCTGCGGGGCCCGGTTCTGCTGGAGGGGGCGGTTTGGGCGACGTGGCACGCTTAGAGCCCTTGATTTGGAGATCTGACGGCCAGGAATCACTGGGATCTAGGGTTTCGTGGGGAGGAGGATTTTTTTTGCAGATCTGGAGGTTTGTGAGGGGGGTGGCTGCAAATTTCCAGAGGGGGAACCCTAATTGGGTGGTGGGAGGTTGGTGTCTTTATATAGGGCAGGCTAGGTAGCCAGTTTTTACGCAAATGCCCTCGGTACCTCTCTCGCGCGTCCGGTGATCGCGTTTCTGACCGCTGGGGGTCCGCAGTACCTCCGATTTGGGTAAAACTTCGAACTGCGCGATCAGCGCGTCGAGCCGGCGGCGTTCACCTCGCGTTGGAACCGTTCCGAGAAAACTTTCCGGCGCGCCATAAAAAATATCCCGTTTAATTATTAAACGGGGTTTTTCGTTCCGTTGGCTGCGGCTGGTCTCGTGCGGTTTTCACGACGGTGATCGGGTGAAACCCGGTGTCGCAAAGGTCGAGTGTCAGGGTGGCAAGGGTCGGTCTCCGTCCGATACGAGATAAGAGGGGGGGGGGAAATAATCGCCGATCGATAAATCGGGGATGCAAACACCGCAAACAAATCAGACAATCAAACAATTCACACCGAAAAGAAAATTTTAATTTTTGTGAAAACTGGGCTGTTACACCGATGATCTCGTCGGGCTCTACGACGACGTCCGCGCACTCATCGGTGACTTTTCCGAGCTCTCCGACGACGACCGTGTGCTCGCCAGTGATTTTTTCTGTACTCGGACGACGTTTGTGTGGTCGCCGGTGACTTTGCCGCGCTCGTCGATGACGTTGTCGCGCTCTTCGACGGCGTCCGTGCGCTCTCCGGCGACGTCCGCGCGTTCGTCGTAGACGTCCGCGCGCTCGCCGGTGACATTGCCGCGCTCTTCGGCGACGTTTGTGCGCTCGCTGGTAACTTTGCCGCGTTCTCCGACGACGTTCGTACGCTCTTCGACGACGTTCGTGCGCTCATCGGCGACTTTGCCGCGCTTTCTGTCAACGTTCGCGCGCTCGTCGATAGCAACGACGCGCTCGTCGATAGCAACGACGCGCTCTCCGACGACAATCACGTCGTGCCTTTTGGGCGCCCCGCGATCCAAACAGAAAAAGCACGCACATTTGATCTGTTTGAGCGATATATACAAACAAACAAAGAATAAATTAAACTTCGATCCGTTTTGAATTGTCTCTTTGTAGTCTTTGAAGTTGCCTTTATTAAGTGAATATTATTGTTAAGGTAAAAGTGGAGCCCTGGAAGGTGATTGGGTTTTGGTTTGGATTTGTACCTAGTGTGGGAATTGAGCCGTGGATTGGGTTTCTGTTTAGGCAGAGAGGAATCTTGCGTGATGGAAAAAGCGTCGTACAAGATCGTACGGAAGTTATCGTATGTGAAGCAATTTCATTGTGGATATGCGTTGCTACTAAGCAATGTCGTGAAAAGTGTTTATGGTTGGGCTCCAATAAATAAAAGGTATTGCTGCCAAAGTAAAATTACCTCTTTCTCCTGGCTTGCATTTTCCTGGCCTATAAGACTATTTTGCATTTAAGCAACAGTTGCTGCACATGTGGACTTGCTTGATTTCGTATGGCGTCCTATTTCATGCATGGGACCCATCATTCTGAATTTCTGATAGCTAATAGGTTGTTTGTAGTTCTTCACTTATAGGCTTATTATGGCATGAGATCGACATGCTTTCTTTTGTGGGTGTACACAGGATTCTCACAACGAGGATGCTTAGGAGCTAACGACATTGATGTATCACATTGCCTAAAAAGAGTTCTCAAGGTTATGCTATGCACGACATTCTCATTCTTCACATACGCCATATCATGGCTCGTCTGTAGTTATATTATTAGTCTTCCGTTGCTGTCTTGCTGACTAGCTAACAGGGGTTTGCCGTTTTCTCCGGCCACTAGTTGTACCTATTCCCTTTTCAACTCTTGCATCTTGATGTATGGACATCCTCAATTTGCAGTGTATCTGGTTATGAGTTTTATCTTGTAATTCTTGATGATTACACTCACTTTGTATGGACCTTCCCTCTCAAGCACAAGTCTAAGTTATGTCAATTCTGTGCGACTTTTCCGCCTATGTCCGCACTCAATTACAGCTGCCCATTCTAACTCTCTAAGCTCACAACGGGCGCGAATTCGAGAGTTACACCGTTCGCTTGCTCCTTGCCACTCACGGCACTGTCCTTCACCTTTCTTGTCCATACACCAGCCAGCAAAACGGCAAGGCCAAGCGCACCCTACGCACACTCAATGACAGCGTTCGAGCACTCCTCTTCCATGCCTCCTTTTCGCCACGTGGCCGAAGCTCTC
Source organism: Bromus sterilis (assembly GCA_950022295.1). NCBI lineage: Eukaryota > Viridiplantae > Streptophyta > Magnoliopsida > Poales > Poaceae > Bromus > Bromus sterilis. Next base: position 72,902,675 of record OX465595.1, read on the forward strand.
GCCACAGCCACCGACCTCCACAATCGGCGTCCGTGTCGCACCAGCGCGTCTTCCTCGGCTACCCGCCTCACCATCATGGCTATTGCTGCTTCGATCCCACTTTACGTTGTGTCCAGACCTCGCGTCATGTGCTCTTTGACGAGGCGGTCTTCCCCTTTGCTCGCCAGCCCGCGCCTGCTCATGCGTCGCCTTTGCCCGTGTCGACCGCTTCCTCGGTCTTGCAAGTCCCTGTCCTGCGCCCGGTGGCTGCCTTGCGTGAACCCGCCGCGCGCTCGCCCATCCGCTCTGTGTCGGACAGTCCGGCCTCAGGGGCGCTTGACGCACAACCGGTGGATTCAAGCTGCAGCGTTGGATCGACATCCAACGGCTCGCGGGCGTCTGGGCTTAGCGCGCCACTTACCGCTTCAACCTCAACCGTCCATAGCTCATCCAACGACTCTGTTTCAACGGCGAGCATTCCTGCGCCCGCCTCCCCTGCTCCATCCGCGGCGCTGCCACGGGCCATGGTTACGCAGGCTCAGACGGGTGTCTTCCGCGCTACTACGACGTCACCACCGTCATGCCTGCGTCTCCAATCTCGCTGGTTCCAAGCTCTGTCCCCTTGGCCGTCCGTGATCCCAATTGTCTTGCCGCCATGAAGGAGGAATTCGCCGCTCTCGTCGGCAATCGGACATGGGAACTGGTGCCTCGTCCTCCTGGTGCTAACCTGATCACAGGCAAGTGGGTCTTCAAGCACGTCCCTGGAGCACGATGGCTGCCCACGACCACACAATTACCACGGCGAGTCGCCCCCTTGTAACCTGTATATAAGCGCCTCACCATGGGCTAATAGAATTGTGTTGAGTCTCCAATCCCTTCTTCCTTAACACTCCCGTGCCATCCACACATGGACCGCCCGAGCTCGAGCACCTGGATGCAGAGCTTCTAGAGCTCGAGCACCGTGCAAGCCGTCGTTATCGGGATTTTGGTGGTGCTGTCGGCGGCCATCAGCGTCGGTGTCCTTGTGATCTGCTGCCGGGAGGCGGCGGCGGCCAGGAGCCAGCGCCGGCTCCACCCCGTGGAGGACAACGACGCATCACCGGGAACTCAGCCAGGTACGTATTTCTTCCTTTTTCCAATCTTCACTGAACGCAAGTCTGGAACATTCTTTTAATCTTGTTTGCTCTTCTTGCTGCAGTACCGAATCCTGCTGCTGTGTAGCGCGCGGGATCACGAGACCCAGCTTCTTCACGTTGTACAGCTAAACCTTATCAAAGTTGATTGGATACTGGCTTAGTCCCCCACCTGCACAGGACGTGGTTCTGGAAGGCTGGAACACGGTCGTGTCGGAGGCTCGAAGCTGCTAGCGTACCTACGCCTGCAAACCATTGCCGTTGTGAGGGAGATAGATGCATGTTGGGCATGTGCATGTCGCCGCCGATGCGCTCGTAACAGGACTTTAAAGCCTCGATGGCAGTTGATGTTACTAGCCTCTTCAGGCATGACTGTGTATCATGTTGATGGATTTGTTAACATGTCTGTACAGTCCAACTAAAATTTAATTGTTAAAAGAAGAATGGGAAAGAAAAAAGTTCATTTTAAACCTTGAACTTGTAGAGGTTTGGCGAATCAAACCCCCAACCTTCAAATCCTTGTCGTTTGCACTTTGAACTATGCAATCCCGATCAAAATTAAACCCTAGACATGTTTGACACACAGATAAAAAATCCGGATCGGGCTGGCCGGCTTGGGGCGACCCATTAGCGCGGTCTCTCATCCGCTCTCGGTTTGCTCTGTTTTTTTCTATTTTTAAAAGAACATTCATGAGTAAATTCTTTAAAAATGTCCGCACTTCAAATTTTATAAGTTTTAAAAAACGTCAACTCAAACTTTGTAAATTTTAAGAATTATTCACTCTAATAAAAATATTTAATTTTCTTTTATCTTTTCTTCTTTTGTATTAAAAATTAAAAATGTTCGCACTCACGAAATTTCAAAATGTTCACGTTTTTTAAAAACATCACACTAAAAAAAATACATTAATGTATTTTTTAATTGTCTAAACTTAAAAACCTTGCTGAAGTGTTCGTGATTTTTAGCGCAGTCGCTAGCACGCTCGATCTGCACTGATTTTGTTCATAAATTTAAAAATTCTTTGGGATTGTTAAAAAAACACGCATTTCAAAAAATGTTTCACATGTAAAAGTATTTTAAATGGACACTTTGGCCGGCACTTTAGCACAGTCGCTCGTGCGCACTCGCTCTACTCTACTCTGTTTTTTTTATTTTCGTTCTTGTATTTTTCTTTTTCATTCTTTAGCAATAACTACACAAAAATTCGCACTCAGAATTCTTAAAATTTGATAGAATGTTTGCCTTACTGGGAACATTTTTTTATTTTTTTATTTTTTTTGCATTACATTTAAATTGTGTTCGCACTTAAGAAATTTAAATTTTTTAAAATGTTCGCTTATACAAAAAACATTATGCACCTAAAAATAAGTTTAAATACATTAATACATTTTTAAAATCTTAATGTATTTTAAAAGTGCAAACTATTTATTAAATATGTTAAAATAATCTAAAAAAATTTAATAAAGAAAAGGAAATAAAATTAAATGAAAAAGTGAAAAGGAAAGAAAAAAAGGAACGAAAAAAACAAAGCGCGAGCAACGTTGCTAATGGGCTGGCTCGGTTCGGCAGCCAGCCATCTCGGCCGGGATCTTTCGTTTCTGATCCGCTAAATATGTATAGGGTTCAATTTAGACCGAAATTACATAGTTCAAGGTACGAATGACGGAGATTTGAAGGTTGGGATTTGATTAGCCGAACCCTTACAAATTTAAAGTTTTTTCAATGGGAAATGCTACACAATGCCGTGCGCACTTGTTCGATCTCGTGCGGCGGCTCGTGGAGCTTCGTCCCGCAGCTGAGACGCGCACATCCCATCCATGCATCTAACATGGGCCATTTAATCAGCGGAGAGAATTGTAAGCATACGAGTGAACAATTTGGTGGTCAGAGCTCCTCATCAGTGGAAAACTATTAAATATGTAACAAGTAAGAGCACTTGGAACTATAATAAGCATGATATATTAGTTTATAGAGGGAGTACTAATGAAAAGAAAATTTATACTGTAGCGTCTGCACGCCAGTCTTTTCGTGCGGCCGCATGAGATGCGCGCACGTTCCATCATGTAGCGCAGAGAGCTTCTTTATGTTACGGGCCCGCAAGCCACTGGTGTTACATATATTATAAAATGATTGCCACAAACCTAATTGCGAGAATTATTTATTGTGCTTGCCAAAAGAATTACACCTAATTGCAAGAATTAGTTCTTGAGCTTGCCACAAAAAATAACATCTAATTGGGAGAATTATTTCATGTGCTTGCCACAAAACTTTACATCTAATTACAAGAATTATTTATTGTGACTGCCACAAAAACTAACCCCTAATTGCAGGAATTAAGTGCTTGCCACAAAAATGAATACCTAACTGTAAGAATTATTTCTTATGCTTGCCACAAAAATTAACACCTAATTGTAAGAATTATTTCTTGTGCTTGCCCCAAATTTCTACTCCTAAAGGGGGAGTTGGTACGTCGTTCGTTGAACACCCAACTCCCCCTCGAACGAAACCCCGCTCCACCGATTTTTTTATCGAAGGCGTTACCTACGCGCTGGAAAAAAAACCGACAGGGAGAAAAAAAATCCAGGCCACTCCCCTCACCCCTCCGCAATCCCTATCCCTAACCTTCCCTTTCTCTCCCGAGCCCGTGCTTTCTCAATCCCCTTTTTCTCATCCGATTGCCGGGCGATTCCGGCATGCTCCGGCTACCCCGGCCGTGGCCATGACCATCCACGACTCCGTCTTGCGACGGCGCGTCGACTGGTTCGGCGCAGATCCGTCGTTTCCTTCCTCCTTGGTCGCCCCCTTTGATTTCCCGTAGCTAGGGTTCCGGTGACGTGAGGGGTCGAGGTCGCCAGCGTGCTCCGGTGGCCTCCCCCTTCCTTCCCCGGTCCCTATGTGGTGCTCCTCCACGACGGCGTGGAGGAGATCGCGCATGTCAACGGGGCAGCGCGGTGGTTTGATCTGCATCGGCAACAACCCCTGTATGGTGAGTTCCTCCCTTCTCCTCTTCTTCATGGTGGTGTGCTGAATTTGTTAGAATGGCGTCAGAATTTATGATGAAGAGATCGAGAATTTGCACTCACTGGTCACTGCCATGAGGCTGCCAAGTTCATATCCAAGATGTGCAGCAGAGACATCACATTGAGGAATTCGAGCATTCCATCATTTTGAACAACGCAAGTGCTCTTGCAGTGGTACGATAACAAAACAACTTCTCTATCCTTAGGAGCGGACATGTGTTGCTAGAAATATACCAAATGTATTTTATAAAATCCATTCAGTTGATTACCAAATTTATATGCATATATGCTAGCTATAGCTGTCATTAGACCGTACATACTTTGGTTTCACTAAATACAGAAAGACCAACTTTATGGATCTTGTTGTCCTTAACGATCTTGCTCACTGCGATCGCAGACGCGCTATGAAACATGTTGCTAGACATGGAGAATCTGTCAGAACCCCAACTAGGGTAAGTGCTAGGGTTTGTTTGTGCCCTTTGCATCATGCAAAAATTCAAAAAAAAATTAAAAAATGGGGAAAAGAAAAGCCCTGAGAAATTAAATCAAATGGCCAGATAAAAATCTTTTTCCAAAAATCATTCGAATATTTGGAAAATTCCTATAAATGATGCTGATCATTTTAAAAGTGGTTTGGGTATTTTTCCATGCCCATGGAATATTCAAAAATTCAAAAGGTGCATTGGAAATTAAATTAAGCTCCAATTTGAATTTAAATTAAAATTGTTTGATTTTCAAAAATCACCAAAACTTATGAGTGGCTAGATAATTATGTTATAAGCCCACATAAAAGTTTTCATAATTTAATAAAATGCTTTGCTATTTTTATTCAGGGAAAAAAATATTTACAGAAAAGAAATAACAGAAGAAAAGAAAAAGGAAAAACCCAGCCCACCTCACAGGCCACAGGCCCACTTACCTCGGCCTGGCCCAGCCCAACCGGCCACCTTGTCTTCTTCCTCCCCTCGCTCCCAAGCTGCTTGGTGGCGAGCCGTGGGTGCGCCGACGCCACCGAGGCCTCTCTGGAGCCCCCTCTTCTCTCCCAAGGCGCCACGCAGACGCCCAGAACCTCCTCTCACCTTCCCCTCCACTCGCGGTCTCTCCCACGCTCCCCCTCTCTCGTTTCTGCGCGAACCCGAGGACTCGCCGGAGTAAGCCCCGTGCGCCTACGTGGCCAACGGCGACGAGAAGCGCCACCGCCGTGTCCAATAGGTCGACCGCCGTCGTCTTCGTCTTCTCGAGCAGTGAATCGAGCCCGGAGGCCCTAGGGGAGACGCCCCCTTCATCGAGCTGCCGCCGGCCGCAGTAGAGCCCGTCGACGATTGCGCCACCGTCTGGCCTTCCACGACCACGCCGAGTCCTCCTTTCAAACCGGGGTAAGCTCCTTTGCTTTTCCCCTAAGCTAGCGCGTCTCCCCGTGGTTGGAATCGCCGAGCCCGCTGTGCAGTACTCCGGCCGCCGCTGCTCTTCGCCGCCAGCGCGCTCCCAGGCCTCTCCTTGAACCCCCGATGGCTTAGCTCGAAGCGGACGAGAACGGGTATCACTCCGTTGCCTTCCGCGTGCCCAACCGTGGCCGATTTGGCCACTCCGGCAACCCTCCGCCGTGCCCAGTGGCACCGGCGGCTAACCGTCGGCGGGCCGAGTTAATTAGGGCTAATCACCAGCTTAACCCCCCCTTGAGTCCATGACAAGTGGGGCCAACCCCCCCCCCCCTAATCCTCTGTTTCTGTTAATTAAACAGAGATCAAGCAGTGGGCCACTGACAGGGTGGACCCACATGTCAGCCCCCCCACTGATGTCATGCTTGCATCATGCTGATGCAATAATTGGTTTAAAAGAATTAAAGAATTTCCAGAGAAATTACAGAAATTACAGAAAATCATATAAACTTTGGAAAATCATAGAAAATTCATATGAACTCCAAATTGGACAAAAAATATATGAAAAATGATCAACATAAAATTCTCTATCCAAATATGCAACTTTCAACCATGTTTGAGTTAATTTTAAAATGGGACCAGTAGCTTTTGCTATTTGGCTTAATTGGAATTAATTCAAATTTATTCCAAATGCATTTCTAAATTGAACCAATGCAATGCACATACGGTCACTTGTACTTCAGAAGCTTATCCCACACATGATAACATTGTTTACAATAACCAAACTTTAGCAAATGCAAGATGACCTAATTTGAATAATATTTGGAGTTTGATTTTGAATTAATTTTCAAATCAACTTAAATTAAAATGTGACAAATTGAACCTAGGTCACATCAATACCTTTCACATCATGTAACAACTTAAACATGTGTTTGTGCATTCTATTACAATGTTGGCCCCCTTTGTTGATGATTGTGCCGATAACAGCTTTGCCGAGACGGTGATCACCCTCGAAGAAGAAGACCGCCGTTAAGACCCGCGTATCGTCAGCAAGGTAAGCAAACCCCATTGATCATGTCTATAAAATCCCAGTTCTCTCTCAGTGTCGCTTATGCATGTTTAGGAGATCATCTTGTATCGATTCTACCGCATAGTTGAACCCATATCCGATGCATGACCTATCATCTTGTCACAGTAGTAAGCAAACCACAATCCTAGCTGACATAGGAGTTGTTTGGTATCATGTGGCCCCTGCAACTGTTACAGCTTATTGCATGCTTAGTGTTACAGTGAGGTTACTTTTGATGTGAGTCGGGATGGTAGTGAACATGGTGTTGATGAAAGTGAAACTGTGTCGGTGAATCCACCCTAATACAAGGTGAACGATGAGAGGTTGTGTAGGAGTACACAGTGGGTTGTCTCGTTGAACACCGCCTTAAGCATCGAGTTCTTGTATGGTAATCCAAGACAAAGAGTACAACCACACATTGGGCTCACTGACCCCTCTCGGCCTAGTATCTTGATCCGTGTCGACATCCAGGAGTCACATTAGTTCGGGCTTTCCATTTGACATGTGCATAGAAAAAGAACGAAGGAAATGGTTGCATCATATAGATATGTGGCTGCACCTGTGAGGCAGGAAAACCATCTGCCAGAGGTGGCGTCTCGGTCACCTACATTGTTTGAGTCCGTTTCGTTGATCCGGTCGGGCTCTCGAGCGGAGGCAAACTCAGATAGTCGACTCCTGGAATAGACCGGTTGTGAGCGAAGTGTCGTGGTGAACATCCTCGCTGTCACCTCTTGAACGGTGGCGAGACCTGGCGGTAACCGATGGTCATGTGTGTGTAGTTTACACCCTTGCAAGGTTAACAAAACTATTCGAATAGCCGCGTCCGCGGTTAAGGACTACTTGGAACCTGTACCTGATTATTAGACAACTTGAACTGGATACTTCTAAAATACACCAAGATAAGTGTGAGTGCTATGGTGTGCCTCCTCCTGGGAAGTCGAGGAAGTAACCATAGTGGTGTATTGGTTGGAGATGTAGTGGACTCGTGTACGCTTCTTACCTCAAGTCTGGTATTCGTAGTTCAGGATTAGCCAAGTCAAAGCTGGCACTTCTGCATGATGAAACCCCACCTCCCTTTACCTTGATACTTGAGCATGAGTAGTATAGATCTGATGTAAGTCTTGCTGAGTACGACTTTGTACTCACGTTTTCTTATTCTATGTTTTAGATAAGAACCGGAACCCCGATGGAGTCACCTTCGTGAAGCTCGACGTTGACTAAGTTAGCATAGCCCCAAACAGCAGTCTGGTCCCTCGTGGAAGGGCATGTTTGTTTACAAGGCTTCTCTAAGCCATTTGTTAAACTTGTCTGTACTCAGACCTAATTTGCTTCCGTTGTATGATGTAATGTTGATCACAGACATGTGATCTTTGTATGCTCTATGTGTATATCAATAAAGATTACTTTGTAGAGTTATGTGATGATACCTGCTGTTCATACTAGGCATGTGTGCTGCGTGTATGTTTATAACATGCATGTCTTAGTATGGGTTTTCGAGACCTTAGTTGTGATCTGGCTGGCGGTCTTTTATACACCAAGTGGCCCTTAGATGTGCGCAGCTTGGGGCATCGCGATGCGATTGCTCGTGACTCTGTCACGTGCACACTTTGTTGTATGATCGAGCCCGCCCTAGACCCCGACTAAGTGATCGGGCTGGAGTAAGTCTATGTAAGAGTTAGGATCCAATGGATAACATGGTTGAGGCGACTTGTCTATGAGTATGGGATTCACCACCCATAAGCATTTAGACTTGTGAGCGGACGATGAGGACCCATCTCAGATGATCATCCGGCCTGAATGGGATGCCCCTCACGTTCGATGCTTACCGAGAACGTTCTGTGCTTGGCCTTGTCTGCTTAGACAAGTGGGTACGGTTCTCGGCTCTCCATGTGATTGTATCGTGAATGGAATTACATATGCTAACCCCGGGTCCCGACAGACTTGGTATCAGAGCAGGACTGTCTGTAGGCTTAGCAAACCCTTGGTCGAAGTCGAGTCTAGCATTCTATAGTTATATAGTTACTCTGGGTATAAGGGAACAACGTAAGGCTTCTTTTTCTCCTTATCCTCATCGATCTGAGTTCTGGGTCACCCTTATCTTTTCTACGGGATGATAGGACTAGGCTCATCTATGTCTTATTAGAACATCTCGCTGAGTGCTTCCTTGTAGCCGTAGGATTGTTATGGTCGTCCAGAGTCTTCGTGTCTTTGAGTTCCTTGAGGAAGTTTTGTCCAATCTCCTCGAGGTCGTCTTGTTTTCCATCCCGGTGTAGCCGTTATGCTGCCGGATTTATCCCGTGTTTCTGTGGATCATTGCCTTCGCATTATAATCCTTTCCGCCTTCATCATGTCTTGTTATCCTTGAATCCATCATTCGACCTGTTCTGATTGTTGATTTTTATCACACAGGATGTCAGGTGGAACTCGTAGTGCTGTTCGTCGGAATCGAGACCGTGTTCGGAATCAAAATGATGATGAACCTCTACCACCGCCTTCTGCGGCGGAAATCATGATGGAAGCTGAGAAGAATCAACGTGATCAAACACGCCTTCTGGAGCTCATCGAGCAGAATACCTCACATCATCGTAATGTGGTTGTGAGCATTCAGGACTTCATCCTCCTCAAGCCACCGGTATTCCGATGTTCTTTTGAGCCCCTTGAAGCTGATGATTGGCTCCGTTCCATCGAGCGTAAGCTTGATACTGCACATGTTGCTCCCGATGACCGAGTTATATTCGCGGCATACTTTCTGGAAGGTGCTGCTACTGAATGGTGGGAGAACTATGTTGCTATGCAGCCAGATAGTCATCTAGTGACTTGGCAGGAGTTCTGTGTTGCCTTTCGAGGGTACCACCTTCTAGATGAGTTGATGGAGCGCAAGAAGGAAGAGTTCTGCAATCTCACTCAAGGAGAGATGTCCATCCATGAGTATGTGAGAGAGTTCAACCGTCTTGCTCGGTATGCCCAAGATGAGATCACCACCGATGCCAGAAAACGGGCAAGGTTCCGTAAGGGACTTAGCCCGATTCTTCGTCATGATCTCAACCTCATCGAATTTGCCACCTTTGAGGATTTAGTCAACAGATCCTTCAGAGCTGAGCATGGCAATGAAATTTTCGAGGAGTCCCGTAAGCATGCTCTTGAGCTTGCTCCTTCTTCAAGTTCAGCCCCTCAGAAACGCCGAATTTGGATTCCAACCAGAGCCATACCTCAAAACCTTCTTCAGAGGCCACCACCAAATATATACCATCCACCCCAACACATTATTCCACCCCGGAATGATGGTGTGCAACCAAGTAATCCCATTCCCAACAATTCAGACAGGGTATGCTTAAGTGTGGTCTTCCAGGCCATTACTATCGTCAATGCCCTCAGGTCTTGATGGCACCACGTCATTCTCGACCCAAGCCTACAAAGAAATCCACCACCAAGACCATCCCAGCAAAGCTTTCAGTCACAAGTAGTGGTTGTGTGAACCAAATCTCAGTTGAGGAAACCACTGATGCTTCTGACGTCATTCTTGGTACACTCCCAGTCAATCATGTCCCCGCCTCCGTTCTTTTCGATCCAGGAGCTTCTCATTCATTCATGTCGGAGAGTTATGCACTTCGGCATGGATTTTCTTTTGAAGAAATGTTTTCTCCAATGATCATTCAAACTCCTGGTTCAAAGTGGAAAACTAATAGAGTAAGCCATGGAAATCAAATTGCAATTGAGGGTTTAGTATTCCTTGCTTCTCTTATAGCCCTCAAGTCTTCGGACATTGATGTCATCCTAGGAATGGATTGGTTATCAAGGCAAAATGCTTTCCTTGATTGTAAAGCCAAATCAGTTAAACTCACCCATCCTTCAGGCCAGACCATTGACTACACATCACCCAGCTCTAGAATCCAGATGCATACTTTGAATGTGCTTCCCCTTCCAGACCTTGAAGATGTTCCGGTGGTTCGTGACTTCCCGGATATCTTTCCCGAAGAGCTGCCGGGAATGCCACCCGACAGGTGTGTAGAATTCATGGTGGATCTTATACCAGGCACAGCCCCAATTTCCAGACATCCATATAGAATGGCCCCACATGAGTTAGCTGAGCTAAAAACCCAACTTGATGCTTCGTTGGCAAAAGGCTTCATCCGCCCTAGCTCATCGCCATGGGGTTGCCCCGTTCTGTTCGTAACGAAGAAAGATGGAACAGAAAGGATGTGCGTAGACTATCGCCCGCTAAATCTAGCGACGATAAAGAACAAGTACCCACTGCCCAGGATCAATGATCTTTATGATCAACTTGCAGGATCCTCTGTCTTCTCCAAGATGGATTTGAGATTAGGCTATCATCAAATCAAAATCCGAAATGAGGACATTCCCAAAACGGCTTTCACTACTCGTTATGGTCTTTACGAGTATACCGTCATGTCCTTCGGTTTGACCAATGCCCCCGCCACATTCTCGCGCTTGATGAATTCGATCTTCATGGAGTACTTAGATAAATTTGTTGTGGTTTATCTTGATGACATTCTCATCTACTCGAAGAACGAAGAAGAGCACGCAGAACATCTTAGGTTGGTATTGATGAAACTTAGAGAGCATCGCCTTTATGCCAAGTTCTCCAAGTGTGAATTTTGGCTACCAGAAGTGACCTACTTAGGCCACGTGATTTCTGCGAAAGGTGTTGCAGTCAATCCTGAGAGAGTTCAGGCCGTCCTTGACTGGACTCCACCTGAATCGGTTAAGCAAGTTAGGAGTTTTCTTGGCTTAGCAAGCTATTGCCGCCGCTTTGTAGAGAACTTTTCTAAAGTTGCAAAGCCTCTTACTGAACTCCTCAAGAAAGATAAGAAATTCCAATGGACTTCCAAGTGCGAGGAAAGCTTTCAAGAGCTGAAAAGAAGATTGACTTCTGCACCCGTACTTGCACCTCCAGACACCAAAAGGGACTTTGAGATCTATTGTGATGCTTCACGGCAAGGGTTAGGATGCATACTTATGCAAGATCGACATGTGGTAGCTTATGCTTCACGCCAGTTGCAGCCACATGAAGAGAACTATCCTACCCATGATCTTGAACTCGCTGCCGTAGTTCATGCCCTGAAGACTTGGCGACATTACCTCCTTGGTAATCGTTGTGAGATCTATTCCGACCACCAAAGCCTCAAATACATATTCACCCAGCCAGATCTTAATCTCAGGCAAAGACGCTGGATAGAGTTGATAAAAGATTATGACTTAGGAATTTATTACACCCCAGGCAAGGCCAATGTCATGGCTGATGCACTAAGTCGTAAGTCGTATTGTAACAACCTCATGTTACAACAGTATCAACCACTTCTTCATGAGGAATTTTGCAAACTCAATCTTGAGATAGTTCCTCATGGATCTCTTTTCAACTTGGTGGCGAAACCAACCCTTGAGGATCAAATCAGAGTTGCCCAAAGGCGTGCACGAGGTGTTTGCCGGATCAAGGAGAACATTGCTAGCGGAGTTGCTAAATGTTTCTCCACAGATAGTAAAGGAACGGTATTCTTTGAAAATCGTTTGGTAGTACCTAAGAATAAGGATCTACGGCAACTCATCCTCAAAGAAGCCCATGACACACCCCTCTCAATTCATCCCGGTAGCACAAAAATGTACCGAGATCTACGCCAGAGATTTTGGTGGACTAGGATGAAGAGAGACATTGCTCGATTTGTTGCTGAATGTGATGTTTGTTGTCGCATTAAGGCAGAACACCAAAGACCTGCTGGTACACTTCAACCTTTGCCTATTCCAGAGTGGAAATGGGACAAAGTCGGTATGGACTTGATCATCGGCTTTCCAAAAACCCAGAAAGGAAATGATGCCATCTTCGTGGTCATTGATAGAATTTCCAAAGTTTCTCACTTCCTTCCCGTTCGCGAGTCTATAACTGCTAGCCAGTTAGCGGACTTGTACATCTCTAGAATTGTGTCTCTTCACGGTGTTCCTTTGGTGATCAATTCTGATCGTGGTAGCCTTTTCACCTCTAGATTCTGGGGAAGCTTTCAGAGTGCTATGGGAACTCATCTATCCTTTAGTACCGCTTTCCATCCTCAGTCTAGCGGTCAAGTTGAAAGGGTTAATCAAATTTTGGAAGACATGCTCAGAGCTTGTGTTATCTCATTCCGAAAGAATTGGGAGAAATCTCTTCCATTCGCCGAATTTGCTTATAACAATAGTTTTCAATCTAGTCTGAACATGGCTCCTTTTGAACTCCTCTACGAACGACGATGTCGAACACCCCTTAACTGGTCAGAAACCGGTGAAAGACAACTCTTTGGACCGGATATGATCAAGGAGGCAGAAGAGCAAGTTCGCATTGTTCGTGATCGTTTGAAAGCCGCTCAGTCTCGTCAAAAGAGCTACTATGATCGTCATCATAGAGAGGAGAGCTACAATATTGATGAGAAGGCTTACCTTCGGGTTACTCCTCTGAAGGGTACCCAAAGATTCGGTATCAAAGGCAAGTTGGCCCCACGTTACATCGGACCTTTCCGCATTCTAGCTAAACGTGGAGAAGTTGCCTACCAACTTGAACTACCCCCTCACCTTTCCCGAGTACATGATGTATTCCATGTGTCACAACTCAGGCGTTGCTTCAAGGACCCCATCCGCGAAGTCGACCATGAAGCGCTTGATCTCCAAGATGACCTTTCTTATCGAGAGTACCCTGTTCGTATTCTTGATTCAGCAGAGCGTGTCACTCGCCGTCAGAAGATCAAGTTCCTGAAAGTTCAATGGTCACATCACTCCGAGAAAGAAGCAACATGGGAAAGAGAAGACCGCCTCCGTGCCGAGTACCACTCCTTCCTCCCGACGACTTCTGAATCTCGGGACGAGATTCTTTTGAGTGGGGGCGCGTTGTCAGAACCCCAACTAGGGTAAGTGCTAGGGTTTGTTTGTGCCCTTTGCATCATGCAAAAATTCAAAAAGAAATTCAAAAATGGGGAAAAGAAAAGCCCTGAGAAATTAAATCAAATGGCCAGATAAAAATCTATTTCCAAAAATCATTTGAATATTTGGAAAATTCCTATAAATGATGCTGATCATTTTAAAAGTGGTTTGGGTATTTTTCCATGCCCATGGAATATTCAAAAATTCAAAAGGTGCATTGGAAATTAAATTAAACTCCAATTTGAATTTAAATTAAAATTGTTTGATTTTCAAAAATCACCAAAACTTATGAGTGGCTAGCTAATTATGTTATAAGCCCACATAAAAGTTTTCATAATTTAATAAAATGCCTTGCTATTTTTATTCAGGGTAAAACATATTTACAGAAAAGAAATAACAGAAGAAAAGAAAAAGGAAAAACCCAGCCCACCCCACAGGCCACAGGCCCACTTACCTCGGCCTGGCCCAGCCCAACCGGCCACCTTGTCTTCTTCCTCCCCTCGCTCCCAAGCTGCTCGGTGGCGAGCCGTGGGTGCGCCGACGCCACCGAGGCCTCTCTGGAGCCCCCTCTTCTCTCCCAAGGCGCCACGCAGACGCCCAGAACCTCCTCTCACCTTCCCCTCCACTCGCGGTCTCTCCCACTCTCCCCCTCTCTCGTTTCTGCGCGAACCCGAGGACTCGCCGGAGTAAGCCCCGTGCGCCTACGTGGCCAACGGCGACGAGAAGCGCCACCGCCGTGTCCAATAGGTCGACCGCCGTCGTCTTCGTCTTCTCGAGCAGTGAATCGAGCCCGGAGGCCCTAGGGGAGACGCCCCCTTCATCGAGCTGCCGCCGGCTGCAGTAGAGCCCGTCGACGATTGCGCCACCGTCTGGCCTTCCCCGACCACGCCGAGTCCTCCTTTCGAACCGGGGTAAGCTCCTTTGCTTTTCCCCTAAGCTAGCGCGTCTCCCCGTGGTTGGAATCGCCGAGCCCGCTGTGCAGTACTCCGGCCGCCGCTGCTCTTCGCCGCCGGCACGCTCCCAGGCTTCTCCTTGAACCCCCGATGGCTTAGCTCGAAGCGGACGAGCACGGGCATCACTCCGTTGCCTTCCGCGTGCCCAATCGTGGCCGATTTGGCCACTCCGGCAACCCTCCGCCGTGCCCAGTGGCACCGGCGGCTAACCTCCGGCGGGCCTAGTTAATTAGGGCTAATCACCAGCTTAACCCCCCCCTTGAGTCCATGACAAGTGGGGCCAACCCCCCCTAATCCTCTGTTTCTGTTAATTAAACAGAGATCAAGCAGTGGGCCACTGACAGGGTGGACCCACATGTCAGCCCCCCCACTGATGTCATGCTTGCATCATGCTGATGCAATAATTGGTTTAAAAGAATTAAAGAATTTCCAGAGAAATTACAGAAATTACAGAAAATCATATAAACTTTGGAAAATCATAGAAAATTCATATGAACTCCAAATTGGACAAAAAATATATGAAAAATGATCAACATAAAATTCTCTATCCAAATATGCAATTTTCAACCATGTTTGAGTTGATTTTAAAATGGGACCAGTAGCTTTTGCTATTTGGCTTAATTGGAATTAATTCAAATTTATTCCAAATGCATTTCTAAATTGAACCAATGCAATGCACATATGGTTACTTGTACTTCAGAAGCTTATCCCACACATGATAACATTGTTTACAATAACCAAACTTTAGCAAATGCAAGATGACCTAATTTGAATAATATTTGGAGTTTGATTTTGAAATAATTTTCAAATCAACTTAAATTAAAATGTGACAAATTGAACCTAGGTCACATCAATACCTTTCACATCATGTAACAACTTAAACATGTGTTTGTGCATTCTATTACAATGTTGGCCCCCTTTGTTGATGATTGTGCCGGTAACAGCTTTGCCGAGACGGTGATCACCCCCGAAGAAGAAGACCACCGTTAAGACCCGTGTATCGTCAGCAAGGCAAGCAAACCCCATTGATCATGTCTATAAAATCGCAGTTCCCTCTCAGTCTCGCTTATGCATGTTTAGGAGATCATCTTGTATCGATTCTACCGCATAGTTGAACCCATATCCGATGCATGACCTATACCCTTGTCACAGTAGTAAGCAAACCACAATCCTAGCTGACATAGGAGTTGTTTGGTATCATGTGGCCGCTGCAACTGTTACAGCTTATTGCATGCTTAGTGTTACAGTGAGGTTACTTTTGATGTGAGTCGGGATGGTAGTGAACATGGTGTTGATGAAAGTGAAACGGTGTCGGTGAATCCACCCTAATATAAGGTGAACGATGAGAGGCTGTGTAGGAGTACACAGTGGGTTGTCTCGTTGAACACCGCCTTAAGCATCGAGTTCTTGTATGGTAATCTAAGACAAATAGTACAACCACACATTGGGCTCACTGACCCCTCTCGGCCTAGTACCTTGATCCGTGTCGACGTCCAGGAGTCACATTAGTTCGGGCTTTCCATTTGACATGTGCATAGAAAAAGAACGAAGGAAATGGTTGCATAATATAGATATGTGGGTGCACCTGTGAGGCAGGAAAACCATCTGCCAGAGGTGGCGTCTCGGTCACCTACATTGTTTGAGTCCGTTTCGTTGATCCGTCCGGGCTCTCGAGCGGAGGGAAACTCAGATAGTCGACTCCTGGAATAGACCGGTTGTGAGAGAAGTGTCGTGGTGAACATCCTCGCTGTCACCTCTTGAATGGTGGCGAGACCTGGCGGTAACCGATGGTCATGTGTGTGTAGTTTACACCCTTGCAAGGTTAACAAAACTATTCGAATAGCCGCGTCCGCGGTTAAGGACTACTTGGAACCTGTACCTGATTATTAGACAACTTGAACTGGATACTTCTAAAATACACCAAGATAAGTGTGAGTGCTATGGTGTGCCTCCTCGTGGGGAAGTCGAGGAAGTAACCATAGTGGTGTATTGGTTGGAGATGTAGTGGACTCGTGTACGCTTCTTACCTCAAGTCTGGTCTTCGTAGTTCAGGATTAGCCAAGTCAAAGCTGGCACTTCTGCATGATGAAACCCCACCTCCCTTTACCTTGATACTTGAGCATGAGTAGTATAGATCTGATGTAAGTCTTGCTGAGTACGACTTTGTACTCACGTTTTCTTATTCTATGTTTTAGATAAGAACCGGAACTCTGTGAAGCTCGACGTTGACTAAGTTAGCATAGCCCCAGACAACAGTCTGGTCCCTCGTGGAAGGGCATTTTTGTTTACATGGCTTCTCTAAGCCATTTGTTAAACTTGTCTGTACTCAGACCTAATTTGCTTCCGTTGTATGATGTAATGTTGATCACAGACATGTGATCTTTGTATGCTCTATGTGTATATCAATAAAGATTACTTTGTAGAGTTATGTGATGATACTTGCTGTTCATACTAGGCATGTGTGCTGCGTGTATGTTTATAACATGCATTACTTAGTATGGGTTTTCGAGACCTTAGTTGTGATCTGGCTGGCGGTCTTTTATACACCAAGTGGCCCTTAGATGTGCGCAGCTTGGGGCATCGCGATGCGATTGCTCGTGACTCTGTCACGTGCACACTTTGTTGTATGATCGAGCCCACCCTAGACCCCGACTAAGTGATCGGGCTGGAGTAAGTCTACGTAAGAGTTAGGATCCAATCGATAACATGGTTGAGGCGACTTGTCTATGATTATGGGATTCACCACCCATAAGCATTTAGACTTGTGAGCGGACGATGAGGACCCATCTCAGATGATCATCCGGCCTGAATGGGATGCCCCTCACGTTCGATGCTTACCGAGAACGTTCTGTGCTTGGCCTTGTCTGCTTAGACAAGTGGGTACGGTTCTCGGCTCTCCATGTGATTGTATCGTGACTGGAATTACATATGCTAACCCCGGGTCCCGACAGAATCTGTACACAGTGGGGTATCCATACTGATTCTGCAAGCCCTTGGTAATGAATCGCTCACTCACTAGCTACATAGAAGTCCATGTAGAACAACAAGAAATATGTAGAACATGAGAATCAATACTTCTTGCAAACTGGTTCGACGATGTTTATTGCTCCCACATGTCCCATGTGTATGGCTGCATGTATTGTGTGCGTTCCTACCGACACTTCTACAGTTCTTCGGTTGTTGCAGATCTCTACTTATTACCTTTTTTTGTATTTTATAAATTTAGTAATTTTCTTGACTGTTGTGTTTGTGGAATGCACAGATTGCGTCAACTCAAATATCTTAAGTTGCTGAAACATAACATTTTAATTTTGATGAATAAATTTAGCATTTTTGTGCTATATATTAGATCTGAGTACAATAATGTTACTCATGAAGGTGACCATTTCTGAACCTCCTACAACAATCATTTTGGTTGAAATAGTTTGTGTGTAATAATCAAATTTATCATCGAGGTTTGTGAAGTCATGAGAATACTTCTTGTATGTAATGAAGAACTACTTTTGCAGGTACTAGCTTTGCCATCCACAACTCTGCATGGATTTGGTTCGGTGTATTTGAAGGTATTTGATCTAATACACGGTAACACGGATGTGTTTGCCTGATCTAATTTCAAGTGCACAAGTTAGGTCGTTCGAACATTTGATAAAAATATTACAACATGCACATACAAAATTTGGTCCTGAATTTAATATTAGTTGGGTGAATTAATTAAAAAATCCATTTTCTGTTGTTGTCGCTATATTCAGGTGTATGTAGGTTTTGCAATAACCGCTAATTGATAAATCACTAGGCTTGCTAATTGATAAACCAGGTGTATGCGAGTTGCGACCATGGTTTTTAAAGCGTTGCCTAGGCGACGCCTAGGCATCAGAGCGCCCCCTCTCCTGTAACACCCTCAGTTTCTGTAACAGTAATCATCATCACTGTTGACCATCACTGTTTGTTAATCACTGTTATCCCCTGTCCTTAATCAAATTTTACTTCTGCTCTTTTCAAACCATGCTGGTTGGTAATCAAAACCAAGATCCCAATGCATCTTCCTCATCATGCAACTACACCATAGTTGGAACTGCTTTGAATAAAAATTAAAAACAAAGTGTTCAAATAAAGTTGTTCCATAAATCCTGAAACCATTTTTGTAAATTGCCTAAAATCATTATAAACATGTTGGACCAACTTTGGTAATTTTTGAAGTTATAGAAAATTCCAAACAATTCAAACAGTAGGTTAAAACCCTTACTTTGGGCATTTAATATTTAAAATAAATATCTAATGAATTTCTTTTGCTACAAAAACTTTTGTGGAACCTCAGTAATATGTAACCCTAATTTACAGACACCAATAACATTTTACAAAAATGCTAGGGTTAATAAATCAATTACAGAAAAGAAACAAAAAAAATGCAAAACCTATCCAACGCCCCCGGGCGAGGCCTCCCACTAAGCCGAAGCCCACCCCTCTCTTCTCTCTCCCCCACCCTCAACCACCTCCACCTGCTCCCACACCCGTGGCAGCGTGGCCATGGCCAGGGCAAGCCATGCCGGCCCCCCTCCACCTGCCCCCCCTACCGGCTCCCCCCTCTCCCCTTTGGATAAGGACCCCGACCCGCCGGAACCCTGACCTCCCCTCTCCATTCTCGCCCCCTCCTCCACTCTCCATTTCCTCTCGGCCCGAGCCACCCGTGCTCTGCCGTGGGCGCCGCCGGCGAGTACCCGCGGCCAACGGCGACGCCTGCCCCCACAAGGTTGTCCATGACCTTCCCCGCGCTCGACTACTTCCTCCAGCGTTTGCAATCGAGGCCGGGATTGGCTGCAGTTCGCGAATCGGGAGCTTTCGTCAACCTCGGGCCGCTCCGCCATTGGTGAGGTGGAGCTCCACCCCGACCTTCCCCGGCCCCTTCAACCGCTTCTTTGCCCTCGTGGTGAGCACCCGGAGCTCCATGGCCCCTTCCCTCTCCTCCCCATGCCCCGTAGTGCTGCCGCCGTGAGCACAGGCTCCGGCTGCCGCGGCCATGGACATAGCCGACGCCATGGTTCCTCGCAGCCCGCGGTTCTGACTCCAGTAGATGCGCCTCGGCTCACTCGTTCGATTCCGCCCAACGCCGCCTCCTTTGGACGCCGGGGCTGGCCGGCAGCCTCGCCGCCGTGCCACGGCCACCGCCGGCGTGCCTTGGCTGTGGCCTCGTGCCACTGTCCAGTGGGCCCGGCTGGATTAGACCATCCCCCTAATCCCTTGTTAGTCTAACCCCCTGTTAATAATGAACTAAAAAGAAAACCCCCCACCCCACTGACATGTGGGCCACAGCCTTTTAACTACTGATAAAAATATGTTAATTAACCTACTGACAATGACATGTGGGCCCTGCCCTTTTTATGAATTTATTAAAATGACTAATTATAATATGTGTGACTTACATGTGAGCCCAGAGGCATTTCTGATTTATTAAAATGTTTTATAAATAAATAGAGGCTGACATGTGGGTCCCACATGTCAGGCACTGTTTTGGATAATGTTCTGGATAATGTTTAATAAATAATAAAAGAAATTCAGAAAATCATTTAAATGATTTAAAACTTTGAAATTCAATAACTTTTAAACCGTAACATGGATTAAAAAACTTTATACATGAAAATTGATCAGAAAATTATAACGAATACGAATACGCTATCTGTATGCCTATCACACCCCTCTAACACAACGAATATTGAACCGTCACCCCTCCGGACCGACTGTCCGATAAATTGTCCGGTACTGTTAGAGTACCCGGATGAATTTATTCCGAACACGAATGTTTCTCGGAATAGATCAACTAGCACGGATACACCCCCCTTATGTTTGTCCGGTACCCACGACACCTCCGGCTTGATCCTTCCCCCTCCGGACACCCTGTCCGGTAATCATCCGGAGCCGGTAGTTCATCCTCAGATGAATTTCCGTTCCGAGCAATGTGCATTCACTGCGTTAGAACACCGTTAACATTTCATCCGTCTTGTCATGCATCTGTTTGTATATGCTTGCTGTGTATTTATTGTTTCTTCCCCCCTTAATCTCCGGTAGACCCCGATGCTGCCGTCGACTACACCGCTGCTGAGTACGACTACTTCGTCGACGACCCTACTACTACCGTCGAGCTTCCAGGCAAGCAGAGCCATTCTATTCCCCAGATATCGCCTATCTTTCCGTACATTTCTTGCACTAGGCATTGTTACTGCTGCTGCTATGATTACAATCCTATTAGATTGCATAGCCTGATTTTGTCGCCCCTTGATGTGCCTTCCTTTATCCTATGCTGCCTATTATTATTATGCATTATTCAGCAGTGAGCCCTGCGCATTGTTAGCTAGGATTAGATAGAGGGCCGTGATCACTCAGGGGAGTGAACGCGGGTACAAATATTATAACTGCACAGGTACGGTACAAAGCAGACACCGCCAAAGGCCCCTATCTGGGTTATGCCTAGTCACCTCAAGTGTGAGCTATCAAGGAGTAATCCCTGTACTCCACTCGAGGCTGACTTTGTCTTGCCGCCATAGGGTCCTGTAAACGGTTGTCCTTCAGGTAAGAAGTCGTGCGACCCAGCGGTGCCCGCGAGAGGTATTGCGACGGGACGACGGGGAGGGTACGACCAGTGTACCGGTGTGCTTGGCCCCTGTTCGTTGGCCGCGAGAGTTACCAAACTACGAAAGTCGAGCTCCTCCAGGAGCACACGCGAGACAAGGTAAGGAGACGGTTCACCTTGTTGGTAATCGCAGTGACTTGGTGGGACGACGGGGCAGGCACCGATGTACTGGTGGTCCTGGCTGCTGTCGTTGTCCGCGGGTCAGTTAAGTCGAGACAACGACAACGGTTGTCACGCAGGTTAATTAAAATGCTAAATGGTTCAGTGAATGTCTTGAGTTGGCTATATGCCATGTACGCACTACCTACCCGTGGGAATTACGAGTTATGGGCTCCTCTGCTTCTTAGTGTCGTCCGAGGACTCTTCAGACGTCAGCAGTACCGCGGGCTGATTGCCGGGAAGTGGTGTTGTCTTATTTGCTCGCGCGGTGGTGTCTTATTTGGATTTTCTTTAACTTCACCGGCCAGTCACGCACCGTGCAGGAGTACGTTCGGGTTGGGGTCCAAGGCTCGGCGTACTTAGGATTTAGACCGGCGAATGACCTCTCTGTTGAGTTTGAAAGATGGGCTATGAAGTGTCGGATAGACTCGGTGGAGCGTTCCCTAACAAGGTTCCCGCCACCTTGGAGATCCGTGCGTGTAGCGTAACACAAGTGCACCCCTGCAGGGAAGATTAATCTATTCGAATAGCCGTGTCCACGGTAACAGGACGCTTTATGCTGAAGCTGGATCTTAACACTAGAAACTATTATTAAACTGTATGGTTCCGGGTTCTCTTCCTCGCGGGGATGTCGAGGAGGTGAACTCGGAGGCATTGTTAATTATTACAATTTATTATTATACAATGCTGCAACAACTTCTGTTGCATTGTTACTTTATGCTTTATATAAACTGTTGGCTGATTCTTACCTCATGCTGCAAGACATCGTCGGAAGATGCTAGTCTTCGATAGGCCTAGCTTCTTACCCTTGCTCTGGATTTCCGTCTTTCAGTCCACTATATACAACCTCTTCATTCCTTTGATACAATGCATAATGCTTAGTAGCGGACGTAAGACTCGCGGGTATACTAGATACTCACCTGCTTTATTTCCTTTACTGTTTTGCCTGATCGGCCGCTGCAGCCGACGTTGGAGCCCAGGAGCAGGAGTACCCCGGAGGCGCCTACTACGACGTCGAGTTCCCCGTTGACCAGGAGTAGTTCGGTGGATCCCAGGCAGGAGGCCTCGCCTTTTCGATCCGTATCTCTGATGTGATTTGTGCTAGCCTTCTTAAGGCAAAACTTGACTAACTATGTCTGTACTCAGATATTATGGCTTGTATGACTTATGTATTCGGGTCCGCGTGACCCCCTCTATTGTAACATAATTGTTTATCCTTTTGTGTTTAGTGTTGTGCTGTGATATTATCACCGTGGCACCCTAATCTCAGCCGTGTACCCTGTGTGTATGATTACTGTACACGGATTGATTTTGGGGGCGTCACATCTCCACTTTAAAAAAATGGCCACTTTGGGCGCCTAGGTGCCTAAAGCGCCTGATTAGGGGTCACCTAAGCGTCAGAGCGCCCCCAAGCGCTTAAGGACGCCTTAATGCTTTAAAATCCATGGTTGGGGCTGACCCGCACCACCCAAGCTCCACGCCCGAGAAGAGAGAGGCCTCACTGACGGCAACGTCGTGTGGGTTCGCTTGGCAGTGTCCTCCAGCAACCAGGGCAGGGGTATAACGGTCGCCGGCCGGAGGGGGATATGGCGTTTGTAATTCTTATGGTTTCAGTTTGTGGAAAAAAATTCTAATGATCAAATCAAAGGTTTGTTTAGATGGCGGTAACTGCTAGGCGCCGGTGTTTGATAATTCCAATGCCCGATCTCCTCAAATTTAGTTGCTCTTTAAATCTGAAGTATGTGCTCAAATTTTTGTTAGTTTATTGGTTGAGTAAATGTTCAGTAACTTTTGAATTTTAGTAGTTTTGCAAGTCCTAGATCTCTTATTTTTTTCTATAATAGACTGAAGGAGTTTTTTTCTGAAATATAGATTGAGAGAGAGACCAGGAATATGCTAAGAGTTTCTAGGTTATTAGCGATCTTAAGTCTACGGGACAATTTTACCAAACTAGCAACTCTAATGTAGTTTTTGTTTAATCTAACTGATGTTTGTTGCAATAAAACATACTACACATTTTGTATTCCAGTGAACCTGATTATTTAATTTCTCGCAGTTGTTTACTAATTCAGGCTGACTTTATTGGATTGCTACTTCAAAACGGAGAATGAGGCGAGCTCCTGTTTGCGCCTTCTTCGGCTTCAACGGTGAGATCCTATCTGGGTCTTTCATGTCATTTCCGACAACACTGCTAATTTATCAACAGGGAATCTAACAAGAAATCCCATAACTGCCGGTGTGTGGTGCATTGTGAAGTGATAGAAGCAGGAGGCTGGAAGGACTGAACCACCATGGAAGATATGGATCTGGCTATCCGGGTTAGCCTCAAGGGATATGAAATTTTGTCTAGCTCGGTGATGTTCAGGTACACTAATCAATCATGACTTCATGCACACCATTAGATTCAGATAACACACAAGGCACATCTATCGACTTTTCCTAACTATTATTTTTATTTCGAAGACAACGATAGAAGGAATTTAATTTAATTTTTTTGGAACTAAGAAATTTTTTGCCGCGGTTTCCAGGTTAAGGGTGAACTCCCCAGCACTTTAAAAACCCTTCCGTTTTCAGCAACACAGATTATTGTAGTCCAGCAAACCTGTTCAGGAAGATGCTATTGGAGATTTTGGCAAATAAGATGCTCGTGAGAGCAAGATGCAGGTTGAATGTCGTGACATCCAGGGGAAGCCGTTGAAAGGAGAGAAAAATGGGGAAATGAGGTGTGAGCGAGCGTTGTATCGTGTGGTGAGAGAGTGAATTCCTTTTGTTTTCAATATAAGAAGAAAATGAGCGGTTGTTTGCCTCTTTCAGAGAAAATTTGTTGTTTGAAATGAGAGAAATGTCAATTATGTTCTTATAATAAAAAATAACACATCTCTACTCCTAAAGGGGGAAGTGGTACATCGTTCGTTGAACACCAAACTCCCCCTCGAACGAAACCCCGCTCCACCGATTTTTTTATCGAAGGCGTTACCTACGCGCTGGAAGAAAAACCGTCAGGGAGAAAAAAAACCAGGCCACTCTCCTCACCCCTCCGCAATCCCTATCCCTAACCTTCCCTTTCTCTCCCAAGCCCGTGCTTTCTCAATCCCCTTTTTCTCATCCGATTGCCGGGCGATTCCGGCATGCTCCGGCTACCCCGGCCGTGGCCATGACCATCCACGACTCCGTCTTGCGACGACGCGTCGACTGGTTCGGTGCAGATCCGTCGTTCCCTTCCTCCTGTGGTCGCCCCCTTTGATTTCCCATAGCTAGGGTTCCGGTGACGTGAGGGGTCGAGGTTGCCGGCGTGCTCCGGTGGCCTCCCCGTCCTTCCCCGGTCCCTATGTGGTGCTCCTCCACGACGGCGTGAAGGAGATCGCGCATGTCAACGGGGCAGCGCGGTGGCTTGATCTTCATGGGCAACAACCCCTGTATGGTGAGTTCCTCCCTTCTCCTCTTCTTCATGGTGGTGTGCTGAATTTGTTAGAATGGCGTCAGAATTTATGATGAAGAGATCGAGAATTTTCACTCACTGGTCACTGCCATGAGGCTGCCAAGTTCATATCCAAGATGTGCAGCAGAGACATCACATTGAGGAATTCGAGCATTCCATCATTTTGAAAAACGCAAGTGCTCTTGCAGTGGTACGATAACAAAACAACTTCTCTATCCTTAGGAGCGGACATGTGTTGCTAGAAATATACCAAATGTATTTTATAAAATCCATTCAGTTGATTACCAAATTTATATGCATATATGCTAGCTATAGCTGTCATTAGACCGTACATACTCTGGTTTCACTAAATACAGAAAGACCAACTTGATGGATCTTCTTGTCCTTAACGATCTTGCTCACTGCGATCGCAGACGCGCTATGAAACATGTTGCTAGACACGGAGAATCTGTACACAGTGGGGTATCCATACTGATTCTGCAAGCCCTTGGTAATGAATCGCTCACTCACTAGCTACATAGAAGTCCATGTAGAACAACAAGAAATATGTAGAACATGAGAATCAATGCTTCTTGCAAACTGGGTCGACGGTGTTTATTGCTCCCACATGTCCCATGGTGTATGGCTGCATGTATTGTGTGCGTTCCTACCGACACTTCTACAGTTCTTCGGTTGTTGCAGATCTCTACTTATTACCTTTTTTTTGTATTTTATAAATTTATTAATTTGCTTGACTGTTGTGTTTGTGGAATGCACAGATTGCGTCAACTCAAATATCTTAAGTTGCTGAAACATAACATTTTAATTTGGATGAATAAATTACTTGCAGACATCTCATCTTCTCAGTACAACCTGATTAACTGGTCCTATCATCACAGTTTATCCATTTGTATTTAGTATATAATTAGAGTATTTTCCTAAGGTGAAAAAATGCGTTAAGATATAACTCTACTTAAATGCGTTTTCCGCAGACCTTCCTGGTTGATCTTAAAGCCTTCGGAACTATTTATTCATTTCCTTTCAACATTTTTTATCATGGTAGGTTAGCTAAGATAGGCAATCAGTTTGAACGTTCACATATCTACTCCATTAGAGTTACATTTTGTATTGTCCTTCCAAATCATTATTGCTTTCTTTGGTAGTCATCGAATTTGAGTAACTATATTGGGTATCTGTTGTCAAGAAAAACTACTTCATCCCCAGGACAGAATGTAGTGGAACATTTAGCATTTTTGTGCTATATATTAGATCTGAGTACAATAATGTTTCTCATGAAGGTGACCATTTCTGAACCTCCTACAACAATCATTTTGGTTGAAATAGTTTGTGTGTAATAATCAAATTTATCATCGAGGTTTGTGAAGTCATGAGAATACTTCTTGTATGTAATGAAGAACTACTTTTGCAGGTACTAGCTTTGCCATCCACAACTCTGCATGGATTTGGTTCGATGTATTTGAAGGTATTTGATCTAATACACGGTAACACGGATGTGTTTGCCTGATCTAATTTCAAGTGCGCAAGTTAGGTCGTTCGAACATTTGATAAAAATATAACAACATGCACACAGAAAATTTGGTCCTAAATTTAATATTAGTTGGTTGAATTAATTAAAAAATCCATTTTCTGTTGTTGTCGCTATATTCAGGTGTATGTAGGTTTTGCAATAACCGCTAATTGATAAATCACTAGGCTTGCTAATTGATAAACCAGGTGTATGCGAGTTGCGACCATGGTTTTTAAAGCGTTGCCTAGGCGACGCCTAGGCATCAGAGCGCCCCCTCTCCACTTTGAAAAAATGGCCAGTTTGGGCGCCTAGGTGCCTAAAGAGCCTGATTAGGGGTTACCTAGGCGTCAGAGCGCCCCCAGGCGCTTTAGGACGCCTTAATGCTTTAGAAACCATGGTTGGACGGTGTCCTCCAGCAACCAGGGCAGGGGTATAACGGTCGCCGGCCGGAGGGGGATATGGCGTTTGTAATTCTTATGGTTTCAGTTTGTGGACAAAATTTCTAATGATCAAATAAAAGGTTTGTTTAGATGGCGGTAACTTCTAGGCGGCGGTGTTTGATAATTCCAATGCCCGATCTCCTCAAATTTAGTTGCTCTTTAAATCTGAAGTATGTGCTCAAATTTTTGTTAGTTTATTGGTTGAGTAAATGTTCAGTAACTTTTGAATTTTAGTAGTTTTGCAAGTCCTAGATCTCTTATTTTTTCTATAATAGAGTGAAGGAGATTTTTCTGAAATATAGATAGAGAGAGAGACCAGGAATATGCTAAGAGTTTCTAGGTTATTAGCAATCATAAGTCTACGAGACAATTTTACCAAACTAGCAACTCTAATGCAGTTTTTGTTTCATCTAACTGATGTTTGTTGCAATAAAACATACTACACATTTTGTATTCCAGTGAACCTGATTATTTAATTTCTCGCAGTTGTTTACTAATTCTGGCAGACTTTATTGGATTGCCACTTCAAAACGGAGCATGAAGCGAGCTCCTGTTTGCGCCTTCTTCGGCTTCAATGGTGAGATCCTATCTGGGTCTTTCATGCCATTTCCGACAACACTGCTAATTTATCAACAGGGAATCTAACAATAAATCCCATAACTGCCGGTGTGTGGTGCATTGTGAAGTGATAGAAGCAGGAGGCTGGAAGGACTGAACCACCATGGAAGATATGGATCTGGCTATCCGGGTTAGCCTCAAGGGATATGAAATTTTGTCTAGCTCGGTGATGTTCAGGTACACTAATCAATCATGACTTCATGCACACCATTAGATTCAGATAACACACAAGGCACATCTATCGACTTTTCCTAACTATTATTTTTATTTTGAAGACAACGATAGAAGGAATTTAATTTAATTTTTTTGGAGCTAAGAAAAAAATTTCCGCGGTTTCCAGGTTAAGGGTGAACTCCCCAGCACTTTAAAAACCCTTCCGTTTTCAGCAGCACAGATTATTGTAGTCCAGCAAACCTGTTCAGGAAGATGCTATTGGAGATTTTGGCAAATAAGATGCTCGTGAGAGCAAGATGCAGGTTGAATGTCGTGACATCCAGGGGAAGCCGTTGAAAGGAGAGAAAAATGGGGAAATGAGGTGTGAGCGAGCGTTGTATCGTGTGGTGAGAGAGTGAATTACTTTTGTTTTCAATATAAGAAGAAAATGAGCGGTTGTTTGCCTCTTTTAGAGAAAATTTGTTGTTTGAAATGAGAGAAATGTCAATTATGTTCTTATGATAAAAAATAACACAAACCCTAACAAATCACTTTTGGAGAAAAATTTCCTACAAGTAATTCACATGCGAGCCTACATGTTATTAAAACTGGAATGCGACTCACTCTACTAAAAAGCACGATGTCAAACATTTTGACTAAAAATGGTCACCTTCTTGCATCTAGCAACTGACCAATGAATTTTTTTATTTTTTTATTTTTTTAGTATATGTTCACATGTTTATTTTTGTAGATCATAGATAGAAACCGATATTGCCTCGGATGATGCTTTGATAATGTCAATTAAAAAGTCATCAAAGTAACTATGATGGATCAGATTGAAAACTCATCAAGTTGTACGCAATGAGACGATGCATACACATAGTTCTTCTTTGTATATATGTTGCACATAATAATATAAAATGTTTGTAGATTACGAACGAAATGTAGATGGATTACGTGACGTTCAAAACGAATCCGTCGACAAAGGTTCCAAGATGATGTCATTGGTAGGAGTAAAAAATTCGGTGAGTTTTATACAACAACATAAGTATGCATATGCAAAAAAAATTTGAAAAGCCCGTTGCAACGCACGGGCACTCTACTAGTTAACATATAATTGTAAGAATTAACACTTAATTGTAAGATTTATTTCTTATGCCTACCTAGATTGTCATGAAGCTTTATGTGTTGTTTATAACCAACTTAAACGCATAGCATGATCAACAACTTTTGCGTTGCTACAGTTGCACGTGAAAACTGCATGCCCTACATTAAAGCTACAGCTGCATCGGTTACCACGGCAAATGAATGCGCTATGGTAGAAGCGAAATGAAGAAGTGGATTTTCAACTTGTTTGGGGTTAGGACAGCGCTGTCACACACGGGGATAGAAAAAGGTTTTTATTCGCATGATTTTATGCATTTAAAAAGCATTAAGAAGGGGATTAGCTGGCCGTGCAACGGTAAGCCAGATCTGCAGCGCTGCTATGAATCAAAGCCCAAGAAGAATACATGGAGCGAAAGAGTGTTCAGTCATACGTACAACATATCAAGCAGAGCAAGACAACAAGTCTATATTTTTTTAATACACATTGAACATTCTTTTAAAATAGAATAAACTTTTTAATATACATTAAACTGGAAGTGGCTGTTTTGACCGTAGGTGCATTTGCACCTATTAGTAATACGAACATCATTTTAAAAAGTAAAAAAAACCAAAAATTTTGATTTTTTTGTATGATGCAAGATGGTCATGTGTGTGAAGTCCATGCCAAGTTTCGTGAAGTTCGAACATTCGAGTAATCCTCAGCAAAAATAACAAATTTTGGGACTGTGAGGATTTTTGGAAAATTACATTATTCATCAAAAACTTCATGTTGCCTTGCTTTCCACAAATTGAATGTTGTAATACCCTGAAATTTTGCACGGACATCACATGCATGAGCGTGTTGCATTCCACAAAAATTCTGAGTTGTTTGAATTGCTTTCCATTTTTTTTGCTTTCACGAGTTAGTGGGTGCATATGCCCGCGTGCTTCATATGCAATTTTCGCATTAAACTTCTTTATAGTACTATGTGCATTTTCAAAACACACTGAACTGTTTTTCAATATTTTTTTAATATACTCTAAACTTTTTATAAAACACATAATAATTTGTTTAAAAATATATTTTTAAATATGTAACTATTAAAAAATAGCATCATTTTTGATAAAATATAAGAAAAAACGGAAAAAATTCTCACAAGAAAAAGTCTTCTTCAGCAAAAGCAATCATGTATGACGCCCATGGGCATCATACAGGAGGTCTCAAGATAAAAAAAAGATACAAGAGAGCAGGCCGTTTTAGGCACAACGGGAGAAGTTCACCAGTGACAGAATCGCTAAGGTCAACTCCAACGCATCGATCGAAACACACGTTGTCTTCGTTCACTTTTATCCACCTGGACGATTTTGGCCGGAGTGCCGGACGTGCGCTCAACGCGGCTGACACATCCCAATTTATGGTTAAAAAACTAAATCAAAAATAATAATTTGAAATAATTTAAACGCTGATCGAAGTCCACTTACATTAATAATATTTGAAAATAAAAACATAACCTTTAAGAAAATGGCACCGACAGATCTAGGAATACCATACCTCGTCGTCTTTATCCTTGTTGGTGAGGTCGTTGTACTCCGACTCATTCGGCCACGGGAATGGTTGTTGATATGCATCAAGTGTCGCTTGCTGGTCACAGTGGAATCATGCCTTTAATTGCATTTTGATGTCGATGATAATATACATATTGAAAACGGATAATGTTTCTCAAGTATATCATAGGTAATAATTTTTCTTGGAAACATATTTTTGTGTGGATCGTGGACCCAAGATAATGAAAAGGCTTAAGAATTAAGAAACAATACATCATAGTGTTTTTTGGTTTATTCATGAGTACAGGAATCCCACACTATAAAGCGGAGATCAATGGGGCTTTATTAAGGATTTACCCAAAATAATCTTTAACCAACGCATCATTCACACAATTAATCTCGTACATATGTAAAAACTTTACAAATATTGGTCATCTTAAATCTCACTCATGTAATTAAGCTCCATATGTCTTACCAACTCCAGAAGTTCAGTGCTTCACTTTGCACGGGATGTCCGACACTCACCGGATGTCTCGAACTTTAGGCATACGCTAGTTAGAACACCTCCGCTAAGATTGTCGGATGCCCGGTACCCAACGGAATTGACGGGCTCCTATACCGGACCCCTCACACTAAATTCCTTGGATTTTAGGCAGGCGTAGGATGTCCGGTGCCTCGAGTAACACCGGATGTCCGGTAACCTTTGGAATCAAGGGTCTCCTATACAGCAGTCATAAAACTAAATCTTCCAGATTTTTGACATGTCTCGGATGTGCGATGTGTTCGGATGTCCGATACCTGAACATTGCACTACACTTATCCATATTTTCACTTTTGGGCCTTCCTAGGTACCGAATTTCTGGTACCTGCCGGATGTTCCGTACGTTGTCGAATTATTTCCAGTTTCTTTTTTTCTATTTTAGTATTTTAGTTGCACTTTTTTTCTTCTTTTTCAGTTTTGGATTTTGTTTTATTATTTTCATTTTTTGATCTTTGTTTTCCAACTTTTCAGAAATATATGTTGAACTTTTTAAAATTTATGTTGAATATTTTTTAAATACTTACTGTTTTTTAGAAAATTATACTAACTAGGAAAAAAAATATGCGTTTCAATGGAGTAATAAAATTATGGTTTCAATCACTAAGAATACAATATCCTTGGTAATTATAAATAACTAGTCATTAACCCGTGCACTTACACGGGCTAGCAACTTTGAGAAATATGTGTATATTAAGAATATGAATTGGTTCTTACAACTTTTTTGGAAATTATTTTTTGAAACATTGAATATAGGGAAACCTATACACATATATACTTGAATTGAAGAACATCTAATAGTGCATGTAGACATACTTGTGTTCTTTTATGGTTTGAAGTAGAGACAATGTGATTATTGAACAGAAAAAGGTTGTATGCTTGTATCGTTCTACACGGGATTGAGTAGGATATAACTATATAAATATGTACTACCGAGTTGCTAAGGAAAACATTTTCCTTTAAACATCATCGTTGTAAAATTCACTGCAAAGTCAAATGACTATGAAGTGGGACCATAACATCAGGTTGCTTAATAAGAAGCATGGTTACACCTCATTATTATTTTCATATTATTATTTTCATGAAAATATGTCAAACATTTGCTCCTAAAGAGAAGTTACCTGAAAAAAAATGTCAATTGAAGTTTCAAGTTTTGATAGCACTAACATTATATGGTTGAGAAAAGTTAAGGCTAGAGAATAAAAATTCACCGAGAATGGAACATCTTATATATATATATATATTCTGACATCAATGTCAGAATAACTATTCTGACAACATTCCGAACTGCAGTATTTTCGCAAAGAGAACCGCACTGATGAATTCGGAGCACTGCAGTTCGGGTAAAACAGAACCGCATGCACCGTTTTTGCTTCAACTTTTATACCTTTTGTCGGAATTGAGCGTATAATATACCGTTGGATTCGTATGGAAAAGGAGCATCTTACGTATGTTGAACACTTTCCTCTATTCTTCACGGATTAAGAGCAGTTTTGAAAATGGTGCAGCGACCCACTTTCACAGCTGCGGTTTTTTGCGATTTCTCTTAAACAATTCACCAGAATGATGCAAATGATATACTGTTGGAAACATATCGATCAGACGCTCCATCCATATATAGAACACTTTGTCTAATTCGCTACGGATTTGAGAGAAATCTAGCCGCAAAAAAACGCAACAACTGTGTTTTTCGTTTTCGGATCTTGTAGAGAGTTGGACTTTTTAACCGCTTGTCCGATCGACGCCTATGATACACCGTTAAATTCTTCTAGAGTAGTAGATTAATCCATATGTTGAACACTTTTCCATATTCTATACAGTTTTGAAGTAATTTGAAAAACGGTGATGCTGCCCTCTTTTGGACAGCGGGAGTTTTTGCTTAAACTCGTTTGATTCGTTTGTCTGATCGCTTCAATCGATACACCATTGGATAGCTATCGTCGAGGCGCTCCATTTGTATGTAAAACGCATCCTCTAATTCCTTACGGTTTAAAAGTTGTGTCGATTTTAGTAAATCGCGGAACTTCGTTCTTCGCGGACCCAGAATCGACGAAGCGAACTGCATTCGCCGGAAACTGAACCGCATCCGACGGGCAAGCGCACTGCATTAGCGCCAGACAGAACGCACGTGTTTTCTCGCGGAACAGAAATCGTCGAAGCGAACTGCATCGGTCGGACGTCGATTGCATTCATCGACAGAGAGAACTGCATATGATTTTTTCAAAAAATTTATGAGAAAAGAAAGATACAAAGCAACCGCACTGCAACATTTTTAGATACACCAAGCGCACTGCAATGTTAATAAAGCAAACAACACATGTTTTTTTACTTGTTTACAAAGTGAACCATTTTTCTTTTTTTTACAAACGCGAACCACAAGAGACGATTACACTGAACTGCATTAGGATATTTTAATTTGTGCATATCTATTGCACGGCTTGCGAACCTCTTTACCATATCCAAAGGAAATGTAAAAAAGAACATTTTTTTACAAGCAATGAACCACTTACATGACCCTCGCTGTCGCACACCAATCTGTAGTGAACTGTGTAGGGAGGAAGGGGGAAAAGTGAACCGCAATGGTAAAATATTTTGAACCACACCACAGAAGTGGGATGAACTGATTTTAATCAAAAAACATATACATGTGCCTAAATAATCCCTGAAAAACATCACAAATCATCACGCCCTGCTGGCCCTCACGCCCTGGGCAGGCGCAGCCACCGGATGCATTACCGCGGCCAGCCGGTGCGCGCCCTCTGCGTCTCACTGTCGGTGCACTGCAGGGCCGAGAGGTGGAGGCTTCCTCCATGGGTGCTACCAACGGAGCTTCTGCTGGTGCAAAGGAGGGGGAGATGGGAGCAAGGCAGCGTCTTCTGTAGTCGTTCGGGCAGCGACGGGCGGCGGATCTGGGCTGACGGCGGCGGGATCCATCAACGGCGGTCGGATCCAGTCTTGGCGGGCGCGATAGAAGGTGGGGAGGAGGGGAACGGTGAGGCGCAGGGGATACAGGGTCGGGGGAGATTAGGGTGGGGGCAGCAGCGGTGGCCAACGCCGGTGGAGATGGGGCGGGGCGAAGCCGAAGGTGGGTGGCCTTGGCCGGAGTAGATGTGGGCTTGGGCGTGGCCTGATGTGGAGGCCTGGGCTGGGGAGATGGGGGCGGGCGGGGGAATATGGGGGCGAGGGCGTGGTCGGGGTAGATGGTGATGGGGGAGGAACGGCGGTGGTGGCTCGGCCGTGGGAGATCGAGGAGGGAACGACGGCGGTGGCCTCGGCCGTGGGAGTTGGTGGGGTGGGTCGTGGTCGAGGGAGGTGTTGGGAACGAGCTCATGAAGGAAGAAGGCAGATGCGGATTGGGGATTTGGAGTCGTGCGGGAGGTGGGGGTAGTTGTGTCGGTCTGATCGGTTCGATCAGGTGTTGGCAGAATAAGAGAATAGTTGTTAGAATAAGGTCTTAAGGGGTGTTGTTAGAATAGACCCACCATATATATATATAAATTTTAATGGTGAAAATAGAATGTTAGCTATCCCAAAAGAGTTCTTTAATAGTTAGAAAGGACAATAAGGTGTAGATGGTCAATGCAAAAAATTAATAAATGATATGGTGTAGATGCAAAAATGGGACTACACATCTCACTACAAAAATGGTAATGATATTAGGAAGATAATATCAACATATGAAACTTGTTACTTGATCGAGGCGAATGTGGTAAATCTACACCCATAAGTTGTTACCTGTTTTGTTAAGTGTACATCTCAGATTATCAAGGAAGTGCACGCAAGGGAGATAGATGCAATTTATAGGAATCCTAAGGCTATTTATGATACTTTTCTAGCTTCCATGGTGGACATCCTTGGACCATCAGTAAACTCCTATATAACAAATAGATAATACAGAAAAGTTCATATTTGAGTAAATACCACCTGCAAATATCATGCTGTCAATTAACATTGTCCATGAATTCTCATATATATTACAAAGAGAAAATAATTGGTGATGAGGGAAGATCACATACCAGGTAAAAGATGCGGAGAGACAAATAATCATATATTATATATTCACAGCCATATAAATGCCACTATCAGTACTTCACATCTTATAATAGTAATAGAAATCACAGATAGACATTAGCAAAACTGGAACAAAGTAACCATCACTTGGATTTTCAGCCCAAGACAAACGAAATACATTTTATGGCAACGTGAGGAGTGATTAATTATCACTAACATAAATTTCAACATATGAAATTCGTCAATTAAATGAAGCAGGTCTAGTAGAACATGTACGTCACCGTCCCTTTTCTCTACTACAATCTACTGGTGAGAATAGCAGCGGCCGGCCGCTGGACTCCTTGCCATACTGCTTAGCCTTTGCGATGGTACCAGCTGCCAGGAGTCTAAGAGAAATTTCTAGGGTAATTTCCTGATTAAACTATCATCTCATTGAAACTACCACCAATACATCGGCTCCTCCTCTACATCAATCATCATGGAAATTGACCAGATCAAGAGACAAAGCTAGATTACCATCTCGTGACGTGTGGCCGGCCGCTGGACTCATCTTTTCCGTAGCGCAAGGATTCTGAGAGGATGTATGGGAGAAATTTATATCGTAGTTCTCCGACCACAATCATTAAATTCACTATGGTCCCTGATTTTAGAGGGCTCTCAATCCATTGTGACTCTGATTTCGTATTTGATTTTGACTCAGTCTACCTATGGTGAGCAGGTACTGGGTGGGCTTCATAGCGCTGAGTCACTGGCAGTTTCCACGTGCCCCTCTTCGTGTAGGTTCGTTCCCAGCCGCCACCGCCCCTCCTCCCGTCCCCCTTTGCCCAGCCACACTGCTATCCTTCTCCTTCCTCCCTTTCCCCAGGATTCACTCTCCCTAAAAAGGAAAGAGACTCTTTGTCTGGCCCTTGACGCCGGACGGCTACAACACGGCCGCGACCCAACTTCCCTTCCCTCATCCATCTCCGCTCACCGCCGCCGCCTGCCCACACACACCACGATTCAATTCGATTCGATTCCATCCCTACCCCTATCTACTTCACGTAGGCAGCAACACAAAGAATAATAACGGCACGAGCAACCCATGATGGGTGCTATTCGGAATTTCGGAGGTGCAGATGAGGAGCCTTAAGCGTTGAAGAACAATCGATGACCCTGAACGTAAAGTGTTCTATTGTAGCGTTTTCGATAAGTAAGACTGTCGAACCCAACGAGGAGCGAAAGGTATTGATAGGTGATGGTGGACAAAGAATAACTACAAACACTGAAAGATAACTTTTAGGGGTTTTCGATATAAGCAGCGATAAGATAAAAGCAAGCAAAGTAAATAGCACTGAGGGGCAGCAAGTGGCCCAATCCTTTTGTGCAAAGGATAAACCTGACAACTAAACTTATAAAGACTAAATCGTTCTTGAGGAAACATGGAGAGGTAGTCACGTGCTTTTGCCATAATCCGTATCGATAACAAGTGTTGTGCTGATAAGTGTTGAGTGGGTGGATCTATGCCAGCACACCCTCTAGACTAAGATAAGTGCACTCTTATGATTAAAAATCTTGAGAGCGTCCACAAATACAAGATAAAAATTAAGGCAAAGCCTAACCACAACAATAAGATCAAGGATCCATTACTCCCTTGTGCAAAAGTGTGCAAACCGGGGTTCAGGTTTCTGTCACTCCGGCAACCCACCGTAAGCATTCTTAATACACAATGCATTCCCCTAGGTCCTTAAGAAGGCGAAGTGTTGAGTGTTCGACTCACACAACACCACTAGGAAAATAACAACACAACTTAAATATCAAACAACACAAATTACTTCAACATCATATGACTACTAACAACCAGACTTCTCCCATGTCCTCAAGAACTAAAGTAACTACTCATGAGACATAAAAGAGAACATGATCAGAGGTGATAAATATATGATAAACAATCTGGACATAATGGTATTTCTCCAACAAAACTCAATAGCATTCACCACAAAGTAGTAATCAACACCGGTAGAGTAGAGAGGATAGATAGTACGGATTACAACACAAGATGAACTTGTGAGGTGAGATTGGATGGTGGTGGAGATGGTGCTAATGTTGGGGATGGTGTTGATGATGATATCGATGATGCCCGTGACGATGGTGATGACGATGGCGATGATCTCTCCTTCCGGGAGGTGATCTCCTCGGCGGAATCTGCCCGCCGGAGAGTCCTTTTCTTCTCTGTAGGTTTTGGCCACAGAGCGGCGACGGAACTCCGTGAAAGCTTCTCCTTTTTAGGGTTTCTGCGTAACGAGGAGTATATAGGCCAGAGGGGGGAGCCGGGAGTGGCCCCAGGGCTCCAGGTGCCCTCCCGGCGCGGCCAGGGGTGGGGCCACGCCAGGTGGCCGCCTGGGGCCCTTGTGGCCCCCTGTGGCCCCTCTTCGGCGAGTCTTCATGAATCTCCTGGAAAATACCCCCGTTGATGTTCAGGTAATTTGGAGGTATTCTTCTTCAGCAACTCAGCGTCCACTTTTTACCGCTGAATCCTACGTCTGCTGCTTCGGCACCGGAAAGTTGCAAACTGTGTATAATAAGCCAAAACAACATAAGAACATCGTAATGTGAAATATATCAATGAATAAGGATGAATTATGATATAAAATAGTGATGCATTTTGGACGTATCAACTCCCCCAAGCTTAGACCTCGCTTGTCCCCAAGAGAAAACTAAGCTCGGTAAACCTGTCCACAAGTTTAGAGAGTGAAGTGTCGATAAATAAAATACGGACAAGAAGCATCATGATCTTTTCACCAAACTCAAACATCCTAAACAACAATCTCCAACTCATAAGGCCCTTATGGAACAGTAATAACAATTATAATCAAAAGTAGGGCTAAGGAAACTTATCAAATCATGGCAAACATGTCCTTTGGTCAAGAACAACTAAAAGATTTTACCTTTGCTCTTTCTCTTTATATTTTGGAGAGATGATCTGGAACTTTTTTGAAAGAACAAGCTATTAGTCATGAAGTGCAAATGTTAACACAAAGGAAGATGTTTGCTTGACAAGTTCTTTTGCAAACAACTTACTTATCAAAAGATAATGTCAACAATGATATGGCATGGCGAAACTTTAATGCAGTATTATATTGATGAATCTTCATCAGCATCAAGTGTATGTTCTCTTTGGGAAAGGAGGAAGTAGGGAAAACTGACTCAACACAAAAGTAAAGGAACTAACAACCTTGTTAGGCAAGCAGGGAAAACTCAAGTGCTATCCTTAGATCAAACAGAATGAAAGCAAGTTTTGAGAGGTGCATATTTTTTCAACGAATGCTAATAGATAACTCAATTGCTTCTCAGATTGGACAAGTTTCGAGGAACGGCTCCCAAACGGGGACGATCACATCCCCGCAATCTCCTTTGTTTATCACTGCCAGAGTTTTCTGATTTCTCATGAACAAAGCGTGAAGGAGGGTTTGTTTGTTGTATTATCTTTTGTGAGCTGGGCGCACTCATGCCAGTTCCTCCTCGTATTAGGGGTTTGCAGATTAGACATGCAATCCCGGGGTAAAACTTGTCCAACTTAAGAAGGTCATGAATTAACTACTACTTCCTCATGAGCTAAAACAGGGGCACAAAATAGAAGATTTTGAACATCTAAGGATAACAAAAAAATTCTATGCTTTAGGAGTGGTAGTGGAATACCACGAATAGGAAGGTATGGTGGACTCATATGGAAGGTACTGGTTTCAGGGTATGGATGCACAAGTAGAATTCCGCTTAGTACAGTGGTTTGGCTAGCAATGGCTTTGAGAGAACAGACAATTGATGATGACTTGGATGAAAAGCAATATAAAGCATAAACATTAAAACAAGCATAGCACATCAAGTTGTCTTCCTTGTCAACATAACACTACAAGCATAATAACAAAGAGGGTTTTGGCTATGTCGCTACTTTGAGAAAAATAACATGCTTGTTGTTATGACCAAAGCTATGTTTGCCAAGATTAAATAAAGTTTTCATAGCCATACCTGATATAAGATCAATACTCCCCATAAGAATCATCATAAGGTCGATTGCATGAAGAGAATATCGAGTGCAGCGAAGGGATCAATAGACTTCTCATTAATATTCCATCATAGACGACTCCACACTCACGGATAGATAACTCTCCAGAAAGGAGTGATAGACCTCAAATCAAACACCTATTTTATAAGATAACTTCCCTAGACATGATACGACTCTACTTGACTCAAAAAGACACAGATAAAGATAAAGATACTGGGCACTCCCCCAAGCTTGGAACAAGCTAAGGGAATGCCATTACCCAAGGAGATTTACTCCTCATCCTGTTGTGGTTGCTTCTTCAGATCCCTGATGACACGACGAAGGGTTAGGTTCTCTGACTCCAAGACTTTCACCTGTACTTGTAGCACACGGAAGTCTTCATAGAGGTTGTTGGTGATGCGGTAAGCCTCGGAGATGGTGGAAAGCATACATTGAACTTCAGGTGAGGTGGAGGGCCCTGAAAGGTTAAGAGAAAGACCATAATGAGGTTGGACAGATCCCACCATGATGGGATTGCTTGGGCCTCCCTGTTGTTGTGCGGTGATAGTCTTGACTTCCTCCCTCACGGCGCGCTCCATCTCCACTTGTCTTGCGACAGTTTCTTCTTCGGTAGCCCAATCAACGTGCTTCCCTTGATTAAGATCCTTCTGGACTTGACGTAGACGCCATCCCAAGAAGTCCTCTCCGCTCGAGCCACAAGAAGACATCTCTACTACTCAGCTTTTAGTCCTGGCAGAAACAACTCGAAAATAAAACACACAAAATCGCGAGATACGTTGCCGGAACGATCCGGGTAAATATATAGCAAAAATTTCTGCACAGAATGGAAGGTAACAGGTCAAAGCGGAGTCGGAGACGGGCTCCGGGGTGCCCAGGCGGCCTCCCGGCGCGGCCAGGGGTGGGGCCGCGCCAGGGGGGCGCCTGGGCCCCCTGGAGCTGGTCTCCGGCTCCACTTAGGACTCAAATTTTCTATATTTTGCAAAAACTCATAATCTGGAACTTTTATGGCGGTTTCGCGATGTTTCCTTACCGTAATACATACCTTTCCTTATTCTGCTCCTGCTGGTGTCTGGAACAGGGTTGCAACATGTTCTTCATGAGACTTTGTGTATACCAAATCCACATCAACATTGACAGGATCTCCTGCTATGTAATGCTTAAGTCTTTTCCCATTCACCACTTGAGGTTTGGTGCCTTCAAAATTGTTAATCTTGATTGCACCTGAGCGGTAGACTTCCTCAATATGAAATGGCCCTTCCCACCTGGAAAGTAGTTTACCTGGAGAAAACCTAAAACAGGATCTAAAC
Organism: Bromus sterilis; assembly: GCA_950022295.1. Taxonomy (NCBI): domain Eukaryota; kingdom Viridiplantae; phylum Streptophyta; class Magnoliopsida; order Poales; family Poaceae; genus Bromus; species Bromus sterilis. Next base: position 72,942,576 of record OX465595.1, read on the forward strand.
AACAAAACTTTATCACCAACATTAAATTCACGTTTCAGAATCCTCCTATCGTGCCACTTCTTTACCTTTTCTTTGAATATTTTAGCTCTCTCGTAAGCTTCACTTCTCCACTCATCTAGAGAAGTCAAGTTCATGAGACGCTTTTCACCAGCTAACTTCGGGTCAGCATTAAGCTCTCTAATAACCCAGAAAGCTTTGTGCTCTAATTCTAATGGCAAATGGCAAGCCTTGCCATAGACCATATTATAGGGAGACATGCCCATGGGGTTTTTGTAAGCAGTTCTATACGCCCACAAAGCATCTCCTAACTTGTTTGACCAATCCTTTCTATTTCTGTTGACTGTCTTCTGTAAGGTCAACTTGATCTCTCTATTGGTGAGCTCAACTTGCCCACTAGTTTGGGGGTGGTACGGTGAAGAAATTCTATGATTGACACGTACTTGGATAAAACTTTTCTAAAAGCTCCATGTGTAAAGTGTGAACACCCATCAGTCATGAGGTACCTGGGTACTCCTAACCTAGGAAAAATTACATCTTTGAGCATTTTCAAAGACGTCTTGTGATCAGCACTTTCAGTTGGGATTGCCTCTACCCATTTGGTTACATAATCAACAGCAACTAAAATGTGAGTGCACTTGTGTGAGGAAGGAAAAGGACCCATAAAATCAAAACCCCAGCAATCAAAAGGCTCGATCACTATAGAGTAATTCATAGGCATCTCATTCCTCCTACTAATATTACCAACTCTCTGACACTTATCACAGGATAAAACATAATTTCTAGCATCTTTAAAGAGAGTAGGCCAATAAAAACCTGATTGAAGAACCTTATGTGCGGTCCTCTCACCAGCATGATGTCCTCCATATGGACTGTCGTGACATTGTTTGAGAATGGCCTTCTGTTCGTGTTCCGGTACGCATCTTCTCACGATCCCGTCTGGACCTTCTTTGAAAAGATGTGGGTCATCCCAAAAGTAATGCCTCAAATCATGAAAGAACTTCTTCCTTTGCTGAAATGTTAAACCTGGAGGCAAAAACTTTGCAACGATAAAGTTAGCATAATCTGCAAACCAAGGATCGGAGAGAGATTGTACTTTAACAACAGCTAGTTGTTCGTCTGGAAAACTGTCGTTGACTGGAATGGGATCATGCGGTATATCTTCCATCCTTGAAAGATTATCCGCCACCGGACCTTTCCTATCGACAATCTGCAAATCAAATTCTTGAAGAAGGAGTACCCATCGGATGAGCCTCGGTTTGACATCCTTCTTCTCCATAAGATACTTAATGGCAGCATGGTCAGTATGAAAAATAATCTTAGAATCAACAATATACTGCCTAGACTTATCACAAGAAAACACTGCTGCTAAGAATTCCTTCTCAGTAGTAGCATAATTCTTTTGAGGACTATCAAGGGTTTTGCTAGCATAAGATATAACATTCAACTTCTTATCAACCCTTTGCCCTAGAACAGCTCCAACAGCAAAATCACTAGCATCACACATAATTTCAAATGTAAATTCCAATCAGGTGGTTGTACTATAGGAGCGGTTATTAAAGCTTTCTTAAGGAAATCGAAGGCTTCATTACAATCTTCATAAAAAACAAAAGGAACGTCCTTCTGGAGAAGATTAGTGAGGGGTCTTGAAGTCTTAGAAAAGTCTTTAATAAATCTTCTATAGAAATCAGCATGATCGAGAAAACTACGAATACCTTTGATGTCCCTTAGATAGGGCATCCTTTCAATTGCTTCGATCTTGGCTCTGTCCACCTCAATTCCCCTCTCGAAAATCTTGTGGCCAAGAACAATTCCCTCGTTGACCATAAAGTGGCACTTCTCCCAGTTAAGCACCAGATTTGTCTCCTCACATCTCTGCAACACTTTATTAAGGTTGTGGAGACAATGGTCAAAAGAGGTTCCATAGACGGAGAAATCGTCCATGAATACCTCTACAATTTCTTCACAAAAACCATGAAAGATAGCAGACATACACCTTTGAAAAGTAGTAGGGGCATTACATAAACCAAAAGGCATACATCTGTAAGCATAAGTACCATAGGGACAAGTAAAAGTGGTCTTCTCTTGATCAGCAGTGTTAACATGAATTTGAGAGAAGCCAGAATAACCATCAAGATAACAAAAGTGAGTATTTTTAGATAACCTTTCAAGCATTTGGTCGATGAACGTCAACGGGTAGTGGTCCTTCCTGGTTGCCTTGTTCAGCTTCCTATAATCAATACACATTCGATATCCAATAATAATTCTCTGAGGTATTAGTTCATTCTTATCATTAGGAACCACAGTTGTTCCTCCTTTCTTTGGAACACAATGAACCGGGCTTACCCACTTACTATCAGCTATGGGGTAGATAATACCTGCAGCTAGAAGCTTGAGAATCTCAGTCCTTACAACATCCATCATTTTCGGATTCAACCGTCGTTGATGATCAACAACTGTTTTAGCATCAGGTTCAAGTTTGATGGTATGCTGACAAATAGACGGACTAATCCCCTTAAGGTCATCAAGGTTATAGCCAATTGCACCTCGATGTTTGCGAAGTACTTCCAATAGACGCTCCTCTTCATATCCTGAAAGGTTAGAATTGACAATAACATGATATACTTTCTTTTCATCTAAATAAGCATATTTGAGCGTATCGGGAAGAGTTTTAAGATCAAACACTGGATCTTCTTTTGGTTGAGAGAAAATTCCCAAAGGCTCAACTAGAAGGTTGTGCTTTAGGATAGCAGGTTGTCTTAAGAATATTTCGTCCAGATCATTCCTCTCCTGCATATGCAAATTATTCTCGTGGTCCTCCATATATTGCTGCAAAGGATCATTAGGAGGAATAGCAATGGAAGCAATATCTTCAATAATCTTATCATTACTAGGCAAATCAGTACCACGAGGCTGCTTAGAGAACTTAGAAAAATTAAATTCATATGGCTCACCATTGAATTCAACAGAAACTTTACCTTTCTTGCAATCTATTATAGTTCCACAGGTTCTGAGAAAAGGTCTACCGAAAATAATAGGACAAATTTTTTCCCTTACTAAACCAAGTACTAGAAAGTCGGTAGGATACTTTACCTTTCCGCATAGGACTTCAACATCTCTCACAATTCCGATAGGAGAGATAGTTGCTCTGTTTGCAAGATGAATAGTAACATCAACTTCTTCAAGTTCACAAGGTGAAATTTCACCCATGATCTCTTGATAAAGTGAATACGAGATAGCACTAGCACTCGATCCCAAATCGCATAGCCCATAATAATTGTGATCTCCTATTTTGACAGATACTACTGGAGTACCTGAAATTGGGCCCTTATTCTTGGCTGTGACAAGGTTAGCGGAAACAACACAAAAATTTATATTGGAATCTAAAGCATCATTAGTAATAAGATCCTTAACCAATGCAACTCGAGGATCGACCTTGATCTGGTCCTCAGGCTCATCAATTCTTCTCTCACTCTTATTCATTATGCCTGTCACAAAAGAGTGCTCCCTTATTCTTATGGGAAAAGGGGGCTTTTCATATATAACTACAGGCACAATAGGGTCAGCAACATGAATATGAATAGGTAATTCTTTGAAGGGTTTATGATGCTGACTCTTCTTCTTAGAAGAATCAATATGTGTCGGGACCCGGGGTTAGCGTATGTAATTCCAGTCACGATACAATCACATGGAGAGCCGAGAACCGTACCCACTTGTCTAAGCAGACAAGGCCAAGCACAGAACGTTCTCGGTAAGCATCGAACGTGAGGGGCATCCCATTCAGGCCGGATGATCAACTGAGATGGGTCCTCATCGTCCGCTCACAAGTCTAAATGCTTATGGGTGGTGAATCCCATACTCATAGACAAGTCGCCTCAACCATGATATCGATTGGATCCTCACTCTTACATATACTTACTCCAGCCCGATCACTTAGTCGGGGTCTAGGGCGGGCTCGATCATACAACAAAGTGTGCACGCGACAGAGTCACGAACAATCGCATCGCGATGCCCCAAGCTGCGCACATCTAAGGGCCACTTGGTGTATAAAAGACCGCCAGCCAGATCACAACTGAGGTCTCGAAAACCCATACTAAGACATGCATGTTATAAACATACACGCAGCACACATACCTAGTATGAACAACAGGTATCATCACATAACTCTACAAAGTACTCTTTATTGATATACACATAGAGCATACAAAGATCACATGTCTGTGATCAACATTACATCATACAACGGAAGAAAATTAGGTCTGAGTACAGACAAGTTTAACAAATGGCTTAGAGAAGCCTTGTAAACAAACATGCCCTTCCACGAGGGACCAAACTGATGTCTGGGGCTATGCTAACTTAGTCAACGTCGAGCTTCACGAAGGTGACTCCATCGGGGTTCCGGTTCTTATCTAAAACATAGAATAAGCAAACGTGAGTACAAAGTCGTACTCAGCAAGACTTACATCAGATCTATACTACTCATGCTCAAGTATCAAGGTAAAGGGAGGTGGGGTTTCATCATGCAGAAGTGCCAGCTTTGACTTGGCTAATCCTGAACTACGAATACCAGACTTGAGGTAAGAAGCGTACACGAGTCCACTACATCTCCAACCAATACACCACTAGGGTGCCTTCCTCGACTTCCCCACGAGAAAGCACGCCATAGCACTCACACTTATCTTGGTGTATTTTAGAAGTATCCAGTTCAAGTTGTCTAATAACCAGGTACAGGTTCCAAGTAGTCCTTAACCGTGGACGCGGCTATTCGAATAGTTTTGTTAACCTTGCAAGGGTGTAAGCTACACACACATGACCATCGGTTACCGCCAGGTCTCACCACCGTTCAAGAGGTGACAGCGAGGATGTTCACCACGACACTTCGCTCACAACCGGTCTATTCCAGGAGTCGACTATCTGAGTTTGCCTCCGCTCGAGAGCCCGGCCGGATCAACGAAACAGACTCAAACAATGTAGGTGACCGAGACGCCACCTCTGGCAGATGGTTTTCCTGCCTCACAGGTGCACCCACATATCTATATGATGCAACCAGTTCCTTCGTTCTTTTTCTATGCACATGTCAAATGGAAAGCCCGAACTAATGTGACTCCTGGACGTCGACACGGATCAAGGTACTAGGCCGAGAGGGGTCAGTGAGCCCAATGTGCGGTTGTACTCTTTGTCTTGGATTACCATACATGAACTCGATGCTTAAGGCGGTGTTCAACGAGACAACCCACTGTGTACTCCTACACAGCCTCTCATCGTTCACCTTGTATTAGGGTGGATTCACCGACACAGTTTCACTTTCATCAACACCATGTTCACCATCATCCCGACTCACATCAAAAGTAACCCCACTGTAACACTAAGCATGCAATAAGCTGTAACAGTTGCAGGGGCCACATGATATCAATCAACTCCTATGTCAGCTAGGATTGTGGTTTGCTTACTACTGTGACAAGATGATAGGTAATGCATCGGATATGGGTTCAACTATGCGGTAGAATCGATACAAGATGATCTCCTAAACATGCATAAGAGAGACTGAGAGGGAATTGGGATTTTATAGACATGATCAATGGGGTTTTCTTGCCTTCCTGACGATACACGGTTCTTAACGGTGGTCTTCTTCTTCGGGGGTGATCACCGTCTCGGCAAAGCTGTTACTGGCACAATCATCAACAAAGGGGGACAACATTGAATTGAAATGCACAATCACATGATTATGTTAACCATGATGTGAAAGGTATTGGTTTGATCTAGGTTCAATTTGCCACATGTTAATTGAAGTTGATTTGAAAAGTTAATTCAAAATCAAACTCCAAATGTTATTCAAATCAGGTCAACTTGCATTTGCTAATGTTTGATCATTGTATACCATGTCATAATGTGTGGGATAAGCTTCTGAAGTACAAGTGATCATATGTGCATTGCAATGGTTAAAATTGAATTAGCATTTGATTTAAATTTGAATTTATTCCATTTAAACCAAATAGAAAAAGCTACTGGTCCCATTTTAAAATCAACTCAAACATGGTTGAAAGTTGCATATTTGGATAGAGAATTTTATGCTGATCATTTTTCATATATTATTTGTCCAATTTGGAGTTCATATTAATTTTCTATGATTTTTCAAAGTTTAATCAATTTTCTGTAATTTCCGGCATTTCTGTAATTACTTTTAATTCATTTCCATTTTTCTAGAATTGATTTATTGCGTCATGCTGAGGTGGGGGTGATGTCACAAGGGGGCTGACATGTGGGCCAGCACTGTCAGTGACACAGTGTTAAAACCCGGTTTAATTAAAACTTAATAGGGGATTAAGGGGGCTGGGACCCACCTGTCATTGGGCTAGGGGGGGAATTAAGAGGTGTTTAAGGGGGGATAATGGCGCAGTCGCCAGAAAACGGCCGGAGTTTCGCCGGAGTTTAGAAAAAGGCACGGGATGGGGTTTTGGGGGCACGGGCGCGCTCCTCGCGGGCTCCCGCACCCAACGGTGCTACTGGGGGGTCTCGGGGAGGGCTGTGGAGCTCGTCCACGACGACAATGGCGGCGGCCGGAGAGGCTTGAAGGGGAAAACGATTACGAGGAGCAGGGCGAAGCGCGGATGGAGTCAAAATGCGCGCAAGCTCACCGTGAAGGTGATGGTGAGGTCGAGGGAGCCGGAGGGATTGCGGCAGTGGCGTAATCGACGGCGAGGTTTTGCGGGGCCGACGGCGTCTCGTCGTCGATTCCGGCGACTCGAAGCGTTCCGGGCTCGGGGCCTTCTCCAGGGCGATGAAAAGGAGGGCGCTGCGCCTGATGGACAACTCGGCGTCGCTTAGGAGGGCCGTTGGACACGCGAGTCCAACAGCGGCGCTCCGGTGTGCTCACGGTGTGTGCGGGGAAGACGACGCAGAGGCGCGGGGAGGAACCGCGAGCAGAGGGGAAAGTGAGAGGAGGTTCTGGGAGTCTGCGTGGCGCCTTGGGAGAGAAGAGGGGGCTCCAGAGAGGCCTCGGTGGCGTCGGCGCACCCACGGCTCGCCACCTAGCAGCTTGGGAGCGAGGGGAGGAAGAAGACAAGGTGGCCGGTTGGGCTGGGCCGGCCAGAGGAAGTGGGCTGTTGCCCTGGGCGAAAGGTAAGCTTTTGTTGTTTTCTTTTCTTTTTATTTTTCTGTTTCATTTGTTTTGCCTAGACTTAAAAATGCTAGGAATTTTAGTTAAATGCCCAAATGATTTTAAAAACCCTAGGTGGTCAGTAGCAAACCACTTATATAATTTGAGCATTTTTGAAATTCAATAAATTTGAATTTCAATTCAAATAGGGGTTCTTTTAATTTTCGAAGGCACTGTTTGAATTTTAGAACATTCCATGGGCATGGGAAAATACCCAAACCACTTTTAAAATGATCAGCATCATTTATAGGAATTTTCCAAATATTCAAATGATTTTTGGAAAAAGATTTTTATCTGGCCATTTATTTAAATTCCTCAGGGCTTTTCTGTTCCCCATTTTTGAATTTCTTTTTGAATTTTTGACATGATGCAAAGGGCACAAACAAACCCTAGCACTTACCCTAGTTGAGGTTCTGACAATATGAGAGGCAAAATCCTTACAAAAATCAATCATTAGATGGGAATCAAGACCAACCTTAGAGCAAAAGGCATTAAAGGAATCAGTTTTCACATAGATCTCTATATAATCATGCTGATAATTTATAGTGGGTTCAATACCTTTATATATTTCCCAATCTTCGGTATTCTTCTGATCCTTTCAAGGATATCCCATCTTTCTTCAACGCTTTTTGTCTGGAATACCCTACTAGAGGAGGCATCCAACATATCCTTATCCTGACGAGAAAGTCTAGCATAAAAGTTTGTAAGTATAGTTTCCTTGGGGAGCTCATGAATAGGACATTTGAGCATTAGAGATTTCAATCTCCCCCAAGATTGAGCGATGCTTTCTCCGTCACGAGACCAAAAGTTATAGATATAATTCCTGTCTCGATGAATTTCATGAAGAGGATAAAACTTGGTATAAAAGAGAGACATAAGCTCATGCCAATCAAGCAAATGAGAGTTATCGAGAAGCTTATACCAATCTGAAGCTTTGTCTATAAGCGATACGGAGAACAATTTCTTCATGACAAAATCCTTTGATACACCTGCAAGCTTAAATAATTAACATAGTTGTGATAAATATAGCAAGGGTTCACTGGGGTGTCTATCTCCTGCATAACGATTAGCCAAGACACAATCGATAATACCAGCTGGTATTTTATAAGGCACAATTTCAGTAGGGGAAGGTACAACCACCACAGATGCGGGGCGTTTCCCCATAAGCAACAATCCAATAGCTAAGTTGTCCATACGGACAAAGAACATCAAAATAAAAGCAACGATATAAAAAATTCCTTACCAGCTTCACTTACCAATAGTGCTATGCTCCCCGGCAACGGCGCCAGAAAACGTAGCTTGATGACCCTCAACGTAAAGGGATCTATTTTAGCGTTTTCGATAAGTAAGAGTGTCGAACCCAACGAGGAGCGAAAGTTATTGATAGGTGATGCTGGACAAGGAATAATTGCAAACACTGAAAGATAACTTTTAGGGGTTTTCGATATAAGCAGCGATAAGATAAAAGCAAGCAAAGTAAATAGCACCGAGGAGCAGAAAGTGGCCCAATCCTTTTGTGCAAAGGATAAGCCTGACAACTGAACTTATAAAGACTAAAGCGTTCTTGAGGACACATGGAGAGGTACTCACGTGCTTTTGCCATACTCCGTATCGATAACAAGTGTTGTGCTGACAAGTGTTGAGTGGGTGAATCTATGATAGCACACCTTCTAGACTAAGATAAGTGCACACTTATGATTAAACATCTTGCAAGCGTCCGCAAATACAAGATAGAAATTAAGGCAAAGCCTAACCACAACAATAATATCAAGGATCCATTACTCCCTTGTGCAAAAGTGTGCAAACTGGGGTTCAGGTTTCTGTCACTCCAGCAACCCACCGTAAGCATTCTTAATACACAATGCATTCCCCTAGGTCCTTAAGAAGGCGAAGTGTTGAGTGTTCGACTCACACAACACCACTAGGAAAATAACAACACAACTTAAATATCAAACAACACAAATTACTTCAACATCATATGACTACTAACAACCAGACTTCTCCCATGTCCTCAAGAACTAAAGTAACTACTGACAACACATAAAAGAGATCATGATCAGAGGTGATAAATATATGATAAACAATCTGGACATAATGGTATTTCTCCAACAAAACTCAATAGCATTCACCACAAAGTAGTAATCAACACCGGTAGAGTAGAGAGGATAGATAGTACGGATTACAACACAAGTTGAACTTGTGAGGTGAGATTGGATGGTGGTGGAGATGGTGCTGATGTTGGGGATGGTGTTGATGATGATCTCGATGATGCCCGTGACGATGGTGAGGACGATGGCGATGATCTCCCCTTTCGGGAGGTGATCTCCTCGGCGGAGTCTTCCCACCGGACAACCCTTTTCTTCTCTGTAGGTTTCCTCCACGGAGCAGCGGCGGAACTCCGTGAAAGCTTCTCCTTTTTAGGGTTTTTGCGTAACGAGGAGTATATAGGCCAGATGGGGGAGACGGGAGTGGCCCCAGGGCTCCAGGTGCCCTCCCGGCGCGGCCAGGGGTGGGGCCGCGCCAGGTGTCCGCCTGGGGCCCCTGTGGCCCCCTCTGGCCCCTCTTCGGCGAGTCTTCGTGAATCTCCTGGAAAATACCCCCCGTCGATTTTCAGGTAATTTGGAGGTATTCTTCTTCAGCAACTCAGCGTCCACTTTTTACCGCTGAATCCTGTGTCTGCTGCTTCGGCACCAGAAAGTTGCAAACTGTGTATAATAAGCCAAAACAACATAAGAACATCATCGTAATGTGAAATATATCAATGAATAAGGATGAATTACGATATAAAATAGTGATGCATTTTGGACGTATCAACAATGCCGGCGCCGACGCTCCAGCTTCCGCTGGCCGTCCAGTATCACACTATCTTTAAGTCAGTCACGACGTTCGCGCCGGCCACGGTGGCGAACCTCAGCCCGGGGTTCGACTTCCTCGGCTGCGCGGTTGTCGACGCCTCGCTCTCCCTCAGCGACACCGTGACCACCACCCTCGACCCCACGCTGCCCCCGGGCGAGGTCGCCATCTCCGGCATCACCTCCTCGTCCCTCTCGCGCCTCGCCGACCGGCTCTCCCGCAACCCTCTCTGCAACTGCGCGGACATTGCCGCCGTCGCCGCGCTGCACCTCCTCGGTGTCCGCTCCCACGACGTCTCGCTCAGCCTCACCAAGGGCCTGCCGCTCGGCTCCGGCCTCGGCTCCTTTGCGGCCTCCGCTGCCGCCACTGCCAAGGTCGTCGACGTGCTCTTTGGGTCGCTGCTCTCCCTAGATGGCCTCGTGCTCGTCTGGCTCGAGTCCGAGAAGTCCGTCAGCGGCTTCCACGACAACATCCCGCCGGCCTACCCACAAAAAAAACATCTCGCCGGACATCCTCGGCGGCTTCATGCTAGTGCGCGGCAGCCGCAGCTACAATCCGTTCCACCTTGTCCCGCTCCCCTGCCCTCCGGTGCTCCATCTCTCCTTCGTGCTTGTCACCCCCGACTTCGAGGCACCCACCAGCAAGATGCGCGCCGCCCTGCCCAAGCATGTTGCCATCCACCACCATGTTCGCAACTCCAGCCAGGCCGCCGCGCTCGTCGTCACCGTTCTGCAGGGAGATGCCGCTCTCACTGGCTCTGCAATGCTGTCCGACTTTATTGTCGAGCCCACCAGGGCGCCCCTCATTCCTAGCATGGTCGCGGTGAAGGCCGCTGCTCTCGAAGCAGGAGCGCTAGGATGCACCATCAGCGGAGCAGGCCCAACCGCCGTGGTTGTCATCGAGGGAGAGGAGAAGGGGGAGGAGATCGCCCGGAGGATGATCGATTCCTTCATGTTTGTCGGAAAACTGAAAGCAATCGCCACAATTGCGGAGCTTTATCGTGCAGGCACCAAGGTTATCTCCACCTCAAGTTTGGAGTAGAGAGGTACATTCTTGTGTCTTTGTATGTGTATTGCATATTTGCATTGATTGAAGATGTCGACGGTGATTCAGTGCGATAGATGTTTTGTGAGTTCTGCCAAATTAGTCTATCATCGATCAGTTGTCGGTTCTACATGTTAAATTCTGAATGATTGAAAGTAATATCTGCAGATCGATTTATAATTTAATATGAATTTTAATCATATTACTGTATCAATTCCTGGACGAGTGGAGCAACTTGACAATGTATCATTCCCTGTGTTAATACCGTCTTGTTTTGTTTTATTTCATGAAAGCGATCAATTTCTGTCCGGGTGGCACAATTTGTTAGGGTACATTTGAGGGTTTTTGTTGCAAGTTGTGGCCACTCCAAGGAGGCAACAGTTAAGGTAATAGATTTAGTGTGAAATAGTACAAATTTTCTTGTTTGAAGCTGTGTGTTTTAGACTGCAGTTGTGCTTTGTTATCATGTATCAAATGCTGATTTCGATGTACCACAGAATCTATCACCTAATTACATTTTATGATTGTTTGTACAACATTCACATGCATGCGAGCCAATAATGATACTTACACTAGGATCATCGAGCAACTATTGCTGAAAGATGACCAGTTGTCCACACATGTTTTCTCGCTGTTGGTGATGCCTATCTGTTCTGGTGTTAGATATGAAACTTTCCCTGGCTGTGAATTTTTGCTTCTTAGAATGAAACCAAAAATTGTTTAGATACGAAAGGTTAAGTCATTGGGAGTACATTTTAGGATATTTGCATTTTGGTTTATTTAGTTCCTTAGTGGGCACTTGTCTATGCATCCTGTCTATATTGTTCTTTTTTTAAATAGTATATTGTTCTTCATTACATGATTATGACAACTACCTTATAGAACACGTGGCCTTTGGTGAACAATGAATTTATTCATCATTTCCGACTCATGTGAAAGATCTGTCATTGGCCCAAAACGATGGTTTAGTGGATTTTTTTGGGCTAATGTGTGCTGAATCTACATGGTTCTTGTAGGGTGGGATTATTTTTGTTTTAACATATCTTCGTATGTGATCCTTGTGATTTTTGATATGGGGTAGGTTGTGGTCTGTATTAAATGCAATGGTATAATAGTTTCAGGTTCGAGTTTCTTTGGATCATTTGTCAGCCCTAATATGTTTTCTCAGGCATAATCTGTTTTTTTGTGTATAAGTGATGCAGATTCACATGTTTTTGGGTATGCATTACTGCTTGTTTTTAATGGAGTTTTCATAGCGTTATTATGGTGGCACAGGTGGTTTACTAATAGGTCCTTGCCTCCCTCGCTACATAGATGTTGGTATCTTCCTCTGTCAGGACTCAGGAAGCAACCGCTCTCCCCAGACCTCACTGCTGGTTGGCTGCCGGTTCCTATGAGGTGATTCCATCTTGTTGTCCAAAAGCGATGAGATCCTTATTGTAAATCTTCTTGGGTAGCATCCCAAATCATTGCAATTTAATTGCATATGTTTCGGCTACATTTTACAAAGCCAAACTATTTTGGTAAAGAAATGCATGAAAACTAAACTATACTTTTATCTAGCTTGAAATATTTGAATGATCAACATAAGTAACATTATGCAAAAAATTTAGAAATCATACTTTGACAAATATGAACTTTGGTTACTTTTACCTTTCCCAGTTATTACGAGGCATCCATTTTATGAGAGGTTCATTGATTTTTTCTCCAAGATCATGTTTTCAATTTACCTCAATAAGTGGCATAATGCCTAGGGAGATTTCTATGGACCCAACTGTTGTTTTCCTAAGTACTCAAGGAGTGTCAGAAACTACCCGTAAGATGTAAGATCCTAATCTTATGCTGAAGATCATGATTTGAAGTTTTTTTTCTGCATTGCATCTAATTTTAACAAAGCTTTGAGGTTGTTCCTATGTGTACACTGATAGGGCATGTTTTCCCTTGATTGGTTTTAGTGATTGATGACAATACATTTGCGGACTAACCGGGTGCAATGAGCATTTCAGATAACGACATTATTGGCACAAGACGGTTATTATCCCCTCGGTGTAAAAAACGTGAAGATGGAGTTTTTCTTTCGATCTCCTTTGTGTTAATTGAGTCGTAGGAAAACCGTACTATGAAGAGGGGATCCGCGTTGGAAATGGTGGGTGGAATCATCACACGGTCTCACTTTGTGCACCCACTTATTTCGGTTGCGTCATTGAGGTGTGGGGGCTCTTGGATGTGGCTCCCTGGTTCTGCCAGGGCGGTAGTACCGCTCTAGGAGCGGTAGTACCGCTCCACGGTAGTACCTTGGACCAGTACCGCATCCACTACCGGATTCCCACTGGACTTTGCGGTAGTGGAGGCGGCACTGGGGCTCGGTAGTACCGTTGGGCGGTAGTACCGCTCCCAGAGCGGTAGTACCGCTCTGCGGTAGTACCGTGCACCAGTACCGCATCCACTACCGGATTCACACTGGACTTTGCGGTAGTGGAGGCGGCACTGGGGATCGGTAGTACCGTGGAGCGGTAGTACCTCTCCCGGAGCGGTAGTACCGTGCACCAGTACCGCATCCACTACCGGATTCCCACTGGACTCTGCGGTAGTGGGGGCGGCACTAGGGCTCAGTAGTACCGTGGAGCGGTAGTACCACTCTCGGTCCGTGAGTACCGCGTCTGAAGCGGTACTACCGTGGTTGGTGGACAGCCAACGGCTGCATTTAAGGGCACCTATAAAAGGGGGTCTTCTTCCCCATTGAGACTCACCTCAATTATTGCTCTCATCTTCATTGATGCCCAAGCTCCATTCTTGCCCGATCTCCCTCCCTAGCCATCAAAACTTGTTGATTCTCTAGGGTTTGGAAGAGGAGGCCCCGATCTACACTTCCACCAAAGGATATTTGATTCCCCCCCACTAATCCCGTGTGGATCTTGTTACTCTTGGGTGCGTTGGTGCCCTAGACGGAAGAGGTCACCTCGAAGCCACATTCCATTGTGGTGAAGCTTCGTGGTTTCGTTGGGAGCCTCCAATTCAGTTGTGGAGTTTGCCCCAACCTTGTTTGTAAAGGTTGTGTTTCCACCTTCAAGGCCGCCTCGTAGTGGATCACGACATCTTACATCGGTAAGAGCGTGAGGAGAAATAGGGTGGCCCTCGTTGGCTTCGTGTGAGCATTGTGCTCCTCACCCTCTCTAAACGAAGACGTACTTCTCAAAAGAGAAGGAACTTCGAAAATATATCCTTGTCTCCTGTGTTCCCCTTTACCTTTACTTTGCGCAAGTTACTTTCCTTGCTCATTTATTGCTTGCTTGTCAGTCTTTAGTTTTTGGCATATAGGTTGCTCACATAGTTGCATATCTAGACAACCTATATTCCTTTTTAGCTTAATTTGTTAAGAAAAGATAAAAAAAGTGTTAGTCGCCTATTCACCCCCCCTCTAGTCAGCATTCCGATCCTTTCAATTGGTATCAGAGCCTCGTCTCTTATTAAGGGCTTTACCGCCTTAAGAGGATGTCGCAAGAGGATAAACCGGTAGAGGTTGAGCTTCCAGGGGATACTTCAAACCCTTCTCTTTTGGAAGGGAATCAAAGTATCGAGGGCTTCACGAATACGCTCGGGAAGGATAACTCTTCTTCCATCTCTCGACATGAGTACAATGAAGGCATGTCCGCCATTAAGGCTCACATGAACAAAGTTACCGATATGCTTAGTTGTCTCATGTCAAAGATGCCCACGGAGAGCAACCCTACCATCATCCCTAACATTCCAACGTTGGGTGGAGGAGATGTCATCTCCCAATCTAATGATGATGGTAGGAATGATATCCGATCCATTCCTCGTACGGGAAATGGATTGGGTATTCATTCCGCGGTGGCTCCCCCTGTTACTTATAACTCTCTACCTCTACCCGAACCCCATTTTTCACATGCAGGCATTATTCCCATCCTTAACAAAGATGCTTATCCGGTTTGGGCTCATCGCATGAAGAGACACTTGAAGGGGTCTTCCGTGGAACTGTGGCGCATCGTTGAGGAGTGATTCACTCCTCGTGACCGCCACAACTTGACCCCAAGAGAATATCGAGACAACACCATCAACAGTCATGCTATGCTCGTGATAGGAAATGGGTTGAAGGAAGAGCAATACAATCTTGTCCTAAAGTGTGAAACGGCCAAGGGGATGTGGGATATTCTTGAGAGGACTCTCATGGGAAGCACTAGCATACGGTGCTCAAAGTTTGACAAGATTCAAGATCAAGCCGATCACTTTGTCAGGAATGAAGGGGAGTCTTCCGAGGATGTTCATCAAAGGTTGGTGGCTCTTGAAAATTCCATGACGGACCATGGGAGCATGGACACCGACGACGGATGGATAAAGAGAAAGTTCATCACGGCTATGCTCCTTCACAAGAAGCATATCACCAAGGTCATTCGTCAAAGGCCCGAATTTCGCGAGTTGAGTTCAAACCAAGTCTTGGATGAATTTGTTGCCATGGAAATCTTGGACTCCACGGCCGAGTTAAAATTGGCTCGCCAAAGTGGCTCCAAGATGTCGTCTCTCGCCTTGAAGGCCAAGGAGGTTCAAGTTGAGGAAGATGATGATGAAGAGGATGTGGGTCCGGAGGACACCAAGTATGCTTACAATGAGCACATGGCTCTAGCCTCAAGACAATTTTGGGGAAAAAAGAAGAACTTCAAGTCCAACACAAGTAGCTTCAAGCCAAAGGGCCAACGAATAAGGACTTGCTTCAATTGTGGCAATGTGAGTCGTTTTTTTGCGGATTGTCCTTATGAGAAGAGAGAAGACCACGGTGGAAAGCTCATCCGTAAGGACAAGAACAAGCCACCATTGAACAAGACCTTTGTGAAGAAGAAGCCACAACGCGTGTTGGTGGCTCAAGAAGAATACTATTCCGATGATGAGGATGATGAAGAAAGTGGTGAGATTGTGGCAACCGCCACCATTGCTATCGCCATTGACTCCCCCTCATCAACGTCTCTCTTCAACTCCCCCAACGAGAATCCTCACGTCATCCACAAGTGCCTTATGGCCAAGACCACCTCGGTAACTCCTCACTCTAAACCGTTTACTCCCACTAACCCTTCATTGTTGGATTGTGTGGAGGATAATGAGGAGCCCAAAGCTCAAGAAGAAAATGAATTTGAGTTGTTCTTGTCCAAGATCAAGGGCGTTGCCAAGGGACACTTTGTGGCTCTCTTGGAACAACTTGGTGAAGCTCATGCTCACATTGAGCAACTAGATGAGACTATCACCGAGTTGCAAGGTCATAGTCGCGACTATGCGGATGAGATAGGGGAGCTATCTCATTCTCTCGAAGAAGAGCGTGAGCTTAAGTTGTCTCGAGATGAGACGTATGCTATTGATATCTCTAAACTAAAACTTGACCTCAAACATTCTAATGCTATTGCTTGTGATCTCAAGACTAAAAATGATGAACTTGTTGAGGCTCATGAAAGACTTCTTGTGGATCATGAAAAAGTTGAAAAGGACCACAAGTCCTTAAAACATGAACTCATGACTCTCAAGAAGGCTCATGATGAAACAAGTATGCAACTCACTAAGGAAATCACTACCTTTTCTCCTATTATTGTGGTAGAGAAACCTAGTTCCTCTAACTCTTGTTGTGGGCATGCTCCTCTTGTTGAGGAAAACGCTAGGTTGAAGGCACAACTTGAGAAGGGACTTGTCTCGTGCATTCAAGGAGAGAAGAACCTTAATGATCTCTTGAGTTCCCAAAAGGAGGTCATTGGCAAGGAAGAGATTGGTTTTGGTGCGAGTTCATCAAAGAAGAAGAACAAGAAGAGTAAGAACAAAAATAGGAAAGGCAAGGCCCCTCCTCCTTCAAAGGAAGTCACTTTTGTGAAGGAAGGGGAGAAGCCTCAAGAAAAGGTGGCAAAGGACATTGAGGATAGAGTGACCAAGAGAAGTGATGCCATTCCCAATGACTTTGCCAGACCAACTAACCCTTCTTACATTCTCTGTTGCACTAATAATGGGCATGTTTATGCCAAATTTGTTGGTTCCTTTGATGAGTATATTGCATGGTCCATTTGGGTGCCTAAGACCCTTTTCACTAACGCGAGAGGACCCATTCATGAATGGGTACCTAAATCCAAGGATTGATCTCATGTAGGTGGCGGCTTCCGGTGGTGGTACATGGATACTTGATAGCGGGGCTACAAGTCATATGACCGGAAGCAAGGACATGTTGGTGGACATTGATTTCGGACCATCTCGAACCACCCGTGTCCAATTTGGAGATGCAAACACATCAAAGGTATTAGGTCTCGGCAAAGTAGTAATTTCTCCGGACTCGTCCATTGAGAAAGTATTGCTAGTTGAGACTTGTGCCTTTAATTTACTTTCTGTTCGTCAACTTGCCATGATGGGACTTTGTACTTTCTTTGACAAATACATGGTGACCCTAATGTGGAGCAAAACTCTTAAAGTAGCCTTTGTTGGACACGTGGAGGACGGTATGTACGTGGTGGACTTCTCCAAAGTCCCCACTAAAACTGCCATGTGTCTAATGGCTAAAGTTGATGTGGGATGGCTTTGGCACCGCCGACGAGCCCATGTCAATATGAGGTCTTTGCAAACACTTCTCAAGGGTGAGCATGTCATTGGACTAACAAATGTTAGCTTTGCCAAAGATCGTGCTTGTAGGGCATGCATTGAAGGGAAACTTCACGAGAAGAAACACCCCGTCAAGAATATCATCTCATCCAAGAGGCCTTTGGAGCTGCTTCACATGGATCTTTTTGGGCCTCCGTCATATGATAGTCTTGGCGGGAAGAAGTATTGCTTAGTTATTGTTGATGATTATTCAAGATATACATGGGTTTACTTCTTCAAGAAGAAAAGTGAGACCCAACAAACCGTCATCGAGTTTGCCAATGAAGCTCAACGTCAACACAATTCAAAGATTTTGGTAATTAGGAGTGACAACGGCACCGAGTTCAAGAACTACACCTTGGATGAATTCCTTGGAGATGAGGGGATCAAACATCAATATTCCGCTGCTTATACCCCTCAACAAAATGGTGTTGCGGAGAGGAAGAACCGCACTCTGATTGATGCAGCAAGAACAATGATGGCGGAGTTCAAGAGCCCATACAACTTTTGGGCAGAGGCCATCAACACTGCTTGTCATGCAACCAACCGTCTTTATCTCCGCAAGATCTTGAACAAGACTCCGTATGAAATCATCACCGGGAAGAAGCCCAACATCAAGTATTTTTGGGTCTTCGGGTGTAAGTGTTTCATTCTTAAGAAAGGTGCTCGTTTGTCTAAGTTTGAGTCTAAGACAAATGAGGGCATATTTGTTGGTTATGCTTCAAACTCTCACGCCTATAGAGTCTACAACAAGTCTTACGGACTTGTTGAAGAATCTAGCAACGTGGAGTTTGATGAACATAATGGCTCCCAAGTGGGTAAAGGTGATCTTAATGATGTAGGTGATGAAATTACTCCTCAAGCCATAAGAAGAATGGGTGTGGCTCATTTCCTACCCATTGAGGAACCCCTTGTGGTGGAAGGAGAAGGACAATGCTCTATGCACGTGGAGCCATCACCTCCTCAAGATTCACAAGCAAACCAATAACAAGACGAAGGCCCTCTCTCGCCCGAACAAGATCAAGGTCAAGATCAAATCATTGAAGATGGTGGTGCACCAAATGATGATCAAGATCTTGTTCTCTCTCAAGGGCAAGCTCAAGATGATGAGAAAGTCCTTGAGGATGCTCCTTCTTCCGAAGTTGGCCCTCTAGCTCCCTCACAAGATACCTTGGAAGAAGAGAGAGTTCGCCGAGCACTCAAGATTGCATCCCGGTTAAAATCACAAGATCTTTCGGTGGATCAAGTGCTCGGAAGCATCCAAAAGGGGGTAACCACTCGTAGTCAATTGAGAAACTTTTGTGCCCATAATGCATTTGTTTCTTGTGTTGAACCCCAAAAGGTAGGTGAGGCGCTTGAAGATCCGGATTGGCTTGAGGCCATGCATGATGAACTCAATAACTTCAAGCGCAAAAAGGTGTGGACATTAGTGGAGAGACCCAAAGGTGATCATAATGTTATTGGGACCAAGTGGATTTTCAAGAACAAGCAAGATGCACTTGGTATTGTCATTCGGAACAAGGCAAGGTTGGTGGCTCAAGGTTTTTCCCAAGTCGAAGGTATTGACTTTGGTGAAACTTTTTCCCCCGTGGCTCGTCTTGAGTCCATTCGTATTTCTCTTGCTTATGCTTCTCATCACAACTTCAAGTTATATCAAATGGATGTGAAGAGTGCTTTTCTTAATGGTCCCATTAATGAGTTGGTATATGTCAAGCAACCCCCCGGGTTCGAGGACCACAATTTCCCCAATCATGTCTATAAACTCGACAAGGCGCTCTATGGCCTTAAACAAGCACCACACGCTTGGTATGAGCACCTTACTGAGTTCTTAGTTGATTTTTGGTTTGAAATTGGGCAAATCGATCCCACTCTTTTTACCAAGAGGGTTGGGGGCAATTGTTCATATGCCAACTATATGTTGATGATATTATCTTTGGCTCGATTAACAAATCTTTTAATGAGGAGTTTGCTAAGCTAATGACCAACAAGTTTGAGATGTCTATGATGGGAGAGTTGGAGTTCTTCCTCGGTTTTGAAGTCAAGCAATTGTCAAGAGGAACTTTAATTAATCAAGCCAAATATACTCAAGACATGCTCAAGAGGTTCAAGTATGATGGTCTTAAAGGAGCCAAGACCCCCATGCCACTCAAGTGTCAACTTGACCTTGACCCGAACGGTAAAGAGGTAGACCAAAGGGAGTATCGTTCTATGATTGGTTCTTTGTTGTATCTTTGTGCATCTAGGCCGGATATCATGTTGAGTGTGGGCATGTGTGCAAGATTTCAATCCGCACCAAAAGAGAGTCACGTAGTGGCTGTCAAAAGAATCTTTCGATATTTGGTTCATACCCCAAACTTTGGATTGTGGTATCCTAAAGGCTCAAGCTTCAACCTCGTCGGGTATACGGATTCGGATTGGGCGGGAGACAAAGTGGAGCGGAAGTCCACTTCCGGAGGATGCCAATTCCTTGGAAGGTCTTTGGCGAGTTGGTCATCCAAGAAGCAAAATTGTGTTTCCCTCTCTACCACCAAAGCCGAGTACATTGCTGCCGCAAGTTGTTGTGCACAATTATTATGGATGAGGCAAACTTTGAAGGATTACGGTGTCACCTGTGACAAAGTGCCTCTTTTATGTGACAATGAAAGTGCTATCAAGATTCCTTACAACCCCGTTCAACATAGCAAGACGAAGCATATTGAGATTCGTCATCACTTTATTCGAGATCATGTGAAGCGGGGTGACATTGATCTTTCATATGTGGGCACCGGAGATCAACTTGCGGATATCTTCACCAAGCCTTTAGATGAAGCAAGATTTCGAGAGTTAAGGCATGAGCTAAATATCATTGATTCAAGCAATGCGGTTTGAAGACTTGCCCACACTTCCCATCTAAACATGAGGTCTCGCTTGGATGTAGGCATGGACATAGGGGGAGTGTTGCTTAATTCATAGGCAACCACTCCACCTATTATGCGGAAAGGGACAAAATTCTTTCACTATGGTCTCGTTCGGCGGCCGTCATGGTCACCCAAGGTGTCAACGGTGCTTCAAAGAAGAGCATTGGCAATGAACCCAAGATACATCTTTGTGGTGTCATACCAAATACGCTCAAACATGGTGGCTTCGGCCACCGCCCCTCTCGTTGGGAGGATTGGTTCGCTTTTGGGCTTCTCTCTTGTGTTCAGGTTGTCTTGTTGCATCTTGATCACTCCGAGT
Source organism: Bromus sterilis (assembly GCA_950022295.1). Taxonomy (NCBI): domain Eukaryota; kingdom Viridiplantae; phylum Streptophyta; class Magnoliopsida; order Poales; family Poaceae; genus Bromus; species Bromus sterilis. The sequence continues at coordinate 72,963,460 of OX465595.1, forward strand.
TCTATCTTGCATTTTCTCGTTGTTGTTTTGTCTCGGAGTGTTTTCCATCCAGCTGCTGTGTTTTGAGTCATCCCATGCCCTTCCCCCTAAGACTTTCGATGCAATAGCCCCCCCTCATCGTTGTCCTTGGTGGACGTTTCTGCTGCCAGCGGTACTACCGCAGCAGTCATGGTACTACCGCTCTCGCGGTACTACCGCTGTACCGAGGAATCCTATAACTGAAGGGGTACGGGGAGTTCCTCCCCATTCCCCCTTCAGTTTCGTTTTTCCTCTCCTCTGCAGCAGCGGCGCCCACCCCGGCGCCCCTCTCCCGGTGTGCCGCATCTGTGCCGTCCTTCCTTGTTCTTCTCCGGTGGGATCATTCCCCATCCCCCCGGGTGCCATGGATACCGGTATTGCCCCCGTTCTCTTCTCCTTTGGTTCAGTTTTGTTGAACTTTGTGGCTAGGGAAATACTTGTAGATCCACTAGGTTTTTGGCTATGCCTAGGCATTTTGAGAACATGGATAGACTGCTAGATAGGAATGGAGTCGATGTGTTGGAGTGATTTGAGTTTTTGGAACCCCGGTAGTACCGGATCTCAGATCCGTGCCCTCTGCTCCAGAGCGGTACTACCGCTGGTCCCATTGCGGTACTACCGTGCCTCGGGCGGTACTACCGGGGTCCCTCAATCTTAAACCTCCCCAACAGACCTGCCTTGTTCACTTGTGTCCGGCTTTTTGCATCTCATGTGGTTTTCTTTTCCGTTTCTCTCTGTTGATGTTGGTCAGGTGATGGCTCTCGTCGGAATCCCAAGCGCAAGGCCCCAGGTCAACCCGGTAGCAACTTCAAGAAGGTTGCTCACAGGAAGAAGGAACCGGTCAAGCAGGTGGCAGAGCTTTCTCTCCCCGAGTACAGGGCCTACCGTTGTGTCAACCCTTACCGTGAAGCGCAAGACCCAGAGTTAGTTGGCACCCAGTTCTGGAACATGTCAGAACCCTCTGTTAGGTAATGTGCTAGGGTTAGTTAGTACTCTTGCATCATGTTAAAATTTCAAAATAAATCTTTGAAATCAAAATCAAAAGAAAAATGGGAGAAGGAACCCCCCCAGATGAATTAATTCAAAAGGCCAGATAATAATCTTCTCCAAAAATTCATGTTAGAATTTTGAAAAGTCTTATAAATGAGTGTGATCACATATCAAGTGATGTGGGACCCACCCCATGCTCATAGATTTTTCAAATATTCAAACAGTGCCTTGGATTTAATCAAAAACCCCTATTTGAGTTAAGATTCAAATTATTTGAATTTTAAAAATGTTGAAACTTTATAAGTGGCTAGACTATATTATTATGAGGCCATATCAAAATTTTCAGCATTTAATAAAATGCCTAGCTATTTAATTTAGCTCAGCAAAAAAAATGTCAGAAAAGAAAAACAGAAGAGGAAGAAGAAACGCTTACCTGGCGCCCAGGCGAGAGCAGCCCATCCAGCCCAGCCGGCCCAAAAGGGCACAGGGGTCTTCTTCCCCGATCCCGCGCCTCCAAGCTGCTCGGTGGAATGCCACCGAGCTAGCCGTGCACGTCGCCGCCTCTCCAGACGCCACCTGCCCCTCCCGCGCCTTCTAGCCACGCCACAGAGACGCTGGAGACGCCGTGCGTCCATTCCCCCCCTCCAGAGCCTCTCCCCCTCTCTCTCTCGCCGAGTTCGACGACGACCCGAGCGCCGCCGTCGCCATGGTTTGAAGCCCACGTAGCCACCGTCATTCCCAAGCCACGCCGTTGTGTCCTTCATCTTCGTCACCGTCGACTACTTCTCCGTGCCAAGGGAATCAAGCTCAAACGTCCTGGAGCCGCCAATTTGAGTCGTCGTCTTCGTCTACGGTCGCCGTGCGCCATCGTCAATTGCGTCTCCGGCAAGCCACCTCCATCCTCGCCACCAACTCCGTTGAGTTCCTGGTGAGCCACAGCTCAAAACCCCTCTAGCTACACCCTCGTTTTCTTCCTCTAACCGGATCCGCCATGGGAGCCGAGCACGGCCTCCGCCATGGATGAGCTCGAGCTAGCTCCCGCGCTCCTCTGCCTGCACCGAGTTGTTCCTCATCTTCACCTTGTTTCTACGCGTCGAACGCACTAAGCCACGCTCATTTTGGTGCACCACAGTGATGATTGCGTCCTCTCCGTGTTTCTGTTGCCGCCGGTGAGCTCGCCATCGTCGATTTGGTCACCCCTAAGGTCACCCGCGTACACCAGACGACGCGCAAGAGCACGGGCTACGTTCCCGTGGTCTCAGCGCATCGAATGATGCACGGGAACAGTGGATCCGTGCAACGCCGCCGTGGCCAGGCCGCCGGCGTTTAGCCGCCTGTGGGTTAGCCTAACCCCCCTCGCTAATCCACCCCCTAATGACCCCTTCAGCCAATGACAAGTGGGCCCAGTGGCTTAATTAAGCCACTGGTTAAGTTAACCCAGCTGGATTAAATTAACCAGCCATTGACAACCCTGGCCCACATGTCAGCCCCCCCCTGACGCCAGCATGAGGTCATGCTGATGCAGTAAACCTTTTCCAGAAACTAAAATGAATAAAAATAATTCAGAACATTCCAGAAAATAGCTCAAACTTTGGAAATTCATAGAAAATTCATATTAACTCCAAATTGGACAAATAATATATGAAAAATGATCAGGAGAAAATAAGCTATCCAAAATCCAACTTTCAACTATGTTTGAGTTGATTTTAAAATGGGACCAGTAGCATATGTCATTTGATTTAATTGGAATTAATTCAAATTCAATTCAAATGATTTTGCAACTTGGACCATGGAATTATGCTACATTTCAACCACAAATCAGAGGCATATCATACACATTTGAAGATGATTCAAATTGATCAAACCATGTCACATATAACTTGACTAAGTTTGAATTCAAATTGGAGTTTGAATTTGCAATTCAGTTTGCAATATACTCCATTTAAATGGAATTGCTTCACACATCAAAGCATTTACATCAAGTTCCAACCTTCCATCATGTGATTGTGCATTGTATTTACTTTACTACTTTGCTTGTTGTTTGTCGAGTAGAGGTGGAACCGGAGCAGGAGGCTGCCCCCTTCGTTGGAGACCCCGAACCCGAACCTCGTCAGCAAGGCAAGCAAACCCCCATTGATCATGTCGATAAAATCCCACTTCCCTCTCATGTCTCGCTTATGCATTGTATAGGATGATTACCATGCTACGTTTCTACCGCATAGATGAACCCATTCCTTTGCATGACCTATCATTTTGTCACAGTAGTAAGCAAACCACAATCCTAGCAAATGTAGGAGTTGATTGATATCATGTGGCCTGCAAATGTTACTGCTTATTGCATGCTTAGATTGATACCATGATGATAATGTTATGTGAGTCGGGATGGTAGTGATCATGATGATGATGGTAGAAAAGTGTTGGTGAATCGACCCTAATACAAGGTGAACGATGAGAGGCTGTGTAGGAGTACACGGTGGGTTGTCTCGTTGAACACCGCCCTAAGTCCGAGTTCTTGTGTGGTGATCCAAGATGAAGAGTACAACCACACATTGGGCTCACTGACCCCTCTCAACTTACTAACTCATCCCCTTCGATGTCCAGATGTCGCACTAGTTCGGAGTTCTGGTAGGCTTGTGGCCTGGATGCTAAGTGAGAGAACGGCTCATCCGAGACCGGCTTATGCACCACGCACACATCACTTGGGTCCATTTCGGTAAACCGGCCGGGTTCACGATAGTGGTAACCAACCCAAGTAGGCGGCTTTATCGGTCTAGATCAGCTATGAGGTAACAGTTGTGGTGAGCATCCTCGCTGGCACCCCTTGAATGGTGTCGAGATCAAAGGCGGAAATGATGATCATGTGTGTGTAGCGGTACACCCCTGCAGGGTTAACAAAACTATTCGAATAGCCGCGTCCGCGGTTATGGACTGCTTGGAAAGCTTAGCTTGATTATTAGACAACTTGAACCGGATACTTCTAAAACACACCAAGATAAGTGTGAGTGCTATGGCGTGCTTTCTCGTGGGGAAGTCGAGGAAGGCACCATAGTGGTGTGTTTGGTTGGAGAAATTAGTGGACTCGTGTATGCTTCTTACCTCAAAGTCTGGTACTCGTAGTTCAGGATTAGCCAATTCAAAGTAGGCACTTCTGCAAGTGAAACCCCACCTCCCTTTACCCACTACTGGAATCTGCTGGTTTGTCGTCAGCCATAGCTGACGGCAAAGGCCACCTTAACCGACGGCAAAGGCTTTGCCGTCAGTTTGCTGTCGGCAAAGAGGCTGGCCACGATTTTATCTGCAAACAGGTTCTCTGCCGTCAGCCGGAAATCGACCGACGGCAAAGACTGTGCCGTCAGCTAGGGGGCCAAGGCTGACGGCATAGAGCCTTGATGGCAACGTCTTCAGCCCAGCCCCGTTAGAGGGTTAACGGCAGGCTTTGCCGTCAGCCACAGCCCAGCTGACGGCAAAGGTTGCTGCTGCTTGTGGGCCATGCTTGCAAGGGGAGCTACGGCCGCTGCCACGTGGGTCCCCTCTTTGCCATCAGCCACAGTCCAGCTGACGGCAAAGCCGACAACCTGGGACATTTGGCCGTCCCAGAGTTGCCAGATTGAACAGTTTACTGCCACGTGTCCTTCTTTGCCGTCAGCCCACCGACGGCAAAGGCTTTGCCGTCAGTAAGCTGACGGCAAAGACCCTCTCTGTTTTTTTTATAATTAATTTCTGTTAATTCCCTGCATTTTCAAACAACAATATAAATAACACAATATATATTTCTGCCAGGCCCTAAACAGCACCACAAGTGCATCACAAGTGCACCACAAAGGATTTAAAGTGCAAACAACAAGATGGCATCACAAAGCCTCACAAAGAATCACAAGTGCATCCGCAAGTACAATTGCATTACAAAGTGCATTACAAAGCATCTAACACTACAAGTAGAGTCCCTGGAGCATCCATCCATGTGCCATGCTGCTTTATCAAAATCTGCATAATGAGAAGAAGAAAGAATTTAGCGATAAGTAATTAGAAGAACAAGAAGAAGAAGAAGAAGAAGAACACAAGAACAAGAAGAAGAAGAAGAAGAAGAAGAACACAAGAACAAGAAGAAGAAGAAGAAGAAGAAAAAGATGGAGAAAAAGAAAGAAGAGAAAAAGGAAGAATAAGAAGATTTGTTTCTTCTTAATCTATCTTTTTCTCCTCTTTCTTCTTCTCTTATTTCTTCATCTCTTCTTTGTTCTTCTCTTCTGTTTTGTTCTTCTCTTCTGGTTTCTTTTGAAACTTTCTAAAGTAATTATGTCATTTTTGAGCTCTAATATCAACTAATTATGCTATTTTTGGTGTTATCAAGTAATTATGTCATGTTTGTACCAAATAAGCAAAGTCTATGTCATTATTGAGGTAAGTAAGCTAATTATGTAATTTTTTATGTAATTAAGCTAATTATGCAATTTTTTGCCTAACTAGAATTTACTAAGCTAACTAAAGAATGGCATAGTCTAAGTTGAGCTAAACAATAAGAATAAGAAGGAGAGGAATAACTTACCAAATGCCAAGTCACGGAGGAGAAGCACCATCTCGGTTGGTCGCCGGGTTGGTAGGGCTCTCACCGGGAGAGGGATTGTGGGATGCGACTCTGGAATGATGCTGCAACAAGGCAAGAGTTGAAATATGTGGTTAGCATGGCAACATACAATGATATAAGACCGTGCAAGGTTGGTCATTGAAAGGGAACTCACCGTTCCCACCGGAGAAGGCATCGGCGGAGGGGGGGAGCAAACCTTGCTTCTCACACATAGCCTACAAATTAGTTTTTGAGAAGTCCAAGAAATAGTCTTGTTGCTTCTCACACATAGCCTTGCTTCTCACACAACTGACTTACCGCAACGAAGTCGTGCATAGCCTTCGCATGGGCATTATTGCGTTCCCTCTCCTCCTCTAGCAGCCTCTGTGTATTCAGGTCCCTCTCCTCCAACAAGAGTCTGGTGGCCTCCCTCTCCTTCTCAAGTGCGGCCTGCAACCACTTCTCATCATCATTCATCCAGGGTCAAATGGACTAAAGAAATAATGAAGGAAAACTAACCTCGATGGAAAGATCAACTGGCCTCGTGCGTTGCCGTATTACAGGAGCCGAGCTAGTTTGCCTCGCCTTGATCTGAGATAGAGGCTCAGTGATAGGGACGAAGCCATCACACATGGACACCGTGCCATGACTCTTAGCGCCACCAGAGATCATCAACGCCTCCGCATCCATAGGATTCGGGCTCGGGTCGAAGTCAGGGACGCGCAGTTGTTTGACAACCTGAGAATAAGACGTCATCTTGTTGTAGGCGGACAGGCTTGTGTACGCCGATGGCCCGTCCCCCTCAGAATATGGTGTCGCCGTCTTATACGAGCCCTTATGGGCCATGCCAAACGCGGCGTATCCCTGAGGCTCGGGCTGGTTATGGTGTTTGGCCTACAAGAAAAGGCAAAGAGTTAGTACAACAAAAATAATGCACAAATGAATTAATGATGAAAGAAAACAAGGCACACATACCCATTTTTTGGCGTATTGCTTGATGTTGGCATTTCCTTGGTGGTGTGGCACACCAACCAATTGGGCACGACGCTCCTTGGCCACATTGTGGGTGGTCAACTAAGCATTTGTGCACCACTTGTCCACTATCATCTCCCAACCATCCATCTTATCGGCCAACCATCTCGGGGGCACCTATGAATGAAACTAAGTATTGTAACTAGCCCTAACATAACTAATAAAGAATGTAACTAAGGAATCTACATACCTCCATGTACTGGGTCTTGTCAGGGAAAAGCTTTCGACATTCAGCCTTCGTCTTCGGCTCGTTTTTCTTGGCGTACCAATCTCGAACGGCCTGAACACGCATCTCATGCCTCGTGTTATTCAATAATCTCTTGCACTCTTTCTCGAGATTCTTCTTGGCCGCCTCCTCCGTCCCCTCCTCGACCCTATGGTAACTCTGCAATTATGCCATATATATGCACAGATGAATAGGAAATAACAAGATATAACATTGGATATTGTATACTTATTATTGGGTAAAATAATAGTTACCCAAAAATCAGCCAACACCTTGTCGGCCACGCTCGCGCAAACAACACCGTTCACGTGAGTGTTTTCCGGGAGCAGCGCGGCTTGGTAGTGCTCCCACTTGAGTCCTTGCTCGGGAACCATACCCTCCCCGGGCAACTGCACTAGCCCGGGAAAGTGCTCCCTAAGCAAAGCACCAAGGAGGCAGTTTGGATTCCGGGTATTCTCCGGGTAATTCCACCCCCTGCATAATGAGAAGGCAAAGACATTAGCTACTTGGTGGAAAATAATGATATAAGGTACACAATAGACATCAACTTACTTCTCGCCATCTGGCGAAATCAACGCCCTGTGCTGCAACTCTAATCGGTCTGGAACTCGTGTCATACCACGTTGGTAGACCGACTTGCTGGTAGACGGGCCCTCATCAGTGCCGAAAAATGTGCCAAGAAGGGCCTCGGCGATATTCTTTTTAGTGTGCATCATGTCAATATTGTGTGGTAGTAAGAGGTCTTCGAAGTAGGGGAGATCCTAGATGCATGGCTTGTGGGTCCAGGCGTGTTCCTCATTATAACCCAAGAAATACCCTGGACGGTTTGGATCAGGCTCCATAGATTTTAACTGTTCATGAATTTGTGTGCCCGTCAACGCAGGTGTTGCCGAGTGTTTGACAACTTTACCTTTCATGAAATTCTTCTTGTCTTTTCTGAATGGATGGTCCAAAGGCAAGAACTGTCTATGCAAGTCAAAGCAGGAATACTTTCCACCCGCCGGCAACCAATGAAACTTAAGAGTTGCTTTGCATTGTGGGCATGGGAACCTTCCATGCACACACCAGGCAACGAAAAGTGCAAATGCCGGCAGATCATGCAACGAGTATTGGTACCAAACATACATTTGAAAGTTCTCTTTCTTAGCTGCGTCGTATGTGTTGACGCCATTCACCCAAGCTTCTTTCAAGTCATCCATCAGCGGTTGCATGTACACACTCATATTCTTCCCCGGATAGTTTTGCCCTGGAACTATCAACGTCAGAAATATGTGCTTTCTTTGGATAATGGATGATGGTGGAAGATTGAGCGGAATAACAAACACAGGCCAGCAACTGTATTGGGTAGCCGTCATACCAAAAGGATTGAACCCATCGAGACCGATGGCGACTCGGCAATTCCTTGGCTCTTTAGCTTTTTCTGTATGTTTACGATCAAATGCCTTCCATGCGTCACCATCTGAAGGGTGTACCAACATCGGATCTCCGTTTTCATCTAATTCTTTCCTAAATAAGGCACATCCTTTCTCGAAGGGTGCCATGTCATCTGTTTTGTTGTTTCTTCGAGCATGTAAAGTCGTTGAAGTCTTGGTAGGATCGACAGATACCGTAGAACACTCACAAGGATTTTGCTCTGCTTCTTCTCACCTTCACCGTTTTCTACCTCAACATATCTGGAGGACTTGCAAAATGGACAATATGTTTCGTCCGCATACTCTTTCCTAAATAAGGCACATCCTTTCTCACAAGCATGTATCTGCTCATACGGCATCTTGAGTTCACTAAGGATTTTGTCTGACTCATATAGGTTTGAAGGCATAATATGACCTTCGGGTAGAAACCGCCCAAATAGGGTCATCATTGAGTCAAACAGGTCTCTTCCAATGTTGAATTGGGCTTTCAGAGCCATTACTTGTGCGATGGCATCTAGCTGAGAAATCTTAGTGTGCTCGTGAAGAGGACGTTTTGAAGACTCCAACATGGCATAGAAGGCCTTTGCGGATTCCTCCATCTCTTCGTCCTTGTTCCGAGCATCATCAAAATCATTGACCATGTCTTCAATCCCTGTACCATAATCATCGGTGCGCCGACGCAAAACCTCGTCTCTGTTACGTTGGGCCGACTCACCATGAAATGTCCACAAGGTATAGCCGGGAGTAAAACCACGCATCTGCAGGTGTTTACCCATTACATCCTTTGTCTGTCGCGAATAATTCTTGTAGTTAGTGCAGGGGCACCATGTTTTTGGCTGGCCTTTAGAAAATGCCGTTTGCAGGAATTCATAGGTTTTGCTCAACCATTCATCGGTCATGTCTTTCTGACTAGGGTGACCGGAGTACATCCATTCACGATCAGTCATTCTGTCAAGCTAGCTATATAGTATCCACATATGAACAATATAAATTATTAGTTCATCAAGTATTTCAAATTAATTATGGTCATTTTTTAATCATGGTTAAAACATTGGGATGAACGGCATGCACACCTACCAGCTACTAGGTAAAGATGGGTCCTAATCCCACCCGAGTATGTGTAGATTGGGTCATTTTCCCATGCTCTGCTCCCGATCCAACGCAAAATTTCGGCAGCACCTCCCCGCTGTTCTCCTAATACACGTCTCGGAAATTAACTGAGAGGATGTGTACTCGGAGAACAACAAGGAGGCGCTGTCGAAACTCTGCATCGGATCCGGAACAAAGCATGGGAAAATGACCCAATCTACACATACCCAGGCTATCCATGGATAACGTTGGACAATTCGAAAGAATCACCGTTATAAATATGCAAATGCATGCATAGTTATAACCGTAACCCTTTCGAACGGGAGACACATATTGGTTACGCGAAGACTTTGCATTTCAATACTAAAACTGCCTATCTAGATAGTGTCATCGACACGAAGGCCGGAACAGAGCAATATAAAGGTGGAGAAGGAAGAGTTAACAAATGTGCTCACTCTCGAATGCAGTGGAGGTCGTCGAAAACCAAACCCTCGCGAAGCTACTGCACATTTAAATGCAATCAATCAAAACAAATACGCACTCGCGATAATTAATCTAACTAATACTAACATCCAACAAATTCTTCGAAAACAAATTATTTTCTTTCTTTTCTTTTAATTATTCTTTTTCTTCTACTTCTTTTCTATGTTGCAGGGATACTGCACTTTTGTGCCGTCGGGAGTGATGAGCCGACGAACGCAGTGTCTCGCCTTTAAGTCTCCTGTCTCCATCCATCTCCAACTCATTCTTCTGCTTCTTCTAGTCATACTTCTTTTTTTCTTTTCTAAAACTTTCTCTACTTCTCCTACTAACTAATACCTTACTAAAATGCTATTATCCAAATACTAAAACAAATTTGCTAGGGCACATGCTAGGGCCAACGATTTTTTCCCGTAAGCACCGATGGAGGCACCTCCATTCATAATTACTAACATAATCAAAACCTAATTACTAATTAAGTACAATACTAAATAAATTTGAACCTAATTTCTAACTATACTAACTAAATCTAAACATAATTACTAAGTACAATATTAACTAAATATAAAACCTAAGTTGAATACTACCTAAGTGGAATAAAACCTAAATTTAAAAAAAATCTAGCTACCTAGCTACAGAGAGGGGTGAAGAGAGGATGGGGGGGGGGCTGACCTGACCAGGGGCGGCGACAATGGCGTGGGAGGAGACCTCGGGGTGGCACAGGCGGCGGTGAAGACGGCGGGTCGGCGGCGACGACAGCGGGGGCGGGCGCCGGCGAGGCGGATCCGCGGCGGCGAGGGCGGTCCCGCTCGGCGGTGTTGGCGGCGCCGGATCCACGGGCGAGGCGGCGGTCCACGGGGGAGGCGGCGGCGGCGGCGAGCGTGGGTGTGCTGGGGGGGCTCGATCTGTGTGTGTGCGTGTGAGAGAGAGAGAGGGCGACGGGAGGGGGTTAACTATTCACGGCTAAGCCGTCAGCAGACTGACGGCAAAGCTCTCCGTTAGCCTTTGCCATCAGCTGGCTGACGGCTTAGACGAGGCAGTTAGGGCTCGCCCGTTTGTGGGGGGGGGGGGGTGGGAGCCCCTTTGCCGTCAGGGGACCTATGCCGTCAGCTTTTCTCCTCACTTCCGTCAGCCGGCTGACGGCTTTGAACCAGCTGACGGCAAAGACCTTCTATGCCGTTAGCTCCTTCTAAGCCGTCAGGAATTGCCCTGGCTGAGGGCATATCTTCTATGCCGTCAGCCCCGTGAAAATGCTGACGGCAAAGCCAGAAGCTGACGGAAAATTACGTTTTTCCAGTAGTGACCTTGATACATGTGCATGAGTAGTATAGCTCCTATGTAAGTCTTGCTGAGTACGACTTTGTACTCACGTTTGCTTAATCTATGTTTTAGATGAACCCACTGACCCCGAAGGTGGCTTCTTCATCGAGCTGGACGACTGAAGATCAAGCTAGTCTAGTCCCAGTCAGACGACTGGTTCCCTCGTGGAGGGCTTGTGTTTAAATAAGGCTTCTTAAGCCATTTGTTAAACTTGTCTGTACTCAGACATAATTTGCTTCCGCTTGTGTTGTAATGTTGGATCACATGTTTGTGATCTCTGTGTGCACTCTATAAGAGTTATCAATAAAATTGTATACTTTGTAGAGAATTGCAATGATACCTACGGTTCATACAAGGCATGTGTGCTGCGTGTATGTTTATAACATGCATGTCTTTGTATGGGTTTTCGAGACCTTAGTTGTGATCTGGCTGGCGGTCTTTCATACACCAAGTGGCCCTTAGATGTGCACAGCTTGGGGCATCGCGATGCGATTGTTCGAGACTCCGTCTCGTGCACACTTTGTGGTATGATCGAGCCCGCCCTAGACCCCGACTAAGTGATCGGGCTGGAGTAAGTCTATGTAAGAGTTATGAGATAGTCGATAGTATGGTTGAGGCGACTTGTCTTTGAATATGGGAGTTCACCGCCCATATCATTAGACTTGTGTGCGGACGATGAGGACCCATCTCAGTTGATCATCCGGCCTGGATGGGATAGCCCTCACGTACGATGCTTTCCGAGAACGTTTTGTGCTTGGCCTTGTCTGCTTAGACAAGTGGGTACGGTTCTCGGCTCTCCATATGACTATGTCTTAGCTGGACTTTCATACGCTAACCCCGGGTCCCGACTGACTTGGTATCAGAGCAGGACTGACTGTAGGACTAGTAGCCTTGGCCGAAGTTGAGTCTAGCTTGCTATAGTTATATAGTTACTCTGGGTATATAAGGGAACAAGGTAAGGCTTCTTTTTTCCCCTTACCCCCTTCGTTCTGAGTTTTGAGTTACCCTCATCTTATTCTACAGGAAGATAGGACTAGGCTCTCCTCTGTCCTATTAGAACATCTCGTTGTATGCCTCCTTGTAGCCGTAGGAAAGTTGTGACCGGTTTGATAGAGTGGTTATGCTTCCTGATTTATTACATCGTATGTAAGTGTTGTTTCCATGTTGTAAGAAATTGTCTTTTTCTTGCAATTACAGCCGTTATGTTGTCCGAGTCATTCCAGGTTTATCTCATAATCTGATGCATTTGAAAACTCCTTTATGTTTCGGATGGCAGATCTTCCCCCTCGGCAGATTGTTCGTTTGACCAGGTGCCACGGTGTGCGTGGCCATCCCGCCACGTTGATCGAGATGATGTCCTATGTGGGATATCGATGGTATCCTGAGTACACCGTTGAGGAGCAGTTCCTTGACTTCAACCAGACGCAGTTCCACTGCATTGTCCGGATCTATCCGCACCACATTGGAGTCACTCAGCCTATCCACTTTGGACATGGCATTGGCATGGCAGAGAACATGGCTGTGCAGGATGCTGCATATTCATGTATTACCCTGCTGAGAGAGGAGCACACTATGCTGAGAGAGAGACCTCATTCTGCTATATCCCTGCTGCACTTCCAGGAGAAGAGGGATATTACACCGGACTCTACTCAGATCACTCTGCAGAAGATCCAGCACTTCAGATGACTGCTAGGTTTGCTAGTGATCGAGATCGTGATGCACGCGCTCTCCGTTTCGAGCTTCACGCCACCCGTGTTCGTCTGTATCGAGCACTGAACCTTTTGGCACCCTTCGTGAGCGTTGGATCAGTTGAGTATGATGCTATCTACCCTGTGAGGACTCAGATGCCTTCTCGAGTTGGTTGGCCCGAGATTGGAGGCATTTTTCCACCCCGTGGTCCTTTGCTTCCACCCTACGCTGGACCTAGGCCCCATCCTTGCCCAAATGGATATCAGGGTCCACAGGCCTCCGTGTTTTCCGATGGTCACCTTCAGCTACCGGGATACGCGGGTAACTTTTATGAGGACTACTATGGAGATAGAGATGAGTGAGACCGCCTGTGGTCTTACTTAGTGTTGATGTAGTAGTATCTTAGTGTATTGTACGCAAGGGTCTAAGTTCCAGAGGCTTAGATAAATAATGTATAGGAAGTCAGAGTGCCTCTGAAGGATGTATCATCTTCATCACGTTTGTATTAGCTTGGTGCTTGTACTAAACGATGTATGGTTTATATGACAGCTTGTGAATATATGGCTTGTATGCTTTTATCACCATGTTGTCAAAGATGATTACTTCCTTTGCTCTGTAATCCTTCCAGTACTTCAATACCTTGTTTAGATTCTTCCAATCAACTCTGTTTGACTTTGGTTTTCACCTTCAGGATGTCTCAAGGAACCCGTGGCCAGCTTGGTCGTAACCAGGGTCGTGGGAATGACCAGGAGGAAGGCAACCTTCCACCCCCACCCACGATGGCTCAGGTTCTGATGGAAGTTGAGAGGAACCGCCGAGACTCTCACCACCTGCTGGAAGTCATTGCTCGCAACACCACTCAGCAGCGCAATGAGTTGGTGTCCCTGAACGACTTCATCCGACTTCATCCCCCAGTTTTCAGTTACTCCACCGAGCCCCTTGACGCCGATGACTGGCTTCGCAGCATCGAGAGGAAGCTCCAAGAAGGCCATGTTGCAAATGGCGACAAGGTCAGCTATGCCACCTATCACCTTGAAGGTGCAGCTAGCTCTTGGTGGGAGAACTTCATGAACATGCGTCCCGTTGGACCGCCTGCATCTTGGGATGAATTCTGCACTTCCTTCCGTGAGCACCACATTCCCAAGGGTCTTATGGACTGCAAGCGTGAGGAGTTCTGCAACCTCACTCAAGGCAGAAGGACTGTTGACGAGTTTAGTCGTGAGTTCAACCGACTTGCTCGTTATGCTACTGAAGAAGTCTCCACCGACGCCAAGAAACAAGAAAGGTTCCGTCGTGGCCTAAACTCTGGACTCCGTCGTGAGCTCAACCTACATGACTTTGCCACCTTCCAGGTCCTTGTCAACAAGTCCATCAAGGCAGAGGACATGAACACCCCCAACGACTTTCGCAAACACCCTAGAGATGATGGCTCATCCAGTTCAGGCTCTCAGAAGCGCAAGATCTGGATCCCTAATAGTATGTTCCGCCAGAACAACCCACCGAGGCCATCCTATGTGACGCCTCGTCCACCAACTCAGTTCCACCCAGCTCCACCAAACAACCCAGCTCCCCGCACTGTTTTCGGAGCCTGTTACAAGTGTGGTCAGGCAGGCCACTACTCTCGTGAGTGTCCCCAGAACCAGATCCAGAATCAGAATGCTCCACCCCGTGCCGGAGGCAACAACAATGGTCGTGGAAAGCCCCCCAGAAGGTCTACACCGCTAAACCCGCTCCTCCCGCTACTCGTGGACGTGTGAACCAGATCGCCGCCGAAGAGACTGACGACACTACTGACGTCATTCTTGGTACGCTCCCAGTCAATTATGTTCCTACTTCCGTTCTTTTCAACCCAGGAGCATCTCATTCATTCATGTCGGAAAGTTATGCACTTCGTCATGAGTTATCCTTTGTTGACTTGTCCACCCCAATGATTATTCAAACTCCAGGGTCAAGATGGCAAACTAATAGAGTAAGCCATGGTAATAAAATTGCAATTGAGGGTTTAGTTTTCCTTGCTTCACTCATAGCCCTCAAGTCTTCAGATATTGATGTCATCCTTGGCATGGATTGGCTATCAAGACAGAATGCCTACCTGGATTGCAAAGGCAAATCCGTGAAACTCACCCACCCTTCAGGCAAAACCGTCAACTATACCTCACCCAAAACAAGAACCCAAGTGCATTCCTTGAATTTACTTCCCCTTCGCGAACTTGAAGATATTCCGGTGGTTCGTGACTTCCCGGATGTCTTTCCTGAAGAGCTGCCGGGCATGCCACCCGAAGGATGTGTAGAGTTTATAGTGGATCTTGCCCCAGGAACCGCACCAATTTCTAGACGCCCATACAAAATGGCCCCACGTGAGTTAGCTGAGCTTAAACCCAACTGGAAGCTTTGTTGGAGAAAGGCTTCATCCGCCCTAGCTCATCGCCATGGGGTTGCCCCGTTCTGTTCGTAACGAAGAAAGATGGAACAGAAAGGATGTGCGTAGACTATCGCCCGCTAAATTTAGCGACGATAAAGAACAAGTACCCACTTCCCAGGATCAATGATCTTTATGATCAACTTGCAGGATCCTCTGTCTTCTCCAAGATGGATTTGAGATTAGGTTATCATCAAATCAAAATCCGAAACGAGGACATTCCCAAAACGGCTTTTACTACTCGTTATGGTCTTTGCGAGTACACCGTCATGTCCTTTGGTTTAACCAATGCCCCCGCCACTTTCTCATGCATGATGAACTCGATCTTCATGGAGTATTTGGACTAGTTCGTCGTGGTTTATCTCGATGACATTCTCATCTACTCGAAGAACGAAGAAGAACATGTCGAACACCTAAGGCTGGTATTGATGAAACTTAGAGAGCATCGCCTATATGCTAAATTCTCCAAGTGTGAATTTTGGCTACCAGAAGTGACCTACTTAGGCCACGTGATTTCTGCAAAAGGCATTGCTGTGAATCCCGAGAGAGTTCAGGCCGTCCTTGACTGGACTCCACCTGAATCGGTTAAGCAAGTTAGGAGTTTTCTTGGCCTAGCCAGCTATTGCCGTCGCTTCGTCGAGAACTTTTCTAAAGTTGCAAAGCCTCTATTTGAACTCCTCAAGAAAGATAAGAAATTCCTATGGACTCCCAAGTGCGAGGAAAGCTTTCAAGAGCTAAAAACAAGGTTGACTTCTGCACCCGTACTTGCACCTCCAGACACCAAAAAGGATTTCGAGATCTATTGTGACGCATCACGGCAAGGGTTAGGATGCATACTTCTGCAAGATCGACATGTGGTAGCTTATGCTTCACGCCAGTTGCGGCCACATGAAGAGAACTATCCTACCCATGACCTTGAACTCGCTGCCGTAGTTCATGCCCTAACAACTTGGCGACATTACCTCCTTGGTAATCGTTGTGAGATTTATTCCGACCACCAAAGCCTCAAATACATTTTCACCCAGCCAGATCTTAATCTCAGGCAAAGACGCTGGATTGAGTTGATAAAAGATTACGACATAGTAATTTCTTACACCCCAGGCAAAGCCAATGTCATGGCTGATGCACTAAGTCGTAAGTCGTATTGTAACAACCTCATGTTACAACAGTATCAACCACTTCTTCATGAGGACTTTCGCAAGCTCAACCTTGAGATTGTTCCTCATGGTTATGTTTCTACCTTGGTGGCGAAACCAACTCTTGAGGATCAGATTATAGTTGCCCAAAGGCGTGCACGAGGTGTCCGCCGGATCAAGGATAACATTGCTAGCGGAGTTGCTAAATGTTTCTCCACAGATAGTAAGGGAACGGTATTCTTTGAAAATCGTTTGGTAGTACCTAAGAATAGGGAACTAAGGCAACTCATACTCAAGGAAGCCCATGACACACCCCTCTCAATTCATCCCGGTAGCACAAAAATGTACCGAGATCTACACTAGAGATTTTGGTGGACTAGGATGAAGAGAGACATTGCTCAATTTGTTGCCGAATGTGATGTTTGTCGTCGCATTAAGGCAGAACATCAAAGACCTGCTGGTACACTTCAACCTTTGTCTATTCCCGAGTGGAAATGGGACAAAGTCGGTATGGATTTCATCACCGGCTTTCCAAAAACCCAGAAAGGAAACAATGCCATCTTCGTTGTCATAGATAGGCTTTCCAAAGTTGCTCACTTCCTTCCGGTTCGCGAGTCTATAACTGCTAGTCAGTTAGCGGACTTGTACTTCACGGTGTTTCTTTGGAAATCAATTCTGATCGCGGTAGCCTTTCCGCCTCTAGATTTTGGGGAAGCTTTCAGAATGCTATGGGAACTCATCTCTCCTTTAGTACAGCTTTCCAACCTCAGTCTAGCGGTCAAGTTGAAAGGGTTAACCAAATTCTTGAAGACATGCTCAGAGTTTGTGTTATCTCATTCGGAAAGAATTGGGAGAAGTCTCTGCCATTCGCCGAATTTTCTTATAACAACAGTTTCCAATCTAGTCTGAACATGGCTCCTTTTGAACTCCTTTATGGACGACGATGTCGAACACCACTAAACTGGTCAGAAACCGGCGAAAGACAATTCTTTGGACCGGATATGATCAAGGAAGCAGAAGAGCAAGTTCTTATTGTTCGTGATCAATTGAAAGCAGCCCAGTCTCGTCATAAAAGCTACTATGATCGTCATCATAGGCAAGAGAGCTACAATCTGGATGAGAAGGCTTACCTTCGGGTTACTCCTCTGAAGGGAACCCAACGTTTCGGTATCAAAGGCAAGTTGGCCCCACGTTACATCGGACCTTTCCGCATTCTTGCTAAACGTGGAGAAGTTGCCTATCAACTTGAACTACCCCCGCACCTTTCCCGAGTACATGATGTATTCCATGTGTCCCAACTCAGGCGTTGCTTCAAGGACCCCATCCGCGAAGTCGACCATGAAGCGCTTGATCTCCAAGATGACCTTTCTTATCGAGAATACCCTGTTCGTATTCTTGATTCCGCAGAGCGTGTCACTCGTCGTCAGAAGATTGGGTTTCTGAAAGTGCAATGGTCACACCACTCTGAGAGAGAAGCTACGTGGGAAAGAGAAGACCGTCTCAGTGCCGAGTATCCCACCTTCCTCCCGCAGACTTCTGAATCTCGGGACGAGATTCTGTTGAGTGGGGGCGAGTTGTCAGAACCCTCTGTTAGGTAATGTGCTAGGGTTAGTTAGTACTCTTGCATCATGTTAAAATTTCAAAAGAAATCTTTGAAATCAATATCAAAAGAAAAATGGGAGAAGGAACCCCCCGAGATGAATTAATTCAAAAGGCCAAATAAAAATCTTCTCCAAAAATTCATGTTAGAATTTTGAAAAGTCTTATAAATGAGTGTGATCACATATCAAGTGATGTGGGACCCACCCCATGCTCATAGATTTTTCAAATATTCAAACAGTGCCTTAAATTTAATCAAAAACCCCTATTTGAGTTAAGATTCAAATTATTTGAATTTTAAAAATGTTGAAACTTTATAAGTGGCTAGACTATATTATTATGAGGCCATATAAATTTTTTCAGCATTTAATAAAATGCCTAGCTATTTAATTTAGCTCAGCAAAACAAATTTCAGAAAAGAAAAACAGAAGAGGAAGAAGAAACGCTTACCTGGCGCCCAGGCGAGAGCAGCCCATCCAGCCCAGCCGCCCCAAAAGGGCACAGGGGTCTTCTTCCCCGATCCCGCGCCTCCAAGCTGCTCGGTGGAATGCCACCGAGCTAGCCGTGCACGTCGCCGCCTCTCCAGACACCACCTGCCCCTCCCGCGCCTTCTAGCCACGCCACGGAGACGCTGGAGACGTCGTGCATCCATTCCCTCCCTCCAGAGCCTCTCCCCCTCTCTCTCTCCCCGAGTTTGACGACGACCCGAGCGCCGCCATCGCCATGGTTTGAAGCCCATGTAGCCACCGTCGTTCCCAAGCCACGCCGTTGTGTCCTTCGTCTTCGTCACCGTCGACTACTTCTCCGTGCCGAGGGAATCAAGCTCAAACGTCCTGGAGCCGCCGATTTGAGTCGTCGTCTTCGTCTACGGTCGCCGTGCGCCATTGTCAATTGCGTCTCCGGCAAGCCACCTCCGTCCTCGCCACCAACTCTGTTGAGTTCCTGGTGAGCCACAGCCTCGTTTTCTTCCTCTAACCGGATCCGCCATGGGAGCCGAGCACGGCCTCCGCCATGGATGAGCTCGAGCTAGCTCCTGTGCTCCTCTGCCTGCACCGAGTTGTTCCTCATCTTCACCTTGTTTCTACGCGTCGAACGCACTAAGCCACGCTCATTTTGGTGCACCACAGTGATGATTGCGTCCTCGCCGCGTTTCTGTTGCCGCCGGTGAGCTCGCCGTCGTCGATTTGGTCACCCCCAAGGTCACCCGCGTACACCAGACGACGCGCGAGAGCACGGGCTACGTTCCCGTGGTCTCAGCGCATCGAATGATGCACGGGAACAGTGGATCCGTGCAACGCCGCCGTGGCCAGGCCGCCGGCGTTTAGCTGCCTGTGGGTTAGCCTAACCCCCCCTCGCTAATCCACCCCCTAATGACCCCCTGAGCCAATGACAAGTGGGCCCAGTGGCTTAATTAAGCCACTGGTTAAGTTAACCCAGCCGGATTAAATTAACCAGCCACTGACAACCCTGGCCCACATGTCAGCCCCCCCCTGACGCCAGCATGAGGTCATGCTGACGCAGTAAACCTTTTCCAGAAACTAAAATGAATAAAAATAATTCAGAAAATTCCAGAAAATAGCTCAAACTTTGGAAATTCATAGAAAATTCATATTAACTCCAAATTGGACAAATAATATATGAAAAATGATCAGGAGAAAATAAGCTATCCAAAAATCCAACTTTCAACTATGTTTGAGTTGATTTTAAAATGGGACCAGTAGCATATGTCATTTGATTTAATTGGAATTAATTCAAATTCAATTCAAATGATTTTGCAACTTGGACCATGGAATTATGCTACATTTCAACCACACATCAGAGGCATATCATACACATTTGAAGATGATTCAAATTGATCAAACCATGTCACATATAACTTGACTAAGTTTGAATTCAAATTGGAGTTTGAATGTGCAATTCAGTTTGCAATATACTCCATTTAAATGGAAATGCTTCACACATCAAAGCATTTACATCAAGTTCCAACCTTCCATCATGTGATTTTGCATTGTATTTACTTTACTACTTTGCTTGTTGTTTGTCGAGTAGAGGTGGAACCGGAGCAGGAGGCTGCCCCCTTCGTTGGAGACCCCGAACCCGAACCTCGTCAGCAAGGCAAGAAAACCCCCATTGATCATGTTGATAAAATCCCACTTCCCTCTCATGTCTCGCTTATGCATTGTATAGGATGATTAACATGCTACGTTTCTACCGCATAGATGAACCCATTTCTTTGCATGACCTATCATTTTGTCATAGTAGTAAGCAAACCACAATCCTAGCAAATGTAGGAGTTGATTGATATCATGTGGCCCTTGCAAATGTTACTGCTTATTGCATGCTTATAGTGATACCATGATGATACTGTTATGTGAGTCGGGATGGTAGTGATCATGATGATGATGGTAGAAAAGTGTTGGTGAATCGACCCTAATACAAGGTGAACGATGAGAGGCTGTGTAGGAGTACACGGTGGGTTGTCTCGTTGAACACCGCCCTAAGTCCGAGTTCTTGTGTGGTGATCCAAGATGAAGAGTACAACCACACATTGGGCTCACTGACCCCTCTCAACTTACTAACTCATCCCCTTCGATGTCCAGATGTCGCACTAGTTCGGAGTTCTGGTAGGCTTGTGGCCTGGATGCTAAGTGAGAGAACGGATCATCCGAGACCGGCTTATGAACCACGCACACATCACTTGGGTCCACTTCGATAAACCGGCCGGGTTCACGATAGTGGTAACCAACCCAAGTAGGCGGCTTTCTCGGACTAGATCGGCTATGAGGTAACAGTTGTGGTGAGCATCCTCGCTGGCACCCCTTGAATGGTGTCGAGATCAAAGGCGGTAAATGATGATCATGTGTGTGTAGCGGTACACCCCTGCAGGGTTAACAAAACTATTCGAATAGCCGCGTCCGCGGTTATGGACTTCTTGGAAAGCTTAGCTTGATTATTAGACAACTTGAACCGGATACTTCTAAAACACACCAAGATAAGTGTGAGTGCTATGGCGTGCTTTCTCGTGGGGAAGTCGAGGAAGGAACCATAGTGGTGTATTTGGTTGGAGAAAGTAGTGGACTCGTGTACGCTTCTTACCTTAAAGTCTGGTACTCGTAGTTCAGGATTAGCCAATTCAAAGCTGGCACTTCTGCAAGTGAAACCCCACCTCCCTTTACCTTGATACATGTGCATGAGTAGTATAGCTCCTATGTAAGTCTTGCTGAGTACGACTTTGTACTCACGTTTGCTTAATCTATGTTTTAGATGAACCCACTGACCCCGAAGGTGGCTTCTTCATCGAGCTGGACGACTGAAGATCAAGCTAGTCTAGTCCCAGTCAGACGACTGGTTCCCTCGTGGAGGGCTTGTGTTTAAATAAGGCTTCTTAAGCCATTTGTTAAACTTGTCTGTACTCAGACATAATTTGCTTCCGCTTGTGTTGTAATGTTGGATCACATGTTTGTGATCTCTGTGTGCACTCTATAAGAGTTATCAATAAAATTGTATACTTTGTAGAGAATTGCAATGATACCTACTGTTCATACAAGGCATGTGTGCTGCGTGTATGTTTATAACATGCATGTCTTTGTATGGGTTTTCAAGACCTTAGTTGTGATCTGGCTGGCGGTCTTTCATACACCAAGTGGCCCTTAGATGTGCGCAGCTTGGGGCATCGCGATGCGATTGTTCGAGACTCCGCCTCGTGCACACTTTGTGGTATGATCGAGCCCGCCCTAGACCCCGACTAAGAGATCAGGCTGGAGTAAGTCTATGTAAGAGTTATGAGATAGTCGATAGTATGGTTGAGGCGACTTGTCTTTGAATATGGGAGTTCACCACCCATATCATTAGACTTGTGTGCGGACGATGAGGACCCATCTCAGTTGATCATCCAGCCTGGATGGGATACCCCTCACGTACGATGCTTTTCGAGAACGTTCTGTGCTTGGCCTTGTCTGCTTAGACAAGTGGGTACGGTTCTCGGCTCTCCATATGACTATGTCTTAGCTGGACTTGCATACGCTAACCCCGGGTCCCGACAGAACAAGACTCAGAGGGATGTGTTCCACAAGGTTATGATGAACAGGAAGAACAAGTTTTTTCCACACGTGAAGTCTGTCCAGCTGAGACACATGCGGGCTCACCCCCATTACTTTGGAGAGGCATATGATCTTTGCGAGCAGTTTGGGATTCTGGACATCATCTCTTTCAACAAGCGGTTCGATGCCGAGCTTCTTGCCCAGTTCTTTGCTACAGTGTACTTCACCAATAACACTGATCGGACCATCGTTTGGATGTTCAAGGACGAGCAAGTCAGGTGCACATGGGGAGAGTTCATGACAGCTTTGCACATTCCCGTCTCCACATCAGAGGCGCCCGTTGGTGTCAGCCCCTATGCTTCAGCTACTGCCAAGCCCAAGAGCATGCTAGGGACGTATCAGAAGTCAATTCCTTATATCGATGCCAAGGGTCAGCATAAGTACAAAGTGGTTCTTTGCCCGTTCTTGGACATCATGCATCGCATTTTCCGGACTTCTCTGTTTTCCCGTGTGGGCAATCTGGACATGGTTCACGACCATCTGGTGGACATGCTCCTTCTCTGTGAGGAGCACAAGGGCACCACGCAGACCTTGGATGTCTGTGATATCATGTGGGAGGAGCTTCTTGCTGCTGTGATGGAACGTAAGGTTCCCATTTATGGCCCGTATCTTCAGGTCCTCTTCGAGATCACGTGGGCAGCCACCTTTGCTGTTGAGCACCTTCCAGTTGGGCCTCTGAAGTCTCACGAGGAGGTTCAACTGCGCATCAAGGACAACTGGGCTGGCGGTCATGGTCCTACGCATGGTTCCCCTTCACCTGCCGGGTCTGATGAGGAGATTCAGGAGGAGCAGGCGGCCGGTGGAGGTAGTGTTCCCCGCACATGCTCTGGTGCGAGTTTTGGTGCTGGTGGTTCGTCTTCTGCACAGGGTCCGGAGCAGCCCGGTTGGGCGGCCAAGCTCACCAGGAAGGTGAAGCAGCTCTTCTGCTTTCAGACTGATGTTCAGCACCTCCTGTATGAGGCCCACGAGAGGGAGAAGAAGAACAGGAGACTGCAGAAGGCTTTCTACAGACAGCAGGGCATGCACGTCTCGAGTGGGTCCGAGCGGAGCATGACTCCCGAGGACAAGTGTATCTCCCAGTTCAGCGCATGGGACCTCACCGATGACATACCTGGCCCTTCGTCCACTACTCAGCAGCCTGCTACAGATGACACAGAGGCAGCAGTGGCGTCCGAGGAGTCTGACGATGACGAGGACTACGACCAGGACGACGAGTAGTTCATCACCTTGGGACGCTAGGTCTTTCTCTGCCTTTTTGGCGTCTCGATGCCAAACGGGGAGAGAGGTCTAGGATTTCGATTTGCATCTTCTCAGGGGTGGGCGAGTCACAAGCGTGTTTTATTTGTCTCATCTGCTCCGCTTGTGAACTCCGTTTATTTGCTTTGGTTTTTAGTCCGTCTTGTGAGACTTCCGTGATATATGGTGTGAGACATATGCTATCTTATGTTCATACTCTTATTGTCTTGCTTATGTGGTGCTATGTTATGACATGTTATCCTTATGCTCACATACTTGTTTTGTCTAGCTTAGTATGGCCTAGTTTATAAAATATAGTGGGAGTGTCCTCCTTTATGTGTGTGTCTTGCATTCCAGAGGCATATCTAAAATGATTCACACATTAAGGGGGAGCCTGTCTATAGTTTATAAACTAATGGCATGTTGTTTTATATTGTCCTATTTTGATTGTGCAAATCTTGTGTTGTCATCAATACACCAAAAAGGGGGAGATTGATAGGGCATGTTTTCCCTTGATTGGTTTTAGTGATTGATGACAATACATTTGCGGACTAACCGGGTGCAATGAGCATTTCAGATAACGACATTATTGGCACAAGACGGTTATTATCCCCTCGGTGTAAAAAACGTGAAGACGGAGTTTTTCTTTCGATCTCCTTTGTGTTAATTGAGTCGTAGGAAAACCGTACTATGAAGAGGGGATCCGCGTTGGAAATGGTGGGTGGAATCATCACACGGTCTCACTTTGTTCACCCACTTATTTCAGTTGCGTCATGGAGGTGTGGGGGCTCTTGGATGTGGCTCCCTGGTTCTGCCAGGGCGGCAGTACCGCTCCACGGTAGTACCGTGGACCAGTACCGCATCCACTACCAGATTCCCACTGGACTTTGCGGTATTGGAGGCGGCACTGGGGCTCGGTAGTACCGTGTGAAGGGAATATGCCCGAGAGGCAATAATAAAGTGGTTATTATCTTATTCCATGTTTATGATAAATGTTTATTTTCATGCTATAATTGTGTTAACCGGAAACGTTAATACATGTGTGTTTAATAAACAAAGAAAAGGTTCCTAGTAATGTCTCTCTTTATACTAGCTTGTTGATTAACGGATGATCAAGGTTTCCTGATCATTGACATTGGATGTCGTTAATAACAAGGTCATATCATTGGAGAATGATGTGATGAACATACACCCACAGTAGTTATAGCAATACGATCATGTCATCAAAGTTTCTATTGATGTATCAAACTTTCACGAAGTAACCCTAATCCTTAGACCATGAGATCACGTCAATCACTGACACCGGAAGAGTACTTTGATTCCATCAAACGTCACACCGTAACAGGGTGATTATAAAGGTGTCGTTGGGTACTTGGAAAGTGTTAGTTGAGGCTCGTGGATCAAGAGTGGGATTTGTCCATCCAGATGACGGAGAGATATACTCTGGGCCCTCTCGGTGATATCACATTGACATTGCTTGCAAGCACGTGACTGGCTCACGAGGATGTTATATCACGAAACGAGTAAAGAGTACTTGTCGGTAACGAGATCGAACTAGGTATGGATGATACCAAATGATCGGATCTCGGACAAGTAAAATATCGCGAGACAAAAGGAATTGGTTACGGAGTTTTGGTTCACACGATCACTAGTTCATCGTTGAGTAAGTGGGAGTCATCATGGATCTCCAGATCCCGCTGATGATTATTGATCAGAGAAGAGTCTCTGTCATGTCCATTTTATTCACGAACCGTAGGGTGACACACTTAAGGATTCGTTGACGCGTTTGAGTGGATACAGAACGCCAGAGAATATACTGGACAGCACATGGACTATTTTGATAAAACAGCTGGAATAGTTTCGGTATATCAAAATAGTGCAAGGGGATAATTGTTAATGTGTTCATTGAATGAAGTGTTCATCAATGAAGTAATCATTGAATGAAGTGTTCATTAATTTGAGTGACATTAAACAAGATAATTAAAAGTGTTTTAATGTGATAAACTCTTGGAATTTTGAGTGGAGAATTATGGAAGTTATGGGAATAATGTGTGACCCTTTGTTTTTGTGAGTGGAGAGTCCACCCACATGATGAGGGGAGAGGTGGGGGCACCTCTTGGGGAGTGCTACCGCTTGGGGGCTGCCTCCCCCTCCTATATATAGATGGGTGGAGGTCCTCACACAACTCACTCATTCCTCCATCTCTCATATGCCCTTTAGTTGGCATCTTCCTCCCCTTGCTAGCTGATCCAGTTTCACGAGTACGGTGCTTAGGCGAAGCCCTGCTCAAGATCTTCTCTACCACCACCACCACTATGTCGTAGTGCTGCTGGAGTTCCCGAGAAATCCACTACTTCCGCTTCCCAACTGGAGCAAGGGGCGGAGGTCGTCACTGATTTGTACGTGTGACCGACTACGGAGACGCTGCCCGTTCGTGGCGTCAAGTCTTCATCACGACCTTGAGGTCGGCGAGTGTTAGACTACATCACCCACGAGAATAGTTCTCGTTAAAGCTTATGGTCTTCGAGGGTGAGTCCTTCTCAAACCGTTACAAGTGATCTTCTAGATGTGATCTTGGCTGTTACAACCGTAGGAAAATTTTTGTTTTCTATGCAACGAACCCTTCACCGTGGGGCGGTAGTACCGCTCTGCGGTAGTACCGTGCACCAGTACCGCATCCACTACCGGATTCCCACGGGACTTTGCGGTAGTGGAGGCGGCACTGGGGCTCGGTAGTACCGTGGACCAGTACCGCATCCACTACCGGATTCCCACTGGACTTTGCGGTAGTGGAGGCGGCACTGGGGCTCGGTAGTACCGTGGGGCGGTAGTACCGCTCCCAGAGCGGTAGTACCGCTCTACGGTAGTACCGTGCACCAGTACCGCATCCACTACCGGATTCCCACTGGACTTTGCGGTAGTGGAGGCGGCACTGGGGCTCGGTAGTACCGTGGAGCGGTAGTACCGTGCACCAGTACCGCATCCACTACCGGATTCCCACTGGACTCTGCGGTAATGGGGGCGGCACTAGGGCTCGGTAGTACCGTGGAGCGGTAGTACCGCTCTCGGTCCGGTAGTACCACGTTTGAAGCGGTACTACCGTGGTTGGTGGACAGCCAACGACTGCATTTAAGGGCACCTATAAAAGGGGGTCTTCTTCCCCATTGAGACTCACCTCAATTATTGCTCTCATCTCCATTGACGCCCAAGCTCCATTCTTGCCCGATCTCCCTCCCTAGCCATCAAAACTTGTTGATTCTCTAGGGTTTGGAAGAGGAGGCCCCGATCTACACTTCCACCAAAGGATATTTGATTCCCCCCCACTAATCCCGTGTGGATCTTGTTACTCTTGGGTGCGTTGGTGCCCTAAACGGAAGAGGTCACCTCAAAGCCACATTCCATTATGGTGAAGCTTCGTGGTTTCGTTGGGAGCCTCCAATTCAGTTGTGGAGTTTTCCCCAACCTTGTTTGTAAAGGTTTGGTTGCCACCTTCAAGGCCGCCTCGTAGTGGATCACGACATCTTACATCGGTAAGAGTGTGAGGAGAAATAGGGTGGCCCTCGTTGGCTTCGTGTGAGCATTGTGCTCCTCACCCTCTCCAAACGGAGACGTACTTCTCGAAAGAGAAGGAACTTCGGAAACATATCCTTGTCTCCCGTGTTCCCCTTTACCTTTACTTTGCGCAAGTTACTTTCCTTGCTCATTTATTGCTTGCTTGTCAGTCTTTAATTGTTGGCATATAGGTTGCTCACATAGTTGCATATCTAGACAACCTATATTCCTTGTTGAGCTTAATTTGTTAAGAAAAGATAAAAATAAGTGTTAGTCGCCTATTCACCCCCCCCCCTCTAGTCGACATTCCGATCCTTTCATACACCCTGTTACATTTTACTATCTATAGGAGAGAAATTCGTTAGTACTCCCTGTGTCCCCAATTACTTGTCTTCCAAATGGATGTATTTAGCACTATTTTAGTTCTAGATACATTTATTTGAATGACAAGTAATTTGGGGCGGAGGGAGTATGTCTTTTTGTGCAAATGTAGGACAAAGTTGGCAACCTAATATAGTGTGGAGCATAAGTGAGGATGTACATCATGATTGCAGGGAATGCAGACATTTTTTTAACGTCAAAGTAAATTTTATTGAATCATAAGCAGTGTACAACATGGATAACAAAACCCAGAGGGTTAGAATCAGAAAGCATAGCTAGCTTGTTACAAGTGGATGTTGGATGAGCATATCCGTAGCAATGATAGTCTGAAGGATGAGATCTGCAAATGCGTTGGTGGGCAAGATCATGGGCTACACCATTCGAGGAGCGAGAAATGTGAAATACCATGTAGTGGAGGGAGCTTGTTGTAGACATCGTGTGCAGTTCATATCCTCATGTAGGAATATTCAGAAGTACTTTGCGACATTTCTGATTGGCTCTGTGCGTTCTGTTGGGGTCCGCAGCAGAAAACATAAAATTTTCTAACTAACGTTCCCATAACCCAAGATCTAGCTAGCCGTATTACCGTAACGGAAAGGAGTGCGGAAATAACATACCTCGGGGTGTAGTCCGTTGCGCGGGAAACGTTCCCGCAAACGTGGTTGATGTAACCGATCAAGTTTCATAGCTCCCTGGCTGTGTTGAGCACCCGGATGGGTGTAGTGCCACACGTGTAGCACCTCATAGTACTCGCACACATACGAGACTCGATGACGACCTCCTTTCTCCGATCCAGCAGAGGTGGCGGAAGCAGGCCTCCGAAACCAGAGTTTCAGCAGCACGACGGCGTGCGTATAGTGGAGACATCCCCAACCCAGTGCAGACTCCAAACAAGGGGAGTCCGCTCATAGGAGGGAGAAATAGGGAGAGAGAGATCTATAGAATTTATCTGTATTTTTCTGGAATTTTCTGTGTTGAAAAAGGGGCACCCACCACATCTATATATAGTGGAAAAAGGGGCTACGCAGGTACGTGGACTAGCGATGTGGTACTAAAAATAGCACCACATGCGCTAGCACCATGCGCATGGCCGTGGCTTGCCTTGGCCGCAAGTGGCCGGCGGCCACACATGGCCAAGTGGCCAAGTGGCCATATGGGCCAAAGCCCATGGCGCCATGCTCCTTTTTTTTCTTTTTTCCTTTTCCTTTTTTCTTTCTTTCTTCTTTCTCAAAGAAAAAACAAAAACCAAAAGGAATATTATTCCATTAATTATGTAAATTATATTTTAATATTTAATTCATTAATTAAATAATAAAACATATCTAAATAACTTTCCGAACAATTCGGAACCACGGGACTTTTCCGTCTCCCCTCCGAACCGATTTCGGAGTTCTCTCTTATTCTCCGGTAACTCCGATAGTTCCGAAAAGGTATCCGATTTCATCGAGCCCTTAAGTGTGTTACCCTACGGTCCGAGAACACTCAGTCATGACCGAGATGAGGCTACGGTCAATGATCATCAGCGGGACCTGGATGCCCATAATGACTCCTATGCATTCCGGATATCAAACACCGATTGGACCTTACGCCGTATAGCATTCCCTTTGTCAGCGATACTGGATTGTTCCGAGATTCGATCAATGACATCCTATGTCTGGTTCAACCTCATTCCGAACTAATCCTCATTCACTCGTTCCCGTGATATTCATCCCCGTGACCTAGTCACACGCTGCAGCTTTATGGATGGAATCTCACCGAGTGGGCCCAGAGTATCTATCCATTATATGGATTGACAAATCCCTCTCTTGTAACAACACTCCTCAACATATCTCCACGGAATACCTAAGATACAACCGTTATGACCCGCATATTTCAGTCAGGTGGTGGGATGTAAGTCAAAGCATCCGGGAAGATAGTAATTATGCACGTACTCACGGTCAAAGGAACGGTCTACCACGTTCTGTAATTACAACACTAAATCTTCATAAGATTTGATCCTGCTGTAATGCTTACTTTGGGTAATGTTCATCACATCACTTAAACAGTGAGGTGACCTCATAGTCAAGAGACTTAATTGTCCATGATCGCGAAACCACGACCATCATGTTGACCATGAAATAGTTATCGATGTAGAGGCTAACTAGGAACTCTGGGGGTTTCTATACCACACCTGCATCATTGTTTCACTGACGCAGTTCTAGCACGGTATGAAACTGGTTATGAACTTGCTTAGATATATTGGAATAATCATATATTATTTGCCTCTAGAGCATATATCCAACATGTTCTTGTCGGCTTGTCTTCTTCGTCTATTGTCCCGGCACCCAGTCAATGCGGCTATTCAATTTTTTCTTCATTGTGTTGGCTTGATGGTGTTGCCGTCGTGGAATTCGGTTAGGCGTTGTCTGTTACCAATCTGCTGTCCCATCCTTTTTTCACCATATGTAGTTTGTGCAACTTTTTTCTGAATGCACTTATAAGCAGAAAGCACTCCAGTTTCTTTAAACCACTACTCCAGTTTGATGGTAGCAACCATGCATGAATCCTCAAGTTGGTCAATCAGAAATTGAGGAGGAACAAATTATCGCCAACAGGTAGATGATAGTGAACCTTCTCTTCTCTCAAATACTAAAATAGTTCATGTTTTCTATTTCAGCTCTTTAGTAACATTCGTCCATGTTCCCAACAGCTGAGCGATAAATCTCCATTGTTTAGCAACAAAACAAATCATTATCAATTGCCCTCACATTATTCCACAACTACATGATACAAGCACGCTACTATGCTCATTCTATTCCAAACTATTGATTTCTCTTGTTGTAACAGGATACAAGGTGCAACTATGTTGATTTTGCTTTCAGTGTTTAAAAGTGTTGGAATGTTTATTCACATCAGAAACTTGTGAAAAATAATAATGCATTATTTAATCCTAAAGGCCTCGGCGGCGCGGCAAAGCGCGCTCTACGCTTCTAGTAACCATCATATCTCTTTGAAACTGCATGCAGCACATCGGCTCCTCTCTGTACCGATCATCATACATAGTGATCAGACTAGAAGGAAAAGCTAGATTGCAGCATGGTCAATATCTGAAAGCTGGACTCCTGCAGAGATTGAAAGTCTGCACAATAACTAGATCATTGCTTTATTATTAGGTCAATCTGCATCATCCATGGAGCATGGAAGTTGAGGACGACATGGAAGGCATGCGTGCATAGAGGATCAGGAAGACACTATACGTAGATTGCAGGAGAGTTCGGCTTCTCCTGATGTAAAGATTAGACTCGTCGGACGTATTGCGTACATCCAAAAGAGGCTCACTGGCACCCTGGATCATTTTACGTGAAGAAGACTGGAGATGGGAGGCGAGATGATGCACGTATAGGTGCCTTGTGGGGTAGGATCGACGACGGGGAAGAAGTGTGTGATGGAGATGCCTCTTTTTTACATCACGCCAGGACATCAGGTGGGACAGTCGGCAAGGACTCTTAGGTATCGCATCCAACGGCTATATAGATATATAATAGAGAGATCGGATGGACATTATGCTAAGATTTCTAGGATTAACGTGGAGTCTTCAATGGTGCTTCCAGTTAGTAAATATAAGATATATCAACGGAAGGCAGCTCCCCACAAGGTCTTTGATATTATATTCGGTCCTTTCAACATGATGCGCCTAAGGATCACTAGAAACGAAAGTGACACCATTTTTCTGATTTCATTGATACTTGAGCTAATACCACATGGAGGGCTAACGATCACCACACACGGTCGATTATGTGAACCATGTACCATGGAGAATAAACATTCTCGGCCACACACGGTCAGTGATTTTAATCAATTTCAGACTATGGAAAATCGAACCTTCCAAGGAAGTGGAGATGTTCACATAGCCGATGGACGAGACTTCGTTGTGGGGAGGCGGCGGAGGCCTACGATGGTCACTACAAGGAGACTTTTGTAGAGTTGTTGCGATGAAAGAAAGTATAATGTATGGGATAAGAATAAGTAAATCTAGGCATTTCTCAGGCAAGTCCAGTTTCAAACCGGGCTTGAAAAATCCAAAGGCACATATATCAAGCCTGAATCCGGAATAAAGCATGAAATTTTCTGAAAATCAAGACCGATTCTAGCCCGACATAAGTGCTAGAGGCTCAGACTTATGAGCCCAACAACAAACTCATTTTCCCCATTATAGCAAAAATAATTCTACTTTGCACTTTACATATACGTATACATCTGCAAATATAGTCAAATTATACTCAAATTATAGTCCGTCCCCTTTGGTGTCCCAAGCTGTCACCTTTGGGATCACCGGTTCCAGACCATAATAGGTGCGTACAACTCATAGATAGGTTCTAGAACACAAATAAACTCATGAAAAAACAAGTGGTTCAGATATGAAAACATGGCACTCGGGCCCAAAGTGACAAGCATTAAGAGCAACAAGTTGTAGCAAAGATGATAAACACCAAAGTAGAAGATAGGCAACATGCCCCAACAATCTGACGAACTATTACATGATCTAACTCATCCATTCCCTACCATCCCATTTTCCTACCGCAGGGAATTACTCACACATAAAAGGAGAAGTCATGGAGGGATGATGGAGTGGAGATGGTGATGATGATGGCGATGATCTCCCCTCCCCGGAGGCCAAAACAGCCTCCATACTAGCCCTCCCAGAGAATAAAAGAGGGTGGCGGCGGCTCCGCGATGGGAATTGGAAATCGACTTATGTTTTGGGGTTTACTCGCAACGGGTAAAAATAGGGGCCAAGGTAGGGCACCAGAGGGGGGAGGACCCACCCAGGTGGCCTCCCGCCGCGGCCAGGGGTGGGGCCGCACCATCAGGGCGCCTGGGGCCCCATGGCTTCCCTCTGGCCCCCTTTCTGGCTCTGGGTCCCTCCGGGTGCGTGGATTTTCCGTGATTTTTCCTAGAATTTTTTGAGACACCTAAAAATCCATATTCCTGCACATAAGAAAACCATACAGGCAGCTCTGCTTAAAACAACGTCAGTCTGGGTTGGTTTCGTTCAAATCATGCAAGAATGAGGCCAAAACAATAGCAAAAGTTTTTGGAAAAGTAGATACGTTTGAGACGTATCAACTCCCTCAAGCTTAGCATATTGCTTTTCCTCAAGAAATTCAGTTCAACGAACTGGACGCGACAAAGAAAACTTTGACAAGCTCTTTTGCTTCATTAGATGTATATAAGCATGTACTACGAAAAGAGTTTAGCAGGTATTGAAACAATGCTACAAGGACAATGCACGAAGCAATCCTTCTTTCAAGTGATAAATCACAAACAACCACAAGTAAATAATATATTGCTGAAAATCAAGACAAGATCACAATGCAAAACATAAATGCAGAAAATCCTCCGGAGTTTTAAAGGAGACTAGAACTAAGAATTTCAGAACAAGTTATATCACAATCATGTAGAAGACAATGAGGTACTTTGTGACAATGCACATTACACTCAGAATGACAATTATGCTCTCAATAGTTGGTGCTTTGAAGAAAGAAGGGGAGACTCTCGAACCGTGGCTTTTGATGGAAAGCTTGAAAACCCGTGGCTGGAACCAAAGACTAAACATGTAGCAGAGCTCGTGGTTTTTGAAAACATAGATAAAATTCTTTTGGGAAGTGCAACTTTCCAGTCAACGGTAAACGGTAAAGATTTCTCAATATCTCCCATACTAACCACATTAATGGCGGTTCCCATGCTTTTTTTGCTTACACTTATCTTCCCTCATCCATCTATCCTTTGACGGTCTATGGTGCTTTTTATTTTTCCTCAAATATGGAAGGAAATTTCTCGTTCCATCTATCATTAGCAGCATTTGACCCATTTCATTCCCTCATCAAGTATGGGGGAAGTGTAATTTTCTATAAAATGTGAAACAAGTGAGAATTGGGCATTCTCCAGACCGACATTTGCCTCATAAATTTTACTAGTTAAAATTTGTCAAGGAGTAAAACATTTTTGGCATGGAAGATACTGATTTCCCCTCACCGCACCATGAGCTTGTACGGTTAAAAAAGGAAACTTTTGAACACATTTTGAGATGGTACAAGAAAGTCTTCGTTAGGGATGGCAGGTAAATACCATATATAGGAAGGTATGGTGGACTCAAGTGAAATAACTGGTTTGAAAAGGAGTTTGGATGCACAAGAAGAATTCCTCTTAGTGCGAGCGAAGGCTAGAAAAAGACTGGGAAGCGACCAACTAGAGAGCAATAACGGTCATAATCATGCAGAGCGACAAAGCAAATTGAATTGAGCATGAAAGTGATGTAACTATTATGAAATAAAAAGATAATCAAGGCATGATAGACTTTTTAGTCATAAACATGTGTGAACATGTGCGAAGTCAATCCAAAAATTCTCCGAAGGTAAACACCACTTCAATATGCCAAACCATGAACAATTCAATGCATGTAAATCATTTCGACAAAACATTGAGATTAGCCACAAAGAAAGCATGAACCACTGGGAAGCATTGTAAACATAGCACTATGTCGCTACAAGCTGATCTCTAGATCATAAGTATAGGCATATGTACAAAAGTAGAAACAAAAAGAGTTCATACCGGTTTTCCTTGTTGCATCCCTTTCATCGATTTTCGTCATTACTCCCTTGTCACTTGCATGATCGAACATGGGAAATATAATCAAATGCCATCACAGACTCAAGCTAAACTCTGAAAACAAATAAAACTAAAGAGAGAAAGGAAATCTTTTTGGGGTTTTCAAAGGTTAAACGTGTTGGGATTCGGAGTAGAAAACAAAAAAAATTCGGCACTACGAAACCAAGTCCCAAGAACAGATCTAGATAGATGCAAACACAGTTAGCGATCTTGTTACCTTAACAACCGTTCAAACGGTAGTTCTCTCGTAGCGGAAGAAGTTGATGGAGATTTGGGGGAAGATTGACGCGGTGCAATCCCTCGAACAGATCTGATCCGTGTTACACCCCACGAAAAGATCTACTCCTCAGAAGAAGATGCGGAAGTCCCTCGAACAAAGATCGAACGCACGATCTCTCTACGGTTGATCCACACGTACGGTGTGGAAGATCCGGCAGGGCTCCGCCGTCCAGAGCTCGGCGCCTCCAGAGTAGAGAGGAGGGAGGAGCAGCACTTCGAGATATGGTGGAGATCAGATCTACAAGAGAGGAGAGAGGGGCAGCCCAGGTGCAAGAAAATCTTGACAAGTTCATGTATTAGGGGGTGCCCCTTATCATCTATTTATAGAGGGGAGGGGAGGGGAGGCCATCTTGGAGGAGGGGCAGCCCTAGGGGTGGCGCCCTAGGGTTTCCTTCCCCTTTTGGGGCGCCCTAGGGTTTGGCAAGGGGGAGAAAGCTTCCTCCCCTAGGCGCCTCCCCACATGGGCCTCCTTTGGTCCAAGTGCTCCCTCCCCACTTGGGCCTTCCAAGTGAGAGGGGGCCCATTGATATTTAAACTCTTTTATTAATTCTAAAACAATTCTAGAATTCACAAGAAATAAATATTAGACATATTTAGACCATCCCGGAACTTTTTCCGGCCCTCTGGTTTTACCCGGTTTTCTCAAAACTCTTCCCGGAACTTTACCGGTGCCCCGAAACGATTCCGGTTTTCTCTCCGGTTAAATCTCAATCACCCCGAAACTTTTCCGGTGTGTTATACTCGTGCTCCTATCACTCTAATACTCAACAGATCTTCCACCCTTAAGTGTGTGACCCCATAGGTTCGGTAGAATACGGACATGAACCGGAAACTGGCTTTCCTCGGATCAATAACCAATAGCGGAGCCATGGACACCCATAATGGTTCCCGCACCAACACGAATATGAATTCGGGTGAACCATAAGCTTAACATGCCAGTCCTATTTGCTTCACGATACTATACAAAACCTGAGGTGAGATCTTTTAGGTATCCGCATGATTAACCATTAACCATTATACCAAGTCATCCTCCTTCTTGTTTTGTTCCATTTTTCTCGTTTAGTATTCCCGTATACCTTGTGATCAATTCACAGTGTCTGGCCAGACGATGTTGGATACCGTAATACCGAGAGGGCCCAAAGAAGTATCTCTCCATCGTTAGAGGAGCAAATTCCCAACTCGAATCGTTAAGTCCCTTGACACACTTTCAGGTGTGAGTGATCAAAGCCGTTATTGCCACGTCTGTTACGGGTGGTGTTGGGAGAGTGTCAAAACCCACCCTCCGGTATGAAGTTACGAAACATTCTTATGGTCATGAAGGACACATGCATATTAACTTTAGATGATTTTACTTATAACAGGGAAACGATGTGATCTCAAAGTAAATCATACAGTTGGGTCGGTTCAGCACCCTTGTTCTGGCAACAATGTGCTCCCATGTGTTACCGGCATTTCCAATGCCCTATGAACAGGAAAACATGTCATCCATAACACACGGGTTAGTCCTAGAGGCAGACTAAGAACACTTTGTGTTTATACTCTACACCTGCATATGGGTTTTCCTCCAATGGCAGTTAACATGCTACTTGGCAAACCTCCGCATAAGCCATTGCAGTTATAGCATAGACATATAAACATTAATAATGAACCTGGAATAATAATAATAGAATTTATTATTGCCTTTAGGGAATAATTCCAACAGTCTCCCACTTGCACTAGAGACAATAATCTAGTTGCATGGTTTACTCAGACCAATGGAATTTTGGTCTTCATGCTCGCTTGTGCTATAGACTTCGTCACTGAGCTTAACGCTTTTAGGCTCGTCTCAATCCTGCTATCTTAATGCACCCCTTCATCCTTTATGAAAAGATGGGGCACTGTCGTTAAACATGTTTGGACTACAGTGAGCTCTTAGCTTACTTTTCTTTGATCATGATGCTCATATCAAAATATGGTTTCTGTAGATCAAGCGTTCGGAACTATGCCAATCACTATGATGGTGTTCCTGATCCAAATACCCTCCTATGCAACTACTAGAGTTGCCATGTTTCACGTCTACGTTGTAGAAATCCCGCTATGTGCCTTAGCTTGAAGAACAATTTTTCAACATCCTATTTTGCTACTTAGCTATGGACCGAAAAAGGAAAAATATTACAAATCATTATGAAACTTTCTTTCATCTATTTGTAATGAACTCATTATTTTTCCTCATATAGAACCTTTCTTCATCTAAGGTACTTCAAGAGAACTAATCTACTATTTAGATTAATTTGGTGCTTGTTGCACTTTCAGGATATCCAATACCTTAGTGCTTTATTTTTCTAAAATATTTATTCTCAATCACTCATATGTTATTCACATATATGATTAGAATCGTGCTCCCACTTAATTCCATATCTTATATGACTATTGATGAAATAATAACTTCATCAAAAACTATTACTCCAGCTCTGTGATATTTGCTTCAACTATGGACTGATCTTTGAAGCATTCTCACTTTTACTAATATCGTATAGATCATTAAATCCTTTCAGGTTGTATCATGCATACACCCTTTGTTTAATTTTCTCAGAAGAAAAATCCATATGTCATACTTCAGAAGTATGTCGCGATTATCAGTAATTTTCCATATGAACATTTGCATCACTACACATATTGTAGTCAACCTTTTGAACTCTATCGAAAAACTTATTTTACGATAAGTTGAGCAATATCAACGATTAAGCTATCGTTTATGTTCATATCTATGAAATTCAAATCCACTCTAATGATCAGGTATCCTTAGGAGGGTTTTACCAAGTTCTCAACTTGATTTAGATGGATGGCTTTCATATAGTTTTTATGGTTTTTAAGCCATGCAGTGGAGTTAGTGCTCGTCATGGTTTCTTGTAGTTCACAGGTTTATCACACTATAGAACCACCTTGGTCCAACGTGAATTTACAAAGCTGTGTGATACATCATAAGACTTGATCATTTCATCTCTTGAACATATTTCAGAGTTTCATCATTACTTTTCATCAAATGTAGGAATTTCTGGTTTGGTCACAGAGTTTATCTCTAGAACGAGTTTCTGAGTTTCATTCTGTAGAACCAAATGATTCAATGTAATCATTATCAAGCTATTAGTACTCCCACTTAATTGTTTCAAGAGAGCAATTTTCTCAGAAAAAATCCCATGTCCCGTGATAAACATTTTTCCCGGGTATAGTAGTGGAAGTGTTGTTCGTAACATGATGTTTCTACAATACTTATATTCGGGATCGAGTATATTCTAAATACATATCCGAAATTATGAAACAACAATTGGAGTTCTTATCCATGCCGTATTCTTATAGGGCATTGTTTCAACAAACATATGACGACGCTCTATTTATTTGGTAAGTGGTTTATCAAAAGCGTTAAGCAGTATAGTAAATGGGAGTGTGGTTTAAGTTCATCACCGACCTCACCATGTCATGCTGGAATTCATGGTAGAAAACAATTTTAATTCCAATATGTCATATAGGGCTTGGTTATGCGTCAAGATACTCCGTAGCTATACGGGGTTTCAGGTGACGCTAGTTTATGAACTGTCTTCATACACTCGATGATGTTTGCTAAATTCTTTAACTCATTTATTTTACGATCAGATCGTCAAATATTTGATCTATGTGTGATGATTATTCTCTTTGTGTTGAAACAGTTTTGAACTTATTCAAAATTTTAGATATTATGTCTTGTCTAAATATCGGTATATCTATACAAGTCATTATCACAAAGTTTTATGTAAAGTACTGTTTATTGGTTCTCCACACAACATTATGTGTTATTACCAATAGTTTACTAAACACTTGAAGAAATGATTTTGTCTATTAGAAAAACATTGCATGTGTCAAATGACTCAAAGTCAAGAGATTGAATGACTTCATCGATATGAAGGTTCCGTATGCGCTTTGTTCTAATGCGACTAAGTCATTTATGCTATTACAATAATGGCATTATCATCATACTCTTCTTCTTCGCCGTCTTCCATCGTAACCCCTATTTCTCCGTGCTTGGTCCAAACATTATAGTGTGGCATGAATCCCTTATAAAGCAGGTGGGCGTGAATGGTTTTCCGGTCAGAGTAAGACTTCGTATTCCCACATATAGAGCAAGGACAACACATAAAACCATTCTTCTTGTTTGCCTCAGCCACTTCGAGAAAATCATGCACGCCCTCAATGTACTCGGAGGTGTGTCTGTCACCATACATCCATTGCCG
Organism: Bromus sterilis; assembly: GCA_950022295.1. Lineage (NCBI taxonomy): Eukaryota > Viridiplantae > Streptophyta > Magnoliopsida > Poales > Poaceae > Bromus > Bromus sterilis. Next base: position 73,001,871 of record OX465595.1, read on the forward strand.
GTTCATCTGCGTGCATTAAGTGTGTCAAAAACCATTATTACAGAACATCATGAATATATAAGTGACCAAATTAATAGAAGTTTATCATCACATTAAAACCAAAGTACATACATAGTTCTCATTGAACAACATATAGCTCTCCAGAGCATCTAATTAAACCATACATTGAAACTATGTAAAACATTTCAATGCAACAACAAATGCGATCATAATCGCAACCAAGGTAACAATTGATCCAACGGCATAATGATACCAAGCCTTGCTATGAATGGCATATTTTCTAAACTTTCTAATCTTCAAGCGCATTGCATCCATCTTGATCTTGTGATCTTCTACGACATCCGCAACATGCAACGCCAATATCATCTTCTCTTCTTCAACTCTTTTCTTCTCTTCTTTAACTCTTTTTAATTTTTCTTTTAAATACTCGTTTTCTTCTTCAACTAAATTTAACCTCTCGACAAGAGGGTCGTATGTAATATCCGGTTCACATACCTCCTAGATAAATACATCTATGTCAAGTTGGTGTCGGCATAATTACCATAAACACTAAATGAAACAAATATTTATAAAAGATAATATATACCACATCCGAATCATAGAGAGGACGAGGGCCGACGGGGGCGGATACCAAAACCATCGCACTATATAATAACAAGCAATAATACAAGTAAGAAAATTAGACAATTATCTATGTAATCATACAAGTAAGATTTTTTTTTCTTTTATAAAGAAGATAAGAACAAGAGGCTCACCACGGTGGTGCCGGCAACGAGATCAGCGCGGGCGATCGACGGTGGTGAAGACGGGGATGGGTCGTGACGGACCGCTAAATCTGGACAAATCTTAAGAAAAATGGAGCTTGGAAGTCGAGTTTGGAGAGGAGAAAGCTTAAGTAGTGTGGCTCGGGCATTTCATCGAACACCTCATGTGCATAAGAGGTGAGCTAGAGCACCACAAAGCCCTCCCCTTGCCCTCCTCGAAAAAACAGAGCACCAGTGGAGTGCTCGCCGGCGAGGGGTATATATAGCTAAATCATTAGTCCCGGTTTGTGGCTGGAACCAGTACTAATGGCCAGCCTTTCGTCCCGGGTTGAGCTACAAACCGAGACTAGTGGTTGTGGGCCAGGAGCGAGGCCCATTGGTCCCGGTTCTTGTCTAGAACCGGGACATATGCCCCCAGACGAACCGGGACCAATGCTCCACGAGGCCCGGCCAGCCCCCGGGCGCACGAACCGGGACGTATGACCCCCATGGGTTCCGGTTCGTGGCACAACCAGAACAAATCATCTGGAGAGGCCTGAACCAAAGCCCTGTTTTCTACTAGTGACATAACTTAATTTATTTAGCAATCAACAAAATAGACATAACATCAAGATTTCAACTTAAATAATTCACCACGTAGGGTGACATTCAGAGAGTAATAATTTTCGAACAACCATTATTCAAAACATGGATAACACATCCACCGTGTAGACAACACAATACAATATTAATGTTTTACACAACCTCTGAATCAAATAACATTTATTAACTCTAAGATAAATCTTGATAGACGAACGCCGACGGCCTTGGGTGACTTGGGCACCACTTCCGACGCGGACTTGCACTTCATTCACTCTTCTCCTTCGAATTGTGATAATTCGCTGTATCGAGTTGCAAAACAAGTGCAATCGATATGGTATCAAATATACCTATGAAGGTGAAATAATGAAATTGTCTATTAACTTCGTATAACTTATTTATACATACGGTGATTAGACCATTCTTCATATCTCCCAGATACTTCTTACAGTTCCTCTTCCAATGTCCCTGATTACCACCATCATATGGTCTGGATCCTTTTGTATAGATGCTTCCGCAGTCTTAAGCATAGCGAACAATTCGTCTATGGTCTTGTCAAGCCCATTCATTTTATTATTCATGATAAAACCGTTGTAAGACGGGGGGCGTGACGCAAGGAGAACGTCAGTTCCGAGTGTCATAGGGATCACAAATCCAAGAGCACTTAGCCTCTGTGCGTAACCAACAAGTTTGATCACGTGCTCACTTAAGGAGCCACCTTCTGCCATCTTGCATTCCCAAGACTGCTTCATTATCTCGTAATGTTCAGTCCTAGCTTGCTTCAGATACAGAGCATTCAGTTTTGTCACCATGTCAAAAATGGTGAAGTTTCTCAAAACGTTTCTGAAGCTCAGTATCCATGCATGTCAGCATCAAGCATTGTACTGCGGTGTGGTCATCCACTTTAGTAACATAGACGTTCTTATCGACCTACTACGCATCCTCTATGGGAGTTGCTGGAAGAGATGCTATGAGAACATAGTCCTTTTGAAGCAACTTTGAGGACAAACCCAAATTGCGGAACCAGTCCGCATATTCTCCTCTATTTGCAGCAAGCATTTCTTTTTCAAGCATCGGTCCTAAGCTAAAAGCATTGTTGTTGCGGGCCATCTCTCTACAACGATATAAACAGATTGATTTAGACATGGTTCAAAATTAATTGCATTAATCTTAACAAGTTTAACCTAATGCTCCCACTAAAACCAATATCTCTCAAAATTGATCTTAGGGTCATCAAGATCCGGATCAATACACCTGCCACCGGTGTAACACTCAACCATGGAGGAGATCAACCCGGTAGGTCTAACAAAACCAATCACAACCAGTTTGTGACTCTTGTATTAGTCTTTTGACACTTGTGCTCCGAGCTCAGATCGGATAAGCTAAAACGTCAAGACAACCAAGCGCTATTGCTGTGGAGACAACTCAATCCACCAGCCTCTTTGTTACCTTTCCGTTGGTACTCGTGTGACACGACGCACCGCGGGTGGCGTTTATTACAGACGGTTGAATGGTTGGGAGAGCATGAACTTCTTGATATTTTAAGAGAGATCATCCTATTAAAATTACGACTAGTGCGCAATCAAAACAGGCAATGAAAAGGATTAACATCACAGGCAATTTAATGTATGTGATATGGTATAACCGTTTTCTTCAAGAAGCTCCAAGCACCATGCTTTTCTTTCTTCATCTTCTTTTGGCGGAGAGCATCACCTCCACGCACGACACGTCGTCAAGCACCATGACGTATGATCATCATCTTCATGTATATACTACAACTATTGCTAGCATCTATTCTACTAATTGAAAATTACATGTAGTTTGGCACGCAGGCCAAATAAATGACAATCATATGGCTCCAGCCATCATGCCGTACCATGACATGCAAGTCATGCAAATTTAACTGTAACATCCCAAAATTCTCCGAATTTTGGAATTTTAATAAAATTAAATAGATAATGATTGTTTGCTTGACGTGTTTGATTTTCTCTAGGATTTAAAACTTTTGGAGTTTATTGAATATTAAAAAGAGAGGGAATAAAAGGACTTTCCCTAATATTCATAATTAGTGTTTTGGAATTTATTAATTAAAACAAAACCAACAAAACAAAATGAGAGAAGGTAATATGACTCCTTCAACATATTAAAAGGTTGGGAAATGTTTTAAATCATTATTGGAATTCTTCTGAATATTCAAAACATTTTTCAACTCAAGAAATTCATTTGAGAGGATATAAAATGACTTATCCCCTTTTTAATAAAGTTGGAAAATATTTAGAGTATTACTTTAAAGTTTTTAAATTTTATTATGAGTATTATAAATAACTCTAAAATTATTTTAGGATTTTATGATGCTAAGAGAGTTTTTATTTCATTAAAATGATTTCTTAAATATTTTAAAAGAGTTGAAAAAGTATTCCAATGGGATATTTTTATTTTACCAAATTATTTATTGGTGTGACAATTTTAAAATTTATATTTATTATTTAGAAATGGTTTGTCAATGCTTTTGACCAAATAAAAATATTTTTTATAATTCATTGGATTGTATTTGATTTATGAAAAGTATTTTATATTTAAATAAATTATTTAGAAAATGTTTTTATTTTTATTTTCCTTTTTGGAAAATGTATTCATTAAATAATTTCCTTTGTATTATTTGATGAATTTAGAAATTTATTTCACATTTTTCTGATGAGTATTTATTTTTCTACAATTGTTTGAAGTTTTGATTTTTAATAACAAGAAGAAAATCCGTAGCCGGCCCAATAGTGCTTTTTCGCCCGCGAGCGCAGTAGAGTCCTTTTCGGACCCATTTTCTTGTTTTTTTCTTTCTTCTATCTGTCTATATATAGAATAGAAAATCTTTTTTTTGGCCTTTTTCTTTTTCTTTCCAAAAAAAAACCCTAGCGCAGCGGGACCCGCGGGCCTCCCCGCCGCCGCCGCTGGGGCCCGCCTCGGAAGCCGCCGCCCGCGTCCGGCGCCGCCACCCCGGCCGGAGCAGCGCCCGCGCCCTCCCACGCCTCCAGCGCCGTCCCGCCGCCCGCAGGTGTCGTGTCGCGCCGCCGTCCAGTGGCCAGGCCGGCCACGCCGCCGCGCACGGCCGTGCCGCACGACCGCCACTCCGCCACCGGTCGCGCCGCCTTCCCTCGCCGGACCTCGTCGCCCCACGCCGCCTCCACCACCTCGCCAGAGGGCACGCCAGAGGGTACGCCAAGCTCGCCGGAGCCGCAACCACCTCGCTGGAGAAGCCCTCGAAAGTCAACTCCGGCCAGATCTGGTCCCAGGTACTCGATCGCGTTTTTCGCAAAAACTTTATTCGCGGATCAGTCCTTTTGGTAGAAAACACCCCGGCACCGTACGTGCAATAGCTCCTTCACCGTGCGTCGGATCGAGGTGAAACTTTTTCCTACGCACTCGTGTTTTTCTGTACTTTAGCATGGAATCAACTTTTCAAACTTTTGCACACTTTTGAATTTGAATTTATTTCAAATTCAAATTAAAATTCCGGAGGTCGTAGCTTTTCAACCGTTGATCCAAATCGAGTGATTCTTTTTGCGTTGGATCACTCGTTCCATGTACTTTCTGTTTATATCATGTGTACACAAAAGTGCAAATGTTTCTTGATCTGTGTAAATTCAAATTCAATTCAGTTTTGCACTTGCTATGACCTGCGTTGTAGTATTCCGTTCCACGTGATTCCTTTTTGCATATTGGATCTCATGTAACATCCTATCGGCTTTATCCACACACATTTCATATTGACATGATCTATATCCTTGAATTCATAATGTCTCTTAGTCATAAGCTTTTATATCAAATTCTTTATCCGTTGACTCACTCGAGTTTACCTTTCACATATCACCTTCGAGAAGATCGACACCTTTGCACTTCAAAGCTTTTGTTTTGTTGCTAAAACCTTTGAAATTGTTTTGTTCATCTTTTGTTTTGTCCTTGCGGTGTGATTTCTTATTCGAGTTCTTTCGTTTGCGATAGATTTCTTGGAGTGTGACGAGTAGAGTTGACTGGACCGTGTGAGCGAAGAACTTCATCGAATGTAAAAGGCAAGTTACACTTTGACCATACCTCAACCTATATTTTCTATTATGCATGTAGCAAATATCACCTTATGCATGTGTAGGAAGTTTTATATTATTATTGTTGCAAACCTGGTAGGGTAGCCACATGATCTTATCCTGTTTGCTTAGAAAACCTAGCATGTGCTTGCTATATGTTTGCTATGCTTGTAGACGTGGATTGGTTTGAAATTTCATTGAGCTATGTGATGATTTAATGACTTGACTAGCAAACCTTTAATTAGAATACACCTCTGAACGGGCAGGGAGTGCTTCCTGGGGGCTCGTGCCTTATCTAAGGCGAGACCAGGTTGTACCCCTAATGGTTGGTTTTGGTGGTTGACAGTACGTCATGGTGCTACCCTCTGAACGTAAGTGGGCGCCGACCAGGCTCAAAAAGATCAGACATACTTGGTGACTAGGAGCTTCCATGTATAGCCGCTGGCCATATGGGCTCTGGCTTAGTTGAGTACGATGTAGGAAGCCTCGCCCGTGCAAAGCTAGCAGATGTAGATGTGATAGGTGGTACCGGCTTGCCGTTGGGTGTAGGTGATCTCTTTTGAAAGACTTTGTCTCAATCTTCGGGTTGAGTCCAGCGGGGAAAGTGTACTAACCTCTGCAGAGTAAAAACTAATCATGATTAGCCGTGTCCCCGGTTATGGAGATCCTTGAGCTACTAGACATTACTGTTACCGGAGGATGTTGACATATGAATCACCATAATAATTTGAGTGGGAAAGATTTAATAAAGGGTGTGGATTGAGACTGGTGTGCCCAGTTCAATCTTAAGAAGTAAGTTAAATTAAAATTTTGACTAGGTAGATTGGGAAAAATCAGCTTTCTGCAAAACAAAACCATCAGCCTTTTCTTTGAATTACCTTGCATGTAGATGTAGGTCTGTTATATACTTTTTCGTGTGACTTGCCGTACAAATCAGATGTACTGACCCGTTGTCAGGCTGTAACCTTTGGTGTTGCAGGATTGTATACGTCGAGTAAGAGATGCGAATGTAGGGTTACGATGTCTATACTCAACTATGACGGTGGAGTTGATGGACTCCACGAAGCTTTTATTGTTTTTCCGCTGTATTCTATTTGTAAGCTAGCCTTGAGCTATGCAGGTATGCTTTATTGTAATACTGGATCTTCGATTTAATATATATGACATGTGGTTTATTCTTGATATTACATCATGTATTGTGTGTGCTAGCTATTGATCCAGGGACTAGCACCGAATGCACAAAGACTTGGATTCTTAGTGAATCGGGTCGTTACATTAATATGTACAAAGTATAATCAGCTCATACAACTTTTATCATGACGAAGACTATACCACATCACATGTTCCTGCAAAAACAAGTTAGACGTTCTTCTACTCGTTCTTTGCATCTTTTACGACGCTACTAGGGTTTGAAAGACAAAACGTTTTGCTAGCTGCGTAACCACATAAAGCACAATCTTCAAGTTGCTAGATTAACACTCGGGACGTATCAACCATGAGACTACAATTTAATCTCATGGCCCATACTGAACAATCGTCAATACGCGTGATCCCCGTGCTAGATCAACAATTCTAACACGCCCCTTTTGTTACACAATTTCTCCACACCAAAAGCAAGACCCAAATCATCTTCGCGTGACCAGCATACTCAGGAGCAACATAGAAGGACCCCGAGGGGCAAGATGTTTGTAACAAAATCAAGCAATACAGGAGGGATCAACTTGTGCAATTAGAGGGGAAGCAACTAGAAAATTCATTTTAGATCTATTATCAAAAACCGCACACAATGAAAATTTTGTGCAATGCCCGTTCATCACTATGAACTCTAGATCGAACCTGCATCTATTACTAGAACTAGCTCTGATACCAATGTTGGGATTCAGAGTAGAAAACAAAAAAGAAATTGGTACTACGAAACCAAGTCCCAAGAACAGATCTAGAGAGATGCAAACACAGTTAGCGATCTTGTTACCTTAACAACCGTTCAAACGATAGTTCTCTCATAGCGGAAGAAGTTGATGGAGAGTTGGGGAAGATTGACGCGGTGCAATCCCTCGAACAGATCTGATCCGTGTGACACCCCACGAACAGATCTACTCCTCAGAAGAAGATGCGGAAGTCCCTCAAACAAAGATCGAACGCACGATCTCTCTACGGTTGATCCACACGTACGGTGTGGAAGATCCGGCAAGGCTCCGCCATCCAGAGCTCGGCGCCTCCGGAGTAGAGAGGAGGGAGGAGCAGCACTTCGAGATATGGTGGAGATCATATCTACAAGAGAGGAGAGAGGGGCAGCCCAGGTGCAAGACAATCTTGAACAGTTCATGTATTAGGGGGTGCCCCTTCTCATCTATTTATAGAGGGGAGGGGAGGGGAGGCCATCTTGGAGGAGGGGCATCCCTAGGGGTGGCGCCCTAGGGTTTCCTTCCCCTTTTGGGGCGCCCTAGGGTTTGGCAAGGTGGAGGAAGCTTCCTCCCCTAGGCGCCTCCCCACATGGGCCTCCTTTGGTCCAAGTGCTCCCTCCCCACTTGGGCCTTCCAAGTGAGAGGGGGGCCATTGATATTTAAACTCTTTTATTAATTCTAAAACAATTCTAGAATTCACAAGAAATAAATATTAGACATATTTAGACCATCCCGAAACTTTCTCCGGCCCTCTGGTTTTACCCGGTTTTCTCAAAACTCTTCCCGGTACTTTACCGGTGCCCCGAAACGATTCCGGTTTTCTCTTCGGTTAAATCTCAATCACTCCGAAACTTTTCCGGTGTGTTATACTCGTGCTCCTATCACTCTACTACTCAACAAATCTTCCACCCTTAAGTGTGTGACCCCATAGGTTTGGTAGAATACGGACATGAACCAGAAACTGGCTTTCCTCGGATCAATAACAAATAGCGGAGCCATGGACACCCATAATGGTTCCCTCACCTACACGAATATTAATTCGAGTGAAGCATAAGCTTAACATTCCAGTCCTATTTGCTTCACGATACTATACAAAACCCGAGGTGAGATCTTTTAGGTATCCGCATGATTAACCATTAACCATTATACCAAGTCATCCTCCTTTTTGTTTTGTTCCATTTTTCTCGTTTAGTATTCCGGTATCCCTTGTGATCAATTCACAGCGTCTGGCCAGATGATGTTGGATAACGTAATACCGAGAGGGCCCAAAGAAGTATCTCTCCATCGTTAGAGGAGAAAATTCCCAACTCGAATCGTTAAGTCCCTGGACACACTTTCAGGTGTGAGTGATCAAAGCCGTTATTGCCACGCCTGTTACGGGTGGTGTTGGGACAGTGTCAAAACCCACCCTCCGGTGTGAAGTTACGAAACATTCTTATGGTCATGAAGGACACATGCATATTAACTTTAGATGATTTTACTTCTAACATGGAAACGATGTGATCTCAAAGTAAATAATACAATTGGGTCGGTTCAGCACCCTTGTTCTGGCAACAATGTGCTCCCATGTGTTACCGGCATTTCCAATGCACAATGAACAGGAAAACATGTCATCCATAACACACGGGTTAGTCCTAGAGGCAGACTAAGAACACTTTGTGTTTATACTCTACACCTGCATATGGGTTTTCCTCCGAAGGCAGTTAACATGCTACTTGGCAAACCTCCGCACAGGCCATTGCAGTTATAGCATAGACATATAAACATTAATAATGAACCTGGAATTATAATAATACAATTTATTATTGCCTCTAGGGCATAATTCCAACAAAACAAAAACAAAAGAAAGGATAAATTTTTTTGTTGTTTTTGCAAATTAAGAGAAAACAAGGAAGAACAGGAAAAACTTCGAAAAGATCAAAGCGAACAAAATAAAACGGATAATACAATGGAAAAGGGAGAAGGGCACGTACTCCCCCAAGTTTAAGCTTTTGGTCTAATTTGGTATCGTCTACTGCGGTCCCCAGGAGCCTCCAGCTCCGGGGTAGTACGGGTGATTGCAAGGGTCGTACGAGGCTTCAGGTGCGTACACCGAAGTCCTAGGATCCTCCCATGAAGAAGGCTCTGCGCTCCAAGCAGAAGAAGAACCTTCACCCCACTGGGTAATTGTCTCCCCCTAGAAAGGTGGAAAGTCCGCGTGCTCCTCCTCATCGGGCACAACCCCCTCCATGGGGTTATGAAACTGTTGCTGGACCACGAACTCATCGAACTGGGTAGCTGATACGCGAGAGATGATAATTGCTTCTCGCCCTTCGTTGGTTACCCCAAGTGGAAGGTGAGATGCAGCGTAGCGGCAAGTTTCCCTCGGTGAAGATACCGAGGTTTGTCTCCAGTAGGACTCCGAAGATGATAAGTAGGTGGTTCGGCAAGTGACGCGCTGTTTATGATAATCACTTTCTTCTACTGGACCTGCACACGATACAATTAACTTTGCTCCCAATAAAGTTCAGAGAGGTTGTCAATCTCTCCGGTCTTGTTGTTTACAAAGGATCAAAAACACAAGGGATAATGATAGCAACTGAAAGTAAATACTAAAAAGATAAATAGGCTTATAAACAATGATGAGGATATGGACCAAGGTCCCGTGATGTTCACTATTGATGTCTCTCTCCGAAAAGACGATAAAACTATTATGCGAGGTAAACAAATTATAGATAGGCAATTGACAGGATTATAAATGCACCGTAGTGCTAACTATCTCTACTACTATTAAAAGAGCAAACTTAAACTTTTTTAAGTACACCCGTCTAATCTACACACAACAAACCAAATCAACCTCAGCCTCCTGATCAAGCCTATTAAGTAGGATCTCACCCTTCACATCTCAACTAATCATTCCCATTAGTACCTCCAGCAATTTTAAAGGATGGACGAAAAGTCTGCCTCCCACGTCCACATCCACACAACGGGTCCACATCCAGTACATTAGGCACCACGTACCGTTCCATTATTTACCGGCCACCACGTCCCGTTCCATGATTTACTCAACGATACAGATAGAAATCAGCTAAAATAGCGGCAATCAATCTACACATGCCATGGTTCCCCATCTAGCTTTACCACTGCCATCGGTGCCCTGCGCAGTCAACCATGTGACGGCGAGCTCTTTGCCAAGACAACTCCAAGCTCTTCGACGACGACTGCGCCGACGAGCTCTTCGACAACGATCGCTCTTCACCAACACAGGTGCATGCTCATCTGTCTTTAGCCGCCGCCGCCGCCATCCATATTTCCTGCGTATTGTAATCTATTGTAAGATGTGGAGAGAAATTTAGACTTCTTGCATGAGTATATGTAACATGTATTTTGTATGAGTACAGATTAATCCAAACTGAATTTTCTTGCATCATATTTGTACGTCATACCAGCAGAAGCTCTCCAGCCATGAAAACCAAATTGGTATTGCGAGTAGGCTGACAACATTTACAAAGACGAACACACGCTCCTGTAGCACATTAAAATTCATGCATTTATCAGATTCTGTTGAAAAGGATAGACATAATCATAACTAAAAATGATCTTTACCAAATTTAAGTTTATAGAATGATCAAAACTAATCACTTATTTCCAACTCTGCTGTCGACTAACAGATTTCAAATGACATGTAAGATAGCGCATAAATGCCAGGTATAAATAAAGATACATGGGGCAGAAAGAATTTTGATTACAGAAAGAGAACAAGTTGGGAATTTTGCACCACATGAAGACCATGCCGCTGATTTACCTGCAGGTACCGGTCATCATTGCTTATTCTTCTATTCTTATGTTGCCAATAATTATGAGTACATCCATCATATTGATGTTTATATTATCAATCTTGTAGATGAGAACGAGGATAACCCTGATGGGGATTTTGGTGACAATGAAGTGAATGCAACACAATCCAGAAAGTTTGTTAGTGCGCGGGAGTACTATTGCTTCAAGCTGATGGTCAGGAAGAAGTTGTTTAACATTGTCTTGTTCGGGGGGCGCCTTTTTCAACAGTGGGTTGTTGACATGTATATTAAGATTGAGACTGAGGCTTGACTGGTACTCAAAACCGGAAAATCAAAAGGTTATACGCGTTGATCTGTACTCCCTCCGTAAATAAATATAAGAGTGTTTAGATTACTAAAGTAGTAATCTAAATGCTCTTATATTACTTTACGGAGGGAGTACCAGGTAACGTGCTTGTGTTTATTCTAATAGTACTCATTATAAAGCGACATTGTAGATGTTCCATTTTTTCTATAACTGCTTTAAACTATTTCAGGGTCTTGTTGACACCGTCATTGCTGGTGAGGCTCGCGCTGATCGGATTGGCAAGAGAATCGTGCTTCCACGTACATTCCTTGGTGGTGATCGCGACATGCAGCGAAGGTTCCTGGATGCAATGGCAATAGTGCAACGGTGGGGTAAACCCGATTATTTTATCACGATGACTTGCAACCCGTACTGGGATGAGATAACCGAGCAACTGTTGCCTGGCCAACTGCCACAAGACCGTCCAGACCTGGTGGCAAGAGTATACAAAGCTAAACAACGGGATATGATGGACTTACTAACTAAGGGTAAACATTTCGGAGAAGTCGCGGCTTATGTACATGTCACGGAGTTTCAGAAACAAGGTCTCCCGCATGAGCATATACTTCTAATCATGAAAGCAAAAAAGCAAGTTAGCACTCCTGGATCTAACACTATTTGTTTTTCATTTGCAGGTTTAGTGAAAGAGAAGAAGAAGTGGATGAGTAGGTACGGTGGATGAACACAGGAGTATCTTCTTCATCCAACTTTGATTGAATTCTCCCTCTAATCCCCCTTTGATATATATATGTAACGGTCAGATGCGGTAGGCACATGATATGTTATGATCAGATGAGGTAGGCACATATAATTATAGTGGCTACACCCCTTTGATTTGTTTACAACTTCTTGGTGTTGTTTGTTTTTTGGGCAAAATGAGAATTGTTATGATTTCAAATATCATGTGCTGATGTTTTGAAATATTTCAGGGAGCTTCAAGTTGTCAGGTGATAAGCCCTGCAACGAAAAAAGGTTGAACAGGAATAAAACTTGTGGAAGAGGAAGAGGACAAATTGAGTGGCGAGCTACTCCACGAGAAAGAAGAGAAAGGAGTCGGCACATGAAGATGGGGCACCCAAAGCTAAAATGTTACGGTATTAATAACATCAAGAACTATCATAGTTATTGCCTTTTTCTATTCACTCACTGATTAGCCTTTAGTTCAGAATCAGCTAAGATTGTGCTCATTTAAGGGCCATCAGATTACCCTATTTTCTAGTTATGTTTTACTCTATCTGATTATTTATAAGAAAACTGAAGAACACACTTCAGTGATTTGTTGTGTAATATGTTGATACATCTGTGGTCAGAAAGCACACTTGGATTACAAAGTTTTATGTTTGAGCAGACTTGCTTCTTGTTAATGTCAAGTGTTATCTCAACTAATATTGAACATATGTCCCAAGACAGAAGTTTGCTTTACCACGTGAATTTAAGCTGGCTGGATCATTGTCACAAATAATGAGGACATCAGCAGACATGAAATATTGGAAATTTAAGCTGGCTGAAGTTACTGGCGTGTGTCTTCTCATTGCAAAATTTTCCTGTACAAGTGATAATAATATAAAACTGAAGCACGAAACTCACCTTGGTGGTTTCTTCATCAAATGGAAACAGTCTGGAAGCCACTGCCGTGCGTGAGGGGCGGCACCTCGGAGGCGGCTGGGACTGGGTCCTTGACGGCGTCCCGAGCAGGGGGGGCGCAGTTCGTGGCGCGCAGGAGAAGTGGAGGGGCTCATGGCGGAGGCAGCGAGTGCATCACGAGGGAGGGCCCGGCGCCGCCGGCGAGCATGCCGAGCTCGAGCGCCTCCTCAAGGACCTCCGTGGCAGGATTTGAAGATGGGGGCGAGACAGAGCAGGGGTGTGCGCCAAGGGGCTGCCACAGCGCCGGCTGTGGATGGGATCTGGAGTGTGGGGAAGAGAAAGTGATGAAGAAGAATGGAGAAGATAGAAGAGAGAAAAAAAACGTGAGGGCGGTGGAAGGCTGGGTGGTTGTGAGTGGGCTTGTGAGTGAATGGGGCGTTGTCCACACCCATAAAAATTATCTTTGAAAAAAAATCTATTGTTTTTTATAGAGCATGTCTGATTCATCCGCGTGGCGTTGGTGATATTTTTTTAATCTTCACGACATGTTACAGTCATGATTATTTGATGATTCTAAAAGTTTTTTTATACATATCTATAGAATTAATAAAAAATACATAGTATATTTAAGCTTTGTAATCATGCAGGTCATCTTATGGTTTATGGATGGTAAATTTTATGGGGTATTTCACAGGAGTTATTTTGTCCGACACTTCTACACAGGTATTTTCCACTCTGTATCATTGTTACTTATCCTATATTGTATCATTATTTCAACACTAACTTTGATTACTTTTGAAATAGGATCATATGAAAAATTTTAGAACTAAACTAGCTGTCATTTTAGTGGATTCTGAATTGAATGATGATTGTGTAAGAAATCGAGACATAGAAGATGACGAAAACAACGAAAATCCCTTGGATTCTATGGTTCTGGATGGACCACCTGGCAAATTTAAAACATCGAACACTCCATCACCAGTTGAGCTTGTCTCGCAATAATTTATCCTTTCACCATCTATCAATCCAACAAATGATGACTTAATGAATCAACTTTGCATGTTCATCAATATGATTGATGATGTCGCCCTGCTAGAGTAAGTTATATTTCCTTAGTTCATTTTGTATTTTAATAATTACTCTCATATCATTATAATTAATAAAATGTTGATTTTACAGGAGTGAATGGGTGAAAAGCTCTAAACCTTATTCTATTAGTTTAAATTTAAGTCAAATAAAAAATATATTGAACAATGATGAAGACATGGATGTTAATTTCTTTAACATGGATGTTCGGATACTAGCGTGCCACGAAGTCCAGCTTATGAGAGACATTCCGTCTCACTACATGGATCTGAAATTTATAGTCATGTATTATATTTTGCCTCATGGCACTAATGCTTTTGTATTTTATTTTAGTCAATATCTCACTATGCACGAGATACACGTCATGGTGAAATTATGGACATTGCTAAGTTGACACGGTTGTTTCATAGTTGGCCTTATAGCAATGATTACCATATCTCCGAATGTGATACAGTAAAAATTAAATATGTTATTTACAAGAATGATTGTTTGGTCTCAATTAATATTTCATGTATTTCATTGCAGATTTTATTGCCTTGGGATATGTTTGGATTATTTCTATTGTTTGTGTTTGATCAAAATAAAAAAGTTGTCTCAATTTCATATCCAACTCTAATACCTACTTTAGGGATCCATATACTTAAACTTGTGATCAAAAACCTAAACCTTGCGCTCCAAGTTGCAAGCCCTGCATTCAAGGATGACATTTATAAATGGAAATGTAAAGTTCTTGTTGTTCCGACAAACTCATATGGGTATGAATCTTTACATTGCATTATAATATTAATCGATTCATTCAACTCGTAATGTAATATTTTATACATGCAGTTCCTTGTCGGGGTATTTGGTTTTTAATTTCATGCACTCATTCTGTGATGTAAAGTTCTATTATCCCATACCCCAGGTGAGTATTTACCCTATGATTATTTGTATACACATTGCAGATCTTCAAAGGATCACAAATATATCACACTTTTGATAATACAATTTGAGTGATGTGATAAATTTTGTAGTCACTTTAAGTTCTTGTAAAGTTATTATTTCATGTGATTTTTATTTTGAGACGTGCGTTGCACGTGCATGCTTACTAGTGCCACAAAAGAAAGGAAGAGGCTCAAAAGCATGGGCAGTATGCCAAAATAAGTAGACCGAAATCTATCTACATCTACTACTAATCATCCACCTTGAGATATCTATCCAGAACATCTCGCTGGTATTAAGTTGCGAGTCCCACCCAAAGTGTAAACCCAAAGCAACAGACAACTGCATTAAAAGAACTTTGCGTAAAGTAAAGAATCCTTGCAACCGCGGTTACAAGCACCGTTGTTTCCCCCTTGTGGCTACAACACATCCCCTAGACTCATATTTCTGTCACTCAAGCGTGTCATCAGGGGGCATGTACCCACAATCGAGCATAACGTTCCCACTTGAAGTTACTATCCATCACTTGGCCAAAGCAATAAACAGCAAGGGAGAACATGCAAAATTACTTAGGAACAAAAATATAAGAGATCAAAAACCAAATATATTACTCTATCACGATCTGAACATAATCTCATAATCCATCGGATCCCATCAAACTCAGCATAACAAAAGCAGAAGAATTACATATGTGCCTCGATCATGTAGGGCAGCTCACGAGGTCTAAACCATGAAGAATAAAGAGGGGAGGAGAATATCACATAGCTACTGATCACGGATCCATGGTCGAAGATAGACTATTCACGACACATCCGGGAAGCGTCCGTGGTGGAGGAGAAGCTCCCGGAGGACGATCCTCCCTCCGGCAGGGTGCCGGGAAGGGTCCTGACGGTGCTCCTGATCTTGGAAGCGCGGCGGCGGCGGAACAAAGGCGAGATTACGAATTAGGGTTCTGTCCTCGGAGTTTCCCCGTGACGAAGAATAAATAGGCGAAGGGGGTAGCTAGGGGGCCCACCAGGAGTCCAGGCGCCCCCCTGGCGCGGCCAGGCCCCTGGCCACCTGGGACCCTGGTGGTGGCCATTTGGCACCACTTCGGGCTTCTGGAGGCTTCCAACACGCTGATTTTTATCTGATTTTTGCCGGATTTTTGGAGCATTTTTTATATGGGGAAAAACTGAAATAGAAAACAACAGAAAATAGAAACTGGCACTCGGGTGCACTGAGTTAGTAGGTTAGTCCAAATATGATCAAAAGTGTATGGAAGTGTATCTAGATCATAGCAATATCACACAAAGCATGCATCAACATCCCCAAGCTTAATTCCTGCTCGTTCTCGAGTAGGTAAATGACAACAGGCATAATTTATTTGGTGACATGCTAGAAACCATATAAGGACTTTGAAAAGTAAAGTAATCAAGGTATGTAATTCAATTCAAGTCATAACATGCAAGAGTCTATATTAGCATTAAAGCAAGTAACAAGAGAACATTAGGTGCAAGAGCTCTCGTTGACCGTCACTCTAATGTCTCCAGATGGTGTTTGCGCGCAAGAAGGGGGATAGGGAATACGAGAGAAAAAAAGTAAAGAACTCAATCTACTAAATTTTCACACTTGGTCTTCTTTGGAATCTTATCTTGACTCATCCCCATACCACTAGTCAGGTACAAGTCAATTTGATCCACTCCTTTTCGATATTTTGAGCACTCATGCAATGGATGAGTGTAAGCACGAGAATTGACACATAGGATGGAAAAGAGAGAGGTGTGGTGGAGGAGGAAGACAAAAAAGGATGAGAAAGGATCACATCAATGCGGACAATCATAGGCGAGAAGGCCAAATGATAGATATGATGTGAGGAGTAGGGATTGCCATGCAACGGATGCACATATGAGCTGAAAAGTTCTCCAATGGAACTAGTGGGGGTTCATCTAACTTGCTCGCTCATGAAGACCTAGAGCTCTTTTGAGGAGGCTCATCCTTGGAATATGCAAGCCAAGTTCTATAGTGTGAAGGTCCCCACATAACTATATGCATGAATGATCATCTCTATGAAGTACAAGGATAATAGGGAGTACTAGTGTGGATCTTTCAAAAGGATAGTATTGTTTCCCCTTTCTCTCTTTTTATTTCTTTTTCTCTATTTTTTCTAATTTTTGTATTTTTTTGGTGGCCTCAATGACTCTTTCTATTTAACTCTCATTTGTCCTCTTTGGGATCTTTTATTTTGTCCACTTTGGGATCTTTTCCTCACTTAAGGGCAACACTCTAATTTACAAGAGGGTATAGAAGATCTTTCACACAATACAAGGTACTCAAATCATAAATAAGATGTAGCTATCATGATGTATGCAATGTATGGCGCTGTAACATCCCAAAATTCTCCGAATTTTGGAATGTTAATAAAATTAAATAGGTATTGATTGTTTGCTTGATGTGTTTGATTTTCTGTGGGATTTAAAACTTTTGGAGTTTATTGAATATTAAAAAGAGAGGGAATAAAAGGACTTTCCCTAATATTCATAATTGGTGTTTTTGGAATTTATTATTTTAAAACAAAACCACCAAAATAAAATGAGAGAAGGTAATATGACTCCTTCAACTTATTAAAAGTTTGGAAAAGGTTTTAAATCTTTATTGGAATTCTTTTGAATATTCAAAACATTTTTCAACACATGGCAGTTCGTTGGAGAGGATATAAAAGGACTTATCCCCATTTTTAAATTGTTGGAAAATAGTTTAAAATATTTTTGGCAGACTTTTTAATTTTACTTTGGAGTTATAAATATTTTCTAAAAATTATTTTTGGAATTTATTTAGGCTCTGGAAAAGTTTTTAAATCAATTTTCGGAGTTTTCGGTATTTTTAAAATGCCAGAAAAGTATTTAAAAATATTCAAAAATAAGTTGCAAAGTTTTTAGTTTATTTTATTATTTTGGTCAAGCCAAAAATTCAATTCTATTATTTTAAAAATATTTGCGAAGACGGAATTTTAAAATAAATTCCCGTGATTTTTCTAATATTGTTTTGGGCCTAATGTGCCTGGTATGTTTTTTTCCCGCAGACCGATTTTGTATTTATCTCGGATTTAAAAAAAAAAGAGGATTAGGGGCTGGCTATAAATAGCCCCGATTAGGGCTAAATTTATTTTCTCTTAGCGGTTTTAGGGTTAGCTCTAAACTAATCCGCGGGACCCGCCGCCGCCGACGTCATCGTCGGAGTTTCGCCGGAATCTCGCCGGAGTACGCCGGAAGCTCGCCGGAGCATCACCGGAGTTGCGTTTTTTCATCGTTTCGAGGTAATTTTCTCCGGAGCCGCCGCCTGCGCCGACCCTCGCACGTCGTAGCCGCCGCCCAAGTGCCTAGCGCCGCCGCCGTTTGGCCGCCGCCGGCGAGCCGGCCGCGCCGCCCGTGCTCCCTGGCCGCAGAGCCATGGCCGCGCCCTCGCGCCTCGCCCCGCCGCCGTGGCTGGCCGCCCCTTGCCCCGCCCCACCGCCCGTGGCCGCCGGCCCCCGCCGGAGAACTCCGAGCCGGAGCTGCTCTCCATGGCTGCCCGTGCCCGTGGCGTGAGGAAGAAGATGGGTTGGGAAAAAAAGTTAGAAAACGTTTCGGATTTTTTTTTCCAGATCTGGATCCAAACCGCCGGGGACCCGATCGCGTTTTTTGTAAAATTTTTATTTATGTATGGGTCCTTTTCACAATAGAACCCCCCGGTACCCCCGTTTTTCACCCGAAACCGTTTTCGCGACTACTTTTTAACCGTAACTCGGAATTGGGCGATTCCAGTTGCGTTGCGACCGTGTAGAAATTTTCTAGCCAGTAGACCTAGTTTTACAGAAGTTTGAAGTTTTTAAATTTGGATCCCAAGCTGATCCAACTTTGGACTTCCGGCAGCCGTAACTTTTTACCGGTGAACCCGTTTGCGCCGTTTCTTTTTTGCGTTGGATCACTCGTTCCATGTACCTACTGTTTATATCAGGTGTACACAAAAATTCACAAGTTTATTGATCTGTTTAAATTCAAATTCATTTCAATTTTGCAATTGCTATGACCTGTGTTGTAGTATTCCGTTTCACGTGATTCTTTTTGCATATTGGATCATATGAGACATCTTATCGGCAATATCGACATACCGTTCATATTGCTATGATCTTTACCTTGATTTCTTAATGCCTTGATCATAATTTTGTATCGACAATTCCTTATCCGTTGACTCTCTCGAGTTCACGTTCCACCGATCACCTTCGAGCACATCCACACCCTTGCACTTCAAAACCTTTTGTTTTGTTGCTAAAACTTTAGTGATTGTTCTGTTGATCTTATGTTTTGTCCTTGTGGTGTGATTGCTTATTGAGTTCTTTCGTTGACGATAGATTTCTCGGAGTGTGACGAGTAGAGTGGACTGGAACGTGAGAGCGAAGATCTTCATCGAATGTATAAGGCAAGTGATCCTTTGACCATACTCATACCTATATTTTCTATATGCATTATGTTAGGAAATACCACTCTATTGCATGATAGGTAGTTTACTTTACTGTTGCTGCAAAACCAGTTAGGATAGCCACATGTATTGACTTGTCTACTGTAGATCAACCTAGCCGTGTTGTTACTTTATTGATATGCTTTGTAGACGAGGTTGGGCTGTGAGAATTCATGGAGTACATGTGAGCTATTTAATAAACTGTGTAGCAACTTTATAATAATAGAAATCACTTCTGGACGGGCGGGTTGCATCCCGTTAGTTGTGGCTCGGTTGAGGACAGTGCCGGGGTTAAATGCACCCAATGGTTGTTTTGGTGGTGAACCGGGTGCGTCATGGCGAGTACCCTCTGACGCAGTGGGCGCCGTCCAGGCCCAAAAAGATCAGACATGCAATATTACTAGTAGCTTCCGTGTACAGCCACTGGCTATATGGGCTCTGGCTTCGCACGAGTACGTTGTGGGGAACCTGGCCCTGGTAGCTAGCTGATGTAGATATGTTGTTAGGTGTACCGGCTACCAAAGGGTGGAGGCAACCTCTTCAGAAAGTCTTTGTCTCAATCTTCGGGTTGAGTCAAGTGGGGAACGTGTACAACCTCTGCAGAGTGTATAAACTGATCATGATTAGCCGTGTCCACGGTTACGGACGAACTTTGAGCAACTAGTCAGTACTGTTGATGAATGATCTTGACAGATGAACACTTAATAATAATTTGGTTGGGACAAGAGTAGCAGGGGTTGCTGTGTGTTTCAGGTAGAATTCAACTTAAAACTTTGACTAGTTTATTTCAGGAGAAAATTGGCTTTCTGCAAAACTAAACCATAAGCCTTTCCTTTGACTTACCTTGCATGTAGTTGTAGTTCCTTTATATAAACTTTTCCGTGTCACTTGCCGTACAAATCAGATGTACTGACCCGTTGTCGGGCTGTAACCTTCGGTGTTGCAGGGTTTTTTTTCAGACGATCAGTAACGTGCGTTTAGAGGTTGCGAGTCTACACTCAGCATGTTCGCATGTGGCTGTTGATGGACTCCACGTTATTTGCTTTTGCTTCCTCTATATTTATATTGAATAAGCTAGCCTTGAGCTATACAACTTGTTATTTATTTACTCTGGATCATACGTTGTAATAATGATGCACTTGTACTTTGATATACATCTATAATACTGTGTGTGCCAGCGAGTTCGATCCAGGGACTAGCACTTGAGCACAGAGACTTCAATTCTGTGTGAATTGGGTCGTTACAGATGGTATCAGAGCAGTGTGTTGACTGTAGGTCGTGACCCTAGAAAATGGATAGAAAAAGCCATAGGAACAAAATTATTTTTATCACTCTTTGATTTCTTACTCTCTGGACTAGTATTTCTCATCTATTATTCATTTTCTAAAACTTCTCATCTTGTTTTACTATGAATACCCCTTGAGTTGTTTATACCTGGGAAGACAAGACATTTGAGGGGTGCATCATCAACCTCGTGGATCAATTGAAATTATGATCACAAGAACCAGAAGAATACCCTATGGTGATCAATAAGTTACGGAACTACGAGAGGAATTTTTAAGATCAGCTTAGCTGAGGAGGATGAAGCTTAGAATCAGACCACCATCTTTTAGGTGAAGTTAGATGAACGAATTTCGCTTAGCATGATGAGATCGTATGTCTTGCACATATGACCTTACTCTAGGTGTTGTTTGTGTGTTTTGACTGTTGTGACTGTATTGTTTGTGGTTAAGTGTTACTGTCGAACGTAGGTGTTTTGCCTCTTTTTGTTTGAGTGCATATGTTTGGTGTTATCTTTAGTTGTTGTCTGGTCGGTGTTATAGTTTCCCCCTAACCCTGGTCGTATGGGTTTAATAGATGGAGTGTGGAGTAGGACTCGCCTTTTCCGGGGCGATGTCGAGACTGAAGGTGGAGCAATGGATTCGTAGTATGGAGGAGCACATGAAGATAAACAAGGTTGGAAGTGAGGACATGGTCCCCTATGCTGTTAAGTACTTGGTAGAAGAGGCTAGTACTTGGTCGAGAATGCACCAAGCAATTGAAGACTCACGAAGGAAGATTACTTGGAAGAACTTTACAAAGATTTTGTTGGGATCCCGCCTCGTCACACCGACGCAAATGACGGTAACCCTTAAGAGGATCCGTGCCTGTACAATTTGCGGAGAAACAGGGCACTCCTATGAAGGACACCAAGATGGATGTCCTTATTGCGAAGAAATTCACTCGGGTGAAGAATGCGCCACTGCTCAAGTCACATGTTTTACGTGTGAAGGAACTGATCATTACCCCACTCAGTGTCAATTTTTCATCGTGACACAACAAGTGGTTCAACATCAAAAGGAAGAAATGAAGAAAGCTATCCAAGCATTGAAGGAAGTACTTGGTGAAAAAGAAAAAAAAGGACCTTAGCCAAATTGAGTGCTATCGGTGCCGGAACATGGGACACTACAGCATTATGTGTCCAGAATTGGAGGGGAAGGAGAAGTTGTGAACGTGGAAGCAAGGATGCTGGCTTGAAGAAGCTTATGTTTTGCAATTGGAGAATAGAATAGTCGTGGTGTGCACCAGTGTATGGTGGTACCTTTTAATGTTAGTTGAGATGTTGATCGATGCATGTTTGCTAGGGATTGATTGGATGTGTTATGTCATTATTTGTTTTGTTAAGCTTTGCCTTGTGCCCTTTGACCCTGTTATGTCTTGTTTTGATTGATGTTGTGTGTGGCCCTTTGTGTTTCTTCTATGCGAGTAGAATAAATTTACGTTACCTCAGACCCCTTATCTAATTATTATGCTTCAAGACTAAAGAAGACACAACAACAACAAGAATAACTTGACGAATGACTCAACGATATGAAGATTGTTTCGACAATTCAAAACTGAAGCTACCGTCATTGAAGAACTGAAGATTTGAAGACCTGGAGATTCAAAGTTTTTACCGTTAGGTCATTTCTGTGAGCTGTTCTTTCCTGTTTTACCGACAGCTACACATCAAAACTTGTATTTCCAAAACTAGTGTGATGTTTGTATGGGTATCTATATCTCTCTACTTTCTGTTCCCTCTCATCCTCATCCCTAAACCGAAGAAGCTACTACAATGGCTGCAAATGTCAAGACTGGAATGAAGATGATGCAACCAATGCTGAGTTCAAAGTTAACCCCGTGTGCCAGGATCTTACAACAAGCAAGCACAATCTTGCTGAAGGAAGAACCCCGGAGGAAATTGGAGTTCACAAGTGTACGCTTTAGAGTAGTCTTCGTAAACCTGAGAGTTGTGAAGAAATGATAGATGTTTTGGTTGGCTTGCAGAACCATGGATTTTCTGAACCCAGTTCATGAACAAGAGGAATTTCTGCAATGCTTGTGAGGATGACCGAGTGTTAGATTGCGAGATTCACTGAACCATATACAAGGTAATGATTTGGGTGCGGAATGGATTGATCACCATGCCGACTACTCGTATTATTCGCTCTTGCTATGCGGGATAGTAAATCTTGAGTGACTTACCTATAGAAGAGAGACGACGATGTTAAGCCTAAACCATAGAATGGTACGATGTGGGAGCCCTATAGAAGTTTACCGTTTGTGTTATACGGTGAGTATGGACCAAGACCATTTGCTGCAGGTATCCCGCAGTAATATTCTTGATGACCACCAAGAGAGAAATCGATAGTTGTTTAGTAGTGGCGTCTGAGCTGTCAGCCATGAAGTCTCAGTACTTGGAAGACCACTCTCTTGCTAAGGAATGGAAACCGCAAAGGAGGAATTCGTGAAACCTCAAAGACCGCAGATGAAACCTGTACGGAGAATGTCATCGATGGATTAAGATACTGGAAGCCCACACTTGTGATGAAGAATTCCATGCCCCAATGGAGTATGAAGATTATGTGTGAGCAGCTCGCTGAGGGAGCAAGCTTTTGAAGACCAAGTCGCATTCCTTTTAAGGGTGGTAGCACCCTAGCTCATCGGAGGATCGATGGACCGTCACGAAGACCCGAACCCTAACCTTTCTCTCTTGCCATTTCGAATCTCGAGGACGAGATTCCTTTTAAGGGTGGTAGTGTGTAACATCCCAAAATTCTCCGAATTTTGGAATGTTAATAAAATTAAATAGATATTGATTGTTTGCTTGATGTGTTTGATTTTCTCTGGGATTTAAATTTTTTGGAGTTTATTGAATATTAAAAAAAGAGGGAATAAAAGGACTTTCCCTAATATTCATAATTGGTGTTTTTGGAATTTATTATTTTAAAACAAAACCAACAAAATAAAATGAGAGAAGGTAATATGACTCCTTCAACTTATTAAAAGTTTGGAAAAGGTTTTAAATCTTTATTGGAATTCTTTTGAATATTCAAAACATTTTTCAACACATGGCAGTTCGCTGGAGAGGATATAAAAGGACTTATCCCCATTTTTAAATTGTTGGAAAATAGTTTAAAATATTTTTGGCAGACTTTTTAATTTTACTTTGGAGTTATAAATATTTTCTAAAAATTATTTTTGGAATTTATTTAGGCTCTGGAAAAGTTTTTAAATCAATTTTCGGAGTTTTCGGTATTTTTAAAATGCCAGAAAACTATTTAAAAATATTTAAAAATAATTTGCAAAGTTTTTATTTTATTTTATTATTTTGGTCAAGCCAAAAATTCAATTGTATTATTTTTAAAATATTGGCGAAGACGGAATTTTAAAATAAATTTCCTGATTTTTCTAATATTGTTTTGGGCCTAATGGGCCTGATTTGTTTTTTTTTTCCGCAGACCGATTTTGTATTTATCTCGGATTTTTTTTAAAAAAAAGAGGATTAGGGGCTGGCTATAAATAGCCCCGATTAGGGCTAAATTTATTTTCGCTTAGCGTTTTTAGGGTTAGCTCTAAACTAGTTGCGGGACCCGCCGCCGCCGACGTCATCGCCGGAGTTTCGCCGGAATCTCGCCGGAGTTCGCCGGACCACCGCGGGAGTTCGCCGGAGCATCACCGGAGTTGCGTTTTTTCGCCGTTTCGACGTAATTTTCTCCGGAGCCGCCGCCTACGCCGACCCCTGCACGCCGTAGCCGCCGCCCCCGTGCCTAGCGCCGCCGCCGTTTGGCCGCCGCCGGCGAGCCGGACGTGCCGCCCGTGCTCCCTGGCCGCAGCGCCATGGCCGCGCCCTCGCGCCTCGCGCCATGGCCGTGCGCCCCCGTGCGCCGCCGCCCTCTGCCGCGGCTGGCCGTCCCCGCCGCCGCCGCGCTCACCCGCCGGCCCTCGGCCGGAGCCGGCCGGAGCCGAGGCGCCCGAGCTCCATGGCTGCCCGGCTGCCGCGCCTCGCGCCGCCCGTGGCCACCCGCCCCGCCGCCGCAGCTGGACGCCCCTGGCCCCGCCCCTCCGCCCGTGCCCGCCGGCCCCCGCCGGAGAACTCCGAGCCGGAGCTGCTCTCCATGGCTGCCCGTGCCCGTGGCGTGAGGAAGAAGATGGCTTGGAAAAAAAAATTTGGAAAACGTTTCAGATTTTTTTTTCCAGATCTGGATCCAAACCGCCGGGGACCCGATCGCGTTTTTTGTAAAAGTTTTATTTATGTATGGGTCCTTTTCACAGTACAACCCCCTGGTACCCCCGTTTTTCACCCGAAACCGTTTTCGGGACTACTTTTTAACCGTAACTCGGAATTGGGCGATTCCAGTTGCGTTGCGACCATGTAGAAATTTTCTAGCCAGTAGACCTAGTGTTATAGAAGTTTGAAGTTTTTAAATTTGGATCCCAAGCTGATCCAAATTTGGACTTCCGGCAGCCGTAACTTTTTACCGGTGCGCCCGTTTGCGCCGTTTCTTTTTTGCGTTGGATCACTCGTTCCATGTACCTTCTGCTTATATCAGTTGTACATAAAAATTCACAAGTTTATTGATCTGTTTAAATTCAAATTCATTTCAATTTTGCAATTGCTATGACCTGTGTTGTAGTATTTCGTTTCACGTGATTCTTTTTGCATATTTAGGACAGTATAATTGGACCCAAACCGAGCTCTCACAGTGATTTGCGTTCTAGGCCGTTAGATTTCGCGTTCAGTTAGTTTCTGGCCGTCAGATTTTCGTGTGAGCTTGTTTGCCGCGATCTGGGCCGGCTGTCCTAATGGGCCGCTATTCTGGGGACTTTTTTGAAGCCATGTGGTTGATTGGGCCTCTTCCGCCGGCCCATTGCAGCAGGCGCAAAGCGTTTCTTCCTGAGCGCGTGGATAGGCGACGGTTCAGTCAGGCACGACCTCCACACCCATTACCCGCCGCCACCGAGATCCTCCTGCTCACAGTCTTTGTGGCGATAAGAAGCAGACGATTTGGGTTCAAACTCCCCCCGATGTCGACGTCGCAGGCTGTCGGCCGCCTACCGCGACCATCCTTAATCTTACGGCTGCGCACAACGATTACGCAACGGGATTACCTGCACAACCATCAATACATTCTATCCATAGGCGGGTAGCTCTGGGGCTCACTATCCCGCCGTGGCAGAGTTGGTGAGCTCGCCTGGTGTGCTCCCTCTGCGCAACTGCGCGTACGGCTGCCAGTTTGCCGAGGAGGCCGGCATCCTCCAATTCAATAACACTGTTGGTAACCCTTGGCTGTACACAAGTCCGCAGGTGGTGATGAACACGGGCAGGACCTCCTCCACTGATTCTACTGCAAGAAAAAGTTTACCTGTTTAGGGTTAAGGTAATAAGAATCCTCCTTTCCCCAATTTTCTTCTGATTTCAAGTTCTAAAGGAAAAATTATGCACTTCTTTTATTGTTAGTTTGATCGCCTCCCATCGGCATCTCGCAGGCCATTCAACCCCCACTGCCTCTGGTGCCGTCCTGTAACACCTAGCTCCTGTCCGTTCCCACACGGCCTTGCCTCGCACTGGCGCACCATACCGGCATCTCCCTGGCCACCCCGTCGTTTTGGTGTACCCATGGTTTTGGACGCCGTCGTCTCCGCTTCATGAACTCCATGCGCGGGTACCTGTTTTAGGGAAGATTTACTTTTTGGATATTTATTTTGGTGATGTTTTGTATTATAGGAATGTTATGGAACGATGTTAAACTGAAGTAATGTTGGCTCTTCTGTAATCTACGTCTAGATTACTTAGAAAACCAGCACAAACTCAAGCACTTATGTCAAACTGATTACTTCAGAGTTCAGACATGTTACCTACTACTCCTGTGCAGGTTTATGATCATGGTATAGACTTCTAAAATCATTATAGACCAGAGTTTCAAAAAACTTGAGTCATAAGGCTTTGCACGGTAGCATTACCTTAATTTTGCATCTTGCTAGGTGTGTATAATCAAACCCTTCTACGCAGTCAAGAAGTTCTATTATAATTGCAGCACATGGCATTTCTTTGGTATGAATACCTTGTTCACACAGAACGGGGAACAAAGATAAGTGTGATGCAATGCACATCAGAATTTATTTCTTATTGATGAAGTGGGATGGCAATTATCATGGACATCACTCTAATATTAATTATTCATGATTTCAGTGTCATTATGAAAATTCCATCCCATGGATATTAACCTTTTTTTGTTGCCCATGAAACCTTGAGTTGGTTTCTAAAACACGCCACACTGATGGATTGTCCTGCAGGAAGCATTGGTTACAGATCTCTCAAAGCTAGGGAAACATATATTGAGAAGGATTTGGGGTATATTTTCAAAGGTAAATGTAAAATTTCCTAAAAGTATATACCACTTTTTTATGTTGGAATCTGGTTAGATTTGTATATGTAGTTTCAAATTCATGTTGAGGCATAGTACTACCAAAGATCAACATCAAAATTTGTGTGTTCATAATTGTACTCTGAACTGAGATGCGGTACAATGGGCGGGCTCACATAATTTTCTATATCATTTTTTTCTTCTGACCTACCTATATATGTTCATTTGTTTTTTTGGATTTCTGATATGTTGTAGTTGTAACCTAATTTTTTTTGTGTTCATAGTCTATGTATTTTGTACAACATGTCTTTTTTATTGTGACTAGAGTCTAGAGGTAACTCCTAAATCTGCTGGTTATCCATGTCTCAATCTCCTTATCTACTATATAATTTAAGTTGTAGCAACAATACTATCATGTATACAGTCCTGCAATGTAATTTGATCCTTTTCCCTCAAATTATATATATGCACATTTTTCTGGCCACTGTTGTTTCTTGGTGATGGTTGTAAGTGTGTGCCAATTTTCGAAACTTCCAAATGGATGTGTACCCTATAACTTACTGTGTCTATTGTAACATGTTAGTGTTAATTATATGTTGATTTTTGACTTAGCAACAATTTAATTATGTCTAGATGGTTCTCGCTGCATCATTTATCTTAATTGAGGCACTTGTTTCAATTGATGCAAATTGAACTTTGTTTTTTAGCATCCTCAAATACTTATGGAAATTTCTATCATTTTATCATCAAAACGGATGGGCACGGCAACGCGCGCCATCAATGATCTAGTTGGATCATATGAGACATCTTATCGGCAATATCGACATACCGTTCATATTGCTATGATCTTTACCTTGATTTCTTAATTCCTTGATCATAATTTTGTATCGACAATTCCTTATCCGTTGACTCTCTCGAGTTCACGTTCCACCGATCACCTTCGAGCACATCCACACCCTTGCACTTCAAAACCTTTTGTTTTGTTGCTAAAACTTTAGTGATTGTTCTGTTGATCTTATGTTTTGTCCTTGCGGTGTGATTGCTTATTGAGTTCTTTCGTTGACGATAGATTGCTCAGAGTGTGACGAGTAGAGTGGACTGGAACGTGATAGCGAAGATCTTCATCGAATGTATAAGTCAAGTGATGCTTTGACCATACTCATACCTATATTTTCTATATGCATTATGTTAGGAAATACCACTCTAGTGCATGATAGGTAGTTTACTTTACTGTTGCTGCAAAACCAGTTAGGATAGCCACATGTCTTGACTTGTCTACTGTAGATCAACCTAGCCGTGTTGTTACTTTATTGCTATGCTTTGTAGACGAGGTTGGGCTGTGAGAATTCATGGAGTACATGTGAGCTATTTAATAAACTGTGTAGCAACTTTATAATAATAAAAATCACTTCTGGACGGGCGGGTTGCATCCCGGTAGTTGTGGCTCGGTTGAGGACAGTGCCAGGGTTAAATGCACCCAATGGTTGTTTTGGTGGTGAACTGGGTGCGTCATGGCGAGTACCCTCTGACGCACGTCCAGGCCCAAAAAGATCAGACATGCAATATTACTAG
Organism: Bromus sterilis; assembly: GCA_950022295.1. NCBI lineage: Eukaryota > Viridiplantae > Streptophyta > Magnoliopsida > Poales > Poaceae > Bromus > Bromus sterilis. Next base: position 73,030,622 of record OX465595.1, read on the forward strand.
TAGCTTCCGTGTACAGCCACTGGCTATATGGGCTCTGGCTTCGCACGAGTACGTTGTGGGGAACCTGGCCCTGGTAGCTAGCTGATGTAGATATGTTGTTAGGTGTACCGGCTACCAAAGGGTGGAGGCAACCTCTTCAGAAAGTCTTTGTCTCAATCTTCGGGTTGAGTCCAGTGGGGAACGTGTACAACCTCTGCAGAGTGTATAAACTGATCATGATTAGCCGTGTCCACGGTTACGGACGAACTTTGAGCAACTAGTCAGTACTGTTGATGAATGATCTTGACAGATGAACACTTAATAATAATTTGGTTGAGACAAGAGTAGCAGGGGTTGCTGTGTGTTTCAGGTAGAATTCAACTTAAAACTTTGACTAGTTTAGTTCAGGAGAAAATTGGCTTTCTGCAAAACTAAACCATAAGCCTTTCCTTTGACTTACCTTGCATGTAGTTGTAGGTCCTTTATATAAACTTTTCCGTGTCACTTGCCGTACAAATCAGATGTACTGACCCGTTGTCGGGCTGTAACCTTCGGTGTTGCAGGTTTTTTTTCCAGACGATCAGTAACGTGCGTTTAGGGGTTGCGAGTCTACACTCAGCATGTTCGCGTGTGGCTGTTGATGGACTCCACGTTATTTGCTTTTGCTTCCGCTATATTTATATTGAATAAGCTAGCCTTGAGCTATGCAACTTGTTATTTATTTACTCTGGATCATACGTTGTAATAATGATGCACTTGTACTTTGATATACATCTATAATACTGTGTGTGCCAGCGAGTTCGATCCAGGGACTGGCACTTGAGCACAGAGACTTCAATTCTGTGTGAATTGGGTCGTTACAGGCGCTGCCAGTGTAGCAGGAACATATATGACATGAAGATCAAGTGATGAAGAGGTGGATGTTGCATGACAATATATCTCGGAAAGGCTATGGAAATGTCTTGATAGGTAGGTATGGTGGCTGTTTTGAGGAAGGATATAAGGAGGTTTATGATGACAGAGCGTATCATGCCAAGGGTTTGGATGTACCGGCGAAGGTGGACGCCAACTCTCGGAGTGTGAAGGAGGCAATGCACGACACAGGAAAGGCTAGCAAATATGAGGAGGTGGAAGTGTCAACTTTCAATACTTACATTAGTCCGAAGAACTCATGCACTTATTATCGGTAACTCTCAATCTAATAAGGAGGTTCACAAAGAGACGAGTACCCCGAGGAGGAGTGTATGTGGGTTTGGTTATCCTTGCGCATCCTCGACTCATGGTACGTGAGTGTTCTCTAATATTCGACCCCTCAGAAGAGTAGTGATCCATCTAGTAGCTAGAGTTCTCAACTAGTTTTGTAGGTTTTTAAAAATAAACACGGATTGCCCAAAATACGATACCTATCACTAATAGGCTAGAGCTCTTGACACCAAAAGTTCAAACATTACTCACATCAATACCTCAAAACTATTGCAAGTTACTACCGAAATTAAATAGCAACCTCAATTACCTACTTCTCAAAAACAAGACACAACTCAGTGCAACAATCAACTCTCTTAACAAGATAAACATGAAAACTAAAGATTGTTCCAGCGACAAACTAAACAAAAGCCAAGGCTCTTGCTAAGACAAACTAAGACTAAAACTAGACATGGCAGTAGCTACGAAAAGATAAAGAACACACAACGGCAAAAAGATAGGCATGAAGAATCCTATGATGTGTTCTAGATTTTGAAAGTGGAGCGTGTTTCTCTCCCACACATAGTAAGAAGGGATCTAACTTGTTATGAACAACAAGCAAAGATAAATAAAACTAAAAATAAAACCTATGAGCGAGATCCTCCAAGCATAGCACATAACACATGAAGTGATAAAAATATAGTAAGACGAAGGACGAAATGACGATTGTTGATGGAGAAGGGGATGCACGGGGGCATCCCCAAGCTTAGAGGCTTGAGTCTCCTTGAATATTTTTTGGGGATGCATGGGGGAATCCCCAAGCTTGAGCGCTTGACACTCCCGAATCTTCTTTCATCATCTTCCATCTCACACTTGAAAAGTCCCTTCATACATAACTCATCATAAGCTGATTAGAGAGGTTTGTACCCTTAATAAATAATTTTTCCCCACTGGATATAAAGATTTCATTGAAGAGGTACTATTTCTCAAGATTTCCAAAAGTTTTTTGCAAAGAAAAAGAAAGCTTAAGGTTTGCAAAAGTTAGGAGAGATAAAACATGGCAGAATCTGTGAAAAATAGAACAGCAGGTAGTAAAGAATTTTTTATGGGCAGTTCTGCAACTCAAATAAAAAAACTCAGAACATACGAAAGTTCCGTGATTGTATATAGCACGCTATGTAAAAAAGTCAGCTAAAAAATATGACCTGGTGATTTATTCTGATTTTTCCCGTCACGAGGACAAAATCTGTTTTCTGGACAGCATGTCACAACTTTCAATTCGCTTGTCATATGAGGTTATACTTGGCACAAAGCTTGAAAAATAAAGATACACTGATGTTGCTACAGTAGTAACAATCATCAAGACCACTACAAACAGAAGTAAAAACATCTTGGGTTGCCTCCCAACAAGCCTTTTCTTTTACGCCTTTAAGCTAGGCATAAGGCAAAAGAAGAATCAAGTTTTATCAAGAGAAAGAGAATAGCTTTCCCGTGTAACGGACTCAAAAGGTAACTTGATTTTATTTCTAGGGAAGGGTTCCATCCCATTTTTGAGAGGGAATTGGAATTTTATATTCCCCTCTTTCATGTCAATAACAGCACCAACAGTGCGTAGAAAAGGACGTCCCAAAATAATTGGACATAAAGGTTCACACTCTATATCCATAATGATAAAATCGACAGGTACATAGTTGTCATTGACAATGATAAGAACATCGTCGATCTTACCCAAAGGTTTCTTCTATGTTCATAGGAGTTTCTTCTTCTATAGTTGAGGTATTAGCATCACCATTAATAGGTCCAATGGGACCAGGAGTGCATTGGGTGCTAATAGTTTCAGTGTCCTCAACAATTTGGACAGTGGCAACAGTGTGGTGTGTAGGAAGGCTCTTAATTCTATCCTCTTCCTCTTTTTCTCTAGCCCTTCTTTCTTTAAGTTTAGCCATCATCCTAATATTTTCATTGATTTGTAACTGGATAACATTAATAGGAGTGGCCTTGCTCTCCTCAAGGGGACAAGTTCTAATTTTTAACATCTCAACAATAAGGGCTAAGCTGTCTACCTTCAAACAAAGATTATCCAATTTAGCTAGTTTTTCTTCTACATTCTTGTTGAAGGCTTTTTGGGTAGTGATAAATTCTCTAAGAATATTTTCTAATTCAGAAGTAGGGTTCTTGTTGCTAGGGTAGGTGTTGTTGCTTCCATAAGTGGATGGGAACGGTCTAGGATTACTAGCAAAGTTGCCCCTATAAGCATTATTATTAAAGTTGTTTCTAGCAATGAAGTCATATCTACTTGTTCCTGAGCAACCAAAGAATTTAAAGAAACATCATGAGGATCAATAGAGGGTTGCTTGGTAAGTAGAGACATAATTAAATCAACTTTATCATTGAGAGAGCTAATTTCCTCGACAGAATTTACCTTCCTACCTATTGGAGCGCGTTCGGTGTGCCATTGGGAATAATTGTTCATCATCTCATCAAGGAGTTTGGTGGCAGCACCGAGTGTCATTGACATAAAGGTTCCTCCCTCGGCCTAATTTAACAGGTTCCGCGAGGTAAAGTTCAAGCCTGCATAAAAAGTCTGGATAACCATCCAGGTAGTTGATACGTCCAAAACGTATCTATAATTTCTGCTTGCTCCATGCCTATTTTGTGTGATATTTCTATGATATTGATGAACTTCCATACACTTTTGATCATATCTGTACTAACCTATTAACTCAGTGCACCCCAGTGCCAGTTCCTGTTTTCTGCCGTTTTTCTATTTCAGGTTTCCGCCATATTAAAAGTGCTCCAAAAATTTGGGAAAAATCCAATAAAAAATCAGCGTATAGGAAGCTTCCGGAATCACCGAGGGGGAGCCAGAGGGGACCCACCAGGGCCCCAGGCGCCCTCCCGGCGCGCCCCAGGGTGGGGCCGCGCCAGGGGGCCGCTTGGACCCCTGGTGGACCCCCTGGCTGCCCCCTTCGCCTATTTATTCCCCGTGACGCAAAACCCCGAGAAGGGAACCCTTTTTCGCGATCTCTCCTCTGTTCCGCCGCCGCCGCGCTTCCAAGATTGGGAGCACCAGAAGACCTCTTCCCGGCACCCTTCCGGAGGAAGGAACCACCTCCGGGAGGTTCTCCACCACCATGGATGCTTCCCGGATGAACCGTGAGTAGTCCACCTTGGACCATGGGTTTATGATCAGTAGCTATGTGATGTTCTCCGCCCCTCTTTGTTCTTCATGGATTAGACCTCGTGAGCTTCCCTACATGATCGAGGCACTTATGTAATATTTCTGCTGTTGCTATGCTGAGTTTATTGGGATCCGATGGATTATGAGATTATGTTCAGATTGTGTTTGAGTTATATATTTGATTCTCCTCTTTTATATTTATGTTCTTGAGTAATTCTTGCATGTTCTCCGTTACTGTTTATTGCTTTGGCCAAGTAGTAGGTAGTGACTCCAAGAGGGAGCGTTATGCATGATTGTGGGTTCATGCCCCCCGATGACTAGCTTGAGTGACAGAAACATGAGTCTAGGGGATGTGCTGTTGCCACAAGGGGGAAAACAACGGTGCTTGTACTTGCAGGTGCAAGGATTGTTTACTTTACGCAAAGTTCTTTAATGCAGTTGTCCGTTGCTTTGAGTTTACACTTTGGGTGGGATTCGCAACTTAATACCAGCGAGATGTTCTGGATAGATATCTCAAGATGGATGATTAGTAGGTAGATGGAGATGGATTTCGGTCTACTTTTCCTGGCGTACCGCCCGTGCTTTTGAGCCTCTTCCTTTCTTTATAGCACAATTAGCATTGGTTTGCGCACATAATCCTGTCAATTGCCCAGCTATAATTTGTTTACCTCGCATGGCTATTTTATCGTCTTTTGGGAGAGAGACATCACTAGTGAACATTATAGGACCCCAGTCCATATTTCCAATACTGTTTACACCCACTATCAATTTACTGCTTATTTACTCTTCCATTGCTATCACTATCATTATTATCCCGTGCGTTTTATCCTTTGTAAACAACAAGGCCGGAGGAATTGACAACTCCTCTGTACTCGTTGGGAAGCAAAGCTATCTGTTGTGTGTGCAGGTCTAGGTGAAGTAAGCAACCTTAGGTTGTGAACAACGCCATTGTTCACTTCACCACCTTCTTGTATCTGTTGGAGTCCTACTGGTTCGATACTCAACCTTAGCATTTTCGCTAAGGGAAATTGCCGCTACGCTACATCTCAACCTTCCACTTTGGGTAAACCAACGAGGGGCGAGAACTAAACTCTCGTGACATCAAAGCAATTTTTGGCGCCGTTGCCGAGGACTCTGCTCTTCAATATAGGGGAGTTGCACACTATCTTTTATCTTTGCTTTTTAGTCTTGTTTGTTTACCTTTCAGTTTTTGCTTTAGTGTCCTTTATAAAAAAAATAGTTATCTTTCTTTTAGTTATCCTTTTGTCAAGCATGTTAGAATTTGGTTCCTTGAGTGAGTCGGAGGTCTTAGATTTCCATCAAAGGGATGGAGAAAATATGAAGAAGGCTTGGGACAGAATTTTTGATGCACATAGGAGAATTATGCCTTGGATACCTATAAAAATTGTGCTTTGAAATTTCTACCATGGTCTTTTTAGATGGTGCAAACACTCTCCTGATATTATAGCTGAAGGGGATTTCTTAGCTTGTGATGAAGCTAGAGATCTTGAAATTATACATGGTCTATCTAGTTACTTTGTTTATGATCATAGTTTTGATACTATTATAGATAGACTTGCTACTATTGAAAATAGATTGGATGCTCTAGACTTGAAAAAGGTGAAGAAACCCCAGCCAAATAAGAAATATGTTTATGAGATAGATGGTGACTGGGAACCCTTTGTTAGAATTAGCATCTCTAACCAAGATTTCCTTGCTTTCTGTGACATTGGATCTATGGTTTCCACTATGCCAAAAGTTGTTTATGATTCTTTAAAATTTAACATGGACAAATTATTATCCTATCATGAACATGCTAATGGAGATATTTATGAGATCCAGGAAAGGATAAAAGATGTACTAGTGACATTCCTTAAAGGGATTGCAATGGTTGATTTCTTCGTCATGAAGCCAAACCAAGGAAACATAGTGCTTGGGAGGGATTTCCTCCGAGCCGTAAAAGGCTTCATTGATATAGGTAAGGGACAAATACGCCTACGTGGGAAGGCAAAAGGTATTTACCCCTTTCCTAAAAGAAACAAAGATGAACTTACTGAGGAACCATTTGAATCGATTTACAACTCCGATTATTATGATGATCTTTGATTCCTTCTATTTGCATTAAGCCTAGCTAATGGCTTTAAAGAAGCGCTTTCGGGAGGCCGCCCACAACGAATTTAGGATATCCCTTTGTTTTTTATTCTATTTTTAGTGGTCTTGATGATTGTTAATACTGTAGCAACATCATTGTATCTTTACTTTTCAAGCTTTGTGCCATTTATAGCCTCATATGACAAGGGAAGTGAAAGTTGTGACATGCTGTCCAGAAAACAGATTCTGTCCTCGTGACTAGAAAAATCAGAGAAAAATCCCAGTTCATCTTTTTGAACTGAATTTTTTACACAACGTGCTCTATACAATTGCGAAACTTTCGTATGTTCTGCGTTTTTTGATTTGAGTTGCAGAAGTATCCATAAAAAAAATCTTTACTATTATGGACATTGAATGTGAACCTTCTTGTCCAATTATTTTTGTACGTCCTTTTCTTCGCACCGTTGGTGCTGTTATTGATATGAAAGAAGGTATTATAAAATTCCAATTCCCTCTCAAGAAAGGGATGGAACACTTCCCTAGGAAAAAGATTAAGTTGCCTTTTGAGTCCGTCACACGGGCTAGTTATTTTCTTGAAAAAACTTGATCTATTTGCATTAAGCCTAGCTAATGGCTTTAAAGAAGCGCTTTCGGGAGGCAGCCCGCAACGAATTTAGGTTTTCCTTTTTGTTTTTCTTCTGTTTTTAGTGATCTTGATGATTGTTACTACTGTAGCAACATCATTGTATCTTTACTCTTCAAGCTTTGTGCCTTTTATAGCCTCATACGACAAGGGAAGTGAAAGTTGTGACATGCTGTCCATAAAACAGATTCTGTCCTCGTGACTAGAAAAATTAGAGAAAAATCCCATTTCATCTTTTTGAGCTGAATTGTTTACACATCATACTCTATACAGTTACGAAACTTTCATATGTTATGAGTTTTTTCATTTGAGTTTCATAAAAAAATCTTTACTACCTGCTGGTCTGTTTTTAACAGATTCTGTCCTGTTTTGCCTTCTCTTCGTTTTGCAAACCATAAGCTTGCTTTTTCTTTGCAAAAACTTTTTGGAAATCTTGAGAAATAGTAGCTCTTCAAAAATATCTTTATTTCCTGTAGAGAAAAATTATTTTATTATGGGTACTAAGCTCGCTAATCAGATTACGATGAGTTATGTATGAAGGGAGTTTTCAAGTGTGCGAGGGAAGATGATGAAAGAAGATTAAGAAGTGTCAAGCGCTCAAGCTTGGGGATGCCCCATGCATCCCCAATAAATATTCAAGGAGACTCAAGCGGCTAAGCTTGGGGATGCCCCCGTGCATCCCATTCTCCATCAACAATTATCAGTTCATCTCTCGTTTCACTATATTTTTATCACTTCATGCGTTATGTGCTATGCTTGGAGCGTCTCGATCTTAGGTTTTATTTTTAGTTTTATTTAGCTTTGCTTGCTTTTCATAACAAGTTAGAACCCAGCTTTCTTTGTGTGGGAGAGAAACACGCTCCACTTTCAAAATTTAGAACACAACATAGGACTTTTCATGCTTATCTTTGCTGTGTGTGTTCTTTATATTTTTCATAGCTACTGCCATGTTTAGCTCTTAGCTTTCATGCTTATCTTTTCAAAGAGATTTTGTTTAGTTTGTTGCTGGAACTCTCTTGAGATTTCATGTTTATCTTGTTTAGAGAGTTTCCATGTTGCACTGAGTTTTGTGTCTTGACTTGAAGTAGGTAATTGAGGTTGCTATTCTTTTGTAGTAGTAACGTGCAATAGTTTTGAGGTATTGTTTTGGTAATGTTTGGACTTTTGGTGTCAAGAGCTTTAGCCTATTAGTGATAGATGTGGTATTTTGGGCAATCTGTCGGGACCCGGGGTTAGCATATGCAAGTCCAGTTAAGACATAGTCATATGGAGAGCCGAGAACCGTACCCACTTGTCTAAGAAGACAAGGCCAAGCACAGAACGTTCTCGGAAAGCATCGTACGTGAGGGACATCCCATCCAGGCCGGATGATCAACTGAGATGGGTCCTCATCGTCCGCACACAAGTCAAATGATATGGGTGGTGAACTCCCATATTCAAAGACAAGTCGCCTCAACCATACTACCGACTATCTCAAAACTCTTACATAGGCTTACTCCAGCCCGATCACTTAGTTGGGGTCTAGGGCGGGCTCGATCATACCACGAAGTGTGCACGAGACGGAGTCTCGAGCAATCGCATCGCGATGCCCCAAGCTGCGCACATCTAAGGGCCACTTGGTGTATGAAAGACCGCCAGCCAGAACACAACTAAGGTCTCGAAAACCCATACAAAGACATGCATGTTATAAACATACACGCAACACACATGCCTTGTATGAACAGTAGGTACCATTGCAATTCTCTACAAAGTGTACATTTTATTTATAACTCTTATAGAGTACACACAGAGATCACATACATGTGATCCAACATTACAACTCAGAGCGGAAGCAAATTATGTCTGAGTACAGACAAGTTTAACAAATGGCTTAAGAAGCCTTATTTAAACACAAAGCCCTCCACGAGGGAACCAGTCTGCTGACTGGGACTAGACTAGCTTAACTTCAGTCGTCCAGCTCGATAAAGAAGCCACCTTCGGGGTCAGTGGCGTCATCTAAAACATAGATTAAGCAAACGTGAGTACAAAGTCGTACTCAACAAGACTTACATAGGAGCTATACTACTCATGCATATGTGTCAAGGTAAAGGGAGGTGGGGTTCACTTGCAGAAATGCCAGCTTTGACTTGGCTAATCCTGAACTACGAATACCAGACTTTGAGGTAAGAAGCGTACACGAGTCCACTACTTTCACCAACCAATACACCACTATGGTGCCTTCCTCTACTTCCCCACGAGGAAACACGCCATAGCACACACACTTATCTTGGTGTGTTTTAGAAGTATCCGGTTCAAGTTGTCTAATAATCAAGCTAAGCTTTCCAAGCAGTCCATAACCGCAGACGCGGCTATTCGAATAGTTTTGTTAACCTTGCAAGGGTGTACCGCTACACACACATGACCATCATTTACCGCCTTTGTACTCGACACCATTCAAGGGGTGCCGGCGAGGATGCTGACCACAACTGTTACCTCATAGCCTATCTAGTCCAAGAAAGCCGCCTACTTGGGTTGGCTACCACTATCGTGAACCCGGCCGGTTTACCGAAGTGGACCGAAGCGATGTGTGCGTGGTGCATAAGCCGGTCTCGGGTGAGCCGTTCTCTCACTTAGCATCCAGGCCACAAGCCTACCAGAACTCCGAACTACTGCGACATCTGGACATCGAAAGGGATGAGTTAGTAAGTTGAGAGGGGTCAGTGAGCCCAATGTGTGGTTGTACTCTTCATCTTGGATCACCACACAAGAACTCGTACTAGGGCGGTGTTCAATGAGACAACCGACTGTGTACTCCTACACAGCCTCTCATCGTTCACCTTGTATTAGGGTCGATTCACCAACACTTTTCTACCATCATCAACATGATCATTCCCATCCCGACTCACATCACAGTAACAACATGGTATCATACTAAGCATGCAATAAGCAGTAGCATTGCAGGGGTTACATGATATCAACCAACTCCTACACAGCTAGGATTGTGGTTTTCTTACTACTGTGACAAAAGATAGGTCATGCAAAGGAATGGGTTCATCTATGCGGTAGAATCGTAACATGGTGATCATCCTATACAATGCATAAGCGAGACATGAGAGGGAAGTGGGATTTTATCGACATGATCAATGGGGGTTTGCTTGCCTTGCTGACGAGGTTCGGGTTCTGGATCTTCAGCGAAGGGGGTGACCTCCTGCTCCGGTTCCACCTCTACTCGACAAACAACGCACGAAGTAGCAATCAATATGAATGTAATGCTCAAGCACATGATTGAATGTTAAAGCTTGAAGTATAAGTTTTGATGTGTGAGGCAATTCCATTTAAGTGGAATATATTGCATTTAAAATGCAAATTCAAACTCCACATTTGAATTCAACCTAGTCAAGTTGTAAGTGACATGGTTTGATCATTTTGAATCATCTTCACTTGTATAAGATGTGCTTCTGATGTATGGTTGAATTACATCATAATTCCATGGTCCAAGTTGCAAGATCAATTGATTTGAATTTGAATTAAATTCAAAAAACCAAATGACATATGCTACTGGTCCCATTTTAAATTCAACTCAAACAGAGTTGAAAGTTGCATATTTGGAAAGATAATTTTCTCCTGATCATTTTTCATATATTATTTGTCCAAATTAGAGCTAATATGAATTTTCTATGAATTTCCAAAGTTTGGGTATTTTTTGGAATTTTTGGAATTCTTTTAATTCAAATAATCTCTGGAAATTCATTTAAATGATTTACTGCGTCAGGCTGACGTCAAACTGGCGTCAGGGGGGGGGGGGCTGACATGTGGGGCCACCCTGTCAGTGGCTGGTTAACTTAACCCGTGGTTAACTTAATCCAGTGGCTTAATTAAGCCACTGGGCCCACTGGTCAGTGACCCAGGGGTCACTAAATTGGTGAAAACAGGGGGGGTTTAGAGCTGACTCGCCGGCGGATTGACGCCGGCGACTGGAGTCGCGGCGGCGCTGCACGGGAGCTCGATTCCGTCTACCATTTGGAGCGCGAAGACCACCGTCTTGAAGCTCTTACTCGCGCGCGTCGAACGGGACCAAAACCAAGCACTGGGGTGCACCGTACGCTCGCCGGCATCAACTTTCGCGGCGACCTAGCTACGGCCACCATCGAGATTTGGCTCCAGGGCACGACTTGAGGCGAGGCTAGGCTGGTTCGACGAGGAAGAACACGGTGAACACGATGGACAACAGGCTGAGCTCGATTACCTAACGGATGGACCTCGCCATGGATTCCGGCGGCGAGAAGCTTCGGCTTTCATGGCGGCCACGGCTACAGGGAGTAAACGAAGGGGAAAAGTGAGGGGTTTTGACCCCAAGCTCACCAGGAGCTCAGCAGAGGTGGTAGCGAGGGCTGGGGTGGCTCAACGGCGATGTAAACGATGAAGTCCTTCACGGCGGCCGGTGGGGACTCGAGGAAGAATTCAGCGTCTACGCGGGCTTCGGGCTCGATTCCTTCTGCAAGTCGGTGAAGACGATGACGACGAAGCGTTTGGACACCGTCTTGGGGCTTCTCGGCTTCACTGGCCACGCGTGTGCTCAACGGCGCTCCGGCGTGCTTCTCGGGCGGCGATGAATCGGGCGGGAGAGGAGAGGAGGAAGCTCGTGGATGGGGGGAAAAGAACTGGGGCGGCTCCAGGACGCTTCTGGACGCGATTACGTGGACGGGGAGGGAAGCAGGAGGTTGCTACCGACGACGGCATGCTCGCCACGGCGGCAGCAGCCTGCCTGGCGCGAGGAAGAAGACGCCCCTGTCCCTGGGCCGGGCTGCCTCGGTGAGTTGGGCCCAATTGAGGTAAGCCTTCTTTTCCTTTTCTGTTTTCTGTTTTTCCTTCTGTCATTTGTTCTGTTTAGCTAAAATAAATAGCTAAACATTTTATTAAATGCTGAAAACTTTTATGTGGCCTCATAATAATATAGACTAGCCACTCATAAACTTTCAACATTTTTAAAATTCAAATGTTTTGAATTTTAAATCAAAAAGGGGTATTTCTTTAATTCCAAGGTAATGTTTGAATATTTGAAAAATCTATGAGCATGGGGTGGGTCCCACATCACTTGATATGTGATCACACTCATTTATAAGACTTTTGAAAACTCTAACATGAATTTTTGGAAAAGATTTTTATCTGGCCTTTTGAATTAATTCATATGGGGGGTGTTCCTTCTCCCATTTGGATTTTGAAGTTGATTTCCTTTGAAATTTTTGACTTGATGCAAGGTTACTTGATCCTAGCACATTACCTAACAGAGGGTTCTGACAACTCGCCCCCACTCAAAAGAATCTCGTCCCGAGATTCAGAAGTCTGCGGGAGGAAGGAGGGGTACTCGACAGTGAGACGGTCTTCTCTTTCCCACGTAGCTTCTCTTTCAGAGTGGTGTGACCATTGCACTTTCAGAAATCTAATCTTCTGACGACGAGTGACACGCTCTGCTGAATCAAGAATACGAACGGGGTATTCTCGATAAGAAAGGTCATCTTGGAGATCAAGCGCTTCATGGTCGACTTCGCGGATGGGGTCCTTGAAGCAACGCCTGAGTTGGGACACATGGAATACATCGTGTACTCGGGAAAGGTGCGGGGGTAGTTCAAGTTGGTAGGCAACTTCTCCACGTTTAGCAATAATGCGGAAAGGTCCGATGTAACGTGGGGCCAACTTGCCTTTGATACCGAAACGTTGGGTTCCCTTCAGAGGAGTAACCCGAAGGTAAGCCTTCTCATCCAGATTGTAGCTTTCTTGCCTATGCTGACGATCATAGTAGCTTTTCTGACGAGACTGGGCTGCTTTCAATTGATCACGAACAATGCAAACTTGCTCTTCTGCTTCCTTGATCATATCCGGTCCAAAGAATTGTCTTTCACAGGTTTCAGACCAGTTTAGTGGTGTTCGACATCGTCGTCCATAAAGGAGTTCAAAAGGAGCCATGTTCAGACTAGATTGAAAACTATTGTTATAAGCAAATTCGGCAAATGGATGAGAATTCTCCCAATTCTTTCCGAATGAGATAACACAAGCTCTGAGCATGTCTTCAAGAATTTGGTTAACCCTTTCGACTTGACCGCTAGACTGAGGATGGAAAGCTGTACTAAAGGAGAGATGAGTTCCCATAGCATTCTGAAAGCTTCCCCAAAATCTAGAGGTAAAAAGGCTACCGCGATCAGAATTGATTTCCAAAGGAACACCGTGAAGGGATACAATTCTGGAGATGTACAAGTCTGCTAACTGGCTAGCAGTTATAGACTCGCGAACCGGAAGGAAGTGAGCAACTTTGGAAAGCCTATCTATGACAACGAAGATGGCATTGTTTCCTTTCTGGGTTCTTGGAAAGCCGGTGATGAAGTCCATACCGACTTTGTCCCATTTCCACTCGGGAATAGACAAAGGTTGAAGTGTACCAGCAGGTCTTTGATGTTCTGCCTTAATGCGACGACAAACATCACATTCGGCAACAAATTGAGCAATGTCTCTCTTCATCCTAGTCCACCAAAATCTCTGGCGTAGATCTCGGTACATTTTTGTGCTACCGGGATGAATTGAGAGGGGTGTGTCATGGGCTTCATTGAGGATGAGTTGCCTTAGTTCCCTATTCTTAGGTACTACCAAACGATTTTCAAAGAATACCGTTCCCTTGCTATCTATGGAGAAACATTTAGCAACTCCGCTAGCAATGTTCTCTTTGATCCGGCGAACACCTCGTGCACGCCTTTGGGCAACTATGATTTGATCCTCAAGATTTGGTTTCGCCACCAAGGTAGAAAGATAGCCATGAGGAACAATTTCAAGGTTGAGCTTGCGAAAGTCCTCATGAAGAAGTGGTTGATACTGCTGCAACATGAGGTTGTTACAGTACGACTTACGACTTAGTGCATCAGCCATGACATTGGCTTTGCCTGGGCTGTAAGAAATTCGTACGTCGTAATCTTTTATCAACTCAATCCAGCGTCTTTGCCTGAGATTAAGATCTGGCTGGGTGAAAATGTATTTGAGGCTTTGGTGGTCAGAATAAATCTCACAACGATTACCAAGGAGGTAATGTCGCCAAGTTGTTAGGGCATGAACTACGGCAGCGAGTTCAAGGTCATGGGTAGGATAGTTCTCTTCATGTGGCCGCAACTGGCGTGAAGCATAAGCTACCACATGTCGATCTTGCAGAAGTATGCATCCTAACCCTTGCCGTGAGGCATCACAATAGATCTCGAAATCTCTTTTGGTGTCTGGAGGTGCAAGCACGGGTGCAGAAGTCAATCTTCTTTTTAGCTCTTGAAAGCTTTCCTCGCACTTGGGAGTCCATAAGAATTTCTTATCTTTCTTGAGGAGTTCAGTTAGAGGCTTTGCAACTTTAGAAAAGTTCTCGACGAAGCAACGACAATAGCTGGCTAGGCCAAGAAAACTCCTAACTTGCTTAACCGATTCAGGTGGAGTCCAGTCAAGGACGGCCTGAACTCTCTCGGGATTCACAGCAATGCCTTTTGCAGAAATCACGTGGCCTAAGTAGGTCACTTCTGGTAGCCAGAATTCACACTTGGAGAATTTAGCATACAAGCGATGCTCTCTAAGCTTCATCAATACCAGCCTTAAGTGTTTGGCATGATCTCCTTCGTTCTTCGAGTAGATGAGAATATCATCGAGATAAACCACAACAAATTTATCTAGGTACTCCATGAAGATCGAATTCATCAAGCGTGAGAATGTGGCGGGGGCATTGGGTAAACCAAAGGACATGATGGTGTACTCGTAAAGACCATAACGAGTAGTAAAAGCCGTTTTTGGAATGTCCTCATTTCTGATTCTGATCTGATGATAACCTAATCGCAAATCCATCTTGGAGAAGACGGAGGATCCTGCAAGTTGATCATAAAGATCATTGATCCTGGGCAATGGGTATTTTTTCTTTATCGTCGCTAAATTTAGCGGGCGATAGTCTACGCACATCCTTTCTATTCCATCTTTCTTCTTTACGAACAGAACGGGGCAACCCCATGGCGATGAGCTAGGGCGGATGAAGCCTTTTGCCAACGAAGCATCAAGTTGGGTTTTTAGCTCAGCTAACTCATGTGGGGCCATTTTTTATGGGCGTTTGGAAATTGGTGCGGTTCCTGGAACAAGATCCACTATAAACTCTACACACCTGTCGGGTGGCATGCCCGGTAGCTCTTCAGGAAAGACATCCGGGAAGTCACGAACCACCGGAATATCTTCAAGTTCGGGAAGGGGAAGTACATTCCAGGAATGCACTTGGTTTCTTGTTCTGGGTGAGGTATAGTTGACGGTTTGGCCTGAAGGGTGGGTGAGTTTCACGGATTTGCTTCTGGAATCCAGGTAGGCATTCTGTCTTGATAGCCAATCCATGCCAAGGATGACATCAATGTCTCAAGACTTGAGGGCTATGAGTGAAGCAAGGAATACTAAACCCTCAATTGCAATTTGATTACCATGGCTCACTCTATTAGTTTGCCATCTTGACCCTGGAGTTTGAATAACCATCGAGGTGGACAATTCAATAAAGGGTAACTCATGACGAAGTGCATAACTTTCCGACATGAATGAATGAGATGCTCCTGGGTTGAAAAGAACAGAAGTAGGAACAAAATTGACTGGGAGCGTACCAAGAATGACGTCAGTGGTGTCGTCAGTCTCTTCGGTGGCGATCTGGTTCAGACGTCCACGAGTGGCGGGAGGAGCGGGTTTGGCGGTGAAGACCTTCTGGGGTGGCTTGCCACGACCATTGTTGTTGTTGTTGTTGCCTCCAACACGGGGTGGAACGTTCTGGTGTTGGAGCTGGTTCTGGGGACACTCGCGAGAATAGTGGCCTGCCTGACCACATTTGTAGCAAGCTCCGAAAACAGTGCGTGGAGCTGGGTTGTTTGGTGGAGCTGGGTGGAACTGGGTGGGTGGACGAGGCGCCACATAGGATGGCCTCGGTGGGTTGTTCTGGCGGAACATGCTGTTTGGAATCCAGATCTTGCGCTTCTGGGAGCCAGAACTGGATGAACCGTCATCTCTGGGGTGTTTGCGAAAGTCGTTGTGGGTGTTCATGTCCTCTGCTTTGATGGCCTTGTTGACAAGGACCTGGAAGGTGGCAAAGTCATGAAGGTTGAGCTCACGACGGAGTCCGGAGTTGAGGCCACGACGGAACCTCTCTTGTTTCTTGGAGTCGGTGGAAACTTCTTCGGTAGCGTAACGAGCGAGTCGGTTGAACTCACGACTAAATTCATCAACGGTCCTTCTGCCTTGAGTGAGGTTGCAGAACTCCTCACGCTTGCGGTCCATGAGACCCTTGGGAATGTGGTGCTCACGGAAGGACGTGCAGAATTCCTCCCAAGATGCAGGTGGTCCAACGGGTCGCATATTCAGAAAGTTCTCCCACCAAGAGCTAGCTGCACCTTCAAGGTGATAGGTGGCATAGTTGACCTTGTCGCCATCTGCAACATGGCCTGCTTGGAGCTTCCTCTCGATGCTGCGGAGCCAGTCATCGGTGTCAAGGGGCTCGGTGGAGTAACTGAAAACCGGGGGATGAAGTCGGATGAAGTCGTTCAGGGACACCAACTCATTGCGCTGCTGAGTGGTGTTGCGTGCGATGACTTCCAGCAGGTGGTGAGAGTCACGACGGTTCCTCTCGACCTCCATCAGAACTTGTGCCATCGTGGGTGGGGGTGGAAGGTTGCCTTCCTCCTGGTCATTCCCACGACCTTGGTTACGACCAACCTGGCCACGGGTTCCTTGAGACATCCTGAAGGTGAAATCAAAGTCAAACAGAGTTGAGTTGAAGAGTCTAAACAAGGTATTGAAGTACTGGAAGGATTACAGAGCAAAGGAAGTAATCATCTTGACAACATGGTGATAAAAGCATACAAGCCATATATTCACAAGCTGTCATACAAACCATACATCGTTTTAGTACAAGCACCAAGCTAATACAAACGTGATGAAGATGATACATCCTTTAGAGGCACTCTGACTTCCTATACATTATTTATCTAAGTCTCTGGAACTTAGACCCTTGCGTACAATACACTAAGATACTACTACATCCTCACTAAGTAAGACCACAGGCGGTCTCACTCATCTCCATCTCCATAGTAGTCTTCATAAAAGTTACCCGCGTATCCCGGTAGCTGGAGGTGACCATCGGAAAACACGGAGGCTTGTGGACCCTGATATCCATTTGGGCAAGGATGGGGCCTAGGTCCAGTGTAGGGTGGAAGCAAAGGACCACGGGGTGGAAAAATGCCTCCAATCTCGGGCCAAGCAACTCGAGAAGGCATCTGAGTCCTCACTGGATAGATCGCATCAAACTCAACTGATCCCACGCTCACAAAGGGTGCCAAGAGCGTCAGTGCTCGGTACAGACGAACACGGGTGGCGTGGAGCTCAAAACGGAGAGCGCGTGCATCAAGATCTCTGTCACTAGCAAACCTAGCAGTCACCTGGAGTGCTGGATCCTTTGCAGAGTGATCTGAGTAGAGTCCGGTGTAATATCCCTCTTCTCCTGGAAGTGAAGCAGGGATATAGCGGAAAGAAGTCTCTCTCAGCATGGTGTGCTCCTCTCTCAGCAGGGTAATACATGAATATGCAGCATCCTGCACAGCCATGTTCTCGGTAACGCCAATGCCATGTCCAAAGTGGATAGGCTGGGTGACTCCAACGTGGTGCGGATATATCCGGACAATGCAGTGGAACTGCGTCTGGTTGAAGTCGTGGAACTGCTCCTCGATGGTGTACTCAGGGTACCATCGATATCCCACATAGGACATCATCTCGATCAATGTGGCGGGATGGCCGCGCACACCGAGGCACCTGGTCAAACGAACAATCTGCCGAGGGGGAAGATCTGCCATCTGAAACAGAAAGGAGTTTGCAAATGCATCAGATTATGAGATAAACCTGGAATGACTCAGACAGCATAACGGCTGTAATTGTAAGAAATGACAATTTCTTCCAACATGGAAACAGCACTTACATACGATGTAGTAAAACAGGGAGCATAACCAATCTAACAAACCGATCACAACGTTCCTACGACTACAAGGAAGCAAACAACAAGATGTGCTAATCAGACAGAGGAGAGCCTAGTCCTATCTTCCCGTAGAATAAGATGAGGGTGACTCAGAACTCAGAACGAAGGGGGTAAGGAGAAAAAAGAAGCCTTACGTTGTTCCCTTATATACCCAGAGTAACTATATAACTATAGAAAGCTAGACTCGACTTCGGCCAAGGCTACTAGTCCTACAGTCAGTCCTGCTCTGATACCAAGTCTGTCGGGACCCGGGGTTAGCATATGCAAGTCCAGTTAAGACATAGTCATATGGAGAGCCGAGAACCGTACCCACTTGTCTAAGCAGACAAGGCCAAGCACAGAACGTTCTCGGAAAGCATCGTACGTGAGGGGCATCCCATCCAGGCCGGATGATCAACTGAGATGGGTCCTCATCGTCCGCACACAAGTCAAATGATATGGGTGGTGAACTCCCATATTCAAAGACAAGTCGCCTCAACCATACTACTGACTATCTCAAAACTCTTACATAGGCTTACTCCAGCCCGATCACTTAGTTGGGGTCTAGGGCGGGCTCGATCATACCATATAGTGTGCACGAGACGGAGTCTCGAGCAATCGCATCGCGATGCCCCAAGCTGCCCACATCTAAGGGCCACTTGGTGTATGAAAGACCGCCAGCCAGAACACAACTAAGGTCTCGAAAACCCATACAAAGACATGTATGTTATAAACATACACGCAGCACACATGCCTTGTATGAACAGTAGGTACCATTGCAATTCTCTACAAAGTGTACATTTTATTTATAACTCTTATAGAGTACACACAGAGATCACATACATGTGATCCAACATTACAACTCAGAGCGGAAGCAAATTATGTCTGAGTACAGACAAGTTTAACAAATGGCTTAAGAAGCCTTATTTGAACACAAAGCCCTCCACGAGGGAACCAGTCTGCTGACTGGGACTAGACTAGCTTAACTTCAGTCGTCCAGCTCGATGAAGAAGCCACCTTCGGGGTCAGTGGCGTCATCTAAAACATAGATTAAGCAAACGTGAGTACAAAGTCGTACTCAGCAAGACTTACATAGGAGCTATACTACTCATGCATATGTGTCAAGGTAATGGGTGGTGGGGTTCACTTGCAGAAATGCCAGCTTTGACTTGGCTAATCCTGAACTACGAATACCAGACTTTGAGGTAAGAAGCGTACACGAGTCCACTACTTTCACCAACCAATACACAACTATGGTGCCTTCCTCGACTTCCCCACAAGGAAACAGGCCATAGCACTCACACTTATCTTGGTGTGTTTTAGAAGTATCCGGTTCAAGTTGTCTAATAATCAAGCTGAGCTTTCCAAGCAGTCCATAACCGCGGACGCGGCTATTCGAATAGTTTTGTTAACCTTGCAAGGGTGTACCGCTACACACACATGACCATCATTTACCGCCTTTGTACTCGACACCATTCAAGGGGTGCCGGCGAGGATGCTGACCACAACTGTTACCTCATAGCCTATCTAGTCCAAGAAAGCCGCCTACTTGGGTTGGCTACCACTATCGTGAACCCGGCCGGTTTACCGAAGTGGACCCAAGCGATGTGTGCGTGGTGCATAAGCCGGTCTCGGGTGAGCCGTTCTCTCACTTAGCATCCAGGCCACAAGCCTACCAGAACTCCGAACTACTACGACATCTGGACATCGAAAGGGATGAGTTAGTAAGTTGAGAGTGGTCAGTGAGCCCAATGTGTGGTTGTACTCTTCATCTTGGATCACCACACAAGAACTCGTACTAGGGCGGTGTTCAACGAGACAACCCACCGTGTACTCCTACACAGCCTCTCATCGTTCACCTTGTATTAGGGTCGATTCACCAACACTTTTCTACCATCATCAACATGATCATTCCCATCCCGACTCACATCACAGTAACAACATGGTATCATACTAAGCATGCAATAAGCAGTAGCATTGCAGGGGTTACATGATATCAACCAACTCCTACACAACTAGGATTGTGGTTTGCTTACTACTGTGACAAAATATAGGTCATGCAAAGGAATGGGTTCATCTATGCGGTAGAATCGTAACATGGTGATCATCCTATACAATGCATAAGCGAGACATGAGAGGGAAGTGGGATTTTATCGACATGATCAATGGGGGTTTTCTTGCCTTGCTGACGAGGTTCGGGTTCTGGATCTTCAGCGAAGGGGGTGACCTCCTGCTCCGGTTCCACCTCTACTCGACAAACAAAGCACGAAGTAGCAATCAATATGAATGTAATGCTCAAGCACATGGTTGAATGTTAAAGCTTGAAGTATAAGTTTTGATGTGTGAGGCAATTCCATTTAAGTGGAATATATTGCATTTAAAATGCAAATTCAAACTCCACATTTGAATTCAACCTAGTCAAGTTGTAAGTGACATGGTTTGATCATTTTGAATCATCTTCACTTGTATAAGATGTGCTTCTGATGTATGGTTGAATTACATCATAATTCCATGGTCCAAGTTGCAAGATCAATTGATTTGAATTTGAATTAAATTCAAATAAACCAAATGACATATGCTACTGGTCCCATTTTAAATTCAACTCAAACAGAGTTGAAAGTTGCATATTTGGAAAGATAATTTTCTCCTGATCATTTTTCATATATTATTTGTCCAAATTGGAGTTAATATGAATTTTCTATGAATTTCCAAAGTTTGGGTATTTTCTGGAATTTCTGGAATTGTTTTAATTCAAATAATCTCTGGAAATCCATTTAAATGATTTACTGCGTCAGGCTGACGTCAAACTGGCGTCAGGGGGGGGGGGGGCTGACATGTGGGGCCACCCCGTCAGTGGCTGGTTAACTTAACCCGTGGTTAACTTAATCCAGTGGCTTAATTAAGCCACTAGGCCCACTGGTCAGTGACCCAGGGGTAACTAAATTGGTGAAAACAGGGGGGGGTTTAGAGCTGACTCGCCGGCGGCTTGACGCCGGCGACTGGAGTCGCGGTGGCGCTGCACGGGAGCTCGATTCCGTCTACCATTTGGAGCGCGAAGACCACCGTCTTGAAGCTCTTACTCGCGCGCGTCGAACGGGACCAAAACCAAGCACTGGGGTGCACCGTACGCTCGCCGGCATCAACTTTCGCGGCGACCTAGCTACGGCCACCATCGAGATTTGGCTCCAGGGCACGACTTGAGGCGAGGCTAGGCTGGTTCGACGAGGAAGAACACGGTGAACACGATGGACAACAGGCTGAGCTCGATTACCTAACGGATGGACCTCGCCATGGATTCCGGCGGCGAGAAGCTTCGGCTTTCATGGCGGCCATGGCTACAGGGAGTAAACGAAGGGGAAAAGTGAGGGGTTTTGACCCCAAGCTCACCAGGAGCTCAGCAGAGGTGGTAGCGAGGGCTGGGGTGGCTCAACGGCGACGTAAACGATGAAGTCCTTCACGGCGGCCGGCGGGGACTCGAGGAAGAATTCAGCATCTACGCGGGCTTCGGGCTCGATTCCTTCTGCAAGTCGGTGAAGACGACGACGACGAAGCGTTTGGACACCGTCTTGGGGCTTCTCGGCTTCACTGGCCACGCGTGTGCTCGACGGCGCTCCGGCGTGCTTCTCGGGCGGCGATGAATCGGGCGGGAGAGGAGAGGAGGAAGCTCGTGGATGGGGGGAAAAGAACTGGGGCGGCTCCAGGACGCTTCTGGACGCGATTACATGGACGGGGAGGGAAGCAGGAGGTGGCTACCGACGACGGCATGCTCGCCACGGCGGCAGCAGCCTGCCTGGCGCGAGGAAGAAGATGCCCCTGTCCCTGGGCCGGGCTGCCTCGGTGAGTTGGGCCCAATTGAGGTAAGCCTTCTTTTCCTTTTCTGTTTTCTATTTTTCCTTCTGTCATTTGTTCTGTTTAGCTAAAATAAATAGCTAAACATTTTATTAAATGCTGAAAACTTTTATGTGGCCTCATAATAATATAGACTAGCCACTCATAAACTTTCAACATTTTTAAAATTCAAATGATTTGAATTTTAAATCAAAAAGGGGTATTTCTTTAATTCCAAGGTACTGTTTGAATATTTGAAAAATCTATGAGCATGGGGTGGGTCCCACATCACTTGATATGTGATCACACTCATTTATAAGACTTTTCAAAACTCTAACATGAATTTTTGGAAAAGATTTTTATCTGGCCTTTTGAATTAATTCATCTGGGGGGTGTTCCTTCTCCCATTTGGATTTTGAAGTTGATTTCCTTTGAAATTTTTGACATGATGCAAGGTTACTTGATCCTAGCACATTACCTAACAGAGGGTTCTGACACAATCCGTGTTTATTTTATAAACTTACAAAATTAGTTGAGAACTTTAGCTACTAGATGGATCACTACTCTTCTGAGGGGTCGAATATTAGAGTACACTCACGTATCATGAGTCGAGGATGCACAAGGATAACCAAACCCCCATACGCTCCTCCTCGGGGTACTTGTATCTTTGTGAAACCTCCTTATTAGATTGAGAGTTACCGATAATAAGTGCATGAGTTCTTCGGACTAATGTGAGTATTCGAAAGTTGACACTTCGACCTACCCATATTTTTCTAGCCTCTCCTTTGTCGTGCATTGCTTTCTTCTCACTCAGAGAGTTGGCGTCCACCTTCGCCGGTACATCCAAACCCTTGGCATGATACGCTCTGTCATCATAAACCTCCTTATATCCTTCCTCAAAACAGCCACCATACCTACCTACCAAGGCATTTCCATAGCCTTTCCGAGATACATTGCCATGCAACATCCATCTTCTCATGACTTGATCTTCATGTCAGACATGCTACTTGCTTGATCGATGAGCCGCATGCTAGTTGGGCCTTGCCCTAATCATTGCTACATGACGCGCTAGTATCATTGCATATCCTGCTACACTGGTAGAGGCATACATTTTCATACATCATGATAGTTACATTTTCTTTATGATTTGAGTACTTTGTAAAGTGTGAAAGATCTTCTATACTTGTAATATATAAAGTGTTGTACCTAAAGTGAGGAAAAGATCCCAAAGTGGAAAAATTAAAAGATCCCAAAGAGGACAAATGAGAGAGAAATAGAAAGAGCCATTGAGGCCACCAAAAAATACAAAAAAATAGAAAAAAGAGAAAAAAAAAATAAAAAGAGATAAGGGGGCACACTACTATTCCTTTTGAGAGATCCACACTCGTACTCCCTCTTATATCTTGTACTCCATAGAGATTATCATTTATGCATATAGCTATGTGGGAACCTTCACACTATAGAACTTGGCTTGTATATTCTAATGATGAGCCTCCTCAAATGAGCTCCAGGTCTTCTTGAGAAAGCAAGTTGGATGCCCCCCACTAGTTCCATTAGAGAGCTTACCTTAGCTCGCATGTGAATCCGTTGCATGTCAATCCCTACTCCTCACATGATATCTATCATTTGGCTTTCTCTCGCCTATGATTGTCCTCATTGATGTGAGCCTTTTACACCCTTTTTGTCTTCCTCCTCCACCATATTCTGTCTTTGCCATCCTAAGTGTCAACTTTCTTACTTACGCTCATCCATTGCATGAGTGCTCAAAATGTCGAAAAGGAGTGGATCATTTTGACTTGTACCTGGCTAGTTGTCTGGGAATGAGTCAAGATAAGATTCCAAAGAAGACCAAGTGTGTAACTTTAGTAGATTGAGTTCTCAACATAAAATTACTTTTTCGCGTATATCCCTATCCCCTTTCTTGCACGCAAACACCATTTTGAGACATTCGAGTCACGGACAGCGAGAGGTCTTGCTATATTGCTTGTTTCAATACTAAATATAGACTCTTGCCTGGTATGAATTGAATTGAAATACATGCCTTGATTGCTTTACTTAAAAGTTCTTATATGGTTGTTAGCATGTCACCACAGAAATTATGCTTTTATCATTTACCTACTCAAGGACGAGCAAGAGTTAAGCTTGGGGATATTGATACGTCCAAAACGTATCTATAATTTTTGCTTGCTCCATGCCTCTTTTGTGTGATATTGCTATGATATTGATGAACGTCCATACACTTTTGATCATATTTGGACTAACCTACTAACTCAGTGCACCCAAGTGTCAGTTCCTGTTTTCTGCTGTTTTTCTATTTCAGGTTTCCCCCATACTAAAACTGCTCCAAAAATTCGGGAAAAATCCAATAAAAAATCAGCGTACACGAAGCTTCCGGAATCACCGAGGGGGGCCAGAGGGGACCCACCAGGGCCCCAGGCGCCCTCCCGGCGCACCCCAGTGTGGGGCCGCGCCAGGGGGCCGCCCAGACCCCTGGTGGACCCCCTGGCTGCCCCCCTTCGCCTATTTATTCCCCGTGATGCAAAAACCCCAAGAAGGGAACCCTTTTTCGAGATCTCACCTCTGTTCCGCCGTCGCCGCGCTTCCAAGATCGGGAGCACCAGAAGACCTCTTCCCGGCACCCTGCCGGAGGGAGGAACCACCTCCGGGAGCTTCTCCACCTCCATGGATGCTTCCCGGATGAACCGTGAGTAGTCCACCTTGGACCATGGGTTTATGATCAGTAGCTATGTGATGTTCTCCTCCCCTCTTTGTTCTTCATGGATTATACCTCGTGAGCTTCCCTACATGATCGTGGCACTTATGTAATATTTCTGCTGTCGCTATGCTGAGTTTGCTAGGATCCGATGGTTTATGAGATTATGTTCAGATTGTGTTTGAGTTATATATTTGATTATCCTCTTTTATATTTATGTTCTTGAGTAATTCTTGCATGTTCTCCGTTACTATTTATTGCTTTGGCCAAGTAGTAGGTAGTGACTCCAAGAGGGAGTGTTATGCATGATTGTGGGTTCATGCCCCCCGATTACTATCTTGAGTGACAGAAACATGAGTCTAGGGGATGTGCTGTTGTCACAAGGGGGGAAACAACGATGCTTGTACTTGCGGGTGCAAGGATTGTTTACTTTACGCAAAGTTCTTTAATGCAGTTGTCCGTTGCTTTGAGTTTACACTTTGGGTGGGATTCGCAACTTAATACCAGCGAGATGTTCTGGATAGATATCTCAAGGTGGATGATTAGTAGGTAGATGCAGATGGATTTCGGTCTACTTGTCTTGGCGTACCGCCCGTTCTTTTGAGCCTCTTCCTTTCTTTATAGTATAATTAGCATTGGTTTGCGCACATAATCCTGTCAATTGCCTAGATGTAATTTGTTTACCTCGTATGGCTATTTTATCGTCTTTTGGGAGAGAGACATCACTAGTGAACATCATAGGACCGCAGTCCATATTTCCAATACTGTTTACACCCACTATCAGTTTACTGCTTTATTTACTTTTCCATTGCAATCACTATCATTATTATCGCGTGCGTTTATCCTTTGTAAAAAAAAAGGACGGAGGAATTGACAACTCCTCTGTACTCGTTGGGAAGCAAAGCTATCTGTTGTGTGTGCAGGTCCAGGTGAAGTAAGCAACCTTAGGTTGTGAACGGCGCCATTGTTCACTTCACCACCTTCTTCTATCTATTGGAGTCCTACTTGTTCGATAATCAACCTTAGCATCTTCGCTAAGGGAAATTTCCGCTACGCTACATCTCAACCTTCCACTTTGGGTAAACCAACGAGGGGTGAGAAGTAAACTCTCGTGACATCAGTAGTCAAACCATGTGTAGGGAATTTCTTAACAAGAGATTTCATACGTTTCCAAGCTTGGGCAACGTGTTCATTATCCAATTGCCTAAAATTAATAATGTTACTCCTCAATTGGATAATTTTAGCAGGTGGGTAATACTTCCCAATAAATGCATCTTTGCACTTATCCCAAGAATCTATGCTATTCCTAGGCAAAGATTGAAACCAGATTTTAGCTCCACCCCTCAAAGAGAAAGGAAAAAAGCTTGAGCTTAACAACATCAGCTTCTACTTCTTTATACTTTTTCATATCACATAATTCAACAAAATTATTCAAGAGTAAAGCAACATCATCTCCAACACCAGATACTTGATCTCTCATAACAAGATTCAGTAAAGCAGGTTTAAGTTCATAAGAGTTAGATGAAGTGGCAGGTGTGGCAATAGGAGAGCAGATAAATTCTTTGTTGTTGTGACTGGTGAAGTCCCACAACTTTGTGTTTTCAGTGGAACCCATACTAGCAACAAGTGTGTGATACGTCCAAAACGTATCTATAATTTCTGCTTTCTCCATGCCTCTTTTGTGTGATATTTCTATGATATTGATGAACTTCCATACACTTTTGATCATATTTGGACTAACCTATTAACTCAGTGCACCCCAGTGTCAGTTCCTTTTTTCTGCTGTTTTTCTATTTCAGGTTTCCCCCTTATTAAAAGTACCAGAAAAATTCCGCGAATGTAGGAAAAATCAGCGTATCGGAAGCTTCGAGAAAATACCGAGAGGGGCCAGAGGGGTGCCAGGGGGCCCCAGGCGGCCAGGCCCCTGGCCGCGCCAGGGGGGCACCTGGAGCCCCTGTCCCACCTCTGGCTGCCCCCTTTCTCCTATTTATTCCCCGTGACGAGAAAACCTCGGGGACAGAACCCTTTTTCGCGATCTCTCCTCTGTTCCGCCGCCGCTGCGCTTCCAAGATCGGGAGCACCAGAAGACCTCTTTCCGGCACCCTGCCGGAGGGAGGAATCACCTCCGGGAGCTTCTCCACCACCATGGATGCTTCCCTGATGAACCGTGAGTAGTCCACCTTGGACCATGGGTCCATGATCAGTAGCGATGTGATGTTCTCCTCCCCTCTTTGTTCTTCATGGATTAGACCTCGTGATCTGCCCTACATGATCGAGTCACATATGTAATCTTTCTGCAGTTGCTATGCTGAGTTTGCTGGGATCCGATGGATTATGAGATTATGTTCTGATTGTGATTGAGTTATATATTTGATTCTCTTCTTTTATATTTTTGTTCTTGAGTAACTCTTGCATGTTCTCCGTTGCTGTTTATTGCTTTGGCCAAGTAGTAGGTAGTGACTCCAAGAGGGAGCGTTATGCATGATTGTGGGTTCATGCCCCCCGATGACTAGCTTGAGTGACAGAAACATGAGTCTAGGGGATGTGCTGTTGCCACAAGGGGGAAAACGACGGTGCTTGTACTTGCGGGTGCAAGGATTGTTTACTTTACGCAATGTTCTTTAATGCAGTTGTCTATTGCTTTGAGTTTACAGTTTGGGTGGGATTCGCAACTTAAAACCAGCGAGATGTTCTGGATAGATATCTCAAGGTGGATGATTAGTGGGTAGATGCAGATGGATTTCGGTCTACTTGTCTTGCCGTACCGCCCGTGCTTTTGAGCCTCTTCCTTTCTGTTTTGCATAATTAGCATAGGTTTGCACACATAATCCTGTCAATTGCCCAGCTGTAATTTGTTTTCCTCGCATGGCTATTTTATCTTATTTTGGGAGAGAGACATCACTAGTGAACATCATGGGACCCCGGTCCATATCACCAATACTGTTTACACCTTCAATTTACTTTCAGTATTTACTTTTCCGTAGCTATCACTATCACTATTATCCCGTGCGTTTTATCCTTTGTAAACAACAAGGCCGGAGGAATTGACAACTCCTCTGTACTCGTTGGGAGCAAAGCTATCTATTGCGTGTGCAGTTCCAGGTGAAGTTAGTAATCCTTAGATTGTCAACGGCTCCAACTGTTCACTTCACCACCTACTTGTATCTGTTGGAGTCCTCCTGGACGATACTCAACCTTAGCATTTTTGCTAAGGGCAATTGCCGCTATCATCTCACCTTCCACTTGGGGTAACCAACGGGGGAGAAAAGTTATCTCGTGTATCAAGCAAATTTTTGGCGTCGTTGCCGGGGACTCCACTCTTCAAGATAGGGGAGTTGCACACTATCTTTTATCTTTGCTTTTTAGTCTTGTTAGTTTACCTTTCAGTTTTTGCTTCAGTGTCTTTTATCGAAAATCAAAAAATAGTTATCTTGCTTGCTGCTGCTGCTATGGGTTCCTCTGAGAACACCAAGTTGTGTGACTTCACTAGTCACAACAACAGTGACTTTATCTGCCCTCCTATTGCTACACCTTCTACTTCAACACCTTCTTATGAGATTAAACCTGCTTTGCTGAACCTTGTTATGAAAGATTAATTCTCTGGTGCTAGAGATGATGCTGCTTTGCATTTAACTAATTTTATTGAGCTTTGTGATATGCAAAAGTACAAAGAAGTAGATGGTGATATTGTTAAGTTCAAGCATTTTTCCTTTCTCCTTGAGGGATGAAGCTAAAATCTGGTTTCAATCCTTTCCTAAGAATATCATAGATTCTTGGGATAAGTGCAAGGATGCTTTTATCGGGAAGTACTATCCCCCTGCTAAAATTATCCAGTTGAGGAGCTTTATTATGAATTTTAAGCAATTGGATAATGAACACGTTACCCAAGCTTGGGAACGCATGAAATCTCTTTTTAAGAATTGCCCTACGCATGGTTTTACTACTTGGATGGTTATCCAGACTTTTTATGCAGGATTGAACTTTACCTCGCGGAATTTGTTAGATTCGGCCGCGGGAGGAACCTTTATGTCAACTACACTTGGTGCTTCCACAAAACTTCTCGATGAGATGATGACCAACTATTCCCAATGGCACACCGAAAGAGCTCCAATAGGTAGGAAGGTAAACACTGTCGAGGAGATCTCCTCCCTAAATGAAAAAGTTGACTTGATCATGTCTCTACTTACCAAGCAATCTCCTATTAATCCTCAAAATGTTCCTTTAAATTCTTTGATTGCTCAAGATCAAGTAGATGTGAACATTATCTCTAGAAACAACTTCAAAAACAATGCTTATAGGAGTAACTTTGGTAGCAATCCTAGACCGTTCCCCTCCAACAACTATGGGACTAACAACACTTATCCTAGCACCAAAAACTCCACTTCTTAATTAGAGAGTATGCTTAAAGACTTTATCACTACCCAAAAGACCCTTCAATAAGAGTGTAGAGGAAAAACTAGACAAACTAGATACCCTCTCGTCGAAGGTAGACAATTTCGCCCATGAAGTAGAATTGCTTAAAATTAGAACTTCTCCCCTTGAGGAGAGGAAGGTCACTCCTATGAATGATATCCAATTGCAAATTAATGAAAACATTAGGATGATGGCTAAACTCAAAGAGAGATGGGCTAAAGAAAAGGAGGAAGAAGATAGGATTAAGAGCCGTCCTACACACCATACTATTGGTACTATCCAAGTGGTTGAGGATATCCAAACTCTTAGCACCCAATGCACCCCTAGTCCCATAGGACCTATTAATGGTGATGCTATGACCTCAACCGTAGAAGAAGAAATTCCTATGACTATAGAAGATACCAAACAAGTGAGCCTAAAGGACACCACTACCACTTTACTTGATAGTAGTGATCTTGATTTTGATAATTGCACTCTTTCTGAAGTTATTCGTTTCCTTCACAAGATGTCTAGAGACCCCCACACTAGCACACTTAATCTTGCCTTCAAGGAGCATATCACTAATGCTCTCATCAAATCTAGGGAGGAGAAGCTTAGGGTAGAAGCCTCCATACCTAGAAAGCTTGAAGATGGTTGGGATCCTATGATTAAAATTAAGTTGAATAACTTTTCTTGCTATGCTTTATGTGATGTTGGAGCTAGTACCTCCGTTATGCCCAAATGAATGTATGATATATTTGAATTGAAACCTTTTGATCCTTGTTCTTTCGGTGTTCGTCTCTTCAATTATTCCGTAAAGAAACCTTTGGGGAAGATAGATGATGTTCTTATCATTGTCAATGACAATTATGTTCCCGTTGATTTTACTATTATGGACATTGAATGTGAACCTTCTTGTCCAATTATTTTGGGACGTCCTTTTCTTCGCACCGTTGGTGCTGTTATTGGTATGAAAGAAGGGATTATAAAATTCCAATTCCCTCTCAAGAAAGGGATGGAACACTTCCCTAGGAAAAATATTAAGTTGCCTTTTGAGTCCGTCACACGGGCTAGTTATTTTCTTGAAAAAACTTGATCTATTTGCATTAAGCCTAGCTAATGGCTTTAAAGAAGCGCTTTCGGGAGGCAGCCCGCAACGAATTTAGGTTTTCCTTTTAGTTTTTAGTGGTCTTGATGATTGTTACTATTGTAGCAACATCATTGTATGTTTACTTTTCAAGCTTTGTGCCTTTTATAGCCTCATACGACAAGGGAAGTGAAAGTTGTGACATGTTGTCCAGAAAACAGATTCTGTCCTCGTGACTAGAAAAATCAGAGAAAAATTCCGGTTCATCTTTTTGAGCTGAATTGTTTACACAGCATGCTCTATAGAATTACGAAACTTTCGTATGTTCTGAGTTTTTTTATTTGAGTTGCATAAAAAAATCTTTACTACCTGCTGGTCTGTTTTTCACAGATTCTGTCTTGTTTTGCCTTCTCTTCGTTTTGAAAACCATAAGCTTGCTTTTTCTTTGCAAAAAGTTTTTGGCAATCTTGAGAAACAATATCTCTTCAAGGTTATCCTTATTTCCAGTAGAGAAAAATTATTTTATTATGGGTACTAACCTCGCTAATCAGATTATGATGCGTTATGTATGAAGGGAGTTTTCAAGTGTGCAAGGGAAGATGATGAAAGAATATTAAGAAGTGTCAAGCGTTCAAGCTTGGGGATGCCCCCATGCATCCCCAAGAAATATTCAAGGAGACTCAAGCGTCTAAGCTTGGGGATGCCCCCGTGCATCCCCTTCTCCATCGACAATTATCAGTTTGTCTCTCGTTTCACTATATTTTTATCACTTCATGCGTTATGTGCTATTCTTGGAGCGTCTCGCTCTTAGGTTTTGTTTTTAGTTTTCTTTAGCTTTGCTTGCTGTTCATAATAAGTTAGAACCCCGCTTTCTTTATGTGGAGAGAAACACGCTCCACTTCGAAAATTTAGAACACAACATAGGACTTTTTCCTGCTTATCTTTGTTGTGTTTGTTCTTAACTTTTCTTAGCTACTGTCATGTTTTGCTCTTAGCTTTCATGCTTATCTTTTAAAAGAGATTTTGTTTAGTTTGTTGCTGGACCAATCTTGAGTTTTCATGTTTATCTTGTTTAGAGAGTTTGTCGAGACCCGGGGTTTGCGTATGTAATTCCAGTCACAACTCAATCACATGGAGAGCGGAGAGCCGTACCCACTTGTCTAAGCAGGCAAGGCCAAGCACAGAACACTCTCAGAAAGTATCGTACGTGAGGGGCATCCCATCCAAGCCGGATGATCAACTGAGATGGGTCCTCATCGCCCGCTCACAAGTCTAAATGATTATGGGTGGTGGAATCCCATACTCATAGACAAGTCACCTCAACCATGTTATCGGTTGAATCATAACCCTTACATAAACAGACTCCAGCCCGATCACTTAGTTGGGGCCTAGTGCGGGCTCGATCATACAACAAAGTGTGCCACGTGACAGAGTCACGAGCAATCGCATCGCGATGCCCCAAGCTACGCACATCTAAGGGCCACTTGGTGTATAAAAGACCGCAAGCCAGATCACAACTAAGGTCTCGAAAACCCATACTAAGACATGCATGTTATAATCATACACGCAACACGCATGCCTAGTACAAACAACAGGTATCATCACATAACTCTACAAAGTACTTCTTTATTGACTTACACATAGAGTATACAAAGATCACATGTCTGTGATCAACATTACATCATACAACGGAAGAAAATTAGGTCTGAGTACAGAAAAGTTTAACAAATGGCTTAGAGAAGCCTTGTAAACATACATACCCTTCCACGAGGGACCATACTACTGTCTAGAACTATACTAGCAAGGTCAACGTCGAGCTTCACGAAGGTGACTCCATCGGGGGTCCGGATTCTCATCTAAAACATAGAATAAGAAAACGTGAGTACAAAGTCGTACTCAGCAAGACTTACATCAGAACTACACTACTCATTCTCAAGTTTCAAGGTAAAGGGAGGTGGGGTTTCAACATGCAGAAGTGCCAGCTTTGACTTGGCTAGTCCTGTACTACGAGTACCAGACTTGAGTTAAGAAGCGTACACGAGTCCACTACCAAGTCTCCAACCAATACACCACTATGGATACTTCCTCGACTTCCCCACGAGGAGTACTCCATAGCACTCACGCTTATCTTGCGAGTTTCAGAAGTATCCATTCAAGTTGTCTAATAATCAGGTACAAGTTCCAAGTAGTCCTTAACCGCAGACGCGGCTATTCGAATAGTTTTGTTAACCTTGCAAGGGTGTAAACTATACACACATGACCATCAGTTACCTCCAGGTCTCGGCACCATTCAAGGGGTGTCGGCGAGGATGTTCACCACAACATTTCGCCCACAGCTCCGTTCTAGTCCAAGGAGTCAACTGTCTGAGTTCCAAACCTAACTGGAGTTCCGGCCGAGCTTCCAGCCAGGACACAAACCATGTAGGCACGACTGACAAGCCCACCTCGACGGATGATTCTCCACTTCACAAGCCATGTTCTACAAGCCCTACCATGAATGCCACATTTCATTTCCTTTATCTTTCTATGCATATGCCGAATGGAAAACCCGAACTAGGTGTGGCTCCTGGACTTGGATCGGGGTGAGTTACAAGGTCGAGAGGGGTCAGTGAGCCCAATGTGTGGTTGTACTCTTTGTCTCGGATTACCATACAAGAACTCGGGCTTAAGGCGGTGTTCAACGAGACAACCCACTATGTACTCCTACACAGCCTCTCATCGTTCACCTTGTATTAGGGTAGATTCACCAAAACAGTTTCACTTTCATCAACACCATGTTCACTATCATCCCGACTCACATCAAAAGCATCCTCATTTTAAACTCTAAGCATGAAATAAGCAGTAACAGTTGCAGGGGCCACATGATATCAATCAACTCCTATGTCAGCTAGGATTGTGGTTTGCTTACTACTGTGGCAAGATGATAGGTCATGCATCGGATATGGGTTCAACTATGCGGTAGAATCGATAACAAGGTGATCTCCTAAACATGCATAAGCGAGACTGAGAGGGAAGTGGGATTTTATAGACATGATAAATGGGGTTTGCTTGCCTTGCTGACGATACACTGGTTTATCGAACTTCTGCTTCGGGTGTGACCTCCGTCTCGGAAACACTGTTACTGGAACAATCATCAACAAAGGGGGCAACATCGAAAGTAGAATGCACAAGCACATGTTAAGGTTGTGATATGAAGTATATATCACTGATGTGTTGAAGATTCAAGTTAATTGAAGTGTATTGCAATTGAATTGCAAATTCAAACTTCAAATTCAAATTCAAATTATGCCATATGCATGTTTGCTACTGTTCACCCATTTTAAAATGGTCAAACATGAAAAAAATTTGCATATTCATAATCCTTGCATTTTTCTGATAATTTTTCATATATTATTTATTAAATTTGGAGTTAGGATTAAAAAGTTATTGAATTTCAAAGTTTACTCTATTTTCTGGAATTTTCTGGGTTTTCTTTAATGTTTTTATTCCATTTATTGCATCATGCTGATGCAATGCTGGCGTCACCAGGGGGCTGACATGTGGGGCCCTATGGTCAGTGAACCAGAGGCTTAATCCATTTTAAATAATTAACAGTGGGTTAATTAGGGGGGCTGGCCCACCTGTCAGTGTGTTAGGGGGTGGTTAAGGGGGGATTAACCCCTAACTAAACTGCCCACCGGCGGTTAACCGGCGGCGGCCACTGTGCACGGCGGCGACACGTCGGGGTGGCCTTCCGGCCATGGTTCGGTACGGGGAAACCACGGGGAGGTGCCCCTTGCTCGCCCTCATCACCTCCTGCCCACGGGGAGGCATGGGGTGCGCCGGAGCCTCGTCGACGACGAGGCACGCGGCGGCCGAAGCACTGTGTAGGCGGGCATGGCGATTTCGTCAACGGGGAGAACGTTGGGAGGGGGAAAACGGAGCGCGATGCTCACCAGAGCTCGATGGCGAGCACGGAGAGGCCGGAGGGGGCTCGGCGGCGTCCAATTCCTTGCCGGAGCTCACGGCGGACGGCGGCGTCGGGTTGAAGATGGCGTCGACGTCGGCCTTCTGTGCTTGATTCCCCACTGGTGGTGACGAAGACGAGGACGCTGGTCTTCCTGGACACGGTGGGGAGTTCCGGTTCGGCCGTTGGCCACGGCTGCGCGGCCGCACGCTCCGGCGAGCTCACTGTCGCGCGCGGAAAAAGGCGAAGAAGAGAGGAGGAGGCAACCCGAGACTAGGGGGAAGGAAGGAGAAGCTCGTGGGCGTATGCGTGGCTTGCCTGGAGGCGAGGGGGAGGCCTAGAAGGGCCTCAACGATGTCGAGGTGGCGACAGCTTGCTCCCAGGCTGCTACCGAGGAGCTTGGGGAAGAAGACAAACTGGGGGTGGGCTGGGCCGAGCTGGTGGGCCTGGGGGGGTTTAGTTGGGCTGGAAGCCAGGGGTACTTCCCTTTTTCTTTTTCTTTCTGTTTTCTTTTTCTTTCATTTGTTTGCTCTGATAAATAAATACCAAAGTATTTTTATAAATGCCCAAACTTTTATATGGCTTTATGTGACCAATACCTAGTCACTTCCAAGACTTGAGCTTTTTTGAAATTCAAAATATTTGAATTCAAATTCAAATAGGATATTTATTTAATTCCATGCCCCTGTTTGAATATTTTAAAAAATCCATGAGCATGGGATTGCTACCACATCACTTTATATGTGATCATGCATATTTATAAGACTTTTCAAAAATAACAGAGGAATTTTTGGAAGAAATTTTTGTCTATCCATTTGAATTAAATTCTTTAGGGCTTTTCTTTTCCCCATTTTTGAATTTCTTTTGAAATTTTTGCATGATGCAAAGGAGCACTTGAACCCTAGCACATACCTAAAAGAGGGTTGTGACAACTTGCCCCCACTCAAAAGAATCTCGTCCCGAGATTCAGAAGTCGTCGGGAGGAAGGTGGGGGTACTCGGCATGGAGGCGGTCTTCTCTTTCCCATGTTACTTCTTTCTCGGAGTGGTGTGACCATTGCACTTTCAGAAACTTGATCTTCTGACGACGAGTGACACGCTCTGCTGAATCAAGAATACGAACAGGGTACTCTCGATAAGAAAGGTCATCATGGAGATCAAGAGTTTCATGGTCGACTTCGTGGATGGGGTCCTTGAAGCAACGCCTGAGTTGTGACACGTGGAATACATCATGTACTCGGAAAAGGTGCGGGGGTAGTTCAAGTTGGTAGGCAACTTCTCCACGTTTAGCAAGAATGCGAAAAGGTCCGATGTAACGTGGGGCCATCTTGCCTTTGATACCGAAGCGTTGGGTACCCTTCAGAGGAGTAACCCGAAGGTAAGCCTTCTCATCCAGATTGTAGCTTTCTTGCCTATGATGACGAT
Source organism: Bromus sterilis (assembly GCA_950022295.1). NCBI lineage: Eukaryota > Viridiplantae > Streptophyta > Magnoliopsida > Poales > Poaceae > Bromus > Bromus sterilis. The sequence continues at coordinate 73,066,102 of OX465595.1, forward strand.
CATACTAGCTTTTCTGAAGAGACTGGGCGGCTTTCAATCGATCACGAACAATGCGAACTTGCTCTTCTGCTTCCTTGATCATATCCGGTCCAAAGAATTGTCTTTCACCGGTTTCTGACCAGTTTAGGGGTGTTCGACATCTTCGTCCATAGAGGAGTTCAAAAGGAGCCATGTTCAGACCAGATTGGAAACTGTTGTTATAAGAAAATTCGGCAAATGGAAGAGATTTCTCCCAATTCTTTCCGAAAGAGATAACACAAGCCCTGAGCATGTCTTTAAGAATTTGATTAGCCCTTTCCACTTGACCGCTAGACTGAGGATGGAAAGCTGTACTAAAGGAGAGATGAGTTCCCATAGCATTCTGAAAGGTTCCCCAGAATCTAGAGGTGAAAAGGCTACCACGATCAGAATTTATTTCCAAAGGAACACCGTGAAGAGACACAATTCTAGAGACATACAAGTCCGCTAACAGGCTAGAAGTTATAGACTTGCGAACGGGAAGGAAGTGAGCAGCTTTGGAAAGTCTATCAATGACCACGAAGATGGCATCATTTCCTTTCTGGGGTTTTGGAAAGCCGGTGATGAAGTCCATACCGACTTTTTCCCATTTCCACTCGGGAATAGGCAAAGGTTGAAGTGTGCCAGCAGGTCTTTGGTGTTCTTCCTTAATGCGACGACAAACATCACATTCGGCAACATATCGAGCAATGTCTCTCTTCATCCTAGTCCACCAAAATCTCTGGCGTAGATCTCGGTACATTTTTGTGCTACCGGGATGAATCGAGAGGGGTATGTCATGGGCTTTCTTGAGGATGAGTTGCCTTAGTTCCCTATTCTTAGGTACTACCAAACGATTTCCAAAGAATACCGTTCCTTTACTATCTGCGGAGAAACATTTAGCAACTCCGCTAGCAATGTTCTCCTTGATCCGGCGAACACCTCATGCACGCCTTTGGGCAACTATGATTTGATCCTCAAGGGTTGGTTTCGCCACCAAGTTGAAAAGAGATCCACGAGGAGAAATCTCGAGATTGAGCTTTCAAAATTCCTCATGAAGAAGTGGTTGACACTGTTGTAACATGAGGTTGTTACAATACGACTTACGACTTAGTGCATCAGCCATGACATTGGATTTGCCTGGGGTGTAAGATATTCCTAAGTCATAATCTTTTATCAACTCTATCCAACGTCTTTGCCTGAGATTAAAATCTGGCTGGGTGAAAATATATTTGAGGCTTTGGTGGTCGCAATAGATCTGACAACGATTACCAAGGAGGTAATGTCGCCAAGTTGTCAGGGCATGAACTACGGCAGCGAGTTCAAGATCATGGGTAGGATAGTTCTCTTCATGTGGACGCAACTGGCGTTAAGAATAAGCTACCACATGTCTATCTTGCATAAGTATGCATCCTAACCCTTGCCGTGAAGCATCACAATAGATCTTGAAATCCTTTTTGGTGTGTGGAGGCGCAAGTACGGGTGCAGAAGTCAATCTTCTTTTCAGCTCTTGAAAGCTTTCCTCGCACTTGGGAGTCCATTCAAATTTCTTATCTTTCTTGAGGAGTTCAGTTAGAGGCTTTGCAACTTTGGAGAAGTTCTCAACGAAGCGGCGACAATAGCTTGCTAAGCCAAGAAAACTCCTAACTTGCTTAACTGATTCAGGTGGAGTCCAGTCAAGGACGGCCTGAACTCTGTCGGGATTGGCAACAATGCATTTTGCAGAAATCACGTGGCCTAAGTAGGTCACTTCTGGTAGCCAAAATTCGCACTTAGAGAACATGGCATAAAGGCGGTGCTCTCGAAGTTTCATCAATACCAACCTAATATGCTCGGCATGTTCTTCTTCGTCCTTCGAGTATATAAGGATGTCATCGAGGTAAACCACGACGAACTTGTCCAAATACTCCATGAAGATCGAGTTCATCATGCGTGAAAAATTAGCAGGGGCATTGGTTAAACCGAAGGACATGACGGTGAACTCGTAAAGACCATAACGAGTAGTGAAAGTCGTCTTGGGAACGTCCACGTTTTGGATCTTGATTTGATGATAGCCTAATCTCAAATCCATATGGGAGAAGACAGAGGATCCTGCAAGTTGATCATAAAGATAATTGATCCTGGGCAGTGGGTACTTGTTCTTTATCGTCGCTAGATTTAGCGGGCGATAGTCTACGCACATCCTTTTTGTTCCATCTTTCTTCGTTACGAACAGAACGGGGCAACCCCATGGCGATGAGCTAGGGCGGATGAAGCCTTTTGCCAACAAAGCTTCAAGTTGGATTTTAAGCTCAGCTAACTCACGTGGGGCCATTTTGTATGGCGTCTGGAAATTGGGGCGGTGCCTGGGGCAAGATCTACAATGAATTCTACACATCTGTCAGGAGGCATTCCTGGCAGTTCTTCAGGAAAGACATCCGGGAAGTCACGAACCACCGGAATAACTTCAAGGTCAGGAAGGGGAAGCACATTCAAAGTATGCATCTGGATTCTAGAACTGGGTGAGTTGTAGTCAATTGTCTGGCCTGAAGGATGGGTAAGTTTAACTGACTTGGCTTTACAATCAAGGAAGGCATTCTGTCTTGATAATCAATCCATACCTAAGATGACATCAATGTCTGAAGACTTAAGGGCTATAAGAGATGCAAGGAATACTAAACCCTCAATTGCAATTTGATTACCATGGCTTACTCTATTAGTTTGCCACTTGGAACCAGGAGTTTGGATGATCATTGGGTAAAACATTTCTTCAAAGGCGAACTCATGACGAAGTGCATAACTCTCCGACATGAATGAATGAGAATCTCCTGGATCGAAAAGAACGGAGGCGGGAACATGATTGACTGGGAGCGTACCAAGGACAACGTCAGAAGTATCAATAGCTTCCTCAACTGAGATTTGGTTCACACAACCACCAACAGTGGCTAAGGACTTTTCTTGCAAGGAGTTGGAGGTGGATTTCTGTGAAGACTTAGCTTTGGAAGACCTGGGTGGGGTGGCATCATGTCTTGGACGAGGATCAACTTTCACCGACAATGAACATTCCCGTGCGTTGTGGCCAGGATGACCACACTTGTAGAAAACTCTGGTGTCAGTGGGTGGAGAAAGGATGGCAGTCTCACTACCATAACTGTTGAGATTCGTGTTTGGTGGAGGAGGTTGAGGCACCATGTAGGATGGCCTTGCAAAAAGGTGTGAAGGAATGGCACTAGTTGGAATCCATATCCGGCATTTCTGAGGGGCCGAACTAGAAGATGGAGCAAACTCACGAGCATGCTTGCAAGACTCTTCGAACACCTCATTTCCATACTCAGCTCTGAAGGACCTATTGACTAAATCCTCAAAGTTGACAAACTCATGAAGATTGAGATCATCACGAATAACAGGGTTAAGTCCCTTGCGGAACCTTTCTTGCTTCCTGGCATCAGTGGATATGTCCTCTTGGTCATAACGAGCAAGATGGTTGAACTCAGTCATATACTCGTGGATGGACCTATCTCCCTGTGTAAGATTGCAAAACTCTTCCTTCTTTCTTTCCATCATCTCATCCAGAATGTGGTACCCTTGGAAGGCATCACGGAATTGCTGCCAAGTCACTACGTGACCATCAGGTTGCATTGCAACATAGTTCTCCCACCATTCACCAGCAGCACCTTCCAGGAAGTATACCGCAAACATCACACGATCATTGGGAGCAACATGCGCCGTCTCAAGCTTACGTTCAATGGAACGAAGCCAATCATCAGCTTCAAGGGGCTCGGAGGAACATCGAAAAATCGGTGGCTTGAGGAGGATGAAATCCTGAATGCTGACAACCACATTGCGCTGACGAGCGGTATTCTGCTCGATGAGCTCCAGAAGGCGTGTTTGATCACGTCGATTCCGTTCAGCTTCCATCATGATTTCCTCCGTAGAAGGCGGTGGAGGAGGATCATCATCACTTCGATTCAGATCACGGTCTTGATTGCGAAGAACAGCACTACAAGTTCCACCTGACATCCTGGGTGATAAAGATCAACAATCAGAACAGGTTGTATGATGGAATCAAAGACAAGAAGGACACGATGAAGACGGAAAAGATTATAATGCAAAGGCAAAGATTCCTAGAAACAAGGAATAAATCGGGCAGCATAACGGCTACACTGGGATAGAAAATGATACAACCTCGAAGAAATTGGACAGAACTTCTTCAAGGAACTCAACAGAACGAAGACTCTGGACAACCACAACAATCCTACGTCTATAAAGAAGCAATCAACGAGATGTTCTAGTCAGACATAGATGAGCCTAGTCCTATCATCCCATAGAAAAGATAAGGGTGACCAAGAACTCAGATCGATGAGGGTAAGGAGAAACAGAAGCCTTACGTTGTTCCCTTTATACCCAAGTAACTATATAACTATAGAATGCTAGACTCGACTTCGACCAAGGGTTGAATAATCCTACAGACAGTCCTGCTCTGATACCAAGTCTGTCGGGACCCGGGGTTTGCGTATGTAATTCCAGTCACAACTCAATCACATGGAGATCCGAGAGCCGTACCCACTTGTCTAAGCAGACAAGGCCAAGCACAAAACACTCTCGGAAAGCATCGTACTTGAGGGGCATCCCATCCAGGCCGGATGATCAACTGAGATGGGTCCTCATCGCCCGCTCACAAGTCTAAATGATTATGGGTGGTGGAATCCCATACTCATAGACAAGTTGCCTCAACCATGTTATCGATTGAATCATAACCCTTACATAAACAGACTCCAGCCCGATCACTTAGTCGGGGTATAGGGCGGGCTCGATCATACAACAAAGTGTGCCACGTGACAGAGTCACGAGCAATCGCATCGCGATGCCCCAAGCTGCGCACATCTAAGGGCCACTTGGTGTATAAAATACCGTCATCCAGATCACAACTAAGGTCTCAAAAAACCATACTAAGACATGCATGTTATAATCATACACGCAACACGCATGCCTAGTATGAACAGCAGGTATCATCACATAACTCTACAAAGTACTTCTTTATTGACTTACACATAGAGTATACAAAGATCACATGTCTGTGATCAACATTACATCATACAACGGAAGCAAATTAGGTCTGAGTACAGACAAGTTTAACAAATGGCTTAGAGAAGCCTTGTAAACATACATGCCCTTCCACGAGGGACCAGACTGCTGTCTGGAACTATACTACCAAGGTCAACGTCGAGCTTCACGAAGGTGACTCCATCGGGGGTCCGGATTCTCATCTAACACATAGAATAAGCAAACGTTAGTACAAAGTCGTACTCATCAAGACTTACATCAGAACTACACTACTCATGGTAAAGTTTCAAGGTAAAGGGAGGTGGGTTATCAACATGCAGAAGTGCCAGCTTTGACTTAGCTAGTCCTGTACTACGAGTACCAGACTTGAGGTCAGAAGCGTACATGAGTCCACTACCAGTTTCAACATGCAGAAGTGCCAGCTTTGACTTAGCTAGTCCTGTACTACGAGTACCAAACTTGAGGTAAGAAGCGTACACGAGTCCACTACCAAGTCTCCAACCAATACACCACTGTGGATACTACCTCGACTTCCCCACGAGGAGTACACCATAGCACTCGTGCTTATCTTGCGAGTTTTAGAAGTATCCATTCAAGTTGTTTAAAAATCAGGTACAAGTTCCAAGTAGTCCTCAACCGCGGACCATTAGTTACCGCCAGGTCTCGGCACCATTCAAGGGTTGTCGGCGAGGATGTTCACCACAACACTTCGCCCACAGCTCCGTTCTAGTCCAAGGAGTCAACTGTCTGAGGTCCAAACCTAACTGGAGTTCCGGCCGAGCTTCCAGCCAGGACTCAAACCATGTAGGCACGATAGACAAGCCCACCTCGACGGATGGTTCTCCGCTTGACAAGCCATGTTCTACAGTCCCTACCATGAATGCCACATTTCATTTCCTTTATCTTTCTATGCATATGCCGAATGGAAAACCCTAACTAGGTGTGACTCCTGGACTTGGATCGGGGTGAGTTACTAGGTCGAGAGGGGTCAGTGAGCCCAATGTGTGGTTGTACTCTTTGTCTCGGATTACCATACAAGAACTCGGGCTTAAGGCGGTGTTCAACGAGACAACCCACTGTGTACTCCTACATAGCCTCTCATCGTTCACCTTGTATTAGGGTAGATTCACCAACACAGTTTCACTTTCATCAACACCATGTTCACTATCATCCCGACTCACATCAAAAGCATCCTCATTGTAAACTCTAAGCATGCAATAAGCAGTAACAGTTGCAGGGGCTACATGATATCAATCAACTCCTATGTCAGCTAGGATTGTGGTTTCTTACTACTGTGACAAGATGATAGGTCATGCATCGGATATGGGTTCAACTATGTGGTAGAATCGATAACAAGGTGATCTCCTAAACATGCATAAGGGAGACTGAGTGGGAAGTGGGATTTTATAGACATGATGAATGGGGTTTTCTTGCCTTGCTGACGATACACTGGTTTATCGAACTTCTGCTTCGGGGGTGACCTCCATCTCGGAAACACTGTTACCGGAACAATCATCAACAAAGGGGCCAACATCGAAAGTAGAATGCACAAGAACGTGTTAAGATTGTGATATGAAGTATATAGCACTGATGTGTTGAAGATTCAAGTTAATTGAAGTGTATTAAAATTGAATTAAAAATTCAAACTTCAAATTCAAATTCAAATTATTCCATATGCATGTTTGATACTTTTCACCCATTTTAAAAGTGTCAAACATGAACACAAATTGAATATCCATACTCCTTGCATTTTTCTGATAATTTTTCATATATTATTTATTAAATTTGGAGATAGGATTAAAAAGTTATTGAATTTCAAAGTTTACTCTATTTTCTGGGTTTTCTTTAATGTTTTTATTCCATTTATTGCATCATGCTGATGCAATGCTGGCGTCACCAGGGGCTGACATGTGGGGCCCTATGGTCAGTGACCCAGAGGCTTAATCCCTTTTAAATAATTAACAGTGGGTTAATTAGGGGGGTTGGCCCACCTGTCAGTGTAATAGGGGGGGGTGGCTAAGGGGGGATTAACCCCTAACTAAACCGCCCACCGGCGGTTAACCGGCGGCGGCCACCGTGCACGGCGGCGACACGCCGGGGTGGCCTTTCTTCCACGGTTCGGTACGGGGAAACCACGGGGAGGTGCCCCTTGCTCGCCCGCATCACCTCCTGCCCACAGGGAGGCATGGGGTGCGCCGGAGCCTCGCCGGCGACGAGGCACGCGGCGGCCGAAGCACTGTGTAGGCGGGCACGGGGATTTCTCCCACGGGGAGAACGTTGGGAGGTGGCAAACGGAGCGCGATTCTCACCAGAGCTCGATGGCGAGCACGGAGAGGCCGGAGGGGGCTCGGCGGCGTCCAATTCCTTTCCGGAGCTCACGACGGCCGGCGGCGGCGGGTTGAAGATGGCGTCGACCTCGGCCTTCTGGGCTCGATTCCCCTCTGGTGGTGACGAAGACGAGGACGCTGGTCTTCCTGGACATGGTGGGGAGGTCCGGTTCGGCCGTTGGCCACGGCTGCGCGGCCGCACGCTCCAGCGAGCTCACTGTCGCCGCGCGGAAAAGGCGAAGCAGAGAGGAGGAGGCGACCTGAGACTAGGGGGAAGGAAGGAGAAGCTCGTGGGCGTATGCGTGGCGTGCCTGGAGACGAGGGGAGGCCTAGAAGGGCCTCAACGGCGTCGAGGTGGCGCCGTCTTGCTCCCAGGCTGCCACCGAGGAGCTTGGGGAAGAAGACAAACTGGGGGTGGGCTGGGCCGAGCTGGTGGGCCTAGGGGGGTTTAGTTGGACTGGAAGCCAGGGGTACTTCCCTTTTTCTTTTTCTTTCTGTTTTGTTTTTCTTTCATTTGTTTGCTCTGATAAATAAATACCAAAGTATTTTTATAAATGCCCAAACTTTTTATATGGCTTTATGTGACCAGTACCTAGTCACTTCCAAGACTTGAGCATTTGTAAAATTCAAAATATTTGAATTAAAATTCAAATAGGATATTTATTTAACTCCATGCCCCTGTTTGAATATTTGAAATATCCATGAGCATGGGATTGCTACCACATCACTTTATATGTGATCATGCATATTTATAAGACTTTTCAAAAATAACAGAGGAATTTTTGGAAGAAATTTTTGTCTGGCCATTTGAATTAAATTCTTTAGGGATTTTCTTTTCCCCATTTTTGAATTTCTCTTGAAAATTTTGCATGATGCAAAGGAGCACTTCAACCCTAGCACATACAAAAAATAGGGTTGTGACAGAGTTTGCCTGTTGCACTGAGTTGTGTGTCTTGACTTGGAGTAGGTAATTGAGGTTGCTATTCTTTTGTAGTAGTAAGTTGCAATAGTTTTGAGGTATTGTTTTGAGTAATGTTTGCACTTTTGGTGTCAAGAGCTTTAGCCTATTAGTGACATATGTCGTATTTCTGGCAATCCGTGTTTATTTTCAAAACCTACAAAATTAGTTGAGAACTCTAGCTACTAGATGGATCACTACTCTTCTGAGGGGTCGAGTATTAGAGTACACTCACGTACCACGAGTCGAGGATGCGCAAGGATAACCAAACCCCCATACACTCCTCCTCGGGGTACTTGTCTCTTTGTTAAACCTCCTTATTAGATTGAGAGTTACCGATAATAAGTGCATGAGTTCTTCGGACTAATGTGAGTATTCGAAAGTTGACACTTCCACCTTCCCATATTTTGCTAGCCTTTTCTGTGCCGTGCATTGCTTTCTTCTCACTCCGAGAGTTGGCGTCCACCTTCGCCAGTACATCCAAACCCTTGGCACGATACGCTCTGTCATCATAAGCCTCCTTATATCCTTCCTCAAAACAGCCACCATACCTACCTATCAAGGCATTTCCATAGCCTTTCCGAGATATATTGCCATGCAACATCCATCTTCTCATGACTTGATCTTCATGTCATACATTCTACTCGCTTGATCGATAAGCCGCATGCTAGTTGGGCCTTTCCCTAATCATTGCTACATTACGCGCTAGTATCATTGCATATCCTGCTACACTGGCAGAGGCATACATTTGCATACATCATGATAGTTACATTTTCTTTATGATTTGAGTACTTTGTAAAATGTGAAAGATCTTCTATATTTTTGTAATATATAGAGTGTTGCCCCAAAAGTGAGGAAAAGATCCCAAAGTGGACAAATTAAAAGATCTCAAAGAGGACAAATTAAAAGATCCCAAAGAGGACAAATGAGAGTTAAATAGAAAGAGCCATTGAGGCCACTAAAAAATACAAAAAAATGTCGAAAAGGAGTGGATTATTTTGAATTGTACCTGGCTAGTGGTCTGGGGATGAGTCAAGATAAGATTCCAAAGAAGACCAAGTGTGAAACGTTAGTAGATTGAGTTATCAACATAAAAATACCTTTTCTCGTATATCCCTATCCCCTTTCTTGCACGCAAACACAATTTGGAGATATTAGAGTCACGGACAGCGAGAGCTCTTGCACCTTTATGTTCTTATGTTATTTCTTTCAATACTAGATATAGACTCTTGCCTGTTATGACTTGAATTGAATTGCATGCTTTGATTTCTTTCCTTACAAAGTTCTTATATGGTTGTTAGCTTGTCACCACAGAAATTACGCTTGTTATCATTTACTTACTTGAGGACGAGCAGGAATTAAGCTTGGGGATGTTGATACGTCCAAAACGTATCTATAATTTCTGCTTGCTCCATGCCTCTTTTGTGTGATATTGCTATGATATTGATGAACTTACATACACTTTTGATCATATTTGGACTAACCCATTAACTCAGTGCACCCCAGTGCCAGTTCATGTTTTCTGCTATTTTTCGATATCAGGTTTCCCCCTTATTAAATGTACCAGAAAAATTCCGGGAAAAATAAAGGAAAAATCAGCGTACCGAAAGCTTTGAGAAAAGCCCGAGAGTGGTCAGAGGGGAGCCAAGGGCCCCCAGGCGGCCAGAGGGCGCGGCCAGGCGCCTGGCCCACCTCTGGCTGCCCCCTTTCGCCTATTTATTCCCCGTGACGAGAAACCCTCGGGGGCGGAACCCTTTTTCGCGATCTCTCCTCTATTCCGCCGCCGCCGCGCTTCCAAGATCGGGAGCAGCAGAAGACCTCTTGCCGGCACCCTGCCGGAGGGAGGAATCACCTCCGGGAGCTTCTCCACCACCATGGATGCTTCCCGGATGAACCATGAGTAGTCCACCTTGGACCATGGGTCCATGATATGTAGCTATGTGATGTTCTCCTACCCTCTTTGTTCTTCATGGATTAGACCTCGTGAGCTGCCCTACATGATCGAGGCACATATGTAATATTTCTGCTGTTGCTTGCCCGTAGGACCCAACGAAGTTCAGAGAGGTTGTCAATCTCTCTGGTCTTGTTGTTTACAAAGGGTCAAACACACAAGGGATAATGATAATGATAACAACTGAAAGTAAATACTGAAAATATAAATAGGCTTGTAAACAATGATGAGGATATGGACCGGGGTCCCGTGATGTTCACTAGTGATGTCTCTCTCCCAAAAGACAATAAAACTGCTATGCGAGGTAAACAAATTACAGATGGGCAATGGCAGGATTATAAACGCACGGCAGTGCTAACTATGCTACAAAAGAAAGGAAGAGGCTCAAAAGCATGGGCCAGTACGCAAAAATAAGTAGACCGAAATCCATCTACATCTACTACTAATCATCCACCTTGAGATATCTATCCAGAACATCTCGCTGGTATTAAGTTGCGAGTCCCACCCAAAGTGTAAACCCAAAGCAACAGACAACTGCATTAAAAGAACTTTGCGTAAAGTAAACAATCCTTGCAACCGTGGTTACAAGCACCGTTGTTTTCCCCCTTGTGGCCACATCACATCCCCTAGACTCATGTTTCTGTCACTCAAGCATGTCATCAGGGGGCATGTACCCACAATGGAGCATAACGTTCCCTCTTGGAGTTACTATCCACCACTTTCGCAAAGCAATAAACAGTGTGATGCCCCCAAAATCAAGTCGTGTACAGTAATCATACACGCAAGGTACACGATCGAGATTAGGGACTCACGGTGAGATATCTGATACGTCCAAAACGTATCTATAATTTCTGCTTGCTCCATGCATGTTTTGTGAGATATTGCTATGATCTAGATACACTTTCATACTCTTTTGATCATATTTGGACTAACCTATTAACTCAGTGCACCACAGTGCCAGTTCCTGTTTTCTGCTGTTTTTCTATTTCAGTTTTCCCCCACATAAAAAGTGCTATAAAAATTCGGGAAAAATCAGATAAAAATCAGCGCAGAAGAATCTTCCAGATGAACCTAGGTGGGGCCAGAGGGGCTGGCCGCGCCAGGGGAGCGCCTGGACCCCTGGTGGCCCCCCTGGCTGCCCCCTTCGCCTATATATTCTCCGTGACGAGAAACCCTCAGAAGAAGAACCCTTTTTCGCGATCTCGCCTCTGTTCCGCCGCCACCGCGCTTCCGAGATCGGGAGCATCAACATACCTCTTCCCGGTACCCTGCTCGAGGGAGGGCCGACCTCCGGGAGTCTCCTCTCCATCATGGATGCTTCCCGGATGTGCCGTGAGTAGTTTCCTATGGACCATGGGTCTGTGATCAGTAGCTATGTGATGTTCTCCTCCCCTCTTTGTTCTTCATAGTTTAGACCTCGTGAGCTGCCCTACATGATCGAGGTACTTTTGTAATCTTTCTGCTGTTGCTATGCTGAGTTTGATGGGATCTGATGGATTTTGAGATTATTTTCAGATTGTGATTGAGTAATATATTTGATTCTTATCTTTTATATTTTTGTTCTTAAGTAATTCTTGCATGTTCTCCGTTGCTGTTTATTGCTTTGGCCAAGTAGTAGGTAGTAACCCCAAGAGGGAACATTATGCTCGATTGTGGGTTCATGCCCCCCGATGACACGCTTGAGTGACAGTAACATGAGTCTAGGGGATGTGCTGTTGCCACAAGGGGGAAAACAACGGTGCTTGTAACCGCGGTTGCAAGGATTGTTTACTTTACGCAAAGTGTTTTTTAATGCAGTTGTCTATTGCTTTGGGTTTACACTTTGGGTGGGGCTCACAACTTAATACCAGCGAGATGTTCTGGATAGATATCTGAAGGTGGATGATTAGTAGTAGATGCAGTTGGATTTCGGTCTACTTATTTTGGCGTTCTTCCCATGCTTTTGAGCCTCTTCCTTTCTTTTGTAGCATAGTTAGCATTGCGGCGCGTTCATAATCTTGTCAATTTCCCTTCTGTAATTTGTTCACCTCGCTTAGAAGTTTTATCGTCTTTTGGGAGAGAGACATCACTAGTGAACATCACGTATCCAGGTCCATATCTTCATCACTGTTTCCACGCTCATTTACTTTTCTGCTTTTTACTTTCAGTTGCTATCATTATCCCTTGTGTTTGATCCTTCGTAAACAACAAGACCGGAGAGATTGATAACCTCTCTGAACTTCGTTGGGAACAAAGTTATTTGTGTCTGTGTGCAGGTCCACGTCAGTTGCGCCGCTGACACCTACTTATCATCTCCGGAGTCCTACTGGAGACAAACCTTGGTATCTTTACTGAGGGAAAATTTGCTGCTGTGCTACATGACGCCTTCCACTTGGGGTTTACCAATGAAGGGCGAGAAATCACTATCATCACCTCGTACATCACCAAAGATTTCTGGCGCCGTTGCCGGGGACTCCGAGTGGTAAGATAGGGGAGTTGCACACTACCCTTTACCTTTGTTTTTTTAGTCTTGTTAGTTTACCTTTCAGTTTTTATCTTTGTGTCCTATATCAAAAATCACAAAATAATAATAATTATTCATCTTACAAGTAGTTGTCATTATGTCTGGCCGTTTTTCCTTTGTTGAGACAGAGGTTCTCACCTTTAAACAAAAAGGTGGTGAAAGTTTAAAAGATGCTTGGTATAGAATTAATGATTCTCAAAAAAGAGCCACCAAGAAGCAATTCACTACTATCCTGCTTAGAAATTTTTATGTCGGGATTACTCCTTGGAATAGGTTCATATTAGACACTGCTATCAATGGGAATTTCCTAGAAGCCCCGATTTGGGAGTCTCTTAATGTTATTGAAAATCTTGTTGGAAATCTCCCTATTGCTAGCATACAAGAAGATATAACTCTAGCTCACATTATGAAGAAACTTGAAAAGGTAGAGTCAGAAATACCAAGTATAACTAGGATAAATGAGTTGGATCGCAAGATTCAAGGGAATTTGTATAGGCTTGATAGCTCCATGCTTAAAATTATTAAAACTTTGGAGGTCATCAAATCCCGTGATACGGATCTTTCTAGGATTGATAAGATTGAGGAAATCATTAATACTCTAGGAACTACATTTTCCTCAATCAAACCAAAAAATGTAGAGACTTCAGCAAGAAGGGAACCTAAGTTCAATTATTTCCCTAGGGTCCCCCGACCTAAAAATAAACCACCCATTACCACAGAAGTTGAAACCGTGAAAACTTTGGAAGAAATACCTCTCTTTGATAATTTTATAAATGAATCTCCCATTGATTCTCCGCCTTTTGGTTTTCTCCCTAGAAGTATCTTCATTAGGCCTTGATTTGAAAGACCTCTTAAGACTAGTTGTACAATTGAAGAGCTTTTTGATGATCTTGATAATGATTCGATTGATACAACGTGATTCTTCTTTTGCATCATGCCTAGCTTAAAGGCATAAAAGAAAGCGCTTTTTGGAGGCAGCCCACAACGAATTACGTTTCTTTTTGCTTTTTCTGTGTCTTGATGTTTGTTACTACTGTATCAACATCATTGTATCTTTATTTTTCTGCTTTGTGCCAAGTTATAGCCTCTTATGATAAGGGAAGCAAAAGTTGTGACATGCTGTCCAGAAAACAGATTTTGTCCCTTGACAGAAAAATTAGAATAAAATGACCAGATCATCTTTTTGATATGAATTTTTTTGACAGCATGCTCTATACAATTGTGAAACTTTCGTATGTTCTGAGTTTTTTGAATTGAGTTGCAGAAGTGCCCCGAAAAAATTCTCTACTACCTGCTGTTCTGTTTTTCACAGATTCTGCCACGTTTTGCCTCTCTTCACTTTTGCAAACCTTAAGCTTGCTTTTTCTTTGCAAAAACTTTTTGGCACTCTTGAGAAACAGTATCTCTTCAAGAATATCTTTATATACAGTGGGGAAAAATTATTTTATTAAGGGTACTAACCTCTCTAATCAGCTTATGATGAGTTATGTATGAAGGGAGTTTTCAAGTGTGCGATGGAAGATGATGAAAGAAGATTAAGAAGTGTCAAGCGCTCAAGCTTGGGGATGCCCCATGCATCCCCAATAAATATTCAAGGAGACTCAAGCGGCTAAGCTTGGGGATGCCCCCGTGCATCCCATTCTCCATCAACAATTATCAGTTCATCTCTCGTTTCACTATATTTTTATCACTTCATGCGTTATGTGCTATGCTTGGATCGTCTCGCTCTTAGGTTTTATTTTTAGTTTTCTTTAGTTTTTCTTGCTGGTCATAACAAGTTAGACCCCATCTTGCTTTGTGTGGGAGATAAACACGGTCCACTCTAATCTAGAACACATCATAGGATTTTTCCTGCTTATCTTTTTGCTGTTGTGTGTTCTTTATCTTTTCGTAGCTGCTGCCATGTTTAGTTTTAGTCTTAGTTTGTCTTTAGCAAGAGCCTTGGCTTTTGTTTAGTTTTTTTCTGGAACTCTCTTTAGTTTTCATGTTTATCTTGTTAAGAGAGTTGGTTGTTGCACTGAGTTGTGTCTTGTCTTGAAAGTAGGTAATTAAGGTTTCTATTTAATTCTAGTAGTAACTTGCAATAGTTTTGAGGTATTGATGTGAGTAATGTCTGAACTTTTGGTGTCAAGAGCTCTAGCCTATTAGTGATAGGTGTCGTATTTTGGGCAATCCGTGTGTATTTTCAAAACCTACAAAAACTAGTTGAGAACTCTAAACTACTAGATGGATCACTAATCTTTGGAGGGATTGAATATTAGAGTATACTCACGTACCATGAGTCGAGGATGCGCAAGGATAACCAAACCCCCATACACTCCTCCTCGGGGTACTTGTCTCTTTGTGAACCTCCTTATTAGATTGAGAGTTACCGATAATAAGTGCATGAGTTCTTCGGACTAATGTAAGTATTGAAAGTTGACACTTCCACCTTCCCATATTTTGCTAGCCTCTCCCGTGCCGTGCATTGCCTTCTTCTCACTCCGAGAGTTGGTGTCCACCTTCGCCGCTACATCCAAACCCTTGGCATGATACGCTCTGTCATCATAAGCCTCCTTATATCTTTCCTCAAAACAGCCACCATACCTACCTATCAAGGCATTTCCATAGCCTTTCTGAGATATATTCCCATGCAACATCCACCTCTTCATGACTTGAGCTTCATGTCATACATGTTCCTGCTACACTGGCAGCGACATACATTGCATACATCATGATAGCTACATCTTCTTTATGATTTCGAGTACCTTGTAAAGTGTGAAAGATCTCCTTTATCTTCTTGTAAAATAGAGTGTTGCCCTTAAGTGAGGAAAAGATCCCAAAGTGGACACAATAAAAGATCCCAAAGAGGACAAATGAGAGTTAAATAGAAAGAGCCATTGAGGCCACAAAAAAATACAAAAAAAAAAAAAAAAGAGAAAAAGAAATAAAAAGAGAGAACGGGGCAACACTACTATCCTTTTGAGAGATCCACACTAGTACTCCCTTTATATCCTTGTACTCCATAGAGATGATCATTATGCATATAGCTATGTGGGGACCTTCACACTATAGAACTTGGCTTGCATATTCCAAGGATGAGCCTCCTCAAATGAGCTCTAGGTCTTCATGAGCGAGCAAGTTAGATGCACCCCCACTAGTTCCATTGGAGAGCTTCTTAGCTCATATGTGCATCCGTTGCATGGCAATCCCTACTCCTCACATCATATCTATCATTTGGCATATCTTGCCTATGATTGTCCTCATTGATGTGAGCCTTTCTCATTCCTTTTTGTCTTCCTCCTCCTCCTCCGTACTTCTCTCTTTGCCATCCTAAGTGTCAACTCTCGTGCTTACGCTCATCCATTGCATGAGTGCTCAAAATATTGAAAAAGGATTGGATCAAATTGACTTGTACCTGGCTAGTGGTCTGGGGACGAGTCAAGATAAGATTCCAGAAAAAGACCAAGTGTGAAACTTTAGTAGATTGAGTTCTCAACAAATAAATATTTTTCTCGTATTCCCTATCCCCCTTCTTGCATGCAAACACCATTTGGAGACATTCGAGTCACGGACAACGAGAGCTCTTGCACCTAATGTTCTTTTGTTACTTGTTTCAATGCTAATATAGACTCTTGCATGTTATGACTTGAATTGAATCTCTAACCTTGATTGCTTTAATTTTCAAAGTTCTTATATGGTTGCTAGCATGTCACCACAGAAATTATGCTGTTATCATTTACCTACTCGAGGACGAGCAGGAATTAAGCTTGGGGATGTTGATACGTCCAAAATGTATCTATTATTTCTGCTTGCTCCATGCATGTTTTGTGTGATATTGCTATGATCTAGATACACTTTCATACACTTTTGATCATATTTGGACTAACCTATTAACTCAGTGCACCACAGTGCCAGTTCCTGTTTAATGTTGTTTTTCTATTTCAGTTTTCCCCCACATAAAAAGTGCTCCAAAAATTCGGGAAAAATCAGATAAAAAATCAGCGCAGATGAACCTTCCAGATGAACCTAGGTGGGGCCAGAGGGCCACCACCAGGGGCCCAGGCGCCCTGGTGGCGCGCCCTAGGGGCTGGCCGCGCCAGGGGGGCGCCTGGACCCCTGGTGGTCCCCCTGGCTGCCCCCCTTCGCCTATATATTCTCCGTGACGAGAAACCCTCAGAAGAAGAACCCTTTTTTGCGATCTCGCCTCTGTTCCGCCGCCGCCGCGCTTCATAGATCAGGAGCACCAGCAGACCTCTTCCCGGCACCCTGCCGGAGGGAGGGCAGACCTCCGGGAGTCTCCTCTCCACCATGGATGCTTCCCGGATGTGCCGTGAGTAGTTTCCTTTGGACCATGGGTCCGTGATCAGTAGCTATGTGATGTTCTCCTCCCCTCTTTGTTCTTCATGGTTTAGACCTCGTGAGCTGCCCTACATGATCGAGGCACTTTTGTAATCTTTCTGCTGTTGCTATGTTGAGTTTGATGGGATCTGATGGATTATGAGATTATGTTCAGATTGTGATTGAGTAATATATTTGGTTCTTATCTTTTATATTTTTGTTCTTAAGTAATTCTTGCATGTTCTCCGTTGCTGTTTATTGCTTTGGACAAGTAGTAGGTAGTAACCCCAAGAGGGAACGTTATGCTCGATTGTGGGTTCATGCCCCCCGATGACACGCTTGAGTGACAGAAACATGAGTCTAGGGGATGTGCTGTTGCCACAAGGGGGAAAACAACGGTGCTTGTAACCGTGGTTGCAACGATTGTTTACTTTACGCAAAGTTCTTTTTAATGCAGTTGTCTATTGCTTTGGGTTTACACTTTGGGTGGGGCTCGCAACTTAATACCAGCGAGATGTTCTGGATAGATATCTCAAGGTGGATGATTAGTAGTAGATGCAGTTGGATTTCGGTCTACTTATTTTTGCGTTCTGCCCATGCTTTTGAGCCTCTTCCTTTCTTTTGTAGCATAGTTAGCATTGCGGTGCGTTCATAATCCTGTCAATTGCCCTTCTGTAATTTATTCACCTTGCATAGCAGTTTTATCGTCTTTTGGGAGAGAGACATCACTAGTGAACATCACATATCACGGTCCATATCTTCATCACTGTTTCCACGCTCATTTACTTTTCTGCTTTTTACTTTCAGTTGCTATCATTATACCTTGTGTTTGATCCTTTGTAAAAAACAAGACCGGAGAGATTGACAACCTCTCTGAACTTTGTTGGGAACAAAGTTATTTGTGTCTGTGTGCAGGTCCGCGTCAGTTGCGCTGCTGACACCTACTTATCATCTCCGGAGTCCTACTGGAGACAAACCTTGGTATCTTTACTGAGGGAAAATTTTCTGCTGGGCTACATCACGCCTTCCACTTGGGGTTTACCAACGAAGGGCGAGAAATCACTATCATCACCTCGCACATCAATATCACAACACAACTCTACAAATAAAATAATACAATATGTTTAAGACAAACCAGGGGCCACGAGGGCTCGAATACAACAGCTCGAGAGAACAAAGTTAGCGGAAGCAATAGTATCTGAGTACAGACACAAGAATACAAGGTTGCCTTAATAAGGCTAGCACAAACAACAATAGACCGAAAAGGAGAGGCCTCCTGCCTGGGAACCTCCAAACTACTCCTGGTCAACGGGGAGCTCGACGTCGTAGAAGGCATCGAGGATCTTCATGTTGCGGTGGTCGGCATCGGGGATCTCCTGCTCTTGGACTCTAAGGCTCCAACGTCGACTGCAGGGGCCGATCAGGAAAAACAGAAAGGGGGAAATAAAGTAAGGGTGAGTATCTAGCGTACCCTCGAGTCTTAAGTCCGCTACTAAGCATTTATGCATTTGTATCAAATGGAATGGGAGGCTGTATATAGTGGACTGCAAGGTAGAAATCAGAATAAGGATAAGAATCTAGGCCTAACGAAGACTAGCCTCTTTTGACGAGTCTTGCAGCACAAGAAGAGAACATCCAACAGTTTATATAAAGCATAAAGTAACAATGAAGCAGAAGTTGCTGCAACATTGTACAATAGTAAGTTGTAATGATTAATAATAATAAATGCCTCCGATTTCCCCTCCTCGACTCCCTGCGAGGAAGAAGACCAGGAACCATACAGTTTAGTAGTAGTAGTTTGTAGTGGTAAGATCCAGCTTCAGCATAAAGCGTCC
This sequence comes from Bromus sterilis, assembly GCA_950022295.1. NCBI lineage: Eukaryota > Viridiplantae > Streptophyta > Magnoliopsida > Poales > Poaceae > Bromus > Bromus sterilis. Next base: position 73,085,036 of record OX465595.1, read on the forward strand.
TGTTACCGTGGACACGGCTATTCGAATAGATTAAACTCCCCGCAGGGGTGCACAACTGTTCAGCCTGCATGCTAGGATCTCCAGGGTGGCGGGAACCTTGTTAGGGAACGCTCCACCAAAGCTATTCGACACGGCGAATCCCATCCTAGGATCAACAGAGAGGCCATCCGCCTGACTATATCCTATGCGATCAGGGGTCTAGGAACCCTCACCCTTCACGCTCCTGCACGGTGCGTGGCTGGACGGTGAAGCAAAAGCAAATCCAAATACACCGTCCAGACGAAGAAGACACCACTTCCCGGCGCATGCCGCGGTACTTCTGACGTCTGAAGAGCTTTCTGACAAACTACGACGCAGGGGAGCCCATAACTCTTTATCGCACATGAAGGTAGTGCGTACAGACAACCGGGCCTCTCAAGTCATTCGCCGAAACATTTATCATTTTAATTAACCTGTATGACAACCGTTATCGTTGCCTCGACTTAACTGGCCCGCGGACAACGACAATAGTCAAGACCACCAGTACATCGGTGCCTTCCCCGTCGTCCCACCAAGTCTCCGCGGTTACCAACATGGTGAACGGACTCCTTACCTTATCTCGCGTGTGCTCTTGGTAGATCTCGACTTTCGTGGTTTGGTAACTCTTGCGAGATACGAGTAGGGGACAAGCACGCCAGTAACGTCGGTCGTACCCTCCCTGTCGTTCCCGACGCAATACCGCTCGCGGGCACCGTTGGGTCGCCCGAATTCTTACCTTAAGGACAACCGGGGCTCAGGACCCTAGGGCCGCTATATAGAATCAACAACGAGTGGAGCCCGAGGATTAATCATCGATAGCTCCACTCGATGTGGCTCGGCAGAGCCGAGGTAGGGGCCTTAGGCGGTGTCTGCACTATACCGTACCTGTGTAGTTATAATCATCGTATCCGCGTTCACTCCCCTGAGTGATCACGGCCCGCTATCTAATCCTAGCTAACAATGCGCAGGGATCACTTCTGAAAATAATATATTTATATAAGGCAGCATAGGATAAAGCCAGGTTCATCAAGGGGCGACAAAAACAGGCTATGCAATTGAATAGGATTGTAATCGTAGCAGCAGCAGTAACAATGCCTAGTGCAAGAAAAGTACGGAATAGATAGGCGGTATCTGGGGAAGAGAATGGCTCTGCTTGCGTGCAAGCTCGCGGGAGGGTTACGGTCGTCGTCGACGTAGTCGATCACAGGGGCATCGACATCGGCCGTCGGGACTACCGGACAATAAGAGAGGCGGGAGAAACAATAAATACACATCAATAATAGCAATAGAAATATAAGACATGGCAAACACAATGTTCCCGGTGTTCGAACGCAGTGCAATGCATGTTGCTCGGAGCGGGAATTCATCCGGGGATGAAATATCGGCTTCGGATGATTATCGACAGACGGTCCGGAGGGGGAATGTCTCGTGTTTGTTGTGTTAGAGGGGGGTGATTGGTATACGGATAGCGTATTCGTATTTGTTAAATTTTTATGATCAATTTTTATGTATAAAATATTTCAATCTAACTTACGGTTTAAAAGATATTAATTTTCAAAGTTTAAATCATTTTAAATCATTTACTGAATTTCTTTTATTAATAAAAAGAGACATTATCCAAAAGAGTGCTGTTGAATAGTCAACTGACAGAGGGGACCCACCTGTCAGCCTCACAACAATAATAAAACATTTTATTTAATCTAAATAGCCACTGGGCCCACATGTCATTGACTGGAATTTATATTATTTCTTTTAAAGAATAACCTGACAAGTGGGGCCCAGGTGTAAGTCACACAGAGTGATAATTAATCAACTTAATTAATATTAAGGGCATGGGGCCCAGCTGTCATACTAACATGGGGGTTATCTCTGTTTAATTTTAATTAACAGGTAATTAGTGGCTAATAAGGGGGGTGGACCCACTGGTCAGTGGGACAGAGGGAGGGGTTAGGACACTGTGACACCCACGTCGGTAACACGACGGCGGCTCAACGTCGGCGGTCGCAGACCACGGTGGATCTCGCCTGGGCGGCGCCTCGGGCCACCATTTGGTGCGCTAGAAGAAGTGGCGGGTCGCCCGCGACCATGCGCACCCGAGGGAGTAGTAGGGCGTCACCGGGGAGGCTTGCGGCGACGGTCGTGAGAAGCGCGGCGGCGGACAGAGCAAGCGCGTGCAGGAACGGCGACCAGAGCAGCCATACGAAGGAGGAAAAAAGGGGGTTCGACGGCAGAGCTCACAGTGAAGAAGAGGCGCTGCTCGGGGAGGTGGTGCAAGCGGTGAAGGTGACCAATTCCTCGATGGTGCCCGCGGTGGCCGGCGGCGACAAGAAGAGGGGGCGGCGCCCTGTGGCCGTCCCGGTTCGATTCCACGCCGTGGAAGAGGAAGAAGAGGGTCGCGGTCACGCCAAACACGCCATCTAGGCTCGGGGACGACAGGGGCCACGCGTGCTCGCCGGTGCGTGCCCACGGTTGCGGCAACGACAGTTCTTCACGGGGAAAAGAAAGAGAGAGCGAGTAGAGGGTAGGGAAAGGATCTGGGCTTGTCCACGGGGCGGCACTGGCTCGATCTTATCCTCCCGGAGGTCCTGTAGCGACCGAGGCTTCGGTTCGAGGGAGAAGGCGACCACGGCACTGGCGCCATGTCCCGGTCGCTCTCTCTTGTAGAGAGAGGTGGGAGAAGGGGTAGAGTGGGCTGGGTTTGTGGGCTTTGCCCATGGGAAATTTTTAAACAGTTTTCATTTTTGTCCATTTCTATATTTCCTTTTCTTTATGTTTGTATTTTATTGGCCTAACAGTTCAATTTCTTAAAATGTGAAACTTGCACCATTAATTGTGTTACACTTTAAGGTGGTGCCACAAAAGATTTGGGAACTTAATAAATTCCCTTGGGTTTTGTTTTATTTAAAAAGGATTAAAAGTGGCTGGTTTAGGCACTGTTTGATTTGTTTATAATATTTAAACAATGTAATAAAATACCATTGCCATTTTATTATGACCTACTGACTTTTAGGCATTTAATAAAAGTGGTTTCAATATTTTTGGATTAAGTTTTATTTCCACTTTGTTTTGAAAACCCAAATGGAGTTTGAATTTGACCTCATGCATGATCCAAGGGAGATTGATGACTTGCTAATCAATTTTAATTACTCAAACAACAAGGATTACTATTGTCTGACACCCTGGGTGTTACAAATCTCCACCACTGCAAAGAATTCTCATCCCGAGAATTAAAAGTAGGGTAAGGGGTAAGGTTTCGGTTTCGTATTCGAACGAGTCTTCTTGGTATTGTTGCCCTTCTCGAAGCAGTTAATCGTTCTCGTTGATGTCTCCCTTTCTCTGCATCAGTGCATCTTGACGAGTGACCATCCTTCCAACGTTGTCTTCATCATACTAACGGATAGGTTAGGAGGGAAAACTTAAGGGGGGGGGGTCGGATCTGTACAAGGTCAATCAACCGGGGATTCCGAGGGAATGAGGTACAGAATACCCCTCGAGTTTAAACTCCGGGAAGTACATCAAGGGAAAGAAAAGAAGATATAAGAAGTTTCAAGCGGATAGGAAAGCATTCGATGGTGATAACGAAGGATGAAAAGGGGTCCAGAGCATCATGCATAAGAACTGAGTCTGATATCAAACTGAATATCACAAGGTATAGGACTCGTGAGTTGCATACGAGGTCAAGCAAGAGGAATAACCTTGAGAACATAAAGGTACAAGAGAGTCAGGTTTTCATCCTGTGGAACTGTGGGTTATGGGCCCACATTTGAGTAAGAAGGGTGTTGACATTCTATGCGATCAAGTTGCAAGGTAAGTCAGAGAATAGCTTGTTAGCTATGTCGGCAACAACATCAGTGCCAAAGGAGAGGGACGAAGAGAACCATCTTCCTGCTTGTTAAGACGAGGCAGACCAATTGGCACAATTCTTGTCCATCGGGGGTCACCGAAAAGTCATCAACAATCGTAACAGGTTGTACGTACAAAGTAGTACACTGAAGTGTTTACATCAGTAGGGAATTATCACTGCTCGGATAATTTATATTCAAGGAAAGGTTAAACAGACAAATGGAAGGGAAAATGTGAATATACACAAGTATTAGGGGTATAACCTTCCCAAGGGAAAGCAGAGCACGATATACATGACCAAGTTTGTATTGGGAGGGAGTCAAAGGAGGTTGTCGATGATAACACAAATCATCGAGGGGCAAGGATGGTATTTCACACGTTGAATCCAATTAACACTTGCTAGAAGCCAAGATGTCGATGATGACCATGACACATCATTTCAAAAGGTTTCGAGAAAATACAATCGAACAACGGCGACATCAAGCAAAAGGAATGGTGAAGAAAAACTATTCGGTGTTCTGTCGTGGGAAAGTTACGGCATATGTCCGTAGAGTGGGACTTATCATGGGACCTTTGCTGCGAGGCGAATTTGAGGAGAGAGTCGACATAGACACGGGACTCAGCGGTTTACCCAGGTTCAGCCCCGTCGATGCGGTAAAGACCTACTCCTGCTTCTTGACTATTGTGGGATCGACTCCTCAATAGGAAGAGCCGATCTTATCGATTACGGTGATGATGTTTCGCAACCTTAGTCTCGTGGAGATCTAGGTTATAGCACGACTTGTCTAATCCTGTCTTGAGGTAAGTTCAGGCTCTGGCTCCCATGGACCTCGGCTTATAAAGGTGCCGGGTTCCGGGATTCCGAGATTCCGACTCCTACAAGATGTGGGGTTCTATTCTACTTTACAAGTTTTCCACGTGCTATACAAGGTAAGTCGAATTCCTTCTAAGGCTCCAATCTTCACGCTTGGCACGTCTGACTCCTGGTCTTTTCTTCTTTGTGGGCCTTCACACGTAAGACGGCCCAGAGATTTCTAATGCTGGGTCTATGGGCCTGATCCATCCCCCCGACATTAGCCCCCAGGATTGTTGTGATGCTTTAGTCTTCAAAGAAATCTTCTTTATTTTCTTCATTGCCGCCGGCTCTTCATGGATGAAGGGCCGACTTTATACTTGGTGTTGATTGGGAGTCGGAGTCGTCTCTCTTCAATCTTGCTTCAATTCCTTTATCTCCATGAAGTCGACTCTTCTGGTTGAGTCAACTATCATTTGATGCTTACTAGGAGACGACGCCAACTCTTTTTAGCTTTACATCTCCTTTTACTTGAAGATTTTTCTTTTGACCTTTGGTCAAAGATCCGATTTGGTTTTTATTATCATACTGCCCGAAACGCTGGTTGGAGGCATTGATGTTTGTAATGGGAATCGAGGAGTCTTTCCATAAATGCTATCTACCATGGGTAGTTATCCCGTATAATTTATGGTATTAATTGATCCTCCCATTATTCTACTATAAATATCCCTTGGATAGTTTGATCTTTCAAGCGCATCCATCTTCTTCTTCCTCTTCCTGTTTTCCCCATGTCACCTAAGCTAGAAGCCTTTTCTCCTTTGGCATCCAACGAGACCGATCCCCGTGCAAGTACTCGAGGTCGCGGCCGTGGTCGTGTCCGTGGGCGAGGTCGTGGCCATGGTAGAGGTAGAGGTAGAGGAAGAAGTACTCGTGCTGCCTCTCCTTCCGAATCTCCCCCTTCTTCTCCTGAGAGGAATGGGTACTTGGTTCATATCCGGACGATTTGACACTGGATCAAACTTCCTCAGTCTTTTACTCAACTTGTGATTGACTAAACGCCTTCGCGTCTTTGGATCCGATCTGATGGATGTCCTCATGGGCCTGTCTGGGTGACGGTTAGATTTTCTAGCCATGGCACCATGTTTTTTGAGAAGGGTTGGAATTTTTTTCTTAGATCTAGTAATATCTCAAGAGGAGACACTATTGTCTTCAGATTTGATGGTGAAGACACCTTGTGGGCTAGGATCTTTGACTCGGATGGAGACCGAGCCTGCTTTTGTATGGAGAGCTCAAGTGATGAAGAAATCCTTTGTGAAGAAGATGTTTCAATGGAAGATGAAGCCGACTCTGAAGAAGATGTATGAAGCTGTAGATTTTTCTTTTTGGTAGAATTTTGCCGAGTTTGGCTTTTTCTTGTAAGGTTGTCTCCTTTGATGTAAGACCCAGTTGGTTTATGAATGAAAATTATGAATTTTCATCGAGTCCATGAGTCCATGAGTCGGTTTTATTCCTGACTTTGAATATTTTTCAAGATGTATGAGAGCTGATTATTTATGATAGTGTATGTATCTGTAGCCCCCTGAGTCGATTCAGAATGGTTGAGTATCGGTAATCGACTCATAAGATAGATCGACTTGTAGCCCCCATGAGATGGTGTGGTCACGTTTACGTGCCGTACCGGGTCATCAAAGAAGTGTTGCTTCTCAAGAGTTGGTATAATTATCATGGCGTTTTGAGCTGATCCATCAAAGACCAATTTTTGCTTGTAAAATTTGCTTCAAAGTAGTGTAGCCCCCAAGTGTCGGGTTGTCTTGCCTGCAGCAACCTGGGACTTCCAATTTCTTGCATGTTTTCTGAAGTCGGCAAGTATTATATGCCAAGCCTTTTGATAAGGAATTTTTGAAGTGTTACTCCCCAAGAGTCGGTGTACACAGTTGGGGGATGTACCGAATCTTTATTTGAGAAGAAACCTTGAAGTGTAATCCCCATGAGTCGGTGTGTGCATCTGTGTGCAGTGCCAAGTCATATAGGTCTATCTTTTAATCTGCCAAGTCACATAGATATGACACGATGGGTTGTGTTCCCGGCTTCCAAATAGAGTGGCCCTTCGAGTGCTGGAATATTTTTCCTTCAGCAACCCAGAATAACATGTGCCAATTCCAAGCCGGTATGACAGCTAGGTCGGCGTGAGACGGTGCGACGAAAGTCGACTTATATATTTTATATGGAGAGAGCCAGTGCAACGAGTGTCGATTTATATATATGGCGAGAGCCGTTGCGACCGAAGTCGACTTTATATGTATGGCGAAAGCCGTTGCGACCGAGGTCGCTCTTATGTATGGAGAGAGCCGTTGCGACCGAAGTCGACTTTATGTATGGCGAGAGCCGTTGCGACCGAAGTCGACTTTAAGAATGCAGAAGATGCAATGTAAAATATATAGTCCCCATGAGTCAGTATGAGCATCTTTTGTGTCATACCGAGTCATAGAGAATCTTTTGAGCTATAGTCCCCATGAGTTAGTATGAACATCTTTTGTGTCGTACTGAGTCACACAGGTTAATGCTCAAGGTGCATCTTCTGGATAACATATAAAATGAAAATAGTATGTGATGATGCTAATGTATGCAAAAAGAAAGTATGAAGGCTCATATAGAAGTCGACTCCAGTTTTAACACGCCTTATCTTCTCATTGAGATAGATTACTGGGTTATCTGTGAATCATCATTTCTCTGTAAGCTAGCAACATATGACTAGCGTTCCCTGTACTTAAGACTAGACTCTGTAGGCATTGCTGTAAGCCCCCAAGGTATTTAGACTAAGCCGGGTACACGTAGGTCGTATGAGTTTAAGCTATACAGGCCAAGGCGTGTTTAGCCAGTTCATGTATATGCCGGGATTTCTTCGGATCAGAGTCGATGAGTGTCATCGAGCTCCCCTACTTCCCCTAAATAAGCTTATACACATGTGATTTTTACATATATATACCGAGTTTTCAGATAAAGATTCAATGATTGTCATCGAGCTCCCCGATTCCCTTGAATAAGAAATATACATGCTCAGTACCAATAGAGGGTTTGATCAAGCCCCCAGGTCTCTGAGATATAATAATGCAAAATATGCAATGTATGATGCAAAAATAAATAACATGAAACAAGAAGGTAAAGAAGAGTCGATATGGCGAGAGCCGGTGCGACAAAAGTCGACTTAGTTTATGTGTAGCGAGGTCCAGTGCGACAAAAGTCGACTTATGTATATTTTGATGGCGAAAGCCGGCGCGACGAATGTCGGTTTATATATATGTTAATATGGCGAAAGCCAGTGCGACATGTGTCGACTTAGTTAAATGTCAAGTAATGTTCCTGTTCTACTCAAGTGTAATATGGACGGACTTGTGCGATGTATCACGGCCTGGGAGTCTCCTCCATGCTTGTGCACGTGTCTTATTTCTCGCGTATATCCACAAGGTAGTAGGATCCATTGTACAGGTTCTTGGTGACCACGAACGGTCCTTCCCAAGGAGAGGATAACTTGTGCATTCCATCTCTATTCTGTATGAGTCGGAGCACTAAATCACCTTCCTGGAAAGTCCGACTTCTGATGCGGCGGCTATGGTAGCATCGCAGATCTTGTTGGTAAATAGCCGACTGATCTGCAGCCAACTCTCTTTTTTCGTCGAGAATATCCAAGGAATCTTGTCTTGCTTTCTCGTTTTCGGCTTCTATATAATCAGTGACTCGTGGTGAGTCGTGACGTATGTCACATGAGAGGACGGCTTCCGCTCCATATACTAGGAAGAAGGGCGTATAGCCTGTCGACCTGTTGGGAGTCGTCCTGATGCTCCATAATATTGAGGGTAACTCCTCCTCCCAGCAACCCGACGTCCTTTTCAAAGGGACAACGAGTCGGGGTTTGATGCCTCGGAGCAACTCTTGGTTGGCTCTCTCGGCCGGCTTGTCCGTTGGACTGTGGGTGAGCCACTGATGCAAGGTCGAGTCGGATGTGCTCGTTCTGGCAGAATCGTTGCATAACCCCTTTTGATAGGTTAGAACCATTATCAGTGATCTTTTTCAGGAATTTCAGGGCTGTCGCAGCGTCACATTTGCTGACTGGCTCGGCTTCGACCCATTTGGTAAACTTATCCACTTCCACTAATATGTGGGTATTTTTGTTGGCTGACCTTTTGAAAGGTCCCACCATATCAAGTCCCCATACTGCAAAGGGCCAAGTGATAGGTATCATCTTGAGTTCTTGAGCCGGCACGTGAGCTTGTTTTGCATAGCGCTAACATCCATCGCACTTCTTGACTATGTCCTTTGCATCCACATATGATGTGAGCCAGTAGAAGCCATGTCGAAAGGCTTTAGCTACAAGCGAACGAGAGCCGGCATGGTGTCCGTAATCTCCAGAGTGTATTTCGGTGAGGATGGCTCTACCTTCTTCTGGTGAGACACATCTCTGAAAAAAATCTGCGGCACTCCGCCGATGTAACTCACCATTGATGAGTACAAAGGATTGGCTTCTCCTGACGATTTTTCTGGCCAACATCTCATCTTGAGGAAGGATTCCTCGAGTCTTGTAATCCAAGTAAGGTACGACCCATGAGGGTGTAGCATGAATTGCAGCAACCAAAGCCGGTTCTGGATCTGGCTCTGCTATGTCTTGCTTTGTTTGTGGTTGTACAGACGGTTTTGTTAGAACATCCAGGAATACGTTTGGAGGGACCGACTTTCGCTGAGAGCCGAGTCGGGACAGAGCATCTACTGCTTCGTTTTCCCTATGGTCCATATGATCCACCTGGTATCCAATGAAAAATTCGGCTTGTCTTTGCACTTCTTGTCGATAAGATGCCATTATGGGATTCTTAGAATCCCATTTTCCTGACACTTGTTGAGAAACGAGATTAGAGTCGCCATAGCATTGGATCCAACTTATGCTCATTTCACGAGCCAGTCGAAGACCATGAAGTAAGGATTCATATTCTGCTGCATTGTTGGTCCTGGTGAACTGCATCTGCAGAACATAGCAGAATTTTTTCCCTTTAGGTGAGGTAAGGACCACGCCGGCTCCTCGCCCTTGGAGCTGTCGGCTTCCATCGAAATGCATCGTCCAATATTTGGTGACTGGCTTCTCCAGAGATGTTTGGATTTCTGTCCAGTCATTGATGAAGTCGGCTAACGCCTGGGATTTGATGGCCGTTCGAGGTTTGTATTTAATGTGAGAAGCCCCCAACTCTATGGCCCACTTTGCAATCCTTCCCGTGGCTTCCCGGTTTTGGATGATATCTGCAAGTGGTGTTGAGCTGGCTACAGTTATGGGGTGCTCCTGAAAGTAGTGTTTTAGCTTACGGCTCGCCATGAATACACCAAGAACCAATTTCTACCAGTGAGGATAACGTTGCTTTGATAAAGTCAAAACCTCACTGCCGTAATAAACTGGCCTTTGCAGGGGGTGCTCTTTTCCGGCTTCCATACGCTCAACAACAGCCACAACTTTGATTGCTCGATTGTTGGCTGCGATATAAAGTAACACAGGTTCCTTTGGCTTGCGAGCCGCCAAGATTGGAGCCTGGGATAGTTGCTTCTTCAATGACTCTAGGGCCTGATCGGCTTCGTCGTTGGACTCCCTTTATTGAGGCCGGCTTCTGAAGAGTTATGATAGCGTTGATTTTCTCTGGGTTTTCCTCGATAGCTCTCTTTGATACTATGTATCCGAGGAGCTTACCTGCAGGTACCCCAAAGGTGCATTTGGCCGGGTTTAGCTTCATCTGGTACTTGCGCAGATTTTTGAAGGTTTCCCGTAAGTCACCGATGAGTGAGTCGGCCAATTGGGATTTAATCACCATATCATCCACATAAGCGTGCACGTTGCGCCCAATCTTCTATTTGAGGCAACTCTACACTGTTCGCTGATATGTGGCTCCCGCATTCTTAAGGCCAAAAGGCATAGAAGTGTAACAGTAGATCCCGAAGGGAGTGATGAAAGCCGTATTTTGTTGATCCTCAAGGGCCATCCTGATCTGGTGATAACCAGAGTAGGCGTCAAGGAAACATAGGAGCTCACATCCCGCAGTCGAGTCTATGATCTGGTCAATACGAGGCAGCGCGAAGGGATCCTTCGGGCAGGCCTTGTTTAAGTCTATGTAGTCGATGCACATGCGCCAGGTCCCGTTATTTTTCAAAACGAGGACCGGGTTTGTGAGCCATTCTGGATAGAAGACTTCAATGATGAACCCGGCGGCAAGGAGCTAGCCAGGCTATTTCTTCCCCAATAGCGTTTCTCCTTTCATCGTTGAAACGGCGAAGGAATTGCTTGACCGACTTCAGTTTTGGATCTATGTTTAGGTGGTGCTCAGCGAGTTCCCTCAGGACACCTGGCATATCAGAGGGTTTCCATGCAAATATGTCACGATTCTCACGGAGGAACTCGATGAACACGCTTTCCTATTTATCAGATAACTCTGTCCCAATGATGAACTGCTGAGAAGAGTCACCAGGGACAAAGTCAACCTTCTTTGTATCCTGAGCGGGTTGGAACTTGCGGTTGTTGTCGGGAGTCGGTTTCTTCAGGATTGTGGGGTCTGCCGGGTCTACCTTTTCTTGGTATACTGACAAGTCCTCTTTGGCGCGTGTCGACTCGGCAAATTTGACGTGTTGTTCGTCGCACTCCACTTCCCTGGACTGACTTCCATCGACTGTGATTGGGCCATTAGGACCCGACAGGCGTAAGCCGGTTTGCCTAAAATGGCGTGATATGGGATCTCAAGTTTTACCACTTCAAAGGGTATGAGCTCGGAGCGGAAGTTTTCGGCGTTTCCGAAAGCCGCCTCCAGGTAGATCTTTCCTATCGGACGTGCTGACTTGCCCGAGACTATTCTTTGAAAAACGGTGTTGGAGGGTTGCAGCTTTTTTTGGGTCAGCCCCATCCTGTGAAAAATTTCGTAGTAAAGGATGTTGATGCTGCTTCCTCCGTCCATGAGCACTTTATCAAGTGTATATCCTCCAATTTGTGGATAGACTACTAGAGCCAGGGCCCCCGGGTTATCCACCACCGGGGGGTGATCATCCCTTGTCCAAGTGATTGGCTGTTTTGACCAATTAAGCCACCTGGGCCAAGCCGGTTCTGCAGTCACATCCAAAGCGGCTCTCCGTTGCAGCTTCCTATCCCTCCTGCAACTGCTGGTAGTGAAAAGGTGATATGCTGCACGATCATGGAGTTGTTTCGGGTTTGCTTGGAATCCAGCAAGCCCTGACTGATTTTGATGGGCCCCTCCTCCGGGTCCTTGGTGTTGAGGTATTGCACCGGATCCTTGGTAACCAAGATTTGGTTGTCACTGGTCTGGCCGACTCCCCCACCTGACCCGGTGATACGTCCCAAACGTATCTATAATTTCTGCTTGCTCCATGCATGTTTTGTGTGACTTTGCCATGTTTTTCTTGAACTTTCATTCACTTTTGAACCTATTTGGACTAACCTATTAACTCAGTGCACCCAGTTGCCAGTTTCTGTTTTCTGCTGTTTTTGTATTTCAGGTTTTCCGGCCATTAAAAGTGCTCCAAAAATTCCGGGAAAAATATATAAAAAATCAGCGCAACAGAAGCTTCCGGAATCGCCAAGAGAGGGAAGGGGGCCACCACCAGGCATCCAGGAGGGCAGGTGGCGCGGCCCCACCCTGGGCCGCGCCAGGGACCCTCCTGACTGCCTCGTGGGTCCCCTCGATGCCCCCTTCGCCTATATTTACCCCTCGGGGTGGAAACCCCTAATACGGACTCCTCTTTGGCGATCTCGCCTCTGTTCCGCCGTCTCCGCCGTTTCTAGATCGGGGCTGCCTAGAGAACCTGCTCCGGCACCCTGCCGGGAGAAGCTACCCCCTCCGGGAGACCCTCCATAGCCATGGACGCCTCCCTTATGTACCGTGAGTAGTTTCCCTTGGACCATGGGTCCGTGACCAGTAGCTATGTGGTCTATCTCTCCCCCTTTTGTGCTTCCACTTTCGAGTCCTCATGAGCTGCCTCACATGATCGAGGCATCTATGTAATTTCTGTTGTTGCTATGCTGAGTTTGTTGGGATCTGATGTATTATGAGACTATGTTCAGATTGTGATGAGTAATATATTTGGTTCTTCTCTTTTATATTTTGTTTTTGAGTAAATTCTTGCATGTTCTCCGTTGCGGTATTTTCTTTGGCCAAGTATTTTATTTGCAATTCCAAGAGAGAGCGTTATGCTCGATTGTGGGTTCAGCCCCTTGATGTCTAGCTTGAGTGACAGAAAAATGAGACTAGGTGATGTGCGGTTGCCAGCAGGGATAAAACAACGGTGCTTGTACCTGCGGGTGCAAGGATTGTTTACTTTACGCATGGTTATTTTAATGCAGTTGTCTGTTGCTTTGAGTTTACACTTTGGGTGGGATTCGCAACTTAATACCAGCGATATGTTCTGGATAGATATCTCAAGGTGGATGATTCATAGTAGATGCAGATGGATGTCGGTCTACTTACCTTGGCGTACTACCCATTTCTTTTGAGCCCTTCCTTTATTTGCATCATAGTTAGCATTGCGGTGCCTTCATAATCCTGTCAGTTGCCCAACTGTGATTTGTTTACCTCACTAGCACTTTTGTCGCCTTTTGGGAGAGATACATCACTAGTGAAAATCACGGGACCCTGGTCCATCTTCACATTATTATTCACACCCTCAATTTACTTTCAGCTTTTACTTTCCTTTGCACCTTTTATCTCTTGCGTTGATCCTTTGTAAACGACAAGGCCAGAGGAATTGCAACTCCTCTGTACTCGTTGGGAGCAAAGTTATTTTTTGCTGTGTGCAGGTCCACGACAACACCCTAGTCAGGAAGCAATTTCTGGCTACGTTGCCACCTACTTGTATCTCCTGAGTCCTACTGGTTCGATAACCTTGGTATCTTCACCGAGGGAAACTTGCTCCTGCACTGCATCTCAAACCTTCCACTTGGGGTAACCAACGAGGGGCGATAAGCCATCAAGCAAATTTCTGGCGCCGTTGCCGGGGACTCATGTCTACAAGATAGGGGAGTTGCACACTATCTTTTACCTTTGCTTTTTAGTCTTGTTAGTTTACCTTTCAGTTTTTACTTTTGTGTCCTTAATCAAAAATACCAAAAATACCTGCTGCTACTATGGGATCCAATGAAAACACTAAGTTGTGTGACTTCACTAGTCAAAACAACAATGACTTTATCTGCACTCCTATTGCTCCACCTGCCGCTTCAGCACCTTCTTATGAGATTAAACCTGCTCTTCTTAACCTTGTCATGAAAGATCAATTCTCAGGAGCAGGAGAAGATGCTGCCTTGCACCTAAACAACTTTATCGAGCTCTGCGACATGCAGAAGTACAAGGAAGTGGATGGACACATCGTCAAGTTGAAGCTTTTTCCTTTCTCTTTGAGAGGAAGAGCCAAGGAGTGGCTAGAATCTTTGCCCAAGAACAGTATTGATTCTTGGAGTAAATGCAAAGATGATTTTATAGGGAAGTACTATCCCCCTGCTAAGATTATTCAATTGCGGAGTAACATTATGAATTTCAGGAAATTGTATAATGAACACGTTGCCCAGGCTTGGGAACGTATGAAGACGCTTGTCAAGAACTACCCCACACATGGACTGACTACCTGGATGGTTATCCAGACTTTTTATGCGGGCTTGAACTTCACCTCGCGGAACCTGTTAGATTCGGCTGCGGGAGGAACTTTTATGTCAACCACGCTTGGTGCTGCCACAAAGCTACTTGATGAGATGATGCTGAACTACTCGCAATGGCACACCGAGAGATCTCCAACCAGTAAGAAGGTAAGCTCTGTCGAGGAGATCTCCTCTTTACATGAAAAGGTTGACCTTATCATGTCTCTACTTACGAAGCAACCCTCTATTGATCCTCAAGATGTTCCTTTAAATTCTTTGGTTGCTCAGGAGCAAGTAGATGTTAATTTTGTCTCTAGAAACAACTTCAACAATAATGCTTATAGGAGCAACTCTGCTAGTAAACCTAGACCTTTCCCATCCAACAACTATGGGAACAACACTTATCCTACCACCAGCTACTCCTACAACCAGAACTATAGGGAAAAAGACCTGCCCAGCTATGAGAAACTTGTAGAAATAGAAAAGGCCACCAAAAGCTATATGCACACTCAGTTTGAACAAAAGAAGGCCTTTTCTAGAAAATTAGATGAGCACTCCTCTATCCTGCAAAACATTAGCAAACATCTTGAGAGCCTGAACGGTGACATTTCCAGTCTCCAAACTAGACTCACTGCCATCGAGACTTATGTTTCAAACATGTCTCATACCCAATCTACCTTGATAAACCAAATGGCAGCTAAACCCGAAGTTGTACCCAAGGAAGAAGAGAGAATTAAGAGCCTTCCTACCTACCACAAAGTAGCTACTTTCCAAGTAGTTGAGGATGTCCAAACTATTAGCACCCACCACACCCCTAGTCCCACTTGACCTATCAATGGTGATGCTACCACCTCAACCATAGATGAAGAAACCTCTATGAACATAGAGGCTTTCAAACAAGTGAACCTAAATGATATCACTACCTCCTTTATAGATAGTAGTGACCTAGACTTTGACAACTGCACTTTACCTAAAGTTATTGGTTTCCTACACAAGATGTCTAGAGACCCCCACACTAGCACACTCAATCTTGCCTTCACAGAGCATATCACCAATGCTCTAAACAAAGTTAGGGAGGAGAAGCTTAGACTAGAAGCCTCCATACCTAGGAAGCTAGAAGATGGTTGGGATCATATGATAAAAATTAAATTGAATAACTTCTCTTGTTATGCTCTTTGTGATGTTGGAGCAAGTACCTCTGTTATGCCCAAAATAATGTATGATATCCTTGAATTGAAACCTTTTGATCCTTGTTCTTTTGGTGTTCGTCTTGTTGATTCTTCCATAAAGAAACCTTTGGGGAAGATCGACGATGTTCTTATCATTGTCAATGACAATTATGTTCCCGTTGATTTCACTATTATGGACATTGAGTGTGAGCCCTCTTGTCCAATTATTTTGGGACGTTCTTTTCTTCGCACAGTTGGTGCTATCATTGACATGAAAGAGGGAACTATTAAATTCCAATTCACTCTCAAGAAAGGGATGGAAAATTTCCCTAGGAAAAAGATTAAGTTACCTTTTGAGTCCGTCACACGGGCTAGTTATTCTCTTGAAAAAACTTGATCCTCTGCTTTAAGCCTAGCTAATGGCTCTAAAGAAGCGCTTTCGGGAGGCAGCCCGCAACGAATTTAGGTTTTTATTTTTTATTTTGTTCTGTTTTTAGTGGTCTTGATGATTGTTACTACTGTACAAACATCATTGTATCTTTACTTTTCAAGCTTTGTGCCATGTTTAGCCTCATACGGCAAGGGAAGTAAAAGTTGTGACATGCTGTCCAGAAAACAGATTCTGTCCTCGTGACTAGAAAAATCAGAGAAAAATCCCAGTTAGTCTTTTTGAGCTGAATTTTCTACACAGCGTGCTCTATAAAATTACGAAACTTCCGTATGTTCTGAGTTTTTTGATTTGGGTTTCATAAATACCCCTAAAAAATTCGTTTCTATTTGCTGTTCTGTTTTTCACAGATTCTGCCACGTTTTGTCTCTCTTCACTTTTGCAAACCTTAAGCTTGCTTTTTCTTTGCAAAAACCTTTTCGAAGTCTTGGGAAATAGTAGATCTTCCTGGAAGTCTTTATTTGCAGTAGAGGAAAATTATTTTATTAGGGTACTAACCTCTGTAATCAGCCTACAATGAGTTATGTATGAAGGGAGTTTTCAAATGCGCGATGGAGGATGATGAAAGAAGATTCAGGAGGGTCAAACGGTCAAACTTGGGGATGCCCATGTGCACTCCCTATAAATATTCAAGGAGACTCAAGCGGCTAAGCTTGGGGATGCCCCGGTGCATCCCCTTCTTCATCAACAATTATCAGTTCGTCTCTCGTTGCACTATATTTTTATCACGTCATGCATTATGTGCTATTCTTGGAGCGTCTCGCTCTTAGGTTTTGTTTTTAGTTTTATTTTTCTTTGTTTGCTGTAGTAACAAGTTAGACCCCAACTTACTCTTTTGTGTGGGAGAGATTCACGCTCCGCTTGAACTAGAACTCCTCATAGGATTTGCATGCTTATTCTTTTAGCTGTGAGCTGTTCTTTTTCTTTTCTTAGCTGCTGTTCTGTTTAGTTGTAGTGCTCTAGTTTTTTTCTAGAGATTTTATTTTGTCTTAGGTTGAACTTTCTATAGGTTGCATGTTTTATCTTGTTAGAGAGTTTTCCTGTTGTACTGAGTTCTGTGTCTTGACTGAAAATAGGTAGTTAAAGTTGTTGTTCTCTTTGTAGTAGTAACTTGCAATAGTTCTGTGGTATTGATTAGAGTAATGTTTGAACTTATGGTTTCAAGAGCTCTTGCCTATTAGTGATAGATGTCGTATTTTGGGCAATCCGTGTGTTTTTCGAAAACCAAAAACCCATGTTGAGAACTCTAGCTACTAGATGGATCACTAACCTCTGGAGGATTCGAATGTTAGAGTACACTCACGTACCATGAGTCGAGGATGCTCAAGGATAACCAAACCCCCATACACTCCTCCTCGAGGTACCTGTCTCTTTGTGAACCTCCTAATTAGATTGAGAGTTACCGATAATAAGTGCATGAGTTCTTCGGACTAATGTGAGTATTCGAAAGTTGACACTTCCACCCACCTATACTTTTTCTAGCCTCTTCGGTACCATGCATTGCCCTTTCTGACCTCGACATTTGGCGCATACTTCGCCGGTGCATCCAATCCCTTGGCACGATACGCTCTGCCATCATAAGCCTCCTTATATCTTTCCTCAAAACAGCCACCATACCTACCTACAAGGCATTTCCATAGCCTTTCCGAGATACATTGCCATGCAACATCCACCTTCTCATGACTTGATCTTCATGTCATACATGCTACTTGCTTGATCGATGAGCCGCATGTTAGTTGGGCCTTTCCCTAATCATTGCTACATGACGCGCTAGTATCATTGCATATCCTGCTAGCCTGGCAGAAGCATACATTTTCATCATGATAGTTACATTTTCTTTATGTGAGTACCTTTGTAAAGTGTGAAAGATCTCCTATATTCTTGTAAAATATAGAGTATTGCCCCTAAAGTGAGGAAAAGATCCCAAAGAGGATAACATAAAAAGATCCCAAAGAGGACAAAATCAAAAGATCCCAAAGAGGACAAATGAGAGTTAAATAGAAAGAGCCATTGAGGGCACCAAAAAATAAAAAAAGAGAGAAAAAGAGAAAAATAAAAAGAGAGAAGGGGGCATACTACTATTCCTTTTGAGATATCCACACTAGTACTTCATCTCCTATCCCTTGTACTCCATAGAGATCATCATCATGCATATAGCTATGTGGGGACCCTTCACACTATAGAACTTGGCTTGTATATTCCAATGATGAGCCTCCTCAAACAAGCTCTAGGTATTCTTGAGCAAGCAAAGTTAGATGCACCCCCACTAGTTCCTTTGGAGAGCTTTTAGCTCACATGTGCATCCGTTGTATGGCAATCCCTACTCCTCACATCATATCTATCATATGGCCTTCTCTCGCCTATGATTGTCCTCATTGATGTGAGCCTTTCACACCTTTTTGTCTTCCTCCTCCACCTTCTTTCTGTTTCGCCTTTTAGGTGTCAACTTTCTTTCTCATGCTCATTCATTGCATGAGTGCTCAAAATATCGAAAGGGAGTGGATCAGTTTGACTTGTACCTGGCTAGTGGTCTGGGGCGAGTCCCGATAAGAGTCCAAAGGAGACCAAGTGTGAAACTTTAGTAGATAGTTGTTCTCAACAACCTTATTTTTTCTCTCGTATTTCCCTATCCCTTGCTTGCACGCAAACACCATCTGCAGACATTCGAGTCACGGACAGCGAGAGCTCTTGCACCTTTTGTTCTTTTGTTGCTTGTGTCAATGCTAATATAGAATCTTGCTTGTTAAGACTTGAATTGAATTGCATGCTTTGATTGCTTTACTTAAAAGTCCTTTTATGGTTGTGTGGCTGTCACCACAGAAGTTATGCTTGTTATCATTTACCTACTCGAGGACGAGCAGGAATTAAGCTTGGGGATGTTGATACGTCCCAAACGTATCTATAATTTCTGCTTGCTCCATGCATCTTTTGTGTGACTTTGCCATGTTTTTCTTGAACTTTCATACACTTTTGAACCTATTTGTACTAACCTATTAACTCAGTGCACCCAGTTGCCAGTTTCTGTTTTCTGCTGTTTTTGTATTTCAGGTTTTCCGGCCATTAAAAGTGATCCAAAAATTCCGGGAATAATATAAACAAAAATCAGCGCAACGGGGTTTTCGTTCCGTTGGTTGCGGCTGGTCTCGTGTGGTTTTCGCGACGGTGCTCGGGTGAAACCCGGTGTCGCAAAGGTCGAGTGTCATGGTGGCAAGGGTCAGTCTCCGTCCAATACGAGATAAGAGGGGGAAAATAATCGCCGATCGATAACTCGGGGATGCAAACACCGCAAACAGATCAGACAATCAAAGAATTCACACCGAAAATAATTTTTTTTATTTTTTGTGAAAACTGGGCTGTTACAATACAACACCACCAACAAGGGATCTAGTCCCGAGATCCGGTACGATCCGGGGGGAGGGGAAGGGAGAAAGTCGACGATCTTCAACACCACCAACAAGGGACTCTGCTCCATGTCGACGTCGAGCTTCGGTCGAGATAAATTTCAGCAGAGAGACGGTAACGTCGGAAAACGAAACCATCAGTGTCAAGAGGAAGAACGACAACGAAAGCTAGATCAAAGGACAGTGATTTTCGACGCAAGTCGTAAAACACCGGTAAAAGGAGGGATGACAATGGATGACCCAGATGATACCCAAAATCGGAGAAGCTAAAGGTACTACAGGAATTCCCACCTGAGATCGGAATCGAGACAATACGCTGCAAGCAAGGCATTGTAACGATTCCGAAACTCCACACACTCGAGATCCTAGAGTTTTGAAAGGGGATAAGTCGAGAATAAAACACTTACGACACTTGTCCTGAGCAGAGCAAAAGTAAGGAGTAAAAAGATCCTACTCTCCGATAACTAACTTAGTAACTACAAAATAGTTTTTGTCTAGACTCGACTTCGGCCAGAGAAGGGATCCTACGGTCGGTAAGGCTCTGATACCAAGTTGTAAGGCCCGATATGCGGTACTGTTCTAGATCTAGGTGTTTCCACCCAGATCCGGGGACGAAGCACATATCGGTCCCACCGCGACATATGACAAAGCCATATGCCCCGGATTCCCAACATGATATCACAACATTACAGATACAAGGATACAACATCTCATACAATCGGCATACAACTGCCTCAATAAAATACAACAGCGGAAGCTACATGTCTGGGTACAGACTACAATCAAAAGCCTACTGGCAAAGAGAAAATCATCGATCCCATAACCACACGGGTCCAGGCCCTCCGCTGGGATCCGCCTAACTAGTCGTCGTCGAGTCTCCACGTGAAAGGTCGGTCACCGTACCTGTTGTCGATCAAGAACCCTGAAAAGAGTTTGGGGGTAGTATTATGAGTACAGAGGTACTCAGCATCCAACTGTAGTGGTCATCTGACCCAGCAAGGGCTTCATCACTCGTCATTCTAGGACAACTAGTAGTTTACGGTAAGGAAGGGGTAAGTGGTGAGGTTGCTTCCGCACTAGCATTCATGAAGTGGTTATCGATCTAGAGAGTAAGATAAGAAGCCAAGCATTCGATGAGGAATCGCCTCCAACAAGTCTTGCTATCAACTACTTACGCAAGCATAACACCTATCCTATCCTTGTCCTCCTCTTCGCATCCCGACGAAGAAGAAGCAGTCAAGGCACACGCACACGTTGATCAAGTTATATTAAGATTATCTCAGCTGTTGTTGTCTATGAACAAGGAGTAGGTCTCAAGTCATCCATAACCGTGGACAAGGCTTCTCGAAAAGATTTAACCCTGAAGGGGTGTACCAACTGAGCATTACAAGGCTCCGCACACACGTCCATCTCTCTCAGTTGCTACCCATCACAGGCAACCATTTCATGATTTAGTTCCAAGAGATCCGAAACGACAGGTCCCTCTAACTAACAACGAACAAATCCGGGTGGCCCCCGGGGAGTCGACACCTAATCCAAAAGCCGGCCACGCTCTCGGATCGGACTCTTCTGTATGACGCAGGTCGGATAGCCGGTTAATCACACATGGGAAACCGGGTCCTAGCTGATCGGGTGGACCAACAGAGAAACAAAGTCTCCACTGGCCCAAGTTGTTTTAAAACAGCTGGGGGCCCAACCAAGCACACACACGTTTTCAAATGGTAAAATCAGCTTGGGCCACCACTAGAAATGTTTGAAGCTAGGTAGGTAAGAAAAGGGGATCGCATAAAATCCCACACGCGGTTAGGCATGCTCAGTCTTACAACCAATACCCGGAACTCGGGTCCTAGGTGACTCGAATGGAACAAACCGTCGGGGCGGGATAGCCTAGACCTTCCATCCTTCGTCGAATATAGTCAACATTATAATAATCATATCATCAACAACAATATAATAATGTTATATACAAAACCAAGGAGTAACAGTGTAACATCGTAGCATCCTAAGCATGCATACTAGGCAGGGGCTGAGCAACGAGAAATAGTAACATAGCAGTACAAGGTTTGCTGGGAAGGGACATGGCTATATCGGTTTGAAAGAGGTTGTAAACATGTGGTAGGATCAAACATCGAACTTAACCTAGACTAGCATGCAAACCGCTGGATGAAATAGAATGGATCATAAGTAATGTATAGTCCTTGCCTGTTGATAAGTCGGGTTCCGAAGGTGTAGTCGATCGCAAGCTCGCATCGTCTCCGGGAGGTACCCGCGGGAACACACAAGAAGTAAACACTGGAAAGCAATCAACGGTGCACCACTATTACTACGGAGCAACACAAGATAAAGAATACATCACACGACACGGCAACGCGATACGGATCTATCGTCGAGAACGGTTACTAACAGTTTAAGTGGGGTATCGGTCACACACGACGAATACCGCACGTTTACGATGGTTCAAGTTGCTTAGCTACAGGTGATCAACCAACGGTTATTAACATGGAAACTCAAGCAAGCATGGCATAGCACACAGACATGTCAAGAGGTGAAGCACAACTTAAACTATCTATGCTAGTCAATTTAAGTGGGGCACGACCTAAACATGGCATCCACTAAGTGCCGCACGATAATTAAAGGATTTGGTGCTGTTCTTCCCTAAACCATATTTTAGGTTGGTTAACAACAGCAAACAATAGCATAAACACAAAGAACACGAACAACTAATCAAGTTACATATAAGGCACACCCCAAACGGAGTTACGGTTAAAAAGATATAAGCAAAACAAATTACGGGCACAAACTGCCAACATCACGAAGCACACTTTAGAGCCATGCATAAACAGGATAATCAATGCAAACATGCTCACAAATGATATGAAATTAAACTAGACATGACAAGGAAGGCATGGCAAGAAGAATCATGCAAAAAGGCATCATAGATCAAAAGATATTAAGCAAACAGCATGGCATCGCAAAGTAACAGACTTACTGAAAAACAGAGGTGGCTGTCAAAAACAGCAGCATAGCAACTTTGGAGCTAAATAACTATATGACCAGAAAGCATATCATGGCAATGCAATACATATAATGAAAGTAGACATGATTCTTAATAATATGCAATTGGAATCACTCAATTCCGATAAACGGTCGCGACACACTCGTCGACCGAAGTTGCAACAAAATAACAGTTTCAGCAACAGCAGCACAATAACATCAGGATCACCACTTTGGAGCAAGATTTAATATAGCTAGAGCACCCAAACATGACATGTTAAAGCATGGAATTGAACTATACATGATGCTTAACACATAGGAGAAAGAATCAATGCAATAGGCCTCATGGCTGAGTCACAATCATCATGCAAAGTTGCAACAAAATAATAACAGCAGCACATTATGGCAATTTGTAGCAGTTTAACGGCCTGATGCCCACTTCAGCATACAATTACACAATCAAGATGACCTCAAATGCAAAAGCTCACAAAAGACGGGTTGAAGTACACGCAATTCTAAGAAGTTTTCGTTTTGGGGGCACGTTCATCGGAGCTACGGTTTAATCGCAGATCTAATCGCAAAAACGTAACAGCAACAAAATTTACAGGGACTTAGTCGTTTCAGCAGGTCAAATTCAGCAGAGAAAAAAAAAGGATCGGGCCTCTTCCTCACCATGGGCCTCAGGGCCCATCTGGCCTGGCGCTGCTGGGCTGCGGGTGGCCTGGCCTGGGCCGCTGTGGGCGCGCCGGCTGGAGGCCTGGCCTGGGCCGTGGCCCACGTGGCCGGATCGAGCGGTGAGGAGGCAGGGCTCGACCCCTCCTCCCGAGCTTGAGCAGGGGCGGCGGCGCTAGCTCCCGCCGGCGGCGCAAGGGGCTCCCGGCGAGCAGGGCCGCGAGGAGGACGTGGGGCAAGGCTGGGGCGGCGGATCCGGCCGGCCCCTGCCAGATCCGGGCGGCGGGGAGGCCTCCATGGGACAAAGCGTCCACCAGGGGGCGCGGCGGCGTCGGGGCTCTGCCTCCCGTCCATGCTGGTGGTGCCGGACTCCTGCAACAGAGGGGAATGCGAGGGGAGGTGAGGGAGAGACAACAGGGAAGAGAGAGGAGGGGTCGCGGGAGAAGGAGGGGCGCCGGTGGCGCGGCGGCCGGCCGAAGTTGAAGGCGGCTCAGGCAGGTGAGGAGCTCCACGGGCGTGGGCTGGAGGAGAGTGGAGACATCCAAGGGGCGACGTGGCACGATCGGAGCCCTCTGATCGCCCGATCGGACGGCCGGGAGCAACTGGTGCCAGGGTTTCGGGATCTAGGGATCTGGGAGGCAAAACTGGGCAAAGTGGAGGGGGGTGGCTGCAAATTTTGTGGCTAGGGAAACCCTAGAAATGGGTGGGAGTGTGGTGGTCTTTATATACCCCCGGTGGCTGGCAGTTTGCAAAAACATCTTCGATTTTTCTCTCGCGCGCGCGATGCTCCCGTTTCTGACCGCCAGGGGTCCGCAGTACCTCCGATTCGGGTAAAACTTCGAACTGCGCGATCAGTGCATCGAGCCGGAGGCATTCACCTCGCGCTGGAACGGTTCCGAGAAAACTTTCCGGAGCGCTATAAAAATATCCCGTTTAATTATTAAACGGGGTTTTTGTTTCGTTGGTTGCGGCTGGTCTCGTGCGGTTTTCGCGACAGTGCTCGGGTGAAACCCGGTGTCGCAAAGGTCGAGTGTCATGGTGGCAAGGGTCAGTCTCCGTCCGATACGAGATAAGAGGGGGAAAATAATCGCCGATTGATAAATCGGGGATGCAAACACCGCAAACAGATCAGACAATCAAACAATTCACACCGAAAACAATTTTTTTTTATTTTTTGTGAAAACTGGGTTGTTACATTTATGGTGGCCATGGTTGTGGAGGATGAGAGCCTCCCCTCTAATGGGATCTCAGTTTCAAGGGGGTACGTTGCTGGTTGATAAATTCCGAGTGTTGAGGAGCTTAATGTTCAAATTCAATTGAGACAGTTAATGTTGATGTTAACATGACAAGGTGATCACTTGACACATGTGAATCATGATGATCAATTTGATGTTCAAAGATGGTTCTACCAATAAACGAGTTTAAAAATGCTGATAGGTTGTCACACTCATGCACTACAAATTTGGATTTCCGCAAATGTTGAATCATAGTGTAGCGGTCACTCCTTTGTCTATTATCTATGCATGTATGTGTGTTATAGTATCCTTTCCGGGTTGCTTGTGAGTATATTCAATGTACTTATTGTCTTCTCTTTGTCTATCAACTTGATCATATATTAAAGAAAATTATGTTGAAGAAGAGTACTACGATGATGTCAATGTGAACTAGGTTGCTCCACAGTCAACTGCATGTAAGGTCAAGGTATGATGACGTGGGCTCATTGACGTTGTGTTTCTACTGTAAATTGTTTATTTGTACTTTTACCTTTATGGATTATCTATTGTAAGACTTGATTGTGTTTCTCTATTTATGGAAGATGTTATTTTAATGGATGTAAACTTGTGATTATCAATTCGTTGTACGTAATGGCAAATTGATCATGTGATCATTTATGTACAATAGAGGGATTTAGTTATGCATCACAGGTACTAAGGATCAATGTTCTGTGAGGTCAGCAATCACGGTTAACTATCTCAAAATCAACAATTAAAATATTTATATTTACCAGATCTTGTGAGAACCATGGTAAATGGAGGTCGTGGTAGAGGCCGAGGAAAGGGAAGGAATCATGGAGAGGGACATAGTAGTACTTGGTGATAAGCAGAATTGATGTTTTATCTACAAGATGGTGAACTACAAGGTGGAAGGCTGTCATGTTAGGAAGAAGCCACACTCATCTGCTAAGTTTTTGGTGATCTTAGCAGCAGGTTTGGGTTTCTATAATGTCGATGTGCCAAACATCAATGCACAAAATTCAGGTTCTCCAATGAATGTTGGCATTGTATTTGTGGAGTTTGGGGATATCACCAAGCAAGAGCTAGCTCAAGAGTTCTCTGACATCTACAAGACCAACTGCCTTGACCTATCAACAGTGTTGATGAGTGCACTTATTTGGTCAAGTTTCCACCTGCAATCCATGTTGAACAGGTGGCATGTTACCCTTGCTTTAGGCTGAAGAACAATAATGTCATAGTTAATGTGGAAGTGTGGAAGGGTAAGATTGATTCTGAAGCTCTACTATAAGAGGTATGGATCAAAGTGAGGAAGCTTAACCCCAAGTGGTGTGAATGGAAAGTGTATGATTATATTACATCTACTTTTGGGCTGTTGATTGGACTGTTCCTTAATATTATTTCTTTTAAAGAATAACCTGACAGGTGGGGCCCAGGTTTAAGTCACATAGAGTGCTAATTAATCAACTTAATTAATATTAAGGGCATGGGGCCCAGCTGTCATACTAACATGGGGGGTTATCTCTGTTTAATTTTAATTAACAGGTAATTTGTGGCTAATAAGAGGGAGGGGTTAGGCCACTGTGACACCCACGTCGGCAACACGCCGGCGGCTCAACGCCGATGGTCGCAGACCACGGAGGATCTCGCACGGGCGGCGCCTCGGTCCACCATTTGGTGCGCCAAAAGCAATGGTGGGTTGCCCGCGACCTTGCGCACCCGAAGGAGTAGTAGGGCGTCACCGGGGAGTCTTTCGGCGACGGTCGTGAGCAGGGCGGTGGTGGCCGGAGCGAGCGTGTGCAGGAACGGCGAACGGAGCGGCCATACGGAGGAGGAAAAAAGTGGGTTCGATGGCAGAGCTCACAGTGAAGAAAAGGCGCTGCTCGGGGAGGTGGTGCACGCGGTGAAGGTGATCAATTCCTCGATGGTGCGCACAGTGGCCTGCGGCGAGAAGAAGAGGGCGGCGCCCTGTGGCCGTCCCGGTTCGATTCCACGCGCTGGCAGACGAAGAAGAGGGTCGCGGTCACGCCGGACACGCCATCTGGGCTCGGGGACGACAGCGGCCACGCGTGCTCGCCGGTGCGCGCCCACGGCGCCGGCAACGGCAGTTCTTCGTGGGGAAAAGAAAGAGAGAGCGAGGGAGAGGGGAGGGAAAGGATCTAGGCTTGTCCACGGTACTGGCGCCATGTCCAGGTCGCTCTTTCCCGTAGAGAGTGGTGGGAGAAGGGGTAGAGTGGGCTGGGTTTGTGGGCTTTGCCCATGGGAAATTTTTAAACAGTTTTCATTTTTGTCCATTTCTATATTTCCTTTTCTTTATGTTTGTATTTTATTGGCCTAACAATTCAATTTCTTAAAATGTGAAACTTGCACCATTAATTGTGTTACACTTTAAGGTGGTGCCACAAAAGATTTGGGAACTTATTAAATTCCCTTGGGTTTTGTTTTATTTAAAAAGGATTAAAAGTAGCTGGTTTAGGCACTGTTTGATTTGTTTATAATATTTAAACAATGTAATAAAATACCATTGCTATTTTATTGTGACCTACTGACTTTTAGGCATTTAACAAAAGTGGTTTCTATATTTTTGATTAAGTTTTATTTCCACTTTGTTTTGAAAACCCAAATGGAGTTTGAATTTGACCTCATGCATGATCCAAGGGAGATTAATGACTTGCTAATCAATTTTAATTACTCAAACAACAAGGATTACTATTGTGTGACACCCGGGTGTTACAAACATCAACGGAGAACATGCAAGAATTACTTAGGAACAAAATATAAGAGATCAAAAACCAAATATATTACTCTATCATGATCTGAACATAATCTCATAATCCATCAGATCCCATCAAACTAAGCATAGCAAAAGCAGAAGAATTACATATGTTTCTCAATCATGTAAGGCAGCTCACGAGGTCCAAACCATGAAGAACAAAGAGGGGAGGAGAACATCACATAGCTACTGATCACGGACCCATGGTCCAAGGTATACTACTCACGACACATCTGGTAAGTGTCCATGGTGGAGGAGAAGCTCCCGGAGGTCGATCCTCCCTCCGGCAGGGTGCCGGGAAGGGTCCTGACGGTGCTCCCGATCTTGGAAGCGCGGTGGCGGAGGAACAGAGGCGAGATTGCGAATTAGGGTTTTGTCCTCAGAGTTTCCCCGTGAAGGAGAATAAATAGGCGAAGGGGGGCAGCCAGGGGGGCCACCAGGAGTCCAGGCGCCCCCTGGCACGGCCAGGCCCTTGGCCGCGTTAGTTGGCCACCTGGGCCCCTGGTGGTGGCCATCTGGCCACACTTCGGGCTTCTGGAGGCTTCCGACACGCTGATTTTTTATCTGATTTTTCCCGGATTTTTGGAGCACTTTTTTTATGGGGAAAAACTGAAATAGAAAAACAGTAGAACATAGAAACTGACACTAGGGTGCACTGAGTTAGTAGGTTAGTCCAAATATGATCAAAAGTGTATGGAAGTGTATCTAGATCATAGCAATATCACACAAAACATGCATGGAGCGAGCAGAAATTATCGATACGTTTGGGACGTATCAGTGAACAAGCCACCCAACTCGGTGACTTTGGTCAGGTGTGCAATAGCATCATAATTTTCTCTGCCATAAAAAGGGCTAGCTTTAACTGTAGATATAAGTGAAAGATCAATGGAGAAATCATAATCAGGATCATTGATGCATGTAGGGGATGTGGGAAATTCAGGACCAGGAGTAATCTTATTCGTCATGGAGTGCTTTTCAAGCATCTTCTTAACAACACCAGGCTCAGATTCAGCACACTCTGTAAGTTCCCTGTATAAATCATCATCAAGCATAATATAATCGTCCTCAAGGAGTCTCTCCTTGAGTTCACTCAAGTTTGGGTAACCAAAGGCTTTGCAAGTGGGGTAATAGGTAGCAAGAGTTTCAGTCTTGGACTGTTCTGCAACCTTAGCAATTTGAGATTCAAGATAGTGACCAAGAAAACCAATTTCATCAAAAGTAGTGGAAGGTCATCAAAAGTATCATACATAGTAACAGACTCAGTACAAGCAACATGTGGTGATGGTGAAGCAAATTTACTTATAACTGAAGGTGAATCAAGTGTAGCACTAGTGCTCTGAAAAATACCTTTTCTTGTAGTGGATGGTAAGATCGGGACCTTGGGGTATCCTTTCTTACCCACAGACGATAAAGTGCAGAATGCAGAATAATTCAAGTAGACTTTTAAATAAAGCTATGCTCCCAGCAACGGCGCCAGAAAACAGTACTTGATGACCCTCAACTGTAGGGGATCGAGATAGTCTTCACAAGTAAGAATAACCAAATTTATAGATTCGACTCAAGGGGATCCAAAGAATATTTACAAGCTTTAACAATTGAGTTGTCAATTCAACCGCACCTGAAATACACTTGCTTGCATCAAAATATTAGTAGCAACGGTGATACGGAAGTGATGGTGGCAACGGAAATAGTGGTAGTGAAACGGTGAAAGTAAGACACCAAAAGTAAACAACTAGTAACCAGGAGGATTAAAACACCGTAGGCTAGGGAGATGGATGGTTGGGCGCTGCTTGGATGAGAGTGAACATGTAATAGATTCTAACACGGGGCAAGGAAAACTGAAAATCAAGGATCATCTAGGTAATATCAAACATTAGGCATGCATCCCGTAGGTAGTTGTACGTGCTTTCTATAAGAACTTGCACAACATCTTTTGTCCTACCATCCCGCTATGAACGGGGTCAAAAGGAACTTATGGAGATTAAGGTGCTCCTGTCAAAGAGCACTGGAACAAAGCATTAACACTCAATGGATACATGAAATCCTCAAATTATAGTCCATCCCCTTTTGTGTCCCAAGCTGTCACCTTGGGATCGCTAGTTCCAGACCATAATAGGTGCATACAACTCATAGATAGGATCAAGAACACAAATAAACTCATGAAAACACAAGTGGTTCAGATCTGAAAACATGGCACTCGGGCGTAAAGTGACAAGCATTACGAGCAACAAGTTGTAGCAAAGATGATAAACAACAAAGTAGATGATAGGCAACATGCCACCAACAATATGACGAACTATTACATGATCTAACTCATCCAATCCCTACCATCCCCTTTTCCTATAGCAGGGAATTACTCACACATGAAAGGAGAAGTTATGGAGGGATGATGGAGTGGCGATGGTGATGACGATGGTGACGATCTCCCCTCATCGGAGGCCAAAACAGCCTCCAGATTATCCCTCCCGGAGAAGAACAGAGGATGGTGGTGGCTCCGCGACGGGAATTGGAAAAGCGACTTTTGTTCTGGGGTTTCCTCGCGACGGGTAAAAACAGGGGCCAAGGTAGGGCACCAGAGGGGGGAGGACCCACCCAGGAGGCCTCCCGGTGCGGCCAGGGGTGGGGCCGCGCCAGCAGGGCGCATGGGGCCCCCTGGCCCCCCTTCTAGCTCTGGGTCCCTCCGGGTGCGTGGATTTTCCATGATTTCCCTGGAATTTTCTGAGACACCTAAAAAATCCATATTCCTGCACATAAGAAAACCATATAGGCAGCTTTGCTGAAAACAGTGTCAGTCCTGGTTAGTTTCGTTCAAATCATGCAAGAATGAGGCCAAAACAATAGCAAAAGTGTTTGGAAAAGTAGATACGTTTGAGATGTATCAATGTTCTCCTAGTGAATAACTCTACCACTAATATTTATTAAGGCTATGGCCACCTAAAGGTATATCTTTCTCTAGGCCCCCTTAATTGCCCTATCTTAGAACTCCTAGAAGATTGGGTCGGTAATATCTATCACGCTGACCTTCACACGCAAATTTTCCAAAACACGTTGCATAACTTTAAGAAAGTGATGCACGTATGCAATCATACACAAGAAAAACAAGATTGCATAGAAATCCACAACATAATCATTATATTGTTTCACCAATGCCATGGAACAATTTACTACACAATGATAGACACAAAGGTGCGATAAATCATGGGGAAAGAGATCATAGAACATGACATCATTGTTTTCCAAGGAATTACGAAGGTTTATGGATGCATGATCCTCTGATAAAAGGGATAAGATGGTGGTGGAAACTTTGGTGAAGTCATTGGACTCCATGGTGATGTTGTT
Source organism: Bromus sterilis (assembly GCA_950022295.1). Lineage (NCBI taxonomy): Eukaryota > Viridiplantae > Streptophyta > Magnoliopsida > Poales > Poaceae > Bromus > Bromus sterilis. The sequence goes on from OX465595.1 coordinate 73,115,376, forward strand.
AGTTCCTTTGGCGATGTTCCAACGTCATCAGAAGGGAGGGTCAGAGAACCCTCCTCCATATACAAATTACTTGGTTTTCTCCCTGGATGGTAGAAGAGTTTCCATCTAATTTATGGTGGCCATGGTTGTGGAGGAAGAGAGCCTCCCCTCTGATGGGATCTCAGTTTCAAGGGGGTACGTTGCTGGTTGATAAATTCCGAGTGTTGAGGAGCTTAATGTTCACATTCAATTGAGGCAGTTAATGTTGATGTTAACATCACAAGGTGATCACTTGACACATGTGAATCATGATGATCAATTTGATGTTCAAAGATGGTTCTACCAATAAACGAGTTTAAAAATGCCGATAGGTTGTCACACTCATGCACTACAAATTTGGATTTCCGCAAATGTTGAATCATAGTGTAGCGGTCACTCCTTTGTCTATTATCTATGCATGTATGTGTGTTATAGTATCCTTTCCGGGTTGCTTGTGAGTATATTCAATGTACTTATTGTCTTCTCTTTGTCTATCAACTTGATCATATATTAAAGAAAATTATGTTGAAGAAGAGTACTACGATGATGTCAATGTGAACTAGGTTGCTCCACAGTCAACTGCATGTAAGGTCAAGGTATGATGACGTGGGCTCATTGACGTTGTGTTTCTACTGTAAATTGTTTATTTGTACTTTTACCTTTATGGATTATCTATTGTAAGACTTGATTGTGTTTCTCTATTTATGGAAGATGTTATTGTAATGGATGTAAACTTGTGATTATCAATTCGTTGTACGTAATGGCAAATTGATCATGTGATCATTTATGTACAATCGAGGGCTTTAGTTATGCATCACAGGTACTAAGGATCAATGTTCTGTGAGGTCAGCAATTGCGGTTAACTATCTCAAAATCAACAATTAAAATATTTATATTTACCAGATCTTGTGAGAACCATGGTAAATGGAGGTCGTGGTAGAGGCCGAAGAAAGGGAAGGAATCATGGAGAGGGACATAGTAGTACTTGGTGGATTGATCAAGGACAACAACCGCTGACAATGGGTGTCTCTTACCCACCTAAATTCTTCGGCTATGGTTTCCAAGGCCAAGCCCCTCCATGGGCATACCCTGGAAAATTCAATGGTGAATTCCCCCAGCATCAGGAATGGGAAGATATTCCCACGTCGTGGTTCAACACCACTCCTCCCCAGAATCAAGTTCAGGGTGCACATCCCTTGTCATACAACAAGCTCAACAAGGAGAGGGTGCACAATGTGGACGTAAACAACATAATAGGGCCCATGTGAAGAAGAAGAATGAACCTAGCAACTAGATCAACGAAGGTGGTAGCCGTGGACTCATGGCATATGCGAAAGTCCACTATTTCAACTGTTGCGAACCAGGACATCACATGGAGGCTTGTGATAAGCAGAATTGATGTTTTATCTACAAGATGGTGAACTACAAGGTGGAAGGCTGTCATGTTAGGAAGAAGCCACACTCATCTGCTAAGTTTTTGGTGATCTTAGCAGCAGGTTTGGGTTTCTATAATGTCGATGTGCCAAACATCAATGCACAAAATTCAGGTTCTCCAACGAATGTTGGCATTGTATTTGTGGAGTTTGGGGATATCACCAAGCAAGAGCTAGCTCAAGAGTTCTCTGACATCTACAAGACCAACTGCCTTGACCTATCAACATTGTTGATGAGTGCACTTATTTGGTCAAGTTTCCACCTGCAATCCATGTTGAACAGGTGGCATGTTACCCTTGCTTTAGGCTTAAGAACAATAATGTCATAGTTAATGTGGAAGTGTGGAAGGGTAAGATTCATTCTGAAGATTTACTATAAGAGGTATGGATCAAAGTGAGGAAGCTTAACCCCAAGTGGTGTGAATGGAAAGTCTATGATTATATTATATCTACTTTTGGGCTGTTGATTGACATGGACTCACATCTGATACGTCCCAAACGTATCGATCATTTCTGCTCACTCCATGCATGCTTTGTGTGATATTGCTATGATCTAGATACAGTTTTATACACTTTTGATCATATTTGGACTAACCTATTAACTCAGTGCACCCTAGTGCTAGTTTCTATTTTCTGCTGTTTTTCTATTTCAGTTTTACCTAATATAAAAAGTGCTCCAAAAATCCGGGAAAATCTGATAAAAAATCAGTGTACCGGAAGGTTCCAGAGCCCCGAAGGAGGGCCGGGGGGCCACCACCAGGTGCCCAGGAGGCCATCTGGCGCAGCCAGGGTCCTGGCCGCACCAGGGGGCGCCTGGACCCCTGGTGGCCCCCCTGGCTGCCCCCTTCGCCTATTTAATCTCCATCATGGGAAACCTCCGAAGACGGAACCCTTTTTCGCGATCTCCCCTCTGTTCCACCGCTGCCGCGCTTCCAAGATCGGGAGCACCAGAAAGACCCTTCCCGGCACCCTGCCGGAGGGAGGATCGACCTCCGGGAGCTTCCCCTCCACCATGGACGCTTCTCCGATGTGCCGTGAGTAGTTTCCTTTGGACCATGGGTCCTTGATCAGTAGCTATGTGATGTTCTCCTCCCCTCATTATTCTTCATGGTTTAGACCTCATGAGCTGCCCTACATGATCGAGGCACATATGTAATCTTTCTGATGTTGCTATGCTGAGTTTGATAGGATCTGATGGATTATGAGATTATGTTCAGATTGTGATAGAGTAATATATTTGGTTCTTATCTCTTATATTTTTGTTCCTAAGTAATTCTTGCATGTTATCCGTTGCTGTTTATTGCTTTGGCCAAGTGGTAGGTAGTAACTCCAAGAGGGAATGTTATGCTCGATTGTGGGTACATGCCCCCTCATGACACACTTGAGTTACAGAAACATGAGTCTAGGGGATGTGTTCAGGCCTCAAGGGGGAAAACAACAGTGCTTGTAACCGCGGTTGCAACGATTGTTTACTTTACGCAAAGTTCTTTTTAGTGAAGTTGTCTGTTGCTTTGGGTTTACACTTTGGGTGGGGCTCGCAACTTAATACCAGCGAGATGTTATGGATATATATCTCAAGGTGGATTATTAGTAGTATATGCGGATGTATTTCGGTCTACTTATTTTGGCGTACTGCCCATGCTTATGAGCCTCTTCCTTTCTTTTGTAGCATAGTGTTAGCATTGTGGTGCATTTATAATCCTTTCAATTTCCCATCTGTAATTTGTTTACCTCGCATAGAAGTTTTATCGTCTTTTTGGAGAGAGACAACACTAGTGAACATCACGGGACCCCAGTCCATATTCTCATCATTGTTTACAAGCTCATTTACTTTTCTGCTTTTACTTTCAGTTGCTATCATTATCATTATCCCTTGTGTTTTTGATCATTTGTAAACAACAAGACTGGAGAGATTGACAACCTGTCACAACCCCAATTTAGGTAAGTGCTAGGGTTGCTTGTGCCCTTTGCATCATGTGAAAAATTCAAAAAGAAATTCAAAAATGGGGAAAAGAAAAGCCGTGAGAATTTAAATAAATGGCAGATAAAAATCTTTTCCAAAAATCATTTGAACCTTTGGAAAATTCCGATAAATGATGGTGATCATTTCAAAAGTGGTTTGGGTTCAATCCCATGCTCATGGAATTTTCAAGATTTCAAACAATGCATTGGAAAATTAAATAAATCCCTATTTGATTTGAAATTCAAATTATTTGAATTTCAAAAATGCCCAAAAGTTATAAGTGCCTAGCTATTTATATTCTAAGCCCACATAAAAGATTTGGGTATTTTTTTAAATGCCTAGCTAATTATTTTAGCAAAGAAAAACAAAAGACAGAAAGAAAAACAGAAAAAAGAGGAAAGAGGCCTTACCTGCTCGGGCCCAACTAGCAGAAGCCAGGCCGAGCCCACCCGGCGCCCTTGTCGTCTTCCCCGGGTACGAGCACACAGCTGCGTGCCCGGCATGCCGACGACGCCGCCGTGTCACCTCCCTGCCTGGCCTCTCCCCTGCTCTATCCCCTCTCCTTGGAGACGCCTAGACGCCCCCTGCTTCTTCGCCCTCTCTCTGGACCTCAGCCCTCTCTCTCTCGCAAAATCCCGAGCGCCGCCCGAGCTCGTCGTCGAGCGCAGCCGTGGCCAACGACTACGAGGGTCTCCTCCTTCTAGTCCAGACGCACCGCCGCCATCATCTTCGTCGAATCCCGCAGTCAATTGAGCCCGAGGACGCCGACAACAACGACTGCTTCAAGTTCTCGCCGCCGGCTGCCATCGACTCCGGCGACAAATTGCGCCTTCTCCAGCTCCTCCACGACGTTGCCGTTCAAACCTTCGTCATCGGGGTGAGCCACTGCTGCGAATCCCCCCCTTCCCTTGCTCGATTCCGAGCCCCACACGCTGAGCTCACACTCCAGTAGCCACGGCCGCCGCACGAGTTGACGGCGGCGTGGCCTGGGGCTTCCCCGTGACACCCCACTTGCCCTACCAGGTACGGAAGGCCGCGGGCTGCGCGTTGGAGCCCTCCGCGAGGTCTCCCGTGGCCGTAGCTCGATTCCGGCGACACGCCGCCGTCCCCAGACATCGCCAGCGACGAGCAGGCCATTAGAGCCCCTAAACCAGAGCACTAATCTCCCCTCCTCTCTATGACAGTGGCCCCCAGGCCCTTAACTAACCACTGTTAGTTTATAACTAACAGGGGTTTAACCCACAGAGCCTATGACAGCAGGGCCCCACCTGTCAGCCCCCTGTGACATCACCCCCACGCCACCCTGATGCAATAAAAAGAAAAGGAATTAAAAAGAATTAAAAGAAATCAGAATAATCCAGAAAATGCAGAAAATGAGCTAAACTTTGAAAAATCATAGAAAATTCATATTAACTCCAAATTGGACAAATAATATATGAAAAATGATCTGGAGAACATAATCTATCCAAATATACAACTTTCAGATATGTTTGAGTTGAATTTAAAATGGGACCAGGAGCTTTTTCTATTTTGTTTAATTGTAATTAATTCAAATTTAATTCAAATGCTAATTCAACTTGAACCTTTGCAATGCAACCTTGATCACTTGTACATCAGAGGCACATTACACACATGATCCCATGGTTTATAAAGAACAAACAATGGCATTTGCAACTTGGCTAAATTAACCAACGTATGGAGTTTGAATTTGCATTTCAAATGCAATACACTTCATTTAAATCAAATGTGCCATAAACAATACCAAATGACATCATGGACAACATGGTCATGTGCTTGTGCATTTACATTTAATGTTGCTCCCTTTGTTGATGATGTTGCCGGTAATAGTGCCTCCGAGACGGTGATCACCCCCGAAGAAGAAGACCACCGATAAGACCCGTGTATCTTCAGCAAGGCAAGCAAACCCCATTGATCATGTCTATAAAATCCTACTTCCCTCTCAGTCTCGCTTATGCATGTTTAGGAGATCACCGAGACATGTTCTTTCGCATAGTTGAACCCATTCTGATGCATGACCTATCATTTTGTCACCGTATTAAGCAAACCACAATCCTAGCCGATTTAGGAGTTGAATGATGAGCATGTGGCCCCAGCAACTGTTACTGCTTATTGCTGCTCAGTGATAGAATGAGGTTACTTTGTTTGTGAGTCAGGATGGTTTGAACTTAATGGTACTGATGATAACGTGTTGGTGAATCCACCATAAACAAAGGTGAACGATGAGAGGTTGTGTAGGAGTACACAGTGGGTTGTCTCGTTGAACACTGCCCTAGGCCCCGAGTTGCTGTTTTGTGATCCAAGACATGTAGGATTTATGGGAGCCCCGTTTGGCATACAATCGGCATACAACTGCCTCAAATACAATACAACAGCGGAAGATACCTGTCTGAGTACATACTACAATCAAATGCCTACTGGCAAAGAGAAAAACATCGATCCCTATAACCACACGGGTCCAGGCCCTCCGCCGGGATCCGCCTAACTAGTCGTCGTCGAGTCTCCACGTGAAACGTCGATCACCATACCTGTTGTCGATCAAGAACCTAGAAAAGAGTTTGGGGGTAGTATCATGAGTACAGAGGTACTCAGCATCCAACTGTAGTGGTCATCTGACCCAGCAAGGACTTCATCACTCGTCATTCTAGGACAACTAGTAGTTTACGGTAAGGAAGGGGTAAGTGGTGAGGTTGCTGCCGCACTAGCATTTATGAAGTGGCTAACGAGCTAGAGAGTAAGATAAGAAGCCAAGCATTCGATGAGGAATCTCCTCCAACAAGTCTTGCTATCAACTACTTACGCAAACATAACACCTATCCTATCCTTGTCCTCCTCTTCGCATCCCGACGAAGAAAAGCAATCAAGGCACACACACACGTTGATCAAGTTATATTAAGATTATCTCAGTTGTTGTTGTCTATGAACAAGGAGTAGGTCTCAAGTCGTCCATAACCGTGGACATGGCTTCTCGAAAAGATTTAACCCTGCAGGGGTGTACCAACTGCCCATTACGAGGCTACGCACGCACGTCCATCTCTCTCAGTTGCTACCCATTATAGGCAACCATTTTATGATTTAGTTCCAAGAGATCCAAAATGACAGGTCCCTCTAACTAACAACGAACAAATCCGGGTGGCCCCCGGTAATTCGACATCCATCTCAGGAGTCGGCCGCGCTCTCGATCTGGTCTCAACCGTCTGTCGCAGGTTTGGATAGCCGGTTAATCACACATGGGAAACCGAGTCCTCAGCCGAACAAGGTGGGACACCAAGGGAACTAAGTCCTCACTGGTCCAGGTTGGTTTGTAAACAACTGGCGGCCGACCAGCACACACACGTTTTCAAATGGTAAATCAGCTTGGGCCACCACTAGAAATGTTTGAAGCTAGGTAGGTAAGAAAAGGGGACCCCGTAAAATCCCACACGCGGTTAGGCATGCTCAGTCTTAAAACCAATACCCGGAACTCGGATCCTAGGTGACTCGAATGGAACAAAGCATCGGGGCGGGATAGCCTAGACCTTCCATTCTTCGTCGAATATAGTCAACATTATAATAATCATATCATCAACAACAATATAATAATGTGATAGCCCAACCCAAGGAATAACAGGGTAACATCGTAGCATCCTAAGCATGCATACTAAGAAGGGGCTAAGCAACGAGAATAAGTAACATATCAGTACATGGTTTGCTGGGAGGGGACATGGCTGTATCGGTTTGAAAGAGGCTGTAAACATGTGGTAGGATCAAACATCGAACCTATCCTATACTAGCATGCAAACCGCTGGTTGAAATAGAATGGATCATAAGTAATGTATAGTCCTTGCCTGTTGATAAGTCGGGTTCCGAAGGTGTAGTTGATCGCAAGCTCGCATCATCTACGAGAGTATCCGCGGGCGCACACAAGAAGTAAGAACTGGAAAGCAATCAACAGAGATACCACTATCACTATGGAGAAATCACGAGAAAGCAATAAACAAACAAGCATGGTCAAGTATGATGCATGTCATTTTATTATCATTGCATAAATGTAAGAACGAGAAAGTTTAATAGAAGCATCGGGAAGCCAGTGTGCAATGCTACCGACAACCTTCCTATGCATTTTGTAGGTGAGTTATGGATCCTTATGTTATAATTATTATGATGCATGATCATGGCATGTGTGGAGAATTAAACAAGACATGAACAAGAATTGTCCCTTGTGAAGACAGACCTCACGTTAGGATTCCTCAACATAAACATAGATGAAATGACATGGAATGGTGTATGATGCAACTAATGCATTCTACGGCAGACAATAAAATAAGGAGAGGGACAACGCTATTGGAAACTACGGTTACGAAAGAACTACGGTGCCCGAAGCACAACGACAAAGAAAAGGAATAGAAGATTGCACCACGTCCATCATCATGAGGGGTTTCATGCAAAATGCACCATCGCCAAGATAATGCGAGCTCATATGAACAAATGAACCACACCATCTTGTTCCTCCCGGAATTCTACCCCAAAACCATTTATAACATGAATTATTTGGAGCAAGGACACACAAATGGCGAGCAACGCAAAATGGAACAGATTTGGTTAAACTCAAATACATTTGAATTTAATCCAAAAACAAAAACTGTAAAATCCCTCCACTGGGCTGAACTCGGCCGAAATGGCCCAAGGACTCGCGGGATCAGTCTATTTGACGCCCACGGCGAGAGGAGTAAGCTGGGCCAAGCCCACACGTAGCAGCAAAACAAAAGAAGAAAAAAAGCGTGGGATTTCATTGTCCAAAGGGGGACTCGATCCCTTGGTCTCAAGGTTCAAAGCCACTGCGAGCTACGAACTGGGCTAGCACTCAAATCACAAAAAGTTTGCAACCTGAAACAATATAACACAGTAAGCACGGGATAACTGAAACTCCAACCGGGTCCTGGACCTAAAGAACAGAGGCGACAAAAAAAATCATATAAAGGAGGCACCTTGCGCGATAGGGGAATAGATCCCACGCCCTCAAGGATCCAACCACGAGCGGGCTACCACTGCACCATCTAAACAATTGACAACATGGAACAAAACTACAGAAATATAAACACATACAGGCGGTAACGGAACTCTGAAGAAAACATGAAACTGACAAACTGAAGACTGCAGGGCACGTAACGAACGGAGCAGCGACGCAGGCTGCTGCGCCAGTGCATGATCGAGGCCGTGGTGGCCAAGGGCGTGCACGGGACAAGGCCGGGGTGGCCCTGGCACCCGCTGGAGGGTTTCGCTCGCGCTTCGGACGCTCTCCCGGGCGGACAGGTTCACGTCGGCTAACACGACGAGAAGACACGGCTACCTGCATCTAACGCACGCTTCTACAGTGAGGAGAAAGGGAGGCCGGGAAGGAAGAAGCTGTAGGAGATATGCCCTAGAGGCAGTAATAATAGTTATTTTGTATCTCCAAGTTTGTAATTAAAGTTTATGTTCCATGCTATAACTGCAATGATTCTCGAGTCTTCCATAACCACGAAGCTTAGAGGGAAACTCTTTTGCACGTGTGGTATATTAAGCAGTAAAATGTGTTCCTAGTCATGCCTCTATGACTGGCTTAAGTGTTGCATGATGGTCCTGTTTTCCTGATCATGGGCATGAGTATGTCGGCAACTTTATGGGCACAATGTTAGAAGAACACTTGTGTTGAATCGACCCGAATTGATGTTATGCTATGAGATACATTCGTCACAAGTAAATGGTTAATAACACAAAGAAAGATAATGTGTGCATAATTCCTTAGACCATGAGAGCATCGAGTTCCTTCATTCTTGCTTCGTGAACTTTGGGGTTTGTTAAACGTCATCCGTAACTGGGTGGCTATTACGGCGGCTTACGGGTTCACGGAAAAGTATGACAAGGAACGAGATAGCTCAAGATTGGGATTTGCTCATCCGACGATGGATAGATATTCTTTGGGCCCTCTCGATGTTACGGTATCCATCATCGTCTGGCCAGACACAATGTGATTTGATCACAGGGATGCCGTAACACGGAAACGAGAAAAGAGAACAAAACTGGTAACGAGGTAACTGGCATAGTGGACAAGATTGTTGATTCACGGGGATGCTGATAAGTCTCACCTCGGGTATTTGTAACATATCGCGAAGCAACAAGAATAGCACACGGCAACTACAGGTTCACTCGAATATTCATTCGTATGGGTATAGGGATCAATATGGATGTCCACGGTTCCGCTATTGATCATTGATCGGAAAGTGTTCTGGGTCATGTCTATACTTCATCGAACCTACAGGGTCACACGCTTAAGGGTCATCTATCTGTTGAATACTAGATAGGGAGTCTGAGATAAAGTCACAGAAAAAGTTTCGAAGACGGCGGAAAAGTTCCGAGAGAGAGAAAGCCGAAAAGTTGTTTCGGAGCTGCCGGAAATGCGTTGGTTACTTTTCGCTGATGAAAATCCTTGATCCGGAAATGTTTCGGAACACGTCCAAAATTATTCTGGGGGGTGCTGGAAATGTTCTGGGCCTAAAGAAATTTTTTCGGGTTTTTCGGACGCGAAAATAATTGGTTTCATGAATAGTGGAAACACTATTTGGTTGCTTTTTGGAAAGCCACCTTTTGGGGCTTTTCCCAAAAGATCTAGGAGATGACATGGAAGGGTGGGAACCCCTTTTTTGGGGGTCCCACAAGGGGTGGCCGGCCAAGGAGAGCTCCTCCATGGAGCTCCACTTACCTCCCCATTTTGCCCTTTATGTGAGACATAAAGCTTGGACATTTTGGGTTTTTCAAGTGGCACCCTACCCCTTGCCTTTTCCTATAAATAGAGGTGGAGAGGGGCTCTCCACACTAGATCTAACTCTCATAAAAAATGCCATGCATGATCTGGCTTTCTTATCTCCCTCCCACGAAATAGTTTCGTAGAGCCGAAAGGCTGTCTGGGTTCCGGCAGGAACTAGTTCTGGACGGCGAAGCCCTGCCGGATAGCTGACACCGTATGTGTGCAACCTGGTAGAGAGGTCGTAGTTTCGATCTTAGTTCAGGTGTGCCTCCCGAAGGGCTGTCCGAGTGATTGTCCAAGATTCTGAGTGTGCCTCCCGAAGGGCTGTCCGTGACACCGTCCGAGGGACTGTCCGACCGCCTCCCGGAGGGCTGTCCGGGGAGCATACGGAGGGGAACATCCTCGCGGTTGGGAGGTTGTAAATCCTAGCTGCGGGGGTCTGCACCGCCGATCTTCATCGACTCTACTTCCGCTGCGCTACGAGTCGGTAATGATCAGATCAAAAACCTTGTATGCATCTCCATAGTGATCCTGGGCGTGTTCGTAGTGCGGAAAATTTTCGTTTTCTGTCTCGTTACCCAACAGTGGCATCAAGAGCCGTGCTATGCGTAGATGCAGGTCACGATCTAGAATACATAAGAGATGTATGGGTATTGCATAATATAATTTTGTAGTAGATGAGATCTATTGCTAATAATTATTTATGCGAGTAGCAGATGAAATCTGTTACCCGATGTTCTTGTTGCTTCCCTGGAATTTGCGTATTTCTGATCTTGATTAACGGCATGGTGTAGTTTCAAAGTTCTGGCAATCCGCGATCCTGATTGATCAACGAAGTGCTATCAGTTCATTGAATTCCACCATAGTTAAAGAAAGATGAAATTTCACAGACTAAAGGGCAATGCAGATATGATCTGCACGGGGGTCACGCGTATGACGAAGTTCAGTATGAGGTTCGAGATTTTATTATCTCGTTCTTCATACACCCCGCAAAGTTAATCTAGCGACTTGAATAATCATACTTGAAAATAAACGTTGGTATCTGCAGTTTAAGACAAACCTTAGAAGCCACGTAAAATAAAATCTTGCATAAACCGATTAGAGGCGTCTAACTTGGTTTTGCAGGATGGCATGTGATGTGGTATAGCAGTTCTCATATTAATTTGATTATGTATGAGATGACTATATAATGTAAATTAACATGACCTGCGTGTCATGATTCAGCATGATGGCTGGAGCCATATGATTGCCATTTTAATGACCTGCGTGTCAACCTTATATAATGCACTAATTTTATTAGCTATAGAGATAGCAATATTATCTGGTACATCGACAAGGTGGTGGAAATCTTCGGAAGGTGAACACCGACACAAATGCTGAAGACGAAGAAATAAAAGAATTCTCCGTCAGAAAGGGCTATACCATATCATGCTATTATGAATTGCCTGAGTTGTTTATCCCTTATGATGCACCCTTTTTGATTGCGCGGTAGTCGCTATTTATCAGGGTGATCTCTCACTTAAAAATATCAAGTAGTTTGTGTTCTCCCAAGTGTAGCACCGTCTACAACACGTATCTTTTCGGGGTGCGCCATGTACACATGAGCACGAACGATTTGAGAGGTGTAAGGCGGGTGAAGGTCAGACCTCACTGCAAGATCACTTGGTTGACTTGACGTTCAGGCAGGACAGTCCTGAGCTCGGAACACATGCATCGAAAGATGGACAAAAGTCACATAGAGATGTGATTGGCAAGTTGGCCTACCGATTGAAAATGACGTCATCAGTGATGAACCCGTCAATGACGTCAAATTGAAATACGGATCTTGAATCACTCACAATCAATTATGAGAGATATTGATTTGAGTGGGAGCGCACCTTAGAATAAAATTGTTTATTCTCTAGTGCAAATTAATTATGAACAAAATCTAAATGAAACTTGTGTTTACCGTTGTAGATCTCATGGCTCGCAACACACCGTTCAGCTTAGGCCCAATGTTAGAGAAAGAGAAGTTAGCTGCAAATGGAAACAACTATGCGGACTGGGTCCGTACCCTGAGGATTGTCCTCAGGAGCGCTAAGAAAGTGTATGTGCTTGACACGACTCTTCCAGCTAAACCGGTGGAGACTGCCCCGGAAGATGAACAAAATGTCTGGGCCACTAAGGAAGATGACTACAACTTAGTGTAGTGCCTCATGCTAGCTTGCATGAGTCCAGAGCTTCAAAAACGTTTTGAATTCCATGACGCCCGTAATATGATCCGGGAATTGGATGCTCTGTACAAGCAAAATGCACGGTCTGAACGTTATGATATAACAAAGACCATGATGGATTGCAAGATGGCTGAGGGCAGTTCAGTTGGCGAACACGTGGTCAATATGATTGGCTACGCTGAAAGGCTTAAAACCCTGGAATTTCCAATTCCACCAGCCCATATGATGGACATGTTGCTTGCTTCACTCCCCCCGTCTTACGACGGTTTTATCATGAACTACAACATGAATGGGATGGAGAAGACACCGAATGAGGTGCTCGCCATGCTGAAAACTGCGGAAGGAGGACTGCGGAAAAATCGCAAGCAAGTGTTGCTTGTGAATAAAACCGCCAGTTTCAAAAAGAAAGGCAAGTCCAAGAAGGGCAAGGGCGCCGGTAAGACCGTCTCCCAAAGCAACTCTAAGGGCGGAGCCAAGACTGAAACTGAGTGCTTCTACTGCAAGGGCACAGGACACTGGAAGAGAAACTGCAAGAAGTACCTGGCAGATAAGAAGTCCGGAAACACCGGAAAAGGTATAACTGTAATACATGTTAATGTCATTGACGTTTTGCTTGCTAGCGAAAATTCTAAGTCTTGGGTATTTGATACCGGATCGGTTGCTCACATTTGCAACTCGATACAGGGGCTTCAGAAGGTCCGCAAGCTAGCAAAGAATGAAGTCATCATGCGCGTCGGCAACGGCGCTGGGATCGCAGCTCAAGCCGTCGGCATGATGCCTCTACGTCTCCCTTCAGGATTTATCTTAGAACTAAGTAACTGTTATTTTGTTCCGGCATTGTGTAGAAACATTATCTCTGGATCATGTTTGGTACACGATGGGTATTCCTACAAGTCTGAGAACAATGGTTGTTCACTTTATTGTATGGATATGTTTTATGGATTTGCACCCATTGTTGGGGGCCTTTTCATACTAAATCTTGAATGTGGAAAAGATGTCTTTAACGTAAATGCTAAACGCCTTAAGAAGGCTGAAACCACCACCACTTATTTGTGGCACTGTCGTCTTGGCCACATCGGAAAGAAACGCATGCAAAGACTCCACAAAGATGGAGTTTTACCATCATTTGATTTTGAATCATTTGACACATGTGAGGCTTGCTTAATGGGGAAAATGACCAAGACGCCGTTCATGGGTCATCCTGAACGGGCGAATGAATTGTTGGAAATAATACATAGTGATGTATGTGGTCCAATGAGCACAACCGCATGGGGTGGGTATTTCTACTTCGTGACTTTTACTGACGATTTAAGTAGGTATGGATATATCTACTTGATGAAGCATAAGTCAGAAACCTTTGAAAAGTTCAAAGAATTTCAGAATGAGGTAGAAAATCATCGTAACAAAAGGATTAAGTTTCTGCGATCAGATCGTGGGGGCGAATACCTTAGTCATGAGTTTAGCCAACATCTGAGTGACCGTGGAATCGTGTCACAGCTTACGCCTCCCGGAACTCCACAGCGAAATGGAGTGTCGGAACGACGTAACCGAACCCTGTTAGACATGGTAAGGTCGATGATGTCTCTTACAGATCTGCCGATATCCTTTTGGGGTCACGCACTAGAAACTGCCGCTTACACATTAAATAGAGCACCGTCTAAGTCTGTTGAGACGACACCATACGAGTTATGGCACGGGAAGAAACCCGGTTTGTCGCATCTCAGGATTTGGGGTTGTGAGGTATACGTGAAACGTTTACAACCTACCAAACTCGATCCCAGATCAGACAAATGTTACTTTGTAAGTTATCCAATAAAAACAATTGGGTATTCCTTCTACCACCCGTCCGATAACAAAGTGTTTGTTGCCAGAAATGGACAATTTCTTGAAAAAGAGTTTCTCACTAAAGAGGTGAGTGGAAGGACAGTACTACTTGATGAGATTATTGAATCTTCGGCAACCGTTAATATGGCCAAGGAACCGGAAGAAATTCCGCAAATTATCCATACAACCGAGCCGGCAGTTGTTGCATGTGATGCGGAAACTTCAGACAAGTATGTGACTGAACCGCGCAGATCAGGTAGGACCATCGTGCCACCTGAGTGGTTTCATAACGAAATCTTCATCCTTGAAGACGATGAACCTGTGCACTACAAGGAAGCAATGGCGGGGCCCAACTCGAGGGAATGGCATAAAGCCATGAAATCCGAAATGGAATCCATGTACGAAAATCAAGTTTGGAACTTGGTAGAACTTCCAGAAGGCGTGAAGCCCATTGGTTGTAAATGGATTTTCAAAAGAAAGTCAGACGCGGATGGTAACATTACTATCCATAAAGCTAGACTTGTCGCGAAAGGATTCACGCAAGTTCCAGGAGTGGACTATGACGAGACTTTCTCGCCCGTAGCTATGCTTAAGTCTGTACGGATATTACTAGCAATTGCTGCTTATTTCGATTATGAAATATGGCAGATGGATGTCAAAACGGCTTTCCTAAATGGAAATCTCAAAGAAGATGTATACATGATACAGCCTGAAGGTTTTGTCATTTCTAAGGATGCTGGAAAGGTATGCAAACTTCAGAAGGCCATTTATGGTCTGAAGCAAGCATCAAGGAGTTGGAACATTCGTTTTGATGAAGTGGTCAAAGAGTTTGGCTTCATCAGGAATGATGAAGAATCTTGTGTTTACAAGAAGTTTAGTGGGAGCGCAAAAGCATTTCTAATCTTATATGTGGATGACATATTGTTGATTGGAAATAACGTGAATTTCCTTAGCGAAATAAAAGACTCATTGAAGAAGAGTTTTTCAATGAAAGACTTAGGCGAAGCGGCATACGTATTGGGCATCAGAATCTATAGAGATAGATCAAAACGCCTAATAGCGCTTAGCCAAAGCACATACATTGACAAGGTGTTGAAAAGGTTCAACATGGAGAACTCCAAGAAAGGCCTACTCCCCATGTCACCTGGCACAGTACTGAGCAAGAATCAGTGTCCTCGGACTCTCGATGAGCGAGTACAAATGAATGATGTTCCATATGCTTCGGCAGTTGGTTCAATTATGTATGCCATGCTATGTACAAGACCAGATGTTTCCTATGCGCTAAGTGTTAGCAGCAGGTACCAAAGTGATCCAGGATTGGAACACTGGGCCGCAGTCAAAAATATTCTTAAGTACCTCAGAAGGACCAAGGACTTGCTCCTTGTGTACGGAGGTGATGAAGAGCTCATTGTAAGTGGTTACACTGATGCTGGCTTCATGACTGACCCAGATGACTTCAAATCTCAATCAGGCTATGTTTTCATATTGAACGGTGGCGCAGTTGACTGGAAAAGTTCCAAACAAAAGACTGTGGCGGATTCTACGACAGAGGCGGAATATGTTGCAGCTTCAGAAGCCTCCAAGGAGGCGGTATGGATCAAGCAGTTTCTTGAAGACCTTGGTGTGGTTCCAAGTGCTCTGGACCCGGTGGAAATCTATTGTGATAATAGTGGCGCCGTGGCTCAGGCAAGGGAGCCATGTTCTCACCATAAGACAAGACATATTGAACGCAAATATAAACTCATTCGATATCATGTCGAAGAGGGTTTAGTGAAAGTACGCAAAGTTCACACGGATCTGAATGTGTCAGACCCGATGACAAAGCCTCTACCACGAGCAAAGCATGAGCAACACCGAATAGCCATTGGTGTTAGGGAAGCCATGTAACTAGATTATGACTCTAGTGCAAGTGGGAGTCTGTAGGAGATATGCCCTAGAGGCAGTAATAATAGTTATTTTGTATCTCCAAGTTTGTAATTAAAGTTTATGTTCCATGCTATAACTGCAATGATTCTCGAGTCTTCCATAACCACGAAGCTTAGAGGGAAACTCTTTTGCACGTGTGGTATATTAAGCAGTAAAATGTGTTCCTAGTCATGCCTCTATGACTGGCTTAAGTGTTGCATGATGGTCCTGTTTTCCTGATCATGGGCATGAGTATGTCGGCAACTTTATGGGCACAATGTTAGAAGAACACTTGTGTTGAATCGACCCGAATTGATGTTATGCTATGAGATACATTCGTCACAAGTAAATGGTTAATAACACAAAGAAAGATAATGTGTGCATAATTCCTTAGACCATGAGAGCATCGAGTTCCTTCATTCTTGCTTCGTGAACTTTGGGGTTTGTTAAACGTCATCCGTAACTGGGTGGCTATTACGGCGGCTTACGGGTTCACGGAAAAGTATGACAAGGAACGAGATAGCTCAAGATTGGGATTTGCTCATCCGACGATGGATAGATATTCTTTGGGCCCTCTCGATGTTACGGTATCCATCATCGTCTGGCCAGACACAATGTGATTTGATCACAGGGATGCCGTAACACGGAAACGAGAAAAGAGAACAAAACTGGTAACGAGGTAACTGGCATAGTGGACAAGATTGTTGATTCACGGGGATGCTGATAAGTCTCACCTCGGGTATTTGTAACATATCGCGAAGCAACAAGAATAGCACACGGCAACTACAGGTTCACTCGAATATTCATTCGTATGGGTATAGGGATCAATATGGATGTCCACGGTTCCGCTATTGATCATTGATCGGAAAGTGTTCTGGGTCATGTCTATACTTCATCGAACCTACAGGGTCACACGCTTAAGGGTCATCTATCTGTTGAATACTAGATAGGGAGTCTGAGATAAAGTCACAGAAAAAGTTTCGAAGACGGCGGAAAAGTTCCGAGAGAGAGAAAGCCGAAAAGTTGTTTCGGAGCTGCCGGAAATGCGTTGGTTACTTTTCGCTGATGAAAATCCTTGATCCGGAAATGTTTCGGAACACGTCCAAAATTATTCTGGGGGGTGCTGGAAATGTTCTGGGCCTAAAGAAATTTTTTCGGGTTTTTCGGACGCGAAAATAATTGGTTTCATGAATAGTGGAAACACTATTTGGTTGCTTTTTGGAAAGCCACCTTTTGGGGCTTTTCCCAAAAGATCTAGGAGATGACATGGAAGGGTGGGAACCCCTTTTTTGGGGGTCCCACAAGGGGTGGCCGGCCAAGGAGAGCTCCTCCATGGAGCTCCACTTACCTCCCCATTTTGCCCTTTATGTGAGACATAAAGCTTGGACATTTTGGGTTTTTCAAGTGGCACCCTACCCCTTGCCTTTTCCTATAAATAGAGGTGGAGAGGGGCTCTCCACACTAGATCTAACTCTCATAAAAAATGCCATGCATGATCTGGCTTTCTTATCTCCCTCCCACGAAATAGTTTCGTAGAGCCGAAAGGCTGTCTGGGTTCCGGCAGGAACTAGTTCTGGACGGCGAAGCCCTGCCGGATAGCTGACACCGTATGTGTGCAACCTGGTAGAGAGGTCGTAGTTTCGATCTTAGTTCAGGTGTGCCTCCCGAAGGGCTGTCCGAGTGATTGTCCAAGATTCTGAGTGTGCCTCCCGAAGGGCTGTCCGTGACACCGTCCGAGGGACTGTCCGACCGCCTCCCGGAGGGCTGTCCGGGGAGCATACGGAGGGGAACATCCTCGCGGTTGGGAGGTTGTAAATCCTAGCTGCGGGGGTCTGCACCGCCGATCTTCATCGACTCTACTTCCGCTGCGCTACGAGTCGGTAATGATCAGATCAAAAACCTTGTATGCATCTCCATAGTGATCCTGGGCGTGTTCGTAGTGCGGAAAATTTTCGTTTTCTGTCTCGTTACCCAACAGAAGCTCACAGAGGGGATTCCCGGAGGCGACGTCGACGAACGACTCGGGGAAGGCGACGACGTGAGGCGACGAGGAAGGGCTGATGTGGACGGCCACAGTAAGAAGATGAAGACGCAACCGCGGAAGAAGACGACGATCGCGACGACTCGGGGGCGCGCAACAAACTGGGGAAGGTGCTGGCGACGCGGGGCTTGATGATGACGCCGATCTGCACACAAAGGCGATGACTTGGAGCTCCAGCTCCTCTATTCATGGAGGCTCAAAACAAGGGAGAAGAAGAAGAGAAAGGAGAGGGGAAAGGAAGATGGCGGCGCGGGGAGAGGGAAGAGGGCTAGGGTTTTGCGAGAGGGGCTGCGGCTGTGGCCATAAAGGGGAGAGGAGGGGTGACGTGGCCTGGGCAGGTCCTCTCCTCCACGGCTCACACCATGTGCGTGAGGGGAGGTGCTCCTCTTCTTTACAGTGTGGAGGAGGAGGCGGTTTGGGTTGGGTTTGGGAGTTGGGCTGGAGGGAGAGAGAAGAAGAGGCCCAAATAGCTAGAGGGATATTCTGCCTTTTAATAATAAAACAAAAGACAAAAGAAAAAGGGCATGGAAAAAAATATAAATGAGTGGGAAAAATCATATAAAATTATGAGTTAGGATACCACTCATTTATAGATGATTAAGAAAATCCTTTGGGTCTATAATGTTTAAGTAATTCTAAATGTGTTTGGATTTAAATTCAAACCATCCGAACTACAACCCCATTTTCTGGAAGGGCTAAAATCATGGGAATTACTAAGGAGTTTCATCATGGAAAAACATGATGATATCCCAAAGGGCTTGCTTGGATGATCAAAGGTGAGGTTTGGAAAAAGCAAAGGCAAGAAAAGGAGTAAAAGAAATAATTGGGAATAATCCTTTTACATGACTATAAAAATGCTTGGGCATTTTTATGTCACATGGATTATGGCAAAGATTAAATGTGCAAATTATTATCCCCAATGGAAAAAATAAAAGTGCAAATTTTTCGGGATTTTTGTCAGTTTTGGGCTGTTACACTTGGTTTCATCCACGCCAGACACCCGCTTGAAGGGTGACGAGAATGAGGCGATAAGTGATGACACGCATGTGAAGATGTACACCCCTGCAGGGTTAATAAACTATTCGAATAGCCGTGTCCGCGGTTATGGACTACTTGGAGACCTCTACTTGATCAATAGATAACTTGAATGGATACTTATAAAATCCGCAAGATAAGCGTGAGTGCTATGGTGGGATTCCTCGTGGGGAAGTCGAGGAAGTAACCATAGTGCTGTATTGATTGGAGACTTGGTAGTGGACTCGTGTACGCTTCTTACCTCAAGTCTGGTACTCGCAGTTCAGGACTAGCCAAGTCAAAGATGGCACTTCTGCATGTTGAACCCCACCTCCTTTACCTTGAAACCTGAGCATGAGTAGTGTAGTTCTGATTTAAGTCTTGATGAGTACAACTTTGTACTCACGTTTGCTTATTGTATGTTTTAGATGAGAACCCGGACCCCGATGGAGTCACCTTCGTGAAGCTCGACGTTGACCTTGGTAGTATAGTTCCAGACAGCAGTCTGGTCCCTCGTGGAAGGGCATGTATGTTTACAAGGCTTCTCTAAGCCCTTTGTTAAACTTGTCTGTACTCAGACCTAATTTGCTTTTGTTGTATGATGTAATGTTGATCACAGACATGTGATCTTTGTATGCTCTATGTGTAAGTCAATAAAGATACACTTTGTAGAGTTATGTGATGATACCTGCTGTTCATACTAGACATGTGTGCTGCGTGTATGTTTATAACATGCATGTCTTAGTATGGGTTTTCGAGACCTTAGTTGTGATCTGGCTGGCGGTCTTTTATACACCAAGTGGCCCTTAGATGTGCGCAGCTTGGGGCATCGCGATGCGATTGCTCGTGACTCCGTAACGTGGCACACTTCGTTGTCAGATCGAGCCCGCCCGGGACCTCGACTAAGAGATCTGGCTGGAGTCTTTTTATGTAAGTGTTATGATTCAATCGATAATATGGTTGAGGCGACTTGTCTATGAGTATGGGATTTCACTATCCATAATCATTTAGACTTGTGAGCGGGTGATGAGGACCCATCTCAGTTGATCATCCGGCCTGGATGGGATGCCCCTCACGTTCGAGCTTTCCGAGAGTGTCTTGTACTTGGCCTTGTCTTCTTAGACAAGGGGGTATGGCTCTCGGATCTCCATATGATTGAATTGTGACTGGAATTACATATGCAAACCCCGGGTCCCGACAGACTTGGTATCAGAGCAGGACTGTCTGTAGGACTATCAAACCCTTGGTCGAAGTCGAGTCTAGCATTCTATAATTATATAGTTACTTGGGTATAAAGGGAACAACGTAAGGCTTCTTTTTCTCCTTACCCTCATCGATCTGAGTTCTGAGTCACCCTCATCTTGTTCTACGGGAAGATAGGACTAGGCTCGTCTATGTCTTACTAGAACATCTCGTTGTTTGCTTCCTTGTAGACGTAGGAAAGTTGTGTTCGGTTGTTTAGAGTCGTTGTGCTTCCTATTTTGAGACTTCCGATGTAAGTGCTGTTGTTTTGTTGTGAGAATTTTCATTTCTCTTGCAGCTACAGTCGTTATGCTGTCCGAATTATTCCAGGTTTCTTCATAATCTGAAGCATTTGCAAAATCCTTCTCCCTATCTCAGATGTCTTTCCAGAAGAGTTGTTAGGTGGCATGCCCGACAGTTCTCTAGAGTTTGTTGTAGGTTTTGTTCTAGAAACCTATAGTGATTCATTTGCAGCTCTTCCTCCCACTTTAGATGTCTTCTATCAAGAAGAACCACACTAACCATCGTGTTGGGGTACTTTGCTACTCTGACATATCTGTTGTATCCCCTAGTAAACCTTGGTCATCCTCTAGAAAGCTATCCAGATATCGAACCCCTTAAACTATGCCACCCGACAGGTGTGTAGAGTTGATAGTTGATCCTATACCAGGCACAACCCCAATTTTGAGACGTCCATATAGAATGGCCCCTCATGAGTTAGCTGAGCTAAAAACCCAACTTGATGTTTCGTTGGCAAAAGGCTTCATCCGCCCTAGCTCATCGCCATGGGGTTGCCCTGTTCTGTTCATAACGAAGAAAGATGGAACCGAAAGGATGTGCATAGATTATCGCCCGCTAAATCTAGCGACGATAAAGAACAAGTACCCACTACCCAGGATCAATGATCTTTATGATCAACCTGCTGGATCCTCTGTCTTCTCCAAGATATATTTGAGATTAGGCTATCATCAAATCAAGATCCGAAACGAGGACGTTCCCAAGACGACTTTCACTACTCGTGGTCTTTACGAGTTCACCGTCATGTCCTTCGGTCTAACCAATGCCCCCGCCACTTTTATGCGCATGATGAACTCGATCTTCATGGAGTATTTGGACAAGTTCGTCGTGGTTTACCTCAATGACATCCTTATATACTCGAAGAACGAAGAAGAACATGTCGAGCATCTTAGGCTGGTATTGATGAAACTCCGAGAGCATCGCCTATATGCCAAGTTCTCTAAGTGCGAATTTTGGCTACCAGAAGTGACCTACTTAGGCCACGTGATTTCTGCAAAAGGCATTGCTGTGAATCCCGAGAGAGTTCAGGCCGTCCTTGACTGGACTCCACCTGAATCGGTTAAGCAAGCTAGGAGTTTTCATGAGCTAGCAAGCTATTGCCGCCACTTCTTTGAGAACTTTTCTAAAGTTGCAAAGCCTCTTACTGAACTCCTCAAGAAAGATCGGAAATTCCAATGGACCCCCAAGTGCGAGGAAAGCTTTCAAGAGCTAAAAAGAAAATTGACTTCTTCATCCGTACTTGCACCTCCAGACACCAAAAAGGATTTCGAGATCTTTTGTGATGCTTCACGGCAAGGGTTAGGATGCATACTTATGAAAGATAGACATGTGGTAGCTTATGCTTCACGCCAGTTGCATCCACATGAAGAGAACTATCCTACCCATGATCTTGAACTCGCTGCCGTAGTTCATGCCCTGACAACTTGGCGACATTACCTCCTTGGTAATCGTTGTGAGATCTATTCCGACCACCAAAGCCTCTAATACATATTCACCCAGCCAGATCTTAATCGCAGGCAAAGACGCTGGATTGAGTTGTTAAAATATTACGACTTAGGAATTTCTTACACCCCAGGCAAAGCCAATGTCATGGCTGATGCACTATGTCGTAAGTCGTATTGTAACAACCTCATGTTACAACAGTATCAACCACTTCTTCATGAGGAATTTCGATAGCTCAACCTCGAGATTGTTCCTCGTGGATCTCTTTTCAACTTGGTGGCGAAACCAACACTTGAGGATAAAATCATAGTTGCCCAAAGGCGTGCACGAGGTGTTCGCCGGATCAAGGAGAACATTGCTAGCGGAGTTGCTAAATGTTTCTCCAGAGATAGTAAAGGAACGGTATTCTTTGAATATCGTTTGGTAGTACCTAAGAATAGAGATCTAAGGCAACTCCTCCTCAAAGAATCCCATGACACCCCCTCTCGATTCATCCCAGTAGCACAAAAATGTACCGAGATCTACGCCAGAGATTTTGGTGGACCCGGATGAAGAGAGACATTGCACAATTTGTTGCCAAATGTGATGTTTGTCGTCGCATTAAGGCAGAACACCAAAGACCTAATGGTAAACTTCAACCTTTGCCTATTCCAGAGTGGAAATGGGACAGAGTCGGTATGGACTTCATCACCGGCTTTCCAAAAACCCAGAAAGGAAACGATGCCATCTTCATTGTCATTGACCGACTTTCCAAAGTTGCTCACTTCCTTCCCGTTCGCGAGTCTATAACTGCTAGTCAGTTGGCGGACTTGTACGTCTCTAGAATTGTGACTCTTCACGGTGTTCCTTTGGAAATCAATTCTGATCGTGGTAGACTTTTCACCTCTAGAATTTGGGGGAGCTTTCAAAATGCTATGGGAACTCATCTCTCCTTTAGTACAGCTTTCCACCCTCAATCTAGCGGTCAAGTTGAAAGGGTTCATCAAATCTTGGAAGACATGCTCCGAGCTTGTGTTATCTTTTTCGGAAAGAATTGCGAGAAGTCTATTCCATTTGCCGAATTTACGGATAACAATAGTTTCCAATCTAGTCTGAACATGGCTCCTTTTGAACTCCTCTATGGACGACGATGTCGAACACCCCTAAACTGGTCAGAAACCGGTGAAAGACAATTCTTTGGGCCGGATATGATCAAGGATGCAGAAGAGCAAGTTCGCATTGTTCGTGATCGATTGAAAGCCGCCCAGTCTCGTCAGAAAAGCTACTATGATCGTCATCATAG
Source organism: Bromus sterilis (assembly GCA_950022295.1). NCBI lineage: Eukaryota > Viridiplantae > Streptophyta > Magnoliopsida > Poales > Poaceae > Bromus > Bromus sterilis. Next base: position 73,138,835 of record OX465595.1, read on the forward strand.
AGAAGAGAGCTACAATCTGGATGAGAAGGCTTACCTCCGGGTTACTCCTATGAAGGGAACCCAACGATTCGGTATCAAAGGCAAGTTGGCCCCACGTTAGATCGGACCTTTCCGCATTCTTGCTAAAAGTGGAGAAGTTGCCTACCAACTTGCACTACCCCCGCACCTTTCCCGACTACATGATGTATTCCATGTGTCACAACTCAGGCGTTATTTCAAGGACCCCATCCGCGAAGTCGACCATGAAACGCTTGATCTCCAAGATGACCTTTCTTATCGAGAGTACCCTGTTCGTATTCTTGATTCCGCAGAGCGTGTCACTCGTTGTCAGAAGATCAAGTTCCTCAAAGTGCAATGGTCACATCACTCCGAGAAAGAAGCCACATGGGAAAGAGAAGACCGCCTCCGTGCCGAGTACCCCTCCTTCCTCCCGACGACTTCTGATTCTCGAGACGAGATTCTTTTGAGTGGGGGCGAGTTGTCACAACCCCAATTTAGGTAAGTGCTAGGGTTGCTTGTGCCCTTTGCATCATGTGAAATATTCAAAAAGAAATTCAAAAATGGGGAAAAGAAAAGCCCTGAGAATTTAAATAAATGGCCACATAAAAATCTTTTTCCAAAAATCATTTGAACCTTTGGAAAATTCCTATAAATGATGGTGATCATTTCAAAAGTGGTTTGGGTTCAATCCCATGCTCATGGAATTTTTATTTCAAACAATGCCTTGGAAAATTAAATAAACCCCTATTTGATTTGAAATTCAAATTATTTGAATTTCGAAAATGCCCAAAAGTTATAAGTGGCTAGCTATTTATATTCTAAGCCCACATAAAAGATTTGGGTATTTTTTAAAATGCCTAGCTAATTATTTTAGCAAAGCAAAACAAAAGACAGAAAGAAAAACAGAAAAAGAGGAAAGAGGCCTTACCTACTCGGGCCCAACTAGCAGAAGCCAGGCCCATCCCACCCGGCGCCCTTGTCGTCTTCCCCGGGCACGAGCACACAACTGCGTGCCCGGCATGCCGCCGCCGCCGTGTCACCTCCCTGCCTGGCCTCTCCCCTGCTTTATCCCCTCTCCTTGGAGATGCCTAGACGCCCCCTGCTTCTTCCCCCTCTCTCTGGATCACAGCCCTCTCTCTCTTGCAAGATCCCGAGCGCCGCCCGAGCTCGCCGTCGAGCGCAGCCGTGGCCAACGACTACGAGGGGCTCCTCCTTCATGTCCAGACGCACCGCCGCTATCGTCTTGGTCGAACCCCACAGTCAATTGAGCCCGAGGACGCCGACAACAGCGACTGCTTCAAGTTCTCGCCGCCGGCTGCCATCGACTCCGGCGACAAATTGCGCCTTCTCCAGCTCCTCCACGACGTCGCCGTTCTCACCTTCGTCATCGGGGTGAGCCACTGCTGCGAATCCCCCCTTCCCCTACTCGATTCCGAGCCCCACACGCCGAGCTCACACTCCAGTAGCCACGGCCGCCGCACGAGTTGACGGCGGCGTGGCCTGGGGCTTCCCCGTGACACCCCACTTGCCCTACCAGGTACGGAAGGCCGCGGGCTGCGCGTTGGAGCCCTCCGCGAGGTCTCCCGTGGCCGTAGCTCGATTCCGGTGACACGCCGCCGTCCCCAGACATCGCCAGCGACGAGCAGGCCATTAGAGCCCCTAAACCAGAGCACTAATCTCCCCTCCTCTCTATGACAGTGGCCCCCAGGCCCTTAACTAACCACTGTTAGTTTATAACTAACAGGGGTTTAACCCACAGAGCCTATGACAGCAGGGCCCCACCTGTCAGCCCCCTGTGACATCACCCCCACGCCACCCTGATGCAATAAAAAGAAAAGGAATTAAAAAGAATTAAAAGAAATCAGAATAATCCAGAAAATGCAGAAAATTAGCTAAACTTTGAAAAATCATAGAAAATTCATATTAACTCCAATTTGGACAAATAATATATGAAAAATGATCAGGAGAAAATAATCTATCCAAATATACAACTTTCAGCTATGTTTGAGTTGAATTTAAAATGGGACCAGTAGCTTTTTCTATTTTGTTTAATTGGAATTAATTCAAATTTAATTCAAATGCTAATTCAACTTGAACCTTTGCAATGCAACCTTGATCACTTGTACATCATAGGCACATTACACACATGATCACATGGTTTCGAAATAACAAACAATGGCATTTGCAACTTGGCTATATTAACCAACATATGGAGTTTGAATTTGCATTTCAAATGCAATACACTTCATTTAAATCAAATGTGCCATAAACAATACCAATCACATCATGGACAACATGGTCATGTGCTTGTGCATTTACATTAAATGTTGCCCCCTTTGTTGAGGATGTTCCCGGTAACAGTGCCTCCAAGACGGTGATCACCCCCGAAGAAGAAGACTACCGATAAGACTCGTGTATCGTCAACAAGGCAAGCAAACCTCATTGATCATGTCTATAAAATCCTACTTCCCTCTCAGTCTCGCTTATGCATGTTTAGGAGATCACCGAGACACGTTCTTTCGCATAGTTGAACCCATTCCGATGCATGACCTATCATTTTGTCACCGTATTAAGCAAACCACAATCCTAGAAGATTTAGGAGTTGAATGATGAGCATGTGGCCCCTGCAACTGTTACTTCTTATTGTTGCTTAGTGATAGAATGAGGTTACTTTGTTTGTGAGTCGGGATGGTTTGAACTTAATGGTACTGATGATAACGTGTTGGTGAATCCACCCTAAACAAAGGTGACCGATGAGAGGCTGTGTAGGAGTACACAGTGGGTTGTCTCGTTGAACACTGCCCTAGGCCCCGAGTTCCTGTTTTCTGATCCAAGAAAAAGAGTATGACCACATGTAGGGTTTATGGGAGCCCCGTTTGGCCTCTTTACGTACCCGATCCAGTCTAGGAGTCACAATAGATTCGGGCTTTCCATTTGGCATGTGCATAGAAAAAGAATGAAGAAAAGCTTGCATCATATAGATATGTGGGTGGACTTGTGAGGCAGTGAAACCGTCTAGCAGAGGTGGCGTCTCGGTCCCTTACATTATCTGAGTCCGTTTCGTGGATCCGGCCGGACTCTCGAGTGGTGCCAAACTCAGGTAGTCGACTCCTGGATTAGAGAAGGTGATGTGAGGGTAGTGCCTTGGTTTCATCCACGCCCGACACCCGCTTGAAGGGTGACGAGAACGAGGCGATAAGTGATGACACACATGTGAAGATGTACACCCCTGCAGGGTTAATAAACTATTCGAATAGCCGTGTCCGCGGTTATGGACTAGTTGGAGACCTCTACTTGATCAATAGATAACTTGAATGGATACTTATAAAATCCGCAAGATAAGCGTGAGTGCTATGGTGGGCTTCCTCGTGGGGAAGTCGAGGAAGTAACCATAGTGGTGTATTGATTGGAGATTTGGTAGTGGACTCGTGTACGCTTCTTACCTCAAGTCTGGTACTCGTAGTTCAGGACTAGCCAAGTCAAAGCTGGCACTTCTGCACGTTGAACCCCACCTCCTTTACCTTGAAACTTGAGCATGAGTAGTGTAGTTCTGATGTAAGTCTTGCTGAGTACGACTTTGTACTCACGTTTTCTTATTCTATGTTTTAGATGAGAACCCGTACCCCAATGGAGTCACCTTCGTGAAGCTCGACGTTGACCTTGGTAGTATAGTTCCAGACAGCAGTCTGGTCCCTCGTGGAAGGGCATGTATGTTTACAAGGCTTCTCTAAGCCCTTTGTTAAACTTGTCTGTACTCAGACCTAATTTGCTTTTGTTGTATGATGTAATGTTGATCACAGACATGTGATCTTTGTATGCTCTATGTGCAAGTCAATAAAGATACACTTTGTAGAGTTATGTGATGATACCTTCTGTTCATACTAGACATGTGTGCTGCGTGTATGTTTATAACATGCATGTCTTAGTATGGGTTTTCGAGACCTTAGTTGTGATCTGGCTGGCGGTCTTTTATACACCAAGTGGCCCTTAGATGTGCGCAGCTTGGGGCATCGCGATGCGATTGCTCGTGACTCCGTCACGTGGCACACTTCGTTGTACGATCGATCCCGCCCGAGACCCCGACTAAGAGATCGGGCTGGAGTCTATTTATGTAAGTGTTATGATTCAATCGATAATATGGTTGAGGCGACTTGTCTATGAGTATTTGATTTCACCACCCATAATCATTTAGACTTGTGAGCGGGCGATGAGGACCCATCTCAGTTGATCATCCGGCCTGGATGGGATGCCCCTCACGTTCGAGCTTTCCGAGAGTGTCTTGTACTTGGCCTTGTCTGCTTAGACAAGTGGGTATGGCTCTCGGCTCTCCATATGATTTAATTGTGACTGGAAGTACATATGCAAACCCCGGGTCCCGACACAACCTCTCTGAACTTTGTTGGGAGCAAAGTTATTTGTGTCTGTGTGCAAGTCCAGGTGTAGTAAGCAACCCAGAGTTGTGAACGGCGCCATCGTTCACTTCACCACCTGCTTATCATTGTCGGAGTCCTACTGGTCGATCTCAACCTCAGTATCTTCACCGAGAGAAACTTGCCGCTACGTTGCATCTCACCTCCACTTGGGGTAACCAACGAAGGGCGAGAAGCAATTATCATCTCTCGCGTATCAAGCAAATTTCTGGCGCCGTTGCTGGGGACTCCGAGTGATAAGATAGGGGAGTCGCCCACTACCTTTTACCTTTACTTTTTAGTCGTGTTAGTTTACCTTTCAAGTTTTATCTTTGTGTCTTATAACAAAAATCACAAAAAAAAATTATCTTGCTAGTAGCTATCATTATGTCTGGTCCTTTTGCCTTTGTTAAGACAGAGGTTCTCACCTTTAAACAAAAAGGTGGTGAAATTTTAAAAGATGCTTGGTATAGAATTAATGATTCTCAGAAAAGAGCCACCAAGAAGCAATCCACTACTATCCTGCTTAGAAATTTTTATGTTGGGATCACTCCTTGGAATAGGTTCGTATTAGATACTGCTATCAATGGGAATTTCCTAGAAGCCCCAATTTGGGAGTCTCTTAATGTTATTGAAAATCTTGTTGGAAACCTCCATGTTGCTAGCATACAAGGAGATATCACTCTAGTTCACATTATGGAAAAACTTGAAAAGATAGAACTAGAAATACCAAACATAAGTAGGATAAGTGAGTTGAATCGTAAGATTAAAGGGAATTTGAATAGACTTGATAGCTCCATGCATAAAATTATTAAAACTTTGGAGACAATCAAATTCCATGACATGGATCCCTCAAGGATCGATAAGATTGAGGAAATCATTAATACTCTAGGAACTACTTTCTCCTCGATCAAACCAAAAAAGTTTGAGACTCCGGCAAGGAAGGAACCTAAGTTCAACTATGTCCCTAAGGTTCGCAGACCTAAAAATAATCCACCCATTGCCAAGGAAGTCGAAACCGTGAAAACTTTGGAAGAAATACCTCTTTTTGACAAATTTATAAATGAAACTTCCGCTGATTTTCCGCCTTTTGGTTTTCTCCCTAGAAGTATCTTTATTACGCCTTTATTTGAAATACCTCTTAAGACTAGTTGTACAATTTAAGAGCTTTTTTATGATCTTGATGATGGACCGATTGATACGACTTGATCTTTTGCCTTATGCCTAGCTTAAAGGCATAAAAGAAAGCGCTTGATGGGAGCCAACCCAAGATGTTTTTACTTCTGTTTTTAGTGGTCTTGATGATTTTTACTACTGTAGAAACATCGTTGTATCTTTATTTTCAAGCTTTGTGCCAAGTTATAGCCTCATATGACAAGGGAAGCGAAAGTTGTGACATGTTGTCTAGAAAACAGATTCTGTCTACTTGACGGGAAAAATCGGATCAAATCACCAGTTCATCTTTTTGAGCTGAATTGTTTACACAGTGTGCTCTATTCAATCACGGAACTTTCGTATGTTCTGAGTTTTTTATTTGAGTTGAATAAGTGCCCCGAAAAAAATTCTCTACTACCTATTGTTCTGTTTTTTCACAGATTCTGCCACGTTTTTTCTCTCCTTACTTTTACAAACCTTAAGCTTGCTTTTTATTTGAAAAAACCTTTTGGAAATCTTGAGAAACAGTAGCTCTTCAAGAATATCTTTATATCCAGTGGGGAAAAATTATATTAATAAGGGGACTAACCTCTCTAATCAGCTTATGATGAGTTATGTATGAAGGGAGTTTTTCAAGTGTGCGATGGGAGATGATGAAAGAAGATTCGGGAGTGTCAAGCGCTCAAGCTTGGGGATGCCCCTTGGATCCCCAATAAATATTCAAGGAGACTCAAGCGTCTAAGCTTGGGGATGCCCCCGTGCATCCCCTTCTCCATCAACAATCATCAGTTCGTCCTTCGTCTCACTATATTATAATCACTTCATGCGTTATGTGCTATGCTTGGAGCGTCTCGCTCTTAGGTTTTATTTTTAGTTTTCTTTAGCTTTTCTTGCTGTTCATAACAAGTTAGACCCCGTCTTACTTTGTGTGGGAGAACCCCTACAAAAACTTTGTGTGGGAGAGAAACACACTCCACTTTCAAAATCTAGAACACATCATAGGATTTTTCATGCCTATCTTTTTGCTGTTGTGTGTTCTTTATCTTTTCGTAGCTACTGCCATGCTTAGTTTTAGTCTTAGTTTGTCTTTAGCAAGAGCCTTGTCTTTTGTTTAGTTTTTTGCTGGAACTCTCTTTAGTTTTCATGTTTATCTTGTTAAGAGAGTTGGTTGTTGCAATGAGTTGTGTCTTGTCTTGAAAGTAGGTGATTGAGGTTGCTATTTAATTTTAGTAGTAACTTGAAATAGTTTTGAGGTATTGATGTGAGTAATGTTTGAAATTTTTGTGTCAAGAGCTCTAGCCTATTCGTGATAGGTGTCGTATTTTGGTCAATCCGTGTGTATTTTCAAAAACCTATAAAACTAATTGAGAACTCTAGCTACTAGATGGATCGCTAATCTTTGGAGGGATCGAATATTAGAGTACACTCACATACCATGAGTCGATGATGCGCAAGGATAACCAAACCCCCATACACTCCTCCTCGGGGTACTTGTCTCTTTGTGAACCTCCTTATTAGATTGAGAGTTATCGATAATAAGTGCATGAGTTCTTCGGACTAAGGTAAGTATTGAAAGTTGACACTTCCACCTCCTCATATTTGCTAGCCTCTCATGTGCCGTGCTTTTCCTTATTCTCACTCCGAGAGTTGGCGTACACCTTCGCCGGTACATCCAAACCCTTGGCATGATACGCTCTATCATCATAAACCTCCTTATATCCTCAAAACAGCCACCATACCTACCTATCAAGGCATTTGCATAGCCTTTACGAGATATATTGCCATGCAACATCCACCTCTTCATGACTTGATCTTCATGTCATACATGTTCCTGCTACACTGGCAGCGTCATACATTGCATACTTCATGATAGCTACATCTTTTTTATTATTTGAGTACCTTGTAAAGTGTGAAAGATCTTCTATACCCTCTTCTAAATTAGAGTGTTACCCTTAAGTGAGGAAAAGACCCTAAAGTGGACAAAATAAAAGATCCCAAAGAGGACAAATGAGAGTTAAATAGAAAGAGCCATTGAGGCCACCAAAAAAATAAAAAAGATAAAAAATAGAAAAATAAATAAAAAGAGAGAAAGGGGCAACACTACTATCCTTTTGAAAGATCCACACTAGTACTCCCTCTTATCCTTGTACTCTATAGAGATGATCATTCATGCATATAGCTATGTGGGGACCTTCACACTATAGAACTTGGCTTGCATATTCCAAGGATGAGCCTCCTCAAAATAGCTCCAGGTCTTCATGAGCGAGAAAGTTAGATGCACCCCCACTAGTTCCATTGGAGAGCTTTTCTTAGCTCGTATGTGCATCCGTTGCATGGCAATCCCTACTCCTCACATCATATCTATCATTTGGCCTTCTCGCCTATGATTGTCCTCATTGATGTGAACCTTTCTCACCTTTTTGCCTTCCTTCTCCACCATATTTCTCTCTTTTTCCATCCTAAGTGTCAACTCTTGTGCTTACGCTCATCCATTGCATGAGTGCTCAAAATATCGAAAAGGAGTTGATCAAATTCACTTGTACCTGGCTAGTGGTCTGGGGACGAGTCAAGATATGATTCCAAAGAAGACTAAGTGTGAAACTTTAGTAGATTGAGTTCTCAACAAAAATACTTTTTTTTCTTGTATTTCCCTATCCCTCTTCTTGCACGCAAACACCATTTGGAGACATTCGAGTCACGGACAGCGAGAGCTCTTGCACCTAATGTTCTTTCGTTTCTTGTTTCAATGCTAATATACACTCTTGCATGTTATGACTTGAATTGAATCACATACCTTGATTGCTTTACTTTTCAAATTTCTTATATGGTTTCTAGCATGTCACCAAAAAATTATGCCTGTTATCATTTACCTACTCGAGGACGAGCAGGAATTAAGCTTGGGGATGTTGATACGTCCCAAACGTATCGATAATTTCTGCTCACTCCATGCATGTTTTGTGTGATATTGCTATGATCTAGATACACTTTTGATCATATTTTGACTAACCTATTAACTTAGTGCACCCCAGTACCAGTTTCTGTTTTCTGTTGTTTTTCTATTTCAGTTTTTCCCAATATAAAAAGTGCTCCAAAAATCCGGGAAAAATCATATAAAAATCAGCGTACCGAAAGGTTCAAGAGCCCCAAAGGAGGGCCGGGGGGCCACCACCAGGTGCCCAGGAGGCCACCTGGCGCGCCTGGCCGCGCCAGGGGGGCGGCTGGACCACTGGTGGCCCCCCTGGCTGCCCCCCTTCGCCTATTTAATCTCCTTCACGGGAAACCTCCGAAGACGGAACCTTTTTTTGAGATCTCGCCTCTGTTCCGCCGCCGCCGCGCTTCCAAGATTGGGAGTCCCAGCAGGACCCTTCCCGGTATTCTGCCGGAGGGAGGATCGACCTCTGGGAGCTTCCCCTCCACCATGGACGCTTCCCGGATGTGCCATGAGTAGTTTCCTTTGGACTGTGGGTCCGTGATCAGTAGCTATGTGATGTTCTCCTCCCCTCTTTGTTCTTCATGGCTTAGACCTCGTGAGATGCCCTACATAATTGAGGCACATATGTAATCTTTCTACTGTTGCTATGCTGAGTTTGATAGGATCTGATGGATTATGAGATTATGTTCAGATTGTGACAGAGTAATATATTTGGTTCTTATCTCTTATATTTTTGTTCCTAAGTAATTCTTGCATGTTCTCCGTTGCTGTTTATTGCTTTGGCCAAGTGGTAGGTAGTAACTCCAAGAGGGAACGTTATGCTCGATTTTTGGTACATGCCCCCTGATGACACGCTTGAGTGACAGAAACATGAGTCTAGGGGTTGTGTTGTGGCCACAAGGGGAAAAAATGGTGATTGCAACCACGGTTGCAAGGATTGTTTTGTTTACGCAAAGTTCTTTTCAATGCAGTTGTCTGTTGCTTTGGGTTTACACTTTGGGTGGGGCTCGCAACTTAATACCAGTGAGATGTTCTGGATAGATATCTCAAGGTGGATGATTAGTAGTAGATGAAGATGGATTTCGGTCTACTTATTTTGGCGTACTTCCCATGCTTATGAGCCTCTTCCTTTCTTTTGTAGCATAGTTAGCATTGGGGTGCGTTTATAATCCTATCAATTTCCCATCTGTAATTTTTTACCTCGCATAGCCGTTTTATCGTCTTTTGGGAGAGAGACATCACTAGTGAACATCACGGGACCCCGGTCCATATTCTCATCATTCTTTACAAGATCATTTACTTTTCTGCTTTTACTTTCAATTGCTATCATTATCAATATCCATTGTGTTTTTTATCCTTTGTAAACAACAAGACCGGAGATATTGACAACCTCTCTGACCTTCGTTGGGACCAAAGTTATTTGTGTCTGTGTGCAGGTCCAGGTGAAGTAAGCAACCCAGAGTTGTGAACGACACCATTGTTCACTTCACCACCGGCTTATCATTGTAGGAGTCCTACTGGTCAATCTCAACCTCAGTATCTTCACCGAGGGAAACTTGTTGCTACGCTGCATCTCACCTTCCACTTGGGGTAACCAACGAAGGGTGAGAAACAATTATCATCTCTCGCGTATCAACATCACAACTTCCAATCATTCTATGAGTTTGTCAGTCTTAAAATATCCTGTAAGGATCCTAACAAAATCCATTCTGAGACAATGTTTGGTACTCAAGGAGAGTTGTATATATCGAGTGTTTATTGAGGTAGAGCTACTGTCCATACCTAGTGAGGTTGAGGAACATTCTGATCCACCCTCCTCTCTTATATGAGCGAGTACTGATCACCCACAAGTGTAAGGGATCGCAACAGTCTTCGCGGGTAAGCTAACCCAATTTATTGATTCGACACAAGGGGAGCCAAAGAATATTTATAAGCTTTCATAGTTGAGTTTTCAATTCAATCGCACCTGAAAGATATTTTCTTGGCAACGAGATATTAGTAGTAACGGTGATATGGAAGCGATGGTGGCAACGGAAATAGTGGTGGAAAAGCAACGAAAGGAAAACAGCAAAATTAAAGCAACTAGTAACCAACAGGATTAAAACATTGTAGGCTAGGGGAATGGATGGTTGGGTGCTGCATGGATGAGAGATAACATGTAATTTACATGGGGCAAGGCACACAGAAAAGTAATGATCATCTAGGCAAATATCAAACATTAGGCATGTATCCCAAGGTAGTTGTGCGTGCTTGCAATAAGAACTTTGCACAACATCTTTTGTCCTACCATCCCGCCACCAACAGGTCCAAAAGGAACTTATGGAGATTAAGGTGCTCCTGTCAAAGAGCACCGGAACAAAGCATTAACAATCAATGGATACATGGAATCCTCAAATTATAGTCCATCCCCTTTGGTGTCCCAAGATATCACCATTGGTATCGCCGGTTCCATACTATAATAGGTGCATACAACTCATAGATAGTATCAAGAACACAATATTTTCATGAAAACATAAACGGTTCAGATCTGAAATCATGGCAGTCGGGCCAAAAGTGACAAGCCTGAAGAGAAACAAGTAGTAGCAATGATGATAAACACCATAGTAGATGATAGGAAACATGCCAACAACAATATGACGAACTATTACATGATCTAACTCATCAAATCCCTACCATCCCCTTCGCCCACAACAGGTAATTACTCACACATGAAAGTTGAATTCATGGACGGGTGATGGAGTGGCGATGGTGATGAGGATGGCGATGATTTCCCCTCACCGGAGGCCAAAACAACCTCCAGATTAGATCTCCCGGAGAAGAACAGTGGGTTGCGGCGGCTCCACGGCGAGAATTGGGAAAACGACTTCTGTTCTGGGGTTTCTTCGTCTCGGGTAAAAATAGGAGCCGAGGTAGGGAACCAGGGGAGGTGGGCCCCCTCTGGCCCATCTTCTGGCATCTGGCTCCTCTGGTTGCGTGGATTTTCTCTATTTTTTTCTGAATTTTCCGAGATACCTAAAATTCCTTTTTCCTTCACAAGAGAAAACCATACAGACAGTTCTGCTGAAAACAACGTCAGTCCGGGTTACTTGCATTCAAATCATGCAAAAATGAGGCTAAAACAATAGCAAAAGTGATTGGAAAAGGCGATATGTTTGAGACGTATCAACTCCCCCAAGCTTAGCATATTGCTTGTCCTGAAGCAATTCAGTTCAATGAACTGGATGCGACAAAGAAAACTTTGACAAACTCTTTTGCTTCATTAGATGTATATAAGCATGTACTATGAACAAGTCAAGCAAGTATTGGACCAATGCTACAAAGACAATGCACGAAGCAATCCTTCATTCATGTGAAGAGTTTCAAACAACCAACAATGAATAATATTCTATTGAAAATCAAGACAAGATCACAATGCTCATGACTTGAACATACTAGAGTGGTATCTTGCTAGCCTCCATGAGTGAAGCAAAACATAAATGCAGAAGCTCCTTCAGAGTTTTAAAGGAGACTAGAAATAAATATTTCAGAAAGCAATATCACAATCATGCAGAAGACAATGTGGTACTTTGGGACAATGCACATTACACTCAGAATGAAAATTATGCTGTCAATAGTTGGTGCTTTGAAGAATGAAGATGGAGAGACTCTCGAACCGTGGCTTTTGATGTCAAGGTTGAAAACCCGTGGCTGGAAGCAAAGACTAGACAAGTACCAGAGCTCGTGGTTTTGAAAATAGAGATAAAATGCTTTTGAGACTGTAACTTTTCAGTCAACAGTATACGGTAAAGGTTTTCAATATCTTCCATACCAACCATATTAATGGCGGTTCCCATGCTTTTTTTGATATGCCTACATTTGTGTTCCCTATCCATCAATCATAAACGGTCCATGGCCTGAAATGATTAAATGGTGCCCTTCATCCTTCCTCAAGTATGGAAGGGGGAGATTGTCACTCCTTCCACCAAGCATTAGCAGTCGGTGGCCAACATAAGTTCCATTTAATTCCATTATCAAGTATGGAGGGAAAGTGCAAGATTTTATAAAATGTGAAACAAGTGAGAACTGGACATTCTCCAGACCGGCCTCTGCCTCATAAATATGACTAGATTAAACTTTGTCAAGGAGTAAAACATTTTTAGCATGGAAGATATTGATTGCCCCTAACGATCCATGAGCTTGTACGGATACAAAAAAGAGAGGTGCATTTGAATGATTTTTAGATAGTACAAGAAAGTATCCGTTAGGATGGCCGATAAATACCACATATAGGGAGGTATGGTGGACTCATATGGCGTAACTAGTTTCAAGGATTTTGGATGCACAAGAAGTCAGTCCGCTTAGTACAGGTGAAGGCTAGAAAAAGACGGGGAAGAGACCAACTAGAGACCAATAACGTTCAAAATCATGCAGAGCGACAAAGCAACATTGAATCGGGCATGAAAGCGGATATAACTACTCTAAAATAAAAAGATCGTCAAGGCTTGATAGACTTCTAATCATAAACATGTGTAAGCATGTGCCAAGTCAATCCAAAAATTCTCCGAAAGGAAATAGCACTTCGATATGCCAAACAATGAACAATGGAATGCATGAAAATCATTTCAATAACGCATTATGCACTCCATCTATTTGAGACTAATCACAAAGAAAGCATGAACTACTAGGAAAGCATTTTAAACATAGCACTATGACACTACAAGATGGTCTCTCGATCATAAGTACAGGCACATGTACAAAATAGAAACAAATAGAGTTCATACCGACTTTCCTTGTTGCATCCCTTCCGCCGATCTTCGTCACTATTGCCTTATCACTTGCATGATCGAATGTAGAAAGATATAATCAAGTGCAATTCCAACCATGGAGGTGAGCGAAACTCCGCAAACAAAGAAAACTAAAGAGAGAAAGGAAATATTTTTGGTTTTTCAAAGGTTAACCGAAAGCAAAAGTAAAGAGAAATCTTTTTGTTATTTTTGCAAATTAAGAAAGAACAAAGAAGGACAGGAAAAAACTTTGAAAAGATAAAAGGGAACACCATGGATGGTACAATGACAAGGGGAGAAGGGTATGTACTCCCCCAAGCTTAGGCTTTTGGCCTAAGTCGGGCTCTGCTACAGTGGCCCCTAGGAGCTTCCTCTAGCTCCGAGATAGTACTGGTACGTCCATGCACTACTAGAAAAATAGCTATAGATAATATGGACACTAATGGCGCACCATGTGTGCAGTTGTCGGGACCCGGGGTTAGCATATGTAATTCCAGTCACGATGCAATCACAAGGAGAGCCGAGAACCGTACCCACTTTTCTAAGCAGACAAGGCCAAGCACAGAACGTTCTTGGTAAGCATCGAACGTGAGGGGCATCCCATTCAGGCCGGATGATCAACGGAGATGGGTCCTCAACGTCCGCTCACAAGTCTTAATGTTTATGGGTGGTGAATCCCACATGCATAGACAAGTCGCCTCAACCATGTTACCGATTGAATCCTAACTCTTACATAGACTTACTCCAGCCCGATCACTTAGTCGGGGTCTAGGGCGGGCTCGATCATACAACAAAGTGTGCACGTGACAGAGTCACGATCAATCGCATCGCGATGCCCCAAGCTGCGTACATCTAAGGGCCACTTGGTGTATAAAATACCGCCAGCCAGATCACAACAAAGGTATCGAAAACCCATACTAAGACATGCATGTTATAAACATACACGCAGCACACATGCCTAGTATGAACAGCAGGTATCATCACATAACTCTACAAAGTACTTCTTTATAGATATACACATAGATCATACAAAGATCACATGTCTGTGATCACATTACATCATACAAAGGAAGAAAATTAGGTCTGAGTACAAACAAGATTAACAAATGGCTTAGAGAAGCCTTGTACAACAAACATGCCCTTCCACGAGGGACCAGACTGCTGTCTGGGACTATGCTAACTTAGTCAACGTCGAGCTTCACGAAGGCGACTCCATCGGGGTCCGGGTTTTCATCTAAAACATAGGATAAGCAAACGTGAGTACAAAGTCGTACTCAGCAAGACTTACATGAGAACTATACTACTCATGCTCAAGTATCAAGGTAAAGGAGGTGGGGTTCAACATGCAGAAGTCCCAGCTTTGACTTGGCTAATCCTGTACTACGAGTACCAGACTTTGAGGTAAGAAGCGTACACGAGTCCACTACATCTCCAATCAATACACCACTATGGTTACTTCCTCGACTTCCCCACAAGGAGGCACACCATAGCACTCACGCTTATCTTGCGAGTTTTATAAGTATCCATTCAAATTGTCTATGAACAAGTAGAGGTTTCCAAGTAGTCCATAACCGCGGACACGGCTATTCGAATAGTTCATTAACCCTGCAGGGGTGTACATCTTCACACGCGTATCATCACTTATCGCCTCGTTCTTGTAACCCTTCAAGCGGATGTCGGACGTGGATGAAACGGACTCACATCACCTTCTCTAATCCAGGAGTCGACTACCTGAGTTTTTCACCGCTTGAGAGTCCGGCCGGTTCCACGAAACGGACTCAGATAATGTAAGGGACCGAGACGCCACCTTTGACAGATGGTTTCACTGCCTCACAGGTCCACCCACATATCTATACATAAATCAAATGGAAAGCCCGAATCTAGTGTGACTCCTGGACTGGATCGGGTACGTAAAGAGGCCAAACGGGGCTCCCATAAAACCCTACATGTGGTCATACTCTTTGTCTTGGATCACAAAACAGAAACTCAGGGCCTAGGGCAGTGTTCAACGAGACAACCCACTGTGTACTCCTACACAACCTCTCATCGTTCACCTGTGTTTAGGGTGGATTCACCATCACGTTTATCATCGGTACCACTGGGTTCATTCCATCCCGACTCACAAACATAACATCCTCATTGTATCACTAGGCAGCAATAAGCATTAACAGTTGTAAGGGCCACATGCTCATCAATCAACTCCTAAATCTGCTAGGATTGTGGTTTGCTTAATACGGTGGCAAAATGATAGGTCATGCATCGGAATGGGTTCAACTATGCGAAAGAACGTGTCTCGATAATCTCTTAAACATGCATAAGAGAGACTGAGAGGGAAGTAGGATTTTATAGACATGATCAATGGGGTTTGCTTGCCTTGCTGACGATACACGGGTCTTAACGGTGGTCTTCTTCTTCGGGGTGATCACCGTCTCGGAACGTCTGTCATCGGAGTCAATCATCAACAAGGGGGGGACAACTTCGAAAGTAAAAATGCACATACACATGATAAGGTTGTCCATGAAGTGAAAGGTACTGGTTGGTAGTATATTCAATTTAATTGAAGTATATTGCATTTGAAATGCAAATTCAAACTCCAAATTCAATTTCAAATTAAGTCATATGCATGTTTGCTACTGTTCCACCATTTTAAAATGGTCAAACATGAAAACAAATTGCATATTCTTAATCCTTGCATTTTTCTGATAATTTTTCATATATTATATGTTTAATTTGGAGTTAATATGAATTAGTTATGATTTTCTAAAGTTTATTCAATTTTCTGGAATTACTGGAATTATTTTAAATAGGAAAAAGGCTTTTCTGCATCAGCATTGTGTCATGCTGACGTCAGGGCTGCTGACTGGTCAACCTGACGCGTGGGACCCGCAGGTCAGTGAGTCTGGGTTAAGTTTTTGTTAGTTTAAATTAAGTTGGATCATTAGGGGGGCCAGGGCCCACCTGTCAGTGGTTTAGGGGTGTGATTAGGGGGTGTTAAGTGTGGTTTAGGTGCTAAATAACTCGGCCCGCCGTTGGTTAGCCGCCGGTGCCATTGGGCACGGTGGAGGGTTGCCGGAGTTGGGCTCCCGGCCTCGGTTGGCTGCGCTGTGGGCACTGGGGCGTAGCCCTTGCTCGTGCGCATCGCCCCGAGGACGGCGGCGACCACGGGGAAGCAACGCAGGCACGACGGCGACCTTGACGGCGGCGACCGTGGCTCGTCCATGGCGAAAACGACAGCGGGGGCACGGAAAGAAGCGCAGATAGAGGGGTTCGATGCGTGAGCTCACTGTGAAGCTGAAGGGGTCGTGGGCCTGGGCTTGGAGGAAGTGGTGGCGGTGGAATCGTCGCCAGTGTACGGCGGCCGTGGCGGAGGAAGCTCGTTGCGGGCGGCGTCTCCAGGGCTTGCCCGATCGATTCACTGCACAACTCAATGAAGAGGTCTACGGCGGGGCTCCTGGACAGATCAGCTCGCCGGGAGGGGGTCGTTGGCCACGTCTGTGCGGCGGCGCAGCGAGGTCGAGCGCTCGGGTGGCCGCGGGATCTCGATGGAGAGGGAGCCAGAGGAAGCAGAGAGAGGAGGGAAGCAATGCGGGGCTTCCAGGCGTTGCGGTGGCATGCAGATGAGGCCCCGGGTGGCCTCGAAGTGCCTCGGTGGCGTCCGCGCGCCCACGGCTCGCCACCGAGAAGCTTTGGGGGAAGGGGAGGAAGAAGACAACGGTGAAGGTGGGCTGGGCCGTCTGGTGGGCTGGGGGGGATGAGTTGGGCTGAAAGCCAGGGGTTCTTCCCCTTTTCTTTTTCTTCATTTTTTCTTTTCTGTTATTTGATTTGCTGTGCTAAAACAATTAGCTAGGCATTTTATAAAATCATGAAAACTTTTATGTGGGCTTATAACATATATAGCTAACCACTCATAAGTTTTGGTGACTTTTGAAATTCAAACAATTTGAATTTAAATTCAAATTGGAGTTTAATTTAATTTCCAATACACCTTTTGAATTTTTGAATATTCCATGGGCATGGAAAAATCCCCAAACCACTTTTGCAATGATCAGCATTAATTCTAGGAATTTTCCAAACATTCAAATGATTTTTGGAAAAAGATTTTTATCTGGCCATTTGATTTAATTTCTCAGGGCTTTCTTTTCCCCATTTTTGAATTTCTTTTGGAATTTTTGCATGATGCAAAGGGATCAAACAAACCCTAGCACTTACCCTAGCTGGGGTTCTGACAAATCGCCCCCACTCAAAAGAATCTCGTCCCGAGATTCAGAAGTCGTCGGGAGGAAGGAAGGGTACTCGGCACGGAGACGGTCCTCTCTTTCCCACGTTGCTTCTTTCTCGGAGTGATGTGACCATTGAACTTTCAGGAACTTGATCTTCTGACGGCGAGTGACACGCTCAGCGGAATCAAGAATACGAACAGGGTACTCTCGATAAGAAAGGTCATCTTGGAGATCAAGCGTTTCATGGTCGACTTCGCGGATGGGGTCCTTGAAGCAACGCCTGAGTTGTGACACATGGAATACGTCATGTACTCGGGAAAGGTGCGGAGGTAGTTCAAGTTGGTAGGCAACTTCTCTACGTTTATCTAGAATGTGGAAAGGTCCGATGTAACGTGGGGCCAACTTGCCTTTGATACCGAATCTTTGGGTTCCCTTCAGAGGAGTAACCCGAAGGTAAGCCTTCTCATCCAGATTGTAGCTCTCTTCCCTATGATGACGATCATAGTAGCTTTTCTGACGAGATTGAGCGGCTTTCAATCGATCACGAACAATGCGAACTTGCTCTTCTGCTTCCTTGATCATATCTGGTCCAAAGAGTTGTCTTTCACCGGTTTCTGACCAGTTTAGGGGTGTTCGACATCGTCGTCCATAGAGGAATTCAAAGGGATCCATGTCCAGACTAGATTGATAGCTATTGTTATAAGCAAATTCGGCGAATGGAAGAGATTTCTCCCAATTCTTTCCGAAAGAGATAACACAAGCTCTGAGCATGTCTTCCAAGATTTGATTAACCCTTTCAACTTGACCGCTAGACTGAGGGTGGAAAGCGGTACTAAAGGATAGATGAGTTCCCATAGCATTCTGAAAACTTTCCCAAAATCTAGAGGTGAAAAGGCTACCACGATCAGAATTGCTTACCAAAGGAACACCGTGAAGAGACACAATTCTAGAGACATACAAGTCCGCCAACTGACTAGCAGTTATAGACTCGCGAACTGGAAGGAAGTGAGCAACTTTTGAAAGTCGATCAATGACAACGAAGATGGCATCATTTCCTTTCTGGGTTTTTGGAAAGCCGGTGATGAAGTCCATACCGACCTTGTCCCATTTCCACTCGGGAATAGACAATGGTTGAAGAGTACCAGCAGGTCTTTGGTGTTCTTCCTTAATGCGATGACAAACATCACATTCGACAAAAAATTGTGCAATCTCTCGCTTCATCCGAGTCCACCAAAATCTCTGGCGTAGATCTCGGTACATTTTTGTGCTACCGGGATGAATTGAGAGGGGAGTGTCATGAGCTTCCTTAAGGATCAGCTGCTTTAGGACTTCATTTTCAGGAACTACTAAACGATTTTCAAATAATATCGTTCCTTGATCATTTGCAGAGAAACATTTAGCAACTCCGCTAACAATGTTCTGCTTGATCTCTTGAATACTACTATCTTGTTTCTGGGCGGCTATGATTTGATCCTCAAGGGTTGGTTTCGCCACCAAGTTGAAAAAAGATCCACGAGGAACAATCTCGAGATTGAGCTTTCGAAATTCCTCATGAAGAAGTGGTTGATACTGCTGTAACATGAGGTTGTTACAGTATGACTTACAACTTAGTGCATCAGCCATGACATTGGCCTTGCCTGGGGTGTAAGAAATTCCTAAGTCATAATCTTTTATCAACTCTATCCAGCGTCTTTGCCTGAGATTAAGATCTGGCTGGGTGAATATGTATTTGAGGCTTTGGTGGTCGGAATATATCTCACAACGATTACCAAGGAGGTAATGTCGCCAAGTCTTCAGGGCATGAACTACGGCAGCGAGTTCAAGATCATGGGTAGGATAGTTCTCTTCATGTGGCCGCAACTGGCGTGAAGCATAAGCTACCACATGTCTATCTTGCATAAGTATGCATCCTAACCCTTGCCGTGAAGCATCACAATAGATCTCGAAATCCCTTTTGGTGTCTGGAGGTGCAAGTACGGGTGCAGAAGTCAATCTTCTTTTTAGCTCTTGAAAGCTTTCCTCGCACTTGGGGGTCCATTGGAATTTCTTATCTTTCTTGACGAGTTCAGTAAGGGGCTTTGCAACTTTAGAAAAGTTCTCGACGAAGCGGCGGCAATAGCTTGCTAAGCCAAGAAAACTTCTAACTTGCTTAACCGATTCAGGTGGAGTCTAGTCTAGGACGGCCTGAACTCTCTCGGGATTGACTGCAACACCTTTCGCAGAAATCACGTGGCCTAAGTAGGTCACTTCTGGTAGCCAAAATTCACACTTCGAGAACTTGGCATAAAGGCGGTGCTCTCTAAGTTTCATCAATACCAGCCTTAGGTGTTGGGCATGATCTTCTTCGTTCTTCGAGTAGATGAGAATATCATCGAGATAAACCACAACAAATTTATCTAGGTACTCCATGAAGATCGAATTCATCAAGCGTGAAAATATGGCGGGGGCATTGGTTAAACCAAAGGACATAACGGTGTACTCGTAAAGACCATAACGTGTAGTGAAAGCCGTTTTTGGAATGTCCTCATTTCGGATTTTGATTTGATGATAGCCTAATCTCAAATCCATCTTGGAGAATACAGAGGATCCTGCAAGTTGATCATAAAGATCATTGATCCTGGGCAGTGGGTACTTGTTCTTTATCGTCGCTAGGTTTAGCGGGCGATAGTCTACGCACATCCTTTCTGTTCCATCTTTCTTCGTTTTAGCGGGCGATAGAACTCAGATCGATGAGGGTGACACACTTATCTTTTCTACGGGATGATAGGACTAGGCTCATCTATGTCTTACTAGAACATCTCGCTGAATGCTTCCTTGTAGCCGTAGGACAGTCGTGGTCGTCCAAAGTCTTCATGTTTTGAGTTCCTTGAGGAAGTTTTGTCCAATCTCCTTGAGGTTGCCTTGTTCTCCATCCCGGTGTAGCCGTTATGCTGCCGGATTTATCCCGTGTTTCTGTGGATCATTGTCTTCGCATTTCAATCTTTTCCGTCTTCATCATGTCTTGTTATCCTTGAATCCATCATTCAACCTGTTCTGATTGTTGATTTTTATCACAGAGGATGTCAGGTCGAACTCGTAGTGCTGTTCGTCGGAATCAAGACCGTGTTCGGAATCGAAGTGATGATGAACCTCTACCACCGCCTTCTGCGACGCAAATCATGATGGAAGCTGAGAAGAATCAACGTGATCAAACACGTCTTCTGGAGCTCATCGAGCAGAATACCTCACGTCATCGTAATGTGGTTGTGAGCATTCAGGACTTCATCCTCCTCAAGCCACCGGTATTCCGATGTTCTTCTGAGCCCCTTGAAGCTGATGATTGGCTCCGTTCCATCGAGCGTAAGCTTGACACTGCACATGTTGCTCCCGATGACCGAGTTGTTTTCGCGGTATACTTCTTGGAAGGTGCTGCTCTTCAATGGTGGGAGAACTATGTTGCTATGCAGCCAGATGGTCACATAGTGACTTGGCAGGAGTTCTGTGTTGCCTTTCGAGGGTACCACATTCTAGATGAGTTGATGGAGCGCAAGAAGGAAGAGTTCTGCAATCTCACTCAAGGAGAGATGTCCATCCATGAGTATGTGAGAGAGTTCAACCGTCTTGCTCGGTATGCCCAAGATGAGATCACCACCGATGCCAGAAAGCAGGCAAGGTTCCGCAAGGGACTTAGACCCATCCTTCGTCATGATCTCAACCTCATCGAATTTGCCACCTTTGAGGATTTAGTCAACAGATCCTTCAGAGCTGAGCATGGCAATGAAATGTTTGAAGAGTCCCGCAAGCATGCTCTTGAGTTTTCTTCTTCTTCAAGTTCAGCCCCTCAGAAACGCCGAATTTGGATTCCAACCAGAGCCATACCTCAAAACTTTCTGCAGAGACCAACCTCCAATATATGCCATCCACCCCAACACATTATTCCACCCCGGAATGATGGTGTGCAACCAAGCAATCCCACTCCTAACATTTTAGACAGGGTATGCTTTAAGTGTGATCTTCCAGGCCATTACTATCATCAATGCCCTCAGGTCTTGATGGCATCACGTCATTCTCGACCCAAGCCTCCAAAGAAAGCAACCACCAAAACCATCCCAGCAAAGCTTCCAGTCACAAGTAGTGGTTGTGTGAACCAAATCTCAGTTGAGGAAACCACTGTTGCTTCCGATGTCATTCTTGGTACACTCCCAGTCAATCATGTCACTTCATCATGAATTTCCTTTTGAAGAGATGTTTTCTCCAATGATCATTCAAACTCCTGGTTCAAAGTGGCAAACTAATAGAGTAAGCCATGGTAATCAAATTGCAATTGAGGGTTTAGTATTCCTTGCTTCACTTCTAGCCCTCAAGTCTTCGGACATTGATGTCATCCTAGGAATGGATTGGTTATTAAGGCAGAATGCTTTCCTTGATTGTAAAACCAAATCAGTCAAACTCACCCACCCTTCAGGCCAGACCATTGACTACATATCACCCAGCTCTAGAATCCAGGTGAAGACTTTGAATGTGCTTCCCCTTCCAGACCTCGAAGATGTTCCGGTGGTTCGTGACTTCCCGGATGTCTTTCCTGAAGAGCTGCCAGGAATTCCACCCGACAGGTGTGTAGAGTTCATAGTGGATCTTATACCAGGCACAGCCCCAATTTCCAGACGCCCATATAGAATGGCCCCACATGAGTTAGCTGAGCTAAAAACCCAACTTGATGCTTCGTTGGCAAAAGGCTTCATCCGCCCTAGCTCATCGCCATGGGGTTTCCCCGTTCTGTTCGTAACGAAGAAAGATAGAACAGAAAGGATGTGCGTAGACTATCGCCCGCTGAACCTAGCGACGATAAAGAACAAGTACCCACTGCCCAGGATCAATGATCTTTATGATCAACTTGCAGGATCCTCTGTATTCTCCAAGTTGGATTTGAGATTAGGCTATCATCAAATCAAAATCCGAAATGAGGACATTCCAAAAACGGCTTTCACTACTCGTTATGGTCTTTACGAGTACACCGTTATGTCCTTTGGTTTAACCAATGCCCCCGCCACATTTTCACGCTTGATGAATTCGATCTTCATGGAGTACCTAGATAAATTTGTTGTGGTTTATCTCGATGATATTCTCATCTACTCGAAGAACGAAGAAGATCATGCCCAACAGCTAAGGCTGGTATTGATGAAACTTAGAGAGCACCGCCTTTATGCCAAGTTCTCCAAGTGTGAATTTTGGCTACCAGAAGTGACCTACTTAGGCCACGTGATTTCTGCGAAAGGTGTTGCAGTCAATCCCGAGAGAGTTCAGGCCGTCCTTGACTGGACTCCACCTGAATCGGTTATGCAAGTTAGAAGTTTTCTTGGCTTAGCAAGCTATTGCCGCCGCTTCGTTGAGAACTTTTCTATAGTTGCAAAGCCTCTTACTGAACTCCTCAAGAAAGATAAGAAATTCCAATGGACCCCCAAGTGCGAGGAAAGCTTTCAAGAGCTAAAAAGAAGATTGACTTCTGCACCCGTACTTGCACCTCCAGACACCAAAAGGGATTTCGAGGTCTATTGTGATGCTTCACGGCAAGGGTTAGGATGCATACTTATGCAAGATAGACATGTGGTAGCTTATGCTTCACGCCAGTTGCGGCCACATGAAGAGAGCTATCCTACCCATGATCTTGAACTCGCTGCCGTAGTTCATGCCCTGAAGACTTGGCGACATTACCTCCTTGGTAATCGTTGTGAGATATATTCCGACCACCAAAGCCTCAAATACATATTCACCCAGCCAGATCTTAATCTCAGGCAAAGACGCTGGATAGAGTTGATAAAAGATTATGACTTAGGAATTTCTTACACCCCAGGCAAGGCCAATGTCATGGCTGATGCACTAAGTCGTAAGTCGTACTGTAACAACCTCATGTTACAGCAGTATCAACCACTTCTTCATGAGGAATTTCGAAAGCTCAATCTCGAGATTGTTCCTCGTGGATCTTTTTTCAACTTGGTGGAGAAACCAACCCTTGAGGATCAAATCATAGCCGCCCACAAACAAGATAGTAGTATTCAAGAGATCAAGCAGAACATTGTTAGCGGAGTTGCTAAATGTTTCTCTGCAAATGATCAAGGAACGATATTCTTTGAAAATCGTTTAGTAGTTCCTGAAAATGAAGTCCTAAAGCAGCTGATCCTTGAGGAAGCTCATGACACTCCCCTCTCAATTCATCCCGGTAGCACAAAAATGTACCGAGATCTACGCCAGAGATTTTGGTGGAACCGGATGAAGAGAGACATTGCACAATTTGTTGCCGAATGTGATGTTTGTCGTCGCATTAAGGCAGAACACCAAAGACCTGCTGGTACTCTTCAGCCATTGTCTATTCCCGAGTGGAAATGGGACAAGGTCGGTATGGACTTCATCACCGGCTTTCCAAAAACCCAGAAAGGAAACGATGCCATCTTCGTTGTCATTGATCGACTTTCCGAAGTTGCTCACTTTCTTCCTGTTCGCGAGTCTATAACTGCTAGCCAGTTAGCGAACTTGTACGTCTCTAGAATAGTGTCTCTTCACGGTGTTCCGTTGGTGATCAATTCTGATCGTGGTAGCCTTTTCACCTCTAGATTTTGGGAAAGTTTTGAAAATGCTATGGGAACTCATCTATCCTTTAGTACAGCTTTCCACCCTCAGTCTAGCGGTCAAGTTGAAAGGGTTAATCAAATCTTGGAAGACATGCTCAGAGCTTGTGTTATCTCTTTCGGAAAGAATTGGGAGAAATCTCTTCCATTCGCCGAATTTGCTTATAACAATAGCTATCAATCTAGTCTCAACATGGCTCCCTTTGAATTCCTCTACGGACGACGATGTCGAACACCCCTTAACTGGTCAGAAACCGGTGAAAGACAACTCTTTGGACCGGATATGATCAAGGAAGCAGAAGAGCAAGTTCGCATTGTTCATGATCGTTTGAAAGCCGCTCAGTCTCGTCAAAAGAGCTACTATGATCGTCATCATAGAAAGGAGAGCTACAATATTGATGAGAAGGCTTACCGCAGGGTTACTCCTCTGAAGGGAACCCAAAGATTCGGTATCAAAGGCAAGTTGGCCCCACGTTACATCGGACCTTTCCGCATTCTCGCTAAATGTGGAGAAGTTGCCTACCAACTTGAACTACCTCCGCACCTTTTCCGAGTACATGATGTATTCCATGTGTCACAACTCAGGCGTTGCTTCAAGGACCCCATCCGCGAAGTCGACCATGAAACGCTTGATCTCCAAGATGACCTTTCTTATCGGGAATACCCTGTTCGTATTCTTGATTCAGCAGAGCGTGTCACTCGCCAAAATAAGATCAAGTTCCTTAAAGTTCAATGGTCACATCACTCCGAGAAAGAAGCAACCTGGGAAAGAGAAGACCGCCTCCGTGCCGAGTACCCCACCTTCCTCCCGACGACTTCTGAATCTCGGGACGAGATTCTTTTGAGTGGGGGCGAGTTGTCAGAACCCCCAACTAGGGTAAGTACTAGGTTTGTTTGTGCCCTTTGCATCATGCAAAAATTCAAGAAGAAATTCAAAATGGGGAAAGAAAAGCCCTAGAAATTTTAATTCCATTGGCCAGATAAAAATATTTTTCCAAAAATCATTTGAATGTTTGGAAAATTCCTATAAATGTTGCTGATCATTTTAAAAGTGGTTTGGGATCAATCCCATGCACATGGAATTTTCTAATATTCAAACAGTGGCTTTGGAAATTAAAATAACCCTATTTGAATTGAAATTCAAAATATATTGAATTTCAAAAATGCCCAAATTCCATATGTGACTAGCTACTGGTCACCTAGTATTTATAAAAGTAATTGGGCATTTTTATAAAATGCTTTGGTATTTTTACCAGGGCAAAACAAAAGGGCAGAAAATTAAAACAGAGAAGAATTGGAAAAAAGAGAACACCCGTGGCTTCAGCCCAACTCAAGCCTGTCTGGCCCAGCACCTCGGCCCAGCCCGCAGCGGCCGCCTGTCGTCTTCCCCACCGACGCCGAAGCAGCTCGGTGGCGGCCTGGGAGCACGCCGCGGCGCCACCGCGACGCCGAGAAGGCTCAAAGGCCCCCTGTGCCTCTTTCCCTCGCCGTGGAGACCCCGTGCACGCCCCGCTCCTCTTCCCCCTCTCCCTGTACCTCCTCCCCCTCTCCTCTTCGCGATTTCAGCGCCACCCCGAAGCCCAGCCGGAGCACGCCGCCGCCCAGTCGTGGCCAGAAGCCCCCTCCGCCCTCGCCGCCTTGTCCATCGTCACCGGCGTCGCCGACTTCGTCTTCCCGTGGAGCCAATCGAGCCGAGGAGCTCCGTACTCGTCGCCTTCTTCACCAACAAGCCGCCGGCCGCCGTGGACCTCGTCGGCAAATTTGTCGTCGTCACGCCCTCAGAGCTCTCGCCGTCGACGCCGTTGCGTCCGGGGTGAGCCCCTCGTCGTTTTCCCCCATTCCGCGCTCTCTCCCATGCACCGTAGCCCCACCTCCACCTCACCAGTGGCCGGCCGCCGCACCTTGTCGTCGCCGGCGTCGTTTCAGCCCTCCCCGAGACCCCCTGGTGGCACAGCGTGATGCGGACGAGCACGGGGCTTCTTCTCGTGCAAGCAGCGCCCGATTTGGTGGCCAAAATCGCCACCCAGTGCCGCGCCGCCGTGCTTGACGTCGCCGGCGAGTTGGGTTAAGTTAACCCTAATCACCCAGCTAATCTTAACCCTAACCCTATGACATGTGGGCCAGCCCCCCCCTTAACTCTCTGTTAAGTTAAATCAAACTGGTTTAACACCCGCAGAGGCTGACAGGGTGGACCCACTGGTCAGCCCCCCCCCCCTGACGTCATACCCACGTAATGCTGACGCAGTAAAGAAATTCCAGAACTTAGAATTGATTTAAAATAATCCAGAAAAATCCAGAAAATGAATTAAACTTGGGAAATTCATAACTAATTCATATGAACTCCAAATATAGCAAATAATATGTCTAAAAATATCAGAAAAATCCAAGGATTATGAATATGGGCTCTGTTTTCATGTTTGACCAATTAAAATTGGGTGAACAGTGCAAAACATCCATATGACTTTAATTCAAATTCAAATTTGAAGCACATTTGCAAATGACTTTGCATTTGACTTCTTTTAAATGGAATTGTAAACACATTGTGACCAAGAACATCACCATTTCAATATTGATCATGTGTTTGATGCATTGCAAATAATTTTATACCTTGTTTGATTGTTTGCTCGATAGACGTGCAACTGGAATCGGAGGCCACCCCCTTCGTTGAAGACCCCGTTATCGAACCTCGTCAGCAAGGCAAGCAAACCCCATTGATCATGTCTATAAAATCCTATTTCCCTCTCAGTCTCGCTTATGCATGTCTAGGAGATCACCGAGACACATTCTTTCGCATAGTTGAACCCATTCCGATGCATGACCTATCATTTTGCCACAGTATTAAGCAGACCACAATCCTAGCTGACATAGGAGTTGTATGATATCATGTGGCCCCTGCAACTGTTACTGCTTTTGCTGCTTAGTGATACAATGAGGATGTTTTGATTGTGAGTCGGGATGGAATGAACACAGTGATGTTGATGAAAGTGAAA
Source organism: Bromus sterilis (assembly GCA_950022295.1). Lineage (NCBI taxonomy): Eukaryota > Viridiplantae > Streptophyta > Magnoliopsida > Poales > Poaceae > Bromus > Bromus sterilis. Next base: position 73,165,906 of record OX465595.1, read on the forward strand.
CGTGTTGGTGAATCCACCCTAAGCAAAGGTGAACGATGAAAGGCTGTGTAGGAGTACACAGTGGGTTGTCTCGTTGAACACTGCCCTAGGCCCCGAGTTCCTGTTTTGTGATCCAAGACAAAGAGTATGACCACATGTAGGGTTTTATGGGAGCCCCGTTTGGCCTCTTTACGTACCTGATCCGGTCCAGGAGTCACAATAGATTCGGGCTTTCCATTTGGCATGTGCATAGAAAAAGAATGAAGAAAGGTTGCATCATCCTAGATATGTGGTGGACTTGTGAGGCAGTGAAACCATCTGGCAGAGGTGGCGTCTCGGTCCCTTACATTATCTGAGTCCGTTTCGTGGAACCGGTCGGACTCTCGAGCGGTGCCAAACTCAGGTAGTCGACTCCTGGATTAGAGAAGGTGATGTGAGGTTAGTGCCTTGGTTTCATCCACGTCCGACATCCGCTTGAAGGATGCCAAGAACGAGGCGATAAGTGATGACACGCATGTGAAGATGTACACCCCTGCAGGGTAAATGAACTATTCGAATAGCCGTGTCCGCGGTTATGGACTACTTGGAAACCTCTACTTGATCATAGACAACTTGAATGGATACTTATAAAATCCGCAAGATAAGCGTGAGGACTATGGTGTGCTTCTTCGTGGGGAAGTCGAGGAAGTAACCATAGTGGTGTATTGTTTGGAGATGTAGTGGACTCGTGTACGCTTCTTACCTCAAAGTCTGGTACTCGTAGTACAGGATTAGCTAAGTCAAAGCTGGCACTTCTGCATGTTGAACCCCACCTCCTTTACCTTGATACTTGAGCATGAGTAGTATAGTTCTGATGTAAGTCTTGCTGAGTATGACTTTGTACTCACGTTTGCTTATTCTATGTTTTAGCTGAGAACCCGGACCCCGATGGAGTCATCTTCGTGAAGCTTGACGTTGACCTTGGTAGTATAGTCCCAGATAGCAGTCTGGTCCCTCGTGGAAGGGCATGTTTGTTGTACAAGGCTTCTCTAAGCCATTTGTTAAACTTGTCTGTACTCAGACCTAATTTGCTTCCGTTGTATGATGTAATTTTGATCACAGACATGTGATCTTTGTATGCTCTATGTGTATATCAATAAAGAGTACTTTGTAGAGTTATGTGATGTTACCTGCTGTTCATACTTGGCATGTGTGCTGCGTGTATGTGTATAACATGCATGTCTTAGTATGGGTTTTCGAGACCTTAGTTGTGATCTGGCTGGCGGTCTTTTATACACCAAGTGGCCCTTAGATGTGCGCAGCTTGGGGCATCGCGATGCGATTGTTCGTGACTCTGTCACGTGCACACTTTGTTGTATGATTGAGCCCGCCCTAGACCCCGACTAAGTGATCGGTCTGGAGTAAGTCTATGTAAGAGTTAGGATCCAATCGATAACATGGTTGAGGCGACTTGTCTATGAGTATGGGATTCACCACCCATAAGCAATTAGACTTGTGAGCGGACGTTGAGGACCCATCTCAGTTGATCATCCGGCCTGAATGGGATGCCCCTCACGTTCGATGCTTACCGAGAACGTTCTGTGCTTGGCCTTGTCTGCTTAGACAAGTGGGTACGGTTCTCGGCTCTCCATGTGATTGTATCGTGACTGGAATTACATACGCTAACCCCGGGTCCCGACAGACTTGGTATCAGAGCAGGACTGTCTGTAGGATTAGAAACCCTTGGTCGAAGTCGAGTCTAGCATTCTATAGTTATATAGTTACTCTGGGTATATAAGGGAACAACGTAAGGCTTCTTTTTCTCCTTACCCTCATCGATCTGAGTTCTGGGTCACCCTTATCTTTTCTACGGGATGATAGGACTAGGCTCATCTATGTCTTACTAGAACATCTCGCTGAATGCTTCCTTGTAGCCGTAGGACAGTCGTGGTCGTCCAAAGTCTTCATGTTTTGAGTTCCTTGAGGAAGTTTTGTCCAATCTCCTTGAGGTTGCCTTGTTCTCCATCCCGGTGTAGCCGTTATGCTGCCGGATTTATCCCGTGTTTCTGTGGATCATTGTCTTCGCATTTCAATCTTTTCCGTCTTCATCATGTCTTGTTATCCTTGAATCCATCATTCAACCTGTTCTGATTGTTGATTTTTATCACACAGGATGTCAGGTCGAACTCGTAGTGCTGTTCGTCGGAATCAAGACCGTGTTCGGAATCGAAGTGATGATGAACCTCTACCACCGCCTTCTGCGACGGAAATCATGATGGAAGCTGAGAAGAATCAACGTGATCAAACACGTCTTCTGGAGCTCATCGAGCAGAATACCTCACGTCATCGTAATGTGGTTGTGAGCATTCAGGACTTCATCCTCCTCAAGCCATCGGTATTCCGATGTTCTTCTGAGCCCCTTGAAGCTGATGATTGGCTCCGTTCACCAACAAGCCACCGGCCGCCGTGGACCTCGTCGGAAAATTTGTCGTCGTCACGCCCTCAGAGCTCTCGCCGTCGACGCCGTTGCGTCCGGGGTGAGACCCTCGTCGTTTTCCCCCATTCCGCGCTCTCTCCCATGCACCGTAGCCCCACCTCCACCTCACCAGTGGCCGGCCTCCGCACCTCGTCGTCGCCGGCGTCGTTTCAGCCCTCCCTGAGACCCCCTGGTGGCACAGCGTGATGCGGACGAGCACAGGGCTTCTTCTCGTGCCAGCAGCGCCCGATTTGGTGGCCAAAATCGCCACCCAGTGCCGCGCCGCCGTGCTTGACGTCGCCGGCGAGTTGGGTTAAGTTAACCCTAATCACCCAGCTAATCTTAACCCTAACTCTATGACATGTGGGCCAGCCCCCCCCCCTTAACTCTCTGTTAAGTTAACTCAAACCGGTTTAACACCCGCAGAGGCTGACAGGGTGGACCCACTGGTCAGCCCCGCCCCCCTGACGTCATACCCATGCAATGCTGACGCAGTAAGGAAATTCCAGAACTTATAATTGATTTAAAATAATCCAAAAAAATCAAGAAAATGAATTAAACTTGGGAAATTCATAACTAATTCATATGAACTCCAAATATAGCAAATAATATGTCTAAAAATATCAGAAAAATCCAAGGATTATGAATATGGGCTCTGTTTTCATGTTTGACCAATTAAAATTGGGTGAACAGTGCAAAACATCCATATGACTTTAATTCAAATTCAAATTTGAAGCACATTTGCAAATGACTTTGCATTTGACTTCTTTTAAATGGAATTGTAAACACACTGTGACCAAGAACATCACCATTTCAATATTGATCATGTGTTTGATGCATTGCAAATAATTTTATACCTTGTTTGATTGTTTGCTCGATAGACGTGCAACTGGAATCGGAGGCCACCCCCTTCGTTGATGACCCCGTTATCGAACCTCGTCAGCCAGGCAAGCAAACCCATTGATCATGTCTATAAAATCCTATTTCCCTCTCAGTCTCGCTTATGCATGTCTAGGAGATCACCGAGACACGTTCTTTCGCATAGTTGAACCCATTCCGATGCATGACCTATCATTTTGCCACAGTATTAAGCAGACCACAATCCTAGCTGACATAGGAGTTGTATGATATCATGTGGCCCCTGCAACTGTTACTGCTTTTGCTGCTTAGTGATACAATGAGGATGTTTTGATTGTGAGTCGGGATGGAATGAACACAGTGATGTTGATGAAATTGAAACGTGTTGTTGAATCCACCCTAAGCAAAGGTGAACGATGAAAGGCTGTGTAGGAGTACACAGTGGGTTGTCTCGTTGAACACTGCCCTAGGCCCCGAGTTCCTGTTTTGTGATCCAAGACAAAGAGTATGACCACATGTAGGGTTTTATGGGAGCCCCGTTTGGCCTCTTTACAAACCCGATCCGGTCCAGGAGTTACAATAGATTCGGGCTTTCCATTTGGCATGTGCATAGAAAAAGAATGAAGAAAGGTTGCATCATCCTAGATATGTGGTGGACTTGTGAGGCAGTGAAACCATCTGGCAGAGGTGGCGTCTCGGTCCCTTACATTATCTGAGTCCGTTTCGTGGAACCGGTCGGACTCTCGAGCGGTGCCAAACTCAGGTAGTCGACTCCTGGATTAGAGAAGGTGATGTGAGGTTAGTGCCTATGTTTCATCCACGTCCGACATCCGCTTGAAGGATGCCAAGAACGAGGCGATAAGTGATGACACGCATGTGAAGATGTACACCCCTGCAGGGTAAATGAACTATTCGAATAGCCGTGTCCGCGGTTATGGACTACTTGGAAACCTCTACTTGATCATAGACAACTTGAATGGATACTTATAAAATCCGCAAGATAAGCGTGAGTGCTATGGTGTGCTTCTTCGTGGGGAAGTCGAGGAAGTAACCATAGTGGTGTATTGTTTGGAGATGTAGTGGACTCGTGTACGCTTCTTATCTCAAAGTCTGGTACTCGTAGTACAGGATTAGCCAAGTCAAAGCTGGCACTTCTGCATGTTGAACCCCACCTCCTTTACCTTGATACTTGAGCATGAGTAGTATAGTTCTGATGTAAGTCTTGCTGAGTACGACTTTGTACTCACGTTTGCTTATTCTATGTTTTAGCTGTGAACCCGGACCCCGATGGAGTCATCTTCGTGAAGCTCTACGTTGACCTTGGTAGTATAATCCCAGATAGCAGTCTGGTCCCTCGTGGAAGGGCATGTTTGTTGTACAAGGCTTCTCTAAGCCATTTGTTAAACTTGTCTGTACTCAGACCTAATTTGCTTCTGTTGTATGATGTAATGTTGATCACAGACATGTGATCTTTGTATGCTCTATGTGTATATCAATAAAGAGTACTTTGTAGAGTTATGTGATGATACCTGCTGTTCATACTAGGCATGTGTGCTGCGTGTATGTGTATAACATGCATGTCTTAGTATGGGTTTTCGAGACCTTAGTTGTGATCTGGCTGGCGGTCTTTTATACACCAAGTGTCCCTTAGATGTGCGCAACTTGGGGCATCGCGATGCGATTGTTCGTGACTCTGTCACGTGCACACTTTGTTGTATGATTGAGCCCGCCCTAGACCCCGACTAAGTGATCGGGCTGGAGTAAGTCTATGTAAGAGTTAGGATCCAATCGATAACATGGTTGAGGCGTCTTGTCTATGAGTATGGGATTCACCACCCATAAGCAATTAGACTTGTGAGCGGACGTTGAGGACCCATCTCAGTTGATCATCCGGCCTGAATGGGATGCCCCTCACGTTCGATGCTTACCGAGAACGTTCTGTGCTTGGCCTTGTCTGCTTAGACAAGTGGGTACGGTTCTCGGCTCTCCATGTGATTGTATCGTGACTGGAATTAAAGTCATATGGATGTTTTGCACTGTTCACCCAATTTTAATTGGTCAAACATGAAAACAGAGCCCATATTCATAATCCTTGGATTTTTCTGATATTTTTAGACATATTATTTGCTATATTTGGAGTTCATATGAATTAGTTATGAATTTCCCAAGTTTAATTCATTTTCTGGATTTTTCTGGATTATTTGAAATCAATTCTAAGTTCTGGAATTTCTTTACTGCGTCAGCATTGCGTGGGTATGACGTCAAGGGGGGGGGGGGCTGACCAGTGGGTCCACCCTGTCAGCCTCTGCGGGTGTTAAACCAGTTTGATTTAACTTAACAGAGAGTTAAGGGGGGGCTGGCCCACATGTCATAGGGTTAGGGTTAAGATTAGCTGGGTGATTAGGGTTAACTTAACCCAACTCGCCGGCGACGTCAAGCACGGCGGCGCGGCACTGGGTGGCGATTTTGGCCACCAAATCGGGCGCTGCTTGCACGAGAAGAAGCCCCGTGCTCGTCCGCATCACGCTGTGCCACCAGGGGGTCTCGGGGAGGGCTGAAACGACGCCGGCGACGACAAGGTGCGGCGGCCGGCCACTGGTGAGGTGGAGGTGGGGCTACGGTGCATGGGAGAGAGCGCGGAATGGGGGAAAACGACGAGGGGCTCACCCCGGACGCAACGGCGTCGACGGCGAGAGCTCTGAGGGCGTGACGACGACAAATTTGCCGACGAGGTCCACGGCGGCCGGCGGCTTGTTGGTGAAGAAGGCGACGAGTACGGAGCTCCTCGGCTCGATTGGCTCCACGGGAAGACGAAGTCGGAGACGCCGGTGACGATGGACAAGGCGGCGAGGGCGGAGGGGGCTTCTGGCCACGACTGGGCGGCGGCGTGCTCCGGCTCGGCTTCGGGGTGGCGCTGAAATCGCGAAGAGGAGAGGGGGAGGAGGTCCAGGGAGAGGGGGAAGAGGAGCGGGGCGTGCACGGGGTCTCCACGGCGAGCGAAATAGGCACAGGGGGCCTTGGAGCCTTCTCGGCGTCGCGGTGGCGCCGCGGCGTGCTCCCAGGCCGCCACCAAGCTGCTTCGGCGTCGGTGGGGAAGACGACAGGCTGCCGCTGGGGGCTGGGCCAAGGTGCTGGGCCAGACAGGCTTGAGTTGGGCCGAAGCCACGGGTGTTCTCTTTTTTCCAATTCTTCTCTGTTTTAATTTTCTGCCCTTTTGTTTTGCCCTGGTAAAAATACCAAAGCATTTTATAAAAATGCCCAATTACTTTTATAAATACTAGGTGACCAGTAGCTAGTCACATATGGAATTTGGGCATTTTTGAAATTCAATATATTTTGAATTTCAATTCAAATAGGGTTATCTTAATTTCCAAAGCCACTGTTTGAATATTAGAAAATTCCATCTGCATGGGATTGATCCCAAACCACTTTTAAAATGATCAGCAATATTTATAGGAATTTTCCAAACATTCAAATGATTTTTGAAAAATATTTTTATCTGGCCAATTGAATTAAAATTTCTAGGGCTTTTCTTTCCCCATTTTGAATTTCTTCTTGAATTTTTGCATGATGCAAAGGGCACAAACAAACCTAGTACTTACCCTAGTTGGGGGTTCTGACATGGAGTCCAGTCAAGGACGGCCTGAACTCTCTCGGGATTGACTGCAACACCTTTCGCAGAAATCACGTGGCCTAAGTAGGTCACTTCTGGTAGCCAAAGCTCACACTTGGAGAACTTGGCATAAAGGCTATGCTCTCTAAGTTTCATCAATACCAACCTAAGATGTTCTGCGTGCTCTTCTTCGTTCTTCGAGTAGATGAGAATGTCATCAAGATAAACCACAACAAATTTATCTAGGTACTCCATGAAGATCGAATTCATCAAGCGCGAGAATGTGGCGAGGGCATTGGTTAAACCGAAGGACATGACGGTATACTCATAAATACCATAACGAGTAGTGAAAGCCGTTTTGGGAATGTCCTCGTTTCGGATTTTGATTTGATGATAACCTAATCTCAAATCCATCTTGGAGAATACAGAGGATCCAGCAAGTTGATCATAAAGATCATTGATCCTGGGCAGTGGGTACTTGTTCTTTATCGTCGCTAGATTTAGCGGGCGATAGTCTACGCACATCCTTTCTGTTCCATCTTTCTTCGTTGCGAACAGAACGGGGCAACCCCATGGCGATGAGCTAGGGCGGATGAAGCCTTTTGCCAACGAAGCATCAAGTTGGGTTTTTAGCTCAGCTAACTCATGTGGGGCCGTTCTATATGGGCGTCTGGAAATTGGGGTTGTGCCTGGTATAAGATCCACTATGAATTCTACACACCTGTCGGGTGGCATTCCCGGCAGCTCTTCAGGAAAGACATCCGGGAAGTCACGAACCACCGGAACATCTTCAAGGTCTGGAAGTGGAAGCACATTCAAAGTATGCACCTGGATTCTAGAGCTGGGTGATGTGTAGTCAATGATCTGGCCTGAAGGATGGGTGAATTTAACTGATTTGGCTTTACAATCAAGGAAAGCATTCTGCCCTGATAACCAATCCATTCCTAGGATGACATCAATGTCCGAAGACTTGAGGGCTATAAGAGAAGGAAGGAATACTAAACCCTCAATTGCAATTTGATTACCATGGCTTACTCTATTAGTTTGCCACTTTGAACCTGGAGTTTGAATGATCATTGGCAAAAACATTTCTTCACAAGAAAATCCATGCCGAAGTGCATAACTCTCCGACATGAATGAATGAGAAGCTCCTGGATCGAAAAGAACGTAGGAGGAAACATGATTGAATGGGAGTGTGCCGAGGATGACGTCGGAAGCAACAGTGGTTTCCTCAACTGAGATTTGGTTCACACAACCACTACTTGTGGATGAAAGCTTTGCTGGGATGGCTTTGGTGGTTCATTTCTTTGGAGGCTTGGGTCGAGAATGACGTGGTGCCATCAAGACCTGAGGGCATTGACGATAGTAATGGCCTGGAAGACCACACTTAAATCATAACCTGTCTGGATTGCTAGGAGTGGGATTAATTGGCTGCACATCATCATTCCGGGGTGGAATAATGTGCTGGGGTGGATGGCATATATTTGGTGGTGGCCTCTGGAGAAGGTTTTGAGGTATGCCACTGGTTGGAATCCAAATTCGGCGTTTCTGAGGGACTGAACTAGAAGAAGGAGCAAGCTCAAGAGCATGCTTGCGGGACTTTTCGAACACTTCATTGCCATGCTCAGCTCTGAAGGATCGGTTGACTAAATCCTCAAAGGTGGCAAATTCAATGAGGTTGAGATCATGGCGGAGGATAGGGCTAAGTCCCTTACGGAACCTTACCTGCTTTCTGGCATCGGTGGTGATCTCATCTTGGGCATACCGAGCAAGACGGTTGAATTCTCTCACATACTCATGAATGGACATCTCTCCTTGAGTCAGATTGCAGAACTCTTCCTTCTTGCGCTCCATTAACTCATCTAGAAGGTGGTACCCTCGAAAGGCAACACAGAACTCTTGCCAAGTCACTAGGTGACCATCTGGCTGCATCGCAACATAGTTCTCCCACCATTCAGCAGCAGCACCTTCCAGAAAGTATGCCGCGAATATAACTCGATCATCGGGAGCAACATGTGCAGTATCAAACTTACGCTCGATGGAACGGAGCCAATCATCAGCTTCAAGGGGCTCAGAAGAACATCGGAATACCGGTGGCTTGAGGAGGATGAAGTCCTGAATGCTCACAACCACATTGCAATGACGTGAGGTATTCTGCTCGATGAGCTCCAAAAGGCGTGTTTGATCACGTTGATTCTTCTCAGCTTCCATCATGATTTCTGCCGCAGAAGGCGATGGTAGAGGTTCATCATCATTTCGATTCCGAACACGGTCTCGATTCCGACGAACAGCACTACGAGTTCCACCTGACATCCTGTGTGATAAAAATCAACAATCAGAACAGGTTGTATGATGGAATCAAAGACAAGAAGGACATGATGAAGAAGGAAAAGAGTACAATGCGAAGGCAATGATCCACAGAAACTCGGAATAATTACGGCAGCATAACGGCTACACCGGGATGAAAAATGAAACAACCTCGAAGAAATTGGACAGAACTTCTTCAAGGAACTCAACAGAACGATGAGTCTGGACGACCACAACTGTCCTACGGCTACAAGCAAGCACTCAGCGAGATGTTCTAGTAAGACATAGATGAGCCTAGTCCTATCATCCCGTAGAAAAGATAAGGGTGACTCAGAACTCAGATCGATGAGGATAAGGAGAAAAAGAAGCCTTACGTTGTTCCCTTATACCCAGAGTAACTATATAACTATAGAATGCTAGACTCGACTTCGACCAAGGGTTGAATAATCCTACAGACAGTCCTGCTCTGATACCAAGTCTGTCGGGACCCGGGGTTAGCATATGTCATTCCAGTCACGATGCAATCACATGGAGAGCCGAGAACCGTATCCACTTTTCTAAGCAGACAAGGGCAAGCACAGAACATTCTGGGTAAGCATCGAACATGAGGGGCATCGCATTCAGGCCGGATGATCAACTGAGATGGGTCCTCAACATCCGCTCACAAGTCTAAATGTTTATGGGTGGTGAATCCCACATGCATAGACAAGTTGCCTCAACCATGTTACCGATTGAATCCTAACTCTTACATAGACTTACTCCAGCCCGATCACTTAGTCGGGGTCTAGGGCGGGCTCGATCATACAACAAAGTGTGCACGTGACTGAGTCACGAGCAATCGCATCGCGATGCCCCAAGCTGCGCACATCTAAGGGCCACTTGGTGTATAAAAGACCGCCAACCAGATCACAACTAAGGTCTCGAAAACCCATACTAAGACATGCATGTTATACACATACACGCAGCACACATGCCTAGTATGAACAACAGGTATCATCACATAACTCTACAAAGTACTTCTTTATAGATATACACATAAAGCATACAAAGATCATATGTCTGTGATCACATTACATCATACAACGGAAGCAAATTAGGTCTGAGTACAGACAAGTTTAACAAATGGCTTAGAGAAGCCTTGTACAACAAACATGCCCTTCCACGAGGGACCAGACTGCTATCTGGGATTATACTACCAAGGTCAACGTAGAGCTTCACGAAGATGACTCCATCGGGGTCCGGGTTCACAGCTAAAACATAGAATAAGCAAACGTGAGTACAAGGTTGTACTCAGAAAGACTTACATCAGAACTATACTACTCATGCTCAAGTATCAAGGTAAAGGAGGTGGGGTTCAACATGCAGAAGTGCCAGCTTTGACTTGGCTAATCCTGTACTACGAGTACCAGACTTTGAGGTAAGAAGCGTACACGAGTCCACTACATCTCCAACCAATACACCACTATGGTTACTTCCTCGACTTCCCCACGAGGAGGCACACCATAGCACTCACGCTTATCTTGCGAGTTTTATAAGTATCCATTCAAATTGTCTATGAACAAGTAGAGGTTTCCAAGTAGTCCATAACCGCGGACACGGCTATTTGAATAGTTCATTAACCCTGCAGGGTTGTACATCTTCACACGCGTGTCATCACTTATCGCCTCGTTCTTGTCACCCTTCAAGCGGATGTCGGACGTGGATGAAACCAAGGCACTACCCTCACATAACCTTCTCTAATCCAGGAGTCGACTACCTGAGTTTGTCACCGCTCGAGAGTCCGGCCGGTTCCACGAAACGGACTCAGATAATGTAAGGTACCGAGACGCCACCTTTGACAGATGGTTTCACTGCCTCACAGGTCCACCCACATATCTATACATAAATCAAATGGAAAGCCTGAATCTAGTGTGACTCCTGGACTGGATCGGGTACGTAAAGAGGCCAAACGGGGCTCCCATAAAACCCTACATGTGGTCATACTCTTTGTCTTGGATCACAAAACAGAAACTCGGGGCCTAGGGCAGTGTTCAACGAGACAACCCACTATGTACTCCTACACAACCTCTCATCGTTCACCTGTGTTTAGGGTGGATTCACCAACACGTTTATCATCGGTACCACTGTGTTCATTCCATCCCGACTCACAAACATAACATCCTCATTGTATCACTAAGCAGCAATAAGCATTAACAGTTGTAGGGGCCACATGCTCATCAATCAACTCCTAAATCTGCTAGGATTGTGGTTTGCTTAATACGGTGGCAAAATGATAGGTCATGCATCGGAATGGGTTCAACTATGCGAAAGAACGTATCTCGATGATCTCCTAAACATGCATAAGCGAGACTGAGAGGGAAGTAGGATTTTATAGACATGATCAATGGGGTTTGCTTGCCTTGCTGACGATACACGGGTCTTAACGGTGGTCTTCTTCTTCGGGGTGATCACCGTCTCGGAACGTCTGTCATCGGAGTCAATCATCAACAAGGAGGGGACAACTTCGAAAGTAAAAATGCACATACACATGATAAGGTTGTCCATGAAGTGAAAGGTACTGGTTGGTAGTATATTCAATTTAATTGAAGTATATTGCATTTGAAATGCAAATTCAAACTCCAAATTCAATTTCAAATTAAGTCATATGCATGTTTGCTACTGTTCCCCCATTTTAAAATGGTCAAACATGAAAACAAATTGCATATTCTTAATCCTTGCATTTTTCTGATAATTTTTCATACATTATATGTTTAATTTGGAGTTAATATGAATTAGTTATGATTTTCTAAAGTTTATTCAATTTTCTGGAATTACTGGAATTATTTGAAACAGGAAAAAGGCTTTTCTGCATCAGCATTGTGTCATGCTGACGTCAGGGCTGCTGACTGGTCAACCTGACGCGTGGGACCCGCAGGTCAGTGAGTCTGGGTTAAGTTTTTGTTAGTTTAAATTAAGTTGGATCATTAGGGGGCCAGGGCCCACCTGTCAGTGGTTGAGGGGGTGATTAGGGGGGGTTCAGTGTGGTTTAGGTGCTAAATAACTCGGCCCGCCGACGGTTAGCCGGCGGTGCCACTGGGCACGGCGGAGGGTTGCTGGAGTTGGGCTCCCGGCCTTGGTTGGCTGCGCTGCGGGCACTGGGGCGTAGCCCTTGCTCGAGCGCATTGCCCCGAGCACACGGCGACCACGGGGAAGCAACGCAGGCATGGCGGCGACCGTGGCTCGTTCATCGCGAAAACGACAGCGGGGGCACGGAAAGAAGCGCAGATAGAGGGGTTCGATGCGTGAGCTCACTGTGAAGCTGAAGGGGTCGTCGGTGTGGGCTGGGAGGAAGTGGTGGCGGTGAAATCGTCGCCGGCGTACGGCGGCCGTGGTGGAGGAAGCTCGTTGCGGGCGGCGTCTCCAGGGCTTGCCCAATCGATTCACTGCACAGCTCGATGAAGAGGTCTACGGCGGGGCTCCTGGACAGATCAGCTCGCCGGGAGGGGGTCGTTGGCCACGTCTGTGCGGCGGCGCGGCGAGGTCGAGCGCTCGGGTGGCCGCGGGATCTCGATGGAGAGCGAGCCAGAGGAAGCAGAGAGAGGAGGGAAGCAATGCGGGGCTTCCAGGCGTTGCGGTGGCGTGCAGATGAGGCCCCGGGTGGCCTCGATGTGCCTCGGTGGCGTCAGCTCGCCCATGGCTCGCCGCCGAGCAGCTTTGGGGGAAGGGGAGGAAGAAGACAACGGTGAAGGTGGGCTGGGCCGTCTGGTGGGCTGGGGGGATGAGTTGGGCTAAAAGCCAAGGGTTCTTCCCCTTTTCTTTTTCTTCATTTTTTCTTTTCTGTTATTTGTTTTGCTGTGCTAAAACAATTAGCTAGGCATTTTATAAAATCATGAAAACTTTTATGTGGGCTTATAACATATATAGCTAACCACTCATAAGTTTTGGTGACTTTTAAAATTCAAACGATTTGAATTTAAATTCAAATTGGAGTTTAATTTAATTTCCAATACACCTTTTGAATTTTTGAATATTCCATGGGCATGGAAAAATCCCCAAACCACTTTTGCAATGATCAGCAACAATTCTAGGAATTTTCCAAACATTCAAATGATTTTTGGAAAAAGATTTTTATCTGGCCATTTGATTTAATTTCTCAGGGCTTTTCTTTTCCCCATTTTTGAATTTCTTTTGGAATTTTTGCATGATGCAAAGGGATCAAACAAACCCTAGCACTTACCCTAGCTGGGGTTCTGACAGCAGTGCGCCATTACAAAATAGCAATGGCGCACCATGCCCTGGTATGCCATTAGTTCTCCTGTTACTAATGGCGCACGGACCAGAAGGTGCGCCACCGCCTAGTCACTCCTGGACAAGCCCCCCTCCCCAGACTTAGCAATGGCGCACTATTTGGAAGTGCGCCATAAGGAACGAGGGAGGCTAATGGCGCACTTCTGTGTAGTGTGCCATTGCTAAGTCAGGGGAGGCCTGGGCCCAGGCCTGATGACGTAGCAATAGCGCACTTCCCAAAAGTGTGCCATTACTAAGTGTATAACGCTAATGGCGCACTTCCTGGATGTGCGCCATTGCTATCCTGGTCCCCCCTCTGGCCAGCTGGGACCACCTGTCCCAGAGTTAGCAATGGCGCATATTTGCTGAGGTGCGCCATTGCTAAATCTGGGAGCAGCTAGATATTTTTGCAGCACACCACACTCACTTTCCCCAACTCCAACAAGCTTCTCTCGGTTCTTTCCTTCTCCTCACCTTATTTGCACCATAGATCTACCCAAAATAAGTAGTTGTATCTCCTTTTTTCATTGGTAAGTAAGGTATCTCTCTTTATTGTTGTGTAGATCTAGTTTGTTCTCTCTCGAACACACTTTTTGTTGGTGTATATGCGTGGTGTGTGATGTGATGATCATGGGGTATATATGTATGCATGTTGTGAAAATGGATGTGTGATGATCATGGGATATGTATGTACATGTGTGTTTGCAGGTACCTCACATATGCGATAGTTGCCAATATTTTGCCGGAATGTTGATTCATTTTTGTTTCGGCGAAAATTTGGCACACTTTGCATTCTTTTTTGTCCTAATAATTAGGCAAGGTCATGCAAAAAAAAATTTGGTTCTAAAATATCGTTTTGCTCTATGCCCCGCAGGCGACCATGGTTCGCAAGATGACCGGAGGCATCGTGGATAGGTTTTTGAGCTCCGCGAAGGCCGAGATGATTCAAAAGAACGAGACGGAGATAAGATGTCAGTGTCGAAGATGCAAGCTGAAGTGCCTTTTGGACCCGGATTCACAAACAATAAAGGGGCACCTTCTCACGTGTGGTTTCATGGATGGCTATCGGTGGCAAGGTGATGAAGAAGATTATGAATTCGTCCAGGGTGGCCGGGCAACAGTAAGCAGAAATAGCGCCGAGGTCGGGCGAGAAGACGAAGAATCTCCCAGACATGATCACGACGCAGGACACAATCATCATGTAGAAGATGCCGGACATGATCATGAGGAAGATCAAGACGAAGGGCATGATCATCATGAAGATGAAGATGCCGGAGAAGACGACGATGATGGACCATCATCGATGGACTGGGTGCAGGACCCTCATCTTCAAGAGCTGCTTCTGAACCAGGCGAGTAATAACGCAAGAGCTGCCGCCCGAGAGAAAGCCAAGCTGAATCAACTTGAGATGGACGCAGTTAATCCATTGTATGAAGGATGCAATCCTGAGGATACCCTCGTGAAAGTAGCGCTCATGGCTCTGGAGATGAAAGTAAAACATAAAATGACCGACACATGCTTCGGCGAAAACATGTCATTCTAGCAAGACCTTCTTCCCAAGGGGAACACATGCCCGACCAGTTTCAATGAGGCGAAGAAAATTGTGTGTCCTCTGGATTTACCGCATGTTAGATACCATGTCTGCGTTAACGATTGCATCATTTATCGGCATGAGTACGTGGAGTCTACCATATGTCCGAGGTGCAGCGCCAGTCCATACAAGAAGAAGAAGAAAGCTCCTCAAAAAATGGTGTGGTACTTTCCTATCATTCCTCGTCTGTAGCGTTATTTTTCGGACCCTAAGCAAGCTAAGCTCATGCGCTGGCATGCGGAAAGGAAGCAGCAAAAAGAAGAAGCTGAAAAAAATGATCCAGAAAAAGATATGATGTTGAGTCCCCTTCTGATGGGACCCAGTGGGAGGCATTGAACTTCGAGGAGGACTTTGGGAAGGATCCAAGGAACGTTGTGTTGGTCGCGAGCACCGATGAGGTCAATCCTTTCGGCAACCAGAGCAGCACCTAGCACCTGGCCAGTGTTTGTGTGCATGTACAACATCCCCCCTGGAAGTGCATGAAGAGAAAGTACATGCACATGAGTGTGCTAATTGAAGTGCCAAAACAACCAGGAAGCAACCTCAATCTATATCTGGGGCTCCTAAAAGAGGAGCTAGATACGCTATGGAGAACGCCAGATAATATGTGGGACGCTCTAGAAGAAACATATTTCCCTATGAAAGCCGCACTGCTCACGACGGTGCACGACTATCTCAGTTTAGGGTATGTCGCGGGGCAGGTGGTCCACGGACACTGTGGATGCGCTAGGTGCATCGACGACACAACGTATCACCAGCTACCTAAGGATCCCGGGTCTTCAAAAACCGTGTTCATGGGACATCGAAGATGGCTTCCTCACAATGACCCATGGAGAAAACGCAAGGATCTATTCGATGGAACAGCCGAACCCCGAAAGGCCCCACGTAGGAGGCGCGGCACCGAAATAGACATGCTGTTGACAAATTGGAAAGAGTGCCCACCGCCAGGAAAGATCAATTCTAAGAGAAAGGTGCCAGATCCACTGTTGAAGGTCTGGAAAACGAGATCTGTTTTTTGGGACTTGCCGGACTGGAACATCCTCGGTGTGCCAAACAACCTTGATGTCATGCATATCACGAAGAATGTGTGCGAGAGTCTTCTTGCTACACTGCTCAACATGCCAGAAAAGACCAAAGATGGGCCGAAAGCAAGGGCATACTTGCTATCAATGGGAATCAGGGAGGAGCTTCACGCAAACCGCCCTAATGATGATGATGATGATGACGACGACGACGATGATGATGAGCCACCGGAGGACACGGAAAGTCGTCGCAAAGGCAAAAAGGCCAAGAAGTAGAGCGAACATTATTATTGCCCCCCCCCCCGCGTGCTTCACTCTAAGTCAGAAGGATATCTAGCAGTTTATCAACTGCCTCCTAGGAATAAAACTTCCTTACGGTTTCGCTGGGAAGATCAACAGATACCTAGACTCAGCGAAGCAGAGGTTCAGCGGGATGAAGTCTCACGACTGTCACGTGCTGATGACGCAGCTACTTCCGGTTGCAATGCGCGGGATCATGGATGACCACGTCCGTGAAACGATATTTGGCCTATGCAACTTTTTCGATGTCATCTCTCGGAAGTCGGTTGGCGTGAGGCAACTCAGAAGGCTACAAGAAGAGATCGTGGTGATATTATGCGAGCTCGAGATATACTTCCCGCCTGCATTCTTTGATGTCATGGTGCATCTCCTCGTCCATATCGTGGAGGATATCATCCAACTCGGGCCGACGTTCCTGCACAACATGATGCCGTTCGAAAGGATGAATGGTGTGATCAAAGGATACGTTCGCAACAGGGCACGTCCAGATGGACGCATAGCCCAAGGCTTTCTGACCGAAGAGTGCATCTCCTTTTGCACGAATTATCTAGGCATCGATAACCCCGTTGGTCTGCCCGTCAACAGGCACCTCGGCAGGCTCGCTGGATGTGGTCACCGCGAGGGTCGCCGCGAAATGCATGTCGACTTCCAGGATCGACTCGTCGACTTGGAAAGAGCAAACCTAGTCGCGCTCCAACACATTGACTTAGTCGATCTTTGGGTGGTAGAGCACAAAACATCAATTGAGAAGACGTACAATGACCGAGGAACAGTGGACGGACGGAGATGTACTCAAAGAGCACAACTCATGCTTCACGCGTTGGTTCAAGGACAAGCTTCTATCGTACCCTTTACATGAGGACTCTTCCGAAGAAGAAAAGCTCGTATTCGCCTTGTCACAGGGCGCCGAGCACAACCTGATGACATATCAAGCGTACGATATCAACGGCTACACATTCTACACCGAGGAAAAGGACATGAAGATAGATTATCAGAACTCTGGGGTAACGATGGAAGCCTACACCGGTAACGTCAAGAAAAGATACTACGGAAGGAGCGAGGAGATCTGGGAGCTCAGCTACGCTGGAGAGAAGGTGACGATGTTCCACGTCAGGTGGGCCAAGAGCATCGTAAAAGAAAGCCGGTATTTCACCACCATGGTTATACCCGAAGCCAAATCCAAGACCGCGGGCGCAAACGTCACTGGGAAAAATGAGCCATTGGTACTGGCTAGCCAAGTGGACCAATGCTTCTTCATTACCGACCCGTCAAAGCCTTGCCGTGTTGTCGTGAGGAGAGGCAAAAGGAACATCATCGGAATGGATGGAGCCGCCAACGATCAAGACTTCGACAAGTACGGCGACCCGAAGATTGAAGATGATGACGATGATGATGAAGTAGCATACAAAACAAGAAGAAGCAGGACCACCCTACCTAAATGCGGTCGCCCGTTCAAGAGAAGAAATCAAGGGGTTCCGGGGCTAAATTATGCAAACGCGAAAAAGAAGGTAAAAAAGATTGTGAAAACATGATAGCTAAGATCCAATCACGACGATTGTTATTTCATGATTGTTATTTCATGTCACTTGATTTCAACCTCATTTATGAGCCTGTGAATGATTATTTTTAGAGATCTTTTAAACATTATATTATTTTATATTATGAGCATTATATTATTTTAGTACATAAAATATGAAACTACTTTCCATGATGAACTAAATGATATAAATTTGCTTTTATGGATATTGATATATTTTTCTTAAAACTTGGTCAACGTTTTTCTTAAAAAAAAATACACCTTATATAAAGGAACGGAGGGAGTATTGTAGATGTTGATAGTTTTTGTTATATTTAGGAATGAGGGAGTATTAAAATTGCCATGCTTTTATAATTACTACACAATATAAAACTAACACATAATTATAATTATAATTATAAATAACAAAATATTAAAAGCGTTAATGGCGCACTACTAGAAAGTGCGCCATTGCTATGCCTATGCTACTGGCGCACTTCCAAAAAGTGTGCCATTGCTATGCCTATGCTAATGGCGCACTTCCAGAAAGTGCGCTATTGCTATGCCAAGTAGTTAGGGTTATCTTTCGATTGGGCTCTATCCCTGATTCATCTCACTCTCTCTCTCTCTCTCTCGAAACCCATCTCGCCGCCGCCCACCTCCGGCGACCCCCACTCCGGCGACCCCCCCTCCACCGACCGCCACACCTCCGACGACCCCGCGCGCCTCCTCCCACGTCATCTCTCTCTCTTTCTCTCTCTCTGTCTCTCACCGCCCCCTCCGCCTCTCTCTGCAGGACTCGCTGCCGCCTATCGTCGTCGTCCACACCGCTGCCCACACCATCTCCTAGCCGCGCCACCGCCGACCTCAAGAGCAGGTGCTGGTTGCTCGTCTTCCTCACCATCGAAGGGACACCTTCCTGTTTCCGGGTTGGGTCGAAGGGCTGCTGCAGTTCGTCTTCAGGCTGTCGGACGTCTCATCAGCCTCCGCACGCGGTATGCTCCTTCTCCATGTGTTCTATTTCTTTTTTCCCTTACTTGTGGCTTCTATTTTTTCCTAAGTTTTGGATTATTGGTGTTCGTCTTTATGGCTGGGAAATTGTTTCTGTTCGATTGGGTTTCTGGGGTAACCAAAAGAGGCACATTTCCTCTTGTCGTAGGAATCACCACATAAATATAAATAAGTTAGGAGTTGCCAGGCTATATGAAACATTATCATGAATCTGATGTCGATGGATACCGTGAGACAGGCAGACGTTTGTTCTTGTTTTTTGTTTTGTCTGGGTTTAATTTCTCTTGTCCTAGTATGAAAAAAGGGGATAAAATTGGCTTTCCCATTTAATAACTAGTCATAAGAATCTTCTAAGAGATAAAAAAAAGGTAAGTAGTATCCAAAAATTGGCTCATCGCCCAGGACACCAACTGTTAAACACATACAGAACGTACCATCTTTAACATGTATTGTGGCTCTGCATCATCATGGAACTTAGGGTGCATTGAGCATGTTTTTTCCATTAATTTCTTGTAATCTTGGCTTGATGTCATATGCTGGCTCCTCATTCATTAACAACACTTGTGACGCATAAATTTTTATAAACATTCTACTTTTACTTGCTATTCTATGATAAAGTTTGCCAATGAAGTTCTGGGGTGGTCTTGTTTCACAGTAGTAGGGATATCATGATTATCCTGGTTTGTTGTAGCAATTTAGCATTTAGCACAAGGGAGCAATTTTCATCTATGAAAACAGTTTAAACAGCACAACTAGAAATATATTCAGAGATTAGTCACATATATTCAGAGAGCGATATCACAGAGAGGCCACTTAAACTAAAAATAGTCAGCGTTATAGCGAACTAGAATTTGTAGGATCAGTTGTGGAATTTATAAATGGCAATTTATTTGATTCTTCACTTTCAGTATCTACACCAGTTGCACTGAATGAGCACCACCTCGAACACGTATTCACCACTGAATCTTATGTGCAAAATCTGGTGGTCATTCCTCTTGTGACCTGATGTCATGATCCAAGTTATCGCCTAATCATCATCTATTCCTAGCAGCTAGTATGAGTAGTATATTATGGCTTTTAAGCTCAATGCTACTAGTAATTGCTAGTTCAAGTGATCATTTTTGTTAAACCTGTTAAATCCTAATCATACCATCATATCTGCATGCATAAAGTGAGTGATGGCTGAAGAAACTTTGCTTTGACTGTACCCCTGCACGGACTTGACAGCACTCCAACTGAATGTTTTCGATGGCTGTTAACGGAATGCTAGCTTTAGTTATTCATATGGACAGATTCCTTTTTCCCTTCTCACTGAACTATGTGCTGAACTTAGCAAATTTAAATGAGTCTCTAGCACTAAATTTAAATGAGTCACTATGTGCTGAACTTAGCAATCTTGATCACCTTTATTGTATGCTTGTATACATGCAGTCCTGCCTATATGCTTGCTTGAAAAATGTTCTATGGTTCTGAAAAGTGCTTATTTTTATCGAACATTTGGTTCTCTTCTGAAGGAAATATGACCCACTAGTAGTAGGTAGTACTTCTCAACATTTACTTATCTGCATTTATATTGAAAGAATTATGTAAGTCACTTGGTGCTGAAACATGACGTTGCCATGGGTGATTGTTCTGAGTTACTGTAGTCCTTTTCGTAATAACTATTGTGCCATGGGACCATCTTCCTCTGGTCAACCGTGTAATTGCACTGCCTTGTCAACACTTTGGTAGACTGAAGTTAGTTTGGGTCGCTACCATTGGGTACAGAGTCTTTGTTGGGGAAGTCTTGTTTGAAGATGCATTGCATTTACAGATGAAACAGTTTGTAATTATTACTGAGATACTAGATGTAGTACACCATTCTAAGCTTCAGGTTGGATGGGCACAAGAGTGCTGCTAGATTTGGTTGAAACATATTGGGGAAACTTTTATTGCGCTCTTCACTCTACACATTCTGCATTTTATATATATGCAGTCCTGCCTATATGCTTGTTCTGCCATTTTTGTGCAGGTACAAATAATGACCCCATTCTCCCGAAATGTCGATTAATTTCTGTTTCGGTTGAGAATGGGGTCCTAGCTCAAGATAATTAGCAAAGGTCATTCCGAATTTTTTCGTGAATTCGTGCATGACCTTAGTTAATTTTCTTGACCTAGAAGGTGCTTTGCATGTAATTGTCCAACTACATAGCTCAACAATCTCCACAGTAGCATATAGTGTTAGGCACTTGCAGATTTGATCACTGGCAGGATGAAAGCCTACACACATCATAATATAAACATCAAGAACTTTTTTCTTATCCTAGCTATACTAGCTACCCTGATATCATCCAATCACTTTAGTAGCATTTTTTCTTATCCTATGTAGTGGGTGTAGATGGCCGACAACGATGAGGTCGGAGGTTCGCACCACTAGAAGCAATATTGGGAGATGAGCATAGACGATGATCCACAACCTCAACCCCGCTACGAGGGCATCGGGGATGACTCTACCGATCCCGAGTACACAACCGCTAGCGGGGATGATTGTGGTGCCGCGGAGGCCGATCCCGCCACCGATGATGGCAGCCAACCCACAGATGGAAGCCAACCGAAGAGGCAAAAAAAGGAGAGGCGCCCGAGCAAGCTAGGCACCGTCAAGGAGGAATTTACCGAAGTGGAAAAAAATGGGCTTCCAACGGCGCCCAAAGAATTAGTCGGTGGGTACGCCGGACAACTCGGGAGCATTCTCCGGGGCACCATCTCGATCAACACCGAGAACCTAAGGCATCATGACCGAGCGAATTTTCGCAACCTCTTCTTCACGAAGTTGCACAACGGATACAAGTTCCCCGCTCAATTCGCAAACACACGACTCCACGGGAATAAAGGGAACAGTGTCGCCCTCACGAAGATGAGCACATCCCTGGCTACTTGGAGAAGCACGGTGAAGAAAAGGATTAGTAAAGGTGTTAGTTACGAGAAGATCAAGGAGTCAAATCCTTCGATCAGCGAAACTGACTACGAGGAGTTCAAGCTCAAGTGCGAGGACACCTCAACCAGTGAATCGAGTCAGTGGGGGAAAAGTATGCAGGAATTGAACTTAGGGGTTCACAGACTCGGTCCCGGCGGTTACAGAGTAGTGGAACCGAAATGGGACAAGGAGAACGCGGAGCGTGCCACGCAAGGCCTACCGCCCCTCTTCAAAAAATAGGGAGATAAGCCTACAGATAACTATGTCAGGGCCCGATACAAGAGGAACCCGGAAACAGGGGAGCTTACGACGGATCCGAAGGTGGAGGAGCTTGAGCGTCTTCTGGTAAAGAATACATCCCCATGTTAAATTAGATCCATATGGTTGCATTTTAAAATTAGCGAAGCCAAATTTCTGAATGGTCCCCGCGTTCCTTGTGCAGGAAACTGAAGGCAGCAGTGCGGGGTCCCCGCCTATCGCCCCTTGGGACAACTCTTTAAATAGGGCGATCAACACACTCAAGAAAAAGGATAAGCTTAGTAAGCCGTCGTCAGCTGGTCGTGTGTCCGGCAAAGGCTGTTCCACAAAATGGTCGAACTACTATAGAACTAGGCGAAAGGACAAAAGCACTAGCGGCTCGGAGGCACAACTCCTGGAAAAAAATGGAGAAAATTCCATGCATTATGGAAGAACAAGTTGGACATGCGCTCAACAACATGATGCCTTCCTTGTTTGTATTCATGCGAGACTGGCTTGCGAGCGGTCAAGAGGGGTTGCCCCCGATTCCCTGCTTCATGGGCAGCAACTCTCACAACGCGACGGCAGCGGTGGCGGCCCTGTTGGTGTCCCCGGTGGTGGATGTGTTTTTGACCCCGGTGGCGGCCAGGACGGTGCCCCCGGCTGCGGCCACGACGGTGACCCCGATGACGGATGCGTTTGTGACCCCGGCGGCGGCGCAAGTATTGGAGCGTAAAACACCAACGCCCGGCACCTCAGGAGCAAGCGCCCCCTCCGTCACATGCCCGCCCGCCATTGGCGGTCCATCGACATTAGCCGAGCTCGACGCCATCACGGTAACTAAGCCTCGGCCGATGACTTCATCTCCTTTTGCCTTTGACTGGGCATCCTTGACGCCCTACATGTTTTCGCAGGGCACCGTCAATGTTCCATGCACTCTCCTGCACTTCGTGGACGAGGAGTTGGTTGATGTTGCCGTGGGAAGAATCGTTCAACCGAGCATCCGCGTGTTCCATGGTAATCCGATGCCAGCCAACGTGTATAAGGTTCAACTGATTCTGGTGCTGGATGGCTACGGCGAAATGTTACCTCCCTATCGACCCCCTGGAGCCGAGGACGAAGATGTGATGGACTTCCACGGTTGCTTGAACTGGAGCATGCTTTGGCCGAAGAGCCAGATTCGTTTGGGGGTGGGGAACTACTCCACCCTACCGGCAGTCGTGCCGGCGCCAAGCCATGCGAAGACCCCTGCTACGCCGTCAGCTGATCCGGGCCACCACCCCACGGACATCGATGTGGCACAAGATCGGAGCAACACCAACACCAACACACTACTTTCCCGTGTCGATGACTTCTACGAGGAACTCGGTGGGTGCGACATGGACGACCTTTTCCCGCCTGCTTCTCAAGAACCAAACCTTGGTGCAAAAGACTCCTGCCACCCATCTCGTAGCGCAGAGATGAATTCCAACAATAAGCGTCGACTGTTCAGTTCTCAGGAGACGCCTCCAGCTGCCGCCTTCACCGAGGCTGAGATGGCCGAGGCGCGAAATGTTATCAGCCCCAACACACTCAGGAAGGCGGTCTCCGAGCAGGTAAAGGTACCATTACATGAGAAGCCGAAGAATAAGGGACGGACAAGAAGGAGGAAGGGTACCACTACTGCGAGCCATCCGGCACCGACGATCCGTGCTCCAGACGGGCCACCAAGACCCGACGGAATCATGTCGAGGGTGCATGTGGCGGGTAGGCCGATGTTATCTGCTGCAATTCTCGATGCTGCAATCGGCGCTATGAAGAGTCTGCATGACGTTGTTCTGAATACAGAGACGCGGCGTCTCAGAGAGAATGATATGGCATACCCGGTTTTCACCGCCAAGGTGCCAGAGGGAAAGGGCTTTGTTGCTTGCGACATCGGACGTGTGATCTTCCTGCGGTTTGATGACATCTTCGCTATGTTTCACCTTTTTCCGCTGCACTACACATTCGTTCGGCTATTTGCGCTCAGTATGCAGATGCAGATCATTAGAGACAAGACCCCGGACATCGTTATAGTCGACCCCTTCTACATGCGTGCCAAGCTCTTGACCAGCCCCGGGGACCGGCGACTCGCTAGTGATTACCTCGAAGACGTCATTATGGCGAACAAGGATCAGGACAACTTCCTCCTGCCTTACTTTCTCGAGTAAGTCATCCCCTCGCTAGGTTTTTCTTAGATTTCGGTCGTTCTTTTCCTACTAACATCCGTGTTGTGTGCAGTGATGAAACAAAGTGCACACTCATCGCTCTAAACCCGAAATGGTCCATGGCCACGTATTTGGACCCGGACCGTGAGTCGAACAAAGACTACACAAATATCAAGAAAGTTCTTGATGAGGCTCTCTCGCGCTACTCCAAATCTGGAGTCACCTTCAAGAAGGAAGCTGTTAGGTATGGCGCACATGTGTTCACTCACGTAACAAAGTTCGCCTACGTCAAGCAGCCGCCTGGCGGTCAGAAGAATGCCTACTACGCCATCCATCACATGCGGGCATTCGTACGGGACCAGCAGCAGCTTACGCTCCCAGCTCATCTCAAGCACTGGGACGAACGCTTGTCGGTAATCCACGACGCCGACCTCAGACAAGAATTCTTTCGCATCCAGTCAGAGTTGGCAGGAATCATCTCTGAAGATGTCCTTCGTAACACGGGGGAGTTCTACCTCAACAATCAACTGTCCAACCGTGAAACGGATACAATGCTAAGATTGCAGGCTGACGACGATCGCTCATTCATGACCATCACAAAAGACGGCGGCTTCACCCACGCTCCGGCCCGTGAGAGGAGTCAAAAGTCTTGATGCCCATGCGCCTAGCTATGTAGTTCTGGACTATCGACGAGATCTTGTGTGTGTTGTATAAACTTTTATGAACTTGTCTGTACATATGTCTCCTTAGTTTAAACAGTCATCATTCAACTTATATGTAATCGTGTGCTATTAATGTGTCTTGCTTTTCTCTTCCTTTGGTCCTTAATTTTGTTGTATACGTATGCACCGCTTAAATATTATATGTAAGTTTCTCTTAATGTTTTGTTTGTCCAGTGCATAAAGCAGATGTCGTCGTATGTCGTGTACATTGGTAGGATTCCCGGAGTCTACGACGACTGGGAGGATTGTCGGAGACAGGTTCACCATTTTAGCGGTAAAAGTTACAAAGGGTACCCCACAAGAGCGGAGGCGGAAGATAGATACGCGCGATATCTAGCGGGGGAGAGGAGGGAGCGGAGGAGGAACCGGATGAAGATCACTTTGGTCACGATGATGCTTATCGTGATCGCCACCCTCTTCTTCAATGTCATGGTAGTTTAGATATATTGACTTGTAATGTGATCAAACTCGCAACTCGAAACTTGTAATGTTCTAACTTGTTCGGTATTTTGAATTTGGAGACTAATTAATATGATGATTTGTAATCGGAGACTAATCTTCTATTGTATTCGATAAATTTATTGTTTATATCTGTGTTGTTTATAAATCTGTTGTTTATATCTGTTTGTAACCTGTGAAAATACAGAAAAGCAAAAGAAAAAAAACCTAATATTCATAGTAATGGCGCAGATAGTGTGCCTCAGTGGCGCATGTGGAGAAACACAGCAATGGCGCACTTCCTAATAGTGCGCCATTTGTACCCAGAGCACAACATACAGATATGGTGGGACCAGTAACGTTAGTGGCGCATTTGTGGCCTTAGTAATGGCGCACTTCGGGTGCGCCATTAGTATACAAGATAGTAATGGCACACCAGATGTGCGCCATTACTATCACTTACTAATGGCGTGCTAGTAATGGTGCACCGTAAGTGCGCCATTAGTACTCAAATTAGGTGCGCCATTAGAGCCCTTTTTTCTAGTAGTGATGGGTCGTACGGGGCCTCGGGCGCGTAGACTGACGTCATGTTGTCCTCCCAGGAAGAAGGCTCCGCGCTCCAAGAAGAAGGCCCCTCGCCCCAATGGGAAACAGGCTCCTCCTGGGGAGGCGGGATCTCCTCTGGATCCTATTCCTCATGAGCAACCCCCTCCATGGGGTTATGGAACTGCTGGCAGATCACGAACTCGTCAAGCTGAGTCGCGGTGAAGGACCATCCGTTCCTGCTTGCATAATCAAACAAAAGTGGTGCAGGTAGACGGATCTCCTGAGTATTAAACTCGCCAAATCTCAATATATAAACAAGGTTACCAAACTGAGAAGTCCTAGTAACAAACTCATTCCTTTTCATAGCAGTAAGATCGAAGATTAAGAAAGGAAAAGGCACCTCATCATCATGTACATTGCGCTCGAGACGCTCAAGGATAAGTGTGGCATAAATTCCACCAAAGTGAGGCTCCTTGCCGCTGTTAGCGACGAGGCGACGAGCAATCAAAGCTTCAATATTATATGTGTTGTCTCCTAACAGGGTGGCTGCCAAGATAGCAATATCCGGAGCCGAAATGTTGCTCGTGTGTTTACGAGCTAACACCCCTCGAGCAATGTAATATGCGAAATACCTGATGTGGGGGAACAAGATGCTGGAAATCTTCCTCAGGTGAATGTCTTTCGGGTCCTCGCAGCAAAGAGAGTTTAAGAGGGCTTCCAGCATGTAGGGATAAACATTTATCCTAGTTGTCTTCCCAACATTCCGCACACCTATAACATCACAAAAATCTGCCAATGACATGATTAAGACTTCCTCATATATTCTGAATTCAATCATGGAAGTTTTATCATTATATCTAAACTAGTTGACAAAATTGTAAGTGAGTTTCGAATATTGTGTGATACGTCCCAAACGTATCTATAATTTATTCTTGCTCCATGCATGTTTTGTGTGATATTGCTATGAACTAGATACACTTTCATGCACTTTTGATCATATTTGGACTAACTTATTAACTCGGTGCACCACAGTGCCAGTTGTTGTTTTCTGCTGTTTTTCTATTTCAGGTTTCCCCCATATTAAAAGTGCTCCAAAAATTCGGAAAAAACCAGGTAAAAAAATCAGCGCAGAAGAACCTTCCAGAATCACCTAGGTGGGGCCAGAGGGCCACCACCAGGGGTCCAGACGCCCTGGTGGCGCACCCTAGGGGGTGGCCGCGCCAGGTGGCCGACTGGACACCTGGTGGACCCCCTGGCGGTCCCCTTCGCCTATTTATTCTCCGTGACGGGATTATTCCGAAGACAGAACCCTTTTTCGCGATCTCGCCTCTGTTCTGCCGCCGCCGCGCTTCCAAGATCGGGAGCGCCAGCAGACCTCTTCCTGGCACCCTGTCGTAGGGAGGATTGACCTCCGGGAGCCTCTCCTCCACAATGGACGCTTCCCGGATGATCCGTGAGTAGTCTACCTTGGACCATGGGTCCGTGATCAGTATCTATGTGATGTTCTTCTCCCCTCTTTGTTCTTCATAGATTAGACCTCGTGAGCTACCCTACATGATCGAGGCACATATGTAATTTTCTGCTGTTGCTATGCTTAGTTTGCTGGGATCCGATGGATTATGAGACTATGTTCAGTTTGTGATTGAGTAATATATTTGGTTCCTATCTTTTATATTTATGTTCTTGAGTAATTCTTGCATGTTCTCCGTTGATGTTTATTGCTTTGTCCAAGTAGTAGGTAGTGACTCCAAGAGGGAACGTTATGCTCGATTGTGGGCTCATGCCCCCTGATGACTAGCTTGAGTGACGGAAACATGAGTCTAGGGGATGTTCTGTTTCCATAAGGGGGAAATCAACGGTGGTTGTAACCGCGGTTGCAAGGATTGTTTACTTTACGCAAAGTTCTTTTAATGCATTTGTCTGTTGCTTTGTGTTTACACTTTGGGTGGGGCTCGCAACTTAATACCAGAGAGATGTTCTCGATAGATATCTCAAGGTGGATGATTAGTAGTAGATGCAGTTTGATTTCAGTCTACTTATTTTGGCATACCACCCATGCTTTTGAGCCTCTTCCTTTCTTTGTAGCATAGTTAGCATTGCGGTGCGTTTTTATTCCTGTCAATTGCCTAGCTGTGATTTGTTTACCTCGCATAGAAGTTTCATTGTCTTTTGGGAGAAAGACATCACCAGTAAACATCACACCTTCCACTTGGGGTAACCAACGAAGGGTGAGAAGCCATTATCCAGTTCCACGCCATCAAGAAATTTTTTGGCGCCGTTGCCGGGGATTTCGAGTGCCAAGATAAGGGAGTTGCACACTATCCTTTACCTTTGCTTTTTAGTCTTCTTAGTTTACCTTTCAGTTTTTATCTTCGTGTCCTTTATCAAAAAAAATTACTTTATCTGCACTCCTATTGCCACACCTACCACTTCAGCTACCTCTTATGAAATGAAACTTGCTTTGCTAAACCTTGTTATGAGAGATCAATTCTCTGGTGCTGGAGATGATGCAGCTTTACACTTAAATAGTTTTGTTGAGCTATGTGATATGAAAATGTATAAATAAGTAAAAGGTGATGTTGTTAAGCTTAAGCTTTTTCCTTCCTCCTTCAGGGAAGGAGCTAAAATCTGGTTTCAATCTTTTCCTAGGAATACCATAGATTTTTGGGATAAGTGCAAAGATGCTTTTATCGGGAAGTACTACCCACCTGCTAAAATTATCCAATTGAGGAGCAACATTATGAATTTTAAGCAATTGGATAATGAACACGTTTCCCAAGCTTGGGAACGAATGAAATATCTTGTTAAGAAATAACCTACACATGGTTTGACTACTTGGATGGTTATCCAGACTTTTTATGCAGGCTTGAACTTTACCTCGCGGAACCTGTTTGATTCGGCCGCGGGAGGAACCTCTATGTCCACAACACTTGGTGCTGCCACAAAACTTCTCGATGAGATGATGACCAACTATTCCCAATGGCACACCGAATGCGCTCCAACAGGTAGGAAGGTAAACTCTGTCGAGGAGATAACCTCCCTAAATGAAAAGGTTGACTTTATTATGTCTCTACTTACCAAGCAACCCTCTATTGATCCTCATGATGTTCCTTTAAACTCTTTGGTTGCTCAGAAACAAGTAGATGTGAACTTTATCTCTAGAAACAACTTCAATAATAATGCTTATAGGGGTAATTTTGCTATCAACCCTAGACCGTTTCCATCCAACTATGGGAACAACATCACTTATCCTAGCAACAAGAGCCCCACATCTGAATTAGAAAGCATGCTTAAAGACTTTATTACTACTCAAAAAGCCTTCAACAAGAGTGTAGAGGAAATATTAGATAAATTAGATAATCTCTCTTTGAAGGTAGACAACTTAGCCCTAGATATTGAGATGCTTAAAATTAGAACTTCTCCCCTTGAGGAGAGGAAGGCCACTCCTATTAATGCTATCCAGTTGCAAATTAATGAAAACATTAGGATGATGCCTAAACTTAAGGAAAGATGGGCTAGAGAAAAAGAGGAAGAGGATAGAATTAAGAGCCTTCCAACACACCACACTGTTGCTACTATCCAAATTGTTGAGGACACGCAAGCTATTAGCACCCAACACACTCCTAGTCCCATTGGACCTATTAATGGTGATGCTAATACCTCAACCATAGAAGAAGAAACTCCTACGAACATAGAGGGTTTCAAACAAGTGAGCCTAGATGTCACCACTACCACCTTTGATAGTAGTGACATTGATTTTGATAGTTGTACCCTTTCAGAAGTTATTACCTTCCTACACAAAATGTCTAGAGACCCCCACACTAGCACACTAAATCTTGCCTTCACAGAGCATATCACTCATGCTCTCATCAAATCTAGGGAGGAGAAGCTTAGAGTAGAAGGCTCCATACCTAGGAATCTAGATGATGGTTGGGATCCTATGATTAAAATTAAGTTGAATAACTTCTCTTGCTATGCTCTATGTGATGTTGGAGCTAGTACCTCCGTTATGCCCAAAACAATGTATGATATGTTTGAGTTGAAACCTTTTGATCCTTGTTCTTTTGGTGTTCGTCTCTTTGATTCTTCCATAAAGAAACCTTTGGGGAAGATCGGCGATATTCTTATCATTTTCAGTGACAATTATGTTCCCGTTGATTTCACTATTATGGATATAGAGTATGAACCTTTATGTCAAATTATTTTGGGACGTCCTTTTCTTCGCACCGTTGGTGCTGTTATTGACATGAAAGAAGGGAATATAAAATTTCAATTCCCTCTTAAAAAGGGGATGGAACACTTCCCTAGAAAGAAGATTAAGTTACCTTTCGAGTCCGTTACACGGGTTAGCTATTCTCTGTATCTAGATAAAACTTGATTCTTCTTTTGCTTTATGCCTAGTTTAAAGGCATAAAAGAAAGCGCTTGTTGGGAGGAAACCCATATTGTTTTTTAATTTTGTGTTTAGTGGTCTTGATTATTGTTACTACTGTAGCAACATCATTGTATCTTTATTTTCAAGATTTGTGCCAAGTTCTACCCTCTTATGATAAGGGAAGCAAAAGTTGTGACATGCTGTCTAGAAAACAGATTATGTCTGCCTGACAGACAAAATCGAAACAAATCACCGATTCATCTTTTTGAGCTGATTTGTTTACACAGAATTCTCTATACAATTGTGAAACTTTCATATGCTCTGAGTTTTTTTATTTGAGTTGCAGAAGTACCCCGAAAATATTGTTTGCTACATGTTGTTCTGTTTTTCACAGATTCTTCCACGTTTTGACTTTCCTTACTTTTGCAAACCTTAAGCTTGCTTTTTCTTTGCAAAAACTTTTTGGCAATCTTGAGAAAAATTATTTCAGGAATATCTTTATTTCCAGTGGGAAAATTATTTTATTAAGGGTACTAACCTCTCTAATCAGCTTATGATGAGTTATGTATGAAGGGAGTTTTCAAGTGTGCGAGGGAAGATGATGAAAGAAGATCCGGGAGTATCAAACGCAAAAAACTTGGGGATGCCCCCATGCATCCACAATAAATATTCAAGGAGACTCAAGCATCTAAGCTTGGGGATGCCCCCGTGCATCCCCTTCTCCATCAACAATCATCAGTTTGTCCTCCGTCTCACTATATTTTTATCACTTCATGCGTTATGTGCTATGCTTGGAGCGTCTCACTCTTAGGTTTTCTTTTTAGTTTTATTTAGCTTTGCTTGCTATTCATAACAAGTTAGACCCCAGCTTACTTTGTGTGGGAGAGAAACATGCTCCACTTCAAATTAGAACACATCATAGTATTTTCATGCTTATCTTTCTTCTGTTGTGTGTTCTTTATCTTTTCGTAGCTACTGCCATGTTTAGCTCTTAGTATTCATGTTTATATTTTTCAAGACATTTAGTTTTAGTTTAGTTAGGTTTGTTGCTGGAACTCTCTTTAGTTTTCATGTTTATCTTGATAAGAGAGTTGGTCGTTGCACTGAGTTGTGTCTTGTCTTGGAAGTAGGTAATTGAGGTTGCTATTCAATTGTAGTTGTAACTTGCAATAGTTTTGAGGTATTGTTGTGAGTAATGTTTGAACTTTTGGTGTCAAGAGATCTAGCCTATTAGTCACAGGTGTCATATTTTGGGCAATCCGTGCTTATTTTCAAAACCTACAAAAAACTAGTCGAGAACTCTAGCTACTAGATGGATCACTAATCTTTGGAGGGATCGGATATTAGAGTACACTCACGTGCCGTGAATCAAGGATGCGCAAGGATAACCAAACCCCCATACACTCCTCCTCGGGGTACTTGTCTCTTTGTGAGCCTCCTCATTAGATTGAGAGTTAACAATAATAAGTGAATGTGTTCTTCGGACTAATGTAAGTATTAAAAGTTGACACTTCCAACTCCTCATATTTTCTAGCCTCTTCGGTACTGTGCATTGCCCTCTTCTCATTCCGAGAGTTGGCGTCCACCTCACCGGTGCATCCAAACCCTTGGAATGATAGTGACGAGGGGGTGACCCCACGACTCCTACGGATGAGCCTACCTGGTGTCCATGAAGGCAGAAGGCCCATGAAGATACAACCTCGGCCCACTAGTTGGCACCGACGTAGGAGTCCGCGACTCACAAGGAAGGTGCGAAGACCTGCCGTACGGAGCAAGCTAGGGTTAGGAAAGCTTACCTGTAATCGTAGATGAACTCCCCGCGACTTAGCCCGGTATATAAGGGCTAGGAGGGGCGACGCCAAAGACAACTAATATCACCTGTAACCCTAGCCTTGAGCGCTCCAGCCTTGGCCTCCACTGTAATCGCATCTCCCCCATCAATAATATCGAGCAGGAGCGAGCCTTCCTGTTTGCCGACGAGCTATCGTCCAACCTGTGCATCTCATGACTAACCAGGGTCCCTGACCATGGGATTTTCCGGGGTTGATCCCCGTCAATTGGCGCCGTCTGTGGGAACCGCGCAGGTTGGGAACGCGATCTCGGCGGCCTCATCATCATCAGCATTCACGGCCCACCTCCTGGCCCTCAAGCCAGTCATCACCAATCTACACTCCGGCGTCAATCTGATCTTCGGAGCGTATCAGATCTACATCAACCATTGGGGTACCCTTCGCCTCATCGACGGCACCCATGCGCCCACGGCAACACCTGCAGCAACGACCGTAGCAGACGCCGCCCGCACGGCCAACCTATCTGGCGGTCATAGCTACCCACCCAACTCACGGCTCCACGCCACTCAAGACCGCTTGAGTGAAGTCCCAGCATGGAGAAGCACGATCGCACGTATCAGCATGGAGACGGCAAGGACACCATCGCAGGTGTTCATGGAAGAAGTTGGCGCATCAGCATCAGGCAACAACGGGCGAGTCGACGACCCGAGCACTCATCAGGACACCCCAACCACCAACAGGGCGGAAGGTCCCGGCAAAACCAGTCAGATGGTCGTACAGCTAGGAGAACCGGGGACCATACCAAAGAAAGTCCCGGGGGAACAAGGGCCCAGCGATCAAAAAAGCAGTCAGCCGCCAAGCAGCAAACAACAAGCTCCCGACCAAGGCAGGCAGCCATCACGCAGCAGGCAGCAAACCCCGGTTGCAGCGGCGGGCGGACCACCCAAAGAAAAAATATACTTGTCCAAGGAATCAATGGAAATGGTAAAGGAAGCGGTCGCCCACGGCAGGTTACTACCATCAGATGCCTCAAGAGACGAGCTAAGTGCATACAACAAGTTAGCGGGTGATTTAACCCACCAGACGAGACAGTGGCGCCTAGCCATGGAGAAGAAAGAAAAAGAGGAACCCGAAAGGAAAAGCAGTCGCAGACAATCTCCCAGATGTGACTCGCCAGAACACGACTCCCCCATCCGCAACAGATCGAAACTCAACAACCTGCGGAAGAAAGAAAGGGCGAGAGTAGTGCGGAAACTGGAAGATGACTTCAGATCAGAGGAGGACGACGACAAAGAGGAGCCCCTCACTCCAGCAGAAGCACTCATAAGCGCCCAGGACTAACTGTCCCGTGCCCAGAAAAGAAGAAAGGGAAAAACGGATCGCTACACTTCCAAAGCTTTGCAGATAATGAAGGACGCTATC
This sequence comes from Bromus sterilis, assembly GCA_950022295.1. Taxonomy (NCBI): domain Eukaryota; kingdom Viridiplantae; phylum Streptophyta; class Magnoliopsida; order Poales; family Poaceae; genus Bromus; species Bromus sterilis. The sequence continues at coordinate 73,199,492 of OX465595.1, forward strand.
GACGCCTCGGTACCCAAGAAATCCAGCGCAAAGCGGCAGACTCGCCAGCGGACACAAGACGGGGACCCCAGTTCACCGAACGACGACGACGACGACGACAACAATGACGACAGGCGCAGGCGCCCCGACAAGTACAAGAAACACGACAGCGACGACAACAACAGGCGCCGCAGCACTCAGCGAGATGCGCGAGACGACATCACGCAGAATAGAGTCAACCGCAGCAGGCGAAGACGTGCAGCACGCGAGGAGTACTCGGATGAAGAGGCTTCCGACGAGGAAATTGAGCCATGTGGAGCACTCTGCTTCACACGTGCCATACGTGAGACGCGTATGCCAAACGGGTTCAAACTGAACTCCACGACACTAAAGTACAATGGACTCGAGGAGCCGGAGGCATGGCTCGACGACTACCTAACGGCAGTCAAGTTTCAAAGAGGAACCAACGTCACGGCAATGCAGTACGTGCAGCTCATGCTCGAGAGCTCCGCTCGACATTGGCTGAAAAATCTTCGGCGCGGATCCATCAGCTCTTGGAGCCAGTTCCGAGGAGCCTTCATAGAAAACTTCAAATCCACATACAAGCAACCAGCCTCACTCGAGGAGCTGCGGGCATGCAAACAAGGAACAAGGGAGGCCCTGCGAGCATACATCCAGCGATGGACAATACTCAAGAATTCAGCGGAAGACAACTCGGACGAAAGTGCGATCGACGCATTCAGGCGAGGTCTTCACCGCATTGAATTCAAGGAGCAGCTCGGACAGATGAAAATCCGAACACTCGCACGGCTGTTAGAACTAGACAAGAGCTGGGCAGATGGAGAAGACTCTGTTCGTAATGAAACAGAAACCCACACTGCACGATCAGGGTACGACTACGACTACAACGGAGATAGAGGAGACGACAGAAGAAGAAAGCGACCCAGATGGAACTTCTACAACGACAGAGGACCTGACATGGTCGCCGCCGGTATCTCGGACGATCGGAACGGCAGGCACCGCGATGACAACAGACCACAGCGATGAGACAACCCAGAAGAAGAGCCCCAGGCTCAGAGACGAGAATGGAGGACAAGGCAGCCACGCGACGGCACTCGCGCATTCCGCTCCGCCAAAGAACAACTCGACGGACCGTGCTCTATACACGGATTCAGAAACGAGCGAGGAGAGCTCAGATCATCCCACACCCTCAGGAATTGCAGAAGCTTCAACGAGTTGGCCGAGGAGAAAAGCCGCTCCGCGGCCGCAACAGCACGACCACTCGCAAGCATAGAAGTTGGGCCAGTTGCCCACGATGCGCCACCAGCCCCCCTCTGCCAACAAGACAGGTGGCCGTCATCCAGGAACGGCAAAGGACACCAGAAGAAGAAAACCAGTACTCAGAAGCCCACGGGAGGATCTACATGATACAAGAAGGCAGAACTTCCAACAGGCAGCAGAAACAAGTCACCAGACAAGTCTTCCTGGCAACCTCCGCACACTCGGCCGTCCCAGAGTACCTGCGCGGGTCGGAGAAAGAAATCTCCTTCTCCCTGGACGACCACCCGCCAGTCGTTCCCCAGCCAGGGCACGCCGCGCTAGTACTCGAGGCCAGAATCGGAAATTACGACATGTCGCGAGTATTCATGGACGGCGGCAGCGGAATCAACATCATCTTCACCCGAACGCTCGACGACATGCTCATCCAAAACAACGCACTCAAGTCCTCAGGGATAACCTTCCACGGGATCGTACCAGGAAAAGTAGTCTACCCGCTCGGAAGGATAAGCCTGGAGGTAGTCTTTGGGAACGCGACAAACTTCCGCAAGGAAACACTTGACTTTGAAGTGGTCGACTGTAAGTCGCAATACCACGCAATCCTCGGGCGACCAGCTTTCGTTCGCTTCATGGCCGTACCCCACTACGCCTACCTCAAGCTGAAGATGCCAGGCCCAAATGGGGTCATCACAATCAGCGGCAGTTTCGTCAGATCCGACCGCTGCGACAAAGAATTCCACAAGATAGCAGAAGCATTCGTAGCCCACCAAGGCAGCAGGACCACGGGACTCGCAGAAGAAGCGCTCCCGTAGAAGGAAAGGAACATCGCTTGAAGAAACCCGGCACTGGTAAAAGGCCACTACATCATCGCTCTAAGTAAAAGGGACCTGTCCTCAATAGAGCCCTCCTACTCTTTGTAAGGGACAGCAGGAAAGATATTACATATATATTTTTCCCCAAAATTTCTTGGCACTCGGGGGCTTGCCGAAGCAGCCACCCTCCGAGGCGTCCTCCTCAATCGCGCACACTAAACCTGGCACTCGGGGGCTCGCCGAAGCAGCCACCCCCCCGAGGCGTCCTCCGCAATCGCGACACACTAAAACTGGCACTCGGGGGCTCGCCGAAGCAGCCACCCCCGAGGCGTCTTCCGCAATCGCGGCACATTAACTTGGCACTCGGGGGCTCGCCGAAGCAGCCACCCTCCGAGGCGTCCTCCGCAATCTCGGCACACTAAAACTGGCACTCGGGGGCTCGCCGAAGCAGCCACCCGCCGAGGCATCTTCCGTAATCGCGGAACATTAACTTGGCACTCGGGGGCTCGCCAAAGCAGCCACCCCCCGAGGCGTCCTCCGCAATTGCGGCACATTAACTTGGCACTCGGGGGCTTGCCGAAGCAGCCACCCTCCGAGACGTCCTCCGCAATCGCGGCACACTAAACCTGGCACTCGAGGGCTCGCCAAAGCAGCCACCCTCCGAGGCGTCCTCCGCAATCGCGGCACATTAACTTGGCACTCGGGGGATCGCCAAAGCAGCCACCCCCCGAGCCGTCCTCCGCAATCGCGGCACATTAACTTGGCACTCGTGGGCTTGCCGAAGCAGCCACCCTCCGAGGCGTCCTCCGCAATCGCGGAACATTAACTTGGCACTCGGGGGCTTGCCGAAGCAACCACCCTCTGAGACGTCCTCCGCAACCGCGGCACATTAACTTGGCACTCGGGGGCTCGCCGAAGCAGCCACCCCCCGAGGCGCCCCCCGCAACTACAAATGAAGACGACCCTCCAAGATAGCATATATACAACCAAGAAGAAGTATATACAACGAAGGGAAGCACCTAATCTCTAGGCTCCAACTTCGCCTTAATAAGTGCACCCAGATGGCGGTCGTTCTCTTCACAAACTCGCCTCACAACATGGTGCGCATGCCTATCTACAGCCACGTAGTGCTCATTCATCGGATGAACCCACGACCACAACCCTGCCGTGCACCCGATAAAGACAGAAACTAACGACAAAGGAAACAAATTTCAGCCTACGCTCGACCCTTCGACTCAAGCGTAGCCTCGGGGGCTACTCCCATCGGGAGCGCTGTCACGCACCCGATAGAACCCACAGTGCAAAGACGGACTCGAAGACAACTCTCGGCCGCAAAGGACTCAAACACAACTCTCAGTGCCAAAGAAAATATAAAGTTACATTGCAAAGGATCAAGCACAGTTTACATCATAAGGATCGTCTTCAGTACAAAAAGGACTCAACTACATTTGGATAGAAGGCAGCTCCTGTTACAAGAGGGAATCACCCAAGGAATTATGACTTCTACATGTGTGCCCAGGAGGGGTAATCGACTCTAGTACAAGAGCATCATCATAGACAAAGGAGTAACCGAAGCAGCAGGCTCATGATGCCAATGACATAACAAAAGGTGAAGCTCGACTTATTTGCGGAGACATTGGAGACGATGCTCCACCATCTTCTTCTCCTACTCCTCTAGCTTCTTCTCCAGCTCCGCCCAAGCTGCCGGCGAAGATGACGCCGCTGCCTCCAGTTCTACAAGGTCGCCTGCCGCGCTCGTTTAACCGGTGGCTTGACATCGAGGTCTTCGTCAGAGCCAGAGGGGGAAGCAGTTGAAGAAGGCTCACCACCAGCACCAGACGAGTCCCTGGAGGAAGAAGCAGTCGAAGACACCAGCGAAGGACTCCTCGACTTTGTGGAGTTGTCGCTGCTCGACTCCTGCCCATGCGGATCCATGCTATTGCCACTCGGATCGAATGCGCGGACAGTGACAGTGCTTTCGCCGTCAAAGCGACAGCTGAGCATATCTCCATCTCTCAAATTCAACCGCCGAGCAAACAAACTCCAACCAGAGCCAAGAAAAATCAAGCGAGAGCTATCAACCTCCAAGTCAACATAAGAAGGAGATCGACAGCTCCCTTGAAGATGCAGAAGCAAGCCATCCAAGCCACGCTCAGAGACAATGGAAGAAAAAGCAGAGCGAAGAAGGCCGCGATTGGCACTTTGGCCACGAACACGTAAAATAAAATCATAGCGCCAGAATCCCTCCTCCAAGGGAGAGGAGGAAGGCACTGGCGCCGTACCATGGCGACCACCACGGCATGAGCGTGGTGTACGTCCACCACGGCCACGACGAACACGGCCACGGCCAACACCTCGCCTGGGAACCATAAGCGGAAGAAGAGATGGAGGAAGAGGCAAAGCCGCGAGTTGGATAGAGGCATGGAAGAGAAAGGCTTATTTATAGAACAATAATCCTCAAAGCACACAGAAGCCAAGACGATAGCATCACTTAATTCAAAGACCAAACGTCCCAGCCGTCTCGGACTCCAAGTCGAAGATGCTTTCCCACGGGACGCACTGTACGCAAGACGCTTCAATTCGCGCGCGTTTCCAACGCGCGTATGGGAAACTCAACCGGCACCTAACGCACACCACAGCGGCCATTATTATGACCGGTCTTGAAGACTGGATGGTTCACTGGCAGAGCATCCCTGACAGCCATCAAATAGAGGCATCACTATCCCTGACAAGCGGCGAAGAAAACCAAACAGACATCAAGGCCCTCAGATTCCATCTATCAGATCTTTTTCCCGATGAAGAAAAAATATCTTACTCTCATCGGGAGAGTACATCATAAGAGTCCCAGGTGCTCCCTCACCTAAAGGTCAGCCATGTGCTCGAGTGACCACTCGCACTTATGAGAGTCTCGGGTGCTCCCTCAACCCGACGTAAGACAAACATGCATTCGCCAAGACCATGCGGCGCTAAGAGACTCAGGTGCTCCCTCACCTCAAGAGCCGAAACGACATTCGAGTGATTACTCGCGAAAAACCCCTCGACTGAGCACTCGAAACAAAGCTCCTCGGGTGAATGAGTGAACAGCTCGCTTGATGTTTTGTTCCAAGCGGGTGCAATGCTATAAGGCTCCGCACCTCAAAAACACACATTCCTGGAACACCATACACTATGCCCAGATGCCACGCAAGATTAGCGTGTAGGTAAGACCCCGCTGCGAAGTACGGCCGGGCTGGGACTTGCCGAAGAGCGATTTCACTCCCAACCTTTCCCATGCGCTGCGCATGATAGAAAAGCCGGGAGGACGCGCCTTAGGCTGTACACATTACTGGCGGCAAATGAACACCGTAAGACTTGAAGCGGCCGGACTTTTGCTCGACACCAGTGTTCCAAGCTCACGTCGAGGGACGTGGGTTTGATTGGGCTACTGTGGTATTTGCCCTAGTGCAATTCACCAAGGCTCGACCCGTCGACTCCTTGGGCCCTTTCAGCTTAGCATCCCTCGAAACAGGTTTTGTCATGGCCACCAGACTGCCAGCGACCCGCGGGTGAACCGCGCATACCAATAACCGACGAATGAATGTACTCGAGTCCCTGCGCGACTCTCCGAGTCCCCCAGGCACTCGGGGGCTACTGATGAGGGGGTGACCCCACGACTCCTACGGATGAGCCTACCTGGTGTCCATGAAGGCAGAAGGCCCATGAAGATACAGCCTCGGCCCACTAGTTGGCACCGACGTAGGAGTCCGCGACTCACAAGGAAGGTGCGAAGACCTGCCATACGGAGCAAGGTAGGGTTAGGAAAGCTTACCTGTAATCGTAGATGAACTCCCCGCGACCCAGCCTGGTATATAAGGGATAGGAGGGGCAACGCCAAAGACAAATAATATCACCTGTAACCCTAGCCTTGAGCGCTCCAGCCTTGGCCTCCACTGTAGTTGCATCTCCCCCATCAATAATATCGAGCAGGAGCGAGCCTTCCTGTTTGCCGACGAGCTATCGTCCAACCTGTGCATCTCATGACTAACCCAGGGTCCCTGACAATGGGATTTGCCGGGGTTGATCCCCGTCAGATACGCTTTTTCATCATAAACCTCCTCATATATTTCCTCAAAACAGCCATCATACCTACCTATCAAGGCATTTCCATAGCCTTTCCGAGATATATTGCCATGCAACATCCACCTTCTCATGACTTGATCTTCATGTCGTACATGTTCTTGCTACACTGGCAGAGGCATATATTTGCATACATCATGATAGCTACATCTTCTTTATGTTGAGTACCTTGTAAAGTGTGAAAGATCTTCTATACTTCTTGTAATATAGAGTGCTGCCCTTATGCGAGGAAACGATCCCAAAGTGGACAAAATTAAAAGATCCCAAAGAGGACACATGAGAGTTAAATAGAAAGAGCCATTGAGGCCACCAAAAATACAAAAAAATAGAAAAAAGAATAAAAAGAAATAAGAATAGAGAAAGGGGCAACACTACTATTACTTTTGAAAGATCCACACTCGTACTCCCTTTTATACCTTGTACTCCATAGAGATGATCATATATGCATATAGCTATGTGGGGACCTTCACAGTATAGAACTTCGCTTGCATATTCCAAGGATGAGCCTCCACAAACGAGCTCTAGGTCTTCATGAGCGAGAAAATTGGATGCACCCCCACTAGTTCCATTGGAGAGCTTTTCTTAGCTCGTATGTCCATTCGTTGCATGGAAATCCATACTCCTCACATCATATCTATCATTTGGCCTTCCCGCCTATGATTGTTCTCATTGATGTGAGCCTTTCTCACCCTTTTTCTCGTCCTCCTCCACCATATTTCTCTCTTTGAGATCCTAAGTGTCAACTCTCATGCTTACGCTCATCCATTGCATGAGTGCTCAAAATATCGAAAGGGAGTGGATCAAATTGACGTGTAACTGGCTAGTGGTCTAGGGACGAGTCAAGATAAGATTCCAAAGAAGACTAAGTGTGAAACTTTAGTAGATTGAGTTCTCAACTAATTTGTTTTTCTCGTATTCCCATCCCCCTTCTTGCCCGCAAACACCATATGGAGACATTCGAGTCACGGACAGCGAGAGATCTTGCACCTAAGTGTTCTTATGTTGCTTGTTTCAATGCTAATATAGACTCTTGCCTGTTATGACTTGAATTGAATTACATACCTTGATTGCTTTACTTTCAAAGTTCTTATATGGTTGCTAGCATGTGACCACATAAATTATGCTTGTTATCATTTACCTACTCGAGGACGAGCAGGAATTAAGCTTGGGGTTGTTGATACGTCCCAAACGTTTCTATAATTTCTTCTTTCTCAATGCATGTTTTGTGTGATATTGCTGTGATCTAGATACACCTTGTCAGAACCCTCTGTTAGGTATGTGCTAGGGTTTAGCATCAACATGCATTCATGTTAAAATTTTCAAATGAAATTGAAATGGAAGAGGAAAACCCCCAGATGAATGTAATTCAAATGTCCAGAATAAACGTTGCTCCAAAAAATTCGTTTTGCATTTTTGAAAAGTCTCATAAATGAGTGTGATCACATATCAAGTGATGTGGTAGAAATCCCATAAAAATTTGGGGCATTTTATAAAATGGTTTGCTATTTTATCAGAGCCAAAACAAATAAACAGAAAAAGAAAGGAAAGATTAAAAAGAAAAATAAAAACAGAAAAACTTACCTGAAAAAGCCCAACTCATCGCCCCGTCGCCCAGCAAGCCAGGCCCAGCCCAACTCGCCCTTGTCGTCTTCCCGCCGCGTCGACAAGCACCTCGGTGGAGGGCATGCCGACGCCCGCGAGCACCAGCCTGCCTGCCTGGCGCCCTCCCGAGCTCTCTAATCGCACCACGACGACGCCTGGAGATGCCACTTCCATTCCTTCCCCCTGGACAGCCTCATCCTCCCCTCCTGTGTCGATTCCACGCGAGCCCGAGCGCCACCGCAGGGCACGTCGCCGAGAACACGCGGCCATCGCCGTCGAGAAGCCCCCGGAGCCTGTCCATCGTCTTTGCCATAGCCGTCTTCGTCTTCGAGCAGAAGATGGGGAGCTGAAGCCCTCTGGAGCCGCCGAAGCGAGTCGCCATCTTCGTCTCCGGCCGCCGGAGTACCGCGTCGATTCCTTCGTCTCTGGACCATCCATTCCCCTGCTTCCTCCTCCGTCGAGTTGCTAGTGAGCTCACGGTCAAAACACCTTTGCTTGCGCCCTCAATCTGTGCCTCCTTCGTGATCTGCCATGGGAGCCGTAGCTCAGCGCCGCCGCGGTGCTCTTCGGCGAGCCACCATGAAGTAGTCGAGCTCTAGGCCATGTCCATCACCTTCGCCTTGGTGTGCTTCTTCGAACGCGCCCAACCGTGGCTCAAATGGTGCACCACAGCAAGATCCGCACCACGGCCGTGCTGCTGCCGCCGCCTTTGCTCATCGCCGACGTCCTTCCGATGAGCCCCCGTGCTGCTCGTCTTTCTCAGATGAAGCGTGCGTGCCTGGGCTCCCGTTTGTTGGTCGCGGCGTGCCAAATGGTGGACGGAGCCGCCGTCCCCGTGGACGCCGCCGCGTCTAGACGTCGCCGGCGACTCTCAGCCGGTGACGCCAACGTGGCCATGATTAGTTTTACACTAATCCCCTCCCCTGTGAAGCTGACCAGTGGGCCCAAGTCCACTTAACCCGCCTGGTTAATTTAAATCAAACGGTTTCATTAACCAGTGACACTGACATGCTGGCCCCACCCGTCTTGCTGAAGTCTCTACCTTTCTTGGTTTGATTGAGGAAAATGTAGTTCCTAGAGTATTAATGATTTCCTAAATCTTATGAATCCTAGAAAGATCCATATCACGGGATTTGATGACCTCCAAAGTTTTAATAATTTTAAGCATGGAGCTATCAAGCCTATTCAAATTCCCTTGAATCTTGCGATCCAACTCATTTATCCTAGTTATACTTGTTATTTCTAACTCTATCTTTTCAAGTTTCTTCATAATGTGAGCTAGAGTTATATCTTCTTGAATCCTAGCAATAGGGAGATTTCCAACAAGATTTTCAATAACATTAAGAGACTCCCAAATCGGGGATTCTAGGAAATTCCCATTGATAGCAGTATCTAATATGAACCTATTCCAAGGAGTAATCCCGACATAAAAATTTCTAAGCCGGATAGTAGTGGATTGCTTCTTGGTGCCTCTTTTCTAAGAATCATTAATTCTATACCAAGCATCTTTTAAAATTTCACCACCTTTTTGTTTAAAGGTGAGAACCTCTGTCTCAACAAATGCAAAAGGGCCAGACATAATGACAACTACTAGCAAGATGAATAATTTTATTTTATTTTGTGATTTTTGATATAAGACACAAAGATAAAAACTGAAAAGGTAAACTAACAAGACTAAAAAACAAAGGTAAAGGGTGTGCAACTCCCCTATCTTAGCACTCGGAGTCCCCGGCAACGGTGCCAGAAATCTTGCTTGATGCGCGAGGTGATGATAGTGATTTCTCGCCCTTCGTTGGTAAACCCCAAGTGGAAGGTGTGATGTAGCACAGCAGCAAATTTCCCTCAGTAAAGATACCAAGGTTTGTCTCCAGTAGGACTCCGGAGATGATAAGTAGGTGTCAGCGGCGCAACTGACGCGGACCTGCACACAGACACAAATAACTTTGTTCCCAACGAAGTTCAGAGAGGTTGTCAATCTCTCTGGTCTTGTTGTTCACAAAGGATCAAACACAAGGGATAATGATAGCAACTGAAAGTAAACGCAGAAAAGTAAATGAGCGTGGAAACAGTGATGAAGATATGGACCGGGATACGTGATGTTCACTAGTGATGTCTCTCTCCCAAAAGAGGATAAAACTGCTATGCGAGGTGAACAAATTACAGAAGGGCAATTGACAGGATTATGAACGCACCGCAATGCTAACTATGCTACAAAAGAAAGGAAGAGGCTCAAAAGCATGGGCAGAACGCCAAAATAAGTAGACCGAAATCCAACTACATCTACTACTAATCATCCAACTTGAGATATCTATCCAGAACATCTCGCTGGTATTAAGTTGCGAGCCCCACCCAAAGCAACAGACAACTGCATTAAAAAGCACTTTGCGTAAAGTAAACAATCCTTGTCATCGCGGTTACAAGCACTGTTGTTTTCCCCCTTGTGGCAACAACACATCCCCTAGACTCATGTTTCTGTCACTCAAGCGTGTCATTAGGGGGCATGAACCTACAATCGAGCATAACGTTCCCTCTTGGGGTTACTACCTACTACTTGGCCAAAGCAATAAATAGCAACGGAGAACATGCAAGAATTACTTAAGAACAAAAATATAAGAGATAAGAACCAAATATATTACTAAATCACAATCTGAACATAATCTCATAATCCATCAGATCCCATCAAACTCAGCATAGTAACAGCAGAAAGATTACAAAAGTGCCTCGATCATGTAGGGCAGCTCACGGGGTCTAAACCATGAAGAACAAAGAGGGGAGGAGAACATCACATAACTACTGATCACGGACCCATGGTCCAAAGGAAACTACTCATGATACATCCGGGAAGCATCCATGGTGGAGAGGAGACTCCCGGAGGTCGGCCCTCCCTCCGGCAGGGTGCCGGGAAGAGGTCTGCTGGTGCTCCCGATCTCGGAAGCGCGGCGGTGGCGGAACAGAGGCGAGATCGCGAAAAAGGGTTCTCTACCCGAGGGTTTCTCGTCATGGAGAATATATAGGCAAAGGGGGAAGCCAGGGGGGCCACCAAGGGTCCAGGCGCCCCCCTGGCGCGGCCAGCCCCTGGGGCGCGCCACCAGGGCGCCTGGGCCCCTGGTGGTGGCCCTCTGGCCCAGTCAGGTTCTTCCAGAAGGTTCTTCTGCACTGATTTTTTATTTGATTTTTCCTGAATTTTTGGAGCACTTTTTATATGGGGAAAACTGAAATAGAAAAACAGCAGAAAATAGGAACTGGCACTGTGGTGCACTGAGTTAATAGGTTAGTCCAAATATGATCAAAAGTGTATGAAAGTGTATCTAGATCATAGCAATATCACACAAAACATGCGTGGAGCAAGCAGAAATTATAGATACATTTTGGATGTATCAGTAGCTATGTGTTCTTCTCTCTCTCCCATGATGTGATCTTCGTTGTGATCATAGGCTCTATTCATCTAGGGTGATCCCAAGATATTTCTCCTTCCTCTATGTATTGTATTGATGTACTCAATTGATCTTATCTAGTATAATCCCCGAGACCAAGGTGACAGCGGTCTATTGGACATGGTTTAGAAGAATATTATCATGAGTGATTTCCTCTTTTGTGTGTTGATTGAAGATTGAGAGTCTCTTGGTGCTTGTCTTTGACTATCATTGAGATATGTTGTGGTGATTGTGGTACTCTCTTTGGATGGCCGAGGTGACATTGGGAAATCCATAGATTGAGAACTACGAACTTTGAGGTGTGCTTTTGTAGCCCTACATAATTCTCATCCTCTCTTGACCACAAAGGAATTACCTCCGAGTGCGTCTCCATTGCATGTTTTATGGGAAATATCATGTGATTATACTATGTTAATGTTGTTGAGAGTTTCCACTAGTGAAAGTATGAAGCCTAGGCCTTGTTTCCACCATTGTTACACCGTTTGTGCTCACTTTTGTGACATGCTTGCTTGCTGCACTTTTTATTACAGATTTATATTACCTTGCTTTGCCACACCTATCACTCGTATTTTACCATCTCTTCGCCGAACTAATGCACCTATACAACTCCTAGTTGTATTAGGTGTGTTGGGGACACAAGAGACTTCTTGTATCTTAATTCCAGGGTTGCTTGAGAGAGACCATCTTCAACCTCTACTTCCCTGACTTCGATAAACCTTAGGTCATCCACTTGAGGGAAATTGTTGTTGTCCTACAAACCTCTACGATTGGAGGCCCAACATAGTCTACAAGAATAGAAGCGTGCGTAGACATCTAGCTATTTCTGGCGCCGTTGCCAGGGAGGTAAGGTTTGAAGGTATATCTTTAGATCTTGCAATTAAATCTTTCCGTTTCTTGTTTTTATTTTCACTAGTTATGCTTATGGAAAACTTCACTCTTAGTTCGTTGTTTGGGGAACGCCACTTTACCACGCCCGTGGTAGAGAAGTCTCCTCCACCTACTGAATCTATCCCGTTCAAAATACCACTTGGGATAGTTGAAATAATTATTAATGATTGTTATGATGGGACAGTCAATCCTAGTATTTCATTTGTTGAAACTTACAGAACTTTGTGAGTTATTTAAGATTTCAGGTTTGACAAGAGGTGAAGTCATGAAGAAATTATTTTCCTTGTCACTGAAAGGAAAAGCATTGGAATGGTATAGGCTACTAGATGATTCTCACCTACGGGATTGGGAACAGATCCAGTCTCTATTTTACTCCAAGTTTTACCCTCTTCATGAAGTTCATGAGAATAGGAATTATATTTATAATTTCTATCCTCACGACGGAGAGAGCATAGCTCAAGCTTGGGGAGACTGAAAACTTTAATGCTAAAATGTCCTAACCATGGGCTCTCAAAAGATATAATTATTACTAATTTTTATGCAAGGCTCTCTCGGCAGGATAAAGACTTGCTCAATGCTTCCTCTATGGGTTCTTTCACAAACGAAAAGATTGATGCTAAATGGGAACTCCTTGAAAGAATTCAACGCAATACTGAAGATTGGGAGATCGACAAAGGTAAAGAGTCAGGTTTAAATTATGAGTATGATTGCATTAAGTCCTTTGTTGAAACCGCAAGTTTTAATAAGTTTAGTGCTAAGTTTGGGCTTGATTATCAAGTCCTTGTTTATTTCCTCAAATATTTTGCTTCACATCTTAATATGCCTAAGGAGAATTGGATCAAGCATCATGAACCTTTTAAAGAGATTTGCAAATAAAATGAGATTGTTCATGATGATTGCAACATGCATGATCCAATTCCTGAAAATGAAGTTTTATATAAGCATGTTAATTTTTGTGGAGTGGATAGACCTTGTGAAAGAACTATGATTGAAGAAGAAAAGTATTGTAAGCAACATAAGCATGAAAGAACAATCACTTGGGTCAAAGATTTAAATGAAATTGCTAGATAATTGTGTGACCTTTATCCTTTTACTTGTGAACTTTGCTGCATAGAGGGTCACTTTAATTTTCAATGCATGAACTTTCAAAGCATAACTGTTAATCAGTTGTGTGATAACATGATCACTTCTGATCTTTATGATGAACTTATGTTATTTTTGATATGTGAAGAGTTATCAGAAAAGACTTATTGGCTAGATGTTAATGCCTTAGGAATTAGGAACACTTTGCAAAATTGCCATCTCTATTGTGTTGTTAATTGCCATGAAAATGATTACATAAGTAAGATTAGAAAGGAGGGAACTTTACCAAAGTATAAAAATGTCTCTTATATCTCTACTAATAAAAAGGAGAGTTTCTCCCAAATTTCCCCTATTGTTTCTAATGATAAACCAGGATATGTGGAGAAGCTTCATCTCCAACCACTCCCTCCTAAGGTGAAGAAGAAGAAAAATAAGAGGAGGAGGAAGAGGAGCAAGAAGGAAGAAGAATGGGTATCAACCTGGCCTGAGCATATTCCTCGCATCAATTTTTATCCTAACAGACAGAAATTTTTGGAGGACGGTGAGCTTGATTGATTGCATTCATTATTATCCTGATGTTAAGTCCGTCGGCACTATTGAAGATGATTTTGATTATGATATGCATGTTACTTTTTGTGATTGGGAAAATGATGATAATGCTACTTATGATCTTGAAAATCTTTTTGGTACTAACTCTGAGAGTGATGATATGGAAAGCTCTAAGCTTGGGGATGATAGGATTGCAAGTCCTTTACCCATTAGTGATGTGGTAATTGATAATTCTTTTGCTAGTAAGAATAAAGATATCATATTTAAAAATATAGTTTCTAGAAATGATAATGATCTTATCTACTATGATGATGTTATAACTCCTATCTTTAGTGATTATAAAGGTACCTATGGCATAAGGAGAAATTATCCTTATGAAACTTGTCATAATCATGGAGGGAATTACTCCCTTGTTGAACACCATCTTCCTAATACACAATTAATCTATAGTGTTCAAGTTGTTTATGATAGTCCTACTCCCACTATTACCAATGAGAAAGATTATGCTTATGTGGAGAGTAAGAGTACCCTTTTGCATGTGGATCATGGTAACAATGCTTTATGTGATACTTATATTGTTGAGTTTATTCATGATCCCACTGAAAATTATTATGAGAGGGGAACATATGATTATAGATATTTTAATAATATCAAGTTCCCTCTCTTTATGTTGAAGGTTTTGAAGTTGCACTTATTTTGGATTCCTATGCTAATATCTTTATGCTTCCATGAGTTATTTCTCTACAAGATCCCTTTGCATAGGAAGCATGTTAGACTTAAATGTGTTTGTTATTTGCTTCTTGATGCCCTCTTTTGTTCTTCAACTCTTATTCCTTATTCCTATGAGAGCATCATTAAAATCTTAAGCCTATCTTTATGGCTATAAAGAAAGAGCACTAGGGAGACAACCCTTGTTATCTTTAGTTTGAGTTTTTTTACTTTAAGTTTTTAGTGGTCTTGATGATTTTTACTACTGTAGCAACATCATTGTATCTTTACTTTTCAAGCTTTGTGCCAAGTTTAGCCTCAGATTGCAAGAAAGGTCAAAAGTTGGTACATGCTGTCCAGAAACATATTTTGTCTACTTGAAGGAAAAATTCGGGATAAAAGAAGATAAACAGATTTGTCTACTTTAAGGGTACTAACCTCTCTAATCAGCTTATGATGAGTTATGTATGAAGGGAGTTTTAAGTTTGCGATGGAAGATGATGAAAGAAGATTCGGGAGTGTCAAGCGCTCAAGCTTGGGGATGCCCCCATGCATCCTGTCGTCGATATGTGACGGCAGATGCCATGGGGATGGCTAAAGTGAGGGGAAGACACGAGGGAGAAAATGTCGATGGTGCCGGAATCGGGTTGGGCACAAGCACAGTGAAGACACCACGATGTACCCAGGTTCGGGGCTCTCCGGAGAGATAACACCCCTACTCCTGCTTGTCTCTTGTATATCAATGAAGGGATTACAACAACTGATCTTCTATCTTCTCAGGGGAAGGAGTACGCCGCCGCCGTGGGCAAGGTCCTCTCCTGCTTCCCTGAGGAGTGACTACGGGCGGTGAATGAACTAGAGGGGGAATGAGTTAATGAGTTCTCAGGTGTGGCGTCCCTCGCGCAGGAGGGGGTACCCTAGCTCTTATAGTGTGAGTCAAGGGTACTACGGTAACTTCATCGCCGAATGGACCCATCCGTCATCCTCTAATCGGCCTGGGCCCACCGACTGCTCCTCTCCGGGTGACCCGGAGCCTACGAGTGGCGGCCCATGCTGCTACCTCGTAGAACCAAGGAGTGAACAGTGGAGCTAGGGGGTGCGGTCTTGTCGGCCTGTCCGCGGAATCGGCGGGGAGGTCGACACCGTATCTCCAGCAAATCCTCGACACGACCTGGCCTTCCTGCCACCCAGATATCTCGGGATATGGCATTTATGACCTCGTAATCATACCCCCGACTGGGTGGTAGGTTGCTCCGATTGCGCCTGGACCGACTGGTGGTTCCTGGTGGGGTCGATTGCTCTGGGCAATCGGCCTTCTAGGAATCGGCCTCGGTCCAGCTGCGGACCAATCGGGTGATCATCTGTGGAGAAGGGTGGCCCGATTGCGCCTGGGCCGACTGCTGGCACTTGGTATGGTTGATTGCCTTGGAGCAATCGGCCGTACCTCTGCCCGTCTCGGCCCAGCTGCAGCCCGATTGGTCCATCCTTGTCTTGAAAGCTTGCTTCCGCTTGGGTTAGCCTACCCGGGTACCAATCCCCCGACAGTAGCCCTTAAACCTGTAAAGGTCCCACGGTCGCTTGACCGCGGGGCCTTTGCAGTTTTCAATCTCTGCCTTGACGTTCTCCGACTCCTGTGGCCTCTTCGAGTGCGTCATTCCGAGTTCGTCGGCCGAGTCGGAGATCACACTCGGTTGACCAAATTTCCATCCGATTGGACGTGGTTCCCTCTTAATTCATGTCTTCACTTTTTTGAGGAAGATCTCTTTCGCCGATTTCCCTCCAACGGTTACTTCCGATTCGCCCGCGACGTGATCAATGGGCTGGGACCCACGACCCACGCGCGACGTGACATAACTGCAGGGCCTGACCCCCACGTCGCACGCCTCGCCTCTTGCGCCGGGATCCTTTGCGCTGGTCTGCCGGTTGGCCTCCCTATGCCCTAAGCCACATCGGGCCACACAGCCACAGGGTCATCCCACTCTCCCTCCCCGCCGCCCATATAAGCCACCGGGGGGGCTTCACCTCTTCCTTCTCCCAAACACTTCCTTCGACCCCTAGCCTTCTCTCCTCTGCGCCCTCGCCGCTCCACGCGATTCTCCCCGCCGCCGGTGTCTGCATCTCGCGCCTGCTCCGGCCACGGGTTCGTGTTCTCCGCTGCTTCCGTCGCCACCGCAACCGCTCTTCTCCGCAGCTCTCGTGCTCCGCCTCCCTCTTTTCTCTCCTCCGTTCCTCGCCAGCGACAACCATGGCGCCTCGACGAGATGTGTCGCAGGCGAGCCGCGGATGCTGGAAAGGATCTCAGGCCATCGCCGCCGCCGTCGAGTCTCTCGTCCGCGCCCGGAAGATGCCCGCGGGAGTCGAATGGCGGATTCCCAGCAAGACCGAGGTCGTCCCCAGCGTGCGCACGGGCGAGAGGGTCGTGTTCCTCGCTCACTTCGAGCGTGGATTCAGCCTTCCCGCTAGCGCCTTTTTTCGCGAATACCTCGATTTCCACCGACTGCAGCCTCACCACCTCGCTGCCAATTTCATCATGATCCTCTCCGGGTTCGTGACACTCTGTGAAGGGTACCTCGGTTGCCGTCCGAGTGTCGCTCTTTGGAAACGCTTCTTCAACCTCCGAGCTCACAACGCTCGGACGGGTGTTTTGGTGGCCTCCACCATCGAAGGTGGCAAGCCAACGTACCCGACTTACATGACCGACTGCGGCAGTTGCCTTGTCGCAGCCGGCAAGTCGAAGTACACGAGCCCCGAGATCGTCCAATCCTGCAAGAATTGGCAGAACTCGTTTTTCTACGTCAAGTCCCCTGACCAAGGCCCCGACCTCCTCAATCTGCCCGAGTTCTCTCTCGCCCGGCCGATTGAGAAACATCAGTGGTCGCTGAAGCACGGCGTCGGAGACTGCGATGTCGATGCCCAGGCTGCCAGGGTCACCCAGCTGGAGCAAGAAGGACTCCTTCCCACCGACTTGGTATCTGCGTGGCTTCACGCTCGGATTCTTCCCCTGCAGCGCCGAGTTCATAGCCTCTGCGACGTGTCGGGACCTCGAGATCCCACTCGGCTCTGCACGTGGCGGATGAAGACAGAAGACCTTTGCACCCGAGTGAAGGCCATCACCTCTAGCGCCTTGCCTGACCCCTTCCGCTTCGGGCTTGATTATCTCGTTCGCCAGCGAAAGCCGCCTGTGGTATGCTCCGATTACACGCTCTTCCGATTGCTTTCTTTTCCGATTGCTCTGACTGCTTATACCTCCTCAGCACTTTATTCAGTCCGACCTCATGGAGGACGGCCAGGAAACTGGCGTGTACGCCCCTGATCGCACGGAAGAGGATCCCACCGACCTCGAGTACAACGGCGAGACTCCTTCTGCCGAGTCCAGTGGGAATGATGAAGACGATGAGTCTTCCGGAGAGTCCTCCGACCCCATGGATGCTGATGATGATGACGCCGAGCGCACCAACCCTCCGACGACCAACACTCGGCCGCCAGCTCAAGGGGGTACGCCTGACCCTTCCCTTGAGCAATTTTTGGCTGAGTGGAGTGATGATGATAGTGTCTCAAAGGGTAATGGTTCCGATGCAGCTCCTCGAGCCAGGCCTCCAAAAGTGCCGGCCAAGCGCACCTCGGCCGCCGGCTCCTCCTCTGGTGTGGCTTCTAGCCAAGTTGCCAAGGCCAAGCCGACTGCCAGCAAGGGCAAACAAGTCCGAGAGGCGACAACTCGGAGGCCGACCGTCCAGGCGCCACTGAACGTCGCTCCACTTCGCTGCCGAATGCCCACGGGCGCACCCAGGACAATCGGGTATGCTCTTGCCTTTATGCCTCCTGCTTCACTATCTTTGCTTTTACTGATTCCTCTCCCTTTCTTCTTTCAGGGAGCCGATTGGTCTTGATGACGTTGACACCGACATTCCCGTTTGTGCCCAAACCGTCATCTCGCCCGCTGCCTCTGCTGCTGCCGTCCACAAGCGGCCGGTACCCGCTCATCGCTCCTCCAAAGATGCCGAGCGCGCTGCCAAGAAGGCCCGACTCGCGGTGATTTCGAAGAACTCTTCTTCCACTCTTGCCTCCCCAACTCTCCAGGATGCAACAGACCGGGTGGCTCCTGGTGGTGGAGGAATGCAACCGGCTGACCCGATTGCTCCGTCTCCACCGCGCCGCTCCAACCCGGCTTCGCCTGCCGCGACTTCCCCTGCTGTGATGACCGCCTCTGATACGCCGGTGGTGACGACCCCATCGCCGATTTTGGTGTCGGCACCACCGGTTGCCTCCATCGTTCCGCCTGCCGTACTACCTGATCCACCGACTGTGATGATCCCGCCGCCAATCTTTGCTACCACTTCTGCTCCGACTCGCCCGGTTGCGCCGCCGCCGCAATCGGGTGAGTCCGGTCCTTCACCAACATCCGTGCCGCCAGTCCTCACCACTACAGCTTTCGCCATCGTTCCTACTTCAGCGCCACCGCCGATTTCCTCCCCCTCCGAGATTCTTATGCGCTCGGTGGATCACTTCCGAGCCGAGTATTCTCGCGCCCGTCATGTCGGCGCTGAGCCTGACGCTTCGCCTCGTCCTCGGGATCCCGTGACGAGCACTCTGAGCCGGGTGAATGAGTTCGCCGAAGCCCTTGCTCGGGACCTTCAACAGCTGACCTCTCACCATTCGGTAAACTCTTTAACCTTTCCTTCTGTACCTCTGTTTTACTTCGGCAATTTTTCTTCCCGTGGGTGCGCGCAAGCGCACCCAGTGGGTGTAGTCCCCGAGATTCGGGCCGATTGGTTACAATCGGTTCGGATCTTTAGCATTTTTTTCTTTATCGTTTGCCTTCCTCAATCGGTAGACTTTCTTCCGGTGGGTGCGCGCAAGCGCACCCACTGGGTGTAGTCCCCGAGATTCGGGTCGATTGGTTACAATCGGTTCGGATCTTTAGCATTTTTTTGCTTTATCGTTTGCCTTCCTCAATCGGTAGACTTTCTTCCGGTGGGTGCGCGCAAGCGCACCCAGTGGGTGTAGTCCCCGAGATTCGGGCCGATTGGTTACAATCGGTTCGGATCTTTAGCATTTTTTTCTTTATCGTTTGCCTTCCTCAATCGGTAGACTTTCTTCCGGTGGGTGCGCGCAAGCGCACCCACTGGGTGTAGTCCCCGAGATTCGGGCCGATTGGTCACAATCGGTTCGGATCTTTTTCACTTGTTGCTTTACGTCTGACTCCATCTTGCTGTTCATCACAGGCTGTCATGGAAGAGAAAAGAGTTGTCTTCGAAAAACTCCTGGAAGCTTATACTGCTAGCCTTCGAACCCTCGCCCAGGCCCAGCTGCAGGTTAATAACCAATCGGCTAAAATCACTAAGCTAAGAGGTATCCTCTATCTCACCGCTGTCTCTTCTTCACTTGACAACCGCTCTGGTACTGAAATCTTCGCGCTCTCTTGTAGCTTCTATTCCTATGGTAAATGATCTTCAAGGCCGAATTGCAGAATTGGCTGCAGAACTTAGGCAACAAGGTCCAGCCCTTGATAAAGCCACCTAGGAGGTAACTCGGCTGCAGGGGGTAGAGAAGGATTTGAATCGGACTATTCAAAGCCTCCAATCTGAAATGGCTGCTTTTGAGAAGAAACATCTGGCTAACATCGCCGCAGTGACAGCTACTGGGGATGGGCTTCTTGCTGAACGGGATGCTGCCGTCGCCGCCCGAGTTGTTCTGCAATCTGAAAGGGATGAAGCAATTTCTGCCCGAGACTCCATTCGTCAAGATCATGACGAGCTTGCCACCAAATTCGAAGAACTGGAGAAGCGCAGCTATGAGGAGACCACCCGAATGCGCCGCCGAGCCAAGGGCTTCTGCGATACATTAACCGAAATGGACCTCCTCCTTGGCCGTGAGTCTTCCTTGCTGCCGAGTGCACTTTCCGGTTGCTTTCTTCTCTTATCTTATTACTTATGCCCTTCCTTCTTGATGCAGAGGCTTGGCCCGAATCTGAAGCGGCTGCTTATGCAGCTGTCGCCAAGTCCCGAGAGGATACCATCGCCGCTGGAGGGACCTGTGACCGTGCAGATAACGTCTGGACTCGGCACGAATATCTGATCGGCACCCAAGCCCGCATTCCTATTATCCAGGGAATTTCCCTATCCTTTAAGCTTGGAATTCTAAGGATTGCTGAAGCACTGTGGTCGCCGACTGAACTTAAGGCCGGATTGCAGAAGATGAAGAATGTTGCCGACTCCTCTGCCGAGACCCGTAAGGCAGACACTCAGGATGACGAGGATTCTGACCAAGGGGACACTCCGAATGCCACCACTGAGCAGACTCAGACTCTTCTTAAGGCTATCCCACGTCGGATCGACGTTCTTCTGAATTCGGCCGGAAGGACTGGTGCGGAGACCGCTCTTCAAACTGTGTTGTCTTGGTACCCTCAAGTGAAGCTCTCCCGAGTGCACAGCCTTCGAGACAATGCCTCTGACCTTCTTGACAAAACCTACGCCGAAGTCAATCGACTATCCAGCACGATGGTGAATTGGTTTTCTCCCTACGAGTATACTCCGTATCTCGATCAGGGAGGGAACCCGCTCCCTGCCTTTACCATCTCTGGCCTGGCCGAGGAGCTCTCCGACATCGGCTCATCCCAGACGTCTCCGAAGTCTAAACAGACAGGTGCTGCAACTTCTGAAGCTCAATCGGACCCGTCTGCGCCACCTTCTAGCTCAGTGCCTCCGACTGCTTAAGCTATGCTATCTTTAATTTGTATTCCGACTGTCCGCTTGTAAGACATATTTTTAATTCTGTCGACACCTACTGGGTGTGACTTGGATGTAATGACATTATTCGGCCTCGGGCCTATTACTTTTGATGCAATCCGATTGCTTGTTTGTCACTTTTGCATGTGCGATCGACTTTGCGTCTTTGTCGGTTTCCTTTATCGGCTACACTTGGGGATGTCTGCTGTGTCGACCTTGCTGCCGTTATGCGGTCCGCAATCGGATCAACACTAGACATCCGGCCAAGGTTTGATAAGCTTTTTTTTTACACGACAAGATTTTTACCGCAAAGGATTCTGCAAGAGCAAGCACCGATTGCTCGCTACTAGATCCGATGTCCTGATTTGCAGCGCAATCGGTGACTCCGTCCTGTCGACTGCCCTTGGTGGCCTCTTTCGGATTGTTTCCCGGGAATTTGTACTACCGACTGCCTCAATCGCCACCCTCCTCGATGCCACAAACCTGCTAGTGATTTGTACTCGAGCTAAGTGTTCGATTGAAGGTCAGCCTGCAGTCCCCGTGCCTCGATGGCTTATTTATTTGACTTCGCGGTCGGCCGGTCCCCGAATGTGCTACGCACATCTCGGGTATGACTGATCGTTGCCGATTGAGGCTAGCTCTTCGAATGAAATTATACAAAAGTACTCGAATGCTCATTTTCAGAGACATGATAACTTTTTATTGATTGTTTGCCGAATGGCTTACACAAATTTCGGCCGCTCAACTATAGAATGGACACAACAACTCGGCGTTCCACGGCCGCTCCGTCTCTACTCCTGACGTGTCCTTGTGCCGAGTGCCCTTGGTGCAGTCGATCAGATAATAGGAATTGTTCTTGAGGGCTCTGCTGACAACAAATGGCCCTTCCCATGGTGAGGATAACTTGTGCTGCCCCTCTGACTTCTGGATTCGGCGTAGCACCATATCTCCCTCTCGGAAAGCGAGAGGACGAATCTTCTTGCTGTGGTAGTGCCTCAACTTCTGCTGGTAGACTGCTGACCTAGACAAGGCCAACAGACAAGCATCTTCTTTGAGGTCGATGCCGTCTTCTCTTGCCAATCTTGCTTCTTCTTCTATGTACAGGGCGTGCCGAGGTGAATCAAACTCAATGTCGGAAGGGATGACTGCTTCTGAGCCATACACCAGGAAGAAAGGAGTGAATCCAGTCGACTTGTTTGGAGTGGTCCTCAAGCTGAACAGTACTGCTGGAAGTTCGTCGATCCATGCTCCGGGTGCCCTCTCAAGTGGCTCTACCAATCTGGGCCTGATACCCGCTAGGATTAGTCCATTTTCCCTATCGACTTGACCATTGGACTGTGGGTGTGCCACAGATGCTAGATCGAGCCGAATGCCTTGCTGAGACTCATATCGGGCCAGCGCCCCCTTTGCGAAGTTTGTGCCGTTGTCGGTGATGATGCTGTTAGGTACACTGTATCTGCATACGATGTCGGCCACAAACCGAACCGCAGTCGGCCCATCCAACTTTTTGATTGGTCTTGCTTCAATCCACTTGGTAAACTTGTCGACTGCCACTAGGAGATGTGTCATGCCACTCCGAGCTCTCTTGAATGGTCCGACCATGTCCAAACCCCAAACTGCAAACGGCCAAGCTATTGGGATGGTCTTCAGTGCCAATGTTGGCTGATGACTCTTTGCCTTGAATCGCTGACAACCCTTGTAGTGCTTCACAAGATTTTCAGCCGCTGCGAGTGCAGTTGGCCAGTAGAAACCATGTCGGAAAGCCTTGTTGGCGATTGCCTTTGCTGACGCGTGATGACCACATTCACCCTGATGGATGTCTCTGAGCAGCTCCAAGCCTCTGTCCTCTTCAACACACCTCTAGAGGATACCAGTTGCACTCTTGCGCATCAGCTCATTGTTGATTATTGTATACGCCCAAGATCTGCGGCTGATCTGCCTGGACTCTGCTAAATCTGGTGTGAGGATCCCATCTGCTAAGAAATCTCTAATCGGTTGTGCCCATGACGGCGCACTGACGACCACCATTACGGCCGCATGCTGAGGTGGGACTTCCTCTTGGATCTCGGCCTCTTGACCACTGACCTCCTCGATCTCGGCCACTTGGACGTTTGCCATTTCGACCTCTACTTCTGAACTGCCGACTGCGACGTCTGGCACGCATTCGGCAGCCCCTGGTGTTGACTTCTCGTCTGGAGCTGGAGATTCATCATTGCACTCGGCAATTTCTTATGTCATTGGCTCTTCGGAGGTTGTGCCTTCTAGTGCGGCCTCCGCTTTTTTCCCTTTGCTCTTCTTCTTCTCCTCTGCAGCCCCTGGTGTTGTTGCCGAGACACCCTGGGCGCTGGACTGCTTCTTCATGGTTGCAGGTTTGGCCGGTTGAACTTCTTTTGCCTTTCTGAGTGCTTCAAGATCGGTCTCCGAGATAAAAATGGACTCGGACTCTGGGGATGGAATGATAGATGGCTTCTTGATATGCTCCAGAGATACGCCTGGTGGGATTGATTGCCTTGTGGAACCTAGCTTGGACAATGCATCTGCTGCTTCGTTGTTTGCTCTCGGCACATGATGGAACTCGCAACCTTCAAAATATCCGCTGATCTGCTGCACTAGGAATCGATAGCTTTCCATGTTAGCATCTTTTGCATCCCAGGTGCCCGAGCACTACTGTACCACTAGGTCGGAATCACCAAAGCACTCGATGTTCCGAATACCGATTTCCTTGGCAAGCTTGATACCATGCACAAGGGCTTCGTACTCGGCGACATTGTTTGATGCTGCGAAGTGAATCTGAAGCACGTACTGCAAATGATCTCCTCTTGGGGAAGTGAGTACCACCCCAGCCCCTAGGCCATTCTTCATCTTGGAGCCATCAAAGTGCATTCGCCAGCAATCCGACATTGGGAGCTGCGGCATGTACTGAGTTTCAGCCCAGTCCACCAGGAAATCGGCCAATGCTTGCGACTTGATTGCCGTCCTAGGTTCATACTGGATGCCGTGACTGGCGACTTCAATTGCCCATTTTGCCACCCTTCCGGTTGCATCTCTGCTTCCCATGATGTCGGCTAATGGAGCCGAACTGACAACTGTGATCACATGAGCTTGAAAGTATGGCTTCAATCTTTTGGCTGCCATGTACACTCCATAGCACATCTTCTGATAGTGAGGGTAGTTCTGCTTGGATGCCGAGAGTACTTCGCTGATGTAGTACACTGGGCGCTGGATTTGCTGTGCCTTATCCTTCTCGGGCCGCTCCACCACCATGACTGCGCTGATCACCCGATTGGTTGCCGCAATGTATAACATCATTGGCTCCTTCTCAATCGGGGCAGCCAGGATTGGTGCCGTGGAGAGCATGCGCTTGAGTTCTCGGAATGCTTCGTTTGCTTGAGGGGTCCATGTGAACTTCTCGGTCTTCTTCATCAGCTGGTATAATGGGATTGCCTTTTCACCCAGCCGACTGAGGAATCGGCTGAGAGAGACGAGGCAACCGGTGCATTTCTGCACCTGCTTCAGGGTCTTGGGCTGCTCCATGCGCTCTATTGCAGCTATCTTTTCGGGGTTGCATTCGATTCCTCTCTCGGAAACGAGAAACCCCAACAGCTTGCCGGCTTGGACTCCAAACACACACTTCTCCGGGTTGAGCTTGATCTGATAAGTTCTCAAATTCGCGAATGTTTCTCTGAGATCATCTAGCAATGTGATCCCCTTTGCCGACTTCACCACCAAATCGTCCACGTATACATGGTAATTCCTGCCGAGTTGGGAATGTGTGCACCTCTGAATCGTGTGCTGATAAGTGGCTCCTCCATTCTTCAGACCAAAAGGCATGGTGATATAACAATAGGCCCCAAAAGGGGTTATGAATGCAGTTTTGATCTGATCTTCCACAGCCAACTTGATCTGGTGATATCCAGCAGTAGCATCCAGAAAGGACAACAGCTCGCAGCCGGCCGTAGAATCAATCACTTGATCAATACGGGGCAGAGCAAACGGATCTTTCGGGCATGCTTTGTTCAGACAAGTATAATCTATACACATACGCCAAGTCTTGTTCTTCTTCATGACGAGGACTGGATTTGCCAGCCACTCGGGGTAAAACACCTCCATGATGAAACCTGCCGCTTGCAGCTTCGCAATCACTTCACCGATTGCCCTTCTCTTGTCCTCAGAAAAACGTCTCAGGGGTTGCTTGACCGGCTTCGAGCCTGGCCGAATGTGCAGCTTGTGCTCGGCGAGTTCTCTCGGAACACCAGGCATGTCTTGTGGAGACCATGCAAAGATGTCCCGATTCTCACGGAGGAACTCGACGAGCTCGCTTTCCTATTTATCGCTAAGTCCAGCTCCGACTACAACGAACTTGGTTGAATCGGAGGGATCTAGAGCGATCTTCTTGCTGTCCTTGGCTGACTGAAAAGCCGATTCCTCATCTACTCTCTTTGCTGGGCCAACCGGAAGTGGATTCTTGCTTTGTGCTTGCGCCATTGCAATGACTTTGCCGAGCTGGCACTTCTCCGTCTCCACCACTAGGGATTCAGCCAAACTGCTTCCAGCGGATGTGCACTCGAGGGACTTCCTGAAGTCTCCGGTGACTGTGATGACGCCGTTTGGCCCCGGGATCTTCATCTTCAGGTATGTCTGCTGTGCATTGATCATGAACTTGTCAAATGCTGGTAACCCCAATAGGGCATGGTAAGGACTGCTGAGGTCGGCCACCTCAAACCAAATCGGCTCTCTCCTGAAATTTTCTACTGTGCCAAATATGACATCCAGCCGAATGCGACCCATGGGGGTGCAAGACAGTCCAGGAACAATCCCATGGAATGTCGTCCGACTGCGCTCCAGGTCCCGCTCTGTGAGCCCTAGCTTGAGCATTGTATCTCTGTACAGAATGTTGATTGTGCTTCCTCCATCAAC
This sequence comes from Bromus sterilis, assembly GCA_950022295.1. Lineage (NCBI taxonomy): Eukaryota > Viridiplantae > Streptophyta > Magnoliopsida > Poales > Poaceae > Bromus > Bromus sterilis. Next base: position 73,225,583 of record OX465595.1, read on the forward strand.
TAGCACTTGAGAAAACTTGCATGAAAATCTTGGTCCTGCAACCAGAGCGTCCACCACCAGCGGATAATTGCCTGGATTCGGCAAAATGGTGGGATGATCTGCTCTGTCCCAGGATATCGGACATTCGGACCAGTGCACAAATTGGGGAATCGGCGGCATAGTGGCATTGACTTCTTGGGCTCGGGCTCTCCGACTACCCTTGTCTGTGGACTCGCTGGTAAAAATCATGTAAGCCGCATCCTGCTGCGGATACTGGTTCTGTTGCTGAGGTGGTCCTCTGTTCTAGGGAGGTGGTGGTGGTGGTGGTAAAGCTTCTCCCTTTGCAATCCTTCTCACGAAGTCACACTGCCGAGTGGTGTGCGCAGACGGCCTCCCAGGCGTGCTGTGCAATTTGCATGGTGCGTCCAACATATCCTCGAATGTGTATTTGGGCTTCATCTGCCCTGGGGGTCTCACATTTGGTCTCATCTTCCGACTGCCTCCTGCAGCCGCTGGATCTTCCTCATTTTGAACAGCGGCCACCTGCCGACTGCCATACTGGGAATCAGGCTGCTCGTCCTTGCGCTTGCCGTTGTTCTGCTGGTTGTTGTTGTTGTTGTTGTTGCGATTGTTCTCTCTTCTTTCCTTCCGACTGAGGCCTTGGTTCCCTGTGTCCGACTGCGGAGCCCCTGGTGACTGGATCACACCTCCAACTCCGAGTTGGATAGGGCGCATCGCAGAATCGGACATAGCAAACGCATTTGCCACTTTCATCAGCTCAGCGAGCGACGTGAAGTCTTTGCGGAGCAGCTTGTGCTTCAACATTGAATCAGCCAGGCATCCATCAGTAAAATACTGAATGGCCTGGATCTCATGGACTCCTTCGCATGAATTCTTCAGCTTGATCCACCGAGATAGGTAATCTCGGAGTGGCTCGTCCTTGCCTTGCACACACAGAGCTAACTACCGTGGGAGGTTGGGCCTCTCATACGTGCTTGTGAAGTTGTGAATGAATGCGGTCGTGAAATCCTCCCAGCAATTCACACTGTCCTTGGGCAAACTGTTCAACCACGTCCGCGCTGAGCCTTGCAGCATGAGAGGTGCGTAGCGGACTGCTACACGCCGATTGCCTCCTGCAATGCGGACTGCCGTCAGGTAATCGGATAGCCAATCTTCCGGTTTCATCGAGCCATTGTACTTGGGAGTGTCTCTCGGTAATGTGAAGCCTTTGGGGAATCTCTCCGTCCGAATGCGGTGACCAAAACATGATGGGCCAGCTTCTCCTTCTTCATCTTCCTGAGCTTCCTTCTCCAGGAGCTCAATGCGATGCCTTGCGTCGTTCTGGCCGATTTGGCGAGGGCCAAGTCGGGTGCTGATTGCTGGTCTTGGCGCCGATTGCTGCGGCATGTCATGGCGCCTGCTTTTAACAGCTGGCTCTTCCATTCTTCTGCTTGCTGCTGGGGGTGGCCGATTGCTTCTGACCTTGCTGTCGTGCCGAGACGGTGCAGGTTGATTCCTGTTCTGGCGTGATGCATTCGGTCGTTGGCTAGCTCCCGCATTCGGACACAAACCGAACCGCAGTCGGCCCATCCAACTTTTTGATTGGTCTTGCTTCAATCCACTTGGTAAACTTGTCGACTGCCACTAGGAGATGTGTCATGCCACTCCGAGCTCTCTTGAATGGTCCGACCATGTCCAAACCCCAAACTGCAAACGGCCAAGCTATTGGGATGGTCTTCAGTGCCAATGCTGGCTGATGACTCTTTGCCTTGAATCGCTGACAACCCTTGCAGTGCTTCACCAGATTTTCAGCCGCTGCGAGTGCAGTTGGCCAGTAGAAACCATGTCGGAAAGCCTTGTTGGCGATTTCCTTTGCTGACGCGTGATGACCACATTCACCCTGATGGATGTCTCTGAGCAGCTCCAAGCCTCTGTCCTCTTCAACACACCTCTAGAGGATACTAGTTGCACTCTTGCGCATCAGCTCATTGTTGATTATTGTATACGCCCAAGATCTGCGGCTGATCTGCCTGGACTCTGCTAAATCTGGTGTGAGGATCCCATCTGCTAAGAAATCTCTAATCGGTTGTGCCCATGACGGCGCACTGACGACCACCATTATGCTGAGGTGGGACTTCCTCTTGGATCTCGGCCTCTTGACCACTGACCTCCTCGATCTCGGCCACTTGGACGTTTGCCATTTCGACCTCTACTTCTGAACTGCCGACTGCGACGTCTGGCACGCATTCGGCAGCCCCTGGTGTTGACTTCTCGTCTGGAGCTGGAGATTCATCATTGCACTCGGCAATTTCTTATGTCATTGGCTCTTCGGAGGTTGTGCCTTCTAGTGCGGCCTCCGCTTTTTTCCCTTTGCTCTTCTTCTTCTCCTCTGCAGCCCCTGGTGTTGTTGCCGAGACACCCTGGGCGCTGGACTGCTTCTTCATGGTTGCAGGTTTGGCCGGTTGAACTTCTTTTGCCTTTCTGAGTGCTTCAAGATCGGTCTCCGAGATAAAAATGGACTCGGACTCTGGGGATGGAATGATAGATGGCTTCTTGATATGCTCCAGAGATACGCCTGGTGGGATTGATTGCCTTGTGGAACCTAGCTTGGACAATGCATCTGCTGCTTCGTTGTTTGCTCTCGGCACATGATGGAACTCGCAACCTTCAAAATATCCGCTGATCTGCTGCACTAGGAATCGATAGCTTTCCATGTTAGCATCTTTTGCATCCCAGGTGCCCGAGCACTACTGTACCACTAGGTCGGAATCACCAAAGCACTCGATGTTCCGAATACCGATTTCCTTGGCAAGCTTGATACCATGCACAAGGGCTTCGTACTCGGCGACATTGTTTGATGCTGCGAAGTGAATCTGAAGCACGTACTGCAAATGATCTCCTCTTGGGGAAGTGAGTACCACCCCAGCCCCTAGGCCATTCTTCATCTTGGAGCCATCAAAGTGCATTCGCCAGCAATCCGACATTGGGAGCTGCGGCATGTACTGAGTTTCAGCCCAGTCCACCAGGAAATCGGCCAATGCTTGCGACTTGATTGCCGTCCTAGGTTCATACTGGATGCCGTGACTGGCGACTTCAATTGCCCATTTTGCCACCCTTCCGGTTGCATCTCTGCTTCCCATGATGTCGGCTAATGGAGCCGAACTGACAACTGTGATCACATGAGCTTGAAAGTATGGCTTCAATCTTTTGGCTGCCATGTACACTCCATAGCACATCTTCTGATAGTGAGGGTAGTTCTGCTTGGATGCCGAGAGTACTTCGCTGATGTAGTACACTGGGCGCTGGATTTGCTGTGCCTTATCCTTCTCGGGCCGCTCCACCACCATGACTGCGCTGATCACCCGATTGGTTGCCGCAATGTATAACATCATTGGCTCCTTCTCAATCGGGGCAGCCAGGATTGGTGCCGTGGAGAGCATGCGCTTGAGTTCTCGGAATGCTTCGTTTGCTTGAGGGGTCCATGTGAACTTCTCGGTCTTCTTCATCAGCTGGTATAATGGGATTGCCTTTTCACCCAGCCGACTGAGGAATCGGCTGAGAGATACGAGGCAACCGGTGCATTTCTGCACCTGCTTCAGGGTCTTGGGCTGCTCCATGCGCTCTATTGCAGCTATCTTTTCGGGGTTGCATTCGATTCCTCTCTCGGAAACGAGAAACCCCAACAGCTTGCCGGCTTGGACTCCAAACACACACTTCTCCGGGTTGAGCTTGATCTGATAAGTTCTCAAATTCGCGAATGTTTCTCTGAGATCATCTAGCAATGTGATCCCCTTTGCCGACTTCACCACCAAATCGTCCACGTATACATGGTAATTCCTGCCGAGTTGGGAATGTGTGCACCTCTGAATCGTGTGCTGATAAGTGGCTCCTCCATTCTTCAGACCAAAAGGCATGGTGATATAACAATAGGCCCCAAAAGGGGTTATGAATGCAGTTTTGATCTGATCTTCCACAGCCAACTTGATCTGGTGATATCCAGCAGTAGCATCCAGAAAGGACAACAGCTCGCAGCCGGCCGTAGAATCAATCACTTGATCAATACGGGGCAGAGCAAACGGATCTTTCGGGCATGCTTTGTTCAGACAAGTATAATCTATACACATACGCCAAGTCTTGTTCTTCTTCATGACGAGGACTGGATTTGCCAGCCACTCGGGGTAAAACACCTCCATGATGAAACCTGCCGCTTGCAGCTTCGCAATCACTTCACCGATTGCCCTTCTCTTGTCCTCAGAAAAACGTCTCAGGGGTTGCTTGACCGGCTTCGAGCCTGGCCGAATGTGCAGCTTGTGCTCGGCGAGTTCTCTCGGAACACCAGGCATGTCTTGTGGAGACCATGCAAAGATGTCCCGATTCTCACGGAGGAACTCGACGAGCTCGCTTTCCTATTTATCGCTAAGTCCAGCTCCGACTACAACGAACTTGGTTGAATCGGAGGGATCTAGAGCGATCTTCTTGCTGTCCTTGGCTGACTGAAAAGCCGATTCCTCATCTACTCTCTTTGCTGGGCCAACCGGAAGTGGATTCTTGCTTTGTGCTTGCGCCATTGCAATGACTTTGCCGAGCTGGCACTTCTCCGTCTCCACCACTAGGGATTCAGCCAAACTGCTTCCAGCGGATGTGCACTCGAGGGACTTCCTGAAGTCTCCGGTGACTGTGATGACGCCGTTTGGCCCCGGGATCTTCATCTTCAGGTATGTCTGCTGTGCATTGATCATGAACTTGTCAAATGCTGGTAACCCCAATAGGGCATGGTAAGGACTGCTGAGGTCGGCCACCTCAAACCAAATCGGCTCTCTCCTGAAATTTTCTACTGTGCCAAATATGACATCCAGCCGAATGCGACCCATGGGGGTGCAAGACAGTCCAGGAACAATCCCATGGAATGTCGTCCGACTGCGCTCCAGGTCCCGCTCTGTGAGCCCTAGCTTGAGCATTGTATCTCTGTACAGAATGTTGATTGTGCTTCCTCCATCAACTAGCACTTGAGAAAACTTGCATGAAAATCTTGGTCCTGCAACCAGAGCGTCCACCACCAGCGGATAATTGCCTGGATTCGGCAAAATGGTGGGATGATCTGCTCTGTCCCAGGATATCGGACATTCGGACCAGTGCACAAATTGGGGAATCGGCGGCATAGTGGCATTGACTTCTTGGGCTCGGGCTCTCCGACTACCCTTGTCTGTGGACTCGCTGGTAAAAATCATGTAAGCCGCATCCTGCTGCGGATACTGGTTCTGTTGCTGAGGTGGTCCTCTGTTCTAGGGAGGTGGTGGTGGTGGTGGTAAAGCTTCTCCCTTTGCAATCCTTCTCACGAAGTCACACTGCCGAGTGGTGTGCGCAGACGGCCTCCCAGGCGTGCTGTGCAATTTGCATGGTGCGTCCAACATATCCTCGAATGTGTATTTGGGCTTCATCTGCCCTGGGGGTCTCACATTTGGTCTCATCTTCCGACTGCCTCCTGCAGCCGCTGGATCTTCCTCATTTTGAACAGCGGCCACCTGCCGACTGCCATACTGGGAATCAGGCTGCTCGTCCTTGCGCTTGCCGTTGTTCTGCTGGTTGTTGTTGTTGTTGTTGTTGCGATTGTTCTCTCTTCTTTCCTTCCGACTGAGGCCTTGGTTCCCTGTGTCCGACTGCGGAGCCCCTGGTGACTGGATCACACCTCCAACTCCGAGTTGGATAGGGCGCATCGCAGAATCGGACATAGCAAACGCATTTGCCACTTTCATCAGCTCAGCGAGCGACGTGAAGTCTTTGCGGAGCAGCTTGTGCTTCAACATTGAATCAGCCAGGCATCCATCAGTAAAATACTGAATGGCCTAGATCTCATGGACTCCTTCGCATGAATTCTTCAGCTTGATCCACCGAGATAGGTAATCTCGGAGTGGCTCGTCCTTGCCTTGCACACACAGAGCTAACTACCGTGGGAGGTTGGGCCTCTCATACGTGCTTGTGAAGTTGTGAATGAATGCGGTCGTGAAATCCTCCCAGCAATTCACACTGTCCTTGGGCAAACTGTTCAACCACGTCCGCGCTGAGCCTTGCAGCATGAGAGGTGCGTAGCGGACTGCTACACGCCGATTGCCTCCTGCAATGCGGACTGCCGTCAGGTAATCGGATAGCCAATCTTCCGGTTTCATCGAGCCATTGTACTTGGGAGTGTCTCTCGGTAATGTGAAGCCTTTGGGGAATCTCTCCGTCCGAATGCGGTGACCAAAACATGATGGGCCAGCTTCTCCTTCTTCATCTTCCTGAGCTTCCTTCTCCAGGAGCTCAATGCGATGCCTTGCGTCGTTCTGGCCGATTTGGCGAGGGCCAAGTCGGGTGCTGATTGCTGGTCTTGGCGCCGATTGCTGCGGCATGTCATGGCGCCTGCTTTTAACAGCTGGCTCTTCCATTCTTCTGCTTGCTGCTGGGGGTGGCCGATTGCTTCTGACCTTGCTGTCGTGCCGAGACGGTGCAGGTTGATTCCTGTTCTGGCGTGATGCATTCGGTCGTTGGCTAGCTCCCGCATTCGGACACAAACCGAACCGCAGTCGGCCCATCCAACTTTTTGATTGGTCTTGCTTCAATCCACTTGGTAAACTTGTCGACTGCCACTAGGAGATGTGTCATGCCACTCCGAGCTCTCTTGAATGGTCCGACCATGTCCAAACCCCAAACTGCAAACGGCCAAGCTATTGGGATGGTCTTCAGTGCCAATGCTGGCTGATGACTCTTTGCCTTGAATCGCTGACAACCCTTGCAGTGCTTCACCAGATTTTCAGCCGCTGCGAGTGCAGTTGGCCAGTAGAAACCATGTCGGAAAGCCTTGTTGGCGATTTCCTTTGCTGACGCGTGATGACCACATTCACCCTGATGGATGTCTCTGAGCAGCTCCAAGCCTCTGTCCTCTTCAACACACCTCTAGAGGATACTAGTTGCACTCTTGCGCATCAGCTCATTGTTGATTATTGTATACGCCCAAGATCTGCGGCTGATCTGCCTGGACTCTGCTAAATCTGGTGTGAGGATCCCATCTGCTAAGAAATCTCTAATCGGTTGTGCCCATGACGGCGCACTGACGACCACCATTATGCTGAGGTGGGACTTCCTCTTGGATCTCGGCCTCTTGACCACTGACCTCCTCGATCTCGGCCACTTGGACGTTTGCCATTTCGACCTCTACTTCTGAACTGCCGACTGCGGCGTCTGGCACGCATTCGGCAGCCTCTGGTGCTGACTTCTCGTCTGGAGCTGGAGATTCATCATTGCACTCGGCAATTTCTTATGTCATTGGCTCTTCGGAGGTTGTGCCTTCTAGTGCGGCCTTCGCTTTTTTCCCTTTTCTCTTCTTCTTCTCCTCTGCAGCCCCTGGCTCGCAATCGGCCGCCCCTGGTGTTGTTGCCGAGACACCCTGGGCGCTGGACTGCTTCTTCATGTTGCAGGTTTGGCCGGTTGAACTTCTTTTGCCTTTCTGAGTGCTTCAAGATCGGTCTCCGAGATAAAAATGGACTCGGACTCTGGGGATGGAATGATAGATGGCTTCTTGATATGCTCCAGAGATACGCCTGGTGGGATTGATTGCCTTGTGGAACCTAGCTTGGACAATGCATCTGCTGCTTCGTTGTTTGCTCTCGGCACATGATGGAACTCGCAACATTCAAAATATCCGCTGATCTGCTGCACTAGGAATCGATAGCTTTCCATGTTAGCATCTTTTGCATCCCAGGTGCCCGAGCACTGCTGTACCACCAGGTCGGAATCACCAAAGCACTCGATGTTCCGAATACCGATTTCCTTGGCAAGCTTGATACCATGCACAAGGGCTTCGTACTCGGCGACATTGTTTGATGCTGCGAAGTGAATCTGAAGCACGTACTGCAAATGATCTCCTCTTGGGGAAGTGAGTACCACCCCAGCCCCTAGGCCATTCTTCATCTTGGAGCCATCAAAGTGCATTCGCCAGCAATCCGACATTGGGAGCTGCGGCATGTACTGAGTTTCAGCCCAGCCCACCAGGAAATCGGCCAATGCTTGCGACTTGATTGCCGTCCTAGGTTCATACTGGATGCCGTGACTGGCGACTTCAATTGCCCATTTTTCCACCCTTCCGGTTGCATCTCTGCTTCCCATGATGTCGGCTAATGGAGCCGAACTGACAACTGTGATCACGTGAGCTTGAAAGTATGGCTTCAATCTTTTGGCTGCCATGTACACTCCATAGCACATCTTCTGATAGTGAGGGTAGTTCTGCTTGGATGCTGAGAGTACTTCGCTGATGTAGTACACTGGGCGCTGGATTTGCTGTGCCTTATCCTTCTCGGGCCGCTCCACCACCATGACTGCGCTGATCACCCGATTGGTTGCCGCAATGTATAACATCATTGGCTCCTTCTCAATCGGGGCAGCCAGGATTGGTGCCGTGGAGAGCATGCGCTTGAGTTCTCGGAATGCTTCGTTTTCTTGAGGGGTCCATGTGAACTTCTCGGTCTTCTTCATCAGCTGGTATAATGGGATTGCCTTTTCACCCAGCCGACTGAGGAATCGGCTGAGAGATGCGAGGCAACCGGTGAATTTCTGCACCTGCTTCAGGGTATTGGGCTGCTCCATGCGCTCTATTGCAGCTATCTTTTCGGGGTTTCATTCGATTCCTCTCTCGGAAACGAGAAACCCCAACAGCTTGCCGGCTTGGACTCCAAACACACACTTCTCCGGGTTGAGCTTGATCTAATAAGTTCTCAAATTCGCAAATGTTTCTCTGAGATCATCTAGCAATGTGATCCCCTTTGCCGACTTCACCACCAAATCGTCCACGTATACATGGAGATTCCTGCCGAGTTGGGAATGTGTGCACCTCTGAATCGTGCGCTGATAAGTGGCTCCTCCATTCTTCAGACCAAAAGGCATGGTGATATAACAATAGGCCCCAAAAGGGGTTATGAATGCAGTTTTGATCTGATCTTCCACAGCCAATTTGATCTGGTGATATCCAGCAGTAGCATCCAGAAAGGACAACAGCTCGCAGCCGGGCGTAGAATCAATCACTTGATCAATACGGGGCAGAGCAAACGGATCTTTCGGGCATGCTTTGTTCAGACAAGTATAATCTATACACATACGCCAAGTCTTGTTCATCTTCATGACGAGGACTGGATTTGCCAGCCACTCGGGGTAAAACACCTCCATGATGAAACCTGCCGCTTGCAGCTTCGCAATCACTTCACCGATTGCCCTACTCTTGTCCTCAGAAAAACGTCTCAGGGGTTGCTTGACCGGCTTCGAGCCTGGCCGAATGTGCAGCTTGTGCTCGGCGAGTTCTCTCGGAACACCAGGCATGTCTTGTGGAGACCATGCAAAGATGTCCCGATTCTCACGGAGGAACTCGACGAGCTCGCTTTCCTATTTATCGCTAAGTCCAGCTCCGACTACAACGAACTTGGTTGAATCAGAGGGATCTAGAGCGATCTTCTTGCTGTCCTTGGCTGACTGAAAAGCCGATTCCTCATCTACTCTCTTTGCTGGGCCAACCGGAAGTGGATTCTTGCTTTGTGCTTGCGCCATTGCAATGACTTTGCCGAGCTGGCACTTCTTCGTCTCCACCACTAGGGATTCAGCTAAACTGCTGCCAGTGGATATGCACTCAAGGGACTTCCTGAAGTCTCCGGTGACTGTGATGACGCCGTTTGGCCCCGGGATCTTCATCTTCAGGTATGTCTGCTGTGCATTGATCATGAACTTTTCAAATGCTGGTAACCCCAATAGGGCATGGTAAGGACTGCTGAGGTCGGCCACCTCAAACCAAATCGGCTCTCTCCTGAAATTTTCTTCCGTGCCAAATATGACATCCAGCCGAATGCGACCCATGGGGGTGCAAGACAGTCCAGGAACAATCCCATGGAATGTCGTCCGACTGCGCTCCAGGTCCCGCTCTGTGAGCCCTAGCTTGAGCATTGTATCTCTGTACAGAATGTTGATTGTGCTTCCTCCATCAACTAGCACTCGAGAAAACTTGCATGAAAATCTTGGTCCTGCAACCAGAGCGTCCACCACCAGCGGATAATTGCCTGGATTCGGCAAAATGGTGGGATGATCTGCTCTGTCCCAGGATATCGGACATTCGGACCAGTGCACAAATTGGGGAATCGGCGGCATAGTGGCATTGACTTCTTGGGCTCGGGCTCTCCGACTACCCTTGTCTGTGGACTCGCTGGTAAAAATCATGTAAGCCGCATCCTGCTGCGGATACTGGTTTTGTTGCTGAGGTGGTCCTCTGTTCTAGGGTGGTGGTGGTGGTGGTGGTAAAGCTTCTCCCTTTGCAATCCTTCTCACGAATTCACACTGCCGAGTGGTGTGCGCAGACGGCCTCCCAGGCGTGCTGTGCAATTTGCATGGTGCGTCCAACATATCCTCGAATGTGTATTTGGGCTTCATCTTCCCTGGGGGTCTCACATTTGGTCTCATCTTCCGACTGCCTCCTGCAGCCGCTGGATCTTCCTCATTTTGAACAGCGGCCACCTGCCGACTGCCATACTGGGAATCAGGCTGCTCGTCCTTGCGCTTGCCGTTGTTCTGCTGGTTGTTGTTGTTGTTGTTGCGATTGTTCTCTCTTCTTTCCTTCCGACTGAGGCCTTGGTTCCCTGTGTCCGACTGCGGAGCCCCTGGTGACTGGATCACACCTCCAACTCCGAGTTGGATAGGGCGCATCGCAGAATCGGACATAGCGAACGCATTTGCCACTTTCATCAGCTCAGCGAGCGACGTGAAGTCTTTGCGGAGCAGCTTGTGCTTCAACATTGAATCAGCTAGGCATCCATCAGTAAAATACTGAATGGCCTGGATCTCATGGACTCCTTCGCATGAATTCTTCAGCTTGATCCACCGAGATAGGTAATCTCGGAGTGGCTCGTCCTTGCCTTGCACACACAGAGCTAACTACCGTGGGAGGTTGGGCCTCTCATACGTGCTTGTGAAGTTGTGAATGAATGCGGTCGTGAAATCCTCCCAGCAATTCACACTGTCCTTGGGCAAACTGTTCAACCACGTCCGCGCTGAGCCTTGCAGCATGAGAGGTGCGTAGCGGACTGCTACACGCCGATTGCCTCCTGCAATGCGGACTGCCGTCAGGTAATCGGACAACCAATCTTCCGGTTTCACCGAGCCATTGTACTTGGGAGTGTCTCTCGGTAATGTGAAGCCTTTGGGGAATCTCTCCGTCCGAATGCGGTGACCAAAACATGATGGGCCAGCTTCTCCTTCTTCATCTTCCTGAGCTTCCTTCTCCAGGAGCTCAATGCGATGCCTTGCGTCGTTCTGGCCGATTTGGCGAGGGCCAAGTCCGGTGCTGATTGCTGGTCTTGGCGCCGATTGCTGCGGCATGTCATGGCGCCTACTGTTAACAGCTGGCTCTTCCATTCTTCTGCTTGCTGCTGGGGGTGGCCGATTGCTTCTGACCTTGCTGTCGTGCCGAGACGGTGCAGGTTGATTCCTGTTCTGGCGTGATGCATTCGGTCGTTGACTAGCTCCCGCATTTGGCCTCACAGTTCCTCTTGATGCCTCTGGCTCAGCATTCTGATTGCCCATCGCCACAAGCCTCTGCTCTTTTGCGGCCGCTATCAGCTCACGCATTCGGCGCGACTGTTCGCGCCGCTCATCTCCTTCCAATTCTTCCAGCTCGAGCGCTATCTGCTCGGTGGCTCTCAAATTCTTGTCCGGTGTGCTATATGTCGGCCTTAGGATGAATGCCGACTGCGTTGGCCGCTCCGGTTGCACCGGCCTTCTCGAACGCTCCGGCTGCTCAGCTCCTAATAGCTGCTGGTTGACTGCTCTTCCTCGGCTTCTCAGGTCTTCCAGGACTGCGGGCTCAATCGGCCGGCGCGGTCCTGCATGATCTGCGTTGTACTCCCTTGTGATGGCTCCTAGCCGACGCTCTTCTGCCAACACTTGCTCAGCCCTGCGAGCCAGAGCGGGCCGTGCTGTTTCCAGCTCGGTGTGCACCTGCTCCGGATCACCATTCCGGTTCACAGGTGTGTATAACACATCCCGCAATGCACTGGCGCCGATTCGCTCTGCCGCATCAGCTGCTTCCTTGGCCTTCCTTGTTGCGCTTGCCGGATCACGGTTGGTCGACGAAGATGCTCCCGCCATCATGACCGCGGCGTGCAGTCGGCCCTCCTCTCGGCCAGGTGCTGCGATGCAGCCCCTGGTCGAGAGCGGATCTGTAGCACACGAGAAGATGCGGATGTCTCTGGGATATGCCTCAGGGAAGCTGCCAATGAAGAGACGATGACTTCCCACTTGCAGCGACACTCCGGGCGGCAAGGGTGCTCCAGCCCTGTACCGCGCCGAGTAGTCCACTACATAATCGATTGCCCCACGCCTCAGAATCAGGCCGGAGGCGTGGCTACCGCCGGATGCAGAGGAAAATCCCGTCCGGATCTTGACTCCAGTCGACGCCTCGGTCTGCCCCACGGTGGGCGCCAACTGTCGTTGATATGTGACGGCAGATGCCATGGGGATGGCTAAAGTGAGGGGAAGACACGAGGGAGAAAATGTCGATGGTGCCGGAATCGGGTTGGGCACAAGCACAGTGAAGACACCACGATGTACCCAGGTTCGGGGCTCTCCGGAGAGATAACACCCCTACTCCTGCTTGTCTCTTGTATATCAATGAAGGGATTACAACAACTGCTCTTCTATCTTCTCAGGGGAAGGAGTACGCCGCCGCCGTGGGCAAGGTCCTCTCCTGCTTCCCTGAGGAGTGACTACGGGCGGTGAATGAACTAGAGGGGGAATGAGTTAATGAGTTCTCAGGTGTGGCGTCCCTCGCGCAGGAGGGGGTACCCTGGCTCTTATAGTGTGAGTCCAGGGTACTACGGTAACTTCATCGCCGAATGGACCCATCCGTCATCCTCTAATCGTCCTGGGCCCACCGACTGCTCCTCTCCGGGTGACCCGGAGCCTACGAGTGGCGGCCCATGCTGCTACCTCGTAGAACCTAGGAGTGAACAGTGGAGCTAGGGGGTGCGGTCTTGTCGGCCTGTCCGCGGAATCGGCGGGGAGGTCGACACCGTATCTCCAGCAAATCCTCGACACGACCTGTCCTTCCTGCCACCCAGATATCTCGGGATATGGCATTTATGACCTCGTAATCATACCCCCGACTGGGTGGTAGGTTCCTCCGATTGCGCCTGGACCGACTGGTGGTTCCTGGTGGGGTCGATTGCTCTGGGCAATCGGCCTTCTAGGAATCGGCCTCGGTCCAGCTGCGGACCAATCGGGTGATCATCTTTGGAGAAGGGTGGCCCGATTGCGCCTGGGTCGACTGCTGGCACTTGGTATGGTCAATTGCCTTGGAGAAATCGGCCGTACCTCTGCCCGGCTCGGCCCAGCTGCAGCCCGATTGGTCCATCCTTGTCTTGAAAGCTTGCTTCCGCTTGGGTTAGCCTACCCGGGTACCAATCCCCCGACACATCCCCAATAAATATTCAAGGAGACTTGTCAGGGGATTGGTACCCAGGTAGGCTAACCCAAGCGGAAGCAAGCTTTCAAGACAAGGATGGACCAATTGGGCTGCAGCTGGGCCGAGATGGGAAGAGGTACGGCCGATTGCTCCAAGGCAATCGACCATACCAAATGCCAGCAGTCGGCCCAGGCGCAATCGGTCCACCCTTCCTTCACCAAAGACGATCATCCGATTGGTCCGCAGCTGGACCGAGGCCGATTCCTAGAAGGTCGATTGCCCAGAGCAATCGACCCTACCAGGAACCACCAGTCGGTCCAGGCGCAATCGAAGCAACCTACCACCCAGTCGGGGTATGATTACGAGGTCATAAATACCATATCCCGAGATATCCGGGTGGCAGGAAGGCCAGGCCACGTCGAGGATTTGCTGGAGATACGGTGTCGACCTCCCCGCCGATTCCGCGGACAGGCCGACAAGACCGCACCCCCTAGCTCCACTGTTTACTCCTAGGTTCTACGAGGTAGCAGCATGGGCCGCCGCTCGTAGGCTCCGAATCACCCGGAGAGGAGCAGTCGGTGGGCCCAGGCCGATTAGAGGATGACAGCTGGGCCCATTCGGCAATGAAGTTACCGTAGTACCCTGGACTCACACTATAAGAGCCAGGGTACCCCTCCTGCGCGAGGGACGCCAGATCTTAGATCTCATTAACTCACTTCCCCCTTAGTTCATTTACTGCTCGTAGTCACTCCTCAGGGAAGCAGGAGAGGACCTTGCCCACGGCGGCGGTGTTCTCCTTCCCCTGAGAAGATAGAGAGAAGCAGTTATTGTAGTCCGTTCATTGATATACAAGAGACAAGCAGGAGTAGGGGTGTTATCTCTCCGGAGAGCCCCGAACCTGGGTACATCGTGGTGTCCTCACCGTGCTTGTGCCCAACCCGATTCCGGCACCATCGACATTCTCTCCCTCGCGTCTTCCCCTCACTTTAGCCATCCCCATGGCATCTGCCGTCACATATCGACGACAGTTGGCACCCACCGTGGGGCAGACCGAGGCGTCGACTGGAGTCAAGATCTGGACGGGATCATCCTCTGCATCAGGCGGTAGCCACGCCTCCGGCCTGATTCTAAGGCGTGGGGCAATCGATTATGTAGTGGACTACTCGGCGCGGTACAGGGCTGGAGCACCCTTGCCGCCCGGTGTGTCGCTGCAGGTGGGAAGTCTCGTGTGCTACCGACCCGCTCTTGACCAGGGGATGCACCGCAGCACCTGGCCAAGGGGAGGGCCGACTGCACGCCGCTGTCATGATGGCGGGAGAATCTTCATCGTTCAACCGTGACCCGGCAAGTGCAGCAAGGAAGGACAAGGAGGTAGCTGATGCGGCAGAGAGAATCGGCACCAATGCGTTGCGGGATGTGTTATACACACCCGTGAACAGGAATGGTGATCCGGAGCAGGTGCATACCGAGCTGGAAGCGGCACGGCTCGCTCTGGCTCGCAGGGCTGAGCAAGTGCTGGCAGAAGAGCGTCGGCTCGGAGCCATCACAAGGGAGTACAATGCAGCACATGCAGGGCCGCGACGGCCGATTGAGCCCGCAGTCCTGGAAGACCTGAGAAGTCGAGTTAGAGCAGTCAACCAGCAGCTGTCAGGGGCCGAGCAACCGGAGCGTCCGAGAAGGCCAGTGCAATCGGAGCAGCCGGCGCAGTCGGCATTCATCCAGAGGACAGCATATAGCACACCGGACAAGAATCTGAGAGCAGCCGAGCAGATAGCGCTTGAGCTGGAAGAATTGGAGGGAGATGAGCGGCGCGAACAGTCGCGCCGAATGCGTGAACTGATAGCGGCCGCGAAGGAGCAGAGGCTCGTAGCAATGGGAAATCAGCGTGCAGAACCAGAGGTATCAAGAGGAACTGTGAGGCCGAATGTGGGAGCTAGCCAGCGAACAAATGCATCGCGCCAGAACAGGCATCAACCTACACCATCTCGGCACGACAGCAAGGTCAGAAGCAATCGGCCACCCCCGGCAGCAAGCAGAAGAATGGAAGAGCCAGATGTTAACAGCAGGCGCCATGACATGCCGCAGCAATCGGCACAAAGACCAGCAATCAGTACCCGACTTGGCCCTCGCCAAATCGGCCAGAATGACGCAAGGCATCGCATTGAGCTCCTGGAAAAGGAGGCTCAGGAAGATGAAGAAGGAGAAGCTGGCCCAGCATGTTTCGGTCTTCGCATTCGGACGGAAAAGTTCCCCAAAGGCTTCACGTTGCCGAGAGACACTCCCAAGTACAATGGCTCTGTGAAACCGGAAGACTGGCTGTCCGATTACTTGATGGAAGTCCGCATTGCAGGAGGCAACCGGCGTGTAGCAGTCCGCTATGCACCTCTCATGCTGCAGGGCTCAGCTCGGACATGGTTAAACAGTTTGCCCAAGGACAGTGTGAACTGCTGGGAGGATTTCACGACCGCATTCATCCACAACTTCACAAGCACGTATGAGAGGTCCAACCTCCCGCGGCAGTTAGCTTTGTGTGTGAAAGGCAAGGACGAGCCCCTCCGAGATTACTTATCTCGGTGGATCAAGCTGAAGAATTCATGCGAAGGAGTCCATGAGATCCAGGCCATTCAGTATTTTACTGATGGATGCCTGGCTGATTCAATGTTGAAGCACAAGTTGCTCCGCAAAGACTTCACATCGCTCGCCGAGCTCATGAAGGTGGCAAATGCGTTCGCTATGTCCGATTCTGCGATGCGCCCTATCCAACTCGGAGTTCGAGGTGTGATTCAGTCACCAGGGGCTCCGCAGTCGGACACAGGGAACCAAGGCCTCAGTCGGAAGGAGAGAAGGGAGAACAATCGCAACAACAACAACAACAACAACAACAAAAACCAGCAGAACAATGGCAAGCGCAAGGACGAACAGCCTGATACTCAGTATGGCAGTCGGCAGGTGGCCGCTGTTCAGAATGAGGAAGATCCAGTGGCTGCAGGAGGCAGTCAGAAGATGAGACCAAATGTGAGACCCCCAGGGCAGATGAAGCCGAAGTACACGTTCGAGGATATGTTGGACGCACCATGCAAGTTGCACAGCACGCCTGGGAGTCCGTCTGCGCACACCACTCGGCAGTGTGATTTCATGAGAAGGATTGCAAAGGGAGAAGCTTTACCACCACCACCACCACCACCCCAGAACAGAGGACCACCTCAGCAGCAGAACCAGTACCCGCAGCAGGATGCGGCTTACATGATTTTCACTAGCGATTCCACAGACAAGGGCAGTCGGAGAGCCTGAGCCCAAGAAGTTAATGCCACTATGCCGCCGATTCCCCAATTCATGCACTGGTCCGAGTGTCTGATATCCTGGGACAGAGCAGATCATCCCACCATTTTGCCGAATCCAGGCAACTATCCGCTGGTGGTGGACGCTCTGGTCGTAGGACCAAGATTTTCATGTAAGTTTTCTAGAGTGCTAGTTGATGGAGGAAGCACAATCAACATTCTGTACAGAGATACAATGCTCAAGCTAGGGCTCACAGAGCGGGACCTGGAGCGCAGTCGGACGACATTCCATGGGATTGTTCCTGGGCTGTCTTGCACCCCCATGGGTCGCATTCGGCTGGATGTCATATTTGGCACGGAAGAAAATTTCAGGAGAGAGCCGATTTGGTTTGAGGTGGCCGACCTCAGCAGTCCTTACCATGCTCTATTGGGATTACCAGCATTTGCCAAGTTCATGATCAATACACAGCAGACATACCTGAAGATGAAGATCCCGGGGCCAAACGGCGTCATCACAGTCACCGGAGACTTCAGGAATTCCCTTGAGTGCACATCCGCTGGCAGCAGTTTCGCTGAATCTCTAGTGGTGGAGACGGAGAAGCGCCAGCTCGGCAAAGTCATTGCAATGGCGCAAGCACAAAGCAAGAATCCACTTCCGGTTGGCCCAGCAAAGAGAGTAGATGAGGAATCGGCTTTTCAGTCGGCCAAGGACAGCAAGAAGATCGCTCTAGATCCCTCTGACTCAACCAAGTTCGTTGTAGTCGGAGATGGACTTAGCGATAAATAGGAAAGCGAGCTCGTCGAGTTACTCCGTGAGAATCGGGACATCTTTGCATGGTGTCCACAAGACATGCCTGGTGTTCCGAGAGAACTCGCCGAGCACAAGCTGCACATTCGGCCAGGCTCGAAGCCGGTCAAGCAACCCCTGAGACGTTTTTCTGAGGACAAGAGGAGGGCAATCGGCGAAGAGATTGCGAAGTTTCAAGCTGCAGGTTTCATCATGGAAGTGTTTTACCCCGAGTGGCTGGCGAACACAGTCCTCGTCATGAAGAAGAACAGGACTTGGCGTATGTGCATAGATTATACTTTCCTGAACAAGGCGTGCCCGAAGGATCCGTTTGCTCTGTCCCGTATTGATCAAGTGATTGATTCTACGGCCGGCTGCGAGCTGTTGTCTTTTCTGGATGCTACTGCTGGATATCACCAGATCAAGTTGGCTGTGGAAGATCAGATAAAAATTGCATTCATAACCCCTTTCGGGGCCTATTGTTATATCACCATGCCTTTTGGTCTGAAGAATGGAGGAGCCACTTATCAGCGCACACATTCTCAGCTCGGCAGAAATCTCCATGTTTACGTGGACGATTTGGTGGTGAAATCGGCAAAAGGAGTCACATTGTTGGATGACCTCAGAGAGACTTTTGAAAATTTGAGAACCTATCAGATCAAGCTCAACCCAGAGAAGTGTGTGTTTGGGGTCCAAGCTGGCAAACTCTTGGGGTTTCTCGTTTCCGAGAGAGGAATCGAATGCAACCCCGAGAAGATAGCCGCAATAGAGCGCATGGAGCAGCCCAAAACCCTGAAGCAAGTGCAGAAGTTCACCGGTTGCCTCACATCTCTCAGCTGATTCCTCAGTCGGCTCGGTGAAAAGGCAATCCCATTGTACCAGTTGAGGAAGAAGACAGAAAAGTTCACTTGGACCCCTCAGGCAAATGAAGCATTCCGAGAGCTCAAGCGCATGCTCTCCACGACACCTATTCTGGCTGCCCCGATTGAGAAGGAGCCGATGATGCTATACATTGCGGCAACCAATCGGGTGATCAGTGCAGTCATGGTGGTGGAGCGGCCCGAGAAAGACAAGGCACAGCAAATCCAGCTCCCAGTATACTACATCAGCGAAGTACTCTCGGCGTCCAAGCAGAACTATCCTCATTATCAGAAGATGTGTTATGGAGTGTACATGGCGGCCAAGAGATTGAAGCCATACTTTCAAGCCCACTTGATCACTGTTGTCAGCTCAGCTCCATTGGCCGACATCATGGGGAGCAGAGATGCAACCGGAAGAGTGGCAAAATGGGCAATCGAAGTGTCTAGTCATGGCATCCAGTATGAGCCAAGGACTGCAATCAAGTCGCAAGCACTAGCCGATTTCCTGGTGGACTGGGCTGAAACTCAGTACATGCCGCAGCTCCCAATGTCGGATTGCTGGCGAATGCACTTTGATGGTTCCAAGATGAAGAATGGCCTAGGGGCTGGGGTGGTACTCACTTCCCCAAGAGGAGATTAGTTGCAGTATGTGCTTTAGATTCACTTCGCAACATCAAACAATGTCGCCGAGTATGAAGCCCTTGTGCATGGTATCAAGCTTGCCAAGGAAATCGGTATTCGGAACATCGAGTGCTTTGGTGATTCTGATCTAGTTGTACAGCAATGCTCAGGCACCTGGGATGCAAAGGATGCAAACATGGCGAGCTACCGATTCCTGGTGCAGCAGATCAGCGGATATTTTGAGGGGTGCGAATTCCATCATGTGCCAAGGGAAAACAACGAGGCAGCAGATGCATTGTCCAAGATAGGCTCCACAAGGCAATCAATCCCACTAGGCGTATCTCTGGAGCTTATCAAGAAGCCATCTATCATGCCATCCCCAGAGTCCGAGTCCATTTTTATCTCGGAGACCGATCTTGAAGCACTAAGAAAGGAAAAAGAAGTTCAACCGGCCAAACCTGCAACCGTGAAGAAGCAGTCCAGCGCCCAGGATGTCTCGGCAACAGCACCAGGGGCTGCCAATTGCGAGCCAGGGGCTGCAGAGGAGAAGAAGAAGAGCAAAGGGAAGCAAGCAGAGGCTGCACCAGAAGGCACAACCTCCGAAGAGCCAATGACATCAGAAATTGCCGAGTGCAATGATGAAGCTCCAGCTCCAGATGAGAAGTCGGCACCAGGGGCTGCCGAATGCGTGCCAGGCGCCGCAGTCGACAGTTCAGAAGCAGAGATAGAAATGACAGACGTCCAAGTGGCCGAGATCGGGGAGGCCAATGTTCAAGAGGCCGAGATCCAAGAGGAAGTCCCACCCCAGCATGCAGCCGTAATGGTGGTCGTCAGTGCGCCATCATGGGCACAGCCGATTAGAGATTTCTTAGCAGATGGGATCCTCACACCAGATTTAGCAGAGTCCAGACAGATCAGCCGCCGATCTTGGGCATACACAATAATCAACAATGAGCTGATGCGCAAGAGTGCAACTGGTGTCCTCCAGAGGTGTGTTGAAGAGGACAAAGGCTTGGAGCTGCTCAGAGACATCCATCAAGGTGAATGTGGTCATCACGCGTCGGCAAAGGCAATCGCCAACAAAGCTTTCCGACATGGTTTCTACTGGCCAACTGCACTCGCAGCGGCTGAGAATTTGGTGAAGCACTGCAAGGGTTGTCAGCGATTCAAGGCAAGGAGTCATCAGCCAGCATCGGCACTAAAGACCATCCCAATAGCATGGCCGTTCGCAGTTTGGGGTTTGGATATGGTTGGACCATTCAAGAGAGCCAGAAGTGGCATGACACATCTCCTAGTGGAAGTCGACAAGTTTACCAAGTGGATTGAAGCAAGACCGATCAAGAAGTTGGATGGGCCGACTGCGGTTCGGTTTGTAGCCGACATCGTATGCAGATGCGGTGTACCTAACAGCATCATCACCGACAACGGCACAAACTTTGCAAAGGGGGCGCTGGCCCGATATGCATCTCAGCAAGGCATTCGGCTTGATCTGGCATCTGTGACACACCCACAGTCCAATGGTCAAGTCGAAAGGGCAAATGGACTAATCCTATCGGGTATCAGGCCCAGATTGGTAGAGCCACTTGAGAGGGCACCCGGAGCATGGATTGACGAGCTTCCCGCAGTACTGTTCAGCTTGAGGACCACTCCAAACAGGTCGACTGGGTTCACTCCTTTCTTCCTGGTGTATGGTTCAGAAGCGGTCATCCCCTCCGACATCGAGTTTGATTCACCTCGGCATGCCCTATAAACAGAAGAAGAAGCAAGATTGGCAAGAGAATACGGCATCGACCTCAAAGAAGAAGCTTGTCTGTTGGCCTTTTCTAGGTCAGCAGTCTATCTGCAGAAGTTGCGGCACTACCACAGCAAGAAGATTCGTCCTCTCGCTTTCCGAGAAGGAGACATGGTGCTACGCCAAATCCAGAAGTCAGATGGGCAGCACAAGCTATCCTCACCTTGGGAAGGGCCGTTTGTGGTCAGCAGAGCGCTCAAGAACAACTCCTATTATCTGATCGACTGCACCAAGGGCACTCAGCACAAGGACACGTCAGGAGCAGAGACGGAGCGGCCGTGGAACGCCGAGTTGTTGTGTCCGTTCTATAGTTGAGCGGCAGAAATTTATGTAGGCCATTCGGCAAACAATTAGTAAAAGTTATCATGTCTCTGACAATGAGCATTCGAGTACTTTTGTATCATGTCATTCGAAGAGCTAGCCTCAATCGGCAACGCTCAGTCATACCCGAGATGTACGTAGCACACCCGGGGACTGGCCGACCGCGAGGTCAAGTAAATAAGCCATCGAGGCACGGGGACTGCAAGCTGGTCCTCAATCGGATACTTAGCTCGAGCGCAAATCACTAAAAGGTTTGTGGCATTGAGAAGGGTAGCGATTGAGGCAGTCGGTAGTACAAATCCCCGGGAAACAATTCGAAAGAGGCCACCAAAGGCACAGTCGACAGGACAAAGTCACCGATTGCGCCGCAAATCAGGGCATCGGACCCAGTAGCGAGCAATCGGCGCCTGCTATTGCAGAATCCTTTGCGGTAAAAATCTTGTCGTGTAAAAAATGAAAACTTATCGAACCTTGGCTAGATGGCTACTCTTGATCCGATTGCAGACCGCATGACGGCAGCAAGGTCGACACAGCAGACATCCCCAAGTGCAGCCGATAAAGGAAACCGACAAAGACGCAAAGTTGATCGCACATGCAAAAGTAAAAAACAAGCAATCGGATTGCATCAAAAGTAACAGGCCCAAGGCCGAATAAGGTCATTACATCCAAGTCACACCCAGTAGGTGTTGACAGAATTAAAAATATTTCTTACAAGCGGACAGTCGGTATACAAATTAAAGATAATACAGCTTAAGTAGTCGGAGGCACTGAGCTAGAAGATGGAGCAGCCGGGTCCGATTGAGCTTCAGAAGTTGCAGCACCAGTCTGTTTAGACTTCGGAGACGTCTGAGATGAACCGCTATCGGAGAGCTCCTAGGCCAGGCCAGAGAAGGTAGAGGCAGGGAGCGGTTTCCCTCCCTGGTCGAGATACGGAGTATACTCGTAGGGAGAAAACCAATTCACCATGGTGCTGGCTAGCCGATTGACTTCGATGTAGGTCTTCTCAAGGAGGTCAGAGGCATTATCTGTCGGGACCCGGAATTAGCGTATATAAGCCTCGCTACAACACAATCATATGGAGAGCCGAGAACCGTACCCACTTGTCTAAGCAGACAAGGCCAAGCACAGAACGTTCTCGGAAAGCATCGAACATGAGGGGCATCCCATTCAGGCCGGATGATCCACTGAGATGGGTCCTCATCGTCCGCACACAAGTCTAACTGATATGGGTGGTGAATTCCCATACTCATAGACAAGTCGCCTCAACCATACTATCGATTGTATTATAACCCTTACATAGACTTACTCCAGCCCGATCACTTAGTCGGGGTCTAGGGCGGGCTCGATCATACATCAAAGTGTGCACGAGATAGAGTCTCGACCAATCGCATCGTGATGCCCCAAGCTGCGCACATCTAAGGGCCACTTGGTGTATAAAAGACCGCCAGCCAGATCACAACTAAGGTCTCGAAAACCCATAAAAAGACATGCATGTTATAAACATACATGCAGCACACATGCCTTGTATGAACAGCAGGTATCATTGCAATTCTCTACAAAGTAAATATCTTTATTAGTAACTCTTACAGAGTGCACACAGAGATCACAAGCATGTGATCCAACATTACAACAAGCATACGGAAGCAAAGTAGTTCTGAGTACAGACAAGTTTAACAAATGGCTTAGAGAAGCCTTATCTAAAAACAAGCCCTCCACGAGGGAACCAGTCGTCTGACTGGGACTACACTAGCTTGGTCTTGGTCTGAGTCTTCATTCTTCGAGCTTCGGATAGAAGCCACCATCGGGGTCGGTGGGTTCATCTAAAACATAGATTAAGCAAACGTGAGTACAAAATCGTACTCAGCAAGACTTACATAGGAGCTATACTACTCATGCACATGTATCAAGGTAAAGGGAGGTGGGGTTCACTTGCAGAAGTGCCAGCTTTGACTTGGCTAGTCCTGAACTACGAGTACCAGACTTGAGGTAAGAAGCGTACACGAGTCCACTACATCTCTTCCACCAATTACACCACTATGGTTACTTCCTCGACTTCCCCACGAGAAGCACACCATAGCACTCACGCTTATCTTGCGAGTTTTAGAAGTATCCAGTTACCGCTACACACACGTGCCATCAGTTACCGCCTTTTGCGTGTCACCGTTCAAGAGATGACAGCGAGGATGCCACCACAACCGTTACCTCATAGCCGATCTAGTCCATGAAAGCCGCCTATCTGGGTTGTCTGCCACTATCGTGAATCCGGCCGGTTTACCGAAGTGGACCCAGACGATGTGTGCGTGGAGCGCAAGCCGGTCTCGGATGAATCATTCTCTCACTTGGCTACCAGGCCACAATACCTATAGAAATCCGAACTATTGCGACATCTGGACATCGAAGGGGATGAGTTAGTAAGCCGAGAGGGGTCAGTGAGCCCAATGTGTGGTTGTACTCTTCATCTTGGATCACCAAACAAGAACTCGTGTTAGGGCGGTGTTCAACGAGACAACCCACCGTGTACTCCTACACAGCCTCTCATCGTTCACCTTGTATTAGGGTAGATTCACCAACACATTTCACTTTCATCAACACCATGTTTATCATCATCCCGACTCACATCATAAGCAACCTCATTGTACCACTAAGCATGCAATAAGCAGTAACAGTTGCAGGGGTCACATGATATCAATCAACTCCTACATCTGCTAGGATTGTGGTTTGCTTACTACTGTGACAAGATGATAGGTCATGCAAAGGACATGGGTTCAACTATGCGGTATAAACGTTATCATGGTGATCATCCTAAACAATGCATAAGCGAGACATGAGAGGGAAGTGGGATTTTATCGACATGATCAATGGGGGTTTGCTTGCCTTGCTGACGAGGTTCGGGTTCTGGATCTTCAGCGAAGGGGGTAGCCTCCTACTCCGGTTCCACTTCTATCAGCAACATGACAATCATAGGATCAACATAATGTACAATGCGCAATCACATGAATAAGATTGTAATGGTGATGTTCAAGGTACTGATGTGTTGAGCATTCCATTTAAAAGGAGTATATTGCATTTGAAATGCAAATTCAAACTCCATTTGATTTATCAATGAATTTCAATGCATTTGGATGCATGAAAGTTCATTTGAAAATGTCGATCATGAAGTGATGTTGTATAGTTGAAGTAATGTCTCTGATGTGTGGATGAATCCATTCAAAATAAGTTTGTTGCAAAGTCAATTGCAAAATCACCCCAAATTTGAATTTGAAAAGGATCCATATGCATGTTTTCTACTGTTCACCCATTTTAAAATGATCAAACATGAAACCAATTTGCATATTCATAATCCTTGTATTTTTTTTGATAATTTTAGACATATTATTTGCTATATTTGGAGTGAGGATGAATTAATTATGAATTTCCAAAGTTTATAGCCTTTTCTGGAATTTCTCTGATTTATTAAATCGATTTAAAACCATTACTGCGTCAGCCTGGCGCAGTGCTGACGTCAGGGGGCAGCTGACGAGTGGGGCCCTGCTGTCAGTGGGGGGGGGGGGTTTAAACCCGTTTTTAAAAAAAGATTTTGATTAACTTAGAGGGGGCTGGCCCCACCTGTCAGTGGCCCAAAGCCTAACTAAATACGGGTTAGCCCCCTAATTAATCCAGCCACGTCGGCGTCCACCGGCGGTTAAACGCCGGCAACCACCGAGACGGCGGCGCTCACGGGGACAGAGATTCCGGCCACGGTTTGCCAAACCGAGGGCACAGAAGTGCTCCTCGTTCCCGCCCGCATCACGTACACCACAAGGGCGTCACCGGGGTGGCCGGAGTTGACGCCGGCGTCGACTTGCGCGGCGGCCGGTCTCGGGCTCAGTTGGAAACGGCGACAGAGGCCAAGGGGAGAAGAACTGAGGGCACGGGCGTGCAACTCTCGGTCGTCTGCGACGGATGGAGCAGGAAGGGGTCAAAGGCGTGGTCTCAGGCCACGGCTACGTCGTCGGGCGCGGCGGCCGGACTACTGTCGACGGCGACCAGAAGAAATCGGGCACGGGAGAGGCTGGGGATAGGGGGGAAACGCAGAGGAGCTCACCAGGAGCACGCCGGGGTTGGCTAGGGAGGCTGGGGAAGACGGACGTCGGGGAATTCGTCGACGGAGGTCGTGGCGGCTGGCGATGGATCCTTGAAGCTGGCGTCGCGCTCGGGGCTTCCGGGCTCGATTGCTTGTGCTTGAAGACGAAGAAGACGTCGGCGGTGCGGCTGGACAAGCTAGTTCGGTGTATGCCTGCCGTTGGCCACGACTGGGCGGCGGCGGCGCTCTGCGGGGTGCTCGGGTTTTCGTCGCTGGAGGGGAAGGAGAGGGGCTGGGTTGAGCTGGAGGTGCGGGGGGGTTCTGCGTCGTTGCGAGACGCAAGAGAGAGGGAGGGGGAGGCCTAGAAGCAGCCCGGCGTCGTCGTGGCGCCATGTCCGTGCTCTGCCTCTCCAGCGAGGTGCTTGGAGGGGCGGGGAGGAAGACGACACGCGCCTGGGGTGGGCTGGGCCGAGGCCAGGGAAGGTGGGCCTTCGCCCCTGGGCGACAGGTAGGTCTCCCCCTTTCTCTTTTCTTTTTTATTTTTCTTTTTCATTTGCTTTGCCTAGATTTAAAATAGCTAGGCATTTTTAATAAATGTCCAAATACTTTTATAAATCCTAGGTGACCAGTAGCTAGTCACATAAATAATTTGGACATTTTTGAAATTCAAAACATTTGAATTTCAATTCAAATAGGGGTAAACTTTAATTTCCAGAGCACCTTTTGAATATTAGAAAATTCCATGTGCATGGGATTGATCCGAAACCACTTTTAAAATGATCAGCAACATTTATAGGAATTTTCCAAACATTCAAATGATTTTTCGAAAAAGATTTTTATCTCGCCATTTGTTTTAATTTCTCAGGGCTTTTCTATTCCCCATTTTTGATTTTCTTTGTGAATTTTTGCATGATGCAAAGTAGCACTTGATCCTAGCACACACCTAGCTTGGGGTTGTGACAACTCGCCCCCACTCAAAAGAATCTCGTCCCGAGATTCAGAAGTCTGCGGAAGGAAGGAGGGGTACTCGGCACGGAGACGGTCTTCTCTTTCCCACGTGGCTTTCTTTCTCTGAGTGGTGTGACCATTGCACTTTCAGAAACCTAATCTTCTGACGACAAGTGACACGCTCTGCGGAATCAAGAATACGAACGGGGTATTCTCGATAAGAAAGGTCATCTTGGAGATCAAGCGTTTCATGGTCGACTTCGCGGATGGGGTCCTTGAAGCAACGCCTGAATTGGGACACATGGAATACATCGTGTACTCGGGAAAGGTGCGGGGGTAGTTCAAGTTGGTAGGCAACTTTTTCACGTTTAGCTAGAATGCGGAAAGGTCCGATGTAACGTGGGGCCAACTTGCCTTTGATACCGAAACGTTGGGTTCCCTTCAAAGGAGTAACCCGGAGGTAAGCCTTCTCATCCAGATTGTAGCTCTCTTGCCTATGATGACGATCATAGTAGCTTTTCTGACGAGACTGTGCGGCTTTCAATCGATCACGAACAATGCGAACTTGCTCTTCTGCTTCCTGGATCATGTCCAGTCCAAAGAATTGTCTTTCACCGGTTTCTGACCAGTTTAGGGGTGTTCGACATCGTTGTCCATATAGGAGTTCAAAAGGAGCCATGTTCAGACTAGATTGAAAACTATTGTTATAAGCAAATTCGGCGAATGGAAGAGATTTCTCCCAATTCTTTCCGAATGAGATAACACAAGCTCTGAGCATGTCTTCAAGAATTTGGTTAACCCTTTCGACTTGACCGCTAGACTGAGGGTGGAAAGCTGTACTAAAGGATAGATGAGTTCCCATAGCATTCTGAAAGCTTCCCCAAAATCTAGAGGTGAAAAGGCTACCGCGATCAGAATTGATTTCCAAAGGAACACCATGAAGGGATACAATTCTAGAGACGTACAAGTCCGCTAACTGGCTAGCAGTTATAGACTCGCGAACCGGAAGGAAGGGAGCAACTTTGGAAAGCCTATCTATGACAACGAAGATGGCATTGTTTCCTTTCTGGGTTTTTGGAAAGCCCGTGATGAAATCCATACCGACTTTGTCCCATTTCCACTCGGAAATAGACAAAGGTTGAAGTGTACCAGCAGGTCTTTGATGTTCTGCCTTAATGCGACGACAAACATCACATTCGGCAACAAATTGAGCAATGTCTCTCTTCATCCTAGTCCACCAAAATCTCTGGCGTAGATCTCGGTACATTTTTGTGCTACCGGGATGAATTGAGAGGGGTGTGTCATGGGCTTCTTTGAGGATGAGTTGCCTTAGTTCCTTATTCTTAGGTACTACCAATCGATTTCCAAATAAAACCGTTCCCTTGCTATCTATGGAGAAACATTTAGCAACTCCGCTAGCAATGTTCTCCTTGATCCGGCGAACACCTCGTGCACGCCTTTGGGCAACTATGATTTGATCCTCAAGAGTTGGTTTCGCCACCAAGGTAGAAAGATAGCCATGAGGAACAATTTCAAGGTTAAGCTTGCGAAAGTCCTCATGAAGAAGTGGTTGATACTGCTGCAACATGAGGTTGTTACAGTACGACTTACGACTTAGTGCATCAGCCATGACATTGGCTTTGCCTGGGGTGTAAGAAATTACTACGTCGTAATCTTTTATCAACTCAATCCAGCGTCTTTGCCTGAGATTAAGATCTGGCTGGGTGAAAATATATTTGAGGCTTTGGTGGTCGGAATAAATCTCACAACGATTACCAAGGAGGTAATGTCGCCAAGTTGTTAGGGCATGAACTACGGCAGCGAGTTCAAGGTCATGGGTAGGATAGTTCTCTTCATGTGGCCGCAACTGGCGTGAAGCATAAGCTACCACATGTCGATCTTGCAGAAGTATGCATCCTAACCCTTGCCGTGATGCGTCACAATAGATCTCGAAATCTCTTTTGGTGTCTGGAGGTGCAAGTACAGGTGCAGAAGTCAATCTTCTTTTTAGCTCTTGAAAGCTTTCCTCGCACTTGGGAGTCCATAAGAATTTCTTATCTTTCTTGAGGAGTTCAGTTAGAGGCTTTGCAACTTTAGAAAAGTTCTCGACGAAGCGGCGGCAATAGCTGGCTAGGCCAAGAAAACTCCTAACTTGCTTAATCGATTCAGGTGGAGTCCAGTAAAGGACGGCCTGAACTCTCTCGGGATTCACAACAATGCCTTTTGCAGAAATCACGTGGCCTAAGTAGGTCACTTCTGGTAGCCAAAATTCACACTTGGAGAATTTAGCATACAGGCGATGCTCTCTAAGTTTCATCAATACCAGCCTTAGGTGTTCGGCATGTTCTTCTTTGTTCTTCGAGTAGATGAGAATGTCATCAAGATAAACTACAACAAATTTATCTAGGTACTCCATGAAGATCGAATTCATCATGCGTGAGAAAGTGGCGGGGGCATTGGTTAAACCGAAGGACATGACGGTGTACTCGTAAAGACCATAACGAGTAGTAAAAGCCGTTTTTGGAATGTCCTCGTTTCGGATTTTGATTTGATGATAACCTAATCTCAAATCCATCTCGGAGAAAACAGAGGATCCAGCAAGTTGATCATAAAGATCATTGATCCTGGGCAGTGGGTACTTGTTCTTTATCGTCGCTAAATTTAGCGGGCGATAGTCTACGCACATCCTTTCTGTTCCATCTTTCTTCGTTACGAACAGAACAGGGCAACCCCATGGCGATGAGCTAGGGCGGATGAAGCCTTTTGCCAACGAAGCATCAAGTTGGATTTTAAGCTCAGCTAACTCATGTGGGGCCATTCTATATGGGCGTCTGGAAATTGGGGTTGTGCGTGGTATAAGATCCACTATGAATTCTACACATATGTCGGGTGGCTAGGCTTAAGGGGTTGGATCTCTGGATAGCTTCCTAGAGGATGACCAAGGTTTACTAGGGGCTACAACAGATATGTCAGAGTAGCAAAGTACCCCAACACGATGGTTAGTGTGGTTCTTCTGGCTAGAAGACATCTAAAGTGGGAGGAAGGGCTGCAATTGAATCACTATAGGTTTCTAGAAGAAAACCTACATCAAACACTAAAGAACTGTCGGGAATGCCACCTAGAAATCTTCTAAAGGACAACCGAAAGGGGGAGAAGGATTCTTTGCAATTGCATCAGATTATGAAGAAACCTGGAATGACTCGGACAGCATAACGGCTGTAATTGCAAGAAAACAATTTTCTTCCAATGTAGATACAGCATTTACATAATACGATGTAAGAAATCAGCATTACAACAATGCTAGGAAACCGGACACAACTTTCCTACGACTATAAGGAGGCAATCAACGAGATGTTCTAGTAAGACAGAGGAGAGCCTAGTCCTATCTTCCCGTAGAATAAGATGAGGGTGACTCAGAACTCAGATCGATGAGGGTAAGGAGAAAAAAGAAGCCTTACGTTGTTCCCTTATATACCCAGAGTAACTATATAACTATAGAGTGCTAGACTCGACTTCGGCCAAGGCTGATAATCCTACAGTCAGTCCTGCTCTAATACCAAGTCTGTCGGGACCCGGAATTAGCGTATATAAGCCTCGCTACAACACAATCATATGGAGAGCCGAGAACCGTACCCACTTGTCTAAGCAGACAAGGCCAAGCACAGAACGTTCTCGGAAAGCATCGAACATGAGGGGCATCCCATTCAGGCCGGATGATCCACTGAGATGGGTCCTCATCGTCCGCACACAAGTCTAACTGATATGGGTGGTGAATTCCCATACTCATAGACAAGTCGTCTCAACCATACTATCGATTGTATTATAACCCTTACATAGACTTACTCCAGCCCGATCACTTAGTCGGGGTCTAGGGCGGGCTCGATCATACATCAAAGTGTGCACGAGACAGAGTCTCGAACAATCGCATCGCGATGCCCCAAGCTGCGCACATCTAAGGGCCACTTGGTGTATAAAAGACCGCCAGCCAGATCACAACTAAGGTCTCGAAAACCCATACAAAGACATGCATGTTATAAACATACACGCAGCACACATGCCTTGTATGAACAACAGGTATCATTGCAATTCTCTACAAATAAATATCTTTATTAGTAACTCTTACAGAGTGCACACAGAGATCACAAGCATGTGATCCAACATTACAACAAGCATACGGAAGCAAAGTAGGTCTGAGTACAGACAAGTTTAACAAATGGCTTAGAGAAGCCTTATCTAAAAACAAGCCCTCCACGAGGGAACCAGTCGTCTGACTGGGACTACACTAGCTTGGTCTTGGTCTGAGTCTTCATTCTTCGAGCTTCGGATAGAAGCCACCATCGGGGTCGGTGGGTTCATCTAAAACATAGATTAAGCAAACGTGAGTACAAAATCGTACTCAGCAAGACTTACATAGGAGCTATACTACTCATGCACATGTATCAAGGTAAAGGGAGGTGGGGTTCACTTGCAGAAGTGCCAGCTTTGACTTGGCTAGTCCTAAACTACGAGTACCAGACTTGAGGTAAGAAGCGTACACGAGTCCACTACATCTCTTCAACCAATTACACCACTATGGGTACTTCCTCGACTTCCCCAGGAGAAGCACACCATAGCACTCACGCTTATCTTGCGAGTTTTAGAAGTATCCAGTTCAAGTTGTCTAATAATCAAGCTAAGCTTTCCAAGCAGTCCATAACCGCGGACGCGGCTATTCGAATAGTTTTGTTAACCCTGCAGGGGTGTACCGCTACACACACGTGCCATCAGTTACCGCCTTTTGCGTGTCACCATTCAAGAGATGACAGCGAGGATGCCACCACAACCGTTACCTCATAGCCGATCTAGTCCATGAAAGCCGCCTATCTGGGTTGTCTGCCACTATCGTGAATCCGGCCGGTTTACCGAAGTGGACCCAGACGATGTGTGCGTGGAGCGCAAGCCGGTCTCGGATGAGCCGTTCTCTCACTTGGCTACCAGGCCACAATTCCTACAGAAATCCGAACTATTGCGACATTTGGACATCGAAGGGGATGAGTTAGTAAGCCGAGAGGGGTCAGTGAGCCCAATGTGTGGTTGTACTCTTCATCTTGGATCACGAAACAAGAACTCGTGTTAGGGCGGTGTTCAACGAGACAACCCACCGTGTACTCCTACACAATCTCTCATCGTTCACCTTGTATTAGGGTAGATTCACCAACACATTTCACTTTCATCAACACCATGTTTATCATCATCCCGACTCACATCATAAGCAACCTCATTGTACCACTAAGCATGCAATAAGCAGTAACAGTTGCAGGGGTCACATGATATCAATCAACTCCTACATCTGCTAGGATTGTGGTTTGCTTACTACTGTGACAAGATGATAGGTCATGCAAAGGACATGGGTTCAACTATGCGGTAGAAACGTTATCATGGTGATCATCCTAAACAATGCATAAGCGAGACATGAGAGGGAAGTGGGATTTTATCGACATGATCAATGGGGGTTTGCTTGCCTTGCTGACGAGGTTCGGGTTCTGGATCTTCAGCGAAGGGGGTAGCCTCCTGCTCCGGTTCCACTTCTATCAGCAACATGACAATCATAGGATCAACATAATGTACAATGCACAATCACATGAATAAGATTGTAATGGTGATGTTCAAGGTACTGATGTGTTGAGCATTCCATTTAAAAGGAGTATATTGCATTTGAAATGCAAATTCAAACTCCATTTGATTTATCGATGAATTTCAATGCATTTGAATGCAAGAAAGTTCATTTGAAAATGTTGATCATGAAGTGATGTTGTATAGTTGAAGTAATGTCTCTGATGTGTGGATGAATCCATTCAAAATAAGTTTGTTGCAAAGTCAATTGCAAAATCACCCCAAATTTGAATTTGAAAAGGATCCATATGCATGTTTGCTACTGTTCACCCATTTTAAAATGGTCAAACATGAAAACAATTTGCTTATTCATAATCCTTGTATTTTTTTCATAATTTTGGACATATTATTTGCTATATTTGGAGTTAGGATGAATTAATTATGAATTTACAAAGTTTATAGCCTTTTCTGGAATTTCTCTGATTTATTAAATCGATTTAAAACCATTACTGCGTCAGCCTGGCGCAGTGCTGACGTCAGGGGGCAGCTGACGAGTGGGGCCCTGCTGTCAATGGGGGGGTTTAAACCCGTTTTTAAAAAAAGATTTTGATTAACTTAGAGGGGGCTGGCCCCACCTGTCAGTGGCCCAATGCCTAACTAAACAGGGGTTAGCCCCCTAATTAATCCAGCCACGTCGGCGTCCACCGGCGGTTAAACACCGGCAACCACCGAGACGGCGGCGCTCACAGGGACAGAGATTCCGGCCATGGTTTGCCAAACCGAGGGCACAAAAGTGCTCCTCGTTCCCGCCCGCATCACGTACACCACAAGGGCGTCACCGGGGTGGCCGGAGTTGACGCCGGCGTCGACTTGCGCGGCGGCCGGTCTCGGGCTCAGTTGGAAACGGCGACAGAGGCCAAGGGGAGAAGAACTGAGGGCACGGGCGTGCAGCTCTCGGTCGTCCGCGATGGATGGAGTAGGCAGGGGTCAAAGGCGTGGTCTCAGGCCACGGCTACGTCGTCGGGCGCGGCGGCCGGACTACTGTCGACGGCGACCAGAAAAAATCGGGCACGGGAGAGGCTGGGGATAGGGGGGAAACGCAGAGGAGCTCACCAGGAGCACGCCGGGGTTGGCTAGGGAGGCTGGGGAAGACGGACGTCGGGGAATTCGTCGACGGAGCTCGCGGCGGCTGGCGATGGATCCTTGAAGCTGGCGTCGCGCTCGGGGCTTCCGGGCTCGATTGCTTGTGCTTGAAGACGAAGACGACGTCGGCGGTGCGGCTGGACAAGCTAGTTCGGTGTATGCCTGCCGTTGGCCACGACTGGGCGGCGGCGGCGCTCTGCGGGGTGCTCGGGTTTTCGTCGCCGGAGGGGAAGGAGAGGGGCTGGGTTAAGCTGGAGGTGCGGGGGGGTTCTGCGCCGTTGCGAGACGCAAGAGAGAGGGAGGGGGAGGCCTAGAAGCAGCCCGGCGTCGACGTGGCGCCATGTCCGTGCTCTGCCTCTCCAGCGAGGTGCTTGGAGGGGCGGGGAGGAAGACGACACGCGCCTGGGGTGGGCTGGGCCGAGGCCAAGGAAGGTGGGCCTTCGCCCCTGGGCCACAGGTAGGTCTCCCCCTTTCTCTTTTCTTTTTTATTTTTCTGTTTCATTTGTTTTGCCTAGATTTAAAATAGCTAGGCATTTTTAATAAATATCCAAATACTTTTATAAATCCTAGGTGACCAGTAGCTAGTCACATAAATAATTTGGACATTATTGAAATTCAAAACATTTGAATTTCAATTGAAATAGGGGTAAACTTTAATTTCTAGAGCACCTTTTGAATATTAGAAAATTCCATGTGCATGGGATTGATCCCAAACCACTTTTAAAATGATCAGCAACATTTATAGGAATTTTCGAAACATTCAAATGATTTTTTGAAAAAGATTTTTATCTCGCCATTTGTTTTAATTTCTCAGGGCTTTTCTATTCCCCATTTTTGATTTTCTTTTTGAATTTTTGCATCATGCAAAGTAGCACTTGATCCTAGCACACACCTAACTTGGGGTTGTGACATTATCTCGGAGGCTGTACAATTGGGAGAGCTTCAATTGAGGGTACCAAGTCAGCACAGTCTGAAGAGCGGCCTCCGCACCAGTCCGACCTGCAGAATTCAGCAGAACGTCGATCCGACGTGGGATAGCCTTAAGGAGAGTCCGAGTCTGCTCAGTGGTGGCATTCAGAGTGTCCCCTTGGTCAGAATCCTCTTCATCCTGAGTGTCTTCCTCGCGGATCTCGGCGGAGGAGTCGGCAACATTCTTCATCTTCTGGAGTCCGGCCTTGAGCTCAGTCGGCGACCACAATGCTTCAGCAATCTTTAGAATTCCGAGCTTGAAGGATAGGGCAACTCCCTGGATAATAGGAATGCGGGCTTGGGTGCCGATCAGATATTCATGCCGGGTCCATACGTTATCTACGCGGTCACAGGTCCCTCCAGCGGCAATGGTATCCTCTCGGGAATTGGCGACAGCTGCGTAGGCAGCCGCTTCAGATTCGGGCCAAGCTTCTGCGTCAAGAAGGAAGAGCATGAGTAATAAGATAAGAGAAGAAAGCAACCGGAAAGTGCACTCGGCAACAAGGAAGACTCACTGCCAAGGAGGACGTCCATTTCGGTCAGTGTATCACAGAAGCCCTTGGCTTGGCGGCGCATTCGGGTGGTCTCCTCATAGCTGCGCTTCTCCAGTTCTTCGAATTTGGCGACGAGCTCATCACGATCTTGGCGAATGGAGTCTCGGGCAGCGATTGCTTCATCCCTCTCAGCTTGCAGAGCACCTCGGGCGGCGACGGCAGCATCCCGCTCAGCAAGAAGTCCATCACCAGTAGCCTTCATTGCTGCTATGTCGGCGAGATGTTTCTTCTCAAGAGCAGCCATTTCAGATTGGAGGCCTTGAATAGTCCGATTCAAATCCTTCTCTATCCCCTGCAGCCGAGTGATTTCTCCAGTGGCTTTGGCAAGAGCTGGACCTTGCTGGCTAAGTTCTGCAGTCAATTCAGCAATTCGGCCTTGAAGATCATCTAACATAGGAATAGAAGCTAGAAGAGAGCACGAAGATATGAGTACCAGAGAAGTTTTCAAATGAAGATAAGACAGCGGTGAGATAGAGGATACCTCTCAGTTTAGTGATTTCAGCCGATTTGTTATTGACCTGCAGCTGGGCCTGGGCGAGGGTTCGAAGGCTAGCAGTATAAGCTTCCAGGAGTTTTTCGAAGACATCTCGTTTCTCTTCCATGACAGCCTGAGAAGAACAGCAAGACGGAGTCAGACATAAAGTAAAATTTGAAAAAGATCCGAACCGATTGTGACCAATCGGCCCGAATCTCGGGGACTACACCCAGTGGGTGCGCTTGCGTGCACCCACCGGAAGAAAAGTCTCCTGATTGAGGAAGGCAAACGATAAAGCAAAAAGTGAGAAAGATCCGAACCGATTGTAACCAATCGGCCCGAATCTCGGGGACTACACCCAGTGGGTGCGCTTGCGCGCACCCACCGGAAGAAAAGTCTCCCGATTGAGGAAGGCAAACGAAAAAGCAAAAAATGCTGAAGATCCGAACCGATTGTAACCAATCGGCCCGAATCTCGGGGCCTACACCCAGTGGGTGCGCTGGCGCGCACACACCGGAAGAAAAGTCTCCCGATTGAGGAAGGCAAACGATAAAGCAAAAAGTGAGAAAGATCCGAACCGATTGTAACCAATCGGCCCGAATCTCGGGGACTACACCCAGTGGGTGCGCTTGCGCGCACCCACCGGAAGAAAAGTCTCCCGATTAAGGAAGGAAAACGAAAAAGCAAAAAATGCTGAAGATCCGAACCGATTGTAACCAATCGGCCCGAATCTCGGGGAACACACCCAGTGGGTGCGCTTGCGCGCACCCACCGGAATAAAAATTGCCGAAGTAAAAGAGAGATACAGAAGTAAAAGTTAAGGAGTTTACCGTATGATGAGAGGTCAGCTGTTGAAGGTCCCGAGCAAGGGCATCGGCGAATTCGTTCACCCGGCTCAGAGCGCTCGTCACGGGGTCCTGAGGACGATGCGGAGCATCAGACTCGGCGCCGACATGACGAGCGCGAGAATACTCGGCCCGGAATTGGTCCACCGAGCGCATAAGAACCTCCGATGCAGAAGAGGTCGGTAGCGGCACTGAAGTGGGAATGATGGTGGAAGCTGCAGTAGTAAGAATCGGTGGCACTGGTGTCATCTGAAGGCCAGAGGCACCCGATTGCGGAAGCGGCGCAACCGGGCGAGTCGGAGCAGAGGTGGTAGCGATGACTGGCGGCGAGATCGTCGTAGTCGGTGGGGCAGATAGTACAACCGGTTTAATTTTGGAATCAACCGGTGGTGCCGACACCAAAATCGGCGATGGGGTCTTCACCATCAGCGTATCAGATGCGGTCGTTGCAGCAGGGGAAGTTGCGGCAGGCGAAGCCGGGTCGGAGCGGCGTGGTGGAGATGGGGAAATCGGGTCAACCGGTTGCGTTCCTCCACCACCAGGAGCCACCCGGTCCGCTGCGCCCTTGGGAGTTTTGGAGGCAAGGGTGGAAGAAGAGGTCTTCTGAGTCGCCGCAAGACGGGCCTTCTTGGCAGCGCGCTCGGCATCTTTGGAGGAGCGAGGAGGAGCAGTCGGCTGCTTGCGGACGGCAGCAGCAGAAGCAGCGGGCGAGATGACAGCGCTGGCACGGACTGGAATGTCGGTGTCAACGTCATCAAGCCCAATCGGCTCCCTGAAATAAGAAAGGGAGGAGAATCAGTGTAAGTAAAGATAATGGAATACTGCGCATAAAGACAACGGCGTACCCGACTGTCCTGGGCGCGCCAGTGGGCTTTCGGCAGCGAAGCGGAGCGACATTCAGCGGTGCCTGAGGAGTCGGCCTCCGAGTTGTTGTCTCCTGGACTTGTTTGCCTTTGCTGGCAGTCGGCTTGGCCTTGGCAAACTTGTCGGGAGCTGTACCAGAGGAGGAGCCGGTGGCCGAGGTGCGCTTAGCTGGCACCTTTGGAGGCTTGGCTCGAGGATCTGCATCAGAACCATCACCCTTTGAGACACTATCATCATCACTCCATTCAGCCAAAAATTGCTCAAGGGAAGGGTCAGGCGTACCCCCTTGAGCTGGCGGCCGAGTGTTGGTCTTCGGGGGGTTGGCGCACTCGGCGTCGTCATCATCGGCATCCATGGGGTCGGAGGATTCTCCGGAAGACTCGTCGTCGTCTTCATCATCCCCACTGGACTCGGCGGAAGGAGTTTCGTCGTTATACTCGAGGTCGGTGGGGTCCTCTTCCGTGCGATCAGGGGCATACACGCCAGCTTCCTGGCCGTCTTCCATGAGGTCGGACTGAATAAAGTGCTGAAAAGGAGGTATAAGTGATTAGAGCAATTGGAGAGAAAGCAATCGGAAGAGCATGCAATCGGAAGAAAAAGTAATCGGAGCATACCACAGGCGGCTTTCGCTGGCGAGTGAGATAATCAAGCCCGAAGCAGAAGGGGTCAGGCAATGTGCTAGATGTGATGGCCTTCACTCGATCGCAAAGATCTTCTGTCTTCACCCGCCACGTGCAGAGCCGAGTGGGATCTCGAGGTCCCGATACGTCGCAGAGGCGGTGCACTCGGCGCTGCAGGGGAAGAATCCGAGCGTGAAGCCAAGCAGCTACCAAGTCGGTTGGGAGGAGTCCTTCTTGCTCCAGCTGGGTAACCCTGGCAGCCTGGGCATCGACATCGCAATCTCCGACGCCGTGCTTCAGCGACCATTGATGCTTCTCAACCGGCCGGGCGAGAGAGAACTCGGGCAGGTTGAGGAGATCGGGGCCGTTGTCAGGTGACTTGACGTAGAAGAACGAGGTCTGCCAATTCTTGCAGGATTGGACGATCTCAGGGCTCGTGCATTTCGACTTGCCGGCTGCGACAAGGCAACTTCCACAGTCGGTCATGTCAGTCGGATACGTTGGCTTGCCTCCTTCGATGGTGGCGGCCACCACAGCACCCGTCCGAGCATTGTGAGCTCGGAGGTTGAAGAAGCGCTTCCAAAGGGCGACGCTTGGACAGCAGCCGAGGTACCCTTCACAGAGCGTCACGAACCCGGAAAGGATCATGATGAAGTTAGCTGCGAGATGGTGGGGTTGCAGTCGGTGGAAGTCAAGAAATCCGCGGAAGAAGGCGCTAGCGGGAAGGCCGAATCCACACTCGAAGTGAGCGAGGAACACGACCCTCTCGCCAGCGCGTGCGCTGGGCACGACCTCGGCCTTGCCAGGGATGCGCCACTCGATTTCCGCAGGCATTTTCCGGGCGCGGATCAGAGATTCGACGGCGGCGGCGGTGGCCTGAGAGCCCTTCCAGAACCCGCGGCTCGCCTGTGACACATCTCGTCGCGGCGCCATGGTCTTCGCAGGCGAGGAGCAGAGAAGAGAAAAGAGGGAGGCGGAGCACGAGAAAAGAGAAGAAGAGTTGCTGCGGCGGCGGCGGAGGCGGCGAAGAGCACGGGCTCGTGGCTGGAGCAGGATAGAGAGGCAGAGGTCCACGGGAGAGAGATTCGCGTGGAGCGGCAATGGCGCAGAGGAGAGAAGGCTGGAGGTTGAAGGAGGCGTTTGGGAGAAGGAAGAGGAAGCCCCCCCCCCAATGGCTTATATGGGCGGCGGGGGAGGGGAGTGGGATGATCCTGCGGCTGTGTGGCCCGGTGTGGCCTAGGGCACAGGGAGGCCAACCGGCAGACCAGCGCAAAGGATCCCGGCGCAAAAGGCGAGGCGTGCGACGTGGGGGTCAGGCCCTGCAGTTATGTCACGTCACGCGTGGGTCGTGGGTCCCAGCTCATTGATCACGTCGCGGGCGAATCGGAGGTAACCGTTGGAGGGAAATCAGCGAAAGAGATCCTTCTCAGAAAGTGAAGACATGAATTGAGGGGGAACCAAGTCCAATCGGATGAAAATTTGGTCAGACGAGTGTGATCTCCGAGTCGGCCGGCGAACTCGGAATGACGCACTCGAAGAGGCCATAGCAGTCGGAGAACGTCAAGGCAGAGATTAAAAAACTGCAAAGGCCCCGCGGTCAAGTGACCGTGGGACCTTTACAGCTTTAGGGGCTATTGTCGGGGGATTGGTACCCAGGCAAGCTTTCAAGACAAGGATGGACCAATTGGGCTGCAGCTGGGCCGAGCTGGGCAGAGGTACGGCCGATTGCTCCAAGGCAATCGACCATACCAAATGCCAGCAGTCGGCCCAGGCGCAATCGGTCCACCCTTCCTTCACCAAAGACGATCATCCGATTGGTCCGCAGCTGGACCGAGGCCGATTCCTAGAAGGCCGATTGCCCAGAGCAATCGACCCTACCAGGAACCACCAGTCGGTCCAGGCGCAATCGGAGCAACCTACCACCCAGTCGGGGGTATGATTACGAGGTCATAAATACCATATCCCGAGATATCCGGGTGGCAGGAAGGCCAGGCCACGTCGAGGATTTGCTGGAGATACGGTGTCGACCTCCCCGCCGATTCCGCGGACAGGCCGACAAGACCGCACCCCCTAGCTCCACTGTTCACTCCTACGTTCTACGAGGTAGCAGCATGGGCCGCCGCTCGTAGGCTCCGAATCACCCGGAGAGGAGCAGTCGGTGGGCCCAGGCCGATTAGAGGATGACAGTTGGGCCCATTCGGCAATGAAGTTACCGTAGTACCCTGGACTCACACTATAAGAGCCAGGGTACCCCTCCTGCGCGAGGGACGCCAGATCTTAGATCTCATTAACTCACTTCCCCCTCAGTTCATTTACTGCTCGTAGTCACTCCTCAGGGAAGCAGGAGAGGACCTTGCCCACGGCGGCGGTGTTCTCCTTCCCCTGAGAAGATAGAGAGAAGCAGTTATTGTAGTCCGTTCATTGATATACAAGAGACAAGCAGGAGTAGTGGTGTTATCTCTCCGGAGATCCCCAAACCTGGGTACATCGTGGTGTCCTCACCGTGCTTGTGCCCAACCCGATTCCGGCACCATCGACATTCTCTCCCTCGCGTCTTCCCCTCACTTTAGCCATCCCCATGGCATCTGCCGTCACATATCGACGAAAAGACTCAAGCGTCTAAGCTTTGGGATGCCCCCGTGCATCCCCTTCTCCATCAACAATCATCAGTTCGTCCTTCGTCTCACTATATTTTTATCACTTCATGCGTTATGTGCTATGCTTGGAGCGTCGCTCTCTTAGGTTTTATTTTTAGTTTTCTTTAGCTTTGCTTGCTGTTCATAACAAGTTAGATCCCGTCTTACTTTGTGTGGGAGAGAAACACGCTCCGTTTGAACTAGAACTCCTCATAGGATTTGCATCATTATTTCCTTAGCTGTGAGTTGTTCTTTTTCTTTTCTTAGTTGCTGTCCTGTTTAGTTGTAGTGCTTTAGTTTCCTTCTAGATCTTTTCTTTTGTCTCAAGTTGAACTTTCTATAGGTTGCATGTTTTATCTTGTTAGAGAGTTTGCCTGTTGCACTGAGTTTTGTGTCTTGACTAGAAGTAGGTAGTTAAATTTGATGTTCTCTTTGTAGTAGTAACTTGCAATAGTTTTGAGGTATTGACTAGAGTAATGTTTGAACTTTCGGTGTCAAGAGCTCGAGCCAATTAGTGATAAATGTCGTATTTTGGGTAATCCGTGTGATTTTCAAAAACGAAAATCCCTGTTGAGAACTCTAGCTACTAGATGGATCACTAACCTCTGGAGGGTTCGAATATTAGAGTACACTCACATACCATGAGTCGGGGATGCGCAAGGATAACCAAACCCCCATACACTCCTCATCGGGGTACTTGTCTCTTTGTGAACCTCCTGATTAGATTAAGAGTTACCGATAATAAGTGCATGAGTTCTTCGGACTAATGTGAGTATTCAAAAGTTGACACTGCCACCCACCTATACTTTTTCTAGCCTCTTCGGTACCGTGCATTGCCCTGTCTCACCTTGAGAGTTGGCGCATTCTTCACTGGTGCATCCAAACCCTTGGCACGATACGCTCTGTCATCATAAGCCTCCTTATATCTTTTCTCAAAACAGCCACCATACCTACCTACAAGGCATTTCCATAGCCTTTCCGAGATACATTGCCATGCAACATCCACCTTTTCATGACTTGATCCCCATGTAATACATGCTACTTGCTTGACCGATGAGCCGCATGCTAGTCGGGCCATGCCCTAATCATTGCTACATGACGCGCTAGTATCATTGCATATCCTGCTATCCTGGCAGAGGCATACATTTGCATCATGATAGTTATATCTTCTTTATGTGAGTACCTTTGTAAAGTGTGAAAGATCTCCTATATTATTGTAAAATATAGAGTGTTGCCCCTAAAGTGAGGAAAAGATCCCAAAGAGGACAAAATCAAAAGATCCCAAAGAGGACAAATGAGAGAAGGGGGCACACTACTATTCCTTTTGAGAGATCCACACTAGTACTTCATCCTCTATCCCTTGTACTCCATAGAGATCATCATCATGCATATAGCTATGTGGGGAACTTTCACACTATAGAACTTGGCTTGTATATTCCAATGATGAGCCTCCTCAAAATAGCTCTGGGTCTTCATGAGCAAGCAAGTTAGATGCACCCCAACTAGTTCCCTTGGAGAGATTTTAGCTCACATGTGCATCCGTTGCATGGCAATCCCTACTCCTCAAATCATATCTATCATATGGCCTTCTCTCGCCTATGATTGTCCTCTTTGATGTGAGCCTTTCACACCTTTTTGTATTCCTCCTCCACCTTCTTTCTGTTTCGCCTTGTAGGTTTCAACTTTCTTGCTCACGCTCATCCATTGCATGAGTGCTCAAAATATCGAAAGGGAGTGGATCAGCTTGACTTGTACCTGTCTAGTGGTCTGGGGACGAGTCAAGATAAGAATCCAAAGGAGACCAAGTGTGAAACTTTAGTATATAGTTGTTCTCAACAACCTTTTTTCTCTCTTTTTCCCAGTGCCCTGTTTGCACGCAAACACCATCAGGAGACATTCGAGTCACGGACAGCGAGAGCTCTTGCACCTTTTGTTCTTTTGTTGCTTGTGTCAATGCTAATATAGACTCTTGCTTGTTAAGACTTGAATTGAATTGCATGCTTTGATTGCTGTAAGGCCCGATATGCGGTACTGTTCCAGATCTAGATGTTTCCATCCAGATCCGAGGACGAAGCACATATCGGTCCCACCGCGACATATGACATAGCCATATGCCCCGGATTTCCAACATGATATCACAACACTACAGATACAAGGATACAACATCTCCTACAATCGGCATACAACTGCCATGAATACAATACAATAGCGGAAGATACATGTCTGAGTACAGACTACAATCAAAAGCCTACTGGCAAAGAGAAAAACACCGATCCATAACCACACGGGTCCAGGCCCTCCGTCGGGATCCGCCTAACTAGTCGTCGTCGAGTCTCCACGTGAAACGTCGGTCACCATACCTTTTGTCGATCACGAACCCTGAAAGGAGTTTGGGGGTAGTATCATGAGTACAGAAGTACTCAGCATCCAACTGTAGTGGTCATCTGACCCAGCAAGGACTTCATCACTCGTCATTCTAGGACA
This sequence comes from Bromus sterilis, assembly GCA_950022295.1. NCBI lineage: Eukaryota > Viridiplantae > Streptophyta > Magnoliopsida > Poales > Poaceae > Bromus > Bromus sterilis. The sequence continues at coordinate 73,267,879 of OX465595.1, forward strand.
ACTAGTAGTTTACGGTAAGGAAGAGGTAAGTGGTGAGGTTGCTGCCGCACTAGCATCTATGAAGTGGCTAACGATCTAGAGAGTAAGGTAAGAAGCCAAGCATTCAATGAGGAATCGCCTCCAACAAGTCTTGCTATCAACTACTTACGCAATCATAACACCTATCCTATCCTTGTCCTCCTCTTCTCATCCCGACGAAGAAGAAGCAGTCATGGCACACACACATACATTGATCAAGTTATATTAAGATTATCTCAGTTGTTGTTGTCTATGAACAAGGAGTAGGTCTCAAGTCGTCCATAACCGTGGACACGGCTTCTTAAAAAGATTTAACCCTGCAGGGGTGTACCAACTGCCCATTACAAGGCTCAGCACGCACGCCCATCTCTCTCAGTTGCTACCCATTATAGGCAACCATTTTATGATTTAGTTCCAAGAGATCCGAAACGACAGGTCCCTCTATTTAACAACGAACAAATCCGGGTGGCCCCCGGTGAGTCGACATCCAGCTCAGGAGCCGGCCGCTCTCTCGATCTGGTCTCTACCTTCTGTCGCAGGTTTGGATAGCCAGTTAATCACACATGGGAAACCGGGTCCTCAGCCGGACAAAGTGGGCCAGCAAGGGAACTATGTCCTCACTGGTCCAGGTTGGTTTGGAAACTACTGGCAGCTGACCAGCACACACATGGTTTCAAATGGTAAATCAGCTTGGGCCACCACTAGAAATGCTTGAAGCTAGGTAGGTAAGAAAAGGGGACCCCATAAAATCCCACACGCGGTTAGGCACGCTCAGTCTTAAAACCAATACTCGGAACTCGGATCCTAGGTGACTTGAATGGAACAAAGCGTCGGGGCGGGATAGCCTAGACCTTCCATCCTTCGTCGGATATAGTTAACATTATAATAATCATAACATCAACAAAAATATAATAATGGTAATGTGATATCCCAAACCAAGGAGTAACAGGGTAACATCGTAGCATCCTAAGCATGCATACTAAGCAGGGGCTGAGCAATGAGCAATAGTAACATAGCAGTACAAGGTTTGCTGGGAGGGGACATGGCTGTATCGGTTTGAAAGAGGATGTAAACATGTGGTCGGATCAAACATCGAACCTAACCTAGACTAGCATGCAAACCGCTGGTTGAAATAGAATGGATCATAACTAATGCATAGTCCTTGCCTATTGATAAGTCGGGTTCCGAAGGGGTAGCCGACCGCACGCTCGCAACGTCTCCGAAGGTACCCGCGGAAGCACACAAGACGATAAACACTGGAAAGCAATCAACGAGCATCATCTATTACTGCGGAGCAAACACGAGCAAGGATCAACAAGAAGGCAACACGAGACATCGCACCTACCATCGAGAGCGGTTACTAACAGATTAAGTGGAGTACTCGTCACACACGACGACACCGCACATTTACAAGGGTTCAAGTTGTTTAGCCACAGGTGATCAACAAAGGTTGTTAACATGGAAACTCAAGCAAGCATGGCATAGCACACAAACATGTCAAGAGGTGAAGCACAAAGTAAACTATCTATGCTAGTCAATTTAAGTGAGGCACAACCTAAACATGGCATGCCACTAAGTGTCGCACAACAGTTAAAGGATTTGGTACTGATCTGCCCTAAACCATATTTTATGTTGGTTAACAACATCAAACAATAGCATAAACACAAAGTACATGAAAAACTAATCAAGTTACATATAAGTCACACTCCAAACGGAGTTACGGTTAAAAAGATATAAGCAAAACAAGTTACGGGCACAATCTGCCAACATCCGGAAGCAAACTTTAGAGCAATGCATAAACATGATAATCAATTCAAACATGCTCACAAATGATATGTAATTAAAGTAGACATGACAGGGAAGGAATGGCAAAAAGAATCATGCAAATAGGCATCACAGATCAAAAGATATTAAGCAAACAACATGGCATCGCAAAGTAACAAACTTAGTGAAAAACAGAGGTGGCTGTCAAAAACAGCAGCATAGCAACTTTGGAGCTAAATATATATATGACCAGTAATGCTAACATGAAGATGCAATACATGTAATTAAAGTAGGCATGATGCTTAACAATATGCAATTGGAATCACTCAATTCCAATAAACGGTCGCGACACACTCGTCGACCGAAGTTGCAACAAAATATAAACAGCAGCACACTAACAGCAGGGTAGCTACTTTGGAGCAAGTTACAATAATGATGCAGCAAGCAATTTTGGCATGTGAATGCATGAAACTGAAGTAGAAACAATAATTAACGCAACGCAAAAGGAATCACTCAATTCCGACGTACGGTTGCGAAGCAACCGTCGCCCGAAGTTTCAATCAAGCAACAGTTTTCAGACAGTTTAACAGCAGCAGTTGCAATTAACGATCTGATGCCCTGTTTAGCACAAAATTACACAATCAAGATGACCTCAAATGCAAATGCTCACAAAAGATGAATTGAAGTGCACACAAATCTGAGCAACTTTCGTTTTGGAGGCACGTTCATCGGAGCTACGGATTACTCGCAAATTACCGTGCAAAATTGAATCAGCAGCAAAATAATAAAGACTTAGCAAAATTTACAAGGGGGTTCTCAGAGAAAAAAAAAGGCAAAAGGGGCCTCACCCATGGGCTGGACCATGAGGAAGAGGAGGCGCGCTGGGCTGGGAGGCCTGGGCCTTGGCGCTGGCCTGGAGGCCTGGTCCTGGGCCGGCCGGCCTGGCTGCTGGGCGGCCCACGGGAGGGCGGTTCGGGCGCCGCTCGATCTCGATCGGGAGGCTGGCGGCCGCGGCTATGGTCAACGCCGGCGAGCGGCGGCGCAACGGAGACGGCAGGGACGGGCGGCCGGAGGGGAGCTTGGAGGCGAGGTCGGCGCGGATCCAGTCGCCGGCTGGGGCCTCGGGGCGTCGGGTGGCGCGGCTGCGCGGGCTCCTGTGGCGGCGTCGGTTGACGTGGCTCCGATGGCACGCTGGCCATGGCGCGGCTGCCGCTGCGACATGCGAGGGGGAGCGAGATGGAGGTCAGGGGAGCGACAGTGAAGAGGAGGAGGAGGAGAGAAGGGCGCGGGAGGAGAAGGGTGGTGGCCGGCGGCTGGAGTGCGCAGGCGGCGGCGGTGAGGTACCTCCACGGGCTGGCTGCGGCTGGTGAGGAGAGAGGAGAAGTGGGTGACGGCGGGGTGGATCTGGGCCGTTGGATCGGCCGATCCAACGGTCCATATCGCAGGGAGGCTAAAATTTGGGCAAAAATGGGCAAATTGCGAAAAATGGGGCTATTGTGAGGGGGGTGGCTGCAATTTTGTGGCTAGGGAAACCCTAGAAATGGGTGGGAGTGTGGTGGTCTTTATATAGCCCAGGTGGCTGGCAGTTTGCAAAAACAACCCCAGTTTTTCTCTCTCGCGTGCGGTGCTCACGTTTCTGACCGCCGGGGGTCCGCAGTACCTCCGATTCGCGTAAAACTTCGAACTGCGCGATCAGCGCATCGAGATGGCAGCGTTCACCTAGCGCTGGAACCGTTCCGAGAACACTTTCTGGCGCGCTATAAAAATATCCCGTTTAATTATTAAACGGGGTTTTTCGTTCCGTTGGCTGCGGCTGGTCTCGTGCGGTTTTCGCGACGGTGATCGGGTGAAACCCGATGTCGCAAAGGTCGAGTGTCAGGGTGGCAAGGGTCGGTCTACGTCTGATACGAGATAAGAGGGGGAAAATAATCGCCGATCGATAAATCAGGGATGCAAAAACCGCAAACAAATCAGACAATCAAACAATTCATACCGAAAACAAAATTTTAAATTTTGTGAAAACTGGGCTGTTACAATAAAACACCACAAACAAGGGATCTTGTCCCGAGATCCAGGAAGATTCGGGGGAGAGGGGGAGAGAAAAGAGAGTCGACGATCTTCAACACCACCAACAAGGGACTCTGCTCCATGTCGAACGACGAACTCCGTCGAGAAAACTTTTCACAGAGAGACGACATCGACGGAAAAACTAAACCGTCAGTGTCAAGAGGAGGAACGACAACGATAACCGGATCAAAGGATAGTGTTTTCGACGCAAGTCGTGGAAACACCGACAAAAGGATGGATGGCAATGGATGACCCAGATGATATCCGAAACCGGAGAAGCTAAAGGTACTACAGGAATTCCCACATGAGCTAGGAATCGAGACAATACGCTGCAAGCAAGGCATTGTAACTATTCCGAAACTCCACACACTCGAGATCCTAAAGTTTGAAAGGGGATAAATCCATATTAAAACACTTAAGGCACTTGTCCTGACCAGAGCAAGGGTAAGGAGTAAAAAGATTCCTACTCTCCGATAACTAACTTAGTAACTACAAAATAGTTTTTGTCTAGACTCGACTTCGGCCAGAAAAGGGATCCTACGGTCGGTAAGGCTCTGATACCAAGTTGTAAGGCCCGATATGTGGTACTGTTCCAGATCTAGATGTTTCCATCCAGATCCGAGGAAGAAGCACATATCGGTCCCACCGCGACATATGACATAGCCATATGCCCCGGATTTCCAACATGATATCACAACATTACAGATACAAGGATACAACATCTCCTACAATCAGCATACAACTGCCTTGAAGACAATACAATATCGGAAGATACATGTCTGAGTACAGACTACAATCAAAAGCCTACTGGCATGTGACGCCCCCAAAATCAAGCCGTGTACAGTAATAATACACGCAAGGTACACGATCGAGATTAGGGACTCACGATGAGATATCACAACACAACTCTACAAATAAAATAATACAAGCTGTTTAATACAAGCCAGGGGCCACGAGGGCTCGAATACAACAGCTCGAGAGCACGAAGTCAGCGGAAGAAATAGTATCTGAGTACAGACACAAGAATACAAGGTTGCCTTAAGAAGGCTAGCACAAATATCAACAACGATCGAAAAGGCGAGGCCTCCTGCCTGGGAACCTCCAAGCTACTCCTGGTCAACGGGGAACTCGACGTCGTAGAAGGCATCGGGGATCTTCACGTTGCGGTGGTCGACATCGGGGATCTCCTACTCCTGGACTCCAACGTCGACTGCAGCGGCCGATCAGGCAAAACAGTACAGGAAATAAAGCAGGTGAGTATCTAGTATACCCGCGAGTCTTACGTCTGCTACTAAGCATTATGCATGGTTTCAACGGAAAGAAGCAGCTGTATATAGTGGACTGAAAGACAGAAATCCAGAGCAAGGGTAAGAAGCTAGGCCTATCGAAGACTAGCATCTTCCGACGATGTCTTGCAGCATGAGGTAAGAATCATCCAACAGTTTATATAAAGCAATAAAGTAACAATGAAGCAGAAGTTGCTGCAACATTGAATAATAATAAGTTGTAATAATTAACAATGCCTCCGAGTTCACCTCCTCGACATCCCCGCGAGAAAGAAAAACCGGAACCATACAATTTAATAATAATAGTTTCTAGTGGTAAGATCCAGCTTCAGCATAAAGCGTCCTATTACTGTGGACACGACTATTCGAATAGATTAATCTTCCTTGCAGGGGTGCACTTGTGTTACACTACACGCACGGATCTCCAGGGTGGCGGGAACCTTGTTAGGGAACGCTCCACCGAGGCTATCCGACACTTCATAGCCCATCTTTCAAACTCAACAGAGAGGCCATCCGCCGGTCTAAATCCTAAGTACACCGGGCCTTGGACCCCAACCCGAACGTACTCCTGCACGGTGCGTGGCTGGCCGGTGAAGTTGAAGCAAATCCAAATAAGACATCACCGCACGAGCAAATAAGACAACACCACTTCCTGGCAATCAGCCCACAGTACTGCTGACGTCTGAAGAGTCCTCGGACGACACTAAGAAGCGGAGGAGCCCATAACTCGTAGTTCCCATGGGTAGGTTGTGCGTACATGGCATATAGCCAACTCAAGACATTCACTGAACCATTTAGCATTTTAATTAACCTGCATGACAACCGTTATCGTTGCCTCGACTTAACCGACCCGCGGACAACGACAGCAGCCAGGACCACCAAGTCACTGCGGTTACCAACAAGGTGAACCGTCTCCTTACCTTGTCTCGCGTGTGCTCCTGGAGGAGCTCGACTTTCGTGGGTTGGTAACTCTCGCGGCCAACGATCAGGGGCCAAGCACACCGGTACACTGGTCGTACCCTCCCTGTCGTCCCGTCGCAATACCTCTCGCGGGCACCGTTGGGTCGCCCGACTTCTTACCTTTAAGGACACCAGTTGGTTCGAGTCCCTACCATTAAGTGAAACCAGGAGGAATCACCCTCGATGGTACACTTGAGCTGGCTCGACTGAGACATCAGCGGAATGAACTAAAGAGTTAAACCTCATATCATCCCGGTGATGCTACGCTGCTGAGCCGACGAGAGTGAAATACGAGTCCATTCCACTCGTAAGTCAAACTCGAAGCGACTCGGCAGAGTCTCGCCGTTGTAGGTTCCCTAGGGTGTCTGCATTGATCCGTACCTATTGCAGTTGTAATACATCGTTCCCGCGATCACTCCCAGAGTGATCACGGCCCGCTATCTAATCCTAGCTAACAATGCGCAGGGCTCACTGCTGAATAATGCATAAGTAATAATAGGCAGCATAGGATTAAGGAAGGTACATCAAGGGGCGACAAAAACAGGCTATGCAATTGAATAGGATTGTAATCGTAGCAGCAGCAGTAACAATGCCTAGTGCAAGAAATGTACGGAAAGATAGGCGATATCTGGAGAAGAGAATGGCTCTGCTTGCCTGGTAGCTCGACAGTAGTGGTACGGTCGTCGACGAAGTAGTCGTACCCAACATCGGTGTAGTCGACGGCAGCAGCGGGCTCTACCGGAGATTAAGGGGGGGAATAAACAATAAATACACAACAATAATAGCAATACAAATGCAAGACATAACAGATGAATTGTAAACGGGGTTCTATCGCAGTACGATGCACGTTGCTCGGAGCGGGAATTCATCCGGGGATGAAATACCGGCTCCGGGTGATTATCGGACAAGGTGTCCGGAGGGGGAAGACATCATGCCGGAGGGGTCGTGGACATCCGACACACGTGTGGGTGGTGTATCCGGGTTAGCTGATCTATCCCGAACAACTTTCGTGTTCAGAATAAATTCATCCGTGTACTCTAACAGTACCGGACAGTTTAACGGTTACCGGGCAATCTATCGGAAAGTGCCACCGGAGGGGGGAACAGTTCGATGATCGGTATGTTAGAGGGGTGTGGTGAGGACATGGGTATCGTATTAGTAATCGTTGATCCGTTCTGAGTAACTTTCGTATACAAAAGTTTTTCATCCGGACAACTTATATCGGTACCGGGACTTATCGACAGACGGCCCGGAGGGGGGTGGGAATGTCGATGATCGGTGTGTTAGGGGGGTGGGGTTGACATACAGATAGCGTATCCGTATTCGTGATATTTTTCTGATCAATTTTGATATACAAATTATTTTCATCTGATTTACGATTTAAAAGATATTAATTTTCAAAGGTTTAATCATTTTAAAGCAATTACTGGATTTCTTTTATTAATAAATTGTGTTATCCAAAACAGTAATGTGGACTGGTCAACCCTGACCAGTGGGTCCTACCTGTAAGCCTCTATACATTTAATAAAACCAATTAAATTTAGTTAAAACCTACTGGACCCACATGTCATTCTCAGTTAGACATAAAAATTCATTCTAATTAATTAAACAGACCAGAGGGGTCCACATGTCATAGATGGAACTTAATTATTAGATTAAACTTAACTAGAGACTAATGAAATGGCCTTGGGCCCACAGGTCATAGATATGTTAGGAGGGGCATTAGTCCTAACCGGGATTAGCCCACGGTCGGGCTGCCCGTGCTCGCAGGCGACGAGCCCGACGGCGGCGAGGCGTGGCCGTCAGCAGGGCGAGCGGGCTGCAGCAGCGGAAGCCAGTGCGACGAGGGCACACCCGCGCGGGTGCACGCACGCACGCGGGCGACGGGTGGCCTGGCCGCGGCTGCCAGCAAGAGTAGCAACGACGCACGGCGGCCGGAGCTAACGAACGACAGAGACAACGATAGAGCTCAAATTTGAGCGGCGCCAAGGGGGATAAGATGCGTGCGAGCTCACTGAGGCGGATGCTGGGCTCGGGGAAGCGTGGGGAGGATGTCGTGGAGCAGATCGAAGCGGCAGAGCTCCATGGCCGGAGGTGGAAGACGCGGTTGATCTGGCGATGTGGCGACCCTGAGCTCACGCGTTCGGTGTAGGCGATGCAGGCAAGGGCGAGGGTGCTCCAGATCCCGAACGTGTGTAGAGGCAGGGCCGTGGTCCACGTGGGCGACGACGACGGCAGCCATGATAGCCCGGCGGCAAAGGAGGCGTCGCTCTCCTCTCAGATCATGGGAGGGCTTGAGGGAGAAAGGGAATGGGGAGGGAGAAGATAGGACAGCCAGGGGGGGTCCTTATCTCCACCGGGGCAGGTGAGAGGGGGAGGGAGCAGGTGGGGTGGGGGGGGCGGCGAGCAGTGCTCCCTGCCATGACACTGTCGCCGTGGTGGGGGGAGGGAAACAGGGGAGGGGAAGAGAGGAGAGAGGTGGGGGGGTTGGCCCGGGCTGGGCCGGCTGGGCCAAGGGGGGGGGGCTAGCGCCTATAGGCGTAGGTTAGGTTTTCCATTTTCTTGTTTTTTTATTTATCTTTTATTTATTCTTTTATGTTCCTATTTTATTTGTGCAACAAAAGGTTTTTGTTATATATGAGACTTGCTCCATAATTTCATTTGCAATTTAATATACTGCTATAAAAAGTTTAGGACTCATATAAAATCATTTGCATTTTTGGTTATATTTAAAATGGATTAAATGCCACTGATTTGACACTATTTTATTTGTTTAACATTTTTAAACATGGTAATAAAATCCCATATCACTTTTATTATGGCCTACAGATTATTAGGCATTTTATAAAAAAAAATCCATAATTTTGAGTTCATTTAAAATTCCCACTTGTTTATTTTATTCCATGGCAATTTAATAATTCCCAACTATTGTTTTTATTTTAAATATTATTCCTTTATATTACTATACCATTTTTAATAAAACAACCATTGCTATATTATCATGGCTTAAGATTGCTAGGCCTTTTATAAATAGAATCCATTATTTTGGTTCTACTAAGATTTCCATTTTTATATTAACTTTCAAAATAACTTTTGATGACACCACAAGATTGGTTTCACAATCAGCATGGACTTGTGATTATTCTAATGACTAAGGTTGACTTGGTTTAACCATGATCATGTTGATTGACTGGCATCCACAATTTTTGGAGCAAGAATTACAATCCACACTTATGTGAAAATTTTATCAGGGTTGAAATTTGACAGAGCTATGATCAAAGGTGATCATGGCTTGATCATCAACAGTAATGATCACTAACAGTGGAATCACTGTAGTGATTACTATTACTGATTCTGAGGGTGTTACAATTCTCCACCACTACAAAGAATTCTCGTCCCGAGAATTAAAAGTAGTGTTAGGGGTAGAGTTTCGGTTTCGCCTTCTAACAAATCTTCTGGTTCTTGTTGTCCTACTCGAAGAAATTAATCCTTCACGTTGAGGTCTTCATCTCTTTGCATCGGTGCATCTCGATGAGTTTTCATCCTTGCGTTGGGGTCTTCATCGCACTTACGAACAGGTTAAAAGATAAAGCTTAAGGGGGTCGGATCGATACAAGATCAATTAAATGGGGTTGCTCAAGGGTATGGGGTACAAAGTCCTTCCGAGTTTAACATCAGGGAAGTACATCGTGAGAAGTTTCAAGCGGTTAGGCACGTATTCGATGCCGATGACAGAATATGGGAAAGGGGCCCCGATCATCAGACACAAGCACTGAGTCTGATATCGGACGAAATATCACAAGGTAGAGGACAAGAGTCAGGTTTCGGTCCTGTGGAACTGTGGGTATGGGCCCACATAGAACTAGGGTGGTGACATTCAATGCGATCAATTTGGAAGGTATGACGGAGAACAACTTGTTAACTATGTCGGCAACAACATCAGTGCCAAGGGCGAGGGACGAAGAGAACCATTTTCCTGCTCGTTAAGACGAGGCGGACCAATTGGCAAAGTTCTCGTCCATCGGTGGTCACCGAAAAGTCATCAACAATCGTAACTGGTTGTACAGACAACGTAGCACACCAAAGTGTTTACATAAGCAGGGAATTTCACTGCTTAGATAAGATACATTACAAGAAAGGTTAAACATGTAGGGGAACGCAACAGAAAACAAAAAAATTCGGTATAGCGAGCACGCCCAGGACCACTATGGAGACGCATACAAGGTTTTGATCTGATCGTTACCGACTCGCAGCACAGCGGGAAGTAGAGTTGATGAAGATCGTCGATGCAGATCCCCGCAGCTAGGATTTATAACCTCCCAACCGCGAGAATGTATTCCCTCGTCTGCCCCACGAACAGCGCTCCGGGAGGTGGTCGGACAGTCCCTCGGACGATGTCACGGACAGCCCTTCGGGAGGACCCTCGAAACTCGATCTGTAACTCGGACAGCCCTTCGGGAGGCACACTCGAACTAAGATCGAAACAACGACCTCTCTACCAAGTTGCACACATACGGTGTCAGCTATCCAGCAGGGCTTCGCCGTCCAGAACTAGTTTCTGCCGGAACCTAGACAGCCTTTCGGCTCTACAAAACTCTTTCGTGTGAGGGAGAGAAGAAGCCAGATAATTGCATGGCATGTGTTGAGAACTCAAGTGAGAGCTTGGATCCAGGATATGGGGCTGCCCTCACACCTCTATTTATAAGAAACCCAAGGGGGCTTTCTTGGCTCCCAAGTCCTTCTAGAAGGCTTTCCAAAAATATCTCAAGTAGTACTTTTTACTATTCATGACACCACTTTTTCGCGTCCGAAAATTCCGAAAACATTTTTGTGGGTCTTAGAATAATTCCAACACCCACTAAAATGATTTTGGGCGCATTCCGAAACAATTCCGGATTAGTGATTTTCATCTGCGAAAAGCAACCTAAGCATTTCCGGCAGCTCCAGAACATTTCCGGCAGCTCCAAAATATTTCCGAAAAAAATATTTTAATCTTTTCTCCAGAAAAATTCCAGAAGTTACCAGAACAATTCTGGCACTCTCCAAAATTACCAGGTGCTCTCCGAAACCTTTTCGGCTTAGTGGTTTACCCCGAAACAACTTTTCGGTTTTCTCTCTCGGAACTTTTCCGCCGTCTCCGAAACCTTTCCGGTGACTTTATCTCAGACTCCCTGTCTAGTATTCAACAGATAGATGACCCTTAAGCGTGTGACCCTGTAGGTTCGATGAAGTATAGACATGACCGGAACACTTTCCGATCAATGATCAATAGAGGAACCGAGGACATCCATATTGATCCCTATACCCATACGAAGAATTATTCGAGTGAACCTTTAGTTGTTGTGTGCTATTCCTGTTGCTTCGCGATATATTACAAATACCCGAGGTGAGACTTATTGGCATCCCCGTGAATCAACAACTTGTCCATTATGCCAGTTACCTCGTTCCTGGTATTGTTCTCTTTTCTCGTTCCCGCGTTCCGGCATCCCTGTGATCAAATCACACTGTGTCTGGCCAGACGATGGTGGATACCGTAACACCGAGAGGGCCCTAAGAATATCTCTCCAACGACGGAGGAGCAAATCCCAATCTCGAGCTACCTAGTTCCTTGTCATACTTTTCCGTGAACCCGCAAGCTGCCGTAATAGCCACCCTTTTACAGATGACGTTTAACAAAACCCCAAAGTTCACGAAGCAAGTACGAAGGAACTCGATACTCTCATGGTCTAAGGAATTATGCAAACGCACAACTTTCTCTATGTTATTAACCATTAACTTGTGACGAATGTATCTCATAGCATAACATCATTTCGGGTCGATTCAACACAAATGTTCTTCTAACATTGTTCCCTCAAAATTGCCGGCATAGACATGTCCATGATCAGGAAAACAGGATCATCATGCAATACATGAGCCAGTCTTAGAGGCATGACTAGGAATACATTTTACTGTTTATTATACCACACGTGCACATGAGTTTCCCTCCGAGCCTCGTGGATATTGCAGACTCGAGAATCATTGCAGTTATAGCATGGAACATAAACATTCATTACAAACTCGGAGATACAAAATAACTGTTATTACTGCCTCTAGGGCATATCTCCTACAAAACAGACCAATGGAAAGGAAAACGTGATGATTCACAAGTATCAGGTGTATATCTTTCCCAAGGGAAAGCAGAGCACGATATACACGACCAAGTTGTATTGGCAGAGAGTCAAGGGGGTTGTCGATGATCACACAAAGCATCGAGGGGCAAGGATGGCATTTCACACAATGAATCAAACGACACATGGAAGAAGCCATGTAATATTATTCCGATAATAATCCTCCAAAGGTCGGGTGGTTCGCAAAGAATCTGGTGTGAGTATCGGCACTCAACCAGAAGGAGAAAGGATGCAAAGGCATCAGATGATGGAAGCATCGGAATAATTCGATGCTTAAGTACAAGGGAATTATGACTTTCAGATCGGGAGGTGGATGCAATTATCCACATGGACTTATCGGTGGCATGGGATTGCAAAGGCGATGAACACGTAGGATCTCGGGAATTCATCGGAGAGTAACCTTCGGAATGTTCAGGTGAATCCGGCGATCATCGGGAAGGCAGTGCTCTCCGGGAGGAAGGAGGTACGTGAACCTAAGTCAGAGTTATTAAAACTTTACCAGCAAGGATAAGAGAGCAGAGTCCCAGAGCATAGGTACGGAGAAAAAGATCCTAATACCAAAGATATCACACGTAGTGACATCGATGTGGGCCCGTAAGCCAAACACTTAAGTTAGCAAGTAGTTTTGCAAATACTAGACTCGACTTCGACCAAGGAGTGGTTAGGGGCTTCCTACAGGCAGTCGGCTCTGATACCAACTTGTGACGCCCCCAAAATCAAGCCGTGTACAGTAATCATACACGCAAGGTACACGATCGAGATTAAGGACTCACGATGAGATATCACAACACAACTCTACAAATAAAATAATACAAGCTGTTTAATACAAGCCAGGGGCCACGAGGGCTCGAATACAACAGCTCGAGAGCACGAAGTCAGCGGAAGCAATAGTATCTGAGTACAGACACAAGAATACAAGGTTGCCTTAAGAAGGCTAGCACAAATATCAACAACGATCGAAAAGGCGAGGCCTCCTGCCTGGGAACCTCCAAGCTACTCCTGGTCAACGGGGAACTCGACATCGTAGAAGGCATCGGGGATCTTCACAATGCGGTGGTCGACATCGGGGATCTCCTACTCCTGGACTCCAACGTCGACTGCAGCGGCCGATCAGGAAAAACAGTAAAGGAAATAAAGCAGGTGAGTATCTAGTATACCCGCGAGTCTTACGTCCGCTACTAAGCATTATGCATGGTTTCAACGGAAAGAAGCGGTTGTATATAGTGGACTGAAAGACAGAAATCCAGAGCAAGGGTAAGAAGCTAGGCCTATCGAAGACTAGCATCTTCCGACGATGTCTTGCAGCATGAGGTAAGAATCAGCCAACAGTTTATATAAAGCAATAAAGTAACAATTAAGAAGAAGTTGCTGCAACATTGAATAATAATAAGTTGTAATAATTAACAATGCCTCCGAGTTCACCTCCTCGACATCCCCGCGAGGAAGAAAACTCGGAACCATACAGTTTAATAATAATAGTTTCTAGTGGTAAGATCCAGCTTCAGCATAAAGCGTCCTGTTACCGTGGACACGGCTATTCGAATAGATTAATCTTCCCTGCAGGGGTGCACTTGTGTTACGCTACACGCACGGATCTCCAGGGTGGCGGGAACCTTGTTAGGGAACGCTCCACCGAGGCTATCCGACACTTCATAGCCCATCTTTCAAACTCAACAGAGAGGCCATACGCCGGTCTAAATCCTAAGTACGCCGGGCCTTGGACCCCAACCCGAACGTACTCCTGCACGGTGCGTGCCTGGCCGGTGAAGTTGAAGCAAATCCAAATAAGACATCACCGCGCGATCAAATAAGACAACACCACTTCCCGGCAATCAGCCCGCAGTACTGCTGACGTCTGAAGAGTCCTCGGACGACACTAAGAAGCGGAGGAGCCCATAACTCGTAGTTCCCACGGGTAGGTAGTGCGTACATGGCATATAGCGAACTCAAGACATTCACTGAACCATTTAGCATTTTAATTAACCTGCGTGACAACCATTATCGTTGCCTCGACTTAACCGACCCGCGGACAACGACAGCAGCCAGGACCACCAGTACATCGGTGCCTGCCCCGTCGTCCCACCAAGTCACTGCAGTTACTAACAAGGTGAACCGTCTCCTTACCTTGTCTCGCGTGTGCTCCTGGAGCAGCTCAACTTTCGTGGGTTGGTAACTCTCGCGGCCAACGATCAGGGGCCAAGCACACCGGTACACTGGTCGTACCCTCCCTGTCGTCCCGTCGCAATACCTCTCGCGGGCACCGTTGGGTCGCCCGACTTCTTACCTTTAAGGACACCAGTTGGTTCGAGTCCCTACCATTAAGTGAAACCAGGAGGAATCACCCTCGATGGTACACTTGAGCTGGCTCGACCGAGACATCAGCGGAATGAACTAAAGAGATAAACCTCATATCATCTCGGTGATGCTACGCTGCTGAGCCAACGAGAGTGAAATACGAGTCCATTCCACTCGTAAGTCAAACTCGAAGCGACTCGGCAGAGTCTCGCCGTTGTAGGTTCCCTAGGGTGTCTGCATTGATCCGTACCTGTTGCAGTTGTAATACATTGTTCCCGCGATCACTCCCAGAGTGATCACGGCCCGCTATCTAATCCTAGCTAACAATGCGCAGGGCTCACTGCTGAATAATGCATAAGTAATAATAGGCGGCATAGGATTAAGGAAGGTACATCAAGGGGCGACAAAAACAGGCTATGCAATTGAATAGGATTGTAATCGTAGCAGCAGCAGTAACAATGCCTAGTGCAAGAAATGTACGGAAAGATAGGCGATATCTGGGGAAGAGAATGTCTCTGCTTGCCTGGTAGCTCGACAGTAGTGGTACGGTCGTCGACGAAGTAGTCGTACCTAGCATCG
Organism: Bromus sterilis; assembly: GCA_950022295.1. NCBI lineage: Eukaryota > Viridiplantae > Streptophyta > Magnoliopsida > Poales > Poaceae > Bromus > Bromus sterilis. The sequence continues at coordinate 73,283,015 of OX465595.1, forward strand.
GTGTAGTCGACGGCAGCAGCGGGGTCTACCGGAGATTAACGGGGGGAAGAAACAATAAATACACAACAATAATAGAAATACAAATGCAAGACATAACAGATGAATTGTAAACGGGGTTCTATCGCAGTACGATGCACGTTGCTCGGAGCGGGAATTCATCCGGGGATGAAATACCGGCTCCGGGTGATTATCGGACAAGGTGTCCGGAGGGGGAAGACATCATGCCGGAGGGGTCGTGGACATCCGACACACGTGTGGGTGGTGTATCCGGGTTAGTTGATCTATCCCGAACAACTTTCGTGTTCAGAATAAATTCATCCGGGTACTCTAACAGTACCGGACAGTCTAACGGTTACCGGGCAATCTATCGAACAGTGCCACCGGAGGGGGGAACAGTTCGATGATCGGTATGTTAGAGGGGTGTGGTGAGGACATGGGTATCGTATTAGTAATCGTTGATCCGTTCTGAGTAACTTTCGAATACAAAAGTTTTTCATCCGGACAACTTATATCGGTACCGGGAATTATCGACAGACGGCCCGGAGGGGGGGGGGAATGTCGATGATCGGTGTGTTAGGGGGGTGGGGTAGACAAACAGATAGCGTATCCGTATTCGTGATATTTTTCTGATCAATTTTGATATACAAATTATTTTCATCTGATTTACGATTTAAAAGATATTAATTTTCAAAGGTTTAATCATTTTAAAGCAATTACTGGATTTCTTTTATTAATAAATTGTCTTATCCAAAACAGTAATGTGGACTGGTCAACCCTGACCAGTGGGTCCTACCTGTAAGCCTCTATACATTTAATAAAACCAATTAAATTTAGTTAAAACCTTCTGGACCCACATGTCATTCTCAGTTAGACATAAAAATTCATTCTAATTAATTAAACAGACCAGAGGGGTCCACATGTCATAGATGGAACTTAATTATTAGATTAAACTTAACTAGAGACTAATGAAATGGCCTTGGGCCCACAGGTCATAGATATGTTAGGAGGGGCATTAGTCCTAACCGGGATTAGCCCACGGTCGGGCTGCCCGTGCTCGCAGGCGACGAGCCCGACGGCGGCGAGGAGTGGCCGTCAGCAGGGCGAGCGGGCTGCAGCAGCGGAAGCCAGTGTGACGAGGGCACACCCGCGTGGGTGCACGCACGCACGCGGGCGACGGGTGGACTGGCCGCGGCTGCCAGCAGGAGTAGCAACGACGCACGGCGGCCGGAGCTAACGAACGACAGAGACAACGATAGAGCTCAAATTTGAGCGGGGCCAAGGGGGAGAAGATGTGTGCGAGCTCACTGAGGCGGATGCTGGGCTCGGGGAAGCGTGGGGAGGATGTCGTGGAGCAGATCGAAGCAGCAGAGCTCCATGGCCGGAGGTGGAAGACGCGGTTGATCTGGCGATGTGGCGACCCTGAGCTCACGCGTTCGGTGTAGGCGATGCAGGCAAGGGCGAGGGTGCTCCAGATCCCGAACGTGTGTAGAGGCGCGGCCGTGGTCCACGTGGGCGACGACGACGGTAGCCATGGTAGCCCGGCGGCGACGGAGGCGTCGCTCTCCTCTCCAGATCATGGGAGGGCTTGAGGGAGTAAGGGATTGGGGAGGGAGAAGATAGGACAGCCAGGGGGGTCCTTATCTCCACCGGGGCAGGTGAGAGGGGGAGGGAGCAGATGGGATGGGGGGGGGCGAGCAGTGCTCCCTGCCATGGCACTGTCGCCGTGGTGGGTGGAGGGAAACAGGGGAGGGGAAGAGAGGAGAGAGGTGGGGGGTGGGCCGGCTGGGCCAAGGGGGGGCTAGCGCCTAAAGGCGTAGGTTAGGTTTTCCATTTTCTTCTTTTTTCTTATTTATCTTTTATTTATTCTTTTATGTTCCTATTTTAATTGTTTTTGTTATATATAAGACTTGCTCCATAATTTCATTTGCAATTTAATATACTGCTATAAAAAGTTTGGGACTCATATAAAATCATTTGCATTTTTGGTTATATTTAAAATGGATTAAATGCCACTGATTTGACACTGTTTTATTTGTTTAACATTTTTAAACATGGTAATAAAATCCCATATCACTTTTATTATGGCTACAGATTATTAGGCATTTTATAAAATTGTTTCCATAATTTTGAGTTCATTGAAAATTCCCCCTTGTTTATTTTATTCCATGGCAATTTAACAATTCCCAACTATTGTTTTTATTTTAAATATTATTCCTTTATATTACTATACCATTTTTAATAAAACAACCATTGCTATATTATCATGGCTTAAGATTGCTAGGCCTTTTATAAATAGATTCCATTATTTTGGTTCTACTAAGATTTCCATTTTTATATTAACTTTCAAAATATTTTTTGATGACACCACAAGATTGGTTTCACAATCAGCATGGACTTGTGATTATTCTAATGACTAAAGTTGACTTGGTTTAACCATGATCATGTTGATTGACTGGCATCCACAATTTTTGGAGCAAGAATTACAATCCACACTTATGTGAAAATTTTATCAGGGTTGAAATTTGACAGAGCTATGATCAAAGGTGATCATGGCTTGATCATCAACAGTAATGATCACTAACAGTGGAATCACTGTAGTGATTACTGTTACTGATTCTGAGGGTGTTACATGGCAAAGAGAAAAACATCGATCCCATAACCACACGGGTCCAGGCCCTCCGCCGGGATCCGCCTAACTAGTCGTCGTCGAGTCTCCATGTGAAATGTCGGTCACCATACCTGTTGTCGATCACGAACCCTGAAAAGAGTTTGGGGGTAGTATCATGAGTACAGAAGTACTCAACATCCAACTATAGTGGTCATCTGACCCAGCAAAGACTTCATCACTCGTCATTCTAGGACAACTAGTAGTTTACGGTAAGGAAGGGGTAAGTGGTGAGGTTGCTGCCGCACTAGCATTTATGAAGTGGCTAACGATCTAGAGAGTAAGGTAAGAAGCCAAGCATTCGATGAGGAATCGCCTCCAACAAGTCTTGCTATCAACTACTTACGCAATCATAACACCTATCCTATCCTTGTCCTCCTCTTCGCATCCCGACGAAGAAGAATCAGTTAAGGCACACACAGACATTGATCAAGTTATATTAAGATTATCTCAGTTGTTGTTGTCTATGAACAAGGAGTAGGTCTCAAGTCGTCCATAACAGTGGACACGGATTCTCGAAAAGATTTAACCCTGCAGGGGTGTACCAACTGCCCATTACAAGGCTCTGCACGCACGCCCTTCTCTCTCAGTTGCTACCCATTATAGGAAACCATTTTATGAGAGATACGAAACGACGGGTCCCTCTATCTAACAACGAACAAATCCGGGTGGCCCCCGGTGAGTCGACATCCAGCTCAGGATCCGGCCACTCTCTCGATCTGGTCTCTACCGTCTGTCACAGGTTTGGATAGCCGGTTAATCACACATGGGAAACCGGGTCCTCAGCCGGACAAAGTGGGCCAGCAAGGGAACTATGTCCTCACTGGTCCGGGTTGGTTTGAAAACTACTGGCAGCTGACCAGCACACACACGGTTTCAAATGGTAAATCAGCTTGGGCCACCACTAGAAATGCTTGAAGCTAGGTAGGTAAGAAAAGGGGACCCCATAAAATCCCACACGCGGTTAGGCACGCTCAGTCTTAAAACCAATACCCGGAACTCGGATCCTAGGTGACTCGAATGGAACAAAGCGTCGGGGCGGGATAGCCTAGACCTTCCATCCTTCGTCGAATATAGTCAACATTATAATAATCATAACATCAACAACAATATAATAATGGTAATGTGATATCCCAAACCAAGGAGTAACAGGGTAACATCGTAGCATCCTAGGCATGCATACTAAGCAGGGGCTGAGCAATGAGCAATAGTAACATAGCAGTACAAGGTTTGATGGGAGGGGACATGGCTATATCGGTTTGAAAGAGGATGTAAACATGTGGTAGGATCAAACATCGAACCTAACCTAGACTAGCATGCAAACCGCTGGTTGAAATAGAATGGATCATAAGTAATTCATAGTCCATGCCTTTTGATAAGTCGGGTTCCAAAGGGGTTGCCGATCGGACGCTCGCAACATCTCAGAAGGTACCCGCGGAAGCACACAAGACGATAAACACTGGAAATCAATCAACAAGCAGCATCTATTACTACGGAGCAAACACGAGAAAGCATCAACAAGAAGGCAACACGAGACATCGCACCTACCATCGAGAGCGGTTACTAACAGGTTAAGTGGAGTACTCGTCACACACGACGACACCGCACATTTACAAGGGTTCAAGTTGTTTAGCTACAGGTGATCAACAAAGGTTGTTAACATGGAAACTCAAGCAAGCATGGCATAGAACACAAACATGTCAAGAGGTGAAGCACAAAGTAAACTATCTATGCTAGTCAATTTAAGTGAGGCACAACCTAAACATGGCATGCCACTAAGTGCTGCACGACAGTTAAAGGATTTGGTACTTACCTGCCATAAACCATATTTTATGGTGGTTAACAACATCAAACAATAGCATAAACACAAAGTACACGAAAAACTAATCAAGTTACATATAAGGCACACTCCAAACGGAGTTACGGTTAAAAAGATATAAACAAAACAAGTTACGGGCACAATCTGTCAACATCCAGAAGCACACTTTAGAGCAATGCATAAACATGATATTCAATGCAACCATGCTCACAAATGATATGGAACTAAAGTAGACATGACAGGGAAGGCATGGCAAAAATAATAATGCAAATAGGCCTCACAGATCAAAAGATATTAAGCAAATAACATGGCATCGCAAAGTAACAGACTTTGTGAAAAACAGAGGTGGTTGTCAAAAACAGCAGCATAGCAACTTTGGAGCTAAATATCTATATGACCAGTAATGCTAACATGAAGATGCAATACATGTAATTAAAGTAGGCATGATGCTTAACAATATGCACTTGGAATCACTAAATTCCGATAAACGGTCGCGACAAACTCATCGACCGAAGTTGCAACAAAATATAAACAGCAGCACACTAACAGCAGGGTAGCTACTTTGGAGCAAGATAAAATAATGATGCAGAAAGCAATTTTGGCATGTGAATGCATGAAACTGAATTAGAAACAATGCTTAACGCAACGCAAAAGGAATCACTCAATTCCGACGTACGGTTGCGAAGCAACCGTCGCCCGAAGTTTCAATCAAGCAACAGTTTTCAGACAGTTTAACAACAACAGTTGCAATTAACGATCTGATGCCCTGTTTAGCACACAATTACACAATCAAGATGACCTCAAATGCAAATTCTCACAAAATATGAATTGAAGTGCACACAAATCTGAGCAACTTTCGTTTTGGAGGCACGTTCATCGGAGCTACGGATTACTCGCAAATTACCGTGCAAAATTGAATCAGCAGCAAAATAATAAAGACTTAGCAAAATTTGCAGGGGGGGTCTCAGAGAAAAAAAAGGCAAAAGGGGCCTCACCCATGGGCTGGCCCATGAGGCAGAGGAGGCGCGCTGGGCTGGGAGGCCTGGGCCTTGGCGCTGGGCTGGCGGCCTGGTCCTGGGCCGGCCGGCTTGGCTGCTGGGCGGCCCACGGCAGGGCGGTTCGGGCGCCGCTCGATCCCGATCGGGAGGCTGGCGGCCGCGGCTGTGGTCAATGCCGGCGAGCGGCGGCGCAACGGAGACGGCAGGGACGGGCGGCCGGAGGGGAGCTTGGAGGCGAGGTCGGCGCGGATCCAGTCGCCGGCTGGGGCCTCGGGGCTTTGGGTGGCACGGCTGTGCGGGCTCCCGTGGTGGCGTCGGTTTGACGTGGCTCTGGTGGCACGCCGGCCATGGCGCGGCTGCCGCTGCGACCTGCGAGGGGGGCGCGATGGAGGTCAGGGGGCGACATGGAAGAGGAGGAGAAGGAGAGAAGGGCGCGGGAGGAGAAGGGTGGTGGCCGGCGGCGGCCGGAGTGCGCAGGCGGAGGCAGTGAGGTGCCTCCACGGGATGGCTGCGGTTTGTGAGGAGAGAGGAGAAGTGGGTGACGGATGGGTGGATTCTGGCCGTTGGATCGGCCGATCCAACGGTCCAGATCGCAGGGAGGCTAAAATTTGGGCAAAAATGGGCAAATTGCGAAAAATGGGGCTATTGTGAGGGGGGTGGATGCAATTTTGTGGCTAGAGAAACCTTAGAAATGGGTGGGAGTGTGGTGGTCTTTATATAGCCCAGGTGGCTGGCAGTTTGCAAAAACATCCCCGGTTTTTCTCTCGCGCGCGCGGTGCTCACGTTTCTGACCGCCGGGGGTCCGCAGTTCCTCCAATTCGGGTAAAACTTTGAACTGCGCGATAAGCGCGTCGAGTCGGCGGCGTTCACCTAGCGATGGAACCGTTCTGAGAACACTTTTCGGTGCGCTATAAAAATATCCCGTTTAATTATTAAACGGGGTTGTTTCGTTCCGTTGGCTGCGGCTGGTCTCGTGCGGTTTTCGCGACGGTGATCGGGTGAAACCCGATGTCGCAAAGGTCAAGTGTCAGGGTGGCAAGGGTCGGTGTCCGTCCGATACGAGATAAGAGGGGGAAAATAATCGCCAATCGATAAATCGGGGATGCAAACACCGCAAAAAAATCAGACAATCAAACAATTCACACCGAAAAAAAAATTTAATTTTGTGAAAACTGGGCTGTTACAATTGCTTTACTTAAATGTCCTTATATGGTTGTGTGGCATGTCACCAAAGAAATTATGCTTGTTATCATTTACCTACTCGAGGACGAGCAGGAATTAAGCTTGGGGATGTTGATACGTCCCAAACGCATCTATAATTTATGCTTGCTCCATGCATGTTTTGTATGACTTAATTTGCCATGTTTTGCTTGAACTTTCAGACACTTTTGAGCATATTTGGACTAACCTATTAACTCAGTGCACCCAATTGCCAGTTCCTGTTTTCTGCTGTTTTTGTATTTCAGGTTTTCCGGCCATTAAAATTGCTCCAAAAATTCCGGAAAAACTATATAAAAAATTAGCGTCCCAGAAGTTTCCGGAATCACCAAGGAAGGAGGGGAGGGCCACCACAGGGACTCCAGAAGGGTCCCTGGTGCGGGCCCACCTAGGCCGCGTCGGGCACCCTCCTGGCTGCCCTGTGGCCCCCCTGGTGCCCCCCTTTGGCCCATTTTTACCCCCGCGGAGGAAACCCTGATTCCGGACCCCTTTTCTCCATAAGCAATTCCGATCTCCGCCGCCATCGCCATCAAGTTTCGAGGGGACAGAATTCCTGTGCCGGTGATACGTCTCAAACGTATCTACTTTTCCAAACAGTTTTGCTATTGTTTTGACTTCATTCTTGCATAATTTGGACGACACTAACCCGGACTGACGCTGTTTTCAGCAGAGCTACCAGTGCTATTTTTCTTTTGTGTAGGTTTCTGGATATTTAGGTACGCTGGAAAAATCCCAAAAAATTATATTAAAAATCAGCGTTCCGGAAGCTTCCGTCAGGCCAAAGGGGGGCCACAGGGCAGCCAGGGGGCAGCCAGGAGGGTGCCTGGCGCGGCCCCACCCCCTGGCCGCGCCACCTTCCCTCCTGGGTGGGTCCCACACCCCTGGTGACCTACCTTGGCCCCTATTTATTCTCCCGTCGAGGAAACGTCGAAAGAGAAGTCGCTTTTTCGATCTACGCTGCGGAGCCGCCGCAACCCTCTGTTCTTCTCCGGAGAGCTAATCTGGAGGCTGAATTGGCCTCCGGTGAGGGGGAAATCATCGCCATCGTCATCGTCATCACCTCTCCATCACCCATCCATGACTTCTCCTTTCATGTTTGAGTAATTCCCTGCTGTAGGCAAAGGGGATGGTAGGGATTGGATGAGTTAGATCATGTAATAGTTCAATCAGATTTGTTGTGGGCATGTTGCCTATCATCTACTTGGTGTTTATCATCTCTGTTACAACTTGTTTCTCTTATTGCTTGTCACTTTGGGCCCGAGTGCCATGATTTCAGATCTGATCACCCTTTTATTTCTTGAGTTTGTGGTGTTCTTGATCCTATCTATGAGTTGTATGCACCTATTATAGTCCGGAACCGGCGATCCCAGTGGTGACAGCCTGGGACACCAAAGGGGATGGACTATAATTTGAGGATTCCGTGTATCCATGAAGTGTTAATGCTTTGTTCCGGTTCTCCACTGTAGGAGACCTTAATTTCCCTAAGTTCCTTTTGACCCCGTTCGTAGCGGGAGGGAAGGACAAAAGATGTTGTGCAAAGTTCTTATTGCAAGCACGTACAACTACCCTGGGATACATGCCTGATGTTTGATATTTGTCTAGATGATCCTTTGTTTTATGTGAGCCTTTCCCAAGTTAGAATCTGTTGCATGTTCATTCTCATCCAATCAACGCCCAACCATCCATCTCCCTAGCCTACAGTGTTTTCTTTCTGCTGGTTACTAGTTGTTTACTTTCGCTGTTTTACTTTTGCTGTTCCACTGCCACTATCACCACTATTATCACCACCACTACTACCACCGTATCACAGTTGCTCCTAATACTTTCGTGCAAGCCTGTATTTATTTCAGGTGCGGTTGAATTGACAACTCAATTGTCAAAGCCTGTACGTATTCTTCGTGTCCCAAGTGTCGAATCAATAAATTGGGTTATCTTGCCCGCGAAGACTATCTCGATCCCCTACAGTTGAGGGTTATCAACTACTGTTTTCTGGCGCCGTTGCCTGGGACCATAGCTTTATTTACAGGCCTACTCGAAGTGTCCTACCTGCTGCACGTTATCCATTATGGGTAAGAAAGGAGACCCCAAGGTTCCGATCCTACCATCCCGTACGAGACGAGGTACTGCTCTTAGCACTAGTGCTAAACTTGATTCACCTTCAGTTATGAGTCTGGCAATATGTCAGATACTTTTGATGATGCTTCTACTACCTTTGAGACTACAGGTTCACTTGGTTCTTTTATAGATGAACAGATTGCTGCTGCTGCCCGACTTTCGGGTGATGAAATTCCTGTTACCCAAACTCCTATTGGAAAAACTCATAACTTTGCAGGCCTTAAGGAAAAGCTCCTTGAGGACGATTATATTATACTTTATGATGATCTTTGCAGGGAACTCAATGAATGTGCTGATTCCGACCCTGCCACTATAAAGAAGTTGTTAGCAAAGCACTCCCTGAAGAACAAGTTTACTCCTGATCCTACTTTTTCTACGTCACCTATATGCATCTCAGATCCTGATTATGATTTCTCTGTTGACCTTTCACTTATATCCACAGTTGAAGCTGATCCTTTTTATGGAAGAGAAAATGACGAGGCTATCGAGCACCTGACCAAACTCACTGAGTTAGGTAGCTTGTTTACTACTGATGAAAGGATCCGGAACTTTTATTTGACCAAGCTCCTTCCTTTTTCTTTAAAAGGAGATGCTAGAGCATGGTATGATGCACTACCATGTGGATCCATCCAAAGCCCTCAAGACATGGCTATATCTTTCGTTGATAAGTATTTTCCTGCTCATATGCAACATGCTGCTTTACAAAGAATTTATAATTTTGAACAGTTGCAGGATGAGCATCTCCCTAAAGCTTGGGGGAGATTTTGCAGTTTGCTGAAGTCTAGACCGGGACACGAAATCCCTAAGAATGAATTAATTGATATCTTTTATGCTGGTCTAACCGATGGGTCTAAATCCTATCTCGATAGTTGTGCTGGTTGTGTTTTCAGGAAAAGAACACCGGACGATGCCGAAGAACTGATGGGCAAGATTGCCAAAAACCATGAAGATTGGTCCTTGCCTGAACCACCTCCACCACCAAAGAAGAGGGGCATGCTGGTCTTAAGCCCCGAAGATATGCAAGAAGAAAAGAAGTCCATAAGAGAAAAAGGTATTAAAACTCAAGATGTAAAGAATCTACCTCCGATCGAGAAGCTGTGTGAGCCTACCACTCACCCACCTACGGTATAAGTACATTCTCTTTTAGACTTCAATGCAAGTGACATCCCTAAAGGTAAACCTCCTGACCAATGTTTAGATGAGCTTGATAATTTTATTATGAAGCAGAATCACTTCAATGAAAAGATACAAGGTCAGTTGAATGAAAACACTCTTACTATCAAAAGATTGCTTGATGTTCTAGGTAGAACAGTTAATGATGTTAAATGTCTTGTGAAGCATTTTCATTTGGTTCAAACTCAGCTTGAACAAATCTTCGTTGTGATCATAGGCTATGTTAATCTAGGGTGATCCCATGATATTTCCCCTTCCTCTATGTATTGTATTGATGTACTCAATTGATCTTATCTAGTATAATCCCCGAGACCAAGGTGACAGCGGTCTATTGGACATGGGTTAGAAGAATATTATCATGAGTGATTTCCTCTTTTGTGTGTTGACTGAAGATTGAGAGTCTCTTGGTGCTTGTCTTTGACTATCCTTGAGATATGTTGTGGTGATTGTGGTACTCTCTTTGGATGGCCGCGGTGACATTGGGAAATCCATAGATTGAGAACTACGAACTTTGAGGTGTGCTTTTGTAGCCCTACATAATTCTCATCCTCTCTTGACCACAAAGGAATGACCTCCGAGTGCGTCTCCATTGCATGTTTTATGGGAAATATCATGTGATTAGACTATCTTAATGTTGTTGAGAGTTGCCACTAGTGAAAGTATGAAGCCTAGGCCTTGTTTCCACCATTGTTACACCGTTTGTGCTCACTTTTCTCACATGTTTGCTTGCTGCACTTTTTATTACAGACTTATATTACCTTGCTTTGCCACACCTATCACTAATATTTTACAATCTCTTCGTCGAACTAGTGCACCTACAACTCCTAGTTTTATTAGGTGTGTTGGGGACACAAGAGACTTCTTGTATCTTAATTCCAGGGTTGCTTGAGAGAGACCATCTTCAAGCTCTACTTCCCTGAGTTCGATAAACCGTTTGGTCATCCACTTGAGGGAAATTGCTGCTGTCCTACAAACCTCTGCGCTTGGAGGCCCAACATAGTCTACAGGAATAGAAGCGTGCGTAGACATCAACTCCCAAGTGAGAGGAAAGCTTTCAAGAGCTAAAAAGCAGATTGACTTCTGCACCCGTACTTGCGCCTCTAGACACCAAAAAGGATTTCGAGATCTTTTGTGACACCTCACGGCAAGGGTTAGGATGCAGACTTATGCAAGATAGACATGTGGTAGCTTATGCTTCACGCCAGTTGCGTCCACATGAAGAGAACTATCCTACCCATGATCTTGAACTCGCTGTCGTAGTTCATGCCCTCACAACTTGGCGACATTACCTCCTTGGTAATCGTTGTGAGATCTATTCCGACCACCAAAGCCTCAAATACATATTCAATCAGCCAGATCTTAATCTCAGGCAAAGACGCTGGATTGAGTTGATAAAAGATTATGACTTAGGAATTTCTTACACCCCAGGCAAAGGCAATGTCATGGCTGATGCACGAAGTCGTAAGTCGTATTGTAACAACCTCATGTTACAACAGTGTTAACCACTTCTTCATGAGGAATTTTGCAAGCTCAATCTCGAGATTGTTCCTCATGGCTATCTTTATACCTTGGTGGCGAAACCAACTCTTGAGGATCAAATCATAGTTTCCCAAAGGCGTGCACGAGGTGTTCACCGGATCAAGGAGAACATTGCTAGCGGAGTTGCTAAATGTTTCTCCATAGATAGTAAAGGAACGGTATTCTTTGGAAATCGTTTGGTAGTACCGAAGAATAGGGAACTAAGGCAACTCATCCTCAAAGAAGCCCATGACACACCCCTCTCGATTCATCCCAGTAGCACAAAAATGTACCGAGATCTACGCCAGAGATTTTGGTGACTAGGATGAAGAGAGACGTTGCTCGATTTGTTGCCGAATATGATGTTTGTCATCGCATTAAGGCCGAACACCAAAGACCTACTGACACTCTTCAACCTTTGCCTATTCCAGAGTGGAAATGGGACAAAGTCAGTATGGATTTCTTCACTGGATTCCCAAAAACCCAGAAAGGAAACAATACCATCTTCGTTGTTGTGGATAGACTTTCCAAAGTTGCACACTTCCTTCCCGTTCGTGAGTCTATAACTGCTAGCCAGTTAGCGGACTTGTATGTCTCTAGAATTGTGTCTCTTCATGGTGTTCCTTTGGAAATCAATTCTTATCGTGGTAGCCTTTTCACCTCTAGATTTTGGGGAAGCTTTCAGAATGATATGGGAACTCATCTCTCCTTTAGTAAAGCTTTCCATCCTCAGTCTAGCGGTCAAGTCGAAAGGGTTAACCAAATTCTCGAACACATGCTCAGAGCCTGTGTTATCTCATTCGGAAAGAATTGGGAGAAGTCTCTTCCATTTGCCGAATTTTCTTATAACAATAGTTTCCAATCTAGTATGAACATGGCTCCTTTTGAATTCCTCTATGGACGAAGATGTCGAAAACCCCTAAACTGGTCAGAAACCGGTGAAAGAAAATTCTTTGGACCGGATATGATGATAGAAGGAGAAGAGCAAGTTCGCATTGTTCGTGATCAATTGAAAGCTGCCCAGTCTCGTCAGAAAAGCTACTATGATCATCATCATAGGCAAGAAAGCTACAATCTGGACGAGAAGGCTTACCTTCGGGTTACTCCTCTGAAGAGAACCCAACGATTCCGTATCAAAGGCAAGTTGGCCCCACGTTACCTTGGACCTTTCCTCATTCTTTCTAAATGTGGAGAAGTTGCCTACCAACTTGAACTACCCCCGCACCTTGCTAAATGTGGAGAAGGTGCAAACTTGCCATACGGTACAAGATCAGGGTTAGGAAATCTCCTTTGTAATCCAGGACGGACTCCCCAAGACCTAGCCTAGTATATAAGGGATAGGAGGGGAGATGTCAAGATCGACCAATACTCAATCTATAACCCTATCCTTGTGCGCACTAGCCTTGGCCTTCCTGTAATCGCCATCTCCAAGCAATAGTATCGAGCAGGAACATATCCTCATGTTAGCTGACGAGCTATCGTCCAACCTGTGCCTCTCATGACTAATCCAAGGTCCCTGACCATGGGATTTGCCGGGGTACATCCCCGTCAATTGGCGCCGTCTGTGGGAACTACACAGGTTGGAATTACGATCTCGGCGGTTCCGTCTTCAGCAAGCCACAACTCAAGAGCAAGAACTAGATCCAATCCACCAGAAGAATTCAAGATCACGGCAAACATCTCTGCCGCCCCAGCGAGCTCGCTCGGCCTGCCGCTGTGCCAAGACCCATACTATGGCGGAAACCGAGCCCACCGCCAGCGAAGGAGAACTCGACGACCAAAAAGAAAGGCGTGAGGGTTCTGCACAGAGATCCCGATCGATGAGCTACAACACGAAGAAGAGGACCCGCCGAGCACTCGACGACCCGCCGCCAGCCAAGCACCCGCAGCACAACAAGACGCCAACTCCGAGCGCGAGATCAGCGATCCTCAAGATCACCGCCAACAAAGAAGAAATCGACGACCTAGAGGACAGGCGCGAGGATTCCACGAAGAAGCCCCACTCGACGAGTCGCAGTACACAGCTACGCGCTCGCCGACCACTCGACGACCCGCTGCCGTGCGGACAGCCGTCGCCCGCCACGACAGCGATTCTGAGACTCAGACCGACGAATACTACGACCCAGAACAAAGACCAGACGAATTCGCCAACCTTATAAGGAACCAGAATCTGAGCATGGGGATCGAAATCGAACCACGAGTCCATGAACACCCGGCGGATCACGCGCTGTTCTTCCGAATCTCAAGGAGGAAACGGCACGCCGGATCCAGCAAACTCACGGTCAGGGAACTGCTAGAAGGACCCTGCACGATCCACTGCTTCGAAGACGACCGGGGATACATCAGATCAGACCACACTCTGGGAAACTACCGCCTGTTCAACGAACTCGCCGACAGCCTCAAGGAGGAAAAACAGCGAGAAGCCAACCGCACCCGACGAACTGAGCAGTCACCGACTCCAAGTCCCGAAAGACGCTCCAACCCGACTCAAGGATAGGTCTACACGATCCAAGAAGGCAGGGTATAGCAAGCCCAACAGGACGCCTACACCCTGCAAGCCAGAGCAGCCGAGAACTTAAACCGAGTCGAAGTCTACCAGCTAAACGACATAGAAACCAGCATCACGTTCGACCAGAGTGATCATCCACCTGCAGTCCCAAGGCCGGGGCACGCGCCCCTGGTACTCGACGCTCAAATTAGAGGGTACGATATGGACAAAATCTTCATGGATGGAGGCAGCAGCATGAACATAATCTTCGTCAGCACCCTACACAAGATGCTGATCCCACGATCAATATGGAAGAAATCAAGCACCGTGTTGTACGGAGTAGTCCCAGGAGAAGCGGCTACTTCCCTTGGAATAATCGAGCTCGAAGTTGCCTTTGGCAGCAGACGCAATTTCGCAAGACACACCCTCGAGTTCGAAGTACTCGAGTGGCAGTCGAAGTACCAGGCCATACTGGGACGTCCAGCATTCCCGCAATTCATGGAGGTTGCGCACTACCCTACCTCAAACTCAAGATGCCAGGATCCGCGGGCGTCATTACAGTCAACGGAATCTTCACTAAGTCAGACCAATGTGATCGCGATTTCACAAGGTTTCTGGCACCTTTGGAGCCGAGCAAGAACTCACAGAAATAACCATGGCGACAGACAAAAGTATCTTTACGCTAGCAAGCGGAAGTGAGTCAAAAGAGTACGGGCGAACCTGCAGGATCGACAGTGACACGGTCACCCACCAGGTGCACCCTACAGACCCAGAAAAAACAGTCCACGTGTACGCCCACCTCCCGGAAGAGCAAGAGAATTCCCTCATCGCTTTCCTCCGTGAAGAATGGGAAATATTCGCCTGGTGCCCAGCCGACATGCGAGGAGTATTGCGCGAGTTCGCGGAACACGCGCTGCGCATCAAGCCAAACACCAAACCAGTGAAGCAAGCACTGCGAAGATTCTCAGAAGCCAAGCGCAGAGCAATCGGGGAGGAAGTCAACCGATTACTCGACGCTCAATTCATCCGAGAGATGAAGAAAGCCACTTGGATCGCCAACCCTGTGCTGGTCCCCAAGAAAGACACAGACGCACTGCGGATGTGCATCGACTACGGGACAGTCAACAAATACTGCCCAAAGGATCACTTTCCCCTGCCAAGAATCGATCAGATAATAGACTTGACAGAAGGATGCGACCTATTATCATTCCTCGACGCCTACTCAAGATACAATCAGGCCAGGATGGAGAAGAAAGACGAAGAGCAAGCCTTGGCCACAACCCCTTGCGGCACATCCCTCCGCTGCAAAATTCCCTTCGGTCTAAACAACGCAGGCACAATACACCAGTGAATGACGCAAGCATACATGAGAAACCAGATTGGTGGAAACATCCAGATCTACATAGACGTGATCATCATCACAATCAAAGAACTCGGACCAGAAGTAGACGCGGAGGATGACAACACAGGTGAACCAGCGCAAGTGGCAGCCGCAAACCCAATCGTTAATGAAGAAGCCAACAACGCAGTCGAGGAGCCAGAGCCAGCCGCACCCGAAGACCCATCCTGGAGAGAGCCGCTCCTTAGGTTCCTAGTCGAAGGCACCCTACCGCAGGACGCCGCAGAAGCCAGACGCATCAGTCGGCGATCCAAAACATTCACAGTAATCAACGGACAACTCTACAAACGCAGTATTTCCCAGGTCCTACAAAAATGCATAGAAGGGGAAGACGGCAAAGCCCTACTACTGGAGACTCACGAAGACACCTGCGGGCACCATGCTGGCAATCGAGCGCTCATGGAAAAAGCCTTTCGAACAGGATTCTACTGGCCAACGGCCATAAGAAACGCAGAGGAGATCGTGCAGCATTGCGCCGCCTGCCAAAAGTTCGCCAGCAGGCCGCACCCCCCAGCATCAGGACTCAAAACCATACCACTATCATGGCCACGCCACATGGGGACTCGACATGATGGGCCCACTCAAGAAATCATCAAAGGGAGGAAGAACTCACCTGTTAGTAGCAGTCGGCAAGCTCACCAAGTGGATCGAAGCAGTGCCCATCACCAGCTCCACAGCCCTCACGGCAGTGAATTTTATTAAATCGATAATCTTCAGGTTCGGGGTACCACACAACATCATCACGGACAATGGTACGAACTTCACAGCGGCAGAATTCCAGAACTTCTACGAAGAACTGGGTATCAAAATCAACTATGCGTCAGTCATGCACCCGCAGTCCAACGGACAGGTGGAAAAAGAAAATGGCCTAGTATGCGGAGGAATCAAAAAATGGCTCCTTTGCACAACTCGAGCAGGCCACGGGAAACTGGGTAGAAAAACTCCCTGCAGTACTATGGAGCCTGCACACTACCCCAACTACCGCAACCCAGTACACACCTTTCTTCATGGTGTACGGGTCAGAGGCAGTGCTACCACACGACCTCAAATTCGGGGCACCACGGATCTCGGGGTACGAGGAAGTAGAAGCAGAAGAAGCACTGCAAGATGACAAGGATACAACAGATGAAGCGATAGACACAGCCCTAGCAAGGTCAGAGGGGTACCAGGACAAGCTGCGCACTTATCAAAGCAGCCGCTTGCGCACCAGAACCTTCAACAAAGGCGACCTTGTCCTACGGCTCATACAAGAGAAAGTCCACAAGCTTGCCCCCCAATTGGGAGGACCGTTCATATTCTCAGAAGTCATAGGAGGAGGCGCCTATAGACTGAAGAACCCGAAGACTGACGAGGACGTGGGAAATCCATGGAACGTGGAGAACCTGCGCCTGTTCTACCCATAGTCTCCACCAATCATGCTCAACTGGCAGCTCATGTAACCCTTCGACGCAATAAAATGATGTTGCACTCGGGGGATCGAGTACAAACCTCCCCCCCCCCGAGAATCGCTATCGTCGCTCACGCGATCTTTACCCAAAGCACTCGGGGGTTCGAGTACAAAACTCCCCCCGAGAGACGCTATCTTCGCTCACGCGATCTTTACCCAAAGCACTCGGGGGATCGAGTACAAAACTCCCCCCGAGAGACGCTATCGTCGCTCGCGCGGTCTTTACCCAAAGCACTCGGGGGCTCGAGTACAAAACTCCCCCCGAGAGACGCTATCGCCGCTCACGCGATCTTTACCCAAAACACTCGGGGGCTCGAGTACAAAACTCCCCCCGAGAGACGTTATTGTCGCTCGCGCGATCTTTACCCAAAGCATTCGGGGGCTCGAGTACAAAACTCCCCCCGAGAGACGCTATTGTCGCTCACGCGATCTTTACCCAAAGCACTCTGGGGCTCGAGCACCAACTCCCCTCGAGAGACGCAATCATTGCTCACGCAATCTCTATCAAAAAACGCCCGGGGGGGTCGAGAACACCTTCCCCGGAGAAACGCTATCATCTCCCGCGCAACCCGTAACTTACAAATAAAGGTCCAAGCAAAAAACCCCGAGAGGTGCCACCCGCTAAAGACCGTTCGGAATCAAAGGGAAGATACGGATACAACCAGATGGAACACCAAGTACTCTGTAGAAAAATGAAGGGAGCACAAGACACAGACAATCCTTTAAGTCTTCACCTGATCGCCAACGATCACCTAAAGACTCGGGGGCTACTCCCATCGGGAGCGCTGTCGCGCACCGGATAAAATCCACAGTACAAGAACTTGACGGGCTCGAAGACAGCTCTCGTTGAAAGACTTAAAGATAGATCACATCGCGAAGGACTCGAAGACAGATTCCATTACATAAACTCAAACACAGCTCGCGTTACAAGGACCCAAAGATCATTCTCATTATAAAAAGACTCGAAGTACATTGGATAGAAGGCAACTCTGATTACTCGAAGGCAACCCTCATTACATGGAGATCTAACCTAGTTACAAAAGACACAAGCAGTCGATAAGCTTACAGCACCAACCACCCAAGTAATTATGACTTCTACATGTGTGCCCATGCTGGGATAATTGGCACTAAGACAACTAGCATCATCACAGACAAAGGAGGAGTCGAAGCAGCCAGCTCATGATGTCAATGACATAACAAAAGGTGAAGCTCGACTTTTCTACGGAGCACCGAAGACGATGCTCCACCAGCCTCTTCTCCTGCTCCATTAGCTTCTTCTTCGGATCCACCCGATCTACCGGCAAAGATGACGCCGCTTCCTCCTGTTCTACAAGGTCGCCTGGCGTGCCCGCTTGATCGTTGGTTTGACGTCGAGGTCCTCTCTAGATCCGGAGGGCACATCATCACCACCCGAGGAGTCGCCGGAGGAGGAAGCAGTTGAAGACGCATGCGTAGGACCCCTCGACCTGCCGGAGCCATCGCTGCTTGTCTCCTGCCAGTACGGATCCATGTGATTTCCACTCGGATCAAAAGAGCGGATGGTAAGAGAATCTTCTCCATCAAAACAACAACAAAGAGCGTCACCATCACGCAAGTTCAAACGCCCAGAAAACAACTTCCAGCCAAATCCAAGGAAAATCAAGCCGGAACTGTCGGTCTCCAAATCAACATAAGAAGGAGGCCAAGAACACCCCTGAAGACGAAGAAGCAGGCCATCCAGACTACGCTCAGAAACAATGGCAGCGAATGCAGAAGGAAGAAGAATACGAGCAGCGTTCCGGCCACGGACGCGTATGAGAAAGTCATAACGCAAAAAACCCCCCTCTGAAGACGAGGAAGAAGGCGTCGACGGTGCACCACGATGGCCGCCGCGAGAGAAGCGCGAAGTACGACCACCGCGGCCACGGCGAGCAAGTCCGCGGCCGGTCATACCCGCACCTCGCTTGGGTCCCATGAGAGGAGGAAGAGAAAGAGGAGCAAGATGAGCAGAGGTTGAACACTGCTGCTAGACGAAGAAGAAGGGTCTATTTATAGCACAAACCCAAGAGCACATAGAAGCCCAGACGATGGCAGCAATTAACTCAAAGACCAAGCGCGCCGGGCGATTCGAATTCCGAGACAAAGATGTCTTCACACGGGAGGCACGGTACGCTGGACGCATCAAATCTCGCGCGTCTTCAATGCGCGCATCGGTAACTCAACAGGCGGCTGCAAAACGCCACCAAAAGCCATCATTATAACCGGTCATGAAGACTTGACGGTTCGCAGACAGAGCATCTTTGACGGTCCTCCAGCAAGGAGATCGTTATCCTTACCAAGAAGAGGTAAATTAAAATGGCAGTGCAAAAAGAAAAACGCAGCCTGCAACCACCGTTTTTACTGACTCAAATACATTTTTCAAATATATTTAACTCCCATCGGGAGCATCTCCACTAGAGTTTCGGGTTCTCCCTCACCTAAAGAGTAAATATGTGCTTGAGTGGTCACTCGCACTCACAAAGTCCTGAGTGCTCCCTCACTCGAAAGAGAAAATGCGCTCGGGTACTTTATCACCCGAAAGGAAAAGAAAAGACGTGCTCGAGTGATTACTCGCACCCATGAGAGTTTTGGGTGCTCCCTCACCTAGAAGTAAAGACGTGCTCAAGTGATTACTCGCACCCATGAGAGTTACGGGTCCTCCCTCACCACGACACAAGATAATCAGACCTGCACTCGCCAGATCGTACCGGCCCAAGAGTATCGGGTGCTCCCTTACCCCGAGAGCGAAGGCGATACTCCAAAACTCTGAGTACCCGAGAACTCGACGACCTCCCGAGAAAGTACTCCTCTACATTATTCCTCGCCCGAGCACTCGACAAAGCTCCGCGAGTGACCGCTAAAACAGCTCACTTGATTGTTTATTCCAAGTGGGTGCGTCATCAACTAGGCTCCGCGCCTCAATAAAATACATTCCTGGAACACGATACACTGTGCCCAAATGCCACGCAAGCTTAGCGTGTAGGTAAGACCCCGCTGCGCAGATCGGCCGGGCTGGGACTTGCCGCAGAGCGATTTCACTCCCAATCTTTTCCATGCGCTTGCATGATAGAAAAAGCCGGGCGGACGCGCCTAGGCTACGAACTTTACTGGCGGCAATTGATCACTGTAAGACCTCCAGCGGCATGACTTTTGCTCAACACCAGTGTTCCAAGCTCATGTCGAGGGACGTGAGTTTGATTGGGCTACTGCGGTTTTTTCCACTAGCGCAATTCACCAAGGCTTACTGAGTACAAAGTCGTCCCCAGCAAGACTTACTGACGGGGTTGTACCCCGGCAAATACGATGGTCAGGGACCCTGGGTTAGTCATGAGAGGCACAGGTTGGACGATAGCTCGTCGGCTAACAGGAGGATACGTTCCTGCTCGATGTTATTGATTGGAGATGGCGATTATAGGAAGGCCAAGGCTAGTGCGCACAAGGCTAGGGTTACAGATTGCGTATTTCTTCATCTCGCCGTTTCCCCTCCTAGCCCTTATATACTAGGCTAGGTCTCGGGGAGTCCGTCCGGGATTACAGATGAGGTTTCCTAACCCTGATCTTGTACCGTATGGCAGGCTTGCACCTTCCTTATGAGTCGCGGACTCCTAGGTCGGTGCCACTAGTGGGCCAAGGCTGGGCCCAGGCGGCATCTCTGTGGGCCTTCTGTCTTCGGGTACACCGGGTAGGCCCATCTATAGGAGTCGTGGGGTCATCCCCTCGTCAGTAGCCCCCGAGTGCCTGGGGGACTCGAAGAGTCGCCTAGGGACTCGAGTCCATTCTTGCGTCGTTTCGATGTATGCACGGTTCAACCGCGGGTCGTTGGCAGTCTGGGGCCATGACAAAACCTGCTTCGAGGGATTGCTAAGCTGAAAGGGCCCAAGGAGTCGACTGGTCGAGCCTTTGTGAATTGCACTAGTGGCAAAAACCGTAGTAGCCCAATCAAACCCACGTCCATCGACATGAGCTTGGAACACTGGTGTCGAGAAAAATTCATTCCGCTACAGGTCTTACAATGATCAATTGCCGCCAGTAAAGTTCGTAGCCTAGGCGCATCCGCTCGGCTTTTTCTATCATGCAAGCGCATGGAAAAGGTTGGGAGTGAAATCGCTCTGCGGCAAGTCCCAGCCCGGCCGATCTGCGCAGCGGTGTGTTACCTACACGCGAAGCTTGCGTGCCATCTGGGCACAGTGTATCGTGTTCCAGGAATATGTATTTTTATTGAGGCGCGGAGCCTAGTAGATAATGCACCTACTTGGAATAAACGATCAAGTGAGTTGTTTTAGCAGTCACTCGCGGAGCTTTGCCGGGCGCTCGTACGAGGAATAATGTAGAGGAGTACTTTAGAGTTATGCGAGTAATCACTCGAGTATCTTCTTCGCTGGTGAGGGAGCACCTGATACTCTGGGACCGTTCAGTCTGGCGACTGTAAGGGTGATTTATCTTGTGTCGTGGTGAGGGAGCACCCGAAACTCTGATGGGTGCGAGCAGTTACTCGAGCACGTATTTTCTTTTCCTTTCGGGTAACAAAGTACCCCCAGCGCGTTTTTTATTTCGAGTGAGGGAGCACTCGGGACTCTGTGAGTGCGAGTGATCACTCGAGCACATATTTATCCTTTAGGTGAGGGAGCGCCCGAGACTCTAGTGGAGATGCTCCCAATGCGAGTAAAATGTTTTGCCCATCGAAAAAAAATTAAAAGGTTGAAACTCTGAGGCTGGGAAACGTAGTCGATACGCCTTGTTTGGGATGTGCCGCTGGCTTGTTTTTCTGGCATCTTGACCATAGTGGCCCTCCAAAATTTTTGCTTCATGTGATTATGATCCTCTTTTTGCGCATGTAGTGGGCGGTGTTGTTACTGCGCCGGTTGGGTTTTCCATGTTTTTCGCCTGCCGTGGGATCATGCCACGTTTACTGGACGCGAGGATTGAACGGTGCCCCTGTTCGCCTAGCTGTTGGTTAAATACCGAGCGCCTGAGTAACTTTTAGGTTTTACCCAGCCATTTCCTTCTCCTCTTGCTTCTGGATTTCCCATGTTCTTGAGCCTTCTCCTTCCTCCTTTTTCTGCTTGCTACGAAACTGATGACACCGCGCTCCCGTGCTGCTCTAGAATCGTCCAAGATGTCTGGCAAGTGGGAGCGCTCGACCTTTGGGGTTGCGGATCTCGGCTCGCTGATTGCTGATGGCTTGGTGGCGGGAGATGTCGTGAGGATTCCGGGAGATGAACTTGTTCCCGCTCCGACGGCAGATGAGCGGGTGTGCTTCCAGGCGTTCTTCCCACGCGGGTTTCGCCTTCCGATTCACCCTTTTGTTCGTGGTTTTCTGTAAACCTATCGGCTTCAGCTGCACAATTTGACTCCCGGTGGGATTTAGCACATTTCTTGCTTTATTACCCTTTGTGAGGCTTTCTTGGGGATCTATCCCCATTGGGGCTCTGGAAGCGCCTCTTTTGTATAAAGAGGACGAACTCTGAGTATGTTGTGCGGCGGGTGGGCATATCCATTAGGGATAAACATTAATACTTTGATTTGGAGATGCTTGACTCCGGCAGTGCTTGGCGGAAAAGCTGGTTCTATCTAAAGGATCAGCACGTTGCTGGGCAGCGATTTGGTCTTTCTCCCTTTAATCCTGATGCGCGAGTAGTCAAGCAGGCTTCATGGTCCCATTCTTTGTTTGCGAAAGAGTCATCTGAAGTGGCTCCGTTCTTGGAGAGGGTTGCTCTCGTGAAGGACAACTTTACCGGTGGGCAGCTCATCTCTGTTTTCATTGGGAGGCGCGTACAACAATTGCAGTCTCGAGCCCGTCCCATGTGGCAATATGAGGGACTCGAGGACTCGACGAGATGCTCCCGCGAGGAGCTTAATGCCAATGGCCTCTTGGCCCGGATCCAGTATGTGACCAAGTTCTCGAGCGTTTCTGAGATGGGTTTTGTCCTTCCTTATTCTTCTGATCACGCGCTGCCGCAGGTTCGTATTTTTTGAATTTCTCGTCTGGTTGAGATGTTTGCTTGACTGCTTGCTGATGATGCTATTTGCTTTGGTAGGATCATGTTCCTGTGTTGTGCAATCCTCCGCAGCCGGAGGATACTCATATTCGCGAAGAGCCGGATGCTTCCGCTGCTGACGATGCTGCTTCAAGTAATGGTGCCAGCATACTCGCGGGTGCCACTGGTGCTGACGAGTCCACGTGGGGCGGGCTGCTGGGGACCGGAGATAGTGAGGAATCGGCTCCCTTTCGTGTCAAGCGGTCGCGGCCTTCGGGTGTCGAGGATCTTGACGCGACGAGTGGTGTTGTCCCGCTGTCTGTACTGTCTGATGGGACGTGCTCACTCTTCGTGTGGCGGGTAAGCATATGCTTGACTTTGCTGGGGTTGTGTTTCCTCTGCTCTTTTTTCTGATGGCTTTTTATCTTGTAGCGCTACGACTATTCCGGCTGCTTCCTCCACCAGAGCGGTGCTAGACGCCTTCTTGCCCTTCATTGGTTACCCCAAGTGGAAGGTTTGAGATGTAGTGCAGCAGAAGTTTTCCCTCGGTGAAGATACCAAGGTTTGTCTCCAGTAGGACTCCAGAGATGATAAGTAGGTGTCAGCGGCGCAACTGGCGCAGACCTCCACACAGACATAGATAGCTTTGTTCCCAACGAAGTTCAGAGAGGTTTTCAATCTCTCCGGTCTTGTTGTTTACAAAGGATAAAACGCAAGGGATAATGCTAGCAAGTAAAAGCAGTAAAGTAAATAAAGCTTGGAAACAGTAATGAGGATATGGACCGGGATACATGATGTTCACTAGTGATGTCTCTCTCCCAAAAGACGATAAAACTGCTATGCGAGGTAAACAAATTACAGAAGGGCAATTGACAGGATTAAGAACGCACCGCAATGCTAACTATGCTACAAAAGAAAGGAAGAGGCTCAAAAGCACGGGCAGTACGCCAAGATAAGTAGACCGAAATCCATCTGCATCTACTACTAATCATCCACCTTGAGATATCTATCCAGAACATCTCGCAGGTATTAAGTTGCGAGCCCCACCCAAAGTGTAAACCCCAAGCAACAGACAACTGCATTAAAAGAACTCTGCGTAAAGTAAACAATCCTTGTAACCGCGGTTACAAGCACCGTTGTTTTCCCCCTTGTGGCAACAACACATCCCTTAGGCTCATGTTTCTATCACTCAAGCGTGTCATCAAGGGGGCATGAACCCACAATCTAGCACAACGTTCCCTCTTGGAGTCACTACCTACTACTTGGCCAAAGCAATAAACAGCAACGGAGAACATGCAAGAATTACTTAGGAACAAAAATATAAGAGATAAAAACCAAATATATTACTCTATCACAATCTGAACATAATCTCATAATCCATCAGATCCCTCCAAACTCAGCATAGCAACAGCAGAAATATTACAAAGGTTCCTCGATCATGTAGGGCAGCTCACGACGTCTAAACAATGAAGATCAAAGAGGGGAGGAGAACATCACATAGCTACTGATCACGGACCCATGGTCCAAGGAAAACTACTCACGAGACGTCCGAGGAGCATCCATGGTGGAGAGGAGACTCCCGGAGGTCAATCCTCCCTCCGGCGGGGTGCTGGGAAGAGGTCTTCTGGTGCTCCCGATCTTCGGAAGCGCGGCGGTGGCGGAACAGAGGTGAGTTTGTGGAATAGGGTTCTTCTTTTGGAGTTTCCCCGTGACGGAGAATAAATAGGCGAAGGGGGCAGCCAAAGGTGGACCAGGGGCCCCAGGCACCCCTGGCGGGCCGTGCGGGGTGGCCGCCTGGGCCCCCCTGGCTCCCCTTTGGCCCCTCTCGGGCTTTTCTCGAAGCTTCCTGTACGCTGATTTTTTATGTATTTTTCCCGGAATTTTTCTGGCACTTTTTATATGGGGGAAAACTGAAATAGAAAAACAGCAGAAAACACGAACTGGCACTGGGGTGCACTGAGTTAATAGGTTAGTCCAAGTATGATCAAAAGTGTATGAAAGTGTATCTAGATCATAGCAATATCACACAAAACATGCATGGAGCAAGCAGAAATTATAGATACGTTTTGGACGTATCAACATCCCCAAGCTTAATTCCTGCTCGTCCTCGAGTAGGTAAATGATAACAACATAATTTCTGTGGTGACATGCTAGCAACCATATAAGAACTTTGAAAATTAAAGCAGTCAAGGTTAGAGATTCAATTCAAGTCATAACATGCAAGAGTCTATATTAGCATTGAAACAAGTAACAAAAGAACAAAAGGTGCAAGAGCTCTCGCTGTCCGTGACTCGAATGTCTCCAAATGGTGTTTGTGTGCAAGAAGGGGGATAGGGAATACGAGAAAAAGTAATTTTGGTGTTGAGAACTCAATCTACTAAAGTTTCACACTTGGTCTTCTTTGGAATCTTATTTTGACTCATCCCCAGACCACTAGCCAGGTACAAGTCAATTTGATCCACTCCTTTTTGATATTTTGAGCACTCATGCAATGGATGATCGTAAGCACGAGAGTTGACACTTAGGATGGCAAAGAGAGAAATAAGGTGGAGGAGGAAGACAAAAAGGATGAGAAAGGCTCACATCAATGAGGACAATCATAGGCAAGAGATGCCAAATGATAGATATGATGTGAGGAGTAGGGATTCCATGCAACGGATGCACATATGAGCTAAGAAGCTCTCCAATGAAACTAGTGGGGGTGCATCTAACTTGCTCGCTCATGAAGACCTAGTGCTCGTTTGAGGAGGCTCATCCTTGGAATATGCAAGCCAAGTTCTATAGTCTGAAGGTCCCCACATAGCTATATGCGTAAAGATCATCTCTATGGAGAACAAGGATATAAAGGGAGTACTAGTGTGGATCTCTCAAAAGGATAGTAGTGTTGCCCCTTTCTCTCTTTTTATTTCTTTTTCTCTTTTTCTATTTTTTTGTATTTTTTTGTGGCCTCAATGGCTTTTTCTATTTAACTCTCATTTGTCCTCTTTGGGATCTTTTAATGTGTCCACTTTGGGATCTTTTCCTCACTTAAGAGCAACACTCTATTTTACAAGAAGGTAAAGGAGATCTTTCACACTTTACAAGGTACTCAAAACATAAAGAAGATGTAACTATCATGAAGTATGCAATGTATGTCGCTGCCAGTGTAGCAAGAACATGTATGACATGAAGATCAAGTCATGAAGAGGTGGAAGTTGCATGGCAATGTAACTCGGAAAGGCTATGGAAATGCCTTGATAGGTAGGTATGGTGGCTGTTTTGAGGAAAGATATAAGGAGGCTTATGATGACAGAGTGTATCATGCCAAGGGTTTGGATGTACCAGCGAAGGTGGACACCAACTCTCGGAGTGAGAAGAAGGCAATGCACGGCACGGGAGAGGCTAGCAAAATATGGGAAGGTGGAAGTGTCAACTTTCAATACTCACATTAGTCCGAAGAACTCATGCACTTATTATCGGTAAATCTCAATCTAATAAGGAGGTTCAAAAAGAGACAAGTACCCCGAGGAGGAGTGTATGGGGGATTGGTTATCCTCGCGCATCCTCGACTCATGGTACGTGAGTGTTCTCTGATATTCGACCCCTCAGAAGAGTAGTGATCCATCTAGTAGCTAGAGTTCTCAACTAGTTTTGTAGGTTTTGAAAATACACACGGATTGCCCAAAATACGACACCTATCACTAATAGGCAAGAGCTCTTGACACCACAAGTTCAAACATTACTCACATCAATACCTCAAAACTATTGCAAGCTACTACTAGAATTAAATAGCTTCCTCAATTACCTACTTCTCAAAACAAGACACAACTCAGTGCAACAACCAACTCTCTTTAACAAGATAAACATGAAAACTAAAAAGAGTTCCAGCAACAAACTAAACAAAAGTCAAGGCTCTTGTTAAAGACAAACTAAGACTAAAACTAAACATGACAGTAGCTATGAAAAGATAAAGAACACACAACAGCAAAAAGATAGGCATGAAGAATCCTATGATGTGTTCTAAATCTTGAAATTGGAGCGTGTTTCTCTCCCACACAAAGTAAGACGGGGTCTAATTTGTTATGAACAGCAAGCAAAGCTAAAGAAAACTAAAAACAAACCTAAGAGCGAGACGCTCCAAGCATAGCACATAACGCATGAAGTGATAAAAATATAGTGAGACGAAGGACGAACTGATGATTGTTGATGGAGAAGGGGATGCACGGGGGCAACCCCAAGCTTAGACGCTTGAGTCTCCTTGAATATTTATTGGGATGCACGGGGGAATCCCCAAGCTTGAGCGCTTGACACTCCTGGATCTTCTTTCATCATCTTCTATCGCACACTTGAAAACTCCCTTCATACATAACTCATCATAAGCTGATTAGAGAGGTTAGTACCCTTAATAAATAATTTTTCCCTGTTGGGTTTAAAGATATTCTTGAAGATCTACTGTTTCTCAAGAGTGCCAAAAAGTTTTTGCAAAAAAAAAGCAAGCTTAAGGTTTGGAAAAGTTAGGAGAGACAAAACGTGGCAGAATCTGTCAAAAACAGAACACAGATAGTAAAGAATTTTTTAGGGGTACTTCTGCAACTCAAATCAAAAAAACTCAGAACATACGGAAGTTTCGTAATTGTATAGAGCATACTGTGTAAAAATTTCAGCTCAAAAATATGAACTGGGATTTTTCTGGAATTTTTCTGGTCACGAGGACAGAATCTGTTTTCTAGACAGCATGTCACAACTTTTACTTCCCTTGCCGTAAGAGGCTATAACTTGGCACAAAGTTGAAAAATAAAGATACAATGATGTTGCTAAAGTAGTAAAAATCATCAAGACACAACAGAAGAAAAAATAAACACCTAAATTCGTTGCGGGCTGCCTCCCGAAAGCGCTTCTTTAAAGCCATTAGCTAGGCTTAAAGATTGTAAAAGGTGCTCTCATAAGAATAAGAATTTGAAGCAAAAGAGAGCATCAAGAAACAAATATGAAACACATTTAAGCCTAACACACTTCCTATGCATAGGCATCTTGTAAGAAAATAAGTCAAAGAAGCACAAAGTGACATGCATAGAAAGGTGGAACAGGAACATCTTCAAAACTTTCAACATAAAGAGAGGAGTTTTAGTAATATGGAATTTTCTACAACCAAACTTCCCTCTCTCAAAATAATTTTCAGTAGTATCATGAACAACATCAAGAATATAACTATCACAGAAATCATGTTGTTCATGAACTGCAAGCACACGTGTATAGTTTTCAACACGGTCTTTAGGATTATAAGATAAATGCAACCCATCACATTGGGCCTTGATAAGAGCAAAGTTCTCCGGAGTTGGATATTTCAAAAGGATAATAGGACAATCAAGTGTGGGTGCAATAGCAACAATTTCATGCTTAACATAAGGAACTATAGAGAGTTCATTTTTGTGAGCATCATCCATAGTGGCATCTTGGTCATCAACAAAGCAAGTATCAAAATTTTCAGAAAGGGATATTTCGAGTGAGTCCTCGGAATCATGGGATTCCTCCTCAATGCAATAATTGCCTCTTCTTGGGCAGAAAAAATTTTATTTTTAAAATCCTCAATATAAAAATTGGAAGTATAATTCTCGAAGCAATAAGCAAGAACTGCAAAGTTTTCAGACTCGAAAATAGTATCGTGATATTTTTCAATCAAAGAAGAAATCTCATAGGCACCTTTAAAAGCAACAAACTCTTCAATCTTTTCAACATCAAAATAATCATAAACACCTTTAGCATAAGAAGATAAGATCTCATTTTCATTAAACTCACATTGGAAAGGGATGTGTTTATGATCTATAATAGAAAAGCAAGTAAAATCATAAATGTGGCACAAAAGTTTAGCATGGCAATAAGAAACATGTATTTGATCCCATAAGTGTTTCCCTTTCTGAGATAGGCGGTGCCGCGTATAATGAGCATGCTCATCCAATGATTTTCCCTCAACCAAGTCGGTTGGGTTTTTAGCGCGAGCACAAATTGATCGAAGACGATCCAAGTGAAACATGTCCATCCTACCATATTTGGGTGGTTCCACACCCATGGTGAAGATAGCATAAATAGGCAAAGCAAGACAAAGGCAAAAGGTAGCAACTATTTTTGTGTTTTTCATAAAGGACACTGAGATAAAAAAACTGAAAGGTAACCTAACAAGACTAAAAAGCAAAGGTAAAGGGTAGTGTGCAACTCCCCTATCTTAGCACTCGGAGTCCCCGGCAATGGCGCCAGAAATACTCTTGCTAGACGGCTTCTCGCCCTTCGTTGGTTACCCCAACTGGAAGGTTTGAGATGTAGTGCAGCAGCAGTTTTCCCTCGGTGAAGATACCAAGGTTTGTCTCCAGTAGGACTCCAGAGATGATAAGTAGGTGTCAGCGGCGCAACTGACGCGGACCTGCACACAGACACAGATAGCTTTGTTCCCAACGAAGTTTAGAGAGGTTGTCAATCTCTCCGGTCTTGTTGTTTACAAAGGATAAAACACAAGGGATAATGATAGCAAGTAAAAGCAGTAAAGTAAATAAAGCTTGGAAACAGTATTGAGGACATGGACCGGGATACGTGATGTTCACTAGTGATGTCTCTCTCCCAAAAGACGATAAAACTGCTATGCGAGGTAAACAAATTACAGAAGGGCAATTGACAGGATTAAGAACGCACCGCAATGCTAACTATGCTACAAAAGAAAGGAAGAGGCTCAAAAGCACGGGCAGAACGCCAAGATAAGTAGACTAAAATCCATCTGCATCTACTACTAATCATCCACCTTGAGATATCTATCCAGAACATCTCGCTGGTATTAAGTTGCGAGCCCCACCCAAAGTGTAAACCCAAAGCAACAGACAACTGCATTAAAAGAACTCTGTGTAAAGTAAACAATCCTTGTAACCGCGGTTAGAAGCACCGTTGTTTTCCCCCTTGTGGCAACAACACATCCCCTAGACTCATGTTTCTATCACTCAAGCGTGTCATCGGGGGGCCATGAACCCACAATCTAGCACAACGTTCCCTCTTGGAGTCACTACCTACTACTTGGCCAAAGCAATAAACAGCAACGGAGAACATGAAAGAATTACTTAGGAACAAAACTATAAGGGATAAAAACCAAATATATTACTCTATCACAATCTGAACATAATCTCATAATCCATCAGATCCCTCCAAACTCAGCATAGCAACAGCAGAAATATTACAAAGGTGCCTCGATCATGTAGGGCAGCTCACGAGGTCTAAACAAAGAAGATCAAAGAGGGGAGGAGAACATCACATAGCTACTGATCACGGAACCATGGTCCAAGGAAAACTACTCACGAGACGTCCGGGGAGCATCCATGGTGGAGAGGAGACTCCCGGAGGTCTATCCTCCCTCCGACAGGGTGCCGGGAAGAGGTCTTCTGGTGCTCCTGATCTTCGGAAGCGCAGTGGCGGCGGAACAAAGGCGAGTTTGTGGAATAGGGTTCTTCTTTTGGAGTTTCCCCGTGACGGAGAATAAATAGGCGAAGGGGGGCAGCCAGAGGTGACTAGGGGCCCCAGGCACCCCCCTGGCGCGGCCAGGGGTGGGGCCGCGCCGGGTGGCCGCCTCGGCCCCCCTGCTCCCCTCTGGCCCCTCCCGGGCTTTTCTCGAAGCTTCCTGTACGCTGATTTTTTCTGTATTTTTCCCGGAATTTTTCTGGCACTCTTTATATGGGGGAAAACTGATATAGAAAAACAGCAGAAAACAAGAACTCGCACTGGGGTGCACTGAGTTAATAGGTTAGTCCAAATATGATCAAAAGTGTATGAAAGTGTATCTAGATCATAGCAATATCACACAAAACATGCATGGAGCAAGCAGAAATTATAGATACGTTTTGGACGTATCATGCGGCTGCTGTCGACCTAGAGTCGGCTGACTCTGGAGCAGCCGCCAAGCATACTGGGGATCTTCGGCTGCTGCTGGTCAGCCTGTACCGTTGGTGACTCCAGTTGTCTCGGCTGCTAGTGTGATTCCCGCTGCTGCTCCTCCTGTGGCGTCTGGTGTTGTTTCTCCTGATGTCAGGCCTGCTGCTCCAGGTCATCCTTACTTGGGACGTCTTGATCTCGCTGTTGAGGATAAAGTCCGCTTTTTCGACCGCATAGCTGGGCTGGTGAGTTTGTTTCCTGTTTTGCTTGTGTGGTTTTTGTAATCGGGGGCACGACATTCCGCATTCCGGCGTCGGCGTAGCGGATCTATGCTCCGTCCCATTGCTTGTGAGGTCGTCGGCGTAGCGGATCTATGCTCCGGCGGCAGCAGCAGCGACAACAGGGCGCATGACGATGCGGCGTCGGCGGAGACAGAGGGAGTGCGCGAGGAAGGAGATGAAAGGGGTGGTGCGTGGGGAATTTCCAACTCTCGAGCTATTTAAAGAGCCAGCAGGGCGATAGTGGGATCCCGTGCGCCGACTCGGTGGCCAGTGTGGCCGCGTGTACTTCCAGTGCATCACCAGTTTGGATCACAGAAGATCCGGCGGATGGGACGGGACGTGCGGGCGTGGCTCGATGTGGCAGTTATGGCATGCCAAATCATGGCACGTCGTTCCGCATTCCGTGGGGAATTCGAAGAGGCAAGTTTCGGTCAACATTCCAGTCAAACTAACCGTCGGCAGATCAGCTGAGAAGGTCAAGAGCAATCGGTTGAGAAGGTCAAGAGACATCGGTTGAGAAGATCAAGAGCAATTGGCAGACCGCGATCAATCGGTCAGAAGATCAAGAGCAATCGGCAGATCGCGAGAAATCGGCCTATTGAGAGCAATCGGTCAGAAAGGAAGATTAAAATTTCAAGAGGCATGGAAGGAACTTGTGCAGGCCCCGCTGTCTTTTAGTTCGGCGGGACCTCCGCAGCTTCAGGGGCTACTGTCGAGAGAATGACCCCCGGGTAGGGTCACCCAGCGGAAACAACTCATCAAAGCAAAGATCATCGACCTAATGGTCACTGATGACCCTCAACGTAAAGGAATCTATTGTAGCGTTTACAATAAGTAAGAGTGTCAAACCCAACGAGGAGCGAAAGGTACTTATAGGTGATGGTGGACAAGGAATAACTGCAAACACTGAAAGATAACTTTTTAGGGGTTTTCGATATAAGGTACGATAAGATAAAAGCAAGCAAAGTAAATAGCACTGAAGAGAAGCAAGCGGCCCAATCCTTTTGTGCAAAGGATAAACCTGGCAACTGAACTTATAAAGACTAAAGCGTTCTTGAGGACACATGGAGAGGTAGTCACGTGCTTTCGCCATACTCCGCATCGATAACAGGTGTTGTGCTGATAAGTGTTGAGTGGGTGGATATATGCTAGCACACCTTCTAGACTAAGATAAGTGCACTCTTATGATTAAGCATCTTGCAAGCATCCGCAAATACAAGATAGAAATTAAGGCAAGGCCTAACCACTGCAATAAGATCAAGGATCCATTAGTCCCTTGTGCAAAAGTGTGCAAACTGGGGTTCAGGTTTCTGTCACTCCGGCAACCCACCGTAAGCATTCTTAATACACAATGTATTCCCCTAGGTCCTTAATAAGGTGAAGTGTTGAGTGTTCGACTCGCACAACACCACTAGGAAAATAACAACACAACTTAAATATCAAACAACACAAATTACTTCAACATCGTATGACTACTAACAACTAGACTTCTGCCATGTCCTCAAGAACTAAAGTAACTACTCACACGACATAAAAGAGATCATGATCAGAGGTGATAAATATATGATAAACAATCTGGACATAATGGTAATTCTCCAACAAAACTCAATAGCATTCACCACAAAGTAGTAATCAACACCGGTAGAGTAGAGAGGATAGATAGTACGGATTACAACACAAGATGAACTTGTGAGGTGAGATTGGATGGTGGGGGAGATGGTGCCGATGTTGGGGATGATGTTGATGATGATCTCGATGATGCCCGTGACGATGGTGATGACGATGGCGATGTTCTCCCCTTCTGGGAGGTGATCTCCTCGGCGGAATCTACCCGCTGGAGATCCCTTTTCTTCTCTGTAGGTTTCCTCCACGGAGCGGCGGCGGAACTCCGTGAAAGATTCTCTTTTTAGGGTTTTCGCGTAACGAGGAGTATATAGGCCAGAGGGGGGAGCCGGGAGTGGCCCCAGGGCTCCAGGCACCCTCCCGGCGAGGCCAGTGGTGGGGCCGCGCCAGGTGGCCTCTTGGGGGCCATGTGGCCCCCCTCTGGCCCCTCTTCGGCGAGCCTTCGTTATTCTCCCGGAAAATACCCCCCCCCCCCCCCGTCGATTTTCAGGTAATTTTGAGGTATTCTACTTGAGCAACTCAGCGTCAAATTTTTACCGCTGAATCTCGCGTCTGTTGCTTCGGCACCGGAAAGTTGCAAACTGTGTAAAATAGGCCAAAACAACATAAGAACATCATCGTAATATGAAATATATCAATGAATAAGGATGAATTACGATATAAAATAGTGATGCATTTTGGACGTATCAACTCCCCCAAGCTTAGACCTCGCTTGTCCCCAAGCGAATCCTGAGCTCAGTAAACATGTCCACAAGTTTAGAGAGTGAAGTGTCGATAAATAAAATACGGACAAGAAGCATCATTATCTTTTCGCCAAACTCAAACATCCTAAACAGCAGTCTCCAACTCATAAAGCCCTTATGAAAGAGTAATAACAATTATAATCAAAAGTAGGGCTAAGGAAACTTATCAAATCATGGCAAACAAGTCCTTTGGTCAAGGGACAACTAAAAGCTTTTACCTTTGCTCTTTATCTTTATATTTTGAAGTGATGATTTGGATCTTTTTGAAAGGATAAGCTACTAGTCAAGAAGTGCAAATGCTAACACAAAGGAAGATGTTTGCTTGGCAAAGGCTTTTGCAAACAACTTACTTATCTAGAGATAATGTCAACAATGATATGGCATGTCCAACTTTAATGCAGCATTATATGGATGAATCTTCATCAGCATCAAGTGTATGTTCTCTTTGGGAAAGGAGGAAGTAGGGAAAACTGACTCAACACAAAAGTAAAGGAACTAACATCCTTGTTAAAGGCAAGCAGGGAAAACTCAAGTGCTATCCTTAGATCAAACAGAATAAAAACAAGTTTTGAGAGGTGCATGATTTGTCAACGAATGCTAATAGATAACTCAATTGCTTCTCAGATTGGACAAGTTTCGAGGAACGGCTCCCAAACGGGGACGATCACATCCCGCAATCTCCTTTGTTTATCACTGCCAAAGTTTTCTGATTTCTCATGAACTAAGCGTGAAGGAGGGTTGCTGGTTGTGATTATCTTTTGTGAGCTGGGCGCACTCATTCCAGTTCCTCCTCGTATTAGGGGTTTGCAGATTAGACATGCGATCCCGGGGTAAAACTTGTCCAACTTAAGAAGGTCATTGAAAGTCCAAGTATGTGATCAGAGGGGGAGGGGGTGAATGATCACTTCAAAATTTTCGACTGAAACTATGAAGTGAAGCATAAGTAAAGCGGAATAGCGAAGTAAAATTGGAAGCGAAACTAAATGCAGCGAATCAAAACACATTGAAGCATAACTGTGAAGCAAATTCAATACGGAAGGTAAATGCTTGAAGTAAAACGAACTGTGACTCGGCGATGTTTTTTCGACCAGTTCACGCTCTGCAAAGCGCTACGTCTGGTTGGAGGGACTGGTGATTGAACACCTAGAGAAAATCTCTCTCCGTCCGTTGCTCCACTGCACCAAACTCCTTGAGCTTGGTCAGTTCTTCACTCGTGGTTGATTATTGAGGAAACCACCGAAACCTTTGACAAACTGGACTTCGAGGCGACAATTACTCTTCGCTCTCTGAAGAACAACACTCTAACCGTCTAGGAGAATTGCAGTTCTCCAAGATAAAAAGGCTAGTAAGCTTTCACCTAAGTCATCTCGAATCTACTCAGATCAATGGGACTTAGGCTTCGGTATTCTGGGTTTTTGTTTTGCTTCGGTGGTGTTCTTGGGGTGCTCTCTTCAGTCTCTCTCGGGAATATTCTTAGAGCAGCCACCCGAAAATGGAGGACGGGGCGGCGTATTTATAGTTGGCGATCCCGAGGTGCGAAATGACCAACTTGACCCGAAGTGACAGCTTGACACGTGTCCACAATGGTCGGATTTATCATTACTGCGCAACTTTACTTGCGGAACAAGTAAAGCTGACTCACGGACTTAGTTCTGCTTCAGAAGCCAAAGAACGAAGTCTTTGCTACTGAAGCTTAACTTAGTGCACATGAGATTTCTTCGCTCTGGCTTCTCACTTGGTCTGGATTTGATCTGAGCATTTTCTCAATGACTTTGGTGTCCACAAACTAAAGACCCCTCTTGATAGTACGGTTTGTCCTATGACTCAAAGAACAGAAAAAGAACTACACAAAAACGTCTAAGTCTTGCGCCGTCTTCTTCATTTCCTTCAATGAGTTGAGCTTCAGGACACCTTCATTTTTTGGGGTCATCCTCCGTGATTAAGCTTCGCTCAAGGGTTAATGCTTCGATAACTTGAAAACCTTCCCTGAAGCTTTATCACATAGCTTGTCCTTCAGGAACCTATTCAACGGTTTATACTAGAAAACATTGTAGTTCCTCTACTGTCTTTTCCAACAATATCCAAAACACACGGGGGAAAAAATTTGCTCTTACGATCTCCCACTTTTTGGACTATTGTTGACAAAACAGGCATCGATAAAAGATATTGAAGTTTTTGTTAAGTGATGGGACAAACTCTAAGATATGAAGTTTTTGGCTCCCCCTGAATGCAAGCATCGAAGATTTATATAATCGAAGTTAATGCTTGATAGAAATTTCTTCGGTGGAGAGCAAAACAAATATCTTAGCGAAGACAACTGCAGTTGAATGTATATGTCCAGAAATGTGTGCAATTGCTTCCAATGTCCTATGACTCAGAAAATAATAACCACCTGCAAGATAGAGGATACGAAGCAATACTTGCACGCAAAGGGGTTATTAAAACTTAAGTGTAGCACAAGAGTATCATGACCGAAAGTAAACTTAAGTTACAACCCAATCGAAGATAATGGAATGTTTGTTGTAACTTAGCCAAGTGAAGCAAAAGAAAATAGCAAAAACCCTTTCCCCGATGCAAATCTAACTCATCGATGCCCTCATTCTCCCCCTTTTTGTCAATGATTGGACAAAAGGTTGAGAAGAGGTTCAAGAGAACTATTGCGCGGCATCAACACCCTTGGATCCCGACGAAGCAGAGCGTGATGAAGACTCATCCGATGAAGATTGATCTCCAGAGGATTATTCTTCGGAAGTAGACGAAGGAATTGCTTCATGGCGCGTCTGGGTGATGAGGTTGATGTCGAGGTCGCTGTCGTCGAGGCCGTCGTCATCTTTTGATGTGATGGAGTTGTTTCCAGAGACGGTGTCAGACCTGATGGGTTCTGGCTCATTGACGAAGAAGACTTCATCAATCTTGTTCAGGGGAGGGATCCTTCGATTCGGGCGGTCCACCGTATGATCACGGGAAAAGTTTCGCTGGAGGTGCTCATATTCTTTGTAAATGCGATCTTTACGAAGGCCTTTTACAGAGTTGAATTTCCGGAGTCCCTTCCAGGAATGTCGTTTGAGCACACGCAGATACTGATTGTTATTGAGCGCAATGTTGCCAACTCGGTTTATCTCATCAGCAAGAGATTGCATCTGGCGCTGATTTGCTTCAATGAAGTTTTCAAGCATTTGCTGCGACCGAAGATTAACTTCAAAGTGGTGGCAGTCTTTCTGGAATTTCTTTGATAAGTTTCGCTCATTAACTTCGTGGCGCACGCCAACATATGTGGCAAAAGGATCATTGGGCTTCCTCAGCAATTCCAACGTGTCACGCACTAGTTGAAGGAAAAGCTTCAGATGATGGCGAGCCACAAAATCTTCATTCCTTCCATAGTCGCAGACAACTTGCAGCCAGGAAGCATAGGGCTTTAGCGTGAATGGAAGCTCTGCTGCATGAACCAAATTCCTTAGGAAGCAGTCTTCAAAGTCAAAGATGAGGCCATGAGTGAGCTTCATAACAGCATGCCTTGTTTCTGGATAAATATTAGATTCTTCTGAAGCAGTACCCAATGGAATCAAAGAGTTGGACAAGATGTAGAACCCAGTCTTGGAGATGAAGTTCAAATGCTTCGGGCGAATGATTTCAGGAATATAGTTTGTAGTGACTTCAGTATCCAACAG
This sequence comes from Bromus sterilis, assembly GCA_950022295.1. NCBI lineage: Eukaryota > Viridiplantae > Streptophyta > Magnoliopsida > Poales > Poaceae > Bromus > Bromus sterilis. The sequence continues at coordinate 73,320,047 of OX465595.1, forward strand.
GGTAGCAAATTGTTCTTCAGCCAGATCAGGCTCTAAGTGAATCTTTTCTTGATCGCCAGAATGCCTTGGGATATTGACTATCTCCATGAATTCGGCTGAAGACATTCTGAAGTTTTTACCTGTGATCATCCATTCCAGCGTCCATGAGCTGGATTCATTTGCATCACCAGAAACATATAGAGTGGCATAGAATTGCTTGATGAGTTCAGAACTGAAGGGAGTGCTTAAAGCAAACAACTGAGTCAGATTCTGATTCTCAATGGTTTCGGTGATGTTCTGGAAGCAAGTGGCAGTAGAAAGACTTCGCATATCCAGATATCGGTGCCTAAACAGAACACCTTGCTGACAGAAGACTTTGGTGTAAAAAAATCGTTGCTCTGCAGTCCAGAAACGAAGATCATCTGCAGTTCGATCTGAAGGATAAGGACTGACACCAAAGAAACGGTGACACTTCTGATGTTGTTCTAAGTTGAAATCCGGACCATGCCTTGAAGAACAGCCAGCGCCCTTGAAGATAGGAAATTTCACGAGGGTAATTCGATTCAAGCTGGGTGTCTTGGCAGGGGCGCGAATGAGCTCGAAACCTTTGCAGAGGAGCGATTTGATTGGCTCTAGACGGGCCAGCAGCTTGAGCGACTATGACGCTTGCTCTTCGAAAGATTCAGTATCTGTACTTGCTCATCTTCATCATCATGTGCTTCGGCGCGAGGCACATTTGATTTGGATTCTTGAGCAGTTCTGGCGGGGAAATAGTCTCGGGTGCCACGGGTTCTGGAGTGGGATGGAGAGGGTTCATTTGCTTCATGGGGAGGTGATGGAGGTGGTGCGGGAGAAGCAGGTGGTGTGGGAGTCCTTTGCGGTGCGGGAGATGGAGCACGTATAGGTGTGGGCGCACGAGGTGGAATGGGTGCAGGGGTTGGAGCAGGTGTTGGGGTTGGGGTAGGAGTTCTTGGTGGTGGAGTTGGTTTGGGAGTGGATTTGGGAGGAGGAGGTGTGGGGGTTTTGGTGGGTGGAGCTGAAGCTTTTGGTTTATGCAGGAAAGGCTTTGGCTTCGGAGCAGGAGTGGTAAATGATTCAGGAGTTTCCTTCGGCTGCTCATCACTAGTGTCCATGTCGGCAGCTGAGGCCAAAGTGACCTTCCGCTTCTTGGTAGATCTCTTATTTGGATAAGGGTCTGAAGCCTTTGTAACAACAGGCTTGGCAGCAATAGGTTTTGCAGCAACTGGTTCAACTTCTTGCGGAGCCTTGCGCTTCCGTGAATCTCTTTCCATAACGGATGCATTATGATCTCCACCATTGCATCGACAGCGGCTTAATCTTGCCCCTGAAGATTTTTATTTTATCCTTGGTGGTGGTGTTGACGTTTGTCACTTGCTGAAGCAATTTCAATGCGTGTTGTTTGAATTCTTCATCTAGTTCAGTTTCAGCGCGCTTCTGATAGTTGTGAATCTTTGGAACTTCATATCTATCTCTGGAGTGCAAGTCCTTCAGCTGACTAATCATAGTGGAGATCATTGCTTCGATGGAGCTTGAAATATAAACTTCACCTAGATCAACAGCTTCAGACTCTACTGCAGCACACTTCTCCCAAAGGGCTTCAGTGATGCCCAATTGATCCCATAGTTCGCCTTCACGAGGGTTAGGGAACTGATGTTCACTATGGCGATCAGCTTCAGCTTGAGCTTCAGGTAGAGATATGCCATTCTGCTTCGGTGGGATAGCTTCAGAAGAGGGAGTCATATCGACAACAGACTTTTTCTGAACTGCCCTAGCAGCTTTCTCAGCTTTCTTTGTCCTAAGGCCTTCTAGAGAGGCATGGCGTTTAGCTTCATGCTCAGCCAGAATTTGGCTTCAGCGGTAGCCTTCTCTTCATTCTTTTCAGCTTCGGAGATCTTGCGCTTCGTCTCAGCCTTTTCTGCAGCAAATTTTGCGGAGTCCAACTCCTTTTTCTATCTTGCAGCTGCCTCATCTGCCTTCTTCTTTTCTGCAGAGCTTCTTGCAAGAATGTTTCGCTCAAGTGCCTCCTCGAGGTCTTTCTGTTTTAATTCAGCTTCAGTGAGCTTTCGCTTCGCTGAAGGGTTTGGTGGAGCAGACTGCTTGGGCTTCGCTGATGCAGCAGCCTTTGCAGAATGTTGTTTAGCAGGGTCATGCCTCTGCTTCGAGCGCGTCTCAGTGTTGAGAGCAATAGCCGGTGGATTGGAGGCCAAGGGCTTCGCAACCACCAAATTTGATAAGTCAATGGTGGGCGAGCTGAGGGCTTATCCTTGGGGTCTTGAAACTTTATCCCCTTAGTAGCATGTTTTCTCCGTACTTCTTCTTCAATGGAAGCCGAATCCTTTGCTTCTTGGGAGAGCAGGATCTGATTCATCATCAGCTTCTGATTCAGATTCATCATCAGCTGCAGCATTTGATTCATCCAGAATCGAATCTTCCAGAGCAGCTTGTTCCAGTCTGGCTTTCTCTTCATCATCTGTGGAAGCATGAGTAGGAGAGGCAGATTTCTTCTTAAGTTTTCTCTTCTTCTTCGAGCTAGGCCCAACTTCATTGGCTTCAGCTTCAGCTAGCTTAGCAGCTTTCTTTGCTTCCTTGAGTCTCTTTTTCCCGGCAGCGATTCTCAATCGTTCTTGCTCTTCAGGGTAGTCATCAGGAGTTTTAAGAGTGTTGGGGTGAGGGTACTTTGGTGGAACAGGATAGTAGAAATGACGATTTTCTTCGGTGTACTGACTACACATGGCAGCAGTGTATTGAAAGGGTGGACTGAAGGCAAATTGCATAGCCCACTTCCAGTCAGGAATACTCTTGTACTTGTACCATCTGACAGCCTAGTAGCGGCGAATGTTTTGCAAGCGAATCTTGCGCTGATCTTTGGTTTCTTCTGGAGGCGTATCGTATCCAAGCTCAATGCGAATTGATTCGGGGATGCCTCTGGCGTTATTGGTTTCCTTGGTTCTGCCACCTTTCCTCTACGGAGCAGCCTGCTTTTCTTCGTTGATGTGATCAAGAATAGGGGACTCATTCCCGAAGCCCAAATCCACAGACATCCTGTGAAAAGCACAAGGTAGCGAGGCAAAAAGGCAAGTATGGTATGAGCACCAGCAAAATTTTCGACCCAAAACAAAAAGGTTTTGACAAGAGATTCAGTTGAATATGGGTGAGATATCCGATCTGTTCTGATCTAGACTTAGAAATCTTAATTGAGTGACAAACCCTAACACAGAACAGATGGAATCTAACCCTAGCTTCTAACCTGAATCGAGATGGGAAGATTTTGCTAGCAGAAACAAGTTTCCCAAAGGAGCAAGGATCCAACGGGTCAAAGAAACCTAAGAAAATCAACCCAACAAAAAGACTAAGAAATCGGATCCAATCCATAAGAGGATGAACAGAGAGATGAAAATTGGATCGAGGGCTCGGCGTACCCTATCTTGGTGGCGTCGGGAAGACACGGCGGCGAGGAGCGGAGAAGAAGTGCTCGTCGACGACGTGACGTCCAAGGCGGCGGCTGTCTGGAAGCAAAGCGGCGTAGTCATCGTCGGAGACGGGGAGCTCGGTGGCGCGCTCGAGAGAGATAGGGTTCCGGAGAAGTGAGGAATGAAGTGAGGAGATGGATTCCCTAGGGTGGATGCCTTATATAGGCTGGTCTGACAGGAGTTTTCATATCAGATCAGACGGCTCCCGGTGTCCATCTCTCCGGATTCTACGGCGAGTTTTTCGTGGCGGATCGCGAGAAAATCACAACGACCCGGATTAGAGGGGATCTCAGCGACCGAAGAAAATGTCTTCGGTTTGAGTAAAAATTCGATAAAAGTTGGAAGCATTAGATTCGGAACACAATGATGTTCGAAGCAAAATACTTTCCGTTTCAATTGTGCTCAACCATTTTGGACAGGCAGAAATAGAGAGAAGTAGAACAGAAGGGGTAGGGTCCGAAACTTGTCACCTCGAAGAAAAACCAAGCGAAGCAAAAGGTGATAAGCATTGAGGACTAAATCCAAGAAAAATAAAAATAAAGGTTGAAGCAAAAACAAATAACGAAACCAAAAGATAAACAACAAAGTAAATGTATATATACAGGGAGGTAAAGGTTCGATCTTACAGTATATTGCGTGAGTCCAATATATTGAGCTCACACCTTAACGCACAGAACCTTTTCTCATCCAATGGTTTCGTGAATATGTCAGCCAATTGATCTTCAGTTCTGACATGACTTATCACAATATCTTCACGCTGAACATGATCACGAAGAAAATGGTGGCGAATGTCAATATTCTTCGTACGTGAGTGTTGCACAGGATTGTGAGCAATTTTGATTGCACTCTCATTACCACATAGAAAGGGAATTTTCTTCACATGAATACTATAATCCTTCAGCGTTTTCTTCAGCCAAAGTATCTGAGTACAGCATGACCCAGCAGTAATGTATTCGTCTTCATCTGTAGATATTGAGACACAGTTTTTCTTCTTGGAAGCCCAACACACAAGTGATCTTCCAAGGAAGTGATAAGTCCCTGAAGTAGATTTTCTGTCCACACGATCACCAACCCAGTCCGAATCAGAATAGCCAATGAGATCAAACTGAGCTCCCTTGGGATACACAAGCCCAAGGTTGGTGTGTGAGCAAGATACCGAAGAATTCTCTTTACACCAGTATGATGTGATTCCTTTGGATTATCCTGAAAACGAGCACAAATACATACTGAAAGCATAATGTCAGGTCTAGATGCACAGAGATATAAAAGAGATCCAATCATAGACCGATATTTCTTCTGATCGAAGGCTTTGCCCTTCTCATCTGCATCTAGGAAGCCATTGGTAGGCATTGGAGTCTTAATAGTTTTGCAATCAGTAAGACCAAACTTCTTCAGGCAATCCTTGAGATATTTTTCTTGAGAAATAAAGGTGCCATTCTTCTGTTGACGGATTTGAAGTCCAAGGAAAAACTTCAGTTCACCCATCATTGACATCTCATATTTCTTCGACATCATTTTGGAAAATTCTTCGCTGATTTCAGTGTTAGTGCAGCCAAAAATAATATCATCTACATATATTTGACATACAAACAGATCACCATTATAAGATCGAGTGAAAAGAGTTGGGTCAGTTGTTCCTGGTTTGAAGCCTTTCTTCAGAAGGAAGTCCTTCAATGTGTCGTACCAAGAACGAGGTGCTTGCTTCAACCCATGGGGAGCCTTGTGCAATCTGTACACCATGTCGGGTTTCTTTGGGTCTTCAAAACCTGGAGGCTGCATAACATACACTTCTTCTTCGATTTCTCCGTTAAGAAAAGCACTTTTCACATCCATTTGATAAAGTAGAATACCATTGAAATTTGCAAAAGCAAGCATAACACGAATGGATTCGAGACGAGCAACTGGAGCATAAGTTTCGCCGAAATCAATACCTTCGATTTGGGTGTAACCTTGTGCTACCAGTCGTGCTTTGTTTCTTACCACTATACCATCTTCATCTTTCTTGTTCCGAAAAATCCAGTTTGTACCAATGATGTTGTGCTTCGTGGGATCAGGTCTATCAACTAAGGACCAGACTTTGTTTCGCTCGAACTGATTAAGTTCTTCGAGCATAGCAGTTAACCAATCTGGATCCTTCATGGCTTCATCAAACTTTGAAGGTTCTAGCATGGAGACAAACGAAAAGTTTCCACAGAAGTTAGCCAAACGAGTACGAGAACGAGTTGTGGGACGACCTGGTTGATTAATTTCTTCAAGGATCGAATCAACATCAACTCTTCTTCGAACTCGTGACAAAGTTGAATCATTTGCTTCAGGCTCAGCTTCAGCTTTAGGATCTGCTTCAGCTTCAGGATCTTCTTCAGCTTCAGGATCTTCTTCACCTTCAGCTTCAGCATTTCCTTCAGGATTAGCATTTCCTTCGTTTCCTTGCTCTTCTTCGTCCTGTTCACCATTAGCTTCAGGATGTTGAGCTCCAGCGCCCCGAGCTAGGTGTGGGAACATTGGATCATCATCATCCCTATTTGCTTGACGAGGATTTGCTTCAACATGGCGAATTTCTCCAATAGCCATGGACCTGATCACTTCATCAAGTGGCGGTTCATCTAGATCATGAGGCAAATGCTCTTTTTGAGAGCCATTAGTTTCATCAAACCTCACATTTACAGTTTCCACAACTTTCCCAAAGTGAGAGTTATACACTCTGTAAGTGTGCGAATTTGAGCCATAACCTAGAAGAAAACCTTCATGTTCCTTAAGGGAAAATTTGGAGCTATGATTCATATCTCTAATAAAGCAAGGAGCAAAAAATACCCTAAGAGAAGAAAAATTTGGGTTGTTACCAGTGATAAGCTCATGTGAAGTTTTCTTCAGAAATTTGTGAAGGTAAACCTTGTTGATGATATGACATGCTGTGTTAATTGCTTCGGCCTAGAACCTAATAGGTGTCTTGTATTCAGCAAGCATGGTTCTGGCCATTTCAATAAGAGTTCTATTCTTCCTTTCAACTACACCATTCTGTTGAGGTGTATAAGCAGCAGAGAACTCATGTGTAAAGCCATGATCATCAAGAAATTCTTCAATATGAGTATTTTTTTAATTCAGTTCCATTATCACTTCGGATATGCTTCAGAGATAATTTATATTCTGTTTGAGCTCTCTTAGCGAATGACTTGAAGATTTCAATAACTTTGCTCTTGTCATCCAGAAAGAAAACCCAAGTATATCGAGAAAAATCATCAACAATAACAAGACCATATTTGTTTCCTCCCAGACTTGCATAGTTTTGAGGACCGAAAAGATCCATATGAAGCAATTCAAGAGGACGAGTAGTAGTCATGATAGTCTTCGCTGAATGATGTTTCTTCGTAATTTTACCAACTTCACAAGCACTGCAGAGACAATCCTTATCGAATTTTACTTTGCTAAGGCCAATAACATGCTTCTTCTTCACTAGATTATGAAGATTTCTCATCCCTGCATGACCAAGTCTTCGATGCCATAACCAAACGGATGAAGCTTTTTCCATTAGGCATGTGGGTACGGCAGGGCCCGAAGAAAAATCAACAATGTATAAATCTCCTTTTCGGTAACCCTCGAAGACAAGCGTATAATCATCCTGTGAAAATACAACACAGCGCGAAGAAGAAAATAGAACAAGCATACCCATATCGCATAACTTCGAAATAGACATAAGATTATATCCAAGTGATTGGACTAGCATAACCTTGTCAATGTGCCTATCTTTCGATATGGCAACTTTACCCAAACCTAAAACTTTACCCTTGTTGTTATCACCGAAGGTAATGTACTTCTGAGAAGATTGAGATAGTTTTTCTTCGGTGAATAATTCCTTGTCTCCGGTCATATGATTTGTGCAACCACTATCCATGACCCATTCGGATCCACCGGAGACATACCCCTGCAGAAGAATTAGTTCTTCTTAACAACCCACAAACGAGCAGGTGACTGAGAAGAGGTTGAAGCACTGTTTGAAGCAATATTAAAACAAACAAGATTATATTGCCTAGGGGGACCATCAAGTACACCATATATGTAAGTCCTCTGCGAATTGTTAGGATAAGAATGAGCATATGCAATCTTATTATGGTTATCATGAGGACGATAAGTATAGCGACCAGTGCGATAGTATTGCTTCTGAGGGACATTTGATTCGGGCACCAATGAATCATTTCTCTCTTCCAGAGAATAGAAGTGATTCGGTGGTACCGAAGACTTTCCCTGCATAGTATGGTTAGCAGGCAGTTTTTCCACATGTGCTTTCTGCACCCATATCTGCCTCTTGTAGAAGCCATTCTTAGGAGGAGTACCAACATACTCGGCAGTAACCTTTCCTTGTTCATCTGTAATGAGCTTGTAGTCTGAATCAAGTGATTCGTCTACAATAGCTTTGTTCATTTTGCAGTCAAAACCTGAAAGGTTAGCAATATCAATGGGTTTCTCCTTCGCTAGGACCCAAACAGTCTTAGGATACTGCTCAGGTTCCCAATAGGTGCCTTCAGGGTTTAGCTTCCTCACGAAACCAACACCCTCATTCCTAGGATTCCTGTGAAGGAGAGCGTTTCTCATGATGTCACGCAGATACTGGTGACCTTGCACACTTTTGAACATGCCTGTTTCAAATAAGTTTTTCAACCTGAGGAGTTCCTCGGTAACAGCAAGATTTTCCTCATCTAAGGCATCAGTATCATCAATAATAATAGGAGCTTTGCCTTTGGAATCAGTTTTGCTTCGTTCCAGACAAGTTAAGCAAGGTGAATCAGTTTTATGATTTGCTTCAGAACCTTGTTGAGCCATGAGAGAGAGATTGACATTTTCCAACTCTTCATGGGCCTCTTTCAGTCTTTCAAGATTCATTTTCCTTTGAAGAAATTCATAGGTGACCTTCTCATAACCAACTGAAAGAACATCATGCCTAGAGGATAATTCTTCAAACTTTTCCTTCAGAGCATCATGCTCATTAGTCAAAGTTTGACTTTTCTCTATCTCATCGATCAACAGAGTTTCTGATTTCTTAATGGTTTTTCTCAGCGAATCAAGTTCATCTTGTTGGATTGAAGCAATTTTAGCATAGCTTATCTTCGAATCACTATCATATGAGGAACAATCAGAAGTATCATACGTAATTTTGGATGAAGATACCTTCGCTTTGGCCATGAAGCAATATGCAGGAGTTTCATCTTCACTACTGTTGTTGGTGAAGAATGAGCTCGAAGCTTTGGTTGAAGCATCTGCTGAAGCGAATGCCAAACCAGCAACACCATCTGATTCGGACCCAGACCCATACCTTGAGCCTGATTCAGCTTCGTACCCAGAAGCTTCATCTTCAGAGTTCATTTCCTTTCCCAGATAATCCTTGGCACGGTGAGAGCTGCTTCGACGAGACGAGTGAGTCTTCGATGAAGAACCCTCACGCTTCTTATGATACTTCTTCCTCTTGTCATCATCAGAATCTTTCTTCTTTTCTCTTCTCGAACTGGAGTCGTGTCTCTTGGACTCATAGCTTCTAGAGGATCTGTGGGACTTGGTTGAGGAGTCTCTGAGCGAATGCTTTGTTTTGTTCTCAGTTTCCCACAGAGGGCAATCAGCAATGTAGTGATCTGGTTTCTCGCACTTTTAGCAGCATTTGTCCTTCGATGGAGAGCTTCTTAAGGATGAACGGTGAGATGAGTGACTTGAGTTCCTTGAAGAGTAATTCTTCTTGGGTGAAGAAAAACCTTTTCTTTGGAAGCGGTTAAAGCGTCTCATGATCAATTCTAAATCCTTCCCAATGCTTGCAGGATCATCAGATTCGACACCTGAAGCAGAACTGACTTCGGGTGAAGAATAACGCGAAGCTTTTTCTTTCAAAGCATGTGATCTTCTTCGAGACCATTAATTTCACGTTTCTCATCTTCTTCCATTTCAAAAGTATTGAGTCTCTCAAGAATATCAGCGGCAACAAGACGTTTGAAATCAGTCCTTTCCTTGATCATCAGCACAATGTGATCAAACGAATCATCCAATGAGCGAAGCAAAGTTCTTACAACTGAGTGAGGAGTAATTTCATCAGCACCGAGGGAAATCAACTCATTAACAAGAGCAGTGAGTCTGCTGTAAATGGAGCTGACTTTTTCACCCTCGTTTCTCTTGAATCGATAGAATTTTCTTCGGAGTGTGTCAATTCTGGCATCCTTCTGGGTAAAAACACCTTAACCAATCTTTTCCAGATACTCCCAGACACCTTTGGAAGTTGGGATATTATTCACTTCATGATACTTCTCTGGTGTCAGATGATTGGTGATGAACACCCAAACTTTAGAATCAATATCAATCAATTTTGCTTCTTCAGGAATGATGGCATTCTCATCGGCGACTGTGACTCCATATAAGACAACTTGCCAGGCAACAGAATTGATATCCATGATGTTTCTCTTCATTTTGTCCTTCCAGTACGGGTAGTCCTTCCCATTGAAAACAGGAATAGGTTCGCCGGAGCGAATAGCTGCGAAAGACATACTTGAAATCACTCCAGGAGGTTAATCCAAAACACACAGAGTGTAGGGAGTGACTAGCTCTGATACCAATTGAAAGTCCAAGTATGTGATCAGAGGGGGAGGGGGTGAATGATCACTTCAAAATTTTAGACTGAAACTATGAAGTGAAGCATAAGTAAAGCGGAACAGCGAAGTAAAACTGGAAGCGAAACTAAATGCAGCGAATCAGAACACATTGAAGCATAACTGCGAAGCAAATGCAATACGGAAGGTAAATGCTTGAAATAAAATGAACTGTGACTCAGCGATGTTTGTTCGACCAGTTCACGCTCTGCAAAGCGCTACGTCTGGTTGGAGGGACTGGTGATTGAACACCTAGAGAAAATCTCTCTCTGTCCGTTGCTCCACTGCACCAAACTCCTTGAGCTTGGTCAGTTCTTCACTCGTGGTTGATTATTGAGTAAATCACCGAAACCTTTGACAAACTGGACTTTGAGGCGACAATTACTCTTCCCTCTCTGAAGAACAACACTCTAACCGTCTAGGAGAATTTCAGTTCTCCAGGATAAAAAGGCTAGTAAGCTTTCACCTAAGTCATATCGAATCTACTTAGATCAATGGGACTTAGGGTTCGGTATTCTAGGTTTTGGGTTTTGCTTCGGTAGTGTTCTTGGAGTGCTCTCTTCAGTCTCTCTAAGGAATATTCTTAGAGAAGCCACCCACAAATGGAGGACGGGGCGGCGTATTTATAGTTGGCGATCCCGAGGTCCGAAATGACCAACTTGACCCAAAGAGACAGCTTGACACGTGTCCACAACGGTCGGATTTGTCATTACTGCGCAACTTTACTTGCGGAACAAGTAAAGCTGACTCACGGACTTAGTTCTGCTTCAGAATCCAAAGAACGAAGTCTTTTCTACTGAAGCTTAACTTAGTGCACATGAGATTTCTTCGCTCTGGCTTCTCACTTGGTGTGGATTTGATCTGAGCATTTTCTCAATGACTTCGGTGTCCACAAACTAAAGACCCATCTTGATAGTACGGTTTGTCCTATGACTCAAAGAATAGAAAAAGATCTACACAAAAACATCTAAGTCCTGCGCCGTCTTCTTCATTTCCTTCAATGAGTTGAGCTTCATGATACCTTCATTTTTGGGGGTCATCTTCCGTGATTAAGCTTTGCTCAAGGGTTAATGCTTCGATAACTCCAAAACCTTCCCTGAAGCTTTATCAGATAGCTTGTCCTTCAGGAACCTATTCAACTGTTTATACTAGAAATCATTTGTAGTTCCTCTACTGTCTTGTCCAACAATATCCAAAACACAAGGCGAAAAAACTTTGCTCTTACAGTCATGAGTTAACTACTACTTCCTCATGAGCTAAAACAGGGGCACAAAACAGAAGATTTTGAACATCCAAGGATAACACAAAAATTATATGCTTTAGGAGTGGTAGTGGAATACCACGAATAGGAAGGTATGGTGGACTCATATGGAAGGTACTGGTTTCAGGGTATGGATGTACAAGCAGTATTCCGCTTAGTACAGAGATTTGGCTAGCAAAAGTCTTTGAGAGAACAGACAATTGATGATGACTTGGATGAAAAGAAATATAAAGCATAAATATTAAAATAAGCATAGCACATCAAGTTGTCTTCCTTGTCAACATAACACTACAAGCATAATAACAAAGAGGGTTTTGGCTATGTCGCTACTTTGAGAAAAATAACATGCTTGTTGTTATGACCAAAGCTATGTTTGCCAAGATTAAATAAAGTTTTCAAATCCATACCTGATATAGGGTCAATACTCCCCATAAGAATCATCATAAGGTCGATCGCGTGAAGAGAATACCGAGTGTAGCAAAGGGACTAATAAACTTATCATTAATATTCCATCATAGACGACTCCACACACACGGATACATAACTCTCCAAAAAGGAGTGATAGAACTGAATGGAAACACCTATTTTATAAGATAACTTCCCTAGACATGATATGACTCTACTTGACTCTAAAATACATAGATAAAGATAAAGATACCGGGCACTCCCCCAAGCTTGGAACAAGCTAAGGGGATGCCATTACCCGAGGAGATCTACTCCTCATTTTTTTGTGGTTGTTTCTTCAGATCCCTGATGACACGGTGAAGGGTTCGGTTCACTGACTCCAAGACTTTCACCTGTACTTTTAGCACACGGAAATCTTCACAGAGTTGGTTGGTGATGCGGTAGGCCTCGGAGATGGTGGACAGCATACGTTGATCTTCAGGTGAAGTGGAGGGCCCTGAAAGCTTAAGAGAAAGATCATAATGAGGTTGGACAGTTCCCACCATGATGGGATTGCTTGGGCCTCCTGGTTGTTGTGTGGCGATAGTTTTGACTTCCTCCCTCACGGCGCACTCCATCTCCGCTTGTCTTGCGGCAGCTTCTTTTTCGGTAGCCCAATCGACGTGCTTCCCTTGATTTAGATCCTTCTGGACCTGACGTAGACGCCATCCCAAGAAGTCCACTCCGCTCGAACCACAAGAAGACATCTCTACTACTCAACTTTTAGTCCTGGCAGAAATAGCTCGAAAAGAAAACACACGAAATCGCGTGATACGCTGTCGGAACGACCCGGGCAAATATATAGCAAAAATTGCTGCACAAAAAGGAAGGTAACAGGTCAAAGCGGAGTCGGAGAAGGACTCCGGGGTGCCCAGGCAGCCGCCCAGCCCGGCCAGGGGTGGGGCCGCGCCAGGGGGGCGCCTGGGTCCCCTGGAGCTGGTCTCCGGCTCCTCTTAGGCCTCAAATTTTCTATATTTTGCAAAAATTCATAATGTGGAACTTTCAAGACGGTTTCGCGATGTTTACTTACCGTAATACATACCTTTCCTTATTCTTCTTATGCTGGTGTCTCAAACAGGGCTGTTACATGTTCTTCATGAGACTTTGTGTATACCAAATCCACATCAACATTAACAGGATCTCCTGCTATGTAATGCTTAAGTCTCTTCCCATTCACCACTTAAGGTTTAGTACCTTCGAAATTGTTAATCTTGATCGCACCCGAGCGGTAGACTTCCTCAATATGAAATGGCCCTTCCCACCTAGAAAGTAGTTTACCTGGAGAAAACCTGAAACGGGATCTAAAAAACAAAACTTTATCACCAACATTAAATTCACGTTTCAGAATCCTCCTATCGTGCCACTTCTTTACCTTTTCCTTGAACATTTTAGCGCTCTCGTAAACTTCACTTCTCCACTCATCTAGAGAAGTCAAGTTCATGAGACACTTTTCACCAGCTAATTTCGGGTCAACATTAAGCTCTCTAATAGACCAGAAAGCTTTGTGTTCTAATTCTAATGGCAGATGGAAAGCCTTGTCATAGACCATCTTATAGGGAGACATGCCCATGGGGTTTTTGTAAGCAGTCCTATACGCCCACAAAGCATCTCCTAACTTATTTGACCAATCCTTTCTATTTCTATTGACTATCTTCTATAAGATCAACTTGATCTCTCTATTGGTGAGCTCAACTTGCCCACTAGTTTGGGGGTGGTACGGTGAAGCAATTCTATGATTGACATCGTACTTGGCTAGAGATTTTCTAAAAGCTCCATGTGTAAAGTGTGATCTCCCATCAGTCATGAGGTACCTGGGTACTCCAAACCTAGGAAAAATACATCCTTGAGCATTTTCAAAGATGTTTTGTGATCACCATTTTCAGTGGGGATTGCTTCCACCCACTTGGTTACATAATCAACAGCAACTAGAATGTGAGGTACTTGTGTGAGGAAGGAAAAGGACCCATAAAATCAAAACCCCAGCAATCGAAAGGCTCAATCACTAGAGATTAATTCATAGGCATCTCATTCCTTCTACTAATATTACCAACTCTCTGACACTTATCACAAGATAAAACATAATTTCTAGCATCCTTAAAGAGAGTAGGCCAATAAAAACCTGATTGAAGAACCTTATGTGCGGTCCTCTCACCGGCATGATGTCCTCCATATGGACTGTCGTGACATTGTTTGAGAATGTCCTTCTGTTCGTGTTCCAGTACGCATCTTCTCACGATCCCATCTGGACCTTCTTTGAGAAGATGTGGGTCATCCCAAAAGTAAAGCCTCAAATCATGGAAGAACTTCTTCCTTTGCTGAAATGTTAAACCTGGAGGAAAAAACTTTGCAACGATAAAGTTAGCATAATCTTCGAACCAAGGATCAGAGAGAGATTGTACTTTAACAACAGCTAGCTGTTCGTCTGGGAAATTGTCGTTGACTGGAATGGGATCATGTGGTATATCTTCCGTCCTTGAAAGATTATCCGCCACCAGATTATCTGCTCCTTTCCTATCGACAATCTGTAAATCAAATTCTTGGAGAATGAGTACCCATCGGATGAGCCTTGTTTTGGCATCCTTCTTCTCCATAAGATACTTAATGGCAGGATGGTCAGTATGAACAATAATCTTAGAATCAACAATATACTCCCTAAATTTATCACAAGCAAACACTACTGTCAAGAATTCCTTCTCAGTAGTAGCATAATTCATTTGAGCACTATCAAGGGTTTTGCTAGCATAAGATATAACATTCAGCTTGTTATCAATCCTTTGTCCTAAATCAGCTCCAACAGAAAAATCACTAGCATCACACATAATTTCAAAAGGTAAATTCCAATCAGGTGGTTGTACTATAGGAGCAGTTATTAAAGATTTCTTAAGAACTTCGAAGGCTTCCTTACAATCTTCATCAAAAACAAAAGGAATATCCTTCTAGAGAAGATTAGTGAAGGGTCTCGAAGTCTTAGAAAAGTCTTTAATAAATCTTCTATAGAAACCAGCATGACCGAGAAAACTACGAATACCTTTGATGTCCCTAGGATAGGGCATCCTTTCAATTGCTTCGATCTTGGCCCTGTCCACTTCAATTCCCCTCTCGTAAATCTTGTGGCCAAGAACAATTCCCTCATTGACCATAAAGTGGCACTTCTCCCAGTTAAGCACCAGGTTTGTCTCCTCACATCTCAGCAAAACTTTATTAAGGTTGTGGAGACAATGGTCAAAAGAGGTTCCATAGACGTAGAAATCGTCCATGAATACCTCCACAATATTTTCACAAAAACCATGAAAGATAGCAGACATACACATTTGAAAAGTAGCAGGGGCATTACATAAACAAAAAGGCATATGCCTATATGCATAAGTACCATAGGGACAAGTAAAAGTGGTCTTCTCTTGATCAGCAGTGTTAACATGAATTTGAGAGAAGCCAGAATAACCATCAAGATAACAAAAGTGAGTATTTTTGGATAACCTTTCAAGCATTTGGTCGATGAACGGCAACGGGTAGTGGTCCTTCCTGGTTGCCTTGTTCAGATTCCTGTAATCAATACACATTCGATATCCAATAATAATTCTCTGAGGTATTAGTTCATTCTTATCATTAGGAACCAAAGTTGTTCCTCCTTTCTTTGGAACACAATGAATCGGGCTTACCCACTTACTATCAGCTATAGGGTAGATAATACCTGCGGCTAGAAGCTTGAGAATCTCAGTCCTTACAACATCCATCATTATCGGATTCAATCGTCGTTGATGATAAACAACCGGTTTAGCATCAGGCTCAAGGTTGATGGTATGTTGACAAATAGACGGACTAATCCCCTTAAGGTCATCAAGGGTATAGCCAATTTCACCTCGATGTTTGCGAAGTATTTCCAATAGTCGCTCCTCTTCATACCCTAAAAGGTTAGAATTGATAAGAACAGTATATACTTTCTTTTCATCTAAATAAGCATATGTGAGCGAATCGGGAAGAGGTTTAAGATCAAACACTGGATCTTCTTTTGGTTGAGACAAAATTCCCAAAGGCTCAACTAGAAGGTTGTGCTTTAGGATAGCAGGTTCCCTTAAGAATATTTCGTCCAGCTCATTCCTCTCCTGCATATGCAAATCATTCTCGTGGTCTTCCATCTATTGCTGCAAAGGATCATTAGGAGGAATATCAATGGAAGCAATATCTTCAATAATCTTATCATTACTAGGTAAATCAGTACCACGAGGCTGCTTAGAGAACTTTGAAAAGTTAAATTCATATGGCTCACCATTGAATTCGACAGAAACTTTACCTTTCTTGCAATCTATTATAGCTCCACAAGTTCTGAGAAAATGTCTACCGAAAATAATGGGAAAAAATTATCCCTTACTAAACCAAGTACTAGCAAGTCAGTAGGATACTTTACCTTTCCGCATAAGACTTCAGTGTCTCTCACAATTCCGATAGGAGAGATAGTTTCTCTATTTGCAAGGTGAATAGTGAAATCAACTTCTTCAAGTTCACAAGGTGAAATTTCACCCATGATCTCTTGATAAAGTGAATACGGGATAGTGCTAGCACTCGATCCCAAATCGCATAGCCCATAATAATTGTGATCTCCTATTTTAACAGATACTAATGGATTACCTGGAATTGGGCCTTTATTCTTGGCTGTGACAAGGTTAGTGGAAACAGCACAAAAATTTATATTGGAATCTAAAGCATCATCAGTAATAAGATCCTTAACCAATGTAACTCGAGGATCGACCTTAATCTGGTCCTCAGGCTCATCAATTCTTCTCTCACTCTTATTCATTATGCCTGTCACAAAAGAGTGCTCCCTTATTCTTACGGAAAAGGGGGCTTTTCATATATAAATGCAGGCACAATAGGGTCAACAACATGAACATCAATAGGTAATTCTTTCAAGGGTTTATGATGCTGACTCTTCTTCTTCTTAGAAGAGTCGATATGAGAGGCAAAGTCCTTACAAAAATCAATCATCAGATGGGAATCAAGACCAATATTAGAACAAAAGGTATTAAAGAAATCAGTTTTCACATAGCTCTCTATATAATCATGCTCATAATTTATAGTGGGTTTAATACCTTTATCTATTTCCCAATCTTTGTTATTCTTCTGGATCATTTCAAGAAGATCCCATCTTTCTTCAACGCTTTTTGTCTAAAATACCCCACTAGAGGAGGCATCCAACATCTCCTTATCCTGACGAGAAAGTCTGGCATAAAAGTTTGTAAGTATAGTTTCCTTGGGGAGCTCATGAATAGGACATTTTGAGAATTAGAGATTTCAATCTCCCCCAAGCTTGAGCGATGCTTTCTCCGTCATGAGACCAAAAGTTATAGATATAATTCATGTCTCGATGAATTTCATGAAGAGGGTAAAACTTGGTATAAAAGAGAGACATAAGCTCATGCCAATCAAGCAAATGAGAGTTATCGAGAACTTATACCAATCTGAAGCTTTATCTATAAGCGATACGGATAACAATTTCTTCATGAAAAACTCCTTTGATACACCTGCAAGCTTAAATAATGAACATAGTTGTGATAAATATAGCAAGTGTTCACTGGGGTGTCTATCTCATGCATAACGATTAGCCAAGACACAATCGATAATACCATCTGGTATTTTATAAGGCACAATTTCAGTAGGGGAAGGTACAACCACCACAGATGTGGGGCGTTTCCCCATAAGCAACGATCCAATAGCAAGGTTGTCCATACGGACAAAGAACAACAACAGCAAAATAAAAGAAACGATATAAAAATTTCCTTACCAGCTTCACTTACCAATAGCGCTATGCTCCCCGGCAACGGCGCCAGAAAACATAGCTTGATGACCCTCAACGTAAAGGGATCTATTGTAGCATTTTCGATAAGTAAGAGTGTCGACCCCAACGAGGAGCGAAAGGTACTGATAGGTGATGGTGGACAAGGAATAACTGCAAACAGTGAAAGATTAGTTTTTAGGTGTTTTCGATATAAGCAACGATAATATAAAAGTAAGCAAAGTAAATAGCACTGAGGAGAAGCAAGCGGCCCAATCCTTTTGTGCAAAGGATAAACCTGGTAACTGAACTTATAAAGACTAAAGTGTTCTTGAGGACACATGGAGAGGTAGTCATGTGCTTTCGCCATACTCCGTATCGATAACAAGTGTTGTGCTGATAAGTGTTGAGTGGGTGGATCTATGCTAGCACACCTTATAGACTAAGATAAGTGCACTCTTATGATTAAACATCTAGCAAGCATCCGCAAATACAAGATAGAAATTAAGGCAAAGCCTAACCACAGCAATAAGATCAAGGATCCATTAGTCCCTTGTGCAAAAGTGTGCAAACTGGGGTTCAGGATTCTGTCACTCCGGCAACCCACCGTAAGCATTCTTAATACACAATGTATTCCGCTAGGTCCTTAATAAGGAGAAATGTTGAGTGTTCAACTCACACAACACAACTTAAATATCAAACAACACAAATTACTTCAACATCGTATGACTACTAACAACTAGACATCTCCCATGTCCTCAAGAACTAAAGTAACTACTCACAAGACATAAAAGAGATCATGATCAGAGGTGATAAATATATGATAAACAATCTGGACATAATGGTATTTCTCCAACAAAACTCAATAGCATTCACCACAAAGTAGTAATCAACACCGGTAGAGTAGAGAGGATAGATAGTACGGATTACAACACAAGATGAACTTGT
This sequence comes from Bromus sterilis, assembly GCA_950022295.1. Taxonomy (NCBI): domain Eukaryota; kingdom Viridiplantae; phylum Streptophyta; class Magnoliopsida; order Poales; family Poaceae; genus Bromus; species Bromus sterilis. The sequence continues at coordinate 73,338,557 of OX465595.1, forward strand.
GAGGTGATATTTGATGGTGGTGGAGATGGTGCTGATGTTGGGGATGATGTTGATGATGATCTCGATGATGCTCGTGACGATGGTGATGACGATGGCGATGATCTCCCCTTCCGGGAGGTGATCTCCTCGGCGGAATCTGCCCGCCGGAGAGCCCTTTTCTTCTCTGTTAGTTTCCTCCACGGAGCGGCGGCGGAACTCCGTGAAAGCTTCTCTTTTTAGGGTTTTCGCGTAACGAGGAGTATATAGGCCAGAGGGGGGGAGCCGGGAGTGGCCCTAGGGCTCCAGGCGCCCTCCCGACGCGGCCAGGGGTGGGGCCGCGCCAGGTGGCATCCTGGGGCCCCTGTGGCCCCCCTCTGGCCCCTCTTCGGCGAGTCTTCGTTATTATCCTGGAAAATACCCCCCGTGGATTTTCAGGTAATTTGGAGGTATTCTTCTTCAGCAACTCAGCGTCCACTTTTTACCACTGAATCCTGCGTCTGCTGCTTCGGCACCGGAAAGTTGCAAACTGTGTAAAATAGGCCAAAACAACATAAGAACATCATCGTAATATGAAATATATCAATGAATAAGGATGAGTTACGATATAAAATAGTGATGCAGTTTGGACGTATCAGTCGCCGATCTAAACAAGGCCTAACTGGGCAAGTAGTGGGCTGAACTGATCAGATAGGAGGCCGATTGCCCCAGAGAGAGTGCAATCGGCCTCGCCAAGGATCATTCGGCCGAAGTAAGCAGAGAAATCTCCGAGCGGAATCCCAGGTCGGCCACCTGGTACAAGCTCATTCAATACACAATCCCTGAAGATCTAGGCTGTCAGAGGCGTGCGGTCTCCTCCAGCGCCGATCACGCGGACAGACCGACAGGCCTAGGTCCTTAGCTCTACTGTTCACCAGCAAGGTCTACAAGTTAGCGGCATGGTGAGACGCAAGTCTACACCGGGTCATCCGGGAGCACACGATGTGAGGACCCTAGCTTGTCTGAGGCTGGCAGCTGGGCCCTCCCCTTTGTACATTTACCTTTGTACCCCGGGCTCGGCCTAAAAGAGCCCCGGGTACCCCTCCTGCGTGAGGGACAACGGAGCACTTATTGCAACTTCACCCACAAGAAAGAGAGAGCAAGGAGAGAATTGTTCTTAGATCCCTCTTCTCCTTCATCTCATATAGCTCAAGGAGCACATTGTAGCAGAGTTATTGCATATAGCTAGCTCGGCAGGACTAGGGGTGTTATCTCTACGGAGAGCCCCGAACCTGGGTACATCGCGGTGTCTTACTGTGTGTATTCACTCTCCATTCCGGTACCAGCGACACTAACCTCGATTTGTCCCCCTCTTTAGCCATCCCCATGGCATCTGCCGTTACATATCGACGACAGTCCCCACATAGCTATATGCATATATGATCATCTCTATGGAGTACAAGGCATAAGAGGGAGTACGAGTGTAGATCTTTCAAAAGGAATAGTAGTGTTGCCCCTTTCTCTCTTTTTTTTCTTTTTTTCTTTTTTCTATTTTTTGTATTTTTTTGGTGGCCTCGATGCCTCTTTCTATTTAACTCTCATTTGTCCTCTTTGGGATCTTTTAGTTTTGTCCACTTTGGGATCTTTTCCTCACATAAGGGCAACACTCTAGTTTACAAGAAGTATAGAAGATCTTCACACTTTACAAGGTACTCAACATAAAGAATATGTAGCTATCATGATGTATGCAAATGTATGTCTCTGCCAGTGTAGCAGGAACATGTATGACATGAAGATCAAGTAATGAGAAGGTGGATGTTGCATGGAAATATATCTCGGAAAGGCTATGGAAATGCCTTGATAGGTAGGTATGGTGGCTGTTTTGATGAAAGATATGAGGAGGTTTATGATGACAGAGTGTATCATGCCAAGGGTTTGGATGTACCGGAGAGGTGGACGCCACTCTCGCAATGAGAAGAGGGCAATGCACGGTACCGAAGAGGCTAGCAAATATGAGGAGGTGGAAGTGTCAACTTTCAATACTTACATTAGTCTCAAGAACTCATGCACTTATTATCGGTAACTGTCAATCTAATACGGAGGTTCATAAAGAGACAAGTACCCCGAGGAGGAGTGTATGGGGGTTTGGTTATCCTTGCGCATCTTCGACTCATGGTACGTGAGTGTACTCTAATATCCAATCCCTCCAAAGATTAGTGATCCATCTAGTAGCTTGAGTTCTCAACTAGTTTTTTTAGGTTTTTAAAATAAACACGGATTGCCCAAAATACGACACCTATAACTAATAAGCTAGAGCTCTTGACACCAAAATTTCAAACATTACTCACAACAATACCTCAAAACTATTGCAAGTTACTACTACAATTGAATAGCAACCTCAATTACCTACTTCCAAGACAAGACACAACTCAGTGCAACGACCAACTCTCTTGACAAGATAAACATGAAAACTAAAGAGGGTTCCAGCAACAAACTAAACAAAAGTTAAAGCTCTTGAAGAAGGTAAACATGAAAACTAAGAGCTAAACATGGCAATAGCTACGAAAAGATAAAGAACACACAACAGAAGAAAGATAACATGAAAATCCTATGATGTGTTCTAATTTGAAGTGGAGTGTGTTTCTCTCCCACACAAAGAAATCCGGGGTCTAACTTGTTATGAACAGCAAGCAAAGCTAAAGAAAACTAAAAAGGAAACCTAAGAGCGAGACGCTCCAAGCATAGCACATAACACATGAAGTGATAAAAAAATAGTGAGACGGAGGACGAACTGATGATTGTTGATGGAGAATGGGATGCACGGGGGCATCCCCAAGCTTAGACGCTTGAGTCTCCTTGAATATTTATTGGGGATGCATGGGGGTATCCCCAAGCTTGAGCGTTTGACACTCCCGGATATTCTTTCAGCATCTTCCCTTTCACACTTGAAAACTCCCTTCATACATAACTCATCATAAGTTGATTAGAGAGGTTAGTACCCTTAATAAAATAATTTTTCCCCGTTGTAAATAAATATACTCTTGAAGATCTACTGTTTCTCAAGATTTCCAAAAAAAAATTGGAAACAAAAAGAAATCTTAAGGTTTGCAAAAGTAAGGAAACGCAAAACGTGCTAGAATCTATGAAAAACAGAACTACAGGTAGTAAATAATTTTTTCGGGTAACTTTTGCAACTCAAATAAAAAAACTCAAAACATATTAAAGTTTCACAATTGTATAGAGCATGTTGTGTAAAAAAATTAGATCAAAAATCTGAACTGGTGATTTGTTTCGATTTTTTCCGTCAAGCAGACAGAATCTGTTTTCTGGACAACATGTCACAACTTTTGCTTCCCTTATCATAAGAGGCTAGAACTTGGCACAAAGCTTGAAAATAAAGATACAATGGTGTTGATAAAATAGTAAAAATCATCAAGACCACTTAAAATAGAAGTAAAAACATCTTGGGTTGCCTCCCAACAAGCGCTTTCTTTTACGCCTTTAATCTAGGCATAAAGAAAAAGAAGAATCAAAGGTCCCCGAGGTCATCGGAGTCATAAAAACCTTCAAATTGATTTTCAACAAGCTCATTCTTATTTTTCCTAGGTAAGAGGTACTTGCCTTTCGCTTTACCACGTAAGTGTATGTGACCCTTACCAATATCAATGAAGCCTTTCATAGCTCGGAGAAGTCCCTTCCAAGCACGATGTTACTTTGGTTTGGCTCCATGACGAAGAAATCCATCGTTGTAACCCTATTAAGGAATGAGACTTGGACTTATTTTACCTTTCCTTTAACCTCTAAAATATCTCCATTAGCATGTTCATGATAAGATGACAATTTATCCATGTCTAGTTTCAAAGAATCATAAACTATTTTTGGCATTGTAGAGACCATGGATCCAATATCACAAAAAGCAACGAAGTCTTGGTTAGAGATGCTAATCCTAACAAAAGGCTCCCAATCATCATCTATCTCTGACATGTCTTTCTTGTTGGACTTAAGTTCCTCTACCTTTCTCAAGTCTAGAGCATCCATCCTCTTTTTAATAGTGCCAAGTCTATCTACAAAAGTTTCAATGCTACGATCATAAACAAAATAACTAGATAGACCATGCAAAATATCAAGAGCTCTAGCTTCATCACACTCTAAAAAGTCTCCTTCAGCTATAATATCAAGAGAGTGTTTAAAACACTTAAAAAGACCATGTAAAAATTTCTAAGCACAATTTTTATAGGTATCCAAGGCATAATTCTCTTATGTGCCTCAGAAATTATGTCCCATGCCTTCTTCATATGCTCTCCATCCCTTTGAATGAAATCTAGAACTTCCGATTCCCTCAAAGCATCAAGTCCTTACATGTTCATCTAAACAAGAAGGACTACTAAAAGCAAGGTAAATAAAAAATTTGTGATTTTTGATAAAGGACACTAAGATAAAAACTGAAAGGTAAACTAACAAGACTAAAAAGCAAAGGTAAAGGATAGTGTGCAACTCCCTTATCTTGGCACCCGGAATCCCCGGCAACGGCGCCAGAAATTTGCTTGATGGCGTGGAAATGCATAATGGCTTCTCGCCCTTCGTTGGTTACCCCAAGTGGAAGGTTAGATGTAGGATAGCAGCAAATTTCCCCTATGTAGAGGATAGGAATTGTCTCCTGTAGGATTCCGAAAGTGAGAAGTAGGTGTCAACGGCGCAATTGACATGGACCTGCACACAGATACAAATAACTTTGATCCCAATGAAGTTCAGAGAGGTTATCAGTTTCTCCGGCCTTGTTTTTTACAAAGGATCAAACGCAAGGGATAAAGGATAATAGTGATAGCAGCTAGAAAGTAAAAACAGGAAATAAATTAAGCGCGTAAACAGTGATGAGAATATGGACCGGGGTCCCGTTATGTTCACTAGTGATGTCTCTCTCCCAAAAGACGATAAAACTGCTATGCGAGGTAAACAAATCACAGCTGGGAAATTGACAGGATTAAAAACGCATCGCAATGCTAACTATGCTACAAAGAAAGGACAAGGCTCAAAAGCATGGGTGGTACGCCAAAATAAGTAGACCGAAATCCAACTGCATTTACTACTATTCATCCACCTTGAGATATCTATCCAGAACATCTCGCTGGTATTAAGTTGCGAGCCCCACCCAAAGTGTAAACCCAAAGCAACAGACAACTGCATTAAAAGAACTTTGCGTAAAGTAAACAATCCTTGCAACCGCGGTTACAAGCACCGTTGTTTTCCCCCTTGTGGAAAAAACACATTCACTAGACTCATGTTTCTTTCACTCAAGCTAGTCATCAGGGGGCATGAACCGACAATCAAGCATAACGCTCCCTCTGGGAGTTGCAAAAAATCACTTGGCCAAAGTAAAATACGGCAACAGAGAGAACATGCAAGAATTACTCAAGAACGTAAATATAAAAGATATGAACCAAATATATTACTCAATCACAAACTGAACATAGTCTCATAATCCATCGGATCCCGGCAAACTCAGCATAGCAACAGCAGAAAATTACATATGTGCCTCGATCATGTAGGGCAGCTCACGAGGTCTAATCCATGAAGAACAAATAGGGGAGGAGAACATCACATAGCTACTGATCATGGACCCATGTTCCAAGCTAGAGTGCTCACGGATCATCCGGGAAGCGTCCATGGTGGAGGAGACTGAACCCTGTTTTTCCCTCTGTTCTGCCGCCACCGCGCTTCCAAGATCGGGAGCATAAGAAGACCTCTTCTCGGCACCCTGTCGGAGGGAGTATTGACCTCCGGGAGCTTCTCCACCACCATGAACGCTTCCCCGATGATCCGTGACTAGTCTACCTTGGACCATAGGTCCATGATCAGTAGCTATGTGATGTTCTCTCCCCCTCTTTGTTCTTCATGGATTTGACCTTGTGAGCTGCCCTACATGATCATGGCACATATGTAATTCTTTCTGTTGTTGCTATGTTGAGTTTGTCGGGATCTGATGGATTATGAGACTATGTTCAGATTGTGATGAGTAATATATTTGGTTCTTCTCTTTTATGTTTGATTTCTTGAGTAATTCTTGCATGTTCTTGTCGGGACTCGGGGTTAGCGTATGCAAGTCCCAATACGACATAGTCATATGGAGAGCTGAGAACCGTACCCACTTGTCTAAGCAGACAAGGCCAAGCACAGAACGTTCTCGAAAAGCTTTGTACGTGAGGGGTATCCCATCCAGGCCGAATGACCAACTGAGATGGGTCCTCATCGTCCGCACACAAGTCTAAATTATAGGGGTGGTGAACTCCCATATTCACATACAAGTCGCCTCAACCATACTATCGACTATCTCATAGTTATTACATAGACTTACTCCAGCCCGATCACTTAGTCGGGGTCTAGGGCGGGCTCGATCATACAACAAAGTGTGCACGAGACAGAGTCTCGAGAAATCGCATCGCGATGCCCCAAGCTGCGCACATCTAAGGGCCACTTGGTGTATAAAAGACCGCCAACCATATCACAACTAAGGTCTCGAAAACCCATACAAAGGCATGCATGTTATAAACATACACGCAGCACACATGCCTTGTATGAACAGCAGGTATCATTGCAATTCTCTACAAAATATACATTTTATTGATAACTCTCACAGAGTGCACACAGAGATCACAAGCATGTGATCCAACATTACAACAAACAAGCGGAAGCAAAGTAGGTCTGAGTACACACAAGTTTAACAAATGGCTTAAGAAGCCTTATTTAAACACAAGCCCTCCACGAGGGAACCAGTCGTCTGACTGGGACTACACTAGATTGGTCTTCAGTCGTCGAGCTCAAGGAAGAATCCACCTTCGGGGTCAGTGGGTTCATCTTAAACATAGAATAAGAAAACGTGAGTACAAAGTCGTACTCAGCAAGACTTACGTAGGAGCTATACTACTCATGCACATGTATCAAGGTAAAGGGAGGTGGGGTTCAAATGCAGAAGTGCCAGCTTTGACTTGGCTAGTCCTGAACTACGAGTACCAGACTTGAGGTAAGAAGCGTACACGAGTCCACTACATCTCCAATCAATTACACCACTATGGTTCCTTCCTCGAATTCCCCACGAGAAAACACGCCATAGCACTCACGCTTATCTTGGTAAGTTTTATAAGTATCCAGTTCAAGTTGTCTAATAATCAAGCTAAGCTTTCCAAGCAGTCCTTAACCGCGGACGCGGCTATTCGAATAGTTTTTTTAACCCTGCAGGGGTGTACCGCTACACACACATGATCATCAGTTACCGCCTTTGTACTCGACACCGTTCAAGAAGTGTCGACGAGGATGCTCACCACAACAGTTACCTCATAGCCGATTTAGTCCAAGAAATCCACCTACCTGGGTTGGCTACCACTATCGTGAACCCGGCCGGTTTACCGAAGTGGACCCAGATGATGTGTGTGTGGTGCATAAGCCGGTCTCGGTTGAGCCGTTCTCTCACTTAGCAGCCAGGCCACAAACCTACCAGAACTCCGAACTACTGCGACATCTGGACATCGAAAGGGATGAGTTAATAGGTTGAGAGGGGTCAGTGAGCCCAATGTGTGGTTGTACTCTTCATCTCGGATCACCACACAAGAACTCGGACTTAGGGCGGTGTTCAACGAGACAACCCACTGTGTACTCCTACACAGCCTCTCATCGTTCACCTGGTATTACGGTAGATTCACCAACACATTTCCACCATCAACATCATGATCACTACCATCCCGACTCACATAACAGTAACAACATTGTATCACTTTAAGAATGCAATAAGCAGTAACCGTTGCAGGGGTCACATGATATCAACCAACTCCTACATCTGCTAGGATTGTGGTTTGCTTACTACTATAAAAAATGAAAGGTCATGCAAAGGAATGGGTTCATCTATGCGGTAGAAACGTAGCATGGTAATCATCCTATATAATGCATAAGCGAGACATGAGAGGGAAGTGGGATTTTATCGACATGATCAAATGGGGGTTTGTTTGCCTTGCTGACGAGGTTCAATCTCGGGATCCTCAACGAAGGGGGTAGCCTCCTGTTCCGGTTCGACCTCTACTCGACAAACAACAAGCAAGGGAGCACAATAAGTACAATGCACAATCACATGGTTGAAGGTTGAAACTTGATGTATATGTTTCTGATGTGTGAGGCAGTTCCATTTAAATGGAGTATATTTCAAACGAATTGCAAATTCAAACTCCAATTTGAATTCATTTTAGCCAAGTTCCTAATGTTATTGTTTGATCAATGTAATTCATCTTGAAATGTGTATGATATGCCTCTGATATTCAAGTGAAATGTGGCATGTTGCTAAGGTTCAAACTACAAAAGCATTTGAAATTAAATTGATTAAATTCCAATTAAACCAAATAGAAAATGCTACTGTTCCCACTTTAAATTCAACTCAAACAGAGTTGAAAGTTGTATATTTGGATAGAATATTTTCTCTTGATCATTTTTCATATATTATATGTTAAATTTGGAGTTAATATGAATTTTCTATGAATTTTCAAAGTTTGGGATAATTTCTGCCAATTTCTGTAATTAAATAAATTGATTTAACCAATTATGGCGTCATGCTGACGCAGGGCTGACGTGGGGGGCTGCTGACATGTGGGGCCAGCATGTCAGTGTCACAGGGTTCTAATCCGGCTGGTTTAATCTAACCAGTGGCTAATTAGGCCACTGGGGGCCAGTGTCAGTGGGTTAGGGGGGGTCATTAGCGCGGTGGTTAGTGCTAATGACGCCGGCCATGTCAGCTCGCCGGCGGATCAACGCCGGCGACCAACCGACGCGGCGGCGTGCCGCAAAACGGCGGCACAAGCCACCATTTGGCAAGCCAAGGCCACCAAAATGGAGCCCATGCACGTGCAGTTCATCCCGCATGCACGGGGAGGCTCGGGAGTCTCTGGGTGCTTGCTGGCGTCAAGTTTTGCGGCGGCGGCACCACTGGCTTGAGGTGAACCTCGCCACAGAGCATCATTTGGAGCGGGGACAGATGCATTCGGAATAGTGGAGCACGGGGAACGCGATGGACAAGATGGCGTCGACGCTTGCTCAACGGAGACTCGCCGTCGACGAGCACGGCGGCGCTGCACCTCGGCCCTCATGGCAGAACACGGAGGAGAAAGGGATTTGGGGCGCGAGCAAGGGGTTTCTGCTCACCAGGCGATGGGGAGCACGATGGAGTAGGCGACGAGCTCGGGGAGGTCACGGTGGCGCCGGATTTTGAGGTGGATCCGCGGCGGCCGGAGACGAGGACGAAGAAGGGGACGGCGGCTTCAGAGCGTCAGAGCTCGATTCCTTCTGCACGGAGACGTAGTCGACGGTGGCGGAGGGGATGGACACCTTGGCGCGGCTTGGGGACGGCGTTGGCCACGCGTGCTTCACGTCATGCCGACGGCGGCGCTCGGGTCATCGTCAAACTCGGCGGGAGAGAGAGAGGGAGAGGCTCTGGAGGGGGGAATGGATGTGTGGCGTCTCCAGGAGCTGCGAGGCGCATCTAGGAGGCTCCAGAGGGGCAGGTGGCGGCTGGGAGAGCGGTGGCGTGCTCAGCTAGCTCGGTGGCATTCCACCGAGCAGTTTGGAGGCGCGGGGTGGGGAAGAAGACCCCCTTGCCTCTTTGGGCCGGCTGGGCCAGATGGGCTGGCTTCGCCTAGGCGTCAGGTAAGCTTTTCTCTCTCTTTCTGTTTTTCTTCTCATTTATTTTCTGTCTTTGTTTTGGTTTTGCTAAATAAAATAGAAAAACATTTTTTTAAATGCTAAAAAAATTATATGGCCCTATAATAAAATATACTAGCCATTTGCAAAGTTTGGCACTTTTTAAAATTCAAATAATTTGAATCTTAAATCAAATAGGGGTTTTTGAATTAATCGAAGGTCCTGTTTGAATATTTGAAAAATCCATGAGCATGGGGTGGGTCCCTCATCACTTGATATGTGATCACATTCATTTATAGGACTTTTCAAAAATCAAACATGAATTTTTGGAGAAGATTTATTTCTGGCCTTTTGAATTAATTCATCTGGGGGGTGTTCCTTCTCCCATTTGAGTTTGAATTTTATTTCAATTGATTTCTTTTGCAATTTTTAACATGATGGAAGTGAATTTGATCCTAGCACATTACCTAACAGAGGGTTCTGACAACTCGCCCCCACTCAACAGAATCTCGTCCCGAGATTTGGAATTCTGCGGGAGGAAGGAGGGATACTCGGTCCGGAGACGGTCTTCTCTTTTCCACGTGGCTTCTCTCTCAGAGTGGTGTGACCATTGCACTTTCAGAAACTTAATCTTCTGACGACGAGTGACACGCTCTGCGGAATCAAGAATACGAATGGGGTACTCTCGATAAGAAAGGTCATCTTGGAGATCAAGCGTTTCATGATCGACTTCGCGGATGGGGTCCTTGAAGCAACGCCTGAGTTGTGACACATGGAATACATCGTGTACTCGGGAAAGGTGCGGGGGTAGTTCAAGTTGGTAGGCAACTTCTCCACGTTTAGCAAGAATGCGGAAAGGTCCGATGTAACGTGGGGACAACTTGCCTTTGATACCGAAACGTTGGGTTCCCTTCAGTGGAGTAACCCGAAGGTAAGCCTTCTCATGCAGATTGTAGCTCTCTTGCCTATGATGACAATCATAGTAGATTTTCTGACGAGACTGGGCTGCTTTCAATTGATCACGAACAATGCGAACTTGCTCTTCTGCTTCCTTGATCATATCCGGTCCAAAGAATTGTCTTTCACCGGTTTCTGACCAGTTTAGGGGTGTTCGACATCGTCGTCCATATAGGAGTTCAAAAGGAGCCATGTTCAGACTAGATTGAAAACTATTGTTATAAGCAAATTCAATGAATGGAAGAGACTTCTCCCAATTCTTTCTGAATGAGATAACACAAGATCTGAGCATGTCTTCAAGAATTTGGTTAACCCTTTCGACTTGACCGCTAGACTGAGGATGGAAAGTTGTACTAAAGGAGAGATGAGTTCCCATAGCATTCTAAAAGCTTCCCCAAAATCTAGAGGTGAAAAGGCTACCACGATCAGAATTGATTTCAAAAGGAACACCATGAAGAGACACAATTCTACAGACATACAAGTCCGCTAACTGGCTAGCAGTTATCGACTCGCGAACGGGAAGGAAGTGAGCAACTTTGGAAAGCCTATCTATGACAACGAAGATGGCATCGTTTCCTTTCTAGGTTTTTGGAAAGCCGGTGATGAAGTCCATACCGACTTTGTCCCATTTCCACTCTGGAATAGGCAAAGGTTGAAGTGTACCAGCATGTCTTTGATGTTCTACCTTAATGCAACGACAAACATCACATTCGGCAACAAATCGAGCAATGTCTCTCTTCATCCTAGTCCACCAAAATCTCTGGCGTAGATCTCGGTACATTTTTGTGCTACCGGGATGAATTGAGAGGGATGTGTCATGGGCTTCCTTGAGGATGAGTTTCCTTTGTTCCCTATTTTTAGGTACTACCAACCGATTTGCAAAGAATACCGTTCCTTTTCTATCTGTGGAGAAACATCTAGCAACTCCGCTAGCAATGGTCTCCTTGATCCGGCGAACACCTCGTGCACGCCTTTGGGAAACTATGATTTGATCATCAAGAGTTGGTTTCGCCACCAAGGTAGAAAGATAGCCATGAGGAACAATCTCAAGATTGAGCTTGCAAAATTCCTCATGAAGAAATGGTTTATACTGTTGTAACATGAGGTTGTTACAATACGACTTTCGACTTAGTGCATCAGCCATGACATTGGCTTTGCCTGGGGTGTAAGAAATTCCTACGTCGTAATCTTTTATCAACTCAATCCAGCGTCTTTGCCTGAGATTAAGATCTGGCTGGGTGAAAATGTATTTGAGGCTTTGGTGGTCGGAATAGATCTCACAACGATTACCAAGGAGTTAATGTCGCCAAGTTGTCAGGGCATGAACTACGGCAGCGAGTTCAAGATCATGGGTAGGATAGTTCTCTTCCTGTGGACGCAACTGGCGTGAAGCATAAGCTACCACATGTCTATCTTGCATAAGTATGCATCCTCACCCTTGCCGTGAGGCGTCGCAAAAGATCTCGAAATCCTTTTTGGTGTCTGGAGGCGCAAGTACGGGTGCAGAAGTCAATCTTCTTTTTAGCTCTTGAAAGCTTTCCTCGCACTTGGGAGTCCATTGGAATTTCCTATCTTTCTTAAGGAGCTCAGTTAGAGGCTTTGCAACTTTATAAAAGTTCTCGACGAAGCGGCGGTAATAGCTGGCTAGGCCAAGAAAACTCCTAACTTGCTTAACCGATTCAGGTGGAGTCCAGTCAAGGACGGCCTGAACTCTCTCGGGGTTCACAGCAATGCCTTTTGCAGAAATCACGTGGCCTAAGTAGGTCACTTCTGGTAGCCAAAATTCACACTTGGAGAATTTAGCATACAGGTGATGCTCTCTAAGTTTTGTCAATACCAGCCTTAGGTGTTCGGCATGTTCTTCCTTGTTCTTCGAGTAGATGAGAATGTCATTGAGATAAACTACAACAAATTTATGTAAGTACTCCATGAAGATCGAATTCATCATGCGCGAGAAAGTGGCGGGGGCATTGGCTAAACCGAAGGACATGACGGTGTACTCGTAAAGACCATAACGAGTAGTGAAAGCCATTTTGGGAATGTCCTCGTTTCGGATTTTGATCTGATGATAACCTAATCTCAAATCCATCTTGGAGAAGACAGAGGATCCAGCAAGTTGATCATAAAGATCATTGATCCTGGGCAGTGGGTACTTGTTCTTTACCGTTTCTAGATTTAGCGGGTGATAGTTTACGCACATCCTTTATGTTCCATCTTTCTTCTTTACGAACAGAACGGGGCAACCCCATGGCGATGAGCTAGGGCGGATGAAGCCTTTTTCCATCAAAGCTTCAAGTTGGGTTTTAAGCTCAGCTAACTCACGTGGGGCCATTTTGTATGGGCGTCTGGAAATTGGTCCGGTTCCTGGCATAAGATCCACTATGAACTCTACACGTCTATCGGGTGGCATGCCCGGCAGCTCTTCAGGAAAGACATCCGGGAAGTCACGAACCACCGGAATATCTTCAAGGTCGGGAAGGGGAAGTACATTCAAAGAATGCACCTGGGTTCTTGTTCTGGGTGAGGTGTAGTTGACTGTCTTGCCTGAAGGGTAGGTGAGTTTCACTGATTTGCCTTTGCAATCAAGGTAGGCATTCTGCCTTGACAGCCAATCCATGTCAAGGATTACATCGATGTCTGAAGACTTGAGGGCTATGAGTGAAGCAAGGAATACTAAACCCTCAATTGCAATTTGATTACCATGGCTTAATTTATTAGTTTGCCATCTTGACCCTGGAGTGTGAATAATCATTGGGGTGGACAATTCAACAAAAGATAACTCATGACGAAGCGCATAACTTTCCGACATGAATGAATGAGATGCTCCTGGGTCGAAAAGAACGGAAGTAGGAACATAATTGACTGGGAGCGTACCAAGAATGACGTCAGTGGTGTCGTCAGTCTCTTCAGCGGCAATCTGATTCACACGTCCACGAGTGGCGGGAGGAGCGGGTTTGGTGGTGTAGACCTTCGGGGGTGGCTTGCCACGACCATTGTTGTTACCTCTGGCACGGGGTGGAGCATTCTGATTCTGGAGCTGGTTCTGGGGACACTCTCGGGAGTAGTGGCCTGCCTGACCACACTTGTAGCAGGCTCCAAAGACAGTGCGTGGAGATGGGTTGTTCGGTGGAGCGGGGTGGAACGAAGCTGGTGGACGAGGCGCCACATAGGATGGCCTCGGTGGGTTGTTCTGGCGAAACATACTATTGGGGATCCAGATCTTGCGCTTCTAAGAGCCTGAACTGTATGAACCATCATCTCATTGGGGGTGTTCATGTCCTCTGCCTTGATGGCCTTGTTGACAAGGACCTGGAAGGTGGAAAAGTAATGTAGGTTGAGGTCATGACGGAGTCCGGAATTGAGTCCACGACGGAACCTCTCTTGCTTCTTAGCGTCGGTGGAGACCTCTTCAGTAGCATAACGAGCAAGTCGGTTGAACTCACGACTAAACTCGTCAGCAGACCTCCTGCCTTGGGTGAGGTTGCAGAACTCCTCACGCTTGCGGTCCATAAGACCCTTTGGAATGTGGTGCTCACGGAATGAAGTGCAGAACTCATCCCAAGTTGTGGGCGGTCCAACGGGACGCGTGTTCAGGAAATTCTCCCACCAAGAGCTAGTTGCACCCTCGAGGTGGTAGGTGGCATAGCTGACCCTGTCACCATCTGCAACATGGCCTGCCTGGAGCTTCCTCTCGATGCTGCGAAGCCAGTCATCGGCGTCAAGGGGCTCGGTGGAGTAGCTGAAGACCGGGGGATGAAGTCGGATGAAGTCGTTCAAAGAAACCAACTCGTTGCGCTGCTGAGTGGTGTTGCGGGCAATGACCTCCAGCAAATGGTGAGAGTCTCGGCGGTTCCTCTCAACCTCCATCAGAACCTGAGCCATCGTGGGTGGGGGTGGAAGATTGCCTTCCTCCGGTTCATTCCCACGACCATGGGCACGACCAAGTTGGCCACGGGTTCCTTGAGACATCCTGAAGGTGAAAACCAAAGTCAAACAGAGTTGATTGGAAGAGTCTAAACAAGGTATTGAAGGTACTGGAAGAATCACAGAGCAAAGGAAGTAATCATCTTCACAACATGGTGATAAAAGCATACAAGCCATATATTCACAAGCTGTCATACAAACCATACATCATTTTAGTACAAGCTCCAAGCTAATACAAACGTGATGAAGATGATACATCCTTCAGAGGCACTCTGACTTCCTATACATTATTTATCTAAGCCATTTGGAACTTAGAACACCTTGCGTACAATATACTAAGATACTACTACATCCTCACTAAAGCAAGACCACAGGCGGTCTCACTCATCTCCATATCCATAGTAGTCCTCGTAAAAGTTACCCGCGTAACCCGGTAGCTGAAGGTGACCATCGGAAAACACGGAGGCATGTGGACCCTGATATCCATTTGGGCAAGGATGGGGCCTAGGTCCAGCGTAGGGTGGAAGCAGAGGACCACGGGGTGGAAAAATGCCTCCAATCTCGGGCCAAGCAACTCGAGAAGGCATTTGTGTCCTGGCTGGGTAGATAGCATCATACTCCACTGATCCAACACTCACAAAAGGAGCCAGGAGTGTAAGTGCTCGATACAGACGGACACAGGTGGCGTGAAGCTCAAAACAAAGAGCTCGTGCATCACGATCTCTATCACAAGCGTGCCGAGCAGTGATCTAAAGCAAAGGATCCTCCAAAGAGTGATCTATGTACAGTCCGGTGTAATACCCCTCTTCTCCTGGAAGTGCAGCAGGGATATAGCGGAAAGATGTGCCTCCAAGCATAGCGTGCTCCTCTCTCAGCAGGGTAATACATGAGTATGCAGCATCCTGCACAGCCATGTTCTCAGTCATGCCAATGCCATGTCCAAAATGGATAGGCTGAGTGACTCCATTGTGGTGCGGGTAGATCTTGACAATGCAGTGGAACTGGGTCTGGTTGAAGTCAAGGAACTGCTCCTCAACTGTGTACTCAGGGTACCATCGGTATCCAATCTAGGACATCATCTCGATCACCATGGCGGGATGCCCACGCACACCGAGGCACCTAGTCAAACGAACAATCTGCCGAGGGGGAAGATCTGTCATCTAAAACAGAAAGAAGGAGTTTGCAAATGCATCAGATTATGAAGAAACTTGGAATGACTCGGGCAGCATAATGGCTGTAATTTTAAGAAATGTCTTTCTTGCAATGTAGAAACAGCACTTACATACGATGTAAGAAATCAGGAAGCACAACAACTCTAACAAACCGATCACAACTTTCCTACGGCTACAAGGAAGCAAACAACGAGATGTTCTAGTAAGACATAGATGAGCCTAGTCCTATCTTCCCGTAGAACAAGATGAGGGTGACTCAGAACTCAGAACGATGAGGGTAAGGAGAAAAAAAGAAGCCTTACGTTGTTCCCTTATATACCCAGAGTAACTATATAACTATAGAAAGCTAGACTCGACTTCGGCCAAGGCTGATAATCCTACAGTCAGTCCTGCTCTGATACCAAGTCTGTCGGGACCCGGGGTTAGCGTATGCAAGTCCCACTACGACATAGTCATATGGAGAGCCGAGAACCGTACCCACTTGTCTAAGCAGACAAGGCCAAGCACAGAACATTCTCGGAAAGCATCGTACGTGAGGGGTATCCCATACAGGCCAGATGATCAACTGATATGGGTCCTCATCATCCGCACACAAGTCTAAATGATATGGGTGGTGAACTCCCATATTCACAGACAAGTCGCCTCAACCATACTATTGACTATCTCATAGCTATTACATAGACTTACTCCAGCCCGATCACTTAGTCGGGGTCTAGGGCGGGCTCGATCATACAACAAAGTGTGCACGAGACAGAGTCTCGAGCAATCGCATCGCGATGCCCCAAGCTGCACACATCTAAGGGCCACTTGGTGTATAAAAGACCACCAGCCAGATCACAACTAAGGTCTCGAAAACCCATACAAAGACATGCATGTTATAAACATACACGCAGCACACATGCCTTGTATGAACAGCAGGTATCATTGCAATTCTCTACAAAATATACATTTTATTGATAAATCTCACAGAGTGCACACAGAGATCACAAGCATGTGATCCAACATTACAACAAACAAGCGGAAGCAAAGTAGGTCTGAGTAAAGACAAGTTTAACAAATGGCTTAAGAATCCCTATTTAAACACAAGCCCTCCACGAGGGAACCAGTCGTCTGACTGGGATACACTAGCTTGGTCTTCAGTCGTCGAGCTCGAGAAAGAATCCAACTTCAGGGTCAGTGGGTTCATCTAAAACATAGAATAAGCAAACGTGAGTACAAAGTCGTACTCAGCAAGACTTACGTAGGAGCTATACTACTCATACACATGTATCAAGGTAAAGGGAGGTGGGGTTCAAATGCAGAAGTGCCAGCATTGACTTGGCTAGTCCTGAACTACGAGTACCAGACATGAGGTAAGAAGCGTACACGAGTCCACTACATCTCCAATCAATTACACCACTATGGTGCCTTCCTCGACTTCCCTACGAGAAAGCACGCCGTAGCACTCACGCTTATCTTGGTAAGTTTTATAAGTATCCATTTCAAGTTGTCTAATAATCAAGCTAAGCTTTCCAAGGAGTCCTTAACCGCGGACGCGGCTATTCGAATAGTTTTGTTAACCCTGCAGGGGTGTACCGCTACACACACATGATCATCAGTTACCGCCTTTGTACTCGACACCGTTCAAGAAGTGTCGGCGAGGATGCTCACCACAACTGTTACCTCATAGCCGATTTAGTCCAATAAAGTCGCCTACCTAGGTTGGCTACCACTATCGTGAACCCGGCCGGTTTACCGAAGTGGACCCAGATGATGTGTGCGTGATGCATAAGCCGGTCTCGGTTGAGCCGTTCTCTCACTTAGCAGCCAGGCCGCAAACCTACCAGAACTCCGAACTACTGCGACATCTGGACATCGAAAGCGATGAGTTAATAGGTTGAGAGGGGTCAGTGAGCCCAATGTGTGGTTGAACTCTTCATCTTGAATCACCACACAAGAACTCGGACTTAGGGCGGTGTTCAATGAGACAACCCACTGTGTACTCCTACACATCCTCTCATCGTTCACCTTGTATTAAGGTAGATTCACCAACACATTTCCACCATCAACATCATGATCACTACCATCCCGACTCACATAACAGTGACAACATTGTATCACTTTAAGCATGCAATAAGCAGAAACAGTTGCAGGGGTCACATGATATCAACTAACTCCTACATCTGCTAGGATTGTGGTTTTCTTACTACTGTGACAAATGATAGGTCATGCAAAGGAATGGGTTCATCTATGCGGTAGAAACGTAGCATGGTAATCATCCTATACAATGCATAAGCGAGACATGAGAGGGAAGTGGGATTTTATCGACATGATCAAATGGGGGTTTGCTTGCCTTGCTGACGAGGTTGAATCTCGGGATCTCCAACGAAGGGGGCAGCCTCCTGTTTCGGTTCCACCTCTACTCGACAAACAACAATCAAGGGAGCACAATAAGTACAATGCACAATCACATGGTTGAAGGTTGAAAGTTGATGTATATGTTTCTGATGTGTGAGGCAGTTCCATTTAAATGGAGTATATTGCAAACGAATTGCAAATTCAAACTCCAATTTGAATTCATTTTAGCCAAGTTACAAATGTTATTGTTTGATCAATGTAATTCATCTTGAAATGTGTATGATATGCCTCTGATGTTCAAGTGAAATGTGGCATGTTGCTAAGGTTCAAATTACAAATGCTACTGGTACCATTTTAAATTCAACTCAAACAGAGTTGAAAGTTGTATATTTGGATAGAATATTTTCTCCTGATCATTTTTCATATATTATATGTTAAATTTGGAGTTAATATGAATTTTCTATGAATTTTCAAAGTTTGGTATAATTTCTGCCAATTTCTGAAATTAAATAAATTTATTTAACCAATTATGGCGTCATGCTGACGCAGGGCTGACTTGGGGGGGCTACTGACATGTGGGGCCAGCATGTTAGTGTCACAGGGTTCTAATCCGGCTGGTTTAATCTAACCAGTGGCTAATTAAGCCACTGGGGCCCAGTGTTAGTGGGTTAGGGGGGGTCATTAGCGGGGTGGTTAGTGCTAATGACGCCGGCCATGTCAGCTCGCCGGCGGCTCAACGCCGGCGACCAACCGACGGGGCGGCGTGGCGCAAAACGGCGGCACAGGCCACCATTTGGCAAGCCAAGGCCACCAAAATGGAGCCCATGCACGCGCAGTTCATCCCGCATGCACGGGGAGGCTCGGGAGTCTCTGGGTGCTTGCCGGCGTCAAGTTTTGCGGCGGAGGCGCCACTGCCTTGAGGTGAACCTTGCCATAGAGCATCATTTGGAGCGGGTACAGATGCATTCGGAGTAGTGGAGCACGGGGAACGCGATGGAAAAGATGGCGTCGACGCTTGCTCAACGGAGACTCGCCGTCGACGAGCACGGGGGAGCTGCACCTCGGCCCTCTTGGCAGAACACGAAGGAGAAAGGGATTTGGAGAGCGAGCAAGGGGTTTCTTCTCATCAGGCGATGGGGAGCACGATGGAGTAGGCGAAGAGCTCGGGGAGGTCACAGTGGCGCCGGATTTTGAGGTGGATCCGCGGCGGCCGGAGACGAGGACGAAGAAGGGGACGGCGGCTTCAGAGCGTCCGAGCTCGATTCCTTCTGCACGGAGACGTAGTCGACGGAGACGAAGGCGATGGACACCTTGGCGCGGCTTGGGGACGGCGTTGGCCATGCGTGCTTCACGTCATGGCGACGGCGGCGCTCGGGTCGTCGTCAAACTCGGCGGGAGAGAGAGAGGGAGAGGCTTTGGAGGGAGGGAATGCATGCGTGGCGTCTCCAGGAGCTGCGAGGCGCGTCTAGGAGGCTCCAGAGGGGCAGGTGGCGGCTGGGAGAGCGGCGGCGTGCTCAGCTAGCTCGGTGGCATTCCACCGAGCATCTTGGAGGCGCGGGGTGGGGAAGAAGACCCCCTGTCAGAACCCTCTGTTAGGTATGTGCTAGGGTTAGCTAGTGCCTTTACATCATGTCAAAATTTCAAAAGAAATCTTGGAAATCAAATCCAAAATCAAAATGGGAGAAGGAACACCCCCCAGATGAATTAATTCAAAAGGCCAGATAAAAATCTTTTCCAAAAATTCATGTTAGATTTTTGAAAAGTCTTATAAATGAGTGTGATCACATATCAAGTGATGTGGGACCCACCCCATGCTCATAGATTTTTCAAATATTCAAACAGTACCTTGGAATTAAAGAAATACCCCTTTTTGATTTAAAATTCAAATCATTTGAATTTTAAAAATGTTGAAAGTTTATGAGTGGCTAGTCTATATTATTATGAGGCCACATAAAAGTTTTCAGCATTTCATAAAATGATTTGGTACTTTTTACCAAAGTCAAAACAAATATACAGAAAAACAGAAAGGAAAGATTAAACAGAAAAAGGAAAAGGCTTACCTGTCGCCCAGGCGAAACAGGCCCACCCAGCCCAGCCGGCCCACAGGGGCAGGGGAGTCTTCTTCCCCACCCCGCGCCTCCAAGCTGCTCGGTGGAATGCCACCGAGCTAGCTGGTGACGCCACGTCGTCGCCGAGGAGCTTCCAGCCCTCCCCGTGGCCCTTCTCGCACCTGGACGCGCCCTGGAGAACGACGCATCCATTCCCCCCTCCAGAACTTCCTCCTCCTCCTCCCGTGCTCGTTTCCGTCGCCAACCGAGAGCGCCGCCGCTCGCCGTTGCAAGAACTCGTGGCCACTGACGTCGAGGAGCCGAACCAAGGTGTCCAAGCGCTTCGCCGTCGTCGTCTTCATCGACCTGCGAGAGGAATCGAAGCCGAGTGCCTCCACGAGCTCGCTAGCATCATCGTCTTCATCGCCGGCCGCCGCGGATCGACTTCGAATTCCGTCCAGCTCCGAGCTTCCCCGAGCCCACTAGTCATTCCGTCGCGGTCGTGGTGAGCTTCTCACCGTTTTCCCTAACCTAGCACCCTCCCTCTCATTCTCTATCCGGATCCGCCATGGATGCCGAATCACGTCGCCGCCATGGATGAGCTCGAGGTCGCCCCTGTGCCCCTTCGACTCAGCCAGCGCGCGCGTTTAGCTTCTGGCCATGCTAGCTTTCGAACGCGAGCGAGATCAGCCCGAACCGTGCACGGTAACGTCGACTACGACCTCGCCACCGTTCTGTTGCCGCCGGAGTCGTCGCCGTCGTCGCTCCCGACCTCCCCGTGAACCCCCGATGCCTCCAGAAGACGCGGGAGACCTCCAGGAGCAAGTTGGTGCCCTCCGTTTCCCCTCCCGTGGCCGGAATCGTCCTCCCCGTGCAGCGCCGCCGTGGTCCAGTCGCCGGCGACAAGCCGCCGGCGAGTCAGCTCTAAACCCCCCCCCCCTGTTTTCACCAAATTAGTGACCCCTGGGTCACTGACCAGTGGGCCCAGTGGCTTAATTAAGCCACTGGATTAAGTTAACCCACGGGTTAAGTTAACCAGCCACTGACAGGGTGGCCCCACATGTCAGCCCCCCCCTGACGCCAGCTTGACGTCAGCCTGACGCAGTAAATCATTTAAATGAATTTCCAGAGATTATTTGAATTAAAAGAATTCCAGAAATTCCAGAAAATACCCCAAACTTTGGAAATTCATAGAAAATTCATATTAACTCCAAATTGGACAAATAATATATGAAAAATTATCAGGAGAAAATTATCTTTCCAAATATGCAACTTTAAACTCTGTTTGAGTTGAATTTTAAATGGTACCAGTAGCATATGTTATTTTGTTTATTTGAATTTAATTCAAATTCAAACCAAATGCTTTTGCTACTTGGACCATGGAATTATGATGTAATTCAACCATACATCAGAAGCACATCTTATACAAGTGAAGATGATTCAAAATGATCAAACCATGTCACTTACAACTTGACTAGGTTGAATTCAAATGTGGAGTTTGAATTTGCATTTTAAATGCAATATATTCCACTTAAATGGAATTGCCTCACACATCAAAACTTATACTTCAAGCTTTAACATTCATTCATGTGCTTGAGCATTACATTCATATTGATTGCTACTTCATAATTTGTTTGTCGAGTAGAGGTGGAACCGGAGCAGGAGGTCACCCCCTTCGCTGAAGATCCAGAACCCGAACCTCGTCAGCAAGGCAAGCAAACCCCCATTGATCATGTCGATAAAATCCCACTTCCCTCTCATGTCTCGCTTATGCATTTTTTAGGATGATCACCATGCTTCGTTTCTACCGCATAGATGAACCCATTCCTTTGCACGACCTATCTTTTTGTCACAGTAGTAAGCAAACCACAATCCTAGCAAATGTAGGAGTTGTTTGATATCATGTGGCCCCTGCAATGTTACTGCTTAATGCATGCTTAGTATGATACCATGTTGTTACTGTGATGTGAGTCGGGATGGGAATGATCATGTTGATGATGGTAGAAAAGTGTTGGTGAATCGACCCTAATACAAGGTGAACGATGAGAGGCTGTGTAGGAGTACACGGTGGGTTGTCTCGTTGAACACCGCCCTAGTACGAGTTCTTGTGTGGTGATCCAAGATGAAGAGTACAACCACACATTGGGCTCACTGACCCCTCTCAACTTACTAACTCATCCCTTTCGATGTCCAGATGTCGCAGTAGTTCGGAGTTCTGGTAGGCTTGTGGCCTGGATGCTAAGTGAGAGAACGGCTCACCCGAGACCGGCTTATGCACCACGCACACATCGCTTGGGTCCACTTCGGTAAACCGGCCGGGTTCACGATAGTGGTAACCAACCCAAGTAGGCGGCTTTGTCGGACTAGATAGGCTATGAGGTAACAGTTGTGGTGAGCATCCTCGCCGACACCCCTTGAATGGT
Organism: Bromus sterilis; assembly: GCA_950022295.1. Taxonomy (NCBI): domain Eukaryota; kingdom Viridiplantae; phylum Streptophyta; class Magnoliopsida; order Poales; family Poaceae; genus Bromus; species Bromus sterilis. Next base: position 73,361,045 of record OX465595.1, read on the forward strand.
GTCGAGATCAAAGGCGGTAAATGATGGTCATGTGTGTGTAGCGGTACACCCTTGCAAGGTTAACAAAACTATTCGAATAGCCGCGTCCGCGGTTATGGACTGCTTGGAAATCTTAGTTTGATTATTAGATAATTTGAACCGGATACTTCTAAAACACACCAAGATAAGTGTGAGTGCTATGGCGTGCTTCCTCGTGGGGAAGTCGAGGAAGACACCATAGTGGTGTATTGGTTGGTGAAAGTAGTGGACTCGTGTACGCTTCTTACCTCAAAGTCTGGTATTCGTAGTTCAGGTTTAGCCAAGTCAAAGCTGGCATTTCTGCAAGTGAACCCCAACTCCCTTTACCTTGACACATATGCATGAGTAGTATAGCTCCTATGTAAGTCTTGCTGAGTACGACTTTGTACTCACGTTTGCTTAATCTATGTTTTAGATGACGCCACTGACCCCGAAGGTGGCTTCTTCATCGAGCTGGACGACTGAAGTTAAACTAGTCTAGTCCCAGTCAGCAGACTGGTTCCCTCGTGGAGGGCTTTGTGTTTAAATAAGGCTTCTTAAGCCATTTGTTAAACTTGTCTGTACTCAGACATAATTTGCTTCCGCTCTGTGTTGTAATGTTGGATCACATGTATGTGATCTCTGTGTGTACTCTATAAGAGTTATAAATAAAATGTACACTTTGTAGAGAATTGCAATGGTACCTGCTGTTCATACAAGGCATGTGTGCTGCGTGTATGTTTATAACATGCATGTCTTTGTATGGGTTTTCGAGACCTTAGTTGTGTTCTGGCTGGCGGTCTTTCATACACCAAGTGGCCCTTAGATGTGCGCAGCTTGGGGCATCGCAATGCGATTTCTCGAGACTCCGTCTCGTGCACACTTTGTGGTATGATCGAGCCCGCCCTAGACCCCGACTAAGTGATCGGGCTGGAGTAAGTCTATGTAAGAGTTTTGAGATAGTCGGTAGTATGGTTGAGGCGACTTGTCTTTGAATATGGGAGTTCACCACCCATATCATTTGACTTGTGTGCGGACGATGAGGACCCATCTCAGTTGATCATCCGGCCTGGATGGGATGGCCCTCACGTACGATTCTTTCCGAGAACGTTCTGTGCTTGGCCTTGTCTGCTTAGACAAGTGGGTACGGTTCTCGGCTCTCCATATGACTATGTCTTAACTGGACTTGCATATGCTAACCCCGGGTCCCGACAGACTTGGTATCAGAGCAGGACTGACTGTAGGACTAGTAGCCTTGGCCGAAGTCGAGTCTAGCCTTCTATAGTTATATAGTTACTCTGGGTATATAAGGGAACAACGTAAGGCTTCTTTTTTCTCCTTACCCCCTTCGTTCTGAGTTCTGAGTCACCCTCATCTTATTCTACGGGAAGATAGGACTAGGCTCTCCTCTGTCTGATTAGCACATCTCGTTGTTTGCTTCCTTGTAGCCGTAGGAAAGTTGTGATCGGTTTGTTAGATTGGTTATGCTCCCTGTTTTGTTACATCGTATGTAAGTGTTGTTTCCATGTTGGAAGGAATTGTCATTTGTTACAATTACAGCCGTTATGCCGTCCGAGTCATTCAAGGTTTATCTCATAATCTGATGCATTTGCAAACTCCTTTCTGTTTCAGATGGCAGATCTTCCCCCTCGGCAGATTGTTCGTTTGACCAGGTGCCTCGGTGTGCGTGGCCATCCCGCCACGTTGATCGAGATGATGTCCTATGTGGGATATCGATGGTACCCTGAGTACACCATCGAGGAGCAGTTTCACGACTTCAACCAGACGCAGTTCCACTGCATTGTCCGGATCTACCCGCACCACGTTGGAGTCACCCAGCCTATCCACTTTGGACATGGAAATTGCGTTACCGAGAACATGGCTGTGCAGGATGTTGCATACTCATGTATGACACTGCTGAGAGAGGAGCACACTTTGCTGAGAGAGACTTCTTTCCGCTATATCCCTGCTGCACTTCCAGGAGAAGAGGGATATTACACCGGACTCTACTCAGATCACTCTGCAGAGGATCCAGCACTCCAGGTGACTGCTAGGTTTGCTAGTGACAGAGATCGTGATGCACGCGCTCTCCGTTTTGAGCTCCACGCCACCCGTGTTCGTCTGTACCGAGCACTGACGCTCTTGGCACCCTTTGTGAGCGTGGGATCAGTTGAGTTTGATGCGATCTATCCAATAAGGACTCAGATGCCTTCTCGAGTTGCTTGGCCCGAGATTGGAGGCATTTTTCCACCCCGTGGTCCTTTGCTTCCACCCTACGCTGGACCTAGGCCCCATCCTTGCCCAAATGGATATCAGGGTCCACAAGCCTCCGTGTTTTCCGATGGTCACCTCCAGCTACCGGGATACGCGGGTAACTTTTATGAGGACTACTATGGAGATGGTGATGAGTGAGACCGCCTGTGGTCTTACTTAGTGAGGATGTAGTAGTATCTTAGTTTATTGTAAGCAAGGTGTCTAAGTTCCAGAGGCTTAGATAAATAATGTATAGGAAGTCAGAGTGCCTCTGAAGGATGTATCATCTTCATCACGTTTGTATTAGCTTGGTGCTTGTACTTAAACGATGTATGGTTTGTATGACAGCTTGTGAATATATGGCTTGTATGCTTTTATCACTATGTTGTCAAGATGATTACTTCCTTTGCTCTGTAATCCTTCCAGTACTTCAATACCTTGATTTGACTCTTGAAATCAACTCTGTTTGACTTTGGTTTTCACCTTCAGGATGTCTCAAGGAACCCGTGGCCAGGTTGGTCGGAACCAAGGTCGTGGGAATGACCAGGAGGAAGGCAACCTTCCACCCCCACCCACGATGGCCCAAGTTCTGATGGAGGTCGAGAGGAACCGCCGTGACTCTCACCACTTGCTGGAAGTCATCGCACACAACACCACTCAGCAGCGCAATGAGTTGGTGTCCCTGAACGACTTCATCCGACTTCATCCCCCGGTTTTAGTTACTCCACCGAGCCCCTTGACGCCGATGACTGGCTTCGCAGCATCGAAAGGAAGCTCCAAGCAGGCCGTGTTGCAACTGGTGACAAGGTCAGCTATGCCACCTATCACCTCGAAGGTGCAGCTAGCTCTTGGCGGGAGAACTTTCTGAATATGCGACCCGTTGGACCACCTGCATCTTGGGAGGAATTCTGCACGTCTTTCCGTGAGCACCACATTCCCAAGGGTCTCATGGACCGCAAGCGTGAGGAGTTCTGCAACCTCACTCAAGGCAGAAGGACCGTTGATGAGTTTAGTCGTGAGTTCAACCGACTGGCTCGTTACGCTACCGAAGAAGTTTCCACCGACTCCAAGAAACAAGAGAGGTTCCGTCGTGGCCTCAACTCCGGACTCCGTCGCGAGCTCAACCTTCATGACTTTGCCACCTTCCAGGTCCTTGTCAACAAGGCCATCAAAGCAGAGGACATGAACACCCCCAACGACTTTCGCAAACACCCCAGAGATGATAGTTCATCCAGTTCTGGCTCCCAGAAGCGCAAGATCTGGATTTCAAACAGCATGTTCCGCCAGAACAACCCCCCGAGGCCATCCTATGTGGCGCCTCGTCCAACCACCCAGTTCCACCCAAATCCACCAAACAACCCAGCTCCACGCACTGTTTTCGGAGCTTGCTACAAGTGTGGTCAGGCAGGCCACTATTCTCGCGAGTGTCCCCAGAACCAGCTCCAACACCAGAATGCTCCACCCCGTGCCGGAGGCAACAACAACAAAAATGGCCGTGGAAAGCCACCCCAGAAGGTCTTCACTGCCAAAACCGCTCCTCCCGCCACTCGTGGACGTCTGAACCAGATAGCCGCCGAAGAGACTGACGACACCACTGACGTCATTCTTGGTACGCTCCCAGTCAATTTTGTTCCTACTTCCGTTCTTTTCGACCCAGGAGCATCTCATTCATTCATGTCGGAAAGTTATGCACTTCGTCACGAGTTACCCTTTGTTGAATTGTCCACCCCGATGGTTATTCAAACTCCAGGGTCAAGATGGCAAACTAATAGAGTGAGCCATGGTAATCAAATTGCAATTGAGGGTTTAGTATTCCTTGCTTCACTCATAGCCCTCAAGTCTTCAGACATTGATGTCATCCTTGGCATGGATTGGCTAACAAGACAGAATGCCTACCTGGATTGCAGAAGCAAATCCGTGAAACTCATCCACCCTTCAGGCCAAACCGTCAACTATACCTCACCCAGAACAAGAAACCAAGTGCATTCCTTGAATGTACTTCCCCTTCCTGAACTTGAAGATATTTCGGTGGTTCGTGACTTCCCGGATGTCTTTCCTGAAGAGTTGCCGGGCATGCCACCCGACAGGTGTGTAGAGTATATAGTGGATCTTGTTCCCGGAACCGCACCAATTTCCAAACGCCCATATAAAATGGCCCCACATGAGTTAGCTGAGCTAAAAACCCAACTTGATGCTTCGTTGGCAAAAGGCTTCATTCGCCCTAGCTCATCGCCATGGGGTTGCCCCGTTCTGTTCGTAAAGAAGAAAGATGGAACAGAAAGGATGTGCGTAGACTATCGCCCGCTAAATTTAGCGACGATAAAGAACAAATACCCACTGCCCAGGATCAATGGTCTTTATGATCAACTTGCAGGATCCTCCGTCTTCTCCAAGATGGATTTGAGATTAGGTTATCATCAGATCAGAATCCGAAACGAGGATATTCCCAAAACGGCTTTTACTACTCGTTATGGTCTTTACGAGTACACCGTCATGTCCTTTGGTTTAACCAATGCCCCCGCCACATTCTCACGCTTGATGAATTCGATCTTCATGGAGTACCTAGATAAATTTGTTGTGGTTTATCTTGATGATATTCTCATCTACTCGAAGAACGAAGAAGATCATGCCGAACACTTAAGGCTGGTATTGATGAAGCTTAGAGAGCATCGCCTGTACGCTAAATTCTCCAAGTGTGAATTCTGGCTACCAGAAGTGACCTACTTAGGCCACGTGATTTTTGCAAAAGGCATTGCTGTGAATCCCGAGAGAGTTCAGGCCGTCCTTGACTGGACTCCACCTGAATCGGTTAAGCAAGTTAGGAGTTTTCTTGGCCTAGCCAGCTATTGCCGTCGCTTCGTCGAGAACATTTCTAAAGTTGCAAAGCCTGTAACTGAACTCCTCAAGAAAGATAAGAAATTCTTATGGACTCCCAAGTGCGAGGAAAGCTTTCAAGAGCTAAAAAGAAGATTGAATTCTGCACCCGTGCTTGCACCTCCAGACACCAAAAGAGAGTTCGAGATCTATTGTGATGCCTCACGGCAAGGGTTAGGATGCATACTTCTGCAAGATCGACATGTGGTAGCTTATGCTTCACGCCAGTTGCGGCCACATGAAGAGAACTATCCTACCCATGACCTTGAACTCGCTGCCGTAGTTCATGCCCTAACAACTTGGCGACATTACCTCCTTGGTAATCGTTGCGAGATTTTTTCCCACCACCAAAGCCTCAAATACATTTTCACCCAGCCAGATCTTAATCTCAGGCAAAGACGCTGGGTTGAGTTGATAAAAGATTACGACGTAGCAATTTCTTACACCCAGGGCAAAGCCAATGTCATGGCTGATGCACTAAGTCGTAAGTCGTACTGTAACAACCTTATGTTACAACAGTATCAACCACTTCTTCATGAGGACTTTCGCAAGCTCAACCTTGAAATTGTCCCTCATGGCTATCTTTCTACCTTGGTGGCGAAACCAACTCTTGAGGATCAAATCATAGTTGCCCAAAGGCGTGCACGAGGTGTTCGCCGGATCAAGGAGAACATTGCTAGCGGAGTTGCTAAATGTTTCTCCACAGATAGCAAAGGAACGGTATTCTTTGAAAATCGTTTGGTAGTACCTAAGAATAGGGAACTAAGGCAATTCATCCTCAAGGAAGCTCATGACACACCCCTCTCAATTCATCCCGGTAGCACAAAAATGTACCGAGATCTACGCCAGAGATTTTGGTGGACTAGGATGAAGAGAGACATTGCTCAATTTGTTGCCGAATGTGATATTTGTCGTCGCATTAAGGCAGAACATCAAAGACCTGCTGGTACGCTTCAACCTTTGTCAATTCCCGAGTGGAAATGGGACAAAGTCGGTCTGGACTTCATCACCGTCTTTCCAAAACCCCAGAAAGGAATCAATGCCATCTTCGTTGTCATAGATAGGCTTTCCAAAGTTGCTCACTTCCTTCCGGTTCGCGATTCTATAACTGCTAGCCAGTTAGCGGACTTGTACGTCTCTAGAATTGTATCCCTTCATGGTGTTCCTTTGGAAATCAATTCTGATCGCGGTAGCCTTTTCACCTCTAGATTTTGGGGAAGCTTTCAGATTGCTATGGGAACTCATCTCTCCTTTAGTACAGCTTTCCATCCTCAGTCTAGCGGTCAAGTCGAAAGGGTTAACCAAATTCTTGAAGACATGCTCAGAGCTTGTGTTATCTCATTCGGAAAGAATTGGGAGAATTCTCTTCCATTTGCCGAATTTGCTTATAACAATAGTTTTCAATCTAGTCTGAACATGGCTCCTTTTGAACTCCTTTATGGACGACGATGTCGAACACCACTAAACTGGTCTGAAACCGGTGAAAGACAATTCTTTGGACCGGACATGATCAAGGAAGCAGAAGAGCAAGTTCGCATTGTTCGTGATCAATTGAAAGCAGCCCAGTCTCGTCAGAAAAGCTACTATGATCGTCATCATAGGCAAGAGAGCTAAATTCTGGATGAGAAGGCTTACCTTCGGGTTACTCCTCTGAAGGGAACCCAACGTTTCGGTATCAAAGGCAAGTTGGCCCCACGTTACATCGGACCTTTCCGCATTCTAGCTAAACGTGGAGAAGTTGCCTACCAACTTGAACTGCCCCCGCACCTTTCCCGAGTACACGATGTATTCCATATGTCCCAACTCAGGCGTTGCTTCAAGGACCCCATCCGCGAAGTCGACCATGAAACGCTTGATCTCCAAGATGACCTTTCTTATCGAGAATACCCCGTTCGTATTCTTGATTCCGCAGAGCGTGTCACTCGTCGTCGGAAGATTAGGTTTCTGAAAGTGCAATGGTCACACCACTCTGAAAGAGAAGCTACATGGGAAAGAGAAGTTGGCATTCGTAGTTCAGGTTTAGCCAAGTCAAAGCTGGCATTTCTGCAAGTGAACCCCAACTCCCTTTACCTTGACACATATGCATGAGTAGTATAGCTCCTATGTAAGTCTTGCTGAGTACGACTTTGTACTCACGTTTGCTTAATCTATGTTTTAGATGACGCCACTGACCCCGAAGGTGGCTTCTTCATCGAGCTGGACGACTGAAGTTAAACTAGTCTAGTCCCAGTCAGCAGACTGGTTCCCTCGTGGAGGGCTTTGTGTTTAAATAAGGCTTCTTAAGCCATTTGTTAAACTTGTCTGTACTCAGACATAATTTGCTTCCGCTCTGTGTTGTAATGTTGGATCACATGTATGTGATCTCTGTGTGTACTCTATAAGAGTTATAAATAAAATGTACACTTTGTAGAGAATTGCAATGGTACCTGCTGTTCATACAAGGCATGTGTGCTGCGTGTATGTTTATAACATGCATGTCTTTGTATGGGTTTTCGAGACCTTAGTTGTGTTCTGGCTGGCGGTCTTTCATACACCAAGTGGCCCTTAGATGTGCGCAGCTTGGGGCATCGCAATGCGATTTCTCGAGACTCCGTCTCGTGCACACTTTGTGGTATGATCGAGCCCGCCCTAGACCCCGACTAAGTGATCGGGCTGGAGTAAGTCTATGTAAGAGTTTTGAGATAGTCGGTAGTATGGTTGAGGCGACTTGTCTTTGAATATGGGAGTTCACCACCCATATCATTTGACTTGTGTGCGGACGATGAGGACCCATCTCAGTTGATCATCCGGCCTGGATGGGATGGCCCTCACGTACGATTCTTTCCGAGAACGTTCTGTGCTTGGCCTTGTCTGCTTAGACAAGTGGGTACGGTTCTCGGCTCTCCATATGACTATGTCTTAACTGGACTTGCATATGCTAACCCCGGGTCCCGACAGACTTGGTATCAGAGCAGGACTGACTGTAGGACTAGTAGCCTTGGCCGAAGTCGAGTCTAGCCTTCTATAGTTATATAGTTACTCTGGGTATATAAGGGAACAACGTAAGGCTTCTTTTTTCTCCTTACCCCCTTCGTTCTGAGTTCTGAGTCACCCTCATCTTATTCTACGGGAAGATAGGACTAGGCTCTCCTCTGTCTGATTAGCACATCTCGTTGTTTGCTTCCTTGTAGCCGTAGGAAAGTTGTGATCGGTTTGTTAGATTGGTTATGCTCCCTGTTTTGTTACATCGTATGTAAGTGTTGTTTCCATGTTGGAAGGAATTGTCATTTGTTACAATTACAGCCGTTATGCCGTCCGAGTCATTCAAGGTTTATCTCATAATCTGATGCATTTGCAAACTCCTTTCTGTTTCAGATGGCAGATCTTCCCCCTCGGCAGATTGTTCGTTTGACCAGGTGCCTCGGTGTGCGTGGCCATCCCGCCACGTTGATCGAGATGATGTCCTATGTGGGATATCGATGGTACCCTGAGTACACCATCGAGGAGCAGTTTCACGACTTCAACCAGACGCAGTTCCACTGCATTGTCCGGATCTACCCGCACCACGTTGGAGTCACCCAGCCTATCCACTTTGGACATGGAAATTGCGTTACCGAGAACATGGCTGTGCAGGATGTTGCATACTCATGTATGACACTGCTGAGAGAGGAGCACACTTTGCTGAGAGAGACTTCTTTCCGCTATATCCCTGCTGCACTTCCAGGAGAAGAGGGATATTACACCGGACTCTACTCAGATCACTCTGCAGAGGATCCAGCACTCCAGGTGACTGCTAGGTTTGCTAGTGACAGAGATCGTGATGCACGCGCTCTCCGTTTTGAGCTCCACGCCACCCGTGTTCGTCTGTACCGAGCACTGACGCTCTTGGCACCCTTTGTGAGCGTGGGATCAGTTGAGTTTGATGCGATCTATCCAATAAGGACTCAGATGCCTTCTCGAGTTGCTTGGCCCGAGATTGGAGGCATTTTTCCACCCCGTGGTCCTTTGCTTCCACCCTACGCTGGACCTAGGCCCCATCCTTGCCCAAATGGATATCAGGGTCCACAAGCCTCCGTGTTTTCCGATGGTCACCTCCAGCTACCGGGATACGCGGGTAACTTTTATGAGGACTACTATGGAGATGGTGATGAGTGAGACCGCCTGTGGTCTTACTTAGTGAGGATGTAGTAGTATCTTAGTTTATTGTAAGCAAGGTGTCTAAGTTCCAGAGGCTTAGATAAATAATGTATAGGAAGTCAGAGTGCCTCTGAAGGATGTATCATCTTCATCACGTTTGTATTAGCTTGGTGCTTGTACTTAAACGATGTATGGTTTGTATGACAGCTTGTGAATATATGGCTTGTATGCTTTTATCACTATGTTGTCAAGATGATTACTTCCTTTGCTCTGTAATCCTTCCAGTACTTCAATACCTTGATTTGACTCTTGAAATCAACTCTGTTTGACTTTGGTTTTCACCTTCAGGATGTCTCAAGGAACCCGTGGCCAGGTTGGTCGGAACCAAGGTCGTGGGAATGACCAGGAGGAAGGCAACCTTCCACCCCCACCCACGATGGCCCAAGTTCTGATGGAGGTCGAGAGGAACCGCCGTGACTCTCACCACTTGCTGGAAGTCATCGCACACAACACCACTCAGCAGCGCAATGAGTTGGTGTCCCTGAACGACTTCATCCGACTTCATCCCCCGGTTTTAGTTACTCCACCGAGCCCCTTGACGCCGATGACTGGCTTCGCAGCATCGAAAGGAAGCTCCAAGCAGGCCGTGTTGCAACTGGTGACAAGGTCAGCTATGCCACCTATCACCTCGAAGGTGCAGCTAGCTCTTGGCGGGAGAACTTTCTGAATATGCGACCCGTTGGACCACCTGCATCTTGGGAGGAATTCTGCACGTCTTTCCGTGAGCACCACATTCCCAAGGGTCTCATGGACCGCAAGAGTGAGGAGTTCTGCAACCTCACTCAAGGCAGAAGGACCGTTGATGAGTTTAGTCGTGAGTTCAACCGACTGGCTCGTTACGCTACCGAAGAAGTTTCCACCGACTCCAAGAAACAAGAGAGGTTCCGTCGTGGCCTCAACTCCGGACTCCGTCGCGAGCTCAACCTTCATGACTTTGCCACCTTCCAGGTCCTTGTCAACAAGGCCATCAAAGCAGAGGACATGAACACCCCCAACGACTTTCGCAAACACCCCAGAGATGATAGTTCATCCAGTTCTGGCTCCCAGAAGCGCAAGATCTGGATTTCAAACAGCATGTTCCGCCAGAACAACCCCCCGAGGCCATCCTATGTGGCGCCTCGTCCAACCACCCAGTTCCACCCAAATCCACCAAACAACCCAGCTCCACGCACTGTTTTCGGAGCTTGCTACAAGTGTGGTCAGGCAGGCCACTATTCTCGCGAGTGTCCCCAGAACCAGCTCCAACACCAGAATGCTCCACCCCGTGCCGGAGGCAACAACAACAAAAATGGCCGTGGAAAGCCACCCCAGAAGGTCTTCACCGCCAAAACCGCTCCTCCCGCCACTCGTGGACGTCTGAACCAGATAGCCGCCGAAGAGACTGACGACACCACTGACGTCATTCTTGGTACGCTCCCAGTCAATTTTGTTCCTACTTCCGTTCTTTTCGACCCAGGAGCATCTCATTCATTCATGTCGGAAAGTTATGCACTTCGTCACGAGTTACCCTTTGTTGAATTGTCCACCCCGATGGTTATTCAAACTCCAGGGTCAAGATGGCAAACTAATAGAGTGAGCCATGGTAATCAAATTGCAATTGAGGGTTTAGTATTCCTTGCTTCACTCATAGCCCTCAAGTCTTCAGACATTGATGTCATCCTTGGCATGGATTGGCTAACAAGACAGAATGCCTACCTGGATTGCAGAAGCAAATCCGTGAAACTCATCCACCCTTCAGGCCAAACCGTCAACTATACCTCACCCAGAACAAGAAACCAAGTGCATTCCTTGAATGTACTTCCCCTTCCTGAACTTGAAGATATTTCGGTGGTTCGTGACTTCCCGGATGTCTTTCCTGAAGAGTTGCCGGGCATGCCACCCGACAGGTGTGTAGAGTATATAGTGGATCTTGTTCCCGGAACCGCACCAATTTCCAAACGCCCATATAAAATGGCCCCACATGAGTTAGCTGAGCTAAAAACCCAACTTGATGCTTCGTTGGCAAAAGGCTTCATTCGCCCTAGCTCATCGCCATGGGGTTGCCCCGTTCTGTTCGTAAAGAAGAAAGATGGAACAGAAAGGATGTGCGTAGACTATCGCCCGCTAAATTTAGCGACGATAAAGAACAAATACCCACTGCCCAGGATCAATGGTCTTTATGATCAACTTGCAGGATCCTCCGTCTTCTCCAAGATGGATTTGAGATTAGGTTATCATCAGATCAGAATCCGAAACGAGGATATTCCCAAAACGGCTTTTACTACTCGTTATGGTCTTTACGAGTACACCGTCATGTCCTTTGGTTTAACCAATGCCCCCGCCACATTCTCACGCTTGATGAATTCGATCTTCATGGAGTACCTAGATAAATTTGTTGTGGTTTATCTTGATGATATTCTCATCTACTCGAAGAACGAAGAAGATCATGCCGAACACTTAAGGCTGGTATTGATGAAGCTTAGAGAGCATCGCCTGTACGCTAAATTCTCCAAGTGTGAATTCTGGCTACCAGAAGTGACCTACTTAGGCCACGTGATTTTTGCAAAAGGCATTGCTGTGAATCCCGAGAGAGTTCAGGCCGTCCTTGACTGGACTCCACCTGAATCGGTTAAGCAAGTTAGGAGTTTTCTTGGCCTAGCCAGCTATTGCCGTCGCTTCGTCGAGAACATTTCTAAAGTTGCAAAGCCTGTAACTGAACTCCTCAAGAAAGATAAGAAATTCTTATGGACTCCCAAGTGCGAGGAAAGCTTTCAAGAGCTAAAAAGAAGATTGAATTCTGCACCCGTGCTTGCACCTCCAGACACCAAAAGAGAGTTCGAGATCTATTGTGATGCCTCACGGCAAGGGTTAGGATGCATACTTCTGCAAGATCGACATGTGGTAGCTTATGCTTCACGCCAGTTGCGGCCACATGAAGAGAACTATCCTACCCATGACCTTGAACTCGCTGCCGTAGTTCATGCCCTAACAACTTGGCGACATTACCTCCTTGGTAATCGTTGCGAGATTTTTTCCCACCACCAAAGCCTCAAATACATTTTCACCCAGCCAGATCTTAATCTCAGGCAAAGACGCTGGGTTGAGTTGATAAAAGATTACGACGTAGCAATTTCTTACACCCAGGGCAAAGCCAATGTCATGGCTGATGCACTAAGTCGTAAGTCGTACTGTAACAACCTTATGTTACAACAGTATCAACCACTTCTTCATGAGGACTTTCGCAAGCTCAACCTTGAAATTGTCCCTCATGGCTATCTTTCTACCTTGGTGGCGAAACCAACTCTTGAGGATCAAATCATAGTTGCCCAAAGGCGTGCACGAGGTGTTCGCCGGATCAAGGAGAACATTGCTAGCGGAGTTGCTAAATGTTTCTCCACAGATAGCAAAGGAATGGTATTCTTTGAAAATCGTTTGGTAGTACCTAAGAATAGGGAACTAAGGCAATTCATCCTCAAGGAAGCTCATGACACACCCCTCTCAATTCATCCCGGTAGCACAAAAATGTACCGAGATCTACGCCAGAGATTTTGGTGGACTAGGATGAAGAGAGACATTGCTCAATTTGTTGCCGAATGTGATATTTGTCGTCGCATTAAGGCAGAACATCAAAGACCTGCTGGTACGCTTCAACCTTTGTCAATTCCCGAGTGGAAATGGGACAAAGTCGGTCTGGACTTCATCACCGTCTTTCCAAAACCCCAGAAAGGAATCAATGCCATCTTCGTTGTCATAGATAGGCTTTCCAAAGTTGCTCACTTCCTTCCGGTTCGCGAGTCTATAACTGCTAGCCAGTTAGCGGACTTGTACGTCTCTAGAATTGTATCCCTTCATGGTGTTCCTTTGGAAATCAATTCTGATCGCGGTAGCCTTTTCACCTCTAGATTTTGGGGAAGCTTTCAGATTGCTATGGGAACTCATCTCTCCTTTAGTACAGCTTTCCATCCTCAGTCTAGCGGTCAAGTCGAAAGGGTTAACCAAATTCTTGAAGACATGCTCAGAGCTTGTGTTATCTCATTCGGAAAGAATTGGGAGAATTCTCTTCCATTTGCCGAATTTGCTTATAACAATAGTTTTCAATCTAGTCTGAACATGGCTCCTTTTGAACTCCTTTATGGACGACGATGTCGAACACCACTAAACTGGTCTGAAACCGGTGAAAGACAATTCTTTGGACCGGACATGATCAAGGAAGCAGAAGAGCAAGTTCGCATTGTTCGTGATCAATTGAAAGCAGCCCAGTCTCGTCAGAAAAGCTACTATGATCGTCATCATAGGCAAGAGAGCTAAATTCTGGATGAGAAGGCTTACCTTCGGGTTACTCCTCTGAAGGGAACCCAACGTTTCGGTATCAAAGGCAAGTTGGCCCCACGTTACATCGGACCTTTCCGCATTCTAGCTAAACGTGGAGAAGTTTCCTACCAACTTGAACTGCCCCCGCACCTTTCCCGAGTACACGATGTATTCCATATGTCCCAACTCAGGCGTTGCTTCAAGGACCCCATCCGCGAAGTCGACCATGAAACGCTTGATCTCCAAGATGACCTTTCTTATCGAGAATACCCCGTTCGTATTCTTGATTCCGCAGAGCGTGTCACTCGTCGTCGGAAGATTAGGTTTCTGAAAGTGCAATGGTCACACCACTCTGAAAGAGAAGCTACATGGGAAAGAGAAGACCGTCTCCTTACCGAGTACCCCTCCTTCCTCCCGCAGACTTCTGAATCTCGGGACGAGATTCTTTTGAGTGGGGGCGAGTTGTCAGAACCCTCTGTTAGGTATGTGTTAGGGTTAGCTAGTGCCTTTACATCATGTCAAAATTTCAAAAGAAATCTTGGAAATCAAATTCAAAATCAAAATGGGAGAAGGAACTACCCCCAGATGAATTAATTCAAAAGGCCAGATAAAAATCTTTTCCAAAAATTCATGTTAGATTTTTGAAAAGTCTTATAAATGAGTGTGATCACATATCAAGTGATGTGAGACCCACCCCGTGCTCATAGATTTTTCAAATATTCAAACAGTTCCTTGGAATTAAAGAAATACCCCTTTTTGATTTAAAATTCAAATCATTTGAATTTTAAAAATGTTGAAAGTTTATGAGTGGCTAGTCTATATTATTATGAGGCCACATAAAAGTTTTCAGCATTTAATAAAATGATTTGGTATTTTTTACCAAAGTCAAAACAAATATACAGAAAAACAGAAAGGAAAGATTAAACATAAAAAGGAAAAGGCTTACCTGTCGCCCAGGCGAAACAGGCCCACCCAGCCCAGCCGGCCCACAGGGGCAGGGGAATCTTCTTCCCCACCCCGCGCCTCCAAGCTGCTCGGTGGAATGCCACCGAGCTAGCTGGTGACGCCACGTCGTCGCCGAAGAGCTTCCAGCCCTCCCCGTGGCCCTTCTCGCACCTGGACGCGCCCTGGAGAACGACGCATCCATTCCTCCTCCTCCTCCCGTGCTCGTTTCCGTCGCCACCCGAGAGCGCCGCCGCTCGCCGTCGCAAGAACTCGTGGCCACTGACGTCGAGGAGCCGAACAAAGGTGTCCAAGCGCTTCGCCGTCGTCGTCTTCATCGACCTGCGAAAGGAATCGAAGCCGAGTGCCTCCACGAGCTCGCTAGCATCATCGTCTTCATCGCCGGCCGCAGCGGATCAACTTCAAATTCCGGCCAGCTCCGAGCTTCCCCGAGCCCACTAGCCATTCCGTCGCGTTCGTGGTGAGCTTCTCACCGTTTTCCCTAACCTAGCACCCTCCCTCTCGTTCTCTATCCGGATCCGCCATGGATGCCAAATCACGTCGCCGCCATGGATGAGCTCGAGGTCGCCCCTGTGCCCCTTCGACTCAGCCAGCGCGCGCGTTTAGCTCCTGGTCATGCTAGCTTTCGAACGCGAGCGAGATCAGCCTGAACCGTGCACGGTAACGTCGACTACGACCTCGCCGCCGTTCTGTTGCCGCCGGATTCATCTCCGTCGTCGCTCCCGACCTCCCCGTGAACCCCCGATGCCTCCAGAAGACGCGGGAGACCTCCAGGAGCAAGTTGGTGCCCTCCGTTTCCCCTCCCGTGGCCGGAATCGTCCTCCCCGTGCAGCGCCGCCGTGGTCCAGTCGCGGGCGTCAAGCCGCCGGCGAGTCAGCTCTAAACCCCCCCCCCCCCCCTGTTTTCACCAAATTAGTGACCCCTGGGTCACTGACCAGTGGGCCCAGTGGCTTAATTAAGCCACTGGATTAAGTTAACCCACGGGTTAAGTTAACCAGCCACTAACAGGGTGGCCCCACATGTCAGCCCCCCCCTGACGCCAGCTTGACGTCAACCTGACGCAGTAAATCCTTTAAATGAATTTCCAGAGATTATTTGAATTAAAAGAATTCCAGAAATTCTAGAAAATACCCCAAACTTTGGAAATTCATAGAAAATTCATATTAACTCCAAATTGGACAAATAATATATGAAAAATTATCAGGAGAAAATTATCTTTCCAAATATGCAACTTTCAACTCTGTTTGAGTTGAATTTAAAATGGGACCAGTAGCATATGTCATTTGGTTTATTTGAATTTAATTCAAATTCAAACTAAATGTTTTGTCTACTTGGACCATGGAATTATGATGTAATTCAACCATACATCAGAAGCACATCTTATACAAGTGAAGATGATTCAAAATGGTCAAACCATGTCACTTACAACTTGACTAGGTTGATTTCAAATGTGGAGTTTGAATTTGCATTTTAAATGCAATATATTCCACTTAAATGGAATTGCCTCACACATCAAAACTTATACTTCAAGCTTTAACATTCATTCATGTGCTTGAGCATTACATTCATATTGATTGCTACTTCGTACTTTGTTTGTCGAGTAGAGGTGGAACTGGAGCAGGAGGTCACCCCCTTCGCTGAAGATCCAGAACCCGAACCTCGTCAGCAAGGCAAGCAAACCCCCATTGATCATGTCGATAAAATCCCACTTCCCTCTCATGTCTCACTTATGCATTGTTTAGGATGATCACCATGCTTCGTTTCTACCGCATAGATGAACCCATTCCTTTGCATGACCTATCTTTTTGTCACAGTAGTAAGAAAACCACAATCCTAGCAAATGTAGGAGTTGTTTGATATCATGTGGCCCCTGCAATGTTACTGCTTAATGCATGCTTAGTATGATACCATGTTGTTACTGTGATGTGATTCGGGATGGGAATGATCATGTTGATGATGGTAGAAAAGTGTTGGTGAATCGACCCTAATACAAGGTGAACGATGAGAGGCTGTGTAGGAGTACACGGTGGGTTGTCTCGTTGAACACCGCCCTAGTACGAGTTCTTGTGTGGTGATCCAAGATGAAGAGTACAACCACACATTGGGCTCACTGACCCCTCTCAACTTACTAACTCATCCCTTTCGATGTCCAGATGTCGCAGTAGTTCGGAGTTCTGGTAGGCTTGTGGCCTGGATGCTAAGTGAGAGAACGGCTCACCCGAGACCGGCTTATGCACCACGCACACATCGCTTGGGTCCACTTCGGTAAACCGGCCGGGTTCACGATAGTGGTAACCAACCCAAGTAGGCGGCTTTCTCGGACTAGATAGGCTATGAGGTAACAGTTGTGGTGAGCATCCTCGCCGACACCCCTTGAATGGTGTCGAGATCAAAGGCGGTAAATGATGGTCATGTGCGTGTAGCGGTACACCCTTGCAAGGTTAACAAAACTATTCGAATAGCCGCGTCCGCGGTTATGGACTGCTTGGAAAGCTTAGCTTGATTATTAGATAATTTGAACCGGATACTTCTAAAACACACCAAGATAAGTGTGAGTGCTATGGCGTGCTTCCTCGTGGGGAATTCGAGGAAGACACCATAGTGGTGTATTGGTTGGTGAAAGTAGTGGACTCGTGTACGCTTCTTACCTCAAAGTCTGGTATTCGTAGTTCAGGTTTAGCCAAGTCAAAGCTGGCATTTCTGCAAGTGAACCCCAACTCCCTTTACCTTGACACATATGCATGAGTAGTATAGCTCCTATGTAAGTCTTGCTGAGTACGACTTTGTACTCACGTTTTCTTAATCTATGTTTTAGATGACGCCACTGACCCCGAAGGTGGCTTCTTCATCGAGCTGGACGACTGAAGTTAAACTAGTCTAGTCCCAGTCAGCAGACTGGTTCCCTCGTGGAGGGCTTTGTGTTTAAATAAGGCTTCTTAAGCCATTTGTTAAACTTGTCTGTACTCAGACATAATTTGCTTCCGCTCTGTGTTGTAATGTTGGATCACATGTATGTGATCTCTGTGTGTACTCTATAAGAGTTATAAATAAAATGTACACTTTGTAGAGAATTGCAATGGTACCTGCTGTTCATACAAGGCATGTGTGCTACGTGTATGTTTATAACATGCATGTCTTTGTATGGGTTTTCGAGACCTTAGTTGTGTTCTGGCTGGCGGTCTTTCATACACCAAGTGGCCCTTAGATGTGCGCAGCTTGGGGCATCGCGATGCGATTGCTCGAGACTCCGTCTCGTGCACACTTTGTGGTATGATCGAGCCCGCCATAGACCCCGACTAAGTTATCGGGCTGGAGTAAGTCTATGTAAGAGTTTTGAGATAGTCGGTAGTATGGTTGAGGCGACTTGTCTTTGAATATGGGAGTTCACCACCCATATCATTTGACTTGTGTGCGGACGATGAGGACCCATCTCAGTTGATCATCCGGCCTGGATGGGATGCCCCTCACGTACGATGCTTTCCGAGAATGTTCTGTGCTTGGCCTTGTCTGCTTAGACAAGTGGGTACGGTTCTCGGCTCTCCATATGACTATGTCTTAACTGGACTTGCATATGCTAACCCAGGGTCCCGACACCCCCTTGCCCCTTTGGGCCGGCTGGGCCAGATGGGCTGGCTTCGCCTAGGCGTCAGGTAAGATTTTCTCTCTCTTTCTGTTTTTCTTTTCTCATTTCTTTTCTGTCTTTTTTTTGGTTTTGCTAAATAAAATAGCAAACCACTTTTTTAAATGCTAAAAATTTTTATATGGCCCTATAATAAAATATACTAGCCATTTGCAAAGTTTGGTACTTTTAAAAATTCAAATCATTTGAATCTTAAATCAAATAGGGGTTTTTGAATTAATCCAAGGTCATGTTTGAATATTTGAAAAATCCATGAGCATGGGGTGGGTCCCACATCACTTAATATGTGATCACATTCATTTATAGGACTTTTCAAAAATCAAACATGAATTTTTGGAGAAGATTTATTTCTGGCCTTTTGAATTAATTCATCTGGGGGGTGTTCCTTCTCCCATTTGAGTTTGAATTTGATTTCAATTGATTTCTTTTGCAATTTTTAACATGATGCAAGTGACTTTGATCCTAGCACATTACCTAACAGAGGGTTCTGAAAGTTCTCCGTTGTTGTTTATTGCTTTGACCAAGGAGTAGGTAGTGACTCCAAGAGGGAGCGTTATGCTTGATTGTGGGTTCATGTCCCCTGGTGACTAGCTTGAGTGACAGAAACATGAGTCTAGGGGATGTGTTGTTTCCACAAGGGGGAAAATAATGGTTCTTGACCAGCGGTTGCAAGGATTGATTACTTTACGCAAAGTTCTTTTAATGCAGTTGCATGTTGCTTTGGGTTTACACTTTGGGTCGGACTCGCAACTTAATACCAGCGAGATGTTCTGGGTATATATCTCAAGGTGGATGATTAGTAGTAGATGCAGATGGATTTCGGTATACTTATCTTGGCGTACTGCCCATGCTTTTGAGCCTCTTCCTTTCTTTTGTAGCATAGTTAGCATTGGTTTGCGCCCGTAATCCTGTCAATTTCCCACTATAATTTTTTTACCTTGCATAGTTTTTTATCATCTTTTGGAAGAGAGATATCACTAGTGAACATCATGGGACCCCGGTCCATATGTCCACCACTATTTACACCCTCAATTTACTTCATGTTTTACTTTCTAGTTGCAATTATCACTACTATTATCTGTTGCGTTTGATCCTTTGTAAACGGCAAGGCCGGAGAGATTGACAACCTCTATGTACTCGTTGGGAGCAAAGTTATTTTTATTTGTGTGCAGGTCCAGGTAAAGTAAGAAACCTTGAGTTTTGAATGACGCCATTGTTCGCTTTACCACCTACTTGTCGACCTTGGAGTCCTACTGGTCGAACTAAACCTTGGTATCTTTGCCAAGGGAAATCTTGCTGCTACACTACATCTCAACCTTCCACTTGGGGTAACCAACGAGGGGCGAGAAGTATTTCCTCGCTAGCATCATCTTGCGACTAACGATAATTTTAGGAAAATGGATATAATCAGACCTCTAGATTGTGTGTTCTGTAGTGAGCATGAGTCTGTCCATCACTTGTTTTTTGATTGTGTTGTTGCCAGATGCTTGTGGGACTTTGTTAGTAGTAGTTTCAATATTGCCACTGGCTCTGGTTTTGAGGCCTTTGCTAGATCCTGGCTATCAAACAACAAAAAACTCTTCCTTTAATACTGTTCCATATGTAGTTTTTGTGGTCTTGTTGAAAATATAGGAACTCTATGATTTTTATAACAACCAACGAATTTTGGTGATCCAGGTATGGAGGTTGGTTGATGAGGGGGTGACCCCACGACTCCTACGGATAAGCCTACCTGGTGTCCCTAAAGACAGAAGGCCCATGAAGATACAGCCTCGGCCCACTAATTGGCACTGACGTAGGAGTCTGCGACTCACAAGGAAGGTGCGAAGACCTGCCGTACGGATCAAGCTAGGGTTAGGAAAGCTTTCCTATAAACGTAGAAAAACTCCCCGAGACCTAGCCTAGTATATAAGGGCTAGGAGGGGCGACGCCAAGAGGGAACCAATATCATCTGTTACCCTAGCCTTGAGCGCTCCAGCCTTGGAATCCACTATAATCGCATCTCCCCCATCAATAATATCGAGCAGGAACGTGTCCTCCTGTTTGCCGACGAGCTATCGTCCAACCTGTGCCTCTCATGACTAACCCAGGGTTCCTGACCACGGGATTTGCCGGGGTTGATCCCCGTCAATTGGCGCCGTCTGTGGGAACCGCGCAGGTTGGGAACGCGATCTCGGCGGCCTCATCATCATCGGCAATCATCGACTCGCTGGCTCCGGCAAGATCTAACCTGTTTGAGTCCCTCGGATTCACGACCCACATCCCGGCCCTTCAGCCAGTCTTTACCGATCTACACTCTGGCGTCAATCTGATCTTCGGAGCGTATCAGATCTACATCAACCATTGGGGACTCTTCGCCTCACCGACGGAACCCGCGCACCCACGACAACACCTGCAGCAGTGACCGGAGCGGACGCCGCCCACAGGGCCAACCTATCTGGCAGTCGTAGCTGCCCACCCAACTCAAGGCTCCACGCCACTCGCGACTGCTCGAGTGGAGCCCCAACATGGAGAAGCACCATCGCACGTATCAGCAAGGAGGCAGCAAGGACACCGTCGCAAGTGTTCATGGCAGAAGTTGGCGCACCAGCGTCAGGTAACAACGGACGAATCGACGACCCAGGCACTCGTTAAGACACCACAACCACCAGCAGGGCGGCAGGTCCCGGCAACACCAGTCAGATGGTCGTACACCTAGGAGAACTGGGATCCATACCAAGGAAGGTCCCGGTGGAACAAGGACCAGCAATCAAAAAAGCAGTCAGCCGCCAAGCTGCAAGCAGCAAGCACCCGGCCAAGGCAGCCAGCCATCACGCAGCAGGCAGCAAACCCCGGTTGCAGCGGCAGACGAACCACCCAAAGAAAAAATATACTTGTCCAAGGAATCAATGACAATGGTAAAGGAAGCAGTCGCACGCGGCAGGCTACTACCACCAGATGCCTCAAGGGACGAGCTAAGGGCATACAACAAGCTAGCGGGAGAGCTAACCCAGCAGACGAGACAGTGGCGCCTAGCCATGGAGAAACAAGAAAAGGCAGAACTCGAAAAGAAAAGAAGTCGGAGACAACCTCCCAGAAGTGACTCACCAGGCCGCGACTCCCCCACCCGCAACAGATCGAAACTAAAAAATCTGCGGAAGACAGGAAGAGCGAGAGTGGTGCGGAAACTCGAAGACGACTTCAGATTAGAGGAAGACGACGACGAAGAAGAGCCCCTCACTCCGGCAGAAGCATTCATGAGCGCCCAGGACTACCTGTCTCGTGCCCAGAAAATCAGAAATGGCAAGACCGATCGCTACACTTCCATTGCTTTGCAGATAATGAAGGACGCCATCGATGCCTCGGTGCCCAAGAAATCCAGCACAAGATGGCAGACTCGCGAACGGACACCGGATAGGGACCCCAGTTCACCAGACGACGACGACGACGACAGTAACGACGACAGGCGCAGACGCTCCAACAGGACCAAGAAGCACGACAGCGACGACAACAACGGGCGCCGCAGCACTCGACGAGATGCGCGAGACGACATCACACAGAACAGAGTCAATTGCAGCAGGCGAAGACGTGCAGCACGCAAGGAGTACTCGGACGAAGAGGCTTCCCACGAGGAAATCGAGCCATGTGGAGCACTATGCTTCACACGTGCCATACGTGAGACACGAATGCCAAACGGGTTCAAACTGAACTCCACGACACTAAAGTACAACGGACTCGAGGAGCCGGAGGCATGGATCGATGACTACCTAACAGCAGTCAAGTTTCATAGAGGAACCAACGTCACGGCAATGCAGTATGTACAGCTCATGCTCGACAGCTCCGCTCGACATTGGCTAAAGAATCTCCGGCGCGGATCCATCAGCTCCTGGAGCCATTTCCGAGGAGCCTTCATAGAAAACTTCAAATCCACATACAAGCGACCAGCCTCACTCGAGGAACTGCGGGCATGCAAACAAGGAACGAGGGATACCCTGCGAGCATACATCCAGCGATGGACGATACTCAAGAATTCAGCGGAAGACATCTCGGACGAAAGTGCGATCGACGCGTTCAGGCGAGGCCTTCAGCGCGTTGAATTCAAGGAGCAGCTCGGACAGATGAAAGTCCGAACACTCGCACGGCTGTTAGAACTAGCCAACAGCTGGGTGGACGGAGAAGATTATGTTCGTAATGAAACAGACACCCACACTACACGATGCGAGTACGACTACGACTACAATGGAGATAGAGGAGCCGACAAAAGAAGGAAGCGACCCAGAAGGAACTTCTACGACGACAGAGGACCTGACATGGTCGCCGCCGGTTTCCCGAACGATCGGAACTGCAGGCACCGCGATAAAAACAGACCACAATGACGAGACAACCAAGAAGACGAGCCCCAGGCTCAGAAACGAGAATGGAGGACAAGGCAGCCACGCGACAAACACTCGCACATTCCGCTCTGCCAAAGAACAACTCGACGGACCGTGTTCTATACACGGATTCAGAAACGAGCGAGGAGAGCTCAGATCGTCCCACACCCTCAGGAATTGCAGAAGCTTCAACGAGTTGTCCGCGGAGAAAAGCCGCTCCACGGCCGCAACAGTACGACCACTCGCAAGCATAGCAGTCGGGACAATCGCCCACAATGCGCCACCAGCCCCCCCTCTGCCAACAAGGCAGGTAGCCGCCATCCAGGAACGGCAAAGGACACCAGAAGAGGAAGACCAGTACCCAGAAGCCCACGGGAGAATCTACATGATACAAGAAGGCAGGCCTTCCAACAGGTAGAAGAAACAAGTCACCAGACAAGTGTTCCTGGAAACCTCCGCACACCCGGCCGTCCCAGAGTACCTGCGCTGGTCGGAGACAGAAATCTCCTTCTCCTGGGACGACCACCTGCCAGTCGTCCCCCAACCAGGGCACGCCGCACTAGTATTCGAGGCCAGAATCGGAAATTACGACATGTCGCGAGTATTCATGGACGGCGGCAGTGGGATCAACATCATCTTCACCCGAACACTTGACGACATGCTCGTCCAAAACAACGCACTCAAGTCCTTGGGCACAACCTTCCACGGGATCGTACCAGGAAAAGCAGTCTACCCCCCTCGGAAGGATAAGCCTGGAGGTAGTCTTCGGGAACGCAACAAAGTTCCGCAAGGAAACGTTGGCCTTTGAAGTGGTCGACTGGAAGTCACAATACCACGCAATCCTCGGGCGGCCAGCTTTCGCTCGCTTCATGGTCGTACCCCATTACGCCTACCTCAAGCTGAAGAATCCAGGCCCACATGGTGTCATCACAATCAGCGACAGTTTCGTCAGATCCGACCGCTGCGACAAGGAATTCCACAAGATAGCAGAAGCCTTGGTAGCCCACCAAGGCAGCAGGACCACGGGACTCACAGAATAAGCGCTCCCGTAGAAGGAAAAGAACATTGCCCGAAGAACCCAGGCACTCGGAGACAAAGCTACCAGGCCTTTAAAGCCACTACATCACCGTTCTAAGAAAAAGGGATATGTCTTCAACAGAACCCCCCCCCCTACTCTTTGTAAGAGACAGCAGGAAAAGTATTACATAAATATTTTTCCCCAAAATCTGTTGGCACTCGGGGGCTCGCCGAAGCAGCCACCCCCCGAGTCGTCCTCCGCAATCGCGGCACATTAATTTTGCACTCGGGGGCTCGCCGAAGCAGCCACCCCCCGAGTCGTCCTCCGCAATCGCGGAACATTAACTTGGCACTCGGGGGCTCGCCGAAGCAGCCACCCCCCGAGTCGTCCTCCGCAATCGCGGCACATTAACTTGGCACTCGGGGGCTCGCCGAAGCAGCCACCCCCCGAGTCGTCCTCCGCAATCGCGGCACATTAATTTGGCACTCGGGGGCTCGCTGAAGCAGCCACCCCCCGAGTCGTCCTCCGCAATCGCGGCACATTAATTTGGCACTCGGGGGCTCGCCGAAGCAGCCACCCCCCGAGTCGTCCTCCGCAATTGCGGCACATTAATTTGGCACTCGGGGGCTCGCCGAAGCAGCCACCCCCCGCGTCGTCCTCCGCAATCGCGGCACATTAACTTGGCACTCGGGGGCTCGTCGAAGCAGCCACCCCCCGAGGCGTCCTCCGCAATCGCGGCACATCAACTTGGCACTCGGGGGCTCGCCGAAGCTGCCACCCCCCGAGGCGTCCTCCGCAATCATGGCACATTAACTTGGCCCTCGGGGGCTCGCCGAAACTACCACCCCCCCCCCCCCCGAGGCGCTCTTCGCAACCGCGACACATAAAAACTTTTACACTCGGGGGCTTGCCGCAGAAACCCTCTGGAACGTCCCCCGCAACTACAACGCAGATGACCCCCCAAGACAGCATGGAATATATACAACCTAGAATAAGCATATACAACGAAGGGAAGCACCTAATCTTTAGGCTCCAACTTCGCCTTAATAAGTGTACCCAGATGGCGGTCGTTCTCTTCACAAACTCGCCTCACAGCCTGGCGCGCAGGTTTATCTACAGCCATGTAGTGCTCATTAATCGGATGATCCCTACCGCCTGGAAGACCCGCCGCCACCTGAGCAAAATCCACCCCCAGCCAATGACTACGGATGTCAGAACCCCAAAGTAGGTTTGTGTTTAACCTAGCTTGCATTTTTGCATCTTGAAAAAAAAATTGCAAAAGAAAAGGAAATGGGGAAAAGAAAAGCCCTAATTGAATTAAATAAAAAGGCCAGAAATAAATCTTTTTCCAAAATTCTTTTGGATGTATTGAAAAAATCCTAAAAATGAGTCTGATCATTTTAAAAGTGATTTGGGATTAATCCCATGCTCATAGATTTTTCAATAATTCAAATAGTGGCTTGGAAATTAAATCTTTTGTCTATTTGAATTGAAATTCAAATAAATTGAATTTCAAAAATTCCCAAAACTTGGGCTTGACTTCTATATAGTCACCTAGGTTTTATAAAAATGTTTGGGGATTTTTATAAATGCCCTATCTATTTATTTTAATTGGGCAAACAGACAACAGAAAAGAAAAATAAAAAGAAAAACAACAGAGAGCTTACCTTTCGCTCAGGGCGAAGCCCATCTGGCCCAGCCCACTCCAGCTCCCTTGTCTTCTTCCTCCTTGCCAGAAGGAGAGCTGGAGGAGCCGTGCGCTGCGGGCATGGCCGCCACCTCCTCCTCTGGCCAGCGCAGACCCCCCGCCCTCCTCTTCCTCTCTTGCCATGCAACATCTGGAAGACCCCAGGCCACTTTCCTCTCCCCTCGCGACCTCTCTCCTCTCCTCTGCCGCCATTTCCGAGCCGCCCCGAGAGTTCTCCGGAGAGCATCTCAGTGCATCGTCACGGCCAACGGCCTCAAATCGTCGTGCAACCTTGTCCAGGAGGTTCTCCGCTGTGGACTTCGTCTTCAAGCGCATCCAATCGAGCCCGAAGGCCCCGTGGACGAAGCCCTCTTCTCTAGTTCGCCGCCGGCCACCGTGGACGTCGTCGACGAATTCGCCGCGTCCAGTCCCTCTCCGGCTTCCCCGAGCACGTCTTCATCCTCCTCGTGAGCTCCCGCTCGTTTTCCCCCTCCTAGCTCTCTCCCCCGTGTTCTGTAGCGTGAGTTCGCCGGAGCCAGTGGCCAGCCGCCGCTTCCCGTCGTCGTAGCCATGGCTCCAGGCCTTCTCGAGGTCCCCGGCTTGCTCCAGGAGATGCGCAAGATCGAGAGCTTCCTCCCCGTGCCCTTCCTTTCCTCCCCCGTGGCCTAAATCCCACCCCGGAAGAGCGCCGCCGTGGCCCAGGCCACCGGCATTTAGCCGCCGGTCGGTTAACGCTAAGCCCCCTCCTAATCCCCTCTCTCTCTCTCGCTGACAGTGGGCCCAGCCCCTTAATTAAACGAGGTTCAAAATTAAACAGAGCTAATTAACCCCACTGCCACTGAATGGTGGGCCCCTTTTGTCAGTTGACTGGTCAACCCTGGCGTCAGCATGACCTAGTGATGAGGCAGAAAAAGGTTAAATCAATTTAATTTATTCAGTAAATTCCAGAAAATGGCTGAAACTTTGAAAAATCATAGAAAATTCATTTTAACTCCAAATTCAACATATAATATATGAAAAATTATCAGGAGAAAATCCTCTATCCAAATTTCCAACTTTCAGCTATCACTACTAGGGAATAGCCTTATAGTGGCGCACTGTTTTTGCGTTTAGTGGCGCATTTCAAATGCGCCACTAACGACAAGCCACTAATAAGGCCTTAATAGTGGCGCATTTCAAATGTGCCACCCCTAAGAATCTTATGCGTGGCGCATTTCTAAATGCGCCACCTATAAGCCCAAATGCGCCACCCATAAGAGCTTATGGGTGGCGCATTCTGGATGCGCCACCCATAATTCCTTAGGGGTGGCGCATTCTGGGAATGCGCCACTATTAAATTTTGAATTTTGAATCTGGATCTGGATCTGGAAAACAATTTTTTTTATTTTTTTATTTTTTTATTTTTTATTTTTTCTTAATGAATGCCCGATCACTATGCTTAATCTCAGGTCAAACTAACCTCCGTGGTCAAACTTCCCCGAGGGTCACCCATCCTAGCACTACTCCAGCCCCAGCACGCTTAACTTCACAGTTCTATTCAACTCTCACTTCAGCTCACCTAGCAGGCACTTGTTGATATATCTAACATATAAATCCTATTAAACCATGTTGATGTCTAGGACCATGTTAAAGTTCATGGGTGTGATAAAATTTTCAACATTTTTTTGAAACTTTCTCGATGGGACCATTAGCATATTTTGAACTTTTTTAAAAAATTTGATTCTTTTAAAAAAAAATTAATTTTTTTTAATGTTACTATCTAAAATTTTCAACTTTTTTTAACTTCCCGATTTATCCTCTAGCCTATTTTCAATTTTTTTTTTTAAAAAAAAAATTAATTTTTAAAAAATTTCAAAAAAAAAATCTTAGTAGTGGCGCATTTCATACAGAATGCGCCACTACTAAGTTCAAAAAAATATTCAATTTTTTCTCTTTTTTTGGGCCTCCAGATCTTCAAACGCCCGTAACTTTTTTTCTGTTAGGTTTTTGAGGATTCTAAAAATGTTCAACGGGTTCTAAAAAAATTTGGATATAACTTTTCGAGTAGATGATTTTTCATATAAAAAACTTTTTCATCGGAGGTCGTATGCAAAAAGTTATGCCCATTTTACGTAATTCTCGGGAGATTTTGCAAAAAGAGTCGAAATTCATATTTGTAAATTTTCCTTACAACTAGACCACATATCATTTGGAAAACTGATTTTCTTTTATTTTTTTGACATTTCTATCATTTTCTTTTATTTATTTTCGAATTGAAAAGGCGGTCCACTTGGGGGGTGCATATGGGAATTTTCCCGCCCAGTTTTTTCTTATTAGTGGCGCATATGGGAAATGCGCCACCCCTAAGAGCTTATGGGTGGCGCATTCTGGATGCACCACAAATAATTCCTTAGGGGTGGCGCATTTCCAGAATGCGCCACCCCTAAGCTCTTAGGGGTGGCGCATTTCCAAAATGCGCCACCTATAAGGTTCTTAGGGGTGGCGCATTTCTCCAAATGCGCCACGTATAAGGGGTTCCAGGGCTGGCCCACTCTTAGGGGTGGCGCATTTTGGAAAATGCGCCACCTATAAGGGCTTATAGGTGGCGCATTTTTTACCATTGCGCCACCCCTTACAACATAGTGGCGCATTACATATAAAATGCGCCACTAATAAGTTTCCATGTATAGCTATTTCCCTAGTAGTGTATGTTGGAGTTGATCTTAAAAAGGGATCAGTAGCTTTTTCTATTTGATTTAATTGGATTTAATTCAAAATGATTTCAATTGCTATTCCAACTTCAAACTTTGAAATGCACCACACATCACTTGTACTTCAGAAGCATTTCACACATGTGATCATTTGGTTTCAAATGAACAAACTTTAGCAAATGCAAGTGGACCAAATTTAAATAACATTTGGAGTTTGAATTTGAATTTCCTTTTCAAATCAACTTCAATTAAAATGTGGCAATTCAAACATAGGTCACATCAGCACCTTACCATGCTTTGTTTTACATATTGAATGTGCATTGTATTATTTTGATTGTGCTTTACTTCCAGTGCTTCGGTGATTGCATCTTCCCGGTAGAGTTGATCTCGGAGACGAGTTCAACATCACGTCAGAAGAGTGTTACATCGTGATCGTCAGCAAGGCAAGCAGCCCCCTCTTTGATCATGTCTATAAAATCCCAGTTCCCTCTCATTCTCGCAAATGCATGTTTAGGATGTCACCATGATACGTTCTACCGCTAGTTGAACCTATTCCTTTGCATGACCTATCATTTTGTCACAGTAGTAAGCAAACCACAATCCTAGCAGATGCAGGAGTTGGTTGATATCATGTGGCCCCTGCAACTGTTACAGCTTATTGCATGCTTAGAGTTGTTACCTGAGGCTACTTTGATGTGAGTCGGGATGGTAGTGATCATGTGAATGATGGTGGTAACGTGTTGGTGAATCTACCCTAAACAAAGGTGAACGATGAGAGGCTATGTAGGAGTACACAGTGGGTTGTCTTGTTGAACACTGCCTTAGGCCCGAGTTCTTGTGTTGTTATCCAAGACAAAGAGTACGACCACACATTGGCCTCACTGACCCCTCTCGGCCTAGTACCTCACCCCGGACCTGTCCAGGAGTCGCAAGTAGTTCGCCCTTTTAACGATCTCAAGCAGGTGGAACCAAGGTCAGTGGTTGGCGTAGGTTGTGGGCACGTTGAATCAAGTGATCATGATCGAGTTGAGCTTGATGGCGGTCACACAACGTTTGAGTCCGCATCGGAACAATCGGCCGGATTCCGATCGTGGTCCCAACTCAAATAGGCGACTCCCTAGGACTAGAGATGGTACCGTGAGTGAAGTGTCGTGGCAGCATCCTCGCCGGTACTCACTTGAAGGGTCCATCCCCAGGCGGTAAATGATGAGGCGTGTGTGTAGAAGTACACCCCTGCAGGGTTAATGAACTATTCGAATAGCCGTGTCCGCGGTTATGGACTACTTGGAGACCTTTACTTGATCATAGATAACTTGAACCGGATACTTCTAAAACACACCAAGATAAGTGTGAGTGCTATGGCGTGCTTCCTCGTGGGGAAGTCGAGGAAGGCACCATAGTGGAGTATTGGTTGGAGACTGTTACTTGGACTCGTGTACGTTCTTAGCTCTCTCTGGTACTCGTAGTTCAGGATTAGCCAAGTCAAAACTGGCACTTCTGCAAGTGATACCCCACCTCCCTTTACCTTGATACATGTGCATGAGTAGTATAGTTCCTATGTAAGTCTTGCTGAGTACGATTTTGTACTCACGTTTGCTTATTCTATGTTTTAGTGACGAGACCACTGACCCTGATGGTGGCCTCTACCTCGAGCTCAACGTGGACCAATGTCGTATAGTTCCAGGCAGCAGCCTGTGCCCTTTGGAGGGTCGTTGTATTTTCTTTCAGGCTTCTTAAGCCATTTGTTAAACTTGTCTTTACTAAGACATAATTTGCTTCCGTTGATGTTTGATGTAATGTTGGATCACAGACATGTGATCTCTGCTTGTAATATAACTACTATGTCTGCTCTGTTTAGCAGAAGTTATAAAGACTATGAGTTCTAGAGTTCATGTTGTGATTACCTGTTGTTTACACTGGACATGTATGCTGCGTGTATGTCTATAACATGCATGTCTTAGTGTGGGGTTCGATAGCTTAGTTGTGTTCTTGCCGGCGGTCTTTTATACACCAAGTGGCCCTTAGATGTGCGCAGCTTGGGGCATCGCGATGCGATTGCTCGTGACTTTGTCACGTGGCACACTTTGTTGCATGATCGAGCCCGCCCGAGATCCCGACTAAGTGATCGGGCTGGAGTAAGTCTATGTAAGGGTTATGATCCAATCGATAACATGGTTGAGGCGACTTGTCTGTGAATATGGGATTCACCACCCATATCATTAGACTTGTGTGCCGACGATGAGGACCCATCTCAGTTGATCATCCGGCCTGGATGGGATGCCCCTCACGTTCGATGCTTACCGAGAGTGATTTGTGCTTGGCCTTGTGTGCTTAGACAAGTGGGTACGGCTCTCGGCTCTCCATGTGATTGTATTATGACCGGAATTACATACGCTAGCCCCGGGTCCCGACAACGGACCAAACCCAAAGCAGTTCGGGCTCCATCACGAATCTGATGATCCATCACTCGACGTAACTCGGCAGGCTGAGAAAATACACGACAGAGCCTCTCAAGGGACGAAGGAACCACCTCCAGCGGATAGAACTCAGCATGGATACCACCCAATACCCGCTGGCAGTATTTGAGAGCATCCGGCACCCGCTCAACTCGGAGGCGAAGTAAAGCAAACGCTCGAGAACGAGCCCCATCCTCCCAAAAGGGATTGCTTGCCTGCACTCGGGGATCATCAAGCCGTGACATCTCCGACTGAACAGCCCTCTCTTCATCCCGAGATCGCCCTGCCAGCACTTCGAAAGTCAAAAACCACGATCAAGACAGAGACAGCAAAACCTCCTAAATGGAATCGAGCAAACAAGCAGAGGCGAAACTCACCCCGCAGGAGGTCGGACAACTTCACCACCCACGAAGCAAGGATCTCAACCACGGCCTCAGCACGCTCGCGCCGAGTACGCTGAACGGCTACGGATCCCTTCAGTCGAACAATCTCCCGCTCAGCGTCCTTCAGTCGCAAGCAAACGGACTCGAAGGCACCCTCACGAGCGTCATCCTTTAGCGAATTCCAAGGACGAAGAACGCCCGGAGTGGCCTACCGCAGGATGAACAAAACAAAGACATCAAAAAGCAGCAACAGGAAACAGCCAAGCAGTCACTCAGATAAAGGTACCAAAAGATCAACCATCACAACGGAGTCACGAATTACGGACAAAGTTTCAAAGCGACGAAACACTACTATGCCTCCCCCTCACCTATGACAGGAGGATCCTAAGCATCTACAACCTGTTGTAGGCGACGAGCCAGTTTATCGGCTCGGTCGTCCTGCTCATCAGAATAGTCCGGGATGGTCTCAACCAAGGAATCATCAATGGAAATCCCATGCCCCATAAGGATGACAAGGGCAGTGGAAGAACCACTCACCACGCTCTCTGCAACCAGCTCCACCATACGCTTCCCATCCGGGCCGAATGCAGCCACCCGAGCGCCCAGGCCATCAGGCACCTTTGAACCCTCCGGCATAAGGTGCTCGTGCGCAATATTCACAAGATTGGAAGCCCGGGTGCAGACGTCCCCAACCACTGCAACATCATCTGCAACAGCATCTACAGCACCTTGGAGAATTCCAGACCCTGACGCAGCAGCCTCCATCGGCTTCGCACCTATAGCAGCTGCACCAAGCAAAGAAACGTCATCACGGGAAGACAGTAGGAACAGCAAGACCAAAGGTTGAATGCCAAACTTACACACAAGCGAGTCCGCCAAGGCGCGAAGACGTTTGCCCTCGACTGCTTCCACCCGCGCACGCGCGTCCTCAGCCTGACGAAGGCGAACCAGCTCCTCGTGTTGACCATGAAACTCCGCCTCCTTGGAAGCCAAGGTAGCCTTAAGAATGGAAACCGTCCTCCCCGCCTTCTCGGCTTGCTTCTCGGCAGCCTGGCGACGGTCTGCGAGGCAAGACAGTACTCAGAACAAAAGACGCAGCGGCCAAAGCTCAGCAGCGCAAGAATGAAAACTCACCATCCATAGCAGACAAAGTATCCTAGCCAGAATCATGGGCCCGTTGCCAAAGCTCAGCATCAATCATCAAACGCTCACAGTGTTGGAAAACAGGCTGCAAAATCCATACAATCAGATGATAAGGAAAGACAAGACTACAAGCAACTGCAAGCAGTTACTTCTAGCCTCTGGGGCTACTCCCATCGGGAGCACTGCCGTGTCCCCAATGATAAAGTCGCACAGGCACGAATCAACTCACCAGCTTGGAGACGTGGTCGAAAACACGAGCCTTGTGTTCAATCGCCAGATCAAGCCGGCCAAAGTACGGAGGACCAAGCTCAGTTGGCTTGGACTCAGGAGCAACAGCACCAGGCGCCTCAAAAGAGGGTGCACCAGGAACTACACCCGCAGTCGGAACGGCAGGAGTCGCCGTCAGCCCAGATTGACCAGCAGCAGCCGAGAGGTCCTCAAGATGCTTGGCTGCCGCCCCAGAGCCCGTCGACTTCAAGTCAGTAATAGATGCGCTGGTGCACGAAGCAGCCGGAGCAGGCGCAACACTACAAGATAAGCATTATCAGACGCAAGAACAAGAAGGAAACAGAGAAAGAGAAGGAAGGCAATGGCTGGGTAAAACCTACAATTTACCCAGCCACAAGGTATTTAACTCAAGAGCCTAGCAAGAAGGGCCACCGTCCAACCTTATCGCCTAGCACACGTGGCACGATCCCATAAACAGACGAAAAGTATGGAAAATCCAACCGGTGCAGTAACAACACCGCCCACTACGCGCGCAAAAAGAGGACCATGATCGCGCGACGCGGAAATTTCGGCGGGACAGCGCCAAGTCATTTCCTTCGGCAGGCTACAGTGGTCAAAAACACCAGAAGACCATGCCAACGTCATATCACAGCAAGACGTACTGAGTACGCCATCAAGGCTAAGAGATTCTATCTTTCAAATCTTTTTCCTAATGAAGAAAAACATCTTACTCCCATCGGGAGAGCACATCATGAGAGTCCCAGGTGCTCCCACACCTAAAGGTCAGCAACGTGCTCGAGTGATCTCTCGCACTCATGAGAGTTTCGGGTGCTCCCTCAACCCGACGTAAGATAAATATTCACTCGCCAAGATCATACGGCGCTAGAGTCTCAGGTGCTCCCTCACCTCAAGAGCCGAAACGGCATTCGAGTGACCACTCGCGAAGAACTCCCCGTCTGAGCACTCGAAACAAGCTCCGCGGGTGAATGAGTGAACAGCTCGCTTGATGTTTTGTTCCAAGCGGGTGCAATGCTATAAGGCTCCGCGCCTCAAAAACACACATTCCTGGAACAAGATACACTGTGCCCAGATGCCACGTAAGATTAGCGTGTAGGTAAGACCCCGCTGCGAAGTTCGGCCGGGCTGGGACTTGTCGAAGAGCGATTTCACTCCCAACCTTTTCCATGCGCTGCGCATGATAGAAAAAGCCGGGCGGACGCACCTTAGGCTATGCACATTA
Organism: Bromus sterilis; assembly: GCA_950022295.1. Classification (NCBI taxonomy): domain Eukaryota; kingdom Viridiplantae; phylum Streptophyta; class Magnoliopsida; order Poales; family Poaceae; genus Bromus; species Bromus sterilis. Next base: position 73,394,435 of record OX465595.1, read on the forward strand.
CTGGCGGCAAATGAACACTGTAAGGCCTGAAGCGGCAGGACTTTTGCTCGACACCAGTGTTCCAAGCTCACGTCGAGGGACGTGGGTTTGATTGGGCTACTGCGGTATTTGCCCTAGTGCAATTCACCAAGGCTCGACCAGTCGACTCCTTGGGCCCTTTCACCTTAGCATCCCTCGAAACAGGTTTTGTCATGGCCACCAGACTGCCAGCGACCCGCGGTTGTACCGCGCATACAAATAACCGACAAATGGATGTACTCGAGTCCCTGCGCGACTCTTCGAGTCCCTCAGGCACTCGGGGGCTACTGACGAGGGGGTGACCCCACAACTCCTACGGATAAGCCTACCTGGTCTCCCTGAAGACAGAAGGCCCATGAAGATACAGCCTCGGCCCACTAATTGGCACCGATGTAGGAGTCTGCGACTCACAAGGAAGGTGTGAAGACCTGCCGTACGGAGCAAGCTAGGGTTAGGAAAGCTTACCTGTAAACTTAGAAAAACTCCCCGAGACCTAGCCCAGTATATAAGGGCTAGGAGGGGCGACGCCAAGAGGGAACCAATATCATCTGTAACCCTAGCCTTGAGCGCTCCAGCCTTGGCATCCACTGTAATCGCATCTCCCCCATCAATAATATCGAGCAGGAACGTGTCCTCCTGTTTGCCGACGAGCTATCCTCCAACCTGTGCCTCTCATGAATAACCCAGGTTCCCTGACCATGGGATTTGCCGGGGTTGATCCCCGTCATTGGTCCTTAGAAAAAATCAGGTACTGGCATGTTCTCTCCACAGAGGCAATCAAGGAGAGGTTGTTGGCCTTCACAAGCTTGTTGGAGAAGCTGATCAGATCACCACAATAGATCACATGTGGCTGAAAGATAGTTTTCTAGCAACTTAAAAAGGGGCATAGTAGTGACATTGTGTGGAAGAATCTCAAGATCAACGAGAACCTGGGCATCTTCTTTTCGCCCTCGAAGAAGATCAACTAGTTAATGCTTTGTACAGTCCGATCTCCACACTGTAGGTATGTTGGTCGCCGCATGCGACTTCAGGTCCCCCCCCTTGAAGACCAGGAGATCGGGGAAGATGTGATGTTGTTGAACTCATCGTCTTTGTTGTATTATGATCTTGCTATGTCTGTGATACTTCCTGCTGGACATGTTTTGTCCTTTATCGCTCATCGGTTTTGAGTTGTTAGTTTTTTTTGTTATGCACTCTATTCTTTGAGAGGAAAGTATGTATGGTTGGTTTTGATTTCCTTTTAATGAAACTGGGGAAGGTTCCCTATCTAATAAAAAAATCATTATATTTATTTTAAATTCTTAAACATGTACTCTATTTTTTGCAGGGTAAAATAGGGGCTTCCTCCTTTCAATATCAAAGCCAACAATTTAGATGTGTGGATCAACGCACTAGCGAATTAAGCATTGTGAATCATGGTTTTAAAGTTATTTTGAAGAACATACCGCGTATGTCTTATTTATTAAGATTAGGGGGTGAGAGTATAGAATATTTACATTTTGTACAAGGAGGACGATGGGGCTACCCTACTTATAAAGATAGCCAGACTACTTAGCCCATATCATCTTCCACTGCTCTACTTCTAGCTAAACACCATTCCTTCCATTCCGCGCTAATTCTAGGGATTAGGGCTGAAGGCAGGAGGGCCATTATATGGAATATCCGTCTGTTACGCTCTAACCACAGCATCCGACAAGTGCAGGTCATAAAAGAGTAGATCGCGTTTGCGCTCACCAGCTAATACGTCTCAAACGTATCTACTTTTCCAAACACTTTTGCTATTGTTTTACCCTCATTCTCGCATGATTTGGACGAAACTAAGCCGGACTAACGTTGTTTTCAGCAGAGCTGTCTGTATGGTTTTATTGTGCGCAGGAAAATGGATTTTTGGACGTCCCAGAAAATTCCCAGAAAAATACCAGAAAATCCACGCACCCGAAGGAGACAGATGCCAGAAGTGGGACCAGAGGGGACCCCTGGGAGCCCACGGCGCCCCCCTAGCGCGGCCAGTGGTGGGGCCGCGCCCTCTGGCCGCCAGGGGGCCTTCCCCCTCCTCTGGTGCCCTACCGATGCTCCTATTTATTCCCGTGATGCGAAAACCCCAGAACATAAGTCGTTTTCCCAGTTCTCGTCGTGGAGCCGCCGCCACCCTCTTTTCTTCTCCGGGAGGGCTAATCTGGAGGTTGTTTTGGCCTCCGGAGAGGGGAGATCGTCGCCATCGTCATCGCCATCACCACTCCATCATCCCTCCATGACTTCTCCATCCATGTGTGAGTAATTCCGTGTTGTAGGCAAAGGGGATGGTAGGGATTGGATGAGTTATATCGTGTAATAGTTTATCAGATTGTTGGGGGCATGTTGCCTATCATCTAGATTGGTGTTTATCAACTTTGCTTCAACTTGTTGCTCTTAATGCTTGTCACTTTGGGCCCGAGTACCATGATTTCAGATCTCAACCCTATGTGTTTTCATGAATATATTTGTGTTCTTGATCCTATCTATGAGTTGTATGCACCTGTTATAGTCTGGAACCGGCGATCCCAAAGGTGATAGCTTGGGACACCAAAGGGGATGGACTATAATTTGAGGATTCCGTGTATCCATTGATTGTTAATACTTTGTTCCGGCGCTCTTTGACAGGAGCACCTTAATCTCCATAAGTTCCTTTTGGTCCCGTTCATAGCGGGATGGTAGGACAAAAGATGTTGTGCAAGTTCTTATTGCAAGCACGTACAACTACCTATGGGGTACATGCCTGATGTTTGATTTATGCCTAGATGATCTTTGCTTTTCTGTGTGCCTTGCCCCAAGTTGATTACATGATGTGTCTTATCCATGCAACGCCCAACCATCCATCTCCCTAGCCTACAATGTTTTAATTCTGCTGGTTACTAGTTGTTTACTTTCGCTGCTTTACTATTACCGTTGCTATCATCACTTCCATATCGTAGTTGCTACTAATATATTTCTTCAAGTAAGTGTATCTTAGGTGCGGTGGAATTGACAACTCCAATGTTAAATCTTGTGGATATTCTTTGGCTCCCCTTGAGTCGAATCAATAAATTGGGTTATCTTACCCGCGAAGACTATCTCGATCCCCTGCAGTTGTGGGTTATCAAGCCTGTTTTCTGGTGCCGTTGCCGGGGAGCATAGCTTTATTCACAAGTCTACTTGAAGTATTTTACCTGCTGCAATTTATCGGCTATGGGTAAGAAAGAAGACCCCAAGGTCCCGATCTTACCATCCCGTACGAGAAAAGGTACTGTTCTGAACACTAGTGCTACACTTGATTCACCTTCAGTTATGAGTAAGTTTGTTTCACCGCTACCCCATGATGCCTCTACTGAATCTGTCACCATGTCCGACACTTTTGATGATGCTTCTACTACTCTTGATGATATTGGTTCACTTAGTCACGCTCTTGAGAATAAGATTGCTGCTGCTGCCAAGAAATCTGGGATTGAAATTCCCGATACTTGCTATCCTTTTGATGGGACTTACACTTATCCCGATTTGAGTAAACTTAAGGAGAGACTACTTGATGATGATTATATTATACTTGATGATGATTTATGCAGGGAGCTAATAGAGTTTGACGACTCTAACCCTGATGCTATTAATAAGCTGCTCGAGAAACACTCCCTGAAGAACAAGACCGTTCCTGATCCTACTTTTGCTACGTCTCTATATGCATCAATGATCCTGATTATAATTTCTCTTTTGATCTTTCACTTATATCTATGGTTGAAGCTGACGCCTTTTATGGCAGAGAAAATGATGATGCTATTGCACACTTGACCAAACTCACTGAGTTAGGTGGGTTGTTTACTACAGATGAGAAGATACGAAAATTCTATGTTACTAAGCTTTTTCCTTTTTCTTTAAAGGAAGGTGCTAAAGCATGGTACGATGCACTACCATGCGGTTCTATTAGGAGTCCTCAAGACTTAGCTCAGTCTTTTGTTAATAAGTATTTTCCAGCTCATATGCAACATGCTGCTTTACGAAAAATTTATAACTTTAAACAGTTGCAGGATGAGAACCTCCCTAAAGCTTGGGGGAGGTATTGCAGTCTGATCCAGGCTAGACCGGGACATGGAGTCCCTTAGAATGAATTAATTGATATATTTTATGCTGGTCTAACTGATGAATCTAGATCCTATTTGGATAGTTGTGCTGGTTGTATTTTCAGGAAAAGAACGCCGAACGATGCAGAAGAATTGATGGGCAAGATTGCCAAGAACCACGAAGATTGGTCTATCCCTGAACCACCTCCACCACCAAAGAAGAGGGGCATGCTTGTCCTAAGCCCCGAATACATGAAAGAAGCTAAGAAGTCTATTAAAGAGAAAGGTATTAAAACCAAAGACGTGAAGGATCTACCCCCTATTGAGAAGTTGTGTGAGACTACCACTCACCCTCCTATGGTAGAGGTACAATCTCTTTTAGATTTCAATGCAAGTGACATTCCTGATGGTAAGCCTCCTGATCAATGTTTAGATGAGCTTGATAATTTCATTATGAAGCAAAATCATTTTAATGAGAGGATACAAAGTCAGTTGCATGATAATTCCCTTGCTATCAAAAGTTTGCTTGATGTTCTAGGTAGAACAGTTAATGATGTTAAATGTCTTGTGAAGCATTTTCATATGGTTCAAACTCAGCTTGATCAAATTTCTAGTGTGCAAAAAGATTTGCTTGATAATAATGCCAAACAGGATATACAGGCCTTCGGGATTAAAACCTGAGGGGGAACTAGCACTCAAGATCCTCTCTATCCGGAGGGGCATCCTAAGAGGATCGAGCAAGATTCTCAAATACACGAAGAAGAAATTGTTAGCTCGAAGAAGAAGAAGAAGAAGCACAAAGAAGCTAACAATTCCAATGATCCAAATAATATATCCACCTCCGATGCTGAGACCGAAGACGGTGCTGAGCCAGAAAAGAATAGTGAAAAGAATGATCCACCTGAAGTTCAAGAAGAAGAAGCACCCGACAAACGCAAGAAATACACTAGAGAAGATTTTATCGCAAGAATACATGGGAAGGAACAAGAACCATAGGTGCAGAAACCCATGCCCTTTCCAGGTAAGTCTCTCAAAACCAAAGAAGAAGAGCATTACAATAAGTTCTATGAGTGGATGAAACCTCTTTTTCTTCAAATCCCTTTGACTGATGCTATTAATTTACCTCCTTATTCGAGATATATGAAAGAAATTGTTACAAATAAAAGAAAAGTTCATAATGAAGCAATATCAACTATGCTTGCTAAATACTCTTTTAGTGGCAAGATTCCTGAGAAGCTTGGTGATCCAGGTATACCCACCATTCCTTGTTCCATAAAGAATAATTATGTCAGGACTGCTTTATGTGATCTTGGAGCAGGAGTGAGTGTTATGTCCTTTTCTCTTTACAAGAGATTATGTTTAGAAAAAATAATCCCTACAGATATCTCTCTTCAGATGGCTGACAAGTCAACAGCCGTTGCCATAGGTATTTGTGAGGATGTTCCCGTTGAAGTTGCTAATTGTTTAATCCTTACTGATTTTGTTGTGCTTGACATGCCCGAGGATGGGAGCATGTCTATTATTCTTGGTAGACCTTTTCTTAACACCGCAGGTGCTATTATTGATTGCAATAAAGGAAAGGTTACTTTCAACGTGAATGACAAAGAACACACGGTGTATTTTCCGAAGAAGATTGACAAGAGGCATGGCCTCAACTCTATAGAGAATATCGAGACCGTGAAGATTGGAGAATGGAATTGTCCTCTACATGTGCGCCACAAATACAAAACCATCATGGTGGGGACAATGTCCATTAAAGTAAAGGTGCAATGATCACTTCATGAGAGGTGAGACTTTTTGCTCTATATATCGCTGGTTTGTTGGTAAGACTTGATCAACCTTGCTAGTAAGCATGTTTTATATAGGTAAAAAGTGGAGCTTGTTATGTTTTCATTTGCTTTAGCTTTTATTCTCCTTGTTGTACCATTTTTATATGTTTTTGAAACTTCACAATTCTAATCATTGTTTCAAGTTTTCACAGAGTTTCGCAACTTTTTGAACTTCAAAAAAATGTCAACAGTGAAGTTGTCAGAAAAATTCCTGAAAAAATATTTTAAAAATTTCCATCCCGGGAGTGACCCAGGGGCACCTGGGGCTGACCAGGGGGGGGGCAGCTGGCGCGTCCTGGCCCCTAGTCGCGCCCACGGGGCACCTGGGGCCCACAGGGCAGCCAGCCAGGTAAGTCTTCTTCCTCCTCCCTTCTCTCTCTCCAAAAACACGAGTTCTGCACTTTGTTCTTGCGTTCTTGCTGCTCTCCGTTCAGAATTTCGATCTCTCTCTACGACCCATCATTTGAGCTGAGATTTTGGGCAAATACTTCCTGGTATGTAACTCCTTCACCCCTCCAATTAGATTTTTGATTGGTGGCCTCATTTGTGAGTATTTAGTAGCTCTTGGTGTTGTTCTTATGAGCTTGCATGCATGTGTAGAATTTAATTTTCCAAGTTTTGATGAAAGTTTATGCCTTAGGTAAGTGAGTAGAGTAGTTTGCCTCAACTCACTTTGTTTAAATCCTTGTTTTTGTGAACTGTAAAAAAATTTAGAAATGAGTTTCTTTGGAAAAGGAAAGGGGTGGCTTGGGAAGAAGAAGCTCGAGCGCTCCGATCGAGTCACTAGAGCTGCAGCTTCACCCTCAACAGTTAGAGTGAGCTACAAAAAAGATCATGTACCCCTGGAGCTGTTGGAAGAAAAAAATCCAGCGTGCGCAATGATGTATCTGTGAGATGATTTTCTTACAGCTGCAGGAATTAAGGAGGAATTTTATGGCCTTTGTGCTAATGCAGGTTTGACACGGCTAGCTTTATGCCGTGTGGTACAATACAAAAAGCTTACCTCCTGTTTTGTTAACAGTTTTTGTTATAATCATGATGCTGGAACCGTTGAGTTCAAACTTTATAATGATCTCATAACCATGTCTTTCGCAAAGTTTTGTGATATAATAGGTGTGACGAACGTTGGTCAGACTGCTAAGATGACCATGCAGCCTTTCGGGTTGAGGACCCTCTTGAACTCCCTTTGCTTCCAGGAGGAGACCAACATTCGGCGCACGAAGATTTCCAGCATCTTGTTTCCACACCTTAGGTGTTTTTCGTATTTTATTGCTAGAGGGGTGTTGGCTCGTGACAACACGAGCAATGGTTCTGCACCAGACTTCGCCATTTATGCGAACGCCCTCTCTGGTAAGAATGAGTATAATGTGGGTGCCTTGATTGCTCGGCGTCTTGTTACGGACAGTAACAAGGGCGATTTATATGGTGGCATTTACGCCACACTTATCCTTGAGTCTCTTGAGCGCACCCCGCATCCTGATGATGTTCCCTTTTCATACGTGAGTCTCGATCTTGCGGCTATGAAGAGGCATATGTTTGTTACCATGACTTCTCAGTTTGGTAACCTTGATTATATTTTGAGGTTTGAAAGGACTATTACTCGTGAGATCCGTCTACCTGAACCACTTTTTTTAATAACACTCGCAGGAACGGATGGTCCATCAACGAAATTCAGTTCGATGAGTTCTTGGCTAATTACCAGCCGCATAACCCCATGGAGGGGATTGTGCCCGATGAGGAGGAGCACGGTGAGTTCCCACCTTTCCAGGGAGAGACCTTCACCGAGCATGGCGAGGGATCTTCTTCCGCTTGGAGCGCAGGACCTTCCTCATGGGAGGACCCAAGGACTTCGGTGTATGCACCGGAGGGCTCATACAACTCCTGGAATTACCCTTACCCCGGAGCAGGAGGCTCCTCGGGGCAGTAGCTGCTACCAACTTAGGCCAAAAGCCTAAGCTTGGGGGAGTACGTTCCCTTCTCACCTTTCCATTGTATTATCCGTTTTATTTTGTTTGCTTTGATCTTTTCGAAGTTTTTGCTCGTTCTTCTTTGTTCTTTTATTTTGTAAAAACAACAAAAAGATTTTATTTTCTTTTTCTTTCGTTTAACCTTTGAAAAATCCAAAAAAAATTCTTTTATCTCTTTAGTTTGCTTTGTTGCAGAGTTCAGCTCGAGGTCGTGATGGCATTTGCACTTGATTATATTTCCTACGTTCGATAATGCAAGTGACAAGGCAGTAATGACGAAGATCGACGAAAGGGATGCAACAAGGAAAACCGTTATGAACTCTTTTTGTTTCCACCTTTGTACATATGCTTGTACTTATGATTTAGAGACCAGCTTGTAGCGACATAGTGGTATGTTTACAATGCTTTCCCAGTGTTCATGCTTTCCTTGTGGCTAATCCCAAATAGCTAGAGTACATAATGTGTTGTTGAAATGATTTACATGCATTGCATTGTTCATGGTTTGGCATACTGAAGTGGTATTTCCCTTTGGATAATTCTTGGATTGACTTGGCACATGCTTACATGTTTATGACTGGAAAGTCCACTATGCCTTGATGATCTTTGAATCTCAGAATAGTCATATCATTTTCATGCCTGGTTCAAAGTTACTTTGTCGCTCTGCATGATTATGGTTGTTATTGCTCTCTAGTTGGTCGCTTCCCAGTATTTTGCTAGCCTTCGCTCGCACTAAGCGGATTTCTGCTTGTGGATCCAAAATCCTTGAAACCAGTTTTTCCATATGAGTCCACCATACCTTCCTATGTGGTATTTACCGGCCATCCTAACGAAGACTTTCTTGTACCATCTCGAAATTATTCAAAAGCATTCATGTTTTGTGCCTCTGTTTTAGCTCATGAGGAAGTAGTAGGTAATTCATGACCGTCTTATGTTAGACATGTTTTATCCCGGGATTGCATGTCTAATCTGCAAACCCCAATACGAGGAGGGACTGGCATGAGTGCGCCCAACTCACACAATATAATCACAACCAACAAACCCTCCTTCACGCTTTGTCTATGAGAAATCAGAAAACTTTGGCAGTGATAAACAAAGGAGATTAAGGGGATGTGATCATCTCCATCTTGGGAGCCGTTCCTCGAAACATGTCTAGCGTAAGAGGCGATTGAGTTGTCTACTAGCATTCGTTGACAAAGCATGCATATCCCAAATCACCTTTTTATCTCTCTTTTCAAAACCAAGAGTTCTGGTACAAGTTTAGTCTTTGCTTCCTTCCATGGGTTTTCAACCTTTCCATCAAACTCCATGGTTCGAGAGTCTCCACCTTCTTTCTTCAAAGCACCAACTAGGAGAGCATAATTTTCATTCTAAGTGTAACGTGCATTGTACCAAAGTATTACATTGTCTTTTGCATGATTGTGGTATTATTTATTCTGAAGTTCTTAGTTCTAGTCTCCTTTAAAACTCCGGAGGAGTTTCTGCATTTATGTTTTGCTTCATTCATGGAGGCTAGCGGAATACCACTCTAGTATGTTCAAACTTTGTGCATTGTAATCCTTTCTTGATTTTCAGTAGCATATTATTTGCTTTTAGTTGTTTGAGATTGATCACTTGAAAGAAGGATTGCTTCGTGCATTATCCTCATAGCATTGTTTTGATACTTGCTAATTATTTTCGTAGTACATGCTTATATACATCTATTGAAGCAAAAGAGTTTGTCAGAGTTTTCTTTGTCGCATTCAATTCGTTGTACTGAATTGCTTGAGGACAAGCAATATGCTAAGCTTGGGGGTTGATATGTCTCAAACGTATCTACTTTTCCAAACACTTTTGCTATTGTTTTGCCCTCATTCTTGCATGATTTGGACGAAACTAACCCGGACTAACGTTGTTTTTAGCAGAGCTGTCTGTATAATTTTATTGTGCGCAGGAAAATGGATTTTTGGACGTCCCAGAAAATTCCCAGAAAAATACCAGAAAATCCACGCACCCGAAGGAGCCAGATGCGAGAAGTGGGACCAGAGGGGAGCCCTGGCGGCCCCAGGCGCCCCCCTGGCGCGGCCAGGGGTAGGGTCGCGCCCTCTGGCCGCCAGGGGGCCTCTCCCTTCCTCTGGTGGTGCCCTACCGATGCTCATAATTATTCCCGTGACGCGAAAACCCCAGAACAGAAGTCGTTTTCCCAGTTCTCGTCACGGAACCGCCGCCACCCTCTGTTCTTCTCCGGGAGGGCTAATCTGGAGGCTGTTTTGGCCTCCGGAGAGGGGAGATCGTCGCCATCGTCATTGCCATCACCACTCCATCATCCCTCCATGACTTCTCCATCCATGTGTGAGTAATTCCGTGTTGTAGGCAAAGGGGATGGTAGGGATTGGATGAGTTATATCATGTAATAGTTTATCAGATTGTTGGGGGCATGTTGCCTATCATCTAGATTGGTGTTTATCATATTTGCTTCAACTTGTTGCTCTTAATGCTTGTCACTTTGGGCCCGAGTGCCATGATTTAAGATCTGAACCCTATGTGTTTTCATGAATATATTTGTGTTCTTGATCCTATCTATGAGTTGTATGCACCTGTTATAGTCTGGAACCGGCGATCCCAAAGGTGACAGCTTGGGACACCAAAGGGGATGGACTATAATTTGAGGATTCCGTGTATCCATTGATTGTTAATGCTTTGTTCCGGTGCTCTTTGACAGGAGCACCTTAATCTCCATAAGTTCCTTTTGGCCCCGTTCGTAGCGGGATGGTAGGACAAAAGATGTTGTGCAAGTTCTTATTGCAAGCACGTACAACTACCTATGGGGTACATGCCTGATGTTTGATTTATGCCTAGATGATCTTTTCTTTTCTGTGTGGCTTGCCCCAAGTTGATTACATGATGTGTCTTATCCATGCAGCGCCCAACCATCCATCTCCCTAGCATACAGTGTTTTAATTCTGCTGGTTACTAGTTGTTTACTTTCGCTGCTTTACTATTACCGTTGCTATCATCACATCCATATCGCAGTTGCTACTAATATATTGCTGCAAGTAAGTGTATCTCAGGTGCGGTGGAATTGACAACTCCACTTTTAAAGCTTGTGGATATTCTTTGGCTCCCCTTGAGTCGAATAGATAAATTGGGTTATCTTACCCGCGAAGACTATCTCGATCCCCTGCAGTTGTGGGTTATCACCAGCCACCAGAGTGATCATGGAGGTCCACCAGTCTACAAAGGTGATGTCTGGGGATGGAGTCGTCTGGTGTAGTCTCCATTTAAGCAGAAGGGAGAACCATATTTGCCGGGCATACGAACATTGCACCAGAAGATGATCCACTGTCTCTTCTTCCTGACAGCACATGACACAAGTTTCAGGGTGATCTAGATTCCTTTTGGCCAGCTGATTCGCTGTCCAAAGCTCATGGCGTCTCAAGTTGCCCCTTTCCTGGACAGGGTGGTCAGCACAAACCAAAGTGCATTTATAAAAGGGCATTGCATTATGGACAACTTCATGCTTCTTCAAAAATCGATCAAATCTCTCCATCAAAAGAAAGTGGGTGCGCTCATGCTCAAGGTAGACATGGAAAAAGCTTTTGATTCAGTTGATTGGGCATTCCTTCTCAAGGTTCTGCAGCACCGTGGGTTTGGCACTTCATGGATTCGTAGACTCGCCCTCCTCCTGTCTTCGGCCTTTTCCAAAGTTCTAATCAATGGCGTAGCAGGGGAGAAGTTTAGACATGCCAGAGTTTTACAGCAAGGAGATCCTCTCTCTCCTATGTTATTTTGTCATTGTTATGGACATGCTGACTGCCCTGATCAAGAAAGCTGGAACTGACTTGATTCTTCAACCATTGCAACGCTGGGGGATCAACCACCGCATCTCGCTGTATGCAGACGACGTGAGCATTCTCATCCGTCCGCTTCCGATCGAAGCCAAGGCGATTCGCAGTATGCTAGAACTTTTTGGCCAGGCTTCCGGTCTCTGCTATAACTTGCTTAAAAGAAGCGCATCGCTCATTCGTTGCGAGCTTGAAGAGGCAGAGGGTCCTCTACGCATCCTTGGCTGCCCGATTGCGGCCTTCCCGGTGAACTATCTGGGCCTACCTCTCTCGATCTTTCATCTTTTTTTTAATTTTAAAACTGCAAGGCAAAAAGCCTCACAACACTTTATTGAAAATTAAAGCAACAGCAAGGAGTACAGGAGGAGGGGGTGGGAGGGATAAGAGATACTTACAGGGGGGATGGTTGAGATAACCAGACCACTCTAGCCTATGGGAGAGATCTAATCCAAGTTAATAAATCTTCCTTGAATTTACATTTGATCCTATGGGAGAGGAGGGTGATGTCATGAATGAAATTGTGTCTCCAGGTACTGAAGGCAACTCTTTCATTTCTAAATATTTTAGCATTTCTGATAGTCCATATGTTCCAGGCAGCAGTAAAGACTACTTCAGGGAAGAAACGGAAACCAATGGTGTTAAAAGCCAGCTGGTATGTACTAAGATTATGCCCTTGTGCCCAATTGATCCCAAGATAATTCCAGATCCTATGACTGAAGTTACAGGTGAAAAACAGGTGTAACCTGTCCTCCAAGGAAGATGAGCTGCATAGAACACATGTATCATCTTCCACATTCCAATGTCTTCTCTTCATCATATCCCTGGTATTAAGTCTGTCCATCAGCAGGAGCCAGCCAAAAACCTTGATTTTAAGGGTGCATGAACATTTCCAGATCAACTTAAGAGTTGGGTCCACTTGAATATTGCCAAAAGCAGAGTTATAAACAAATTTACTGCTGAACAGGCCCTTGCTATGAGGCCATACCCACTTGTAAAAACTTTCAAACAGTTGTACAGAGGAAAGAATAGAATTCAATCCAAGCAAATCAGAGTGAGCTTCAACAGACAGTGGTAGATGAAAGGCATCTGATACGTCCAAAATGTATCTATAATTTATGCTTGTTCCATGCCTCCTTTGTGTGATATTGCTATGATATTGATGAACTTCCATACACTTTTGATCATATTTGGACTAACCTATTAACTCAGTGCACCCCAGTGCCAATTCCTGTTTTCTGTTGTTTTTCTATTTCAGGTTTCCCCCATATTAAAAGTGCTCCAAAAATTCGGGAAAATCCAATAAAAAATCAGCGTACAAGAAGCTTCCGGAATCATCGAGGGGGGCCAGAGGGGACCCACCAGGGCCCCAGGCGCCCTCCCGGCTCGCCCCAGGGGGGGCCGCACTAGGGGGCCGCCTGGACCCCTGGTGGGCCCCCTGGTTGCCCCCCTTCGCCTATTTATTCCCCGTGACGCAAAAACCCCGAGACGGAAACCCTTTTTCGCGATCTCTCCTCTGTTCCGCCGCCGCCGCGCTTCCAAGATCGGGAGCACCAGAAGACCTCTTCCCGGCACCCTGCCGGAGGGAGGAATCACCTCCGGGAGCTTCTCCACCACCATGGATGCTTCCCGAATGAACCGTGAGTAGTCCACCTTGGACCATGGGTCTATGATCAGTAGCTATGTGATGTTCTCCTCCCCTCTTTGTTCTTCATGGATTAGACCTCGTGAGCTGCCCTACATGATCGAGGCACTTATGTAATATTTCTGTTGTTGCTATCTTGAGTTTGGTGGGATCCGATGGATTATGAGATTATGTTCAGATTGTGTTTGAGTAATATATTTGATTATCCTCTTTTATATTTATGTTCTTGAGTAATTCTTGCATGTTCTCCGTTGCTTTTTATTGCTTTGGCCAAGCAGTAGGTAGTGACTTCAAGAGGGAGCGATATGCCTGATTGTGGGTTCCTGCCCCCCGATGACTAGCTTGAGTGACAAAAACATGAGTCTAGGGGATGTGTTGTTGCCACAAGGGGGAAAACAACGGTGCTTGTACTTGCGGGTGCAAGGATTGTTTACTTTACGCAAAGTTCTTTAATGCAGTTGTCCGTTTCTCTGAGTTTACACTTTGGGTGGGATTCGCAACTTAATACCAGCGAGATGTTCTGGATAGATATCTCAAGGTGGATGATTAGTAGGTAGATGCAGATGGATTTCGGTCTACTTGTCTTGGCGTACCGCCCATGCTTTTGAGCCTCTTCCTTTCTTTATAGCATAATTAGCATTAGTTTGCGCACATAATCCTGTCAATTTCCCAGTTGTCATTTGTTTACCTCGCATGGCTCCGTCTTTTGGGAGAGAGACATCACTAATGAACATCATAGGACCCCGGTCCATATTTCCAATACTGTTTACACCCGCTATCAATTTACTGCTTTATTTACTTTTCCGTTGCTATCACTATCATTATTATCCCGTGCGTTTTATCCTTTGTAAACAACAAGGCCGGAGGAATTGACAACTCCTCTGTACTCGTTGGGAAGCAAAGCTATCTGTTGTGTGTGCAGGTCCAGGTGAAGTTAGCAACCTAGGTTGTAAACAGCGTCATTGTTCACTTCACCACCTACTTGTATCTATCGGAGTCCTACTGGTTGGATACTCAACCTTAGCATCTTCGCTAAGGGAAACTTGCTGCTGTCTACATCTCAAACTTCCACTTTGGGTAACCAACGAGGGGCGAGAAGTAAACTCTCGTGACATCAAAGCAATTTCTGGCGCCGTTGCCGGGGACTCCACTCTTCAAGATAGGGGAGTTGCACACTATCTTTTATCTTTTCTTTTTAGTCTTGTTAGTTTACCTTTTAGTTTTTTCTTTAGTGCCCTTTATCAAAAATCAAAAAAATAGTTACCTTGCTAGTAGTTATCATTATGTCTGGTCATTTTGCCTTTGGTGAAGAAGAAGTGCTCACCTTTAAACAAAGAGGTGGTGAAAGTCTGAAAGATGCCTGGTACAGAATTAATGATTCTCAAAAAAGAGCCACCAAGAAGCAATCCACTACTATCCTGCTTGGGAACTTTTATGTTGGAATGACTTCTTGGAATAGGTTTATTCTAGATACTGCTATCAATGGGAATTTCATATAAGCCCCAGTTTGGGAAGCTCTTAGTGTTATGCAAAATCTTGTTGGAAATCTCCCTATTGCTAGCATTCAAGAGGACATTACCCTAGCTCATATTATGAAAAAATTGAAAAGATAGAGCTAGAGATGCCAAGCATTAATAAGATACGTGAGTTGGATTGTAAGGTTCAAGGGAATTTGAATAGACTAGATAGCTCCATGCACAAAATTTTCAAAACCTTGGAGACCATCAAATCCCATGACTTGGACCCTTCTAGGATTGATAAGATTGAGGAAATCATTGACACTCTAGGAACTACTTTCTCCTCAATCAAAACAAAAAAGGTGGAAAATCCGGAAAAGAAGGAACCTAGGTTCTTTTACGTTCCAAAGGCTCCTCGTTTCAAAAATGATCTATCTATTGCCAAAGAGGTTGAAACTGTGAAAACTTTGTAAGAAATACCTCTTTTTGAGACTCCAATTGATTTTCCGCCTTTTGCTTTTATTCCTACAAGTATCTTTATTAGGCCTTTATTTGAAAAACCTCTTAAGAGTGGTTGTATTATTGAAGAACTTTTTGATGATCTTGATGATGGTTCAATTGATACAACTTGATCTATTTGCATTAAGCCTAGCTAATGGCTTTAAAGAAGCGCTTTCGGGAGGCAGCCCGCAACGAATTTAGGATTTCCTTTTTGTTTTTATTCTGTTTTTAGTCGTTTTGATGATTGTTACTACTGTAGCAACATCATTGTATCTTTACTTTTCAAACTTTGTGCCAATTATAGCCTCATATGACATGGGAAGTCAAAGTTGTGACATGCTGTCAGAAAACAGATTCTGTCCTCGTCACTAGAAAAATCAGATAAAAATCCCAGTTCATCTTTTTGAGATGAATTTTTTACACAAAGTGCTCTATACAATTACGAAACTTTCTTATGTTCTGAGTTTTTTCATTTGACTTGCAAAAGTATCCCTAAATATTCTTTACTACCTGCTGGTCTGTTTTTCACAGATTCTGTCATGTTTTGCCTTTTCTTCGTTTTGCGAACCTTAAGCTTGCTTTTTCTTTGCAAAAACTTTTTGGAAATCTTGAGAAACAGTATCCCTTAAAGAATATATTTATTTCCAGTAGAGAAAAAATATTTTATTATGGGTACTAACCTCGCTAATCAGATTATGATGAGTTATGTATGAAGGGAGTTTTCAAGTGTGCGAGGGAAGATGATGAAAGAAGATTCAGAAGTGTCAAGCGCTCAAGCTTGGGGATGCCCCATGCATCCCAAAGAAATATTCAAGGAGACTCAAGCGTCTAAGCTTGGGGATGCCCCCGTGCATCCCCTTCTCTATCAGTTCGTCTTTCGTTTCACTATATTTTTATCACTTCATGCGTTATGTGCTATGCTTGGAGCGTCTCTCTCTTAGGTTTTATTTTTAGTTTTCTTTAGCTTTGCTTGCTGTTCATAACAAGTTAGAACCCAGATTTCTTTGTGTGGGAGAGAAACACGCTCCACTTTCAAAATTTAGAACACAACATAGGACTTTTCATGCTTATCTTTGTTGTGTGTGTTCTTTATCTTTTTCATAGTTATTGTCATGTTTAGCTCTTAGTTTTCATGCTTATATTTTTAAGAGATTTTGTTTAGTTTGTTGCTGGAACTCTCTTGAGTTTTCATGTTTATCTTGTTTAGAGAGTTTTCATGTAGCACTGAGTTTTTTGTCTTTACTTGAAGTAGGTAATTGAGGTTGCTATTCTTTTGTAGTAGTAACTTACAATAGTTTTGAGGTATTGTGTTGAGTAATGTTTGGACTTTTGGTGTCAAGAGTTTTAGCCTATTAGTGATAGATGTCATATTTTGGGAAATCCGTGTTTATTTTCAAAACTTACAAAATTAGTTGAGAACTTTAGCTACTAGATGGATCACTACTCTTCTGAGGGGTCAAATATTAGAGTACACTCACGTACCATGAGTCGAGGATGCGCAAGGATAACCAAACCCCCATAAAACCCTCCTCGGGGTACTTGTCTCTTTGTGAAACCTCCTTATTAGATTGAGAGTTACCGATAATAAGTGCATGAGTTCTTCGGACTAATGTGAGTACTCGAAAGTTGACACTTACACCTTCCCATATTTTTCTAGCCTCTCTTGTGCCGTGCATTGCTTTCTTCTCACTCCGAGAGTTGGCGTCCACCTTCGCCGGTACATCCAAACCCTTGGCATGATACGCTCTGTCATCATAAACCTCCTTATATCCTTCCTCAAAACAGCCACCATACCTACCTATCAAGTCATTTCCATAGCCTTTCCGAGATACATTGCCATGCAACATCCATCTTCTCATGACTTGATCTTCATGTCATACATGCTACTTGCTTGACAGATGAGCCGCATGCTAGTTGGGCCTTGCCCTAATCATTTCTACATGACGCGCTAGTATCATTGCATATCCTGCTACACTGGCAGAGGCATACATTTGCATACATCATCATAGTTACATCTTCTTTATGATTTGTGTACTTTGTAAAGTGTGAAAGATCTTCTATACTTCTTGTAATATATAGAGTGTTGCCCCTAAAGTGAGGAAAATATCCCAAAGTGGACAAATTAAAAGATCCCAAAGAGGACAAATGAGAAAGAAATAGAAAGAGCCATTGAGGCCACCAAAGAATATAAAAAATAGAAAAAAAGAGAAAATGAAATAAAAAGAGAGAAGGGGCACATTACTATTCCTTTTGAGAGATCCACACTCATACTCACTCTTATATCTTGTACTCCATAGAGATTATCATTCATGCATATAGCTATGTGGGGACCTTGACACTATAGAACTGGCTTGTATATTCCAATGATGAACCTCCTCAAATGAGCTCTAGGTCTTCTTGAGCAAGCAAGTTGGATGCACCCCCACTAGTTCCATTGGAGAGCTTACCTTAGCTCATATGTGCATCCGTTGCATGGCAATCCCTACTCCTCACATCATATCTATCATTTGGCTTTCTCTTGCCTATGATTGTCCTCATTTATGTGAGCCTTTCACACCTTTTTGTCTTCCTCCTCCACCATGTTCTCTCTTTGCCATCCTAAGTTTCAACTTTCTTGCTTACGCTCATCCATTGCATGAGTGCTAAAAATATCGAAAAGGAGTGGATCATTTTGACTTGTACCTGGCTAGTGGTCTGGGGATGAGTCAAGATAAGATTCTAAAGAAGACCAACTGTGAAACTTTAGTAGATTGAGTTCTCAACATAAAAATACTTTTTTCGTATAAACCTATCCCCTTTCTTGCACGCAAACACCATTTGGAGACATTCGAGTCACGGACAGCGAGAGCTCTTGCACCTTTATGTTCTTATGTTGTTTGTTTCAATGCTAAATATAGACTCTTGCCTGTTATGACTTGAATTTAATTACATGCCTTGATTGCTTTACGTAAAAAGTTCTTATATGGTTGTTAGCATGTCACCACAGAAATTATACTTCTATCATTTACCTACTCGAGGACGAGCAGGAATTAAGCTTGGGGATGTTGATACGTCCAAAACGTATCTATAATTTCTGCTTGCTCCATGCCTCTTTTGTGTGATATTGCTATGATATTGATGAACTTCCATACACTTTTGATCATATTTGGACTAACCTATTAACTCAGTGCACCCCAGTGATAGATCCTGTTTTCTGCTGTTTTTCTATTTCAGGTTTCCCCCATATTAAAAGTGCTCCAAAAATTCAGGAAAATCCAATAAAAAATCAGCGTACAGGAAGCTTCCGGAATCACCGAGCGGGGCAGAGGGGACCCACCAGGGCCCCAGGCGCCCTCCCGGCGCGCCTCGGGGTGGGGCCGCGCTAGGGGGGCGCCTGGACCCCTGGTGGCCCCCCTGGCTGCCCCCCTTCGCCTATTTATTCCCCGTGACGCAAAAACCCCGAGACGGGAATCCTTTTTCGCGATCTCTCCTCTGTTCCACCCCCGCCGCGCTTCCAAGATCGGGAGCACCAGAAGACATCTTCCCGGCACCCTTCCGGAGGGAAGAATCACCTCCGAGAGCTTCTCCACCACCATGGATGCTTCCCGGATGAACCGTGAGTAGTCCACCTTGGACCATGGGTCTATGATCAGTATCTATGTGATGTTCTCCTCCCCTCTTTGTTCTTCATGGATTAGACCTCGTGAGCTGACCTACATGATCGAGGCACTTATGTAATATTTCTGTTGTTGCTATGCTGAGTTTGCTGGGATCAGATGGATGATGAGATTATGTTCAGATTGTGTTTGAGTAATATATTTGATTCTCCTCTTTTATATTTATGTTCTTGAGTAATTCTTGCATGTTCTCCATTGATGTTTATTCCTTAGGCCAAGTAGTAGGTAGTGACTCCAAGAGGGAGCGTTATACATGATTGTGGGTTCATGCCCCCCGATGACTAGCTTGAGTGAGAGAAACATGAGTCTAGGGGATGTGATGTTGCCACAAGGGGGAAAACAACGGTGCTTGTACTTGCGGGTGCAAGGATTGTTTACTTTACACAAAGTTCTTTAATGCAGTTGTCCGTTTCTCTGAGTTTACACTTTGGGTGGGATTCGCAACTTAATACCAGCGAGATGTTCTGGATAGATATCTCAAGGTGGATGATTAGTAGGTAGATGCAGATGGATTTCGGTCTACTTGTCTTGGCGTACCGGCCATGCTTTTGAGCCTCTTCCTTTCTTTATAGCATAATTAGCATTGGTTTGCGCACATAATCCTATCAATTGCCCAGCTATAACTTGTTTACCTCGCATGGCTATTTTATCGTCTTTTGGGAGAGAGACATCACTAGAGAACATCATAGGACCCCGGTCCATATTTCCAATACTGTTTACACCCGCTATCAATTTACTGCTTTATTTACTTATTCGTTGCTATCGCTATCATTATTATCCCGTGTGTTTTATCCTTTGTAAACAACAAGGCCGGAGGAATTGACAACTCCTCTGTACTCGTTGGGAAGCAAAGCTATCTGTTGTGTGTGCAGGTCCAGGTGAAGTTAGCAACCTAGGTTGTAAACGGCGCCATTGTCCACTTCACCACCTACTTGTATCTGTCGGAGTCCTACTGGTTCGATACTCAACCTTAGCATCTTTGCTAAGGGAAACTTGTTGCTGTCTACATCTCAACCTTCCACTTTGGGTAACCAACGAGGGGCGAGAAGTAAACTCTCGTGACATCAGCATCCAGCACATGCCCAACTGTTTGAAATCATATACACTGATAGACTGATCCACAGAAAATGAGTGAAGATGGGGAAATCTGATAGCCAGTTTGCTAGCCCCATCCAGAATCCAAGCATCATCCCATAGGGAGATAGACATCCCACATCCAATTGTGGGGTTAGCCAAAGCAAAGTATTTATTAGCACCTTTGAAAATATCCTTCCACCAGAAGGAACCACAAGCTTGAGTTTTATGGGGAATCAGATGGTGTTAATAGGCATCCCAAATCAAGGACACACAGCGTACATCATCATGATTACAGAACTTATGCAGATGCTTCAGCAGCAGAGCCTCATTGTGAGTATGGATATTGAGAACACCCAGGCCCCCTTTGTTCTTTGGTCTGCAAACCAAATCCCAAGAAGCAAGGGTTAGTCCAGGGGTCTCTTTATTGCCTCTCCATAAACACTGCCTTTGAATTCTCTCAATCTGTTTCATGATACCTTTGGGGACTGCTAGTGTGCACAGATGATAGATAGGCATAGAAGTCAAAACAGACTAAAGAAGTTGCAATCTGCCACCTTGATTGAGATAACATGAAGCTGAGGACAACCTTCTTTCAATTCTATGAACCAAAGGGGACAGGTCAGAGATAGAAGGCCTAGTAGTCCCCATAGGGAGACCCAGATATGTAAAGGGTAAACTTCCCACTGTGCCGCCCAATGTAGCAGTGAAACTGGAGACAGTATTCTCAGGCACATTTAAAGGGATCAACAGGGATTCACTTTAATTCACATGTAGCCCAGTGGAATCAGCAAAGGTACTCAGCATATCCTTTAAGGCAAGCAATTGTGTCTCACGGGCAGGCATCACCAGCAAGGTGTCATCAGCATATTGTACAATAGGATAATCAGGGTTATTATTGGGAATAGGAAGTGTAAGTTGGCCATCAGCACACATTCTATTAACCACAGATTGGAGCAGATCAGCTGAAAGGACAAATAGAAGTGGTGACAATGGGTCTCCTTATCTGACTCCCCTCTTGCACTGAAAATGATTACCAGGAATGCCATTGAGAAGGTGTAACGCCCCGGGTGTCCCACTACAGTAATCACTTTTACTGTTGTCAAGTAGCTATGGTTAAGCCTGGATGATCACCCTTGATCATAGTGATCCAAATTCAACCCAATTAAAAATTCCAAAGTAAATTCGAAAATAAAGTTCACCCAAAAATCTTGCAGACAATTTTGTAAATTGCACACTGGTCAGTAGATCAAAGTAATATGTGCATTGGAATTTATTGAGCTCTAAAATAATCCCAACAAATCCAGACAGCCACCAAAAATCCCATTTATTCAGTTGCATCACAAAAAAAATAGCAACATATTTTATAAAAGCAACAAACTTTTTATAGCACTATAATTAGGTGTAACACAATTATTGGGATAGTTGCCACCTTTTCCTAAAAGTATTTGATAGCTAATATAAATATGAAAAGAAAAGAAATATTGAAAAGCAAAGAAAAATTGGAAAAGGACTATAGGTCGCCCATGGGCAAAAGCCCACCAGACCCAGCCCTCCCCCCCCCCCCGTTTTTTCCCTTCTTCTTCCTCGCTACAGTGGGGGAGGTTGCGTGGCAGCCATCCCATGGCGCCATGGCCACGTCTTCCTCGCGCCGCAGCTCCCCACTCCCGCTGCTTGGTCCGAGCGCCCCGCCGCCGCGTCGTTGTGCCGTCGTGGCCACCAGCCACCTCCGGCCGCGACGTCGTGTCTACGAGGACCATCGTGCTCCTCTACGCCTTTTCCACCTTGGAATTAAGCCGAGACGTCCGCCTCGCCGCGAATTGGGCCTCGCCCTCCGCCACGGCCGTGACGCACTCGCCGCCGATTCGCCGCCTCTGGCCCGCCCCGGCCTCGTCCGAGCTCGCCACCCGCCTCCCCTCGGTGAGCTGCACAGATTCCCCCTCTCTCTCTTTGCTGATTCCGTGTTGTAGCACCCTCCCCCTGCCGTGCTCTGCTTCGGGCGCCACCACGACCGCCATGGACGAGCACGCGCCCAGCCCACGCGATGTCGCGCGCTCGCCGCACTTTTGCCCACGCCCTGCCTGTGCCCCATCCATCTCCCTGGCCGCCCTCGCACCCCCTGGTCGCGGACGCGACGTCGCCGCTCTGGCCCCCTGCCCCGTTGCTCGCCGCCGCTTGCCTCCAACCGCTCCGCCTGCTCGAGGTCATCGGCCGCTGCTGCACCCAGCCACGCCCATGCCTCCCCCGCCTCGCCGCAACCCCGCCCCCCTCGCCGGAGCGGCACCGCCGCCGTGCCCCGTCTTGCCTCAGGCATGCACACACGCAGTGCACGCACGTTTGGTCCGTGGTTAACCACCCCATTGTCCCACTGACGTGCGGGCCCCACTCGATTTAGTTTACCACTAATCAGTCCCTAATAGAATTAATATATCTAAGTTAAATAAACTCCGAGACTATGACTTGTGGGCCCCCTGTTAGATTAGTTAAATAAAACAAATTAAAAACATGTTAGTAAAATGTGCCTATGACACCTAGGGCCCACCTGTAAATTAATTAGTTTAATTATGATTAAAAAAATGTAATGTCCCTATGACATGTGGGTCCCCCACTGTTAATTAGTTTTAAATTAAATTAATTATTAGTTGTGTCACTGACCAGTGGGACCCACTAGTCAGTATTAAATCTGTATATTGTTTATTTAAATAATAATAGAAAATAGAAAATGTTTTAAAATTGGTTTAAACTTAATAAATTAATATCTTTTAAACCGTAAGTCGTTAAAGTAATTTGTATATCAAAGTTGATCAGCAAAATACGTAGAATATGAATACTCTATCTGTTTGTCAACCACACCCCTCTAACACGACAAACATCGACATTCCCCCCCTCCGGACCGTCTGTCTCATAATTGCCCGATACCGTTAAACTATCCGGATGAATTTATACTGAACACGAAAGTTGTTCAGAATGGATCAACTAACACGGATGCACTTTTCACATGTTTGTCGGATGTCCACGACACCTCCGGCATGGTACCTTCCCCCTCCAGACACCCTGTCCGATAATCACCCGGAGCTCGCAGTTCATCCCCGGATGAATTCCCGCTCAGAGCATAATACATTTCCCTGTGTTAGAACACCGTTACCCTTTCTTATGTCCTGCCATGATTATGTTTGTTTATGATTGTTGTGTATTTACTGTTCCCCCCTTATCTCCGGTAGACCCCGCTGATGTCGACTACACCGCCGCTAAGTACGACTACTACGTCGACGGTCGTACCTCTACCGTCGAGCTACCAGGCAAGCAGAGCCATTCTCTTCCTGAGATATCGCCTATCTTTCCGTACATTTTTTACACTAGGCATTGTTACTGCTGCTGCTACGTTGCATAGCCTGTTTTTGTCGCCCCTTGATATACCTTATTTTATCCTATGCTGCCTATTAAATATACATATATTATTCAATAGTAAACCCTGCGCATTGTTAGCTAGGTTTAGAATAGCGGGCCGTGATCACTTTGGTGAGTGAACGCGCATTATATTTATTATAACTGCACCAGGTACGGATCAATGCAGACGCCCTAGGGAACCTACAAAGGCGAGACTCTGCCGAGTCGCTTCGAGTTTGACTTATGAGTGGACGAACTCGTATTTCACTCTCGTCGGCTCAGTAGCGTAGCCTCACTGGGATGATACGAGGGTATTCCTCTTTAGTTCATTCCGCTGGTGTCTCGGCACCACCGGGGTGATACGAGAATATTCCTCTTTAGTTCATTCCGCTGATGTCTCTGTCGAACCTATTCAAGTGTACCATCAAGGGTGATTCCTCCTGGTTTCACTTGATGGTAGGCACTC
This sequence comes from Bromus sterilis, assembly GCA_950022295.1. Lineage (NCBI taxonomy): Eukaryota > Viridiplantae > Streptophyta > Magnoliopsida > Poales > Poaceae > Bromus > Bromus sterilis. The sequence continues at coordinate 73,418,320 of OX465595.1, forward strand.
GAATCAACTGGTGTCCTTACAGGTAAGGAGTCGGGTGACCCAATGGTGCCCGCCAGGGTATCTTAGCGGAACGACAGGTCAGGTGTATTCCACCGGTGTGCGGCGGTCCTGGTATTGTTCGTGACCTACAGATATCCTGTTGTACGAAAGTCGAGCTCTTGGGAGCAAACGCGAGACAAGGTAAGGAGACGGTTCACCTTGTTAGTAACCGCACGAGTTGGTGGGACGTCAGGGCAGGCACCGATGTTACTGGTGGACCTGACTGTTGTCGTTGTCCGCGACTCACCTAAATAAGGACAACGATAACGGTTGTTCCGACAGAAAATAAATAAATTTCTTAATGGTTCGATGGATGTCTTGAGTTGGCTATATGCCATGTACGCACTACCTACCCGTCGGAATTACGAGTTATGGGCTCCCCTGCTTCATGGTCTCATCCGAGGACTCTTCTTACGTCAGCAGTACCGCGGGCTGATTGCCGGGAACTGCGGTGTCTTCTTTGCTCGAGCTGTGTTGTTTTTGTTATGGCTTCCCGGCCACCCACTCACCATGCAGGAGTACGTCAGGGTTGGGGTCCAAGGCCCTGCGTACTTAGGATTTAGACCGGCGGATGGCCTCTCTGTTGAGTTTGAAAGATGGGCTACGAAGTGTCGGATAGCCTTGGTGGAGAGTTCCCTAACAAGGTTCCCGCCACCCTGGAGATATGTGCGTGTAGTGTAACACAAGTGCACCCTTGCACGGAAGATTAATCTATTCGAATAGTCGTGTCCACGGTAACAGGACGCTTTATGCTGAAGCTGGATCTTACCACTACAAACTATTATTATTAAACTATATGGTTCCGGGTTTTCTTCCTTGCTGGGATGTCGAGGAGGTGATCTCGGAGGCATTGCTAATTATTACAACTTACTATTATACAATGTTGCAGCAACTTCTGCTGCATTGTTACTTTATGCTTTATATAAACTGTTGGCTATTCTCTCCTCATGCTGCAAGACTCGTCGGAAGGTGCTAGTCTTCGATAGGACTAGCTTCTTATCCTTGCTCTGACTTCTATCTTGCAGTCCACTATATACAGCCTCCCCTTTACATTTGATACAAATGCATAAATGCTTAGTAGCGGACGTAAGACTCGCGGGTATGCTAGATACTCACATTTGCTTTATTCCCCTTTTTTTTGTTTTGCCTGATCGGCCGCTACAGTCGATGTTGGAGTCCAGGAGCAGGAGATCCCCGATGCCGACCACCGCAACATGAAGATCCCCAATGCCTTCTACGACGTCGAGTTCCCCTTTGACCAGGAGTAGTTTGGAGGTTCCCAGGCAGGAGGCCTCGCTTTTTCGATATGTTGTTTTTGTGCTAGCCTTCTTAAGGAAGATCATGTGTACCTTGTGTCTTTACTCAGATACTTTTGCTTCCGCTAACTTTGTGCTCTCGAGCTGTTGTATTCGAGCCCTCGTGGCCCCTGGCTTGTATGAAACAGCTTGTATTATTTTAATTTGTAGAGTTGTGTTGTGATATCTCACCGTGAGTCCCTGATCTCGATCGTGTACCTTGCGTGTATGATTACTGTACACGACTTGATTTTGGGGGCGTCACAGAAGGACAGAAGAAGTACCAGAAGAAAGAAGCAATTTGACCCAGCCAACCCATCTGTCATCAAAACCCTTTTATTGCAAAATCTTGATGATAATGTCATGTTCAATGGTATCAAAGGCCTTGGCAAAGTCCAATTTTAGAAGCACTATGGGCCTCTTTGAAGTTTGGCATTGGTGTATATACTCATAACACCAGGCCAAGAAATCCTGGATGGATCTGCATTTGAGAAAACCATACTGATTTCTATGAATGCATTTGAGGATCACCTTTTGAAATCTATTATGAAGGAGTTTTGTCAAAAATTTGAGGCAGACATTTGTAAGGGAGATAGGTCTGTAATCAGATATTGTTTCAGCCCCCAACTTCTTAGGTATCAGGGTGATTAAGGATGTATTGAGGCACTCAATGTCCAAAGAACCATTGGAAAAATCCCTCACCAGAGCCAAAAAATCATCCTTAATAATGCCCCAACATTTCTTAATAAAGAGTCCTGAGAACCCATCAGGTCCAGGAGCTCTGTCAGATGGAATTTCCTTGATGACAGATTCCACCTCTTTATCAGAAAAAGGTGCAGAGAGCTCATGTAGTCCATCCACAGGATGGATCAAATCCTCTAGATCAAAACCAAGTTGAATACCCTGAGAAGTGTCCATTCTTCTATGAAAATCAGACCATATCATCCCCTGCATGATATGATGGTCATAGACCATATCACCATTGGCATCTTTGAGATTAGAGATAGCATTCCTCCTGTACCTCTCAGTTGCCATGGATTGGAAAAATTTCGAATTTTCCTCACCAACCTTAATATTCCTGATAGTGCACCTCTGCTTCCAATATATGTTTTGCAGTTTCAGGATTTCCTCCAAATGCAACTTCACAATTCTCCTAAAATTTCTCTCAGGTACAGTGAGTGGTTTGGCTTCCTCCAGAGAGTCAAACACCAGAATAACCTTGTTGCAATCACTAATGAGAGCTTTAACAGTGGAGATCTTAGTATGCCATGATTTAATTGCTTTCCTCATGGATATAAACTTGGCAGAAATCCTCTTAGCACTTTTATCTCTATGGCAGGGTCTGTTCCAGCTCTTCTCAACACACTCCATGAAACCAGGAAAATCAACCGAGTAATTTTCAAACCTAAAAATCTGGGCTTTGGGTATTGTGGTTTTAATAGAAACAACACAAGGGACATGATCTGAAGCAGTTCTAGCCAAAGGGAAAACCAGGGTTTGAGGATACATGATTATCCATACAGGAGAGGTAAAAACCAATCAAGCTGCTCCAATAAAGGTTCATCCTGCATATTGGACCAAGTGTATTGTCTACCCTTCAGTGGTAATTCAATAATCCCAAGATGACCAATGATATCATTGAAGAGGAAGATGTCATTAATATTACCACCAGGTAAGTTTCTGTTCTCAGTACATCTGATGAAGTTAAAGTCTCCCAGCAGCAACCATTTGTCCCCAAAGGGAATTTGGAGGTCATAAAGCCATTGAACAAAATCATCTCTGGAAGGGCCAGAACAAGGGCCATAGACATTTACTAGAGTCCAGCTCTCAGAGTTATGAACAGAAGTAAAATTAACAATCATGCCAAAGGAATGAGATTGCTTGAGAATGCCAGTAAACACAGCAGAGTTCCACACAATGAGGATACCCCCAGAAGCTCCATTAGATGGGACATAAGCAAAATTATCAAACCTCCTAGGGAAAAATTTCCTGATCATTCTATGATAAAAAAACCACATTTAGTCTCTTGCGGGCAAATAACAGTGCAACCACTTTCATCAATTTTCTGTTTTACTGCAAGTTGCCTAGCCTCAGAATTGAGCCCCCTTACATTCCAACATAACACCTTGCAATTCCTATTAGTTGTGTTATTCATGGGGACACAAAAATAGGAGATTAGAAGCTCTAGGCATGTAATGTCTAGAGGAAAGCATAATTCTCACAATTAACACAGAGGGTGACCAAAAGATCCAGACATAATTGTTCAAACTGTTGTTTACAAAGGCACACACCCATCCCCAAAAGAAAATAAGGTGACTAATCATGGAGACACTGTGGAGGTAGAACCAGCAGGGAGATCTGCCATAAGATGATCTCGAGATAGCTTGGAAGGAGGAATTCCAAGCTTAGCTCCAATGGACTACATGGTCTTGATTGGTGTGGGAGGGTTGGTGTCTTGGAGGGCATGTCATCTCTAACAGGGGCTGCCTTGGGGGTCTTCTTTCTCTTCTTCAGGTCATGAACCACAGGGGACTTCCCAGATTCAGGCTTAACCCCAGTATTGATAGCAGAAATTCTAGCACTCCTCCGGACCTCAGATTCCAAAATGGGTTTCTTCCTTCTCTGCTTCCTTAAAGTCCTAGCAGTCTGTGACTGAAAATCCATAGCTTGCTCCAGCAAGCAAGAGGGAAAAGGAACAGAAAGTCCCAAAGCTCCAAGGGATGGTGGATCATCATCAACAGAAATTATCCTGGCCACAGGTTTACATGGGGACTTGGGTCTGAATTTCCTAGGAGAGGCATGAGGAACAGAAGAAATTCTGAAGCTCAAATTCTCAGAAAAGGCAACATTCCAGGATCTCTTTGAATTGGCATAAATTTTGATGTCATGCATAGGGAGAAATCTTGGAATGTGAGAACCCCACTGATAGGGAAACAACTTTTCAAAGCATCTGCTCCATTGCATCTGAGGTGGAGGAAATGGGCCAAAAACTGTGAGCACTCTACCAATGTTTAGAGGTGGTTGTTGCACATCTGCAGGTGCCATAGGGGCCACCTGATTAACCTCATCATTGTTCAAAGGCATATTAACAGAGTTGGCAGAATTATCAGATGCTTCCAGCACAATAGACTCCTGGGACTGGGCTGGGACAGGGGCCTGCTCTTCCTGCTCTTCCACTTCATTAACAGGGACAACATCATGCTGAAGATTACCTTCCTGCTGAGGTTCATCCACAGGAAAGAATTGCTAGTGAAAATTAGCAGGATGCGCAGGCTGCATATGAGGTGGGACTTCATTCCACCCAAGTTCAGGGAATTCAGGCATCTCCATATTGGGCATTGCATCGCCCAATTGCCCAGGAAAAGGGTGGGGATTGCCATTGAGAGGCATGGGGTCCTCATCATGGGGCAGAGCATCAGCAAAGTCTGAATTCATAACATAAACAGCAGCAATCCAAGATATCCTCACCGCGCCAAAATAAGAATATTCGCGGAAAACCACATCACGTGGAACTTGTGCAGCAGAAGGGTAAGAAACATACACCATAGATCTCACCAAGCGTGGATCAGCCTGGTACCAGCTCAAAAACCTCCCAAAGGTGCTCACGGCATCAGCAAGGTAAGCGGTGCGTCTGTAATCCAGAGGAACTCCAAGAAGCATAATCCATCCTCGACGAAATCCCTGAGAGGCTCGATGATTGATGCCGGTGTCATGTGCAATGAATCGCACAAAGCGGTCATTACCAAGATCAAAATGCGGGTGGTCCAGCATCACTTGTCTCGCGGCCATGCTCCGAAACTCAAAAAGCCCTACCCCCTGAATCCAAGGCTGAGCTGATACGACTTCCCGATTGAGCTGATTGACGAGGAAATCACTCACCATATTGCGGAAAATCTGCTTCTCCTTTGGCAGGGGCTCGGGTTCAACAATGGCAATGGCATATTGCTCATGTGTGCGCTCCGGCCATTGGCCGAGGAGAAGAAAGTCCGGGGGAGACGGAGAGGGCCACCATCTGTAATCTCAAAACCTGGTGGGATGAACTCCATAGGATCCAGCGCGTAGTTCTCCATTGGAGGTGCAGCCTCGGCTCGAGCTAGAACGGGGGAGGGCATGGAAGGTGACGACGGCGCGATGGGACTGGACGACGGTTCTGGCAGTGGAGCTCCCGGGGGAGGCAAAGAGTCCAATAAAATAACTGGAGAAGTTGCCGGTTGGGATTCTAACTGCATTGGGGCAATTTTAACTTTCCATCTCTGGGTGGTGGGTCCAGGCAAAGGGGGTGAGCCCGTGCAAGATTTTGCAATATGCCCAGAACGATAGCACTTGCGGCATTTTATTTTAATTGTGCAGGACTCTGTAACATGCTTCATGCTAAAACACCGTTGACACTTCGAAAACCGGAAAGCAATCTCAACTATCGCATTATGGAAATCACACATGGAATTATCCAATTGTTGCATCGGCACAAAATCCTGTTGTTGGGGAGATACAACTTACAAAAGGCGAGAGTTTGCACTCGAGGGGTCAGATTGGGCCTGGGACTTTGATCCTGATTAGGCCCGGAGAACGGGGAGAGTGAGATCCGATTACCATCATCCGGACCGCAATCCATGGGATTTGAAACAGATTCCCGCCCGAAACGGTAGGAGTAAACTGAACAGGCTGAAAAGATCCAAACGTGGTCGGCGGCGAGGTAGAAGTCCACCGGAGTTGCACCGGTGATGGAGGGGATTGCACAGCCAACTCCGAGGGATGAAAAGAATAGCCAGCTTCAGAAAAAAGCATCAATTTTCTCTTGGGAAATAGGGCACTTATAACCCTTGCATGCATCATAAGCTTCAAAGGTGGCAAAGGAGGTCTTCTTTTGTGATTTCTGCGGTGATCTTTTGAGAGCAAATTTTACCGGTGGCTTATGCATGGCAAGCATAGCCAACGAAGCTCTCTTCTTGGATGGACTAACGATGATCCATTCAGCATCACATTCCAATCTCCAAAGCTTAAATTCTCTCTTCCAATTAGGGCCACCATTACTCCAAAGATGAAAATACCACTTAAACAGATCACAAGAATACGATCTTTGGTTGATGATGAACAAGCCCGCCTGTTTGCAAGAAACCACAAAAGTGTAAACTTTTTCATGAATACCTTGTACCATGAAATCAATGGCGAACCACCTACCGTCCTGGAAAACTACACTGTTACGTCGTGCAGGTAGATTGGTGCTCCTCAAATCAACACTCACTGCAACTTCTATCTACCCGATGATGGACCTAGCGTTACCCAAGTGGTTCCTATCTTGCATCGACAAAATTTACCGTGGTTTTTTGCGGCGTGGTCATGGAGACGCCAAGGGCGAACACTGCCTGGTTAATTGGCAAACCGTTTGTTCTCCGGTGGAATATGGTGGATTAGACGTAAAATACTTAAGGCTCTTGAATGAAGTTCTCATGATGAAGTGGAGATGGCTCGACAGAATGGTGACAGATAAACCCTGGAATGGTTTTGTGGTTGACATACCTGAAAGAGCATAAGCAATCTGTGCCGCAGCTATAGCATGCACGCTGGGAGATGGAAAAAAGCTCCGCTTCTGAATTGACAAATGGATTGATGGAGCAGATATCCAACATATTGCGCCACATTTGTCTCAGCTCATTAAACCGGCAGCGAGACGACACCTGGTAGCTTGCGTTCTTCCGGAAGCGAGATGGATGCACGACACCCTCACCGTCCCCGCAATTGTCGATGCTATAAGGTTGTATGAAAGACTAAGTCCAGTTGTTCTCACCGACACTCCTGACGGTTTCCCTTGGTGTTTGAAATTCAATGGTGCTTTCTCCGCCGCCTCCGCATATGATATATTTTTCTTTGGACGCTGTCTGGCTCCTGGCGCCGCAGACAATTGGGATAACTGGGCACCTACGGAACACAAACTTTTCATCATGTTTTTAAAGTGACTTGAACAAATTTCACTTTCCAACCGACACCACGATACGGGGGCATACGTATGCCTACAAGCAAGAGCGGCGGACAATACATACCAATGGTCATAGTCAAAGCTGGATGGATCGTTCCCTGACAAATAGACTGACCAAAACCATATTACTTTTCCCTCTCATCTTCTCAAGTAAGCGTGGGGCCGATCATATAGCCACATGTCCCCTATCCAGAGAGCTGATGAGCTGTTCATAACTCCAAGCAGGAAGTGACTTCGGAGTACTGTTGCGTCACAGCGCCGGCCGCTGCTCATCCCAAAAAATAAATAAACAAACAAATATATGAACTATGGTGCCTGATTTCTCCCTATTTGAAATATTATATATATAAACTGTAAGAACGAAGAGTCCGAAAGTTGCAAAACCAATTTAGAGAACGCCATAAATGCATTGAAACAAGCTCCTATCATATCCAGAATTAAGTAGTCGCTGGGCAGTGTGATCAACTGCGATGGAGAGGTATGTATGGTAGCCAGGAATAGAAGCTTCTTAAAAATCTTGCAGTTAATGGAACGTCCGGCCGGTGGCCAAAAGTAACACTGCTACCCATGTCAAACTACCAGCTCTACTGACTACGGACCCGATCGAGCCATGGATGGATCGATCGTCCTCTGTTGGAGGAAAAGCCAAATCAAATGTAGAATATGGAGCAAGTGGGGCTCCCTTGCACCCCTGGTTAACAACAAGGTGGATACGCGAAAACCGGCCAATGCTTCTTCTACCTACTCGAACAACGATCATCCCTCACCGATCCCAATAATCCCTCTCGTTACCGCCGCGCGCCGCCGTCCATGTCCATCGCCTACGAACTCTCTTTGCACACCTGCACTCTAGCTCCGGACATGCATGCGATGCATGGACCAGGACCGCGCGCGCGGCTTGGAGAGGATTATGCTCATCTTGGATGCGGTGGCGGTGGAGGCTGCAGCTCGGGCTTCACGCCGGACCGGCCGTGGCGGTCCAGAAGCTCCCGCGCCAGCGTCTGAAGGTCGCCGCCGCCGCTAGACGATCCCCCGGCCATGCTGGAACTGGAAGCGCCCCTGGGTGCCATGGCGCCGTATGACGGCTGGCGGAGCTGGTGTTGGTGATGCTGCTGAAGCGCCCACTGCGGCTGCGCCGGTGGGTCGAAGAGGGCGGACAGGTCGATGGTGGTGGGAATGTTGGTCGACGACGGGAGGTCCGAGATGGAGAACTGGGCCGGCATGGCCATGGGCATTTGCGGCGCGGCCGGTAGCGGCGGCGACGGCAGCTCCAGGGTGGCCAGGTGCGTCTGCAGGTAGGTCAGCTCGGCCTGGAGATTCACCACCTGGGGACATGGCACACACATACATTCATGCATTAGTACAGCTTCAAATTACTCACACCATCAATCCATCAATCATAGTACTACTACAATACATATGTATACAATCAGATGCATGCAATGAAACGAGTTGAAACTTGAAAGGAAGATCATAAGATGGACAAACTAGCTAGAAACAAGAAGCAAACTAGGGGATGCATGGAGAGCTTGGTTGGAACTTCTAGAACTAGAGATCGCTGCTAGGGCATTCTTTTCATGGAGTCAGATCGAGAACCAAGGACTCCTCCTTGGCTTGTCCAAAGCACCAAAGACCAAGATGGACGGAGTACTAACATATATGCGCGTGTCCGTGTGGACGTGGCGTGACGGGCGTGCGTACGATCTACGGGTACGGAGGATCGGACGATGTCGCGGAGGTTCCGCGACGGATGAGACGTCGCGCATATCATTCATCGCAAGTCCAGCTGAGCTGGGGAAGCAGGCTCCCGGATTAGCGCTTGGCGTGCCCCTTTTCGCACTGCCGTTGCTTGGCTTGGCCGTGTTAATTTCCTCCCCAAAGTAGACGTACCTTTCTCCAGAAAGAAACACGCCATACATACTCTGGCCGGAATACTACTACTCATCGTCGGCCGGCCCCTCCCTCCCGGCGGTCCCGGCGGAAAAGATCCAGATCCACACGCATGGCATGCAGCCGGATATTCGATGTGCATGGCGCTGGCTGGGTTTTTCCCTCCAAGGATGATCGATCAAGAAAGATGCAGATTGAAGCTAACTCGATCGATGGGTATAGGATGGATGGATGTACCTGTTGCTGGAGCGCGAAGATGTGGGCGACGCAGCCGTAGACGGGGTCGCGGAGGCGGGCCTGGGCCTCGTAGCAGATGGTGACGACGGCGTCCAGGCGCTTGTGGGCGGGGATCTGGAGGAGGAGCTTGGACACGTTGCTGGCGCCGAACACCTTGTGCACCGCCGCGAAGTGCGCCGCGCCTTGCTCCGAGTCGAAGTAGGGCGCGAAGATGCACCCGCTGACGCACTTGCGCCGGAGGAACTTGCACGCGCCGCACGGCCCGCCGCCGCCGCCGCCAAGGCCGCTTCCTCCACCTCCTCCGCTTCCGCCGCTGCCGCTCCCGCTCGGACCGCCGCAGCCACCGAGCGTGCTGGTGCCGCCGCTGGAGCTCATTGCAGCACCGTTGGATCGATCCCGTCGACCGATCAGTCGCAAGATCGACCGAGCTTGTAACCGGCGGCGGGGTTGCTCTCGATGCTTATATCTGCTGCTCCCTCTCGGCACTTACTAGTTATAGGATAAAACAAGTGTGTTCGCCGGTGTTGGTAAGCATGGAGGGAGAGAGAGAGAGAGGAGGGAGAGAGGGAGAGGAGGTCAAGGGAGGGTGGAATGGGGAGGAAGGCAGGCTGCCAATATAGTAGAGGCGGAAGGGGAAGGGCATATGCGTCATTACCAAAAAGACTCCCCCGCTCTCTCTCCTTTTGGTGTTTGTCCTACTGGTGGAAGGTCGTGAGGGGGTTTTACAGTTCCATCTCCATTTTCCTTTTTCGGTTTCTCATCCCTACTGGAGTACTAGCTCGTCCCTCCCACTGCTCGATTCGACTCGACTCGACTAACATATATGTGTATTTGGTATGTGTAATTTTAGTTTTGTTTTTTTGGTATTGATGAGACTTTAAAGCCACGGCATGGAAGCCTAGGCAGCTGCATGGTGGTACCACACTTCTCTTTCTGCTCTTTCGCTCTCTTGAGGGCTAGAACATTGCGTGAAGCAAGCATGCATATGCGAGAGAGAGGAGCTAGCGAACCGCACACAGTCCCAATTTGCATCCATCGATCACACACATGCACATATATGTTGGTACGGACCCCATGGAAAGTCTCTCCCGAATTAATTATTTCCAACATCCACTGCTGCTGCTGGCTCGATGGATCGGCTCGTCTCCTGTGTCCTGAGGGGCTGAGGCTGAGGGGTCTCTCTCACGCACATTCCACCACCGCTACAGTGGACGCTACAAAGAGATGCATAGTCTCTCCACGTGAGGCTAACATGACATTCTTCCCCTCCATACGCTACGTATTGCGCGCCTATCTCCTCTCCCTTTTGTTTATGTTATGTTATGATCGAGTAGGTGATCGGGGCTAGCTACTGACTGCACTTCACTTGCCATCGTTTCGTAGCCGCGGCGGGACGTTGCGGTCAAAGACTTTTCACTTCACTTTACTTGGACGAGAGAGAGGCGGCACGACGCACCGCGCACTGTGCATGCACTCACCATTACCTATGTCTATATGTGCCTACGTCCATATCTGTGGCCTGATCTGATCGTTCGGGAGAGCAACGCATAGCATATGTAGTAGATTTTTGGACTTCTTTAGTTCTTTTCCAAGAATAGCGACCCGTCGATGTACGGTTAACCTACTTACTCTGCACCGGGATGGATTATTATTTACTGCAATTCAGCTTGGCTAGCTTGCTAGTGATGATTACATGAACTGAAACCGATGGACGGCTAGATTAACGTGCACGGTAATTTTTGTTTGAGGGGGTAGTAAGATATGCATTACTCCAGTGTGTAGTACAGAAATCGACACGTCCAAAAATGAAGTGTGCGCTTAAGCTACGATGTGCCGTGTACGTGTATTCGATCTATGTACGTACGTACGCACGTACGTACGAACGTATACATAAAATTGTACGCACAAAAAATAACCGTGCTCCTAATATATTTTTTGGTGAATGAATGGATAACCGTCCTCCTAATTAATGCTCTCCTGGTACTGGTAGCGTGCTGCACTACGTACGCGCTTTTTGGGCTTTTATCATGCACGCATCATCATCATCCGTTTTGTTTCTTTGGAAGGCATCCATTAATCGTCCGTTACAAGATGTTTAACCAAAAACGACAAGCGCCATTCCGGTGGCTGTGGCTGGCGGCCCGCGTCACGCGCCCGTCCTAGCGCCGCTCCGCAGGAGTTTTCCGCTTCTCTCCTCTCCCCCACAGTTTCCACAAGACCATAACCAACAACCGACCCCGTACCGTACATACTGTACTCTTTTTTTTGAAGTTCCGTACCGTACATACATGAAACCATCGTGAATCATGTGTGCTGTACGTCCGTATTTCTATTCTCTGGCTTGCACCGGACGTTAAATGTGTAGTAGAGACCTGCCAATTATATCAGTTATAACCGTCAAAAACTGTCAAAAACTTAATTTTGACAACCGCAAAGCCAAAGATAGCGTCTTGCCATGGCTGGCTAGCTATATGTGTGATCTTATAATATAACTCCGTATATGCACATATGCGAGTGTGGATGAAGAAAACGCGTTGATCCACCTTCGTATCGTGCACTAAGATATTCACAGATGTCTCATGTGGAAAGCAAAAGATATATCATACTTCCTTCGTTCGAAAATATTTGTCGAAGGAATGAATATATGTAGACGTATTTTAATTTTAGATGTGTTTATCTTTATCTATTTTTTGATAAGTATTCTTGGACCAAAAAAGTATATAGTATATGGTTGCATGACACCAGTGGCAGAGCCAGGAGTACGAAGTTGTGTTATCAATTTAGAGTTGTGATGTCAAATACATATAGTTGTATAAATTTTATATTTTTTTGTTTGATTTTTACCCTAGTAGCTCAAAAAACTGTGTAGTCACTTGACTACACAGCCAATGAGTGGCTCCGCCACTGCATGACACACTCATAGTTGGATAATCACACAAGCTAAGGGCCTGATTGGAACGTCGTTTCATTCCGAATACACTTGTACCAAAAATACCGGCCTCAATGGATCGTTCTGTTTCTGGTTGAATTTTGCACTGCAACCAGTATAATACACTTATAGATTAAATACCCTTGTATATTTTACACTCAATCCAAGCAGGGCCTAATACAGTTGGTATATAGCTTGGCCTGAGCTGTTTTTACGTGTGCCCGTACAAGTATAACTGAAGACTGAAGTGGTAACGTTGTAGTACTACCGAGATCACTCTCGAAGTCACGCGTATTTTGCATGCTGCTGTGCTGGCTGCCTGGACTTGTGCACATATAAAATGTGTCCGATCGATCGACATTAATTTTCGCTCACAAAAAGGTTAGCAGTTACTTATCTTTTAGTCGTAGATTACGGGGAAACTGCTCCTGCAACCTCCACAAATACGGGAAGCTTGCTCTGTAATGTTGCGTGCAGCCGACCTCAACTATGTGATCCATGACCGCAGCCAGCCAGCTAGCTGCATGTAACGATTGTCCAAAACATAACTAGTGCGTGGAGCGTGTAGTTTATGTCCATGGTTTAGGTACTTCCGCTTTATGCCACCGGTACATGGTAGAAATAACAGCTCGGCTTCGCTCTATGCCATCACTAACACCTAATTCCCTTCATACCCTGAGAAGAGCATATGCTTTTGAGGAACCTAGCTTTTGAGATGTATGTTGGTGAGATTGTTGATTTTACATATATGTTATTACTGACATTAAATATTATTCCATTTTGAGTCAATCTATCAAAAAAATTCTCATATTAAATCAAATCAGACCAGTAGGAGAGAAGCCCCAACAACTTTTTAATTTGAAACGTGCATCAGGAGCTCTGCCTTTTCATTATTAGATCAGGGTGAGAAAAGTAAGGCAATCATACAACAACAGCGGCCCCTAAGGGCCATAAACTCAATTGTGACAATGTACACTCAGAGGCTCATGGGAGCCTGCGTCTATGCGCCATAGCCGCCTGGAAGGCCGCAGCCTCCTCCTTGATTTTCCCAACCAAAGCGCTAGCAGGCATCACGGTACTCTCAGAAATTCTCCTGTTTCTTTCCTTCCATAAGTTCCATACCGTGTAGGCCACCATGGAGATACTCTTCTCCTTTTGCTCCTTGGGACATCTTGCAGTATGGAATTGTTCCCTCTAGTTGCTGATACTGTCGGCCGCCAGAGCAATTTGACAGGCCAGAGCGTCCGGGTCGCGCAAAAGGAACCAAATTTCCTTGGCGAAGACGCACTCGAAAGCAATGTGGAAGGCCATCTCCGGAAGCTGAACACACACGGGACAGTTGTCATCACTCGGCAATCCCCGATTACACAATTTGTCAGACGTCCAGTTCCGGTTTTGGAGTAGCAGCCAGAGGTAGAACTTGATCTTCCCCTCAGCCTTGCATTGCCAGACTTGCGCTAGCCCCGGCATTGCGATCCGGGCGGTGAATTGGGCTTCATATGGCGAGCGAGCAGAATACCTCCGGTCCGTCGTTAGATTCCACCTGATCTCATCAGGCGCCGTCGTGAGATTAACAGCAACATCCCTGTCCCAAAGGTATACGAACTGCAAACATTGTGTTTCATTCTCCATTCTTTGAATCCCTTGCATCCATTTTCCATTGACCATCGCCTGCCCGACCATGGTTTTCTTGAACCTCGCCAGCCGATAAATGTCCGGGGCAACCACATAGGGAGCTTCTCCATCAAGCCACCGATCAGTCTAGAATTTCGTCGTTGAGCCGCTGTTGAGAGAGACAGTCGTGCAGCAAGAGAAAAGTTGTGAGTCACTTGCATCAACCGGCATGGCCTGACCCTTCCAGGGCCGGTCCTGCTGCTGCCATCTGAGTCATTCCCATCGCAACCGGAAGGCCCTGCTATAGGCCTCTATGTTCATGATCCCGAGCCCTCCCACTCTTTTGGCGCACAAACACGGTTCCAACTCACTAAACTCTTTCCTACACAGTTTTCGTCGTCCGCAGCCCAAAGAAATTTTCTCCACAGTTTGTCCATCCGATTGAAAAACCACTTGTCAGGCTAGAAGGCGGAGAGGAAATATGGTGTTGTTGCCGTAATGAACGAGTTGATGAAGATCAACCTCCCCATCCTGTTCAGCATCTTGGCCTTGCGAGGGGCGAGCTTGAACTCCGCCTTGTCAATGATCGGCTGAACCTGGGCTCGAGTGGGTTTCCTCATGCCCGAAGGCCAACCAAGGTATTTGCAATGGAGACATCCAACTGCCCGCCGAAATCCTGGGCCAGGGCGGCAATATCAACCTCCGAAAAGGAAATGGGGTATATGATAGATTTCTCCATGTTGGTTTTCAGTTCCGAGGCCCTCCCAAACATGTCAAGAATTCTCTGGGTCGTAGTTACTTCAACGGCCGTTGGGTTGAAGAACAGTGTTGCATCATCCGCATAGAAGTTGGCTCTGAATCGTGCAGGCGCGATTGGAAAAGTGGGAAGCACTCCCCTCTCAGTGGCCATGGTGATCACTCTTTGCAGCGGTTCCATCACAAGAATGAACAGGAGAGGGGACAGGGGGGGCCTTGTCTGAGTCCTCTCATATGCAGGAACGCAGTTCCAGGAATGTCGTTGAGCATCACTCTGGAGGAAGCAATCGCTAACATGAGCGAGGTCATGTCCCTCCATCTCTGTCCAAACCCCATAGCCTCCATGACCTCGAGAAGAAAACTCCATGAGACTGAGTCAAAAGCCTTTGTGATATCTAGTTTCAGAAACAGCAAGGGGTGCTTGCTCGAGTGTGCTTTCTTGATCACATTCTTGACGTAGAGGAAATTATCTTGGATTGATCACTTTTTGACGAAAGCACTCTGCTTGTGTGATACCAGGTCGTCCATCTCCATTGCCAGCCGGGAAGCCATCGTCTTGCTGACCAACTTGGGGATGATGTGCATTAAACTGATCGGCCGGTAGTCCAAAGCTACATGCGGATCTTACTATTTTCGAAGTAGTACTATATTCGCCGTGTTGAGCAGACCCCAATTGAAGCCCCGCGAGTTGTACACGCAGTTGACCGCAGCCAACAAGTCCTCCTTGATAATCAACCAACAACATTTGAAGAATTTTCTGGTAAAACCATCAGATCCAGGGGCCTTCTCCCCATTCATGTCCTTGATTGCAGCCAGGTGCTCGAGGGGTCGACGCCACAAGTTGAGAGCCTGCCAGTTGAGGCCGGTGGATCGTGAGAATGGTCTGCCCATTAAGCCTTGAAATATGTCAAGCAAAATTTCCACCTTGCCATCATGATCAGACACAGGCCCTTGGTTGGCGTTGAGGCTGGCAATGTGATTTCTGCGCCTGCGGCCGCTGGCGCGTGATACGTCCCAAACGTATCTATAATTTCTGCTTGTTCCATGCTCTTTTATGTGACATTGCTATGTGTTTTGCTACATTTTTATATCTTTTTACACATATTTAGACTAACCTACTAACTCAGTGCACCCAGTGCCAGTCTGTTGATGTCTGTAAGTTGCAGGTTTTTACCCATATTTACAGAGCACCAACAATTTCAGAAAAATCATATTAAAAATCAGCGCAACAGAAGCTTCGAGAGTCATCGAAGAAGTGTCGGAGGGGCCAGGCCCCACCCAGGCGGTCAGGTGGCACGGGGCCCTCCCTGCTCGCGCCACCAGGGCGCCTGGGAGGTGGGGCCACCCCCTGGTGCCCCCCTTCGGCCTATTTTGACCCCTTGCTCTGAAAACCCTCGCAGAGAACCCCACATCACAAATTTCCTCTTTGTTCCGCCACCGCCGCGCTTCCAAGATCGGGAGCACCAGAAGACCTCTTCTCGGCACCCTGTCGGAGGGAGGATTGACCTCCAGGAGCTTCTCCACCACCATGGACGCTTCCCGGATGTGCCGTGAGTAGTCCCTCTTGGACCATGGGTCCATGACCAGTAGCTATGTGATGTCTTCTCTCCAATCGTGTCCTTCAATTCTTAGTCCTTGTGAGTTGCCCTACATGATCAAGGCATCTATGTAATTTTCCTACTGTTGCTATGCGCTGTTTGCTGGGATCCGATGGATTATGAGATTATGTTCAGATCGTGATGAGTTATATATTTGGTTTGCCTATTATATTTTGTTCTTGAGTAATTCTTGCATGTCCATTACTTTTTATTGCTTTGGCGAAGTAGTAGATATTAAATCCAAGAGGGAGCGTTTATGCATGATTGTGGGTTCATGCCCCCCGATGTCTAGCTTGAGTGAAAGAAACATGAGACTAGGGGATGTGATGTTGCCACCAGGGAGAAAACAACGGTGCTTGTAACCACGGTTGCAAGGATTGTTTACCTTACGCAAAGTTTGTTAATGCAGTTGTCTGTTGCTTTGAGTTTACACTTTGGGTGGGTCTCGCAACTTAATACCAGCGAGATGTTTTGGATAGATATCTCAAGGTGGATGATTAGTGAGTAGATGCAGATGGATTTTGGTCTACTTGTCTTGGCGTACTGCCCATACTTTTGAGCCTCTAGCTTTCCAGTAGCATAATTAGCATTGCGGGGCGTTTATAATTCTATCAATTGCCCAACTGTAATTTGTTTACCCAGCTAGCTATTTCATCGTCTTTTGGGATAGAGACATCACTAGTGAACATCATGGGACCCCGGTCCATATTTCCACCACTGTTTACACCTCCACTTTATTTTCTGATTTTATTTTCAGTTGCTATCATCACCACTATCATTATCACTATTACTATCCCATGCGTTTGATCCTTTGTAAACGACAAGGCCGGAGGGATTGACAACCCCTCGGTACTCGTTGGGAGAAAAGTTACTTGTTGTGTGTGCAGGTCCACGTCAACTTATTATCTGTCGTCATTGACACCTACTTGCAGCATTCGGAGTCCTACTGGTTCGATAACCTTGGTATCTTCACCGAGGGAAATTTTCTACTAGCTACATCTACCCCTTCCACTTGGGGTAGCCAACGAGATGCGGCATCTCGTGCTATCAGCGCGCAAATGAAAAATCGGGTGCTTGCATCCCCTTGAGCGATCTTCGCTAGTCTTGATTTCTGCTTTCATCTGGCTCGGTCGATTGCCGCAAAGCCCAACAATTTGTCCTTCAGTCTACCACGCAGCCGTCTTTGTTCCTCTGTCACAGTGCGCTCTTACTAGGCCAAGTCCAGCTGGAAAATCACCTCGTTTGCCAGGTTGGACAATCGCTCCCATCTTACTTTCTCTTTGCTCCAAATGTTTAGAGCCTTGGCCAGATGCGATAATATGGTGTGTAGCACTTGCACAAGATCTCCTGACACAACTGTTTTGAGCCACGCCGCTTGGACAGTGTCCAAAAAATTAGGGAATTGCGTCCAATGGTTCTCGAAGCAAAAATTCTTGGCCTTTACAGTCTCGATTCTCCGCAAGATAATCGGGCAATGGTCCGAGACACTGGAGGACGTCGGCGCCAGGAGGAAGTGGGGGAATAGCTCATCCCAGTGTTGAGATACAATAACTTTTTTCAATCCGGGTCAACATGACTATCTCCCGCTCATTGGACCAGGTAAATTTCCTGTCACGGAGGGGGTAGTCGGTCAGCTCCAAGTCGTTGATCGCATCCCTGAATCTTCCCATCATCCGCAGATTTAAATTTTTATTATTCTTGTCAGTCACCCTGCCAATCATATTGAAATCCCCCAACACCATACACTGTGGGAGCACGACAACTTTGATTGCCCGTAGCTCATTGGTGAACACAACCTTGTCAGACTCATCCTGCGGCCCGTATACCCCAGTGATCGACGAACACTGCCCGTCTACCCTTGCGCGCTCGTTTGCCGTTAAGGAATGGGTCCCAACAGCGGCTGGCAGCGCAAGCAGCTCATAATCCACAGATGAGGCCATCAGGATGTCGTCCCTAGAACCAGAGGCAGGCAGGGCGATGAAATTGTCAGCAAAACGAGGGCCCAATGATTCCATCACAATGTTTCTCCCCATGTATTCGATCTTTCTTTCTTGCAAATAGAGCACATGACAGTTGCACTCTGCAGTCAACAATTGCACCGCTCTCCTCTTTGCGGGGTTATTTAATCCCCGCACATTCTAGCTCACGATGGCGAGATCCATTGATCAAACCAGGTTAAAACTCGTCGTACATCGGCCCGTCCCCGCCCCGCTCGGAATGAGAAAAGGCACTCTGGCCACCACCAACCCGCACTCAAACAAAGGAAAAAATATACCTAACATATCCAACAAACTGGCAACACGGAGGAGCCCTCGGCAGATCAGGCTG
This sequence comes from Bromus sterilis, assembly GCA_950022295.1. Taxonomy (NCBI): domain Eukaryota; kingdom Viridiplantae; phylum Streptophyta; class Magnoliopsida; order Poales; family Poaceae; genus Bromus; species Bromus sterilis. Next base: position 73,436,980 of record OX465595.1, read on the forward strand.
CTGCAATCGGCACAGCCGGCTGCTGGCCACGATTGATGCCCTCCCCTTTGTCCTTGGCCTTCCCCTTGCCTTTGTCGGTTGCCACCAGGAGGGCATCGATGGCCTCAATGAATCTTCCGGCCAAGGGCTTCTTGTATATCTCCTTCTACTTTGCCAGGTCATCATCCGTCCCGCCTTGCCGGGCAACGCTGCTTTTCTTAAGGAGCATGAGTTGCACCTTGTCCATAGTAGACATAGCCGCAGATGGCTTCCCCGTCAGGAGACCGCTGCTGCGTGTGGTCATCTTCTTCGCTGCCGGTCCACGAGTCTGTCGTGCGCCGTCTTCAGGGGCGGAAAGGGGAGCAGAGCAGGTGGAGTGGGTGTGTAGCACTCGACCAGGAAGTCTGCGAGAGGGTATGAGGGTGCAGCCACATGAGGCGTCGGCTGGCCCATCACCTGAGGCATCGGTTGGCCCAGCACCGGGGGGAAGGCGTCATTAGGCGATGATGGAGGCGTCCCTGGGCTTCCAATTGGGCCGACCTTCTTACCTTGAAAACCCAAGAGGAAGCTCTCAGAAACAACACCAGAAGGGGAGTCCCTATGCGAATGCGGCTCGAAGACTTGCTCCTCCAGATCCTCTTCACTCCCGTCCTCCATCTCTCAGTCAAAACGTTCTTCATGACCTGGCCCCACCACTGGTTCCATGACAGGTGCATTGAGTGCACTATCATGGGGAGAGCCATGCACGTCCCCCTGCTCCTCGTCTGCGCACTTCTCCTTTGCCATATATCCTCCCTTGTCTGTCTTCACCGACGCATGAGGCGCAGGGAGCAGGTCTTGTGGGCTTTCATCGGGAGGGAAAGGCACGTCCTCCACAACGTCCTCCTCCTTGTCATCTCCCTTCCTCTTTGGGCTATCTTTGCCAGCATGCGTGATGCACAGCTTCCCACTATCATGGTTCGACATCACAAACGGGTCGCTCAATTGCTGTGGTCCCCCAGCCCGGAGATGTCAATCAGTTGTTGTTGCGACTGCTCCTTCATTTGCCAGCCTCCTCCTTCGCCACTTTGGCCGGAGTGCCTCCCATCCTGTCCAAGCCGGCGATTGGGGTCATCTCCAGTCCCAAAGGTTTGTCTGCCACTGCCGCTACCGCTGCTGACGCCTCCGCCTCCACCTCCAGCGCCACCCGAGCCCCCTCCAGCACCACCCGAGCCACCAGAGTCCGGGAAGCGGTTTTGAGAATGCATTTGGTGCGCGGGGAGGGGGAAGGGAAATGAACATCCTCGAAGCCGAAAAACCATGTGTACCTCCAGTGGAACAGCCATGGGGCTGAGTAGCTTTCCTCCAATGGAATGCCATTGATCACACTATGGCTGCTGCCTCCACTCTCCGGGCTAGAATCCGGCGGGCAAGTGAAATCCATCACATGATCCAGGTGGATCAGGATCGGATGCACGAGCATCGCAACCTGGCCCCATCGCGGTTGCGCCTCTTCGAACATGTTCAGGTCAGGATAATGCATGTCAGGAGAGGTCACCTCGCGAGGTTCCTCCAGCTGCAGCACGCCTCTCGTCTTGAGATTTTCCACTGAATCTATCCACACCCAGATCCTGAAACAGTCGGCCTCTTCCTCCTTCCAGATCTCATTGTCCACTCCTTCTATAATCATGGTTGGGTCAAAGAGCTTGGCCACTCTCTCTACATCCCATGCATGCTCAAGCACCCCCTCCAAGCAAACACGAATTATATAGAGCATCCTAGCCATCGAGACACGCCGAAAACGCGACCACGGCGAGATAGAGAGCGTCACACGACCCAACACCAAGGTCCCATGACCTCTCAGTAGTAGATCCCTCGGATTTGTGTCCTCGAATAAGAACAGCAACCCCCGTTGGCCCTGAAGGATACCTTGACCTCGTCCTCGTGGATGCGGAGGTGCGCTGCTAGCGCTCTGGAGATGTCGCCAAGTCCACATGGCGGCGGATTGCCAACGACCACCGCCACCACTGCTCGCCGAGTAAACCGCCTCTCCGCCTCCGCCTGCGTCGTCGTCCTCTCAACCTATGAAATCACCAGCACTCTCTTGCTCGTGGGTTCTGGGGCCGGAGCTTCCATTGGAGCGCGGACCGCAGAAGGAGGTGGAGTGCGTGGAGGTGGATGAGGGAGAACAACCCACGATTCAACGCGAGCGTCCCGCACCTTTCTAGCCGCAGCATTCGCCGCCCTCTTCCCCTCTCCACCGCCATAGACAATCGATGTCGCGCCTGACTCCCTTCCATTGTCATCCGCCGCTCCCGCCTTCCTTCCCTCTTCGCAACTCCGCGCCCGATGACCACCCGTGCCGCAGAGCAAGCACTTTTCTTTGCTAGTGCAGCCCGAAATCCTATGGCCAGGCTCCAGATACCGAAAGCACTTGCCCCACGCCTTCTTGAAGAGGAGGAGCTTGAGAGGTGAGTCTTGTGACTTGCTCTTCCTCGGCGGCCTCTGGTAATAAGGGGGCACCTCTCCCTTCCAACCAACCTCCAACCACCCTCGTCAATGGCATTGGATCCTGCCGGCGGGGCGGGAGCTGGGGCCACCACCACGGAGTTAAGGCGTGGCTGCTTGGCAGGTGCAACCACCACTGATTGAAGATGTGGTCTGGTCGGGCCAGCGGAAGCGGATATCCCAGGCATTGAATGTCGGGCAGGAGAGCGCAGGGAATCCAAGAAGGAGGCTGTATCAGGCAGCCCCGAGCCGCCCGGGGGGTGTAGGCGGTCCAAAAGATGGCTCGGCGGCGCCAGGAGCGGAGACGAGAAGATCAACCACCAGAGAAGAAAAGGTTCTTAGCAAGATAAGAAGGAAATGTGAGACTTGCTTGGAACCGAGGTTCGAACCCGCGATGGCTAGGAGGAAACCCTACGCTCTGACCACTGGGCTAAGAGCCCATCCACAATTTTTTAATTAAGTTATCGCATTCGTTATGTATTGTCTAAGGTGATAGTCGTTTTCTGAAAACCTAGTCGACCACGATCTCAACCGCCCATGAACTGCAAGGTGGAGGCCAGCAACGCCGACAACATTGAGTGCGCTAGAGCCGAGGAAAGTGACTCACTATAGTATTTAGGGTAGCGAAACCACAATGTTGGAACACAACAACAATAATTATGAAGGAATAGCGGATTTGGGTTAGGATTTGGGTTTTGTAATGTTGAGGTTGTTCACCTAGGACGAGGAGGTGTGGCCATATGGTGCGTCGAGGAAAGGTTGTATCCGACGATGTCATCCACTGGACATGATGAGGTAATGGCGACAAATGCGTTGGTGGCATGAATGTGAGATTATATTGAAGAGTTGAAATGAAGAATACATCTAACATGTATTTTGAAACATAGATATTGTGATTTTTTCTATCTTTACTATCAACCATATAGTCTAAAAAAATAACTAAAATTGAAAGGAAAAAACAACAGTTCCACCAGCTCCATGTGATTTAGTGTGTAGAGCATACTAAATTTATATATTGTAGGTACTTGTGTAATCACGAGCCCATTGAATGTATGCATAGAAATTAATAAAAACTCCCTAGGTGCAAAAAATTACCCCCTCCCCCCCCCCCACACACACACTTTGCTCTATGACAATCAAACTCCTAATTCCGTATAGACTCTTCTACAAAAAACTCCTTCCACTATGTTGAAAATATGTCCTAGAGATAATAATAAAGTTACTATTATTCTCTTTCCATTTCCATGGTTAACTTCCTTTTGATATGCCAGAATTGCATTGGTTTCTGAATGTGAGATTGAGATAAAACCTAATTTCATATGTGGAATAATAAACACAAATCAGAACCCTAGTCAGCCCTCTAGACTAGCTCATGTATTGTTGATGATCTTGTTTTTCTCATCATGGACATAGTCAATGTAACAAGGATATCGACAATAATGAGAACACATTGTTATTTACAATGGTGCTAGATAGCCTAAAGTTATGGAATAATGTGATCACATATTTAATATTTTCTTGATATTAAAATTTACTTGCGTCCCAGACCATGACAATATCATAGACTCGGATGTAGGACGGTTACTTTGGGATTGCAAAATATTACTGTCGGTCCAGCGGGAACCAGAGTACCCTACTCGTGCACAAGTAACAAGCATTAAGAACAACAAATTATAGAAACTATAATTCATAAACTTCTTAGGACTGAATAACAATGTAACAATTCATCGGATCCCAACAAAGACAACACTAATTACATCATATGGATCTCAATCATGTAGGGCAACTCATGAGAACTTTGTATTGAAGATCTAGGGGAGAAGATACCACATAGCTACTGCCAAGAACTTGTAGTCCAAGGAGGAACTTCTCAAGAAGCATCATGGAGCGAAGAGGGGTTGACGAAGATGACCACGGGGGCCAAGGCCCTCTCCGGAAGGGTGCCGGAGCAGGATCCTGGTGACCCTCGAAGCTAGGTTTCAATGGCGGCAGAGATCGGGATCGCTTCTGGAAAATATGACTCGATATCTCAGGTTTTTGCGTCGAGGTGTAAATATAGGCCAAAGGGGAGACCGAGGGGGGTCCCACCTCACCCAGGCGGGTCCTTGGCGAGAGTCCCCCTGGCCGCGCAAAGAGTCTGCCTAGAGGGTGTGGGCCTCCCCTTGAACTCATCCTCAGGCTGGAGGACTCTTCTGTTGTAAAAAAAATTTGGTAATTTTTTGGGAATTTTCTAAGCAACTCCATTTTTTGACCTTTTCTGCATTGCAATGAAAAAACAGACATAAACTAGCACTGGGCTCTATATTAGTAGGTTAGTACAATAAATGATTCAAATCATGGAAAAAAGATGTAGCAATGACACAAAATGAGCATGGAACAAGCAAAAAATATAGATACGTTTGAGACGTATCTACATCCCCAAGCTTAATTCATTCCCGTCCTCGAGTAGGTAAATGATAACAAGATAATTTTTGATGTGACATGATACTTAGGAGTAAAGACAATCAATCTAATGTAATGAAGATACATAAGCCAAAGACAAAGTGATATAAAGCAATAGTCTATAGTTTATATTAAAGCAAGCAATGAAAGAACATACAGAAAATTGAGCTTTTGCTGTCCGTGAATCGAATGTCTCCAGTCGGAGTTCTTGTGCCAGGAGTGGGGAAGTTTTAGAGCATGAAAATACTGAATAGTTGTTGAGAACTCAATCTACTAAACTTCGCACTTGGTCTCCATCGGAATCTTATTTTGACTCGTCCCTAGATCACTAGCCATGCACAAGTCAATTCGATCCTCTCCCTTTCGACTTTGAGCACTCATGCAATGGATGGGCTCGAGCAAGATACGTTGGCACTTAGGATGGCAAAATAGAATAATGAGGTGGATAAGAAGTCAAAAAGTGAGAAAGGCTCACACCAATGTGGAGAATCATAGGCGAGAGAAAGCCAAATGATAGATATGGTGTGAGGAGTAGGAATTGCCATGCAACATGCGGATGCACAAAGAGCTCTAAGTGTATGAAAGCCCTCCAATGGAACTAGTGGGGGTGCATCCAACTTTCTTGCTCATGAATACCTAGAGCTCTTTTGAGGAGGCACATCCTTGGAATATGCAAGCCAAGTTCTACAGTGTAAGGATCCCCACATAGTTATGCATGAATGATATGAAAACTCTCTATGAAGTACAAGTGCTACTTTGAAGCACAAGTGTGGAATAAAGGATAGTAGTGCTGCCCCCTCTCTCTTTTTTATTCTTTTTTATTTGTCACCCTTTTTGTATTTCTTGATTTTGGGTGGACTCCATGGCTCTTTATTCTCTCTCTCTCTCTCTCTCTCTTTTCTTTCGTCCTCTTTGGGATCTTTTTTTTGTATTTCGACCACTTTGAGATCTTTTATTCCTTTCCTCACTGTAGGGGGCTAGGGGCAACACTCTATAAGAGAATCAACACACTTTTATTTACTTACAACTCTGAATCAAAAAGTAATGAATTTATGTGAATGCCTCTACCAGTGTAGGAATATGTGCAATGATCAAGTGCAACATGCAGCAAAAATATGAAGTGGGCAAATCCCAACTACATGCAAGCTATGAGATCATGCAAGGCAATATGACAATGAAGGATAAGTCACATGAACATGAAGAACGATGGATGTTGCATGGCAATATATCTCGGAATGGCTATGGAAATGCCATGATAGGTAGGTATGGTGGCTGTTTTGAGGAAGATATAGTGAGGTTTATGATGAATGAGCGTATTGTGCCAAGGGTTTGGATGCACCGGTGAAGTTTGCACCGAATCTCAAGGTGAGAAAGGTCAATGCACGGTACCGAAGAGGCTAGAAAATATGGATGGTGGAAGTGCCAATAATCGAATACTCGGATTAGTCCGAAGAACTCATGCACTTATTATCGGTAACTCTCTATCTAGTCAGGATATTCACAAAGAGACAAGTGCCCCAAGGATGAGTGTATGGGTGCTTGGTTATCCTTGCGCATCCTCGACTCATGGTACGTGAGGGTACTCTATATATTCCAACCCCCCAAAGATTAGTGATCCTTCTAGTAGCTAGAGTTCTCAGCTATTTTTTTAGTTTTCGAAAATAAATCACGGTTAGCCAAGATAAGACACCTATCACTAATGGGAGGAAGCTCAATTGCATAAACATTCATCATTACTCAATCAATACCACAAAACTATTGCAAGATATCCTAAGCTAGACCTAGTGATCTATATTACCTATACACCACATATAAATCATACCATGAGACATATAAACCATTGCAACAAAAACAACTCTCTAAACAAATATAAGTGAAGCACGAGAGTTCTAAAGTTTCTACAAAAGAAATTAATTGCTCTAAAATAAGATCTAAGTGAAGAACAAGAGCTAGCAAACAAGAAGTAGATAAATTTAACAATCAACAGATATAAGTGAAGCTCTAGAGTGTTCTATAATAAAGTTGAGCGTGTATCTCTCCCAATCAAGCATGATAGGGTCCAACATTGTAATGAACAGCAAACAAAGCAAAACTAAACTAAAATAAAAGCAAAGACGCTCCAAGAACATCATATATCATGCGAAGTAATAAAATTATAGTATTGAGAGAAACGACCTGATAATTGTCTGATGAAGAAGGGGATGCACGGGGGCATCCCCAAGCTTAGATGCTTGAGTCTCCTCGAATACTTGTTGAGGTTGCCGGGGATTCCCCAAGCTTGAGCTTTTGCCTCTGGTTTTCCTTCACACAAAACTTCTAATAAACTTATTAGAGCGGTTAGTACACTTTTAGATAATCTGCGAATATAGGACAGATTGTAAAGATTGATTTTTCAGGTGCACTTCTGTAGCTCAAATAATAAAACTCAAAACATATGGAAGAAATTCAATTGTATAGAGCATACTGTCAAAAAATAAGATCAAAAGATGATCTGGTGATTTTAGGCGAATTTTTTCGTCAAGAAGACATAATCTTTTTTCTGGACAGTATGTCACAACTTTTGCTTCCCTTATCATAAGAGGCTAGAACTTGGCACAAAACTTGAAAATAAAGATACAATGGTGTTGCTAAAGTAGTTACAACATCCAAGACACAACAAAAGCAAAAGAAACCTAATCCATTTTGGGCTGCCTCCCAGAAGCGCTTCTTTAAAGCCATTATCTAGGCATGGGTGTAACGATGCTCACAAAAGAAAAAAAGTTGAAGCACAAAAGAGAGCATCAAAGGAGAAAAGATAAATCACATTTAAGTCTAAAATGATTCCTATGCATGGGCATCTTGAAAGAAAATAAATAAATGAAGAACAAAGTATCAAGCATAGGAAGGTAAAAAAAGAGCACCTTCAAGGTTTTCAACATGGAGAGAGGTGTTTTCCTAACATGAAAATTTATACAACCAAATTTTACTCTCTCATAATAATTTTGAGTAGCATCATGAACAAACTCAACAATATAACCATCACACAAAGCATGCTTTTCATGATCTACAAGCACTTAATTCATATCAAGCTCCAAAATAGTGGGGTAAACATTAACTAAAGTCATGACCTCTCCAAACCCACTTTTGACAATATAGTAACAAGATGATTGATCACTCTCCAAATGTATGGGACTCATTCTAGCTAAATTCAAGACCACTACAATCCCATTTATATCATCATAATTTATATCATCAAGCAACATAGGACCATCATCTAGAGCATTATCATACAAACTTTCTAAGCTAAACTCCTCATTATCAAGAATATCCATAGTAGGCAAAAATAGAGGGTTATCATAAGACTTATAAAAGTAGCAAGGGTTATCATAAATAACGTTATCAAAAAATTTCCTTGCAAGTTTCATTCATAGGGGCATCATGGCCACAAGCATCAATTTCATCAAAAAGGGATATTTCAAAAGATTCAATAGGATCATAGCAATCAATATAGCATTCATCCTCCTCCCGTAAGCATGGAGGGCAATCATATAAAGTAAGATTCAAAGAGTTACTCTAATTAGTAGGTAGATATGGGTAGCTACTCCATTATTCCTCCTTTTGTTCGTCACTCTCCTCCTCTTTTTCAACCAATGAGCTTTCAGTTTCAGCAATTTCTTCTTCCATAGAGTCCTGCAAAGTATTAATCTCTTCCTCTTGTGGAGAGAAAGTTTTGAGATATTCAGTAATATAAGCATTATCATTAAAATTATCAAAGCAATATTTAATTATATCAAGACTCTCAGATTTGTAAGGGGCATCATCAATATTTTCAACAAAGGAAGCAATTTCATAGGCACCCTTAAAAACAACAAATTCTTCTATTTGTTCTACATCAAAGAAATCACAATGTCCCTTAGTATATGATACCAAGGTTTCATTATCATTACACCAACATTGGAAAGGAATGTGTTTAAACATCAAGCAGCAACAAGATTCATCACAGCAAAAAGATTTATCATAATCAGAGCATAAGTTTCTAGCATAACTATCAAGTTGATTCATTATTTTCCAATAACTATCCCTATTTCAGACAGGCGATATTCCTTATAATATTTTTGTTGGTCTTCCATGAACCCACCTTGCCAATAAGATCTAGTTTCAAAGAATTTAACCATTGTAAGAAAACAAAGTAATAAGCAAGAGTGTACTTATCAAGTTAACTTATAAGTAAAGTTATGCTCCCCATCAACGGCGCCAAAATTAGTCTTGATAACCCACAAGTGTAGGGGATCGCAATAGTCTTCGTGGGTAGGTATAACCTAATTTATTGATTCGACACAAGGGGAGCCAAAGAATACTTATAATCCTTAGAAGTTGAGTTGTCAATTCAACCACACCTGAAAAAGCACTAGACAAGATATTTAGTAACAACAGTGTGTTGATGGGTGTAGCCTTTAAGACTTACCCAATCACCAACACCACAAAGTAGTAGCAGCAATGAGATCAATAGTAACAACGAAGGCAATAAAGATGAAAGATGGACCAGGGTTCAAGGTTTCACTAGTGGTAACTCTCCAAGCAAAAGAACACGTCTTGGGTGCACAAATTACAGTTGGGAAATTGACAAAATTGCACTAACTCTAGCCAAAGAACAAACTAGAGCATCCTAGTCTAAGAACCAAACGTAGGCATGTCTTCTGTATGTAGTTGTATGTGCTTGCAATAAGAACTTTGCACAACATCTTTTGTCCTACCATCCCGCTACCAACAGGGCCAAAAGGAACTTATGGAGATTAAGGTGCTCCTATCAAAGAGCACCGGAACAAAGCATTAAAACTCTATGAACACATGTCACCCTCAAATTATAGCCCATCCCCTTTGGTGTCCCAAGCTGTCACCATTGAGATCGCCGGTTCCTGACTATAATAGGTGCATACAACCGTAGATAAGATCTAGAACAACAATTATAATCATGCAACCATAAAGTGCTCACATCTGAAATCATGATACTCGTGCACTAGTAATAAGCATTAAGAACAAAAAATTGCAGCAACTATAATTCATAAACTTCTTAGGACTGAATAACAATGTAACAATTCATCGGATCCCAACAAACACAATACTAATTACATCATATGGATCTCAATCATGTAGGGCAGCTCATGAGAACTCTGTGTTGAAAATCTAGGGGGAGAAGATACCACATAGCTACTGCCAAGAACTCATAGTCCAAGGAGGAACTACTCAAGAAGCATCATGGAGTGAAGAGGGGTTGATGAAGACGACCCCAAAGGGCAAGGTCCTCTCCGGCACGGTGCCGGAGTAGGATCCTGGTGACCCCCAAATCTAGGTTTCGATGGAGGCGGAGATCGGGATCGCTTCTGGAAAATATGACTGGATATCTCGGGTTTTCGTGTCAGGGTGTAAATATAGGCCAAAGGGGAGACCGAGGGGGTCCCACCTCGCCCAGGGGGTTCCTTGGTGCGGGTTCCCCCTGGTCGCGCCCAGAGGCCGCCTGGAGGCTGTGGGCCTCCCCTTGACCTCATGCTCCGGCTAGAGGACTCTTCTGATGTAAAAAGATATTTGGTAATTTTTTGGAAATTTTCTGAGCAACTTCATTTTTGGACCTTTTCTGCATTGCAACGACAAAACAGACAGAAACTGGCACTGGGCTCTACATTAGTAGGTTAGTCCAATAAATGATTCAAAGGCATGTCAAAAAATGTAGCAATGACACAAAATGAGCATGGAAGAAGCAAAAAAATATAGTTACGTTTGAGACGTATCACGCTCCCTGAGTAATATCATCCGGTAAAAAGCCTACATGTTGTTTGTGGCTAAGTCTAATTCCTTTACTCACAGGGAGTCTCCGGCATGTCGCCAACTTTGTTTAGTTGTGTCTAATTGCCTCGGGTTTAGATGACCCGAATCTAATCTCTAATCTAGAGCTCATCCAATATCTCCTCTTTGGGGAGCCCTACCCATCCTTATATAGGTGGAAGGGGGAGGCTTGCATTTAGAGTCCTAGTAGGATACAAACTAGTCTCGTCTTCTATTACAAGTCAAACAACAATATGAGTCCTACTCTAAATCTTGTAGTCTTTCTTGCCTTCCAAGTTAGGTGGACTCTGTCTTGGTTCATTCGACCGGGTTCCAACTCTGGTCTTATCATACGACTGGTTTTATCTCTAGGTCGGGTCTTGACATCCAGCTGTCTCTGTCTCCAAACCGGGTCTAGTTGTGGGTTATTCCCCCGACAGTAGCCCAAAATTTTAGCTTGGATGCAATCCATGGTGAATTCCCAAAAATAATGATAAGTAAGGATAAAAGTCTGGGAATGGAGACCAAACCATTAATCCGGCTTGTTCCATTGATTCATGTCAAAGATCCGGATACTATCCAGTTTTGAGTTTTTTCACCTTTGAGTCCAATGTTGCTTCTTTCCATGTCGGGTCTACTGAAGGACTCAAAAAAATCACGCAATTTATATCCATATCACCTGTAACCCCCAAGCTTCAAGTTTATCACCTCGTGGTGACTTGGAGTTTTGTATAAAAAATAGCCTTGCTGATGTAGCCCCCAAGTGTCGGGTTGTCTTGCTTGCAACAACCTGGAACTTGTATTTCTAAAAGTTGCATCGAAGTAGTGTAGCCCCTAAGTGTTGGGTTGTCTTGCATGCAGTAACCCAGGTCTTAATGTTGCTATAATCATTGCAATTCTTCGTCTTCTAAAGCCGTCAAATTTTTGTAGAAGCCGGTAAGTGTTTGCTTGCTGATGAAAGCCAGCGAAGCTGAAGCATGTAAATATGATATGTTGGGTTGTGTTCCCAGCCTCCAAATAAAGTGGCCATTCGAGTACCAAAATATATTTCCTTCAGCACTACGGAATAATGTGGCCCTCCGAGTACTGGAATGTATTTCCTTCAGCAACCCAGAATAATGTGTACCAACTTTCATGTCTGACCTGGTATTTCCTAGGTAGACCTGCCTATTAGCAATATGTTTTAAGATGAAATAGGGCAAAATTTACTTACTGGCGGGTTCCCTCAATAAAGTTGAGGGTGTTTGGAGAAAATGACTCTCGTGATGACTTTGTGGACATCTTCCAATAATTTTGCCCCCAGGTGCCGGGTTTTGAAGTCCCGTAACGACCTGGGGATCTATTATACAATAGATGCAAGATGTACCTGCAGCAGAAGATGATATTTTCTGCAGTAATAAGATTTTTCCCAATGGTCTTGTATATATATATATATATATTTGGATTATTTATGGTTGTGATGAATTATCTATAGACATCACAAAAATTAGGCTTGATAGCCCTTTTTCTTTACATGTGCTTTAACAGAAGTCGGTCATACGCGTGACATATTTTAACATTTTTCCTGTAACAAATTCAGGGTCAACTGGAAACCGTGATAGGAGCCAGTGTTGATTGATTTGTCAAGGCAACACTTAGGTCACATGATTATGTGTTGCATCGTGCATTACAGGCAAATAATTATATGGCATATGCCAAGTTCAAGGGTGATTAGCTGAACTTGATGAGTCACAAGCCCCCAAGTAACCAATGATCAAGTCAAATATATATATATATGTTGATTTTGATGGTGTGCATGTACACCTTTGGATTATCTATGGTTGTAATGGACTTATTGTCAGAACCCCAACTAGGGTAAGTGCTAGGGTTGCTTGAGTCCTTTGCATCATATGAAAATTTCAAAAGAAATTCAAAAATTGGGGAAAAGAAAAGCCCTAAAGAATTTAATTAAATTGCCAGACAAAAATTGCTTCCAAAAATTCCTCTGGTATTTTTGAAAAGTCTTATAAATATGCATGATCACATATAAAGTGAAGTGGGTCCCACTGCATGCACCAAGATTTTTCAAATGTTCTAAACAGGGCTTGGAAATTAAATTGAACTCCAATTTGAATTTAAATTCAAATTGTTTGAATTTCAAAAGTCACCAAAACTTGTGAGTGGCTAGTGGCTTGACACCTAAGCCCACATAAAAGATTTGGGGATTTTTAAAAATGCTCTGGTATTTTATTTATTAGAGCAAACAAAATAGCAGAGAAATAAAAGAAAAAGAATTAGAAAAGGGGAGCAGCCCCTGGCTTCGGCCCAACTTAACCCCCCAGCCTCCTGGCGGCCCAGCCCAGCCCACCGGGTGCTTGTCGTCTACCTCAAGCACCTCGGTGGCGAGCTGGGGGCGAGCGGCGACGCCACCGCGACGCCGAGAAGGCTCCGAGCCCCCCCCCCCCCCCGTGCCTCTTCTCCTCGCCACCGAGACGCTCAGAGGCCCCTCCACCCTTTCCCCCTCTCTCTGGACCTCCTCCCCCTCTCCCTTCGCTGTTCCGCTCACCAACCGAAGCCCTAGCCGGAGCACGGCCGTGCGCCACCGTGCATCCCACGCCGCGCCTTCGTGTCCTTCCTCCTCGCCGGCATCGACTCCATCGAGCTGCAGCTCCAATTGAGGCCAAGGACGCCCGACGACGATGCCTGCTTCAAGATTCCACCGCCGGCCGCCTTCGACTCCGGCGAGAAATTCGCCTGCTCCGAGCCCCCTCAAGCCTCGCCGTGCCCGCCGTTGAGTTCTAGTGAGCTCTGCGATCCTTTCCCCCTTCCCTTCCTTCCTTCCGAGCCGTGCAGCACCGTCTTCGCCAAGGTCAGTGGCCGGCAGCCGCCTCCGTCGTCGTAGCCATGGCCACAGGCCTCCTCGAGGTCCCCCTCCTGCACCCCTAGATGCGCACGGGCGCGAGGCACGTCTTGATGCTCGCCCCGAGCCCTCCCGTGGCCTGCAGCGCAACTCCGACGGAGCGCCGCCGCGTGCAGATCCGTCGGCGTCAAGACGGCCATTAGGCCCCCCTAACCGCGTGCTTAACCACCCAGCTAACCCCCCCCCCCACGGCCAATGACAGGTGGGGCCTTGCCCTAATTAACCCCTCGGGTTAATTATAAACAGGGGATTAACCCCACTGAGGCATACATGTGGGCCCCCGTTGTCAGCCCCCCTGACGCCAGCATGATGTCATGCTGATGCAATAAATGTATTTAAAATAATTTCCAGAAATAAAACAATTCCAGAGAAATCGGAAAAATCCAGAAAATATCCAAAACTTCAATAAATCATAGAAAATTCATATTAACTCCAAATTGGACAAATAATATATGAAAAATTATCAGAAAAATGCAAGGATTATGAATATGCAAATTTTTTTCATGTTTGACCATTTTAAAATGGGTGAAAAGTAGCAAACATGCATATGGCATAATTTGAAATTGAATTTGGAGTTTGAATTTGCAACTCCTTTGAAATACACTTCAATTAAATTGCATTGTTAACAAACCAGTACCATATACATCATGGACAACCTTATCATGTGCTTGTGCATTTACTTCCGAAGTTGTCCCCCCTTTGTTGATGATTGTTTCCGGTACCAGCTTTTCCGAGACAGTGATCACCCCCGAAGAAGAAGACCACCGTTAAGACCCGTGTATCGTCAGCAAGGCAAGCAAACCCCATTGATCATGTCTATAAAATCCCAATTCCCTCTCAGTCTCGCTTATGCATGTTTAGGAGATCACCTTGTATCGTAGTTGAACCCATATCCGATGCATGACCTATCATCTTGTCACAGTAGTAAGCAAACCACAATCCTAGCTGACATAGGAGTTGATTGATATCATGTGGCCCCTGCAATTGTTACTGCTTATTGCATGCTTAGTGGTACAATGAGGTTGCTTTTGATGTGAGTCGGGATGATGGTGAACATGGTGTTGATGAAAGTGAAACTGTGTTGGTGAATCCACCCTAATACAAGGTGAACGATGAGAGGCTTTGTAGGAGTACACAGTGGGTTGTCTTGTTGAACACCGCCTTAAGCCCGAGTTCTTGTATGGTAATCCGAGACAAAGAGTACAACCACACATTGGGCTCACTGACCCCTCTCGACCTAGTAACTCACCCCGATCCAAGTCCAGGAGTCACAACTAGTTCGGGATTTCCATTCGGCATATGCATAGAAAGATAAAGGAAGTGAAATGTGGCATTCATGGTAGGGCTTGTGGAACATGGTTTGTCAAGCGGAGAACCATCCGTCGAGGTGGGCTTGTCGGTTGTGCTTACATGGTTTGAGTCCTGGCTGGAAGCTCGGCCGGAACTCCAGTTAGGTTTGGAACTCAGACAGTTGACTCCTTGGACTAGAACGG
This sequence comes from Bromus sterilis, assembly GCA_950022295.1. Taxonomy (NCBI): domain Eukaryota; kingdom Viridiplantae; phylum Streptophyta; class Magnoliopsida; order Poales; family Poaceae; genus Bromus; species Bromus sterilis. The sequence continues at coordinate 73,452,079 of OX465595.1, forward strand.
AGTTGTGGGCGAAGTGTTGTGGTGAACATCCTCGCTGTCACCTCTTGAACGGTGGCGAGACTTGGCGGTAACCGATGGTCATGTGTGTGTAGTTTACACCCTTGCAAGGTTAACAAAACTATTCGAATAGCCGCGTCCGCGGTCATGGACTACTTGGAAAGCTGTGCTTGATTATTAGACAACTTGAATGGATACTTCTAAAACTCGCAAGATAAGCGTGAGTGCTATGGTGTGCTTCCTCGTGGGGAAGTCGAGGAAGTAACCATAGTGGTGTATTGATTGGAGACTTGGTAGTGGACTCGTGTACGCTTCTTACCTCAAGTCTGGTACTCGTAGTACAGGACTAGCCAAGTCAAAGCTGGCACTTCTGCATGATGAAACCCCACCTCCCTTTACCTTGATACTTGAGCATGAGTAGTATAGATCTGATGTAAGTCTTGCTGAGTACGACTTTGTACTCACGTTTGCTTATTCTATGTTTTAGATGAGAAACCAGACCCCGATGGAGTCACCGACCTGAAGCTCGACGTTGACCTTGGTAGCATAGTCCCAGACAGCAGTCTGGTCCCTCGTGGAAGGGCATGTTTGTTGTACAAGGCTTCTCTAAGCCATTTGTTAAACTTGTCTGTACTCAGACCTAATTTGCTTCCGTTGTATGATATAATGATGATCACAGACATGTGATCTTCGTATGCTCTATGTGTAAGTCAATAAAGATACACTTTGTAGAGTTATGTGATGATACTTGTTGTTCATACTAGGCATGTATGCTGCGTGTATGTTTATAACATGCATGTCTTAGTATGGGTTTTCGAGACCTTAGTTGTGATCTGGCTGGCGGTATTTTATACACCAAGTGGCCCTTAGATGTGCGCAGCTTGGGGCATCGCGATGCGATTGCTCGTGACTCTGTCACGTGCACACTTTGTTGTATGATCGAGCCCGCCCTAGACCCCGACTAAGTGATCGGGCTGGAGTAAGTCTATGTAAGAGTTAGGATTCAATCGATAACATGGTTGAGGCGACTTGTCTATGAATATGGGATTCACCACCCATAAGCATTTAGACTCGTGAGCGGACGATGAGGACCCATCTCAGTTGATCATCCGGCCTGAATGGGATGCCCCTCACGTTCGATGCTTTCCGAGAGTGTTCTGTGCTTGGCCTTGTCTGCTTAGACAAGTGGGTACGGCTCTCGGCTCTCCATGTGATTGTATCGTGACTGGAATTACATACGCATACCCCGGGTCCCGACACTTATCTACTCCCATCACAAAAATCTGGCTTGATAGACCTTTTGGTTTATCTGTGCTTTTGAAGAACTCGGTCGAGTGACATAGTCTAGTATTTTTTGTTTTCCTGTAAAAAATTCAGGGTCAACTGACAACCGTGACAGGAGTCGGTGTTGATTGATTTTTCAAGACAACACTTAGGTCACATAATTGCGTGTAGGAACGAACTTCTCTGTAAGCCGGCTTCGCGTGACTTATACTAGGGCTTGACCTGTGGCAAAGTCAGGGTCAACTGACATCCTCAATGGGATTTGGTGTTGATTGGCTTAACCACAACTTGCATCTAGGTCAACATAGTATGAGTTGCATCGAGCTTACATGCCAGTTTAACCAAGAAATATCGGGTTCCAAAGTAAGGGATTCATCAAGCCCCCAGGTTCCCATAATGAATAAATAACGATGAAAAAATAGAGGCACAATTTATAATAATATGATGTAAAACCAACAACTCTGGGTTCCAGAGGTGTCGGGTCTACCAGAATTTATTTATGAAGCCGGAATGATGTAATGAACCGGAACTCATGAAGGAGCCGGAATTTTGTAATCAACCGAAACTCAATAACAGAGCCGGAATTTTTCCATGACCCGGAACTCGATGATAGAGCCGGAATTTTTCAATGACCCGGAACTCAATGATAGAGTCGGATTTTTTCAACCAACCGAAACTCATGATAGAGCCCGAATTTTCCACCTGGAACTCAATGATAGAGTCAGATTTTTTCAACCAACCGGAACTCAATAGCAGAGCCGAAAAAAATTTCAACCAACCAGAACTCAATGATAGAGCCAGATTTTTTTAACTAATTGGAACTCAATAATAGAGCCGGAATTTTTTCAATGAACCAGAACTCATGAAGGAGCCAAATTTTCCAATGACCTGTAACTCAATGATAGAGCTAGATCTTTCCAATGACCCAGAACACAATTATAGAGGTGGATTATTTTTCAATGGACCGGAAGTCATGACGGATCCGGTAAATCGTAACTCATGATGGAGGCGGGATTTTTCAAGGTGTGTGACAGATGGATTTATTTGTATAGAATTTCCTGCAAGCTGGCCCCGATGCTTTGAATGTGTCTGTCAATTTTTATCATAATCCACTGGTCAAAAATAATATATCAATCTCTGATGGATCCTAGCGGAGGTAAAGCCCCCGACTCTTGATTCGACTGGAGGAATCGGCTGGAGACTCCTTGTACCTGGCTTGATAAAGAAACAAGCATTGAATATATTGTTAAGGAAGTTGGATACCCATGTTTAGACTGAGCAACGTGGAAACTAGTCTTTTTTGGCATCCATATATAGCTTAAATGCATGTAAGATAGCCCCCGAGTTTTATCTCAAAGGTGCATCGTATGAAATCAACTAAAATAAAAAAACATATGAAATATAAACATGACTTAGCTGATCTAATGATGCAGTAGAATCCCGTAAACCGTCGAGATCAACCGTGATGAGATTGTACTTGATCTCATAGGAGCTGACAAGTGGAAACCCTGTCTGTCACACCGAGCCGGCGGTGGAGGCCTGATTTGAGATAAATTTACCTTGCAAGTAAAGATTGAAACCCGAATTCGTGATTGGAATTCGCAATCTCGCATAGATCCTAGAACTCATTATAGTACAAGAGCCGGCCACGGAGATTTAACCGTTGGAATTGGCTGAAATTTAATGTGTTAGTGCGGGATTGTATTCTGCATTATTACATTGGAGGGCTATTCGAATTGATATCTGAGTCTACCTCGGGAATTATTTTCCGAAGTCGCGTGGAGTTCCATCAGATTTCGGTAGTGCTTCACTGCAAGAGCCGGCCATGGAGATCTAACCATTGGAATTTGCTGAAATTTAAACAGCATGTGACGAACTTAATTTCACATCTTTTCACTAAAGGGATGGTCAAGATGAGTTCCAACTCGCCGACCGTATGCAACACAGACGTTCTTTCTGTCCTGCAGGCTGAATTGGATCGAGTCCCATCAGAATCGACGGATCCTCGATTTGTTGATTTAGATTGGAGCCTCTAAATCCTTGCGCACGAGCCCCACGATGGGCACCAACTGTCGTGGTGGTGTCGCGGCAAGATCTCCTCATAGGAGAACTTAGATGTGGGACTCGTGTGCGCGCAACGATCATCGAGGTGTATTTAGCACGCAGAGAGGGAGACACGATTTACAAAGCTTCGCGCCCCGGGAAATATCATCCGAGAAAAACCCTACATGATTGTGGCTAGATCTTATTCATTCGCTGATGGGGAGTCACCGGAATGTCACCGACTCTCTTTAGTTTTGTCTAATTGCCTCGGGTTTAGATGACCCGAGTCTTATCTATAATCTAGAGCTTCTCCCATCTCTCCTGTTTGGGGAGCCCTACCCCTCCTTATATAGGTGGAAGGGGGAGGCTGACATGTAAAGTCCTAGTAGGATACAAACTTGTCTCATGTTCTATTACAAGTCAAACAATAATCCGAGTCCTACTCTAAATCTTGTAGCCTTTCGTGCCTTCCAAGTTAGGTGGACTCCATCTTGGTTCCTTCGGCCGGGTTCCATCTCCGCGAGTCGGGTCTTATCATCCGGATGGCTTTATCTCCAGGTTGGGTCTTGTCATCCAGCTGGCTCTATCTCCAGACCAGTCTAGTTGTGGGTTATTCCCCCGACAGGACTACCCCTCCGAAAAGGAGTTCACCCACAGTGTTCCTCAAGAGTACATGCCCTCAAGAGGTGTTCAATGTTCCTCTAGGGGCCTTGCCCACGCGAGGACATAGCCTACAGAGTAAGAGTGGTCGAGGCTCCCGAAGCCATCTCCTTCCCGAGGACACCGCCCAAATGAGTTGAAAGTGTGAAGATCTCCACAAGAGGGACCAGGGCACGAAACATTTCTTCTCGTCCAAGCTTCGGCTAGCTGGGAAGACTACCACGGCGCAAGATGAAGCCAGGTCGTGATCAACTACAACCAAGGTCGTTTAGCTTTAACAGAAGATAGGCCACTTTATTCAGGATATGATCAGGGTATGTCCCCTCCATAATGGTCTCCATGTGGCAACCATTTCCACAAAGTTGTGGGGAAGGGGACCAAGGAAACTACATAAGTGCTAGCTAGGGCACCATAGCGAAGTATCGGCCATTCCAGATCTAAAACTTGTAGCTCACCACTATCATCTCCATCAGAGCAATCCCAGACATGCAGGAGTAGGGTTTTACACCTCCAATATGGCATTAACCTGGGTAGCTATTTGTGGCATCGTTCTATTGTGCTTGTTTCCTGCCTGCAGATCTCGCCGCCCTCGTCATCGCCTTCTCGGAAATCGCGAGCCAAACCCCAGTGTTCAAAATAGGGTTTTGGAAGATTTCCCTTGGACAAATTTCTCCGACAGTTACTTCATGAAAATTAGTAATTATAAAGTGACTTTCTGCTACGCCAGGAAGTATGTCGTGGTGCTAGATATGTTAAAACTAGGATTTTCTCCTTCGGTGATGGTTAGATACACTCTGGGCCCACCCGGGTCTACGATGTCAAACATTGCATGGTGATACGTCTTAAACGTATCTATAAATTTTGCTTGTTCCATGATTATTTGGGTGACATTGCTATGTGTTTTGCTACACTTTCATACCTTTTTACACATATTTGGACTAACCTACTAACTCAGTGCACCCAGTGCCAGTTTTTGTTTGTTGATGTCTGTGCATTGCACTTATTTACCAATATTTCCAGTGCCAGAAAAATATATAAAAAATCAGCTTTCCACAAGTATCTGAAGGCCCGAAGGAGAGCAGAAGGGGGGACACCCACCTCCCAGGGGACCTCCTGGCGCGTCCAGGAGTGGGGTCGCGCACTATGGCTGCTTGGGAGGAGGGTTCCTCCCCTGGTGCCCCCCTTAGGCCTATATTTAACCCTCGGGACAGAAACCCCCAAAAAAGAACCCGCATTGCAAAATTCTCCTCTGTTCCGCCGTCGCTGCCATCCCAAGATCGGGATCGCCAGAAGACCTCGGCCACCATGAGCGCTTCCCGGATGTGCCGTGAGTAGTCCCGCTTGGACCATGGGTCCATGACCAGTAGCTATGTGATGTCTTCTCTCCAATCTTGTGCTTCAATTCTTAGCCCTTGTGAGCTTACCTACATGATCAAGGCACCTATGTAATCTTTCTGATGTTGCTATGCTGTGTTTGCTGGGATCCGATGGATTATGAGATTATGTCCAGATCTTGATGAGTTATATATTTGGTTCTCCTTTTATATTTTGTTCTTGAGTAATTCTTGCATGTTCTCTGTTGCTTTTTATTGCTTTGGCCAAGTAGTAGATAGTAACTCCAAGAGGGAGCGTTATGCTTGATTGTGGCTTCATGCCCCCCCCCCCCCGATGTCTAGCTTGAGTGACAGAAACATGAGACTAGGGGATGTGTTGTTGCCACCAGGGATAAAACAACGGCGCTTGTAACCGCGGTTGCAAGGATTGTTTACCTTACGCATAGTTTGTTAATGCGGTTGTTTGTTGCTTTGGGTTTACACTTTTGGTGGGGCTCGCAACTTAAAACAAGTGAGATGTTCTGGATAGATATCCAAGGTGTATGATTAGTGAGTAGATGTTGATGAATAAACGGTCTACTTGTTTTGGCATACTGCCCATACGATTGAGCCTCTAACTTTCTTGTGGCATAATTTGCATTGCGGCCCGTTTGTAATTCTGTCAATTGCCCAGCTGTAATGTTTTCACCCGGCATAGTTTTTTTATCGTATTTTGGGAGAGAGACATCACTAGTGAACATCATGGGACCCCGGTCCATATTTTCACCATTGTTTACACCTCAACTCTTTACTGCTTTATTTCCTTTCAGTTGCAATCACCATCACTATTTCCCGCTTGTGTTTTGATCCTTTGTAAACAACAAGACTGAAGAGATTGACAACCTCTCTGACTCGTTGGGAGCAAAGTTATTTTCTTTTGTATGCAGGTCCACGTCTTTTGTCAGCACCAGAGTAGCAGACACCTTCTTGTTGATCCTCGGAGTCCTCCTGGATTCGATAAACCTTACAGTCCTCGTGTAAGGGAAATTTGCTGCTACTACATCCAAACCTTCCACTTGGGGTAACCAACGAGGAGCACTACTTCAGTGCCATCACATTGCCAAGTATAATGACTAAGGATTTAGTCACGGAACATCAAGATATTCAAACGAGAAAAGAGTACATACGGGTAACAATAATAACTATTGGATATATGCCCTAGAGGCGATAATAAAGTGTGTTATTATTTATATTCAAGTTCATAATTTAAGGTTTATATTTCTATGCTATAACTACAATGGTCCTGTCTATGAGATTCAGAGAAAACTCATTTCCACGTGTGTAAATGTAAACACAAAGAGTTCCTGGTTTAGCCTCTAAGACCAGCCCATGTGCTAACTGATGATTATGTTTTCTTAATCATGAACATCGTTGTTGTGACAAGGATGTCAGTAGCAATGGGAACATATTGTTAGCATAAAAGTGGTGTTGAACCGATCCCAAGTTAAATGATATACTTAGAGATCACATCGTAAAAATGTTATAAGTCATAACATTTAGACCATGACACTAGTGTAGAAAAGGCTCTCTATGGCGTGCCAAAAAGGCCTTGGTGGTGTCGGAACCCTACGCTAGTAATATCGTCAGTGATAAAAAACATTTTTGGCGCTGGTAACCCACGACAACTGCACAGAGGTCTATCTGTGGTGTTCTAAAAAATGTCACGCCATACATATAGTTTTTACGCATATAAAAAATAACCTAACTTTAAATACTAGTAGAACATGTATATACATTAAACAAAAATAGATCCATCAAACACACTATCCTAGGCGTTTGAATATATCCATCAGTGCAAACACCCGAAGACCAAAGCATTCATCCTAAAACTTGATTTCTAAAAAGCATTTGATACTATCAGCCATGATGCCATGATTCAAATCATGACCAGTATGGGCTTCAATGACAAATGGATCAATTGGATGAAATGTATCTTTTACAACGGAAAATATGCGGTACTCTTAAATGGCACACCTGGTAGAAACTTCCATTGCCGCAGAGGGGTGAGGCAGGGCGGCCCACTGTCACCCCTCCTCTTTTTATTGGCGGCAGGTCTCCTCCAAGCGGTTGTTAATGATGCTCTATGCAATAATTACTTGAAATACCCAATTCCACCTGTTGGGGAGATGAATTTCCAATCATACAATACGCCGACGATACAATCTTGATTATGGAAGCTTGTCAAGCTCAGGCACAACACATGAAGAACATTTTATCTCAATATGCATATTCGGTTGGGCTTAAGATTAATTTTCAGAAATCCAGCCTTGTGCCTATCAACCTCTCTGAAACTGAAACTTCTCAACTTGCTGCAATCTTCGGGTGTGATGTGGGCAGCATGCCATTTACATACCTTGGGTTGCCGATGGGGACTACTAAACCTTCAATGGATGATCTAATGCCCCTTATCAGTAAAGTGGAAAGAAAACTCTCATCAACGATGTGTATGGCCTCATATGGTGCAAAAGTCACTCTAATTAATTCAGTCCTCACATCAATGTCAGTGTATGCAATGTGCTTTGTCAGACTACCGGCGAAAATTGTTGAGCATGTTGATAAAGTCAGGAGACTATGCCTTTGGAGGAAGAATGTTGATACTAAAACCTATCATGGAGCGCTTGCTGCTTGGCACATGATCTGCATGCCTAAACAAAAAGGGGGGATGGGAGTATTAGATATCAAAACTCTCAACAATGCGTTGCTGCTCAAATTTTTGGATAAATTCTATAACAAAAAGGATCTGCTATGGGTTAAATTAGTATGGAACACTTACTACTCCCAGGGTATCCCGCATGCTATTCCTGCTCAGGGTTCCTTTTGGTGGAGAGAACTATGCTCACTCATGCCAATCTTCAGAGGGATATCGTCTGTCACCATTGGTTCTGGTAAAAACTCCCTGTTCTGGAAAGATGAATGGAATGGAAACACATTCGCTGAAGCCTACCCGAGAGCCTTCTCCTATTCAAAAAATGAGGATGCGTCAGTCCAAGATGTACTCTTATCAAGTGATGCGTCCATGGTATTCCACCTGCCCTTGTCTGCCCAAGCTCTAGAAGAAGCTGAGGAGATTCAGAACTCTGTAGTCAATGTGTGCATCAACCCTGAAGTGCCTGACAAGTGGACCTTTATGTGGGGAGACAAATACACATCTTCCAAATTCTACAAAAAAAATCTTTCAAGATATTCCCAATGACCAGGACATCAAAGCTGTTTGGAAGTCTAAATGTGTTATGAAAATCAAAGTCTTCGCTTGGCTCCTCATCAAGGACAGGTTGAACACCGAAAACATGCTAAGAAGAAGAAAATACACCTCTGGCCCTAGAAACAATGCTAAAGACTGTTGTGTGTTGTGTGATATGGATGCTGATGAAAAAATACTTCTTTTCTGGCTGTGCCCCTTTACTGTCAGTTGCTTGAGCTCCGTTGGTGTCACTCTGTCCAACCTTCCAGGTATATCAAATGTGCTGAGGAAGGCAAGGTATATTGGAACAAACCCATGTTTACAGAAGTGTTTTTCTATGTTGCATGGTCAATATGGAAAGAGAGAAACAATAAGATTTTCAGAGATGTCCAACACTCACAAGACTCCTGGTTGCGTAGATTCAAAGAAGATTTCTCTACACTTAGATATAGAACCAAACCTGAGTTGTCTCAGCTCGTCACAAGTATTGTAACTTCTGTCTGACCACCTTGTAAATTCACACCCCTCCCCCCTCTCTGGTCAGTCATTATTGTTTGACTGGCATGTAAATTCCCTATGTAATCCCCTATTCTATTAATAAAAAGGTTGTGGGGGTCTCTCCCACAGTCACCACTTTCTTTAAAAAAACACTAGTTCACAATCAATCTCAACATAAAAGTAGGTCAGTTAACATAAACAACAAGGTCATCAAACAAATTAAACTAACTAACTACAGATGATAACTTCAATCTTGCGAAGCTTCTCATCCTTATGAACATTGCTAATGACATTAGTGATGTTCATAGCAAACAGCTCACTAGTATCGAACTTGAAATGGTTCACCTCCATCTCAAGTTTCACCTTTTGATCCTTCTCTTCAAGAAGGTCATGAATCCAGGTGGCCTTATCCTCTAGGAGCTCATCACACCCTTCCATGAGCTTAGTTGTGTGTTTATGGATGTTCTTGATCATCTAGTCGTGATACTTGATGATCATCTTCAGAATCTCCGCTTTCGCGAACTTGTCGCGAACTAAGAACTGGTTTTCTTACAAAAAATATGGCAATTAAATATTCATCATGTGGTACTCAACACATAGCAAATAGCAAACATATGAGTAGCAACATTGTTAGAAACTTGGCATCATTCAACACAAAGCATGTGACAATTATGTAATAGGTTGTCAAGTATGTAAATAACCGTGATTCCTTACATTGTTCGTGTTGCTGCTGGCTTGGTCCTCCGCGAGAGCATACTGAGCATCCATTTGCCGCCAAAAAAGAATTCAATAAATAATATCACAATAGGGCATAGAACATAACATGGTATAAGAAGGAATTGAGAAATACATAAACATGCCATAAGAAGAAATTGAGCAATACATAAACATGTCACTACAACTAAACAGTTTGAACTAAATATATACACACAAAATTAATTTACTGCAGTTCACCACTTGCAATTTTTCATCTATTATGAGTTAGCTACTTGAAAGAAAATGTTTAGTTAATATCAAGTGCAAATGAAGAAGAGAAGTGCATCCAAAAAGGTCAGTTTTCAAAAACATTCAAAGTACTTATTATTACTATTATCCTAAAAGTCTACAGCAAATTAGGTTGTAGCTATGCATGATATAAGTACTGCCTGCCTATATAAGCAAACGACAACTAAAAACAAGAAAAAAAATGCCCAACTCTCTCCTTGCTATTCAGTTCATATTCCAAGTCAGCACTTGAGTTCAGAAATTCAGGGTGATAAAATAATTAGCTATACTAGCTATGAATGAAGAATACTAATTGTCATATGTGTTAAAGTGCAACTATCATATAAGATTATTAGAGCTTGTCCGCAAAAGAAGGCCAATGGCTATGTACAACAAGCTAATTGCCATGGACAAGTATAATCAGGAATACTTGTACATTAAATGCTAATTACCATGTCCACTTATATATACTTGCCATGTATATTTACCCTAAAACATGCAGCGTATAAAACTCTAGATTAACATGTGCATTTACCATGAATAAGCAGGACTAATTGTCATATGTTTTAAAGTCAAAATGCCATATATGATTATCACAACTTATCCATAAAAAATCTAGTTGTCAAGTACAAGAAGCTAATTGCCATGGTCAAGTATGATCAACAATACTTGTGCATGAAGATGCTAATGGCCATATCCATCTATCTCTATTTACCATATATGAAACTGCACTAGTTGCCATATGTGTAAGTAAAAAATGCCATGTGTGATTCTCACAAGCTATCCACCAAAAAGTTAATTTCCAAGTCCATTTATATATCCCAATACATGATAAAAATCGAGACAACAAAGTTATTAACTCCAACAAAAAGCTAATTTACCGGCAAGGAGGGAGGACACTGGCAAGGAGGGGAGGGAGGACACCGCCGGGATCGATTTGCATGGGATGAGGAAGTGTGAGGATTGGGATCGGGGGGAGGAGTGGGAAGAGGAGAGGGGAGGGGAGGAGAGCTTACCGGACGAGGAGGGGACCGGCGGCGAGGACCCGTGCTGCGGCGAGTTCGTGTCGCGGCGGCGACGAGGAGGGCTCGAGAAGATACCGCATTCGGATAGAATGGGGAAGACGCCACACATAGTGAATATCTTTTAACCTAGTTGATGCCGTGGGCTTTACTGGGCCATGCCATAGATATTTTTATAAGTTGTTTCATATTTTCAATAGAATTAATGTATAATATCGCGTAAAAATATGACATAATAAATAATTAAAATAACCAAATTAGTAAAAGTAAATATCCTTTTTCTCACAATTAAATAAAAACAAAATAAACATAATGACATTTTTTATCTATGTAAGAATAAGTACCCTTTAATTAAGAAAGAAAATGAAATAAAACATGCCAATATTAAAACATGAAAGAAAATGAAAAGGAAATTAATTTGAAATAAAATATGAGGTTTATAAATATACAAGAATAAGCATATATATAATATATAGGGCATTAGTGTTAACAAGAAAGAAAATATTGGACCTTTTTAATAATATACAAGAACAAGCATAAAAATATGGAACAAAAAATGCACCTTTTTAATATATGTACAAGAATAAACATAAAAAATTAAAAAAATGTATATTTTTAATAATATACAAGAATAAGCATAAAATTTTGAAACAAAAGATTAGTGGTTTTTTAAAAAAATGATCGTGTTTACCAACGCCAGCAGTATCATATATCTATGGCGTGTAATCTTTTATGACGATAGCAATTTTATTTCATTGTCCAGTACAATTGGTATCACGTAGTGATGACATTTATTAAAATTCCAACGCCAGCAGTAACCATACAAATTGGCATATCGAAAACGCCAACGCCAACACTATTTGAAAAAAAATTAGTCCTATCATTTTTTTAATTTGGCGGCCAACAGTTAAAGTTGGGGATAAAATTTTCTCTACTAGTGTGATAATATCGAGTTGCTTCACGCAGAAAGATGTACTTTTGTTTCCTTCTGCATTGCGTCATCTACTCATCTTCCTAGTTCATTGCGCCTCTCCAACTCCTCCCTACTGTCCTTGACTATGCTCCACAATGTAAGAAACATACTCCCTCTCCTAGTGCCAGAAATTGCAACCACCCTACAAACAGAGCACATTTGAATCAATCACAAAGAAAGTTGAGAAAGGGCAAAAGCATCTTGACAAAGGGCAAAAGAAACTTGATAAAGGGTAAAATCATCCAACTTAAACCATGCTTGGGGCACTTGTATTAGACCCATCTGTCATGGACTCGTGGTCATCGATGCTGAAGAAGTGCAGACCCACCATCGAATCGCAGCGAGGGCAGTTGATCAGTTGATTGTAGGGGCCATTGCGGCGATGAGCAGAGCCGGATGAACTCATAGCAGACATGGCAAGGACACGGTGGCGAGAGAGGGAACATCGGCGAGAGATAGGTGGCAACAGCGAGAGAGGAGGAAGAGCAAGCGAGCAGGGGGAAAGACGAGCTAGGGATTCCTCTTATCTCTCTGATGCGGCTGGCGATTTTACACAGCGCCCCCTCCTTACAAGCAGGCCCATTTGATGTGGCGTGACGACCGTTCAACCCGTAAGCCACATGGACAAAATACAGTGACGAATCGTTGGCGATCACGTGAACAGCCCACTGATGTGACTTGAGTGACCGTAATTAGGGTATTCTACTACTCTCTCCGTTCTAAAATAACTGTCTCAACTTTATACTAGCTCTAGTATAAAGTTGTACTAAGGCTAAGACATTTATTTTAGAACGGAGGGAGTAGTAGAGTACAAACAAGAAGTCAGCTGGTTCTGAATTCTGACCGTAGAGCGACTGAGGTAAAGAATTTTTCCATGTTCGTTTGTAAACTGCAGCTATCTGAGATTCAGCCAAGAACCTAGTGAGTGAGATGGGTATTTCCCCTTCTCAACCGCGATGAACCTGTGATCAAAACCCTGATTTTGGCGCTAGTGTGTTTGCAAAGGGAGTATGCACTGAAGCAGCACGAGAGGAAACCGACGTAGGTAGAGGCACACGTACTTGCTTAAATTTTCTGGCCTTGCACTCGTGCGGTCAGCGCATAGGAATCCCCAAAATTTAGCTGAGGTTTGAGTACGTGGGCCATCTTCTCCCCCTCCCTATTTCTCTATTGCTTTCAGTGAGTCGGGAGTAGCTCCTCCCAGAAATCCTGCGGGTGGTAATGGGTTTCAGTGACAGGATGTCAGCTCGATGAGAATACAGCAGGTACGTAGACCATCTGTTTTGCCGACAGCCGATGCAAACAAATGGAGCCCCCGCATGGATGCCCAAGGAGTATGTCCAATAATAAGGCCAAACCCCTCTGCTGGGTACGGACAACTAGTTACACTATCATATTTATATACTCGCGAGAATACTATTTTTTGGCCATGAACATGGCTGGTTGTTAATGCAGTATGCATATATGTGCCCAATCTTTTCCATGTTTTCATGGAATGGTCGCCAAGAAATTCAATAGTCCAACTCGAATTTTGTTTACTATGTCGTTGTTGCACGCACTGTTGGGAGAAATCTAATCGCTGGCACTGAAGTGTGCGCGGCGTGTACCTAAAAATAACACCTCACAGTTTTTTAGGCCCAATGGAAGCGTATCAGACTAACACACAACCTCCTTGACTTTCATTACCTGAAATTAAACCAACTCATCTTAGTATACTATATCTATTCCCATGGAGGCGATCGAGCAAGGCATAGTTAACTTACTAGCTCAACCTAAGCAAAGCTCCTAGTGCTACTACTACTTCTACCACCAGCATCAGCAGCAGCAGTAGTGGAGCATATCCTGAGACTCATGAGAATGAGATAGCTGAATGATTGGTCGAAGAGTGCCACAAGAATCAGCACCTGGGGCTTGCACTCTCTTCCATCCACTGGCAGTGAAATTAATGTGACGCGGGAAGGAGAAGGTATACGTAGCTTTCTGGAGCCTCATCAGCTCTACAGTGCACCTACGCGTCCTGCATGTAGATGGCACGTGAGAAACTTAGGCAGATCGTGATCTCAAAAAGGCTAAGCAGCGCTGGCACTGGTCCAAGGCCATATATCCCGTGCACTGCTACTAGTCAAACGACCTAAGAAAGAGCATCAGCTTTGGACGTGCATGCCTGAGCCTGAGCCTGAGCCATCATATCTACGGGACGCGTCGGGGATGCATTTCCTTGACTTGTGGGCTGGTGCCTGGTGGAGAACTGGAGATATGAGAGTGGAATTGTCTAGTGTGGAGGAGACCATGAGGGCGGCCAGTGGACGCAGCTCCCCAAGAGTTCTGGGATTAACACCTGATTAGCTCCCAAGGGGGTATTAGATCTGTGAAGATCGTACTCGCGCCGCACATCTCTTGGTCCTACCGCTTTGGATTTGCACCTATATGGGGGAACAATTTGGTCATACCATCAATTAGGCACTCCAATTTGATGCTAATAGCATGCATGGATGAATGCAAGAGATGCTAAAATTGTATGGTGCAAATCTTCAGTGTTAGCAGTCGATATATAGCATGGATCAGTACCAGCAAGAGGTGCATGATATAAATCTCTTCCTTCCTACACCAAGCTAGGGAACCCTACTAATAGTATATAAATAAGCAACAAAAAGTGGGGCACATCTCTTTTGATGCAAACATTCGAAGGAAACTGAGGAATGGGGGCACATGAAGGAGTAAACAATCGATAAAGTGCGCCGGAGAAGCGAAAATCTCCATGTTTGTTTATATATAGCCTTGCATTACTCTACTAGACTAGTGCACGCTTGAACAGGAAAAGAAAATGGCCAACACGTAGGTTGCACACAACTTTTTGGTTGACCATTTGTTAATCAACTCGGAGACTTGTGACATAGATTTGAGTATTATTTATCCCTAGCTAGCAACTACTCCCTCCGTCCCATAATATAATAACGTTTTTTGAGCTAGCTCAAAAAACATTATATTATGGGACGGAGGGAACACGTACTAGCATGAGGAGGCTTGAAATGTACACTCCTGCAAAAGTCGTACGGAGAGTTCCACACTGAAACATGTAAATTTAATGCCATTATGTGGCTGCAACGCGAACGGATATATATAGTCCATCCGAAAAGACACGTCAAAAAGTAGGTAAACGCGACAAAGCAGTGAACCATAAATTTGAAAGTGTTCATGCATGCAGTTGCTGGCACGCAACAAGTTCTAATAAATCGCATTGCTTCCTTTCATGCCCTGGTAGACGGCAAGCATGAGTGTTCTGTTCGTGCCCGAGCTAGTTCTGATCCCTGTCGGTGGCAGATGGAATTGATGCCTGACGATGACCTGGGAGCAGAAACCTAAGCCCGGGAATGAGGCAGGCCACCTGACCACACCAACATGGCGTCAGCTTCCAGTATGTACATGCTAAGTGTCGAGCCATGACACTTCCCTGTCCACGAATACAATGTATGACCTCCTGATGGTCTCTGTCAGCTTAGTTGACATGTGCCAATAAGCTCAGGAGCAGAGCCAAGGTGAAAACAATGATAAAGAATGTAAAAGATTTGGAGGTAGATGCCCTTGTAATCGAAGCATAGTGCCAGGTACCAACCTCGTGTTGCACATCTGGTGTAAAGTGGGCGAAGCTTTCCCCTGCTTTAGAATGATGAAGAAGAACACTATACATTTCTAGGCGCAAATGATGGCCAGTGATCAAAATCAAATCATGACATATCTTGGAAATATTTCCATACGGCGTGTCAGTAGGGGTGTAGAGGATATGTCCCTTGTCAACCTTCTACAGTGATGTGCACAGCAGTCCCTTTCCACAGAATGATCATGGTTTGTCAGGATTCAAATCGAACAAAAACTCTTGAAGTAGGAATGAACAAAGAATCTGAATCTTTGAAAGAGTCCCTGAAGAGTAGTCCACAAAATTAGCTGAGTGGAACACATAGTGACGTTTTACATGTACTGCGTTTGGCAATAGCGGGAGTACACATTTCGGATTCAGCCTAACCGATCGTAAAATCCCTAAAACTTGTAGAAGCAATCTCTTCAAGTTAACTTAGTGTGGGTCCATGGTACTGCAGCCGCCAACTAGCGTCGAGGTTGTCAGGTGAACACACAACCTCAGAGAGAAGTTCGATAATAAACTGGCTGCTCGCTTTGCTATCTAGGACTCATTGCTGTCTCTTCACCTGCCTGCAAAGGGTTGGTAAAAGAATTCAGAAACCATGAGCCCCGTGAAGTATTTACCTCTACTACGAATTATACCATTACCGTTTTGGCCAGCAAACTGGCTTTCTTATCATCAAAACCAAGGGAAGCCAGAACCTTATGACCAGCTGACTTTTTATCGGACCATATCGCCAAAAAAATGTGATTGGCCGTTACCTCTCCATCCTCACCTGAAATCAGGATTCAACTCATTAAATAAAATAAAGGATTAAACATATTGACAAAACAGGAAATAAATGCATCAGACTTCAAATCACACTGAAATGCATACACGGATCAGCTACAGTGCTACCCGGTTACCAACCATACAAAGGAATCAGCATTCAGGGCTCAGAAGCACAAAGTTAACTGGCAGTACATTCCTCAACAACAATAACAGGACTCTAAGCATAGTGCACTTAACAAGGGAGTGACCGCAAATATCCAAAACCCATTGAACTAAAATGGTCATATGTATAGTGTTAGACCTAGACATGTATCAACAGACCTTTTCAAAAAGGTAAATACTACCATATCGCAAAAAAAGAGGGAAATACTAGCTTTCTAAGCTGTAATAGCTATAGGACAGTTCATAATTTCGTGCAAGGGGTTTGATTCAATTTTAGACTAGTACTGTAGCTGATGCCTACCAAACTTCACAATACCAAAAGTAGGTACATAATCTTAACACAAACAAGACCTCCCAACTCCTAAAATTCTCACAACAGACTTGGTAAATATAATCTTAAATTTCTGCCCCCAGTCCTGCATGTATGAATTATGAAGATGACACTTTATGAATGTGGAGCTGGAATTGTCAAGCTAAAAGTAGTTCACAGACTCATGGTGGTGATAATAACTTCTGGATGCTAATTCTGGATAATCAATGTGGGAACAATCCCATCAGAGCACTTTATATAACTTTGTTGCAGACAGAGTTGCTAACATAGCCAGCTTGTTTTTTAACTCAACTTATTATATGAAACTGGTACTAACATGGTCATGTTCAAATCCCTTTTTGTGAAATGATATCAGATGGAGCTATTCTGGGCCTAAAAGTGAAAAAAAAAGCAGTAGATCTAGGCTGCATGCAAAATGCAAGCATCTCTAATCCATATATAGTCAATACCTGCCAAAAAAAATACCCTGAAATAGCTATCTCAAGCCATTTGATGAACGGTGTTGGTAAGTCGGATATCAAGCCGCAAACTACAGTGATTTTACAAAATAAGAAAGAAGGAATTAAGTACTCCCTCCTACATTGACACGGACTCCAAGGTTAATTTTGACCATAAGTTTTTATGGAAATATATTTCCTCAAATTGAAAATATGCATGCATTACGAAAGTATATTTCATGATGAACCTAATTCCATCAATTTAGTGTTGCGAATGTTCATAAAACCTTAAAATGTTTGACTGGCACAGATTCTAAAATGGATATGTATTGTGACATGGAGGGAGAAGGCTTTTAGGAGATATCCAATGCATTTCCAAGTTATCACAACAAATGAATAAAACATGGCTTGGTTTGATGCTTGAGAAGGTGAAAACTGGCATGTTTTCAGTTATTCAGTGAAGGTGTCCTTGGCAGCTTGCTTTATACTGACATTTGCACTACCAAGTTATGTAAAACTCAGCTCAAAACTCAATGGCTTTGGTTTGCTCACCACTGTAGAGGATAATGACATTGCAAATGTAAATAGAATCTTAGCAACTCTTTGGCAACAAACCAAATGAACCTAAATTCTAGTAAACACCAAATATTGAACCAATTTTTGGCAACATTGACTTATGTTCTCTCCGTTTAGGAGCTGTGACCAACACAAAGTGGGCATAGGCTGTTTTAGGAACTTGAGGAGGCACAAAGAATACTACTAGACCCAGAGTAGACTTATAGCAACACAGTCATGCACACAAGAGAATGTCCCCAGATTTGCCATACAGATCTAATGCTCCAACCATAACGGAGCCTATTCATTGCATACTCCAGAGGGCCTTATGGGTTCTCAGGGTCGCTGCAACAAAATACCCCCACTTTTCAAACATCTGAGAGAAGCGTAATTGATTTGTACTATAACCTATTGAGAAAGACAGATAGCAAAAGGATATACAGATATTTATGATAGGTTTTAAGCATATAATTATCAACAATTTCGGACTCCATTGAGAAAAAGCATGCAGGTCAGCAGGTGTGCATAGCCCAATGGTTTGATAGACATTCACCAGGGAAATAAAGTAAATTGTATACATGAAAAAGAGAGAGAACACATCTGAGAAAAACAGTTACACATGGTGGGTCTCATCATTAATCTGCGGATTGCATGGACTTCTATTCAGGAAAATGTATTACTCCCTCCGATCCATATTAATTGACACACACTTAGTACAACTCTAGTACAAAGTTATACTAAGTGTGCGTCAATTAATTTGGATCGGAGGGAGTAGTATTTACTCCCTCCGTTCCAAATTAGATGATTTCCATTTCTTTACATGTGTATGTAAACATGTATACAATGAAAGTCATCTAATTTGGAACGGAGGGAGTATATGGCCATATAAATGTAAACCAATGTCATACAAGAAGACTAAACTCGAGGAAATTGTAGTTAAACCAAAAAAAAATGAAGTATGTCCTGCATGAATCACCATTTTCCCAATAGCGAGTAGCAAATCTATACCTAGGTTAGAGGGACTTACTATGATAACCATCTGCCTATATGATAACACATTTTACTTGTTTTGTTCTTAAGTAGTAACATCCATGCAACCCTCGCTTGTTAAAAGCATGGATATGATTACTATTAACAAAATTAGTACTGGCGATCCAAGATTGTAAAAGATGGTGATATATAGCCATTATATAGGAACGCATTACCATGTAAAAATGTTTCAGAAGTACATTATTAAACATGAGTACCCTACTACATGCCTAGGCATAGCTTAGTCTTTGTGTTAAACTCAAGATGAAATCATTAAACTTGAGTGCAATATGAATAAATAATATTAGACATCTTTATTATCTTTTGCAGACTAGCAATTATGGAAGATGATATGCCAACACTTCTTGTTCTTCAAACAAGAAAGGATATAGTCGTAAGACGAAGCATGTGGCATAATCAGATACACCCTCCATTCACTATTACAGATGTTTTGGATATTTCAATATGGACTACATACAGACTGAAATCAATGAACAAACACACTAAAATGCATGTAAATACATCCGATTCAGGAAAAAACTGAACATCTTATATTAGTAAACGGAGGGAGTAACAATTACTAGAGAGTACAGGGGGAATTTTGAGTAACTTTTCAGCATAAATGAGAAATGAGCAATAATGGAAACGTATTTTGAGGGAAATAACCTGATTTTAGTTTCTCATTTGCAGCCGAATCAAGGGCATGCTGTGCAGATTCAGTCAATGGTGGATGCATAGGGCTGAAGTAAAACATTTCTGACTTCCCAAGTACTTTTGCTGCCGCATCACGCACTGTGAGCAATGTGATTCCATTAGCACGCATAAGTTTTGCCGCGGCACTAGTTCCTGAAAGCAACAAATTTGTAGTTCAGTGCATTGAAACAGGCATAGCAATGTAGAAAACTGATAAAATAACAAATGTTAGCTCAACGTTTGACAATATCATGTTATCAGCAATCTTTATTTGTCAACTAAAACTGCTGACAACTAAGCTTCAACATAAGCATGCATATAATTATAATGTGTTGTGGCACAAAATAATTTTCCATAGTTAACCTAACAACTAATGAACTTGCAAGTCGAAACAAGATCACATGTCAACCAACACCCTGTTGGATATTTATGTGGCTAATGCACCATTTGTTAGCACCTCAAAACTATCACGGGCTAACCTTATAACAGTAGACCTCGCACTTCTCTTCAACCTATCTCCATATGTCAGCAAAGAAAGGTACAAAACTCTCCAGTGCCACGAACAGAAGAAAAAAAAGGATCTGCATACTCCACAGCTATCCAATACTGAAGCCTTCCTTTTCTTTGTTTTCATTTTTCTTTAACCAGTTATTCTAGTGCGATGTTCAGTTCACTGTCTCCACTCCACTATTCTTATCTTACATAATAACCTGCCTCTTCTTTAACTGATTGGAAAGCTGGTCAATAAAATGCCCGTGGTAAATCCATTGAGTAGCAGCTCGTATCCAAGGGAAAGGCCATAACAAGGTATCCTCCCCAATCTTATTATCTTTCCCTTTCGAAGGAAGAAGGTCAGACAGCACTGGTCAATAGGAGCGGTGGGCACATAGCAATAAGAAAGGTCCGAGAGTAGAACAGCGACTTTAGGTGGAGTCGAGAGTGAAAGAAGGGGGACTGCTTCAGACTTAGATTGCTACTATGATACTATAAGAACTACAAGCCATATTGCCGCACACTTTTGACTTCATAAGGTTGCCGCACACTTTTGACTTCATAAGGTTTTTCGTAATTAGACACTAGTAGGAACTAATTGATATTATCCATACACGCTTGAGAATTACATGGCCCATCAACACCAAAAGCCGCTTAAAAAGTTCTTAGTGATTTAACTACTTTTGTACCATTATTCACAGTTCCCTACATTTTTCTCCCCATTCTATATTTTCACCAGACATATACTCCCTCAATTCTTACATATAACATGTATTAGTTTTTTTTAAGTCCAACTTGTTTAACTTTGACCAGATATATAGAGAAATATATCGATATCAATTATATCAAAACGATATAATTAGATTAATCGTGAAACAAATTTTCATGATGCAGATATTAATAATTTTTGCTATAAATTTGGTCAAAGTTATAAAAGTTTTGACTTTTAATAACCTTATATTCAGGAATGGAGGGAGTATAACACAAAAAATACTTTCGTAGTTTCAAAGAAGAAATGTGACATGGCGCGACAGCGCTGATGCACCACGAGGTACTGAGGTAGGCGTGGCACATGTCAGCCATAGCTCACTGATGCACCGCAGTGCAGGCGGTTGTACTGGTGTAATCGAGTCACGCTCAAAAACCATGGAGCAAATGTTTGTCCCATACATTTATGTTCAAAGGAACATATATAATACACTACACATGCTCTGATGCTCAATTTCTCATGACCAAAGATAGTATCATCAGTCAGTCATAGATATTCTTACTCCCTCCGTTTCTTTTTACTTCGCATATAAGGTTTGGTCAAAGTCAATCTTCATAAAGTTTGACCAAGAGTATAGAAAAATCTATCAACATCCACAACATTAAACAATTACCATTAGATTTATCATGAAATTAATTTTCATATTATATACTCCCTCCATTCCTAATTATAAGGTGTATAGTTTATTTTAAAAAGTCAAACTGAGTTAACTTTGACCATATTTGTAGATAAATATATTAATATAAATTATACCAAACCAGTATTATTAGATTCATCGTGAATCATATTTTCTTATTGCATTTATTAAATATCATAGATGTTGATATTTTTTCCTATAAATTTGGTCAAAGTTTAAAAAGTTTGACTTTTCAAAGAAAACTATACACCTTATATCAAGGAACGGAGGGAGTAACTTTGATATTGTAAATATTAATACTTTTTAATATAAACTTGGTCAAACTTTATGAAGATTGACTTTGACCAAACCTTATATGCGGAGTAAAAAGAAACGGAGGGAGTACTATATAAACAAGCAATCATTAGGCTTGTACTTCTCGTGTCTTTCTAAGAAGAAATCTCCAAAACCTTCTAAATTCTAACTGCTCAGGTATACTTCATAATATTTTTTTGGAGATAATTTATCATTCTTCATTCTCTTCTTCATTTTTTTATTTTTATTTATGTGAACCGCGCAGAAGAGCTGCATGTGAATAGATAGATAGAAAAGATAGTATAGAGTCACAGTACGACATGCCCACAAGTTCAGAAAGAAGAAAAGGAAAACACAA
Organism: Bromus sterilis; assembly: GCA_950022295.1. NCBI lineage: Eukaryota > Viridiplantae > Streptophyta > Magnoliopsida > Poales > Poaceae > Bromus > Bromus sterilis. The sequence goes on from OX465595.1 coordinate 73,474,259, forward strand.
ATCTATAATACCTAAATAGTTCATCCCCACTAACCTAATTATCTTAACATGCAGCCTATCCACGTCATCAACTATGCTATCTCAGCAAAAAATTGTTTCTGCGTCTGCCATATCAGCAAAACATTGAGAGAAAAAATGTCACATCCAGTTCAACCGCAAACAAATTGTTAATTCTCTTCCCCTTCCCCTTCTGTAACCGATGTGTCGATCTTAATAGCCACACCACCGATCCATGTCCGTCCAGCACTCCAACCCTCCGCGAGAGTGACCCGGCGAGGCGCAGCTATGCTGCCGATGTCCCGAGCGACCACCGGTGATCCAGGCATGCCATCCGGTGTGACGACCCCGGTGATCCAGCCCACGTTCCCGGCGACGTCGCCCTGACCACGGTACCCCGCGTCCACATCGGCGCCACTACGTGTGACCTCTGCGTGCCATATCAGCAAAACATTGAGAGAAAAAATGTCACATCCAGTTCAACCGCAAACAAATTGTTAATTCTCTTCCCCTTCCCCTTCTGTAACCGATGTGTCGATCTTAATAGCCACACCACCGATCCATGTCCGTCCAGCACTCCAACCCTCCGCGAGAGTGACCCGGCGAGGCGCAGCTATGCTGCCGATGTCCCGAGCGACCACCGGTGATCCAGGCATGCCATCCGGTGTGACGACCCCGGTGATCCAGCCCACGTTCCCGGCGACGTCGCCCTGACCACGGTACCCCGCGTCCACATCGGCGCCACTACGTGTGACCTCTGCGTGCGATGCCGCTCCGGGGACCCTGGCTAACTGCATGCATGTTCTCTCTTCCACCGATCACTCTAGCTGTTGTTCAGGTGAGGCCTCTAGTTTTGGCGTCAGCTGGCCGTCAGTGGTCTGTCCTGCCAGATCTGTGGACAAATCAATACACGGAGGAGTTCTCTGTGTCATAACTCATAAGCCCCAGATATGTAGCCCCTATGGAGAAGTACACGGAAAGGAGTTTAAATTGGCTGTTGTTACCATGCCTACGCATCCATCTGTTTGAGGGTGACCACAATTGATTGATTATGCCACAAAGTAATCTGTATGACAATTAAGCCACAAACTGATCTGATATCAAATGGTGTGGATTAGTAAGTAATGTAGGCTTATATTTTTAACCAGTTTTCTGTGATGGTCAAAGTTTAACATGTATTTCTTAAAAGGTATATACTTCTATTTTTGACCAGTTTATTTGAAAGGTATGTACTGTAGGCTTCTATTTTTTACTATAATTTTGATTGATTTTTTTTAAAAGTGTGGATCGCTTATGTTTATTTTCATCATATGATTCTTTTTGCATCGGGAAATATGAAAATGCATCATCGCCGACCATGTACTGTAATTTTTTTGTGTATCTCCTATATTAGGAGCTGAGAAGATTAAAAGAGAAGTATGAAATGCGTTGTTCATTTATAGTGACAGATTCAGGGCTATGATCATGAGAAGTTTGTTTCTAGAGGAACGATGGAAGGTTTATCGTTTAAGACAAATCCTTATTATGGACTTCACATTTATATGGTGCACCATGCAGTATGCATAAGATATTGAAAGTGGTTCTTCAAATGTTGAAACAAAGTACAAGAAAATGCATGAAGATGACATAAATCATTTTGCCTCTTTCTTGAGCAAGGTAGATATATTTGAACATATTATCAGCAACACAGGATATATATGATATGGTATGTACCCAGTTTAAGTTCCAGCCCTTCTGTTATATATACTTTTGGAATGGCCACACATCTTCGTTCACTAAGCCTTGCTGGGTCGTAGATCTATCTGTCCTGGTCTGCTTAAGTATCTTGATTATTAATAAATACATAATTTTATTTTAGGTAAATACTTTTGTATCATACATAGATAGATATGGCTCCTTTGCTAATCAGTTAGTATTATGTTCTCCTACAGGGATAAACTTTCTTTGGTATACCAATGAAGAATCATAAGGACGACGGTCACGATTGACGGGAGTTAAGTGCCACAACTCAAATCAGCTCGAATCCTTTAATTTCTATGTAATACCTGATTGCCGCACACCATGTTATTTTGTGTCCAGTTTTTATTTGCTAAAAGAACAATTTAGAATATGCCTTTTGTCTGAGATCTGAACAAAAGAATTCATCTCATATTTCAGATCCTAAATCGTACAAATTGTCATTCTTTTTTCATTGTATTAATTTTATTAATGTAGCCCATCATATTTTATGTGTAACTAGATGATACCCCGCGTGTTGCTGCGGGAACTGTTGAGAAAGAATTTAATGTTTTAAAACATGTGAGAAAATGAGTTTGATTTTTGTTTTGTTAATTTACTTACTTGACAATATAACAGCGAGATGATATGAGACGTAAACAACGTTAATAGTAGGGACAGTGAAGACGTGTTCACCCTTGACTAAACCTAAAACAATGATAGCAACTATGGATGTGTATTTATAAAAAATAAAATATGATGTAACTCATAATTTGATTTTCTATAAAAAAAGTTGCTTATAAATTGTGAGGTTGAGTGCATAAAAAAGTTATTATTTATTTGTGATAGAATGCATGCACATGCAAAGTTAATGGGAGCATGTGCATGAAGAGTTAGTGGAAGAGTTTTTACATGGTGGACCTACTTGACGATGTGGATAGCTTGCATGTCAAGATAAATAGGTTAGTGGGGATGAACTATTTAGGTATTATAGATTTCTTTGCAACAAGAACATTCCACCAGCAAAATGATACTCCCTCCGTAACAGAATGTAAGACGTTTTTTAGCCTTAGGAAAAAGCAAAAAACGTCATACATATTGATACATCGGTAATAATTTGGATCTTGGTGCAAAGCAAGCTACTGAATTGGCCTATTTTTGTGTTTAGTTTCTATGAAGATTAATTTATACCAAGAGTCACAGATAATACATAATATCTCAAACTGACAATTTGTAAACTGCCGTTCATATTATCTCCATTTTAGAATCCATGTCCCTTAGTGTGCTTACATATATCAACATTTATGTAAGTCATATGAGATTACTGATGTGATATCTTGATCGCATAATTCCCAGTTGGCAATCTTTATAAATATACATGTATCATCATGTGCATAAGACTAAGAACTTCCGCAGCAAAGCGCGGGGTATCATCTAGGAATGACATAAAAGGGGGGAGAAACCAGCACAGACACACTAAAATATGACTACACAATAGCATTTGGGATTCTGAACCCAAAGCTGTGCATTAGCTTTGATTTGATCAAGAATACAGCTCTTCTTATCCCATGTGCAACCACAGTTCACAAATCACAACTACTTTACCACACTTAAGTTAGTACTTTTTTTTTGAACCGGATACATAACCCTTTCCATTAATCAGATTAACGGAAATACAAAGTTCACGAACCCACCAGACCAAATCACAACTACTTACCACACTTAAGTTACTTATACAAACAGCAAGCATATAAAATAAGCAAATGTTTGGGCAGAAATCTAAAATCAAACGTGGATGAGACTCACCTTCAACGAGTATGCCCATGAGCAGCCCCTCGGTGCCTGTGGTAGGGTACCTCATCTTTCGTGCCTCCAGTTCAGCCATTGCAAATGATCGCACCGCCCTCGATGACCACCTGCATGCAGTGAATCCCTATGTCAAATCTGTGTACAGACTACAGATACTAGATGGGGACGTGTCGAGGGAATAATAGCTTACCGGACTTTCTTCTCCCCGTTAGCTAGCTCTGGATCCCTGGAAAAGGAAATTAGTTCCCAAATCAAGCTCGTCACAGGATCCGAAAATACAATAATCAAATTGTGCAAAAGAGTACTAAATTCCAAGTGGTTGAAGACTTAGGGAGGAAACAGCTAAAGTTCAGAAATGTTTTATCAGGAACAATTGTTGAGTAGTCGCAATATTATTGATAATCCTTACATAGTGGGGAGCTGAGCGACGACGGCAGCGACCCGACGGCCCCGGCAGCGGGAGGTGAGGGCTGGGATCCCCGCTGCAGCGGCCCGGAGCGACGCGGGCAGGACAGGGGTCGCCAGGAAGGAGACCGAAGAGGAGGGCGCGGTGTGGTGATGGGGTGATGAGAGGAAGGAGAGGAATGTGGCGGCGGCCTGCGCGGCGGTCGCCATGGCGGGCGGAGGTTTTCGGGGTTTCCAGAGGATAGGGGAAGCGATAAGCGAGGAGAGTGGGCAGCCAGCACGCGATAGCAGAAACGCAGAACTGACTTCTTGCAAGCAAGCAAGAGCAAGACTAGTTCACTGTCAAAAAAAAAACAAGAGTAGTTTTCCCCCACCTTTTTTTAAACGTAAAAGTATTAAAAATCGAGGATACCCAATATTTTTTTTAGATAATAGGCTAGGCCTAACTTTATAAATAAAGCCAAAAGGCAACATACGGTACAGGAACATGAGTACGAAAGTCAAATTACAAGAATCCGGCCCGCAGACCACCATCAACGAGCCACAACAAAGTACCAGTACAGACGAAACAACTAAGGCTAAGCAAACAGCAGGCGCACCAAGCGCGATAGCGGAAACTAATTAAGAAGCAGCCACAGGAGACGCAGGAGACGACGCCCGGCGAGGCAGGAGAGGCTTGGCCAAGTCTTTGATGCGGTTGATGACGCCCTTCATCTCCTCCTCATCACCATGTTTAAGCAGCGGGGTCCAACTCTAGAGAAACGCAACCATTTTGAATAAACAGTCAGCAGGGCATCTGGGAAATTCCTTTTCGATAGTAAACTTGTTGCGAACTGTCCAAAAAGTCCAACAAAAGGCAGGAAAAACGGTCCAAAAGATTCTTCGAGAAAGCACAGGCAAGGACTTAGCCAATATGCGCACATCCTCAAACGAAGACGGGTGCCAGGAGGTACCAAGCCAAGTACGCACACAACTCCATAGGAAAACAGCCAAATGGCACCGGAAGAAAATATGCCATGTATCTTCAGGGTGCTGACAGAGGCAGCAAGCGTCCGAGGCAATACCCTTCCTCTTGAAATCTGGTCTGAGGCCGGAAGCTTTCCCCTGAAGGCTTGCCACATAAAGATCTTAATTTTTGGGGGCACCCTAGCGCGCAAAATCGGAGAGAACCGGCCCGAGCGATGCCCTCCCACAAGCGATGCATACAGAGATTTAACAGAGAAGGTGGACAAAGCAGTAAGAGTCCAAGAGATCACATCTTCCTCATCCGAGAGCAGCGGTAACATGCCAACAAGGCGTTGCCAATCACCAAGATCTACAGGAGAAAGAGATCGCCGAAACTCCAAGTCCCAATGGTTAGCCGCAAGATCCGCAATAGAAATATCAGGGGACGAGACATAGGAAAATAGAGCAGGGAAAAGCGAGGAGAGTCGTCCCTCCGGGTGCCAGAGATCATGCCAGAAACGTATCGATTTACCATTCCGAATAGAAAATTTGGCATGGGACAAGAACTGGTCTCTCACTTTGCAAATGGAGCGCCAGAACTGGGAACCACCCGCAGCCGAAGCCATGAATGGGGAAGATCGAGGGAAATACTTGCCCTCCAAGCACTTGAACCACAAAGGTTTGGGGGTCGAGTCCTTCATGACTAAAGCAATGCGCCACCACCATTTCACCATGAGACACTCATTCATGATGGAAGTATTAAGAATGCCCAGGCCACCAACCTTTTTAGGGCGACAAATCAGTTTCCACTTCACCATGTGATATTTGCGTTTGTTATCAGCGGCGTTCCAAAAGAAGTTGCGCCTATGCTTATCAATCTCAGCATGTGAGACGTTCGGGAACCTATAAAAGCCCATCGTGTACATCGTGAGGGAGGAGAGGCAAGCATTAATCAGGCACACTTTCGCTGCTTGCGAGTGGTGTCGGCCTCTCCAAGGCATCACCCGATTACCAACTTTGAGAACGACAGGGGCCAGATCTTTAGACAAGATGGCCGAAGGGGCGATAGGGATGCCCAGATACTTAGAAGGGAAAGAACCCAATTGGCAATTCATCAGGTGCGCAACCCGTTGGGCCTCCTGATCAGAGCAACCCAAAGCCAAGAGTTCTCTCTTAGCAAAATTAATCTTAAGCCCAGACATGGATTCAAAACACGACAAGAGGAGCTTGAGATTAAGGAGCCCCAACTCCGTATTCTGGATCAGATGATGGTGTCATCCTCATATTGGAGGTGAGTGAGCCCATTAGGAACCAGATTAGAGGCCACCGGGCTAAGGTGAGTGTGGGCCACCGCCTGGCCAAGGATACTAGCAAGCGCATCAGCAACAAAATTGAAAAGTAAAGGAGAGATAGGATCATCTTGCCTGAGACCCCTGCCATTAGGGAAGAACTGGGTAGGCACCCCATTGATGGATACGGCAGTGTGGCCACCACCAACAAGCTGCATGATCCGATGGACATAAGCACCATCAAAGCCCCGAGACAGCAGGACAGATCGAAGGAAGGACCAGCTAACGGAGTGGTACGCTTTCTCAAAATCAAGCTTAAGAATAACAGCATTGGTCTTTCGCCGCTTCAGCTCATGAACTAGTTCGTGCAGGACCACTATCCCATCAAGGATGAACCATCCTTTAATGAAAGCCGATTGGGAGGGGGCAATGATCCTATGAGCAATCGGGGATAGTCTAGCCACAAAGGCCTTGGCAGGGAACTTGGCAATATTATTAATAAGAGCAATCGGTCTGAATTGCCGAATGGGATCCGCCCCCTTTCACTTTGGGGATGAGGGACAACACAACATAATTCAGACGAGAGATATCAACCGTGCCCAAACAAAAACCCTGGATAATAGCGTAGACCAGGTGCTTCGGGACTTCCCAAAACTTATGAAAGAACGTGTTGGAAAAGCCATCCGGGCCAGGGGCAGAATTAGCGTTAGAGGCAAACACCGTAGCATCAATTTCCTCACAGGAAAGAGTGGTCAACAGATCACGGCTTTCCTCTTCTGTAACTACCGAAGAGAGAGGCCACAGGGAAGGAGAGATCGAGACGACAGTCTCAGATATAGCACTCAACAAGGAAGAGAAGAAAGAGAGAATATGATATTTGATGATAGCCGGATCATCCACCGCAGCACCATTGATGATGAGGCGGTTAATAAGGCATCGACGACGCCGCCCATTAGCAATGGCAATGAAATAACTAGTCAATCGATCACCTTTCAGTAACCACTAAATCCGCCCCTCTGTTGCCAGTAGGCCTCCTCCAAATCATGGAGTACCACAAGGGATTCCTCCAGAGCGTACCGCTGCCCCCAGCCACTAGCATCCAACCCCACCAAATCAGCAAGGCCATCAAGAGCAGAGATTTGATTCATGATCCAAACTTTGGCGCGCCTATCAACCGCAGCCCGGTTGAAGGACCATCCCCGGAGGAATTGACGAAGGAGCCGCACACAATATCTCCAATCATCGAGAAGGCCAAAAGAACGGTGGCCATCGGTGAATAAAGAGATAATTTTAGCAGAAACCACGGGAACAAAACCATCCAACAACAACCAAGAGGAATCGAAGAGAAAGGTTTTGGGCCTAAACGAGAGTGGGGACACAGAAGTCAGGAGCAACGGGGTACGATCAGAACCAACATGCGGAAGCGCGCAAAGAGAGATCCCCGGGAAGAGGCCATCCCAAACAGTAGAAACGAGAACCCGATCAAGCACTGATCGAGTAGGGCAGATTTGATGATTGGACCAAGTAAACCTCGCGCCCACGCGCGGAATTTCCCGAAGGGCCTCATTCGCAATAAAAGAATTAAACAACATCGCCCTAGACCAACAGAAGTTCGCGTTGTTCTTTTCCGAAGGGTTCCTGAGCAAGTTAAAATCCCCGCCAATCGCATTTGGGAGGGAAGACAAAGCAAGTATAGCAGAGAGCTCCGCCAGGAACTCCGGGGCATGGGAGTGGTCAGAAGGACCATAGACCACAATAAGCTCCCAAGCGATACGGGAGGACAAACAAGTAAGCTCCAGACTAAGGAAGAAAGTGCCAACCGTGACAATGCCAACGTCAAAATCATCTAAAGAAGCCCCCACCAGGATACCACCATCCGTCCCCACGGCCGGCAACCAATTCCAAGAGAAGCGATCAGCACCACCAATCGCATCCAGCTCAGGCAACGAAAAGGATTCCTTTTTAGTTTCAAGAAGACGGAGGAGGTTAACAGAATGGATCCTGATATAATCACGAAGTTGGTCTCGGCGCCCCCTAGCACCGATCCCACGAATATTCCATATGAGAGCATTCATTTGGAGAGGTTTTTAATGCGGAGGCTTGTCCTGCGCGGCACCGGACAAGAGGAATTTTTAACAGCACGTTTGCGAGATGGTCCACCACCCAATCCGCGAGAGGGGTCCATTTGTTGAACCCCAACAGGTAATTGCACGACCGACGGGGAAGCCGCAGTAACAGAGTCGGCACACGCCTTCGCAATGGCAGCCTGAGCAATTTCATTTGCCCGAAGAACCGAAAGAACAGAGCGGGGTGAAGCCCCAAGATTCCCCAGAGAAATACCTGAGTCAGCAGCCACAACAAGGAAGTGCGAATCGGATTGAGAAGAAAGAACCACACGAACAGGGGAAACCAAAACCGAGGGGGAAGGGGGAGGTGTGCGCGTACCAATCGAGAAAAGAGGTGATCCACCAATAGAAGCATCCCGCGCCGCCTTCAGCCGCTCCGCCCTCTGGATCACGGAGAGCCCACCACCACCTCCACACTTGCTCTTCCTGGCAGTGGACACATGAGTCTTGACTCCACGAGACGGGCCCGAGGGATATGCCAACAAATCGTCCCCAGCCTCCCCCAAGGACGGCTCAAGGTTACGGCAGATGTCATCTTGGGAGGACTTGGAGAGGGCCACAGCCTCCGCTGCCCTGGCCTTGGCTCTGGCCGAAGTTTTGCGGACCATTTTTCGCCTTCGCGACTGAGGAGGCCCATCAGTCGAGGGGACAGCGGGACGGGGAGGTGATTCGACCACGTCAGACAAGGAGGGAGAGCCCAAACGCCCAGGTTTATTCGAGCAAACCGCCGAGGTAGGAGAAGCACCAGCAGGATCCACCGACATCTCATCGGCAAGGGGAGGTTCCTCCTCTAGGATAGATTCCATGGCATATTTGAACGATTGCTTGTAACCACTGTCAGGAACCGGAGCTCGATTAGGGTGGAGGCGCTGGATACTTGATCCGAGAGCATCCCATTCCTCACGAGAGAAGAGTGGGCCGCTCGGGCCACTGCCATCTTGATTGTCATCCTTGGAGTCCTCATCACGGCGAGACGGGGGAGGGGGAGGGGGAGACGTGGGGGATGTCCTAGTAGGCGCCCCTTCCACCCTAACTTTGATGCGAAAGGCCTTGATCCCCGGGATAAACTCAATGAAACCATGCACCAGCGAAGGGTTCCTTACCCAAACAGAGACCCGAATCGGGCCCTGGCAGCAAAGCGAGCCTTCATCCATCGCCACAGGTTTGCCCACAAGCTCAGAGAACGCAAGAATCCGAGACACAAAACGAAGTTCAGGCGGCACATCCTCAAGCAACACAAACGCTTCCACGAGCGAGCCAAAGGATCGATCCACATAAGTGGCTTCCTTCATAGAGATGACCAAGTGGTGGATCGGCAAGGTGAAGGAGGCACTCTTGGAAACCATGCGGAGGCTCTCCTTGGAGGGGAAGACAACACCAAATTCTCTGTCCGATATCTGCTCTAACTGCCAGTCCCAGTCCTCAGCCCCCCATTCACGGAGCTCCTCAGCCAGCCACTCCATGGAGGCCTCACCATCAAGAATAGATATAACTGCAACATTGAGGATCTTGGGGACCACCACCACAGTTTCCCCACCTCCTTCCACCCCGAAGAACCCACAGCCCGGGAGCCCGCACCCATAGTGCTTGACCACTGGAGGAGGGTATCTGTTCGAGCATTCAGCCGTGAGGTGCCCATCCTGGCGGCAGATCAGACAAAAAGGCGGGGACTTGCATTGTGACTGGAAATGGTCAGGCTTGTGGCACGCAAACCACGTCAACGGCCTAGCATGGTTCTTGGCCCCTTCTGAAGCATTTGAGCCAGATCCACCAAAGGAAGCAGGGGAAGGGAGCAGTCCCGCACCCGGTAAGGAGCCACCACCCGCCTCCCGGTCATCATACTTGCGCTTGTTGGAGTACCCCGAGCCCGACCCACCACGACCACCAAACTGGCGCCCAAACCCAGATCCAGAGGGAGGAGGACCTCGGCGCATACCAGATCCACCATGACCCTGGTGAGGAGGCATGATAGGCGTGGGGGAGGAGGGAGCGGCGCAGAGCCCTCCGAACCGCCCAGTCCAGCCATGGCAGGGGCGCCCGGAGCACGGGAGCGAGCAGCCTCAGTCGCCGCGTCCCAGGGATCCACTGACTTGGCCGCCTCCTTCCGGCGCTGTTCCTCCACGAACCAAGGCGGGGGAGCCCCATTCCGCCGAGCCCCTATTCGCCGCCTTCTCCTTCTCTAGGCGCGCCCGCAAGTCCGCCTCCACCTGCTGGCCCTCGACCTCCATCACCGGAGGCTGGCCAGATCCCGCCCCACTACCCACCGGGGGAGGTCGCTGGCGCCGCAATGGGACATGGAGACAACAGACGCAAAGGGGGAAAGGGGAGTGGGAGGCTGGGGGAGCGAGATCCGCGAGGAGGGGAGGGGAGGGAGCGAGCGTGGCGGAGGTCACGGGGGGCAGCAGGAAACCCTAGAGATAGGTCAGAAGTTCCACGCGGGATCCATATAAAGCCCCTCGGGACCGGACGAGGCAGGCCCGTTGACGAGGGGGTGACCCCATGACTCCTACGGATGAGCCTACCTGGTGTCCATGAAGGCAGAAGGCCCATGAAGATACGACCTCAGCCCACTAGTTGGTACCGACGTAGGAGTCTGCAACTCGCAAGGAAGGTGCGAAGACCTGCCGTGCGGAGCAAGCTAGGGTTAGGAAAGCATACTTGTACACGTAAAGGGACTCCCCGAGACCTAGCCTGGTATATAAGGGCTAGGAGGGGTGACGCCAAAGACATCGAATCTTACTTGTAACCCTAGCCTTGAGCGCTCCAGCCTTGGCCTCCACTGTAATCGCATCTCCCCAATCAATAATATCGAGCAGGAGCGAACCTCCTTGTTTGCCGACGAGCTATCGTCCAACCTGTGCCTCTCATGACTAACCCAGGGTCCCTGACCATGGGATTTGCCGGGGCTGATCCCCGTCAATTGGCGCCGTCTGTGGGAACCGCGCAGGTTGGAAACGCGGTCTCGGCGGCCTCATCATCACCAGCGCTCATTGACTCGTCGGCTCCGGCAAGATCCAACCTATTCGAGTCCCTCGGATTCACGGTCCACCTCCCAGCCCTCAAACCAGTCTTCACCGATCTACGCTCCGGCATCAATCTGATCTTCTGAGAGTACCAGATCTACATCAACCACTGGGGCACCCTCCGCCTCTTCGACGACACCCGTGCACCCACGGCAACATCTACAGCAACGACCATAGCAGACGCCGCCCGCACGGACGATCTATCTGGCGGTTGTAGCTACGCACCCAACTCATGGCTCCACGCTACTCGCGACCGCTCAGGTGAAGCCCCAGCATGGAGAAGCACGATCGCACGCATCGGCAAGGAAACTGCAAGGGCACCATCGCAAGTATTCATGGCAGAAGTCGGCACATCAACGCCAGGTAACAACGGGCGAGCCGACGACCCAGGCACTCGGCAAGACACCCCAACCACCAACAGGGCGGCTGGCCCTAGCAACACCAGTCAGATGGTCGTACAACTAGGAGAACCGGGGACCATACCAAAGAAAGTCCCGGTGGAGCAAGGACCAAGCAATCAAAAAAGCAGTCAGCTGCCAAGCAACAAACAGCAAGCACCTGGCCAGGGCAGCCAGCCATCGCGAAGCAGGCAGCAAACCCCGGTGGCAGTGGCGGGCGAATCATCCAAAGAAAAAATATACTTGTCCAAGGAATCGATGGCAATGGTAAAAGAAGCAGTCGCCCGCGGCGGGTTAGTACCATCAGACGCCACAAGAGACGAGCTAAGGGCATACAACAAGCTAGCGGGAGAACTAACAAAGCAGACGAGACAGTGGCGCCTAGCCATGGAGAAGCAAGCCATAGCAGAACCCGAAAGGAAAAGCAGCCGCAGACAATCTCCCAGAAGCGACTCGCCAAGTCACGACTCCCCCATCCGCAATAGGTCGAAACTCAACAACCTGCGGAAGACAGAAAGGGCAAGAGAAGTGCGGAAACTGGAAGACGACTTCAGGTCAGAGGAAGACGACGACGAAGAGGAGCCTCTCACTCCGGCGGAAGCGCTCATAAGAGCCCAAGACTACCTATCCCGTGCCCAGAAAAGCAGAAAGGGCAAAACGGATCGCTACACTTCCATAGCTCTGCAGATAATGAAGGACGCTATCGACGCCTTGGTACCTAAAAAATCCAATGCAAAGCGGCAGACTCGCGAGCGGACACCAGACAGGGACCCCAGTTCGCCAGACGACGACGACGACAACGACAGTAACGACGACAGACGCAGGCGTTCCGACAAGCACAAGAAACACGACAGCGACGACAACGGCAGACGCCGCAGCACTCGACGAGACGCGCGGGACGACATCACGCAGAACAAAGTCAACCGCAGCAGGCGAAGACGCGCAGCACGCAAGGAGTACTCAGAGGAAGAGACTTCCGACGAGGAAATTGAGCCATGTGGAGCACTCTGCTTCACACGTGCCATACGTGAGATGCGCATGCCCAACGGGTTCAAACTGAACTCCACGACTCCAAAGTACAACGGACTCGAGGAGCCGGAGGCTTGGCTCGACGACTACCTAACAGCAGTCAAATTTCAAAGAGGGGCCAATGTCACGGCGATGCAGTACATACAGCTCATGCTCGAGAGCTCCGCTCGACACTGGCTGAAAAATCTTCGGCGCGGATCCATCAGCTCCTGGAGCCAGTTCCGAGGAGCATTCATAGAAAACTTCAAATCAACATACAAGCGACCAGCCTCACTCGAGGAGCTGCGGGCATGCAAACAAGGAACAAGGGAGGCCCTGCGAGCATACATCCAGCGATGGATGATACTCAAGAACTCAGCGGAAGACATCTCGGACGAAAGTGCAATCGACGCATTCAGGCGAGGTCTTCAGCGCGTTGAATTCAAAGAGAAGCTCGGACAGATGAAAGTCCGAACACTCGCACGGCTACTAGAACTAGCCAACAACTAGGCAGACGGAGAAGACTCCGTTCGTAACGAAACAGAAACCCACAACGCACGATCAGAATACGACTACGACTACAACGGAGACAGAGGAGACGACAGAAGAAGGAAGCGACCCAGACGGAACTTCTACAACGACAGAGGACCTGACATGGTCGCCGTCGGTTTCTCGGACGACCGGAACGGCAGGCACCGTGATGACAACAAACCACAGCGCCGAGACAACCCAGAAGACGAGCCCCAGGCTCAAAGACGAGAATGGAGGACAAGACAGCCACGCGACGGCACACGCACATTCCACTCCGCCAAAGAACAACTCGATGGACCGTTCTCTCTACACGGATTCAGAAACGAGCGAGGAGAGATCAAATCATCCCACACCCTCAGGAACTGTCGAAGCTTCAACGAGTTGGCCGAAGAGAAAAGCCGCTCCTCGGTCGCAACAGCACGACCACTCGCAAGCGTAGCAGTTGGGCCAGTCGCCCACGGTGCACCACCAGCCCCCCTGCCAACAAGACAGGTGGCCGCCATCCAGGAACGACAAAGGACGCCAGAAGAAGAAAACCAATACCCAGAAGCCCACGGGAGGATCTACATGATACAAGAAGGCAGACCTTCCAACAAGCAGCAGAAACAAGTCACCAAACAAGTCTTCCTGGCAACCTCCGCACACCCGGCCGTCCCAGAGTACCTGCGCGGGTCGGAGACAGAAATCTCCTTCTCCCGGGACGACCACCCACCAGTCGTCCCCCAACCAGGGCACGCCGCGCTGGTACTCGAGGCCAGAATCGGAAATTACGACATGTCGCGAGTATTCATGGATGGGCAGCGGGATCAACATCATCTTCACCCGAACACTCGACGACATGCTCATCCAAAACAACGCACTCAAATCCTCGGGCACAACCTTCCACGGGATCGTACCAGGAAGAGCAATCTACCCCATCGGGAGGATAAGCCTGGAGGTAGTCTTCGGGAACGCGACGAACTTCCGCAAGGAAACACTTGACTTCGAAGTGGTCGATTGGAAGTCGCAATACCACGCAATCCTCGGGCGGCCAGCTTTCGCTCGCTTCATGGCCGTACCCCACTACGCCTACCTCAAGCTAAAGATGCCAGGCCCAAACGGGGTCATCACAATCAGCGGCAGTTTCGTCAGATCCGACCGCTGCGACAAAGAATTCCACAAGATAGCAGAAGCATTCGTAACCCACCAAGACAGCAGAACCACGGGACTCGCGGAAGAAGCGCTCCCGTAGAAGGAAAGAACATCGCCCGAAGAAACCCAGAACTGGGAGACAAAGCTACCTGGCCCTTTGAGCCACTACATCATCACTCTAAAAGGAACCTACCCTCTTCATATTTGTAAAGGAACATCAGGGAAGATATTTCATAAAAAAAATTCCGCAAAATTACTCGGCACTCGGGGGCTCGCCAAAGCAGCCACCCCCGACGCATCCTCCGCAATCGCGGCAAACTAACTTGGCACTCGGGGGCTCGCCAAAGCAGCCACCCCCTGAAGCGTCCTCCGCAATCGCGCAAACTAACTTGGCACTCGGGGGCTCGCCAAAGCAGCCACCCCCCGACGCGTCCTCCGCAATCGCAGGCAAACTAACTTGGCACTCGGGGGCTCGCCAAAGCAGCCACCCCCCGACGCGTCCTCCGCAATCGCGGCAAACTAACTTGGCACTCGGGGGCTCGCCAAAGCAGCCACCCCCCGACGCGTCCTCCGCAATCGCGGCAAACTAACTTGGCACTCGGGGGCTCGCCAAAGCAGCCACCCCCCGACGCGTCCTCCGCAATCGCGGCAAACTAACTTGACACTCGGGGGCTCGCCAAAGCAGCCACCCCCCGATGCGTCCTCTGCAATCGCAGGCAAACTAACTTGGCACTCGGGGGCTCGCCAAAGCAGCCACCCCCCGACGCGCAATCGCGGCAAACTAACTTGGCACTCGGGGGCTCGCCAAAGCAACCACCCCCCGACGCGTCCTCCGCAATCGCGGCAAACTAAACTCGACACTCGGGGGCTCGCCAAAGCAGCCACCCCCCGAGGATTCCTCCGCAATCGCAGCAAAAATAAATTCAGCCCTCGGGGGCTCGCCGAAGCAGCCACCCCCCGAGGCACCACACGCAACCACAAATACAGATGACATATATAATCAAGAAGAAGCATACACAACGAAGGGAGGCACCTAATCTTTAGGCTCCAACTTCGCCTTAATAAGTGCACCCAGATGGCGGTCGTTCTCTTCGCAAACTCGCCTCACAACTTGGAGCGCATGCCTATCTACAGCCGCGTAGTGCTCATTCATTGGGTGACTCCTACCACCTGGAGGACCCGCCACCACCTGAGCAAAATCCACCCCTGGCCAATGACTATGGACCAAGCCCAAAGCAGCCCGGGCTCCAGCATGAATTTGGTGGTCCATCACTGGGCGCAACTCGGCAGGTTGAGAAAATATGCGACAAAGCCTCTCGAGGGACGAAGGAACTGCCTCCAACGGATAAAACTCAGCACGGATACCACCCAATACACGCTGGCAGTAGCTGAGAGCTTCCGGAACTCATTCAACTCGGCGACGAAGCAACGCAAACGCTCGAGCACGAGCCCCATCCGCCTAGAAGGGATTGCTCGCCTGCACACTAGGGTCATCAAGCCGTGACATCTCCGACTGAACGACCCTCTCTTCATCCCGAGTCCGCCCTGCCAGCACTTCGAAAGTCAAGAACTACGATCAAGACAAAGACGGCGAAAATCCACCTAGCGGAACTAAGCGAGCAAGCAGAGGCAAGACTAACCCCGCAGGAGGTCAGACAACTTCACCACCCACGAAGCAAGGCCCTCAACCACGGACTCGGCACGCTCACGCTGAGTACGATGAACGGCCACGGACCCCTTCAGTCGGACAACATCCCGCTCAGCGTCCTTCAGCCGCAAGCAAACAGACTCATACGCACCCTCGCGAGCATCATCCTTTAGTGAACTCCAAGGACGAAGAAAGCCCGGAGTGGCCTACCGCAGGATAAACAAAAACTAATCAAATTCAAACAAGAAGAACAACCAAAGCATACATTCAGATAGAAGTTGCACAAGATCAATCATCTCAACAGAGTCGCGAATTACAGACAAAAGAGGTGTAACACTACTGCACCTCCCCTTCACCTATGGCAGGAGGACCCTGAGCATCCACAACCTGTTGCAGGCGACGAGCCAGCCTGTCGGCTCGGTCGTCCTGCTCACCAGAATATTGCGGGATGGTCTCAACCAAGGATTCATCAAAGGAAACCCCATGCCCTATAAGTACGACCAGGGCCATGGAAGAACCACTCACCACGCTCTCCGCCACCAGTTCCACCACATCTTTGGCATCAGGGCCGAACGCCGCAACCCGGGCACCCAGGCCATCGGGCACCTTCGTACCCTCCGGCGTAAGGTGCTCGTACGCAAGACCCACAACATTGGAAGCCCGGGCACAGACGTATTCGACCACTGCAACAGCATCTGCAACAGCATCAACAACACCTTGAAGAATCCCAGACCCCGACGCAACAGCTTCCTTCGGCTCATCACCTACAGCAGCTGCACCAAACAAAAAAAGTCACCAAAGGAAAACAGTGGAAACAACAACAGTCAAACACAGAACTTACACACAAGCGAGCCCGCCAAGGTGCGAAGACGTTTGCCCTCAAGTACCTCCACCTGAGCACGCGCGTCCTCAGCCTGGCGAAGGCGAACCAGATCCTCATGTTGACCATGCAGTTCCGCCTCCTTGGAAGCCAAGGCAGCCTCGAGAACGGAAACAGTCCTTTCCGCCTTTTCGGCTCGTTTCTCAGCAGCCTGGCGACGACCTGCGAGGCAAAAACAGCTCTCAGAAACAACAGGCGAAGCACCCAAAAGCTCAGCAGCACAAGAATAAAAACTTACTATCCATAGCAGATAAGGCGTCTTGGGCAGACTCATGGGCCCGTTGCCAACGCTCAGCATCAAGAACCAAACGCTCACAGTGCTGGAAAACAGGCTGCAAGAACCAGGCAATCAGGTGTCACTTAAAGGCAAGACTACAAGCAACTGCAAACAGTTACTTCTAGCCTCGGGGGCTACTCCCATCGGTAGCACTGCCGTGCCCCCGATGATAAAAAGACACAGACACGAATCACCTTACCAGCTTGGAGACATGGTCGAAAGCACGAACTTTTTCTTCCATTGCCAGACCAGGACGCCCAAAGTACGGAGGACCAAGCTCGGCCGGCCTAGGTTCATAAGCAGTAGTACCAGGCGCCCCAGAAGAAGGTACACCGGGAACTACACCCACAGTCGAAACAACAGGAGTCGCCGCCGGCCCAGATTGGCCAGCGGCAGCCGAGTGGACCTCAAGATGCTTGGCCGCCGCCCCAGAACTCGTCGACTTCAGATCAGTAAAAGCCGCGCTGGTGCACGAAACAGCCGGAGCAGGCGCAACACTACAAAGTAAAACATTATCAGATGCAAGAACAAAGACAACGGAACAGGCACAAATCACGCAAGAATCCTACCCGGCGCGCGCAGCACGAGGACGCCCCAGCCTCCCAAGCCTGTCCCTCTTGGGAGGAGGGGCCGGGGCAGCAGCCGAAGGTGAAGGACCAGCAAAAAGAGCAGCAGGAGAGACGTCATGACCTAACGCAGCATGATCTTCAGCACCCAAAGGACGTGATCGCTTCACCCGAAAGGGACTTGAGTCCTCACTATCCCCAGTCTCCACTAGAAAAATCTCAACATTAAGAGTCGGCGCAACATTTTCAGCTGCGGAAGCATCAAGCTCTTCAAGAATATCGGCGTCCTCCGGTTGCGGAGGGTTACACGGCACTGGAGCATTGCCCTGCAAGACAAGAATGTCAACAACAAAACGAAACCAGGTACTCGTCCAAGCAGATGAAGGAACATGGAACCAACCGGCGAAGGAGGATGATCAGAAGCATATGGAAGGACAAGGCGCATCTCGGAAATACTAGAGCACTTGGTCACATGCTGGATGCGGGCCAGCAGGTCATCAGGTTCTAGCTCTTCAGGCGAGCATCTCGTCGAGTCATCGAGACCCTTGTACTGCCACATAGGGTGATCTCGATGCTGCAACGGTTGAACTCGCCTCCCAACATAAACAGAGATAAGTTGACCACCAGTCAAATTATCCTTCAACACAGAGATCCTCTCCAAAAATGGGGCCAGCACGGATGACTCCACTTCGGTCAAAGAATGAGACCACGAAGACTGTCTAACCGCCCGAGTGCTCGGATTGAAAGAAGCAAGACCAAATTGCTGACCAACAACGAAGCGATCCTTCAGATAAAACCAGCCCCTTCGCCAGCAACTAACAAAATCGATCTTCTCCAAGTCAAAATACGCATGTTTATCCCCAATGGAGATACCCACTCGACCCACGGCGTACTCAGAGTTCGTCCTTTTCACACTAAAAAGGCGCCTCCAAAGTCCCCAATGGGGGTAAATCCCCAGGAAAGCTTCGCAAAGAGTGATGAAACACGCAATATGAAAAATCCCGTTGGGAGTCAGGCCATGCAACTGAAGCCGAGAAGAATACAGCAAGCCCCGGACAAAAGGATGCAGCGGAAGAGCAAACCCTCGGTGGAAGAAAGCCTGGAAGCATACCCGCTCGTTCGCCGCCGGCGCTGGAATCGACTCTTCACCAGGAAGGCGCACATCGCCCTCCACCACCACGCCATCTGCGACCAGTGCCTCTAGATCTCCAGCCCCGAACGTGGAGCGCTCCCACTTGCCGGACATCTTGGCCGAAGCGATAGCAGCACGGGAGTGCTTGGACATAGATCTCACGGCAGGAGGAAGAAGAGAAAAGACGAAAGCCCTGGAGCACAAAGGAAGTAGAGAAAGAGGAGAAAGGCAATGGCTAGGTAAAACATAAAACTTACCCAGCCACACGGTATTTAACTCACAGAGCCCCGCAAGAAGGGCCACAATGCAACGGTTTCTCCCAAGTAAAAACGTGGCACGATCCCATACAGAGGCGAAAAGTATGGAAAACCCAATCGGCGCAATAACAACACCGCCCACTACGCGCGCAAAAAGAGGACCATGATCGCGCGACGCGAAAATTTCGACGGGATAGCGCCAAGTCACTTCACACGACAGACCGCAGCGGTCAACAAATGGCAGAAGACCACGCCAACGTCATATCACAGCAAGGCGTACTCAGTACGCCATCAAGGCCCAGAGATTCCATCTTTTCAGATCTTTTCCCCAGGGAAGAAAAACATCTTACTCCCATCGGGAGCGTACATCATAAGAGTCCCGGGTGCTCCCTCACCTAAAGGCCAACCATGTGCTCGAGTGAACACTCGCACCAATGAGAGTCTCGGGTGCTCCCTCAACCCGACGCAAAGACAAACAAAACACTCGCCAGGACCATACGGCGCTACGAGTCCCAGGTGCTCCCTCACCTCAGGAGCCGAAAAACGGCATTCGAGTGATTACTCGCAAAAACTCCCCGACTGAGCACTCGAAACAAAACTCCTCGGGTGAATGAGTGAAACAGCTCGCTTGATGTTCTATTCCAAGCGGGTGAAATGCTAAAAGGCTCCGCGCCTCAAAAACACACATTCGTGGAACACGATACACTGTGCCCAGAAGCCACGCAAGATTAGCGTGTAGGTAAGACCCCGCTGCGAAGTACGGCCGGGATGGGACTTGCCGAAGAGCGATTTCACTCCCAACCTTTCCCATGCGCAGAGCATGATAGATAAGCCGGGCGAACGCGCCTTAGGCTACACACATTACTGGCGGCAAATGAACACTGTAAGACCTGAAGCGGCCGGACTTTTGCTCGACACCAGTGTTCCAAGCTCACGTCGAGGGACGTGGGTTTGATTGGGCTACTGTGGTATTTGCCCTAGTGCAATTCACCAAGGCTCGACCCGTCGACTCCTTGGGCCCTTTCAGCTTAGCATCCCTCGAAACAGGTTTTGTCATGGCCACCAGACTGCCAACGACCCACGGATGAACCGTGCATATCAATAAACGACAAATGAATGTACTCGAGTCCCTGCGCGACTCTTCGAGTCCCCCAGGCACTCGGGGGCTACTGACGAGGGGGTGACCCCACGACTCCTACGGATGAGCCTACCTGGTGTCCATGAAGGCAGAAGGCCCATGAAGATACAGCCTCAACCCACTAGTTGGTACCGACGTAGGAGTCTGCAACTCGCAAGGAAGGTGCAAAGACCTGCCGTCCGGAGCAAGCTAGGGTTAGGAAAGCATACTTGTACACGTAGAGGGACTCCCCGAGACCTAGCCTAGTATATAAGGGCTAGGAGGGGTGACGCCAAAGACATCGAATCTTACTTATAACCCTAGCCTTGAGCGCTCCAGCCTTGGCCTCCAATCTAATCGCATCTCCCCAATCAATAATATCGAGCAGGAGCGAACCTCCTTGTTTGCCGACGAGCTATCGTCCAACCTGTGCCTCTCATGACTAACCCAGGGTCCCTGACCATGGGATTTGCCGGGGCTGATCCCCGTCACCCGTGGAACTGGGCCCCAAAGAAATAGGCCGCACAATTGGGCCTAGACTCGACCGAACACTAACAACCAGGGGAGGGAACTCGTGACCAAAAAAGGAAAACGGTTGCGGACACCTCCGCATCCCACCCAGCCCAACCGGCCCACCCGGCCCACCTCTCAGCCCATCCCCGAGATCTACCGGGAGAGGAGCTAGGGTTTCCGCGATAGCCGCCGTCGGCGAGGCTGGAACCACAGGGGACATCGGAGGGCTAGGAGGGCACGACGAGGCCACCAGAGAGATAGGGGATCCCAGCAAGCTAGGGAGAGGAGAGGGCGGGGGAGATTTCCTGGCCCCGCGGCGATGGACCACATGTCAGCCCGAATCAGCACGGGTGACCACCGAGCCAAAGGCCAACGGCCGCCCACCCGGAGCAAATTTTCGGCGAACGGCACCCGACACCACCAGGGGAGGAGGAGACGGAACCTCAGAAACTTCGTCCTCCTCCGAATCAGAACTCGAATCATCACCCAAAGCCCAAAATTTGTTAGGCCTCATAGACAGCACAGGGTGAGGCGGAACCACCACCGGCACCCCCACCAAGGGCGCCGGCGCGCAAGAAGCATGGACCAGGGGAGAGGAGGATGACAAGGGAAGGGAGGAGGAGCATAGGCCCTTACCTCCGAGGGGAGGGTGATGTCTACGCACACTTCTATTCTTGTAGACTATGTTGGGCCTCCAAGCGCAGAGGTTTGTAGGACAACAACAATTTCCCTCAAGTGGATGACCTAAGGTTTATCGAACTCAGGGAAGTAGAGGTTGAATATGGTCTCTCTCAAGCAACCCTGCAATTAAGATACAAGAAGTCTCTTGTGTCCCCAACACACCTAATACAACTAGGAGTTGTATAGGTGCACTAGTTCGGCGAAGAGATGGTAAAATATGGGTGATAGGTGTGATAAAATGAAGTAATATAAATCTGTAATAAAAAGTGAAACAAAGAAACAGGTAAAAAAAGTGAGTGCAAACGGTGTAACAATGATGGAAACAAGGCCTAGGCTTCATACTTTCACTAGTAGCAACTCTCAACAACATTAACATAGTCTAATCACATGATATTTCCATAAAACATGCAATGGAGACGTACTCGGAGGTCGTTCCTTTGTGGTCAAGAGAGGATGAGAATTATGTAGGGCTACAAAAGCACACCTCAAAGTTCGTAGTTCTCAATCTATGGATTTCCCAATGTCACCGCGGCCATCCAAAGAGAGTACCACAATCACCACAACATATCTAAAGGATAGTCAAAGACAAGCACCAAAAGACTCTCAATCTTCAATCCACACACAAAAGAGGAAATCACTCATGAAAATATTCTTCTAACTCATGTCAAATAGACCGATGTCACCATGGTCTCGGGGATTATACTAGATAGGATCAAGTGAGTACATCAAATCCAATACATAGAAGAAGGGGAAACATCATTGGATCACCCTAAATTAACATAGTCAATGATCACAACAAAGATCACATCACGGGAGAGAGAAAAACCACATAGATCAAGATACAAGCCTTAGCCCCGAGGGGAACTACTCACACATGGACATGGTGAGAGGGAGAGTTGTTGATGTAGAGGTGCAGCCCGGAGGAGATGAAGGAGACGGCGACGGAGGCGGCGGCGGCCACGGCCACGGTCACGACCCTTGGGGGTAGCGGCCCTGGCCCCTTCTTCTTCCTTGGAGATGGTGCTGCTGTGGAGATTGATCTCCCCCTCAAGACGGCTGCCAAGGGGGAGGAAATTTCGTGGTGCTCTTTGACCTAGGTTTCCTCTCTTTATATAGACTCTCGGATTCCCGTCATCCAGATTACGTCTTCTGTATTTCGGGGTTTCTGGAAGCATCCGAACTCCGATTGGGCCGAATTTTATGTCTAAATCCACCGGAAAAAAATCCCTACAACTTTGTAGTTTTAAGTTTTTCCGTTTGAGGACGTCTTCTAGCGTTTCGGAGGCGATCTTTAAAACCTGTCTGGTTGGGACAGATTTCGGGAGAGTTAGAGTCCAACTCCTACAAGGCTTCTTTTTGTGATTTTTCCTTTATCCAAGTAATTCCTACACATAAAGTACAAAAACAAGAACTTGTGCACTCTTGCAACCATTAATAGGTTAGTTCCAAAATATGTTATAAAAAGATATGAAAGTGTATCAAACGCATAGCAATATCACACAAAACATGCATGGAGCAAGCAGAAATTATAGATACGTTTGGGACGTATCAGAGGGCCGTCGCGCCAGAGACGGGGACGAAGGGAGAAGGCGGGGAGAGGGGCGGAGGGGAGAGGGGAGCGCGGAGGGAGGAGAGAGCCATCCGTGGATTCGTAATTAGCATCCCTTCCCTCATAGCAAGCGCTTCCGCACAGGCGCAGGTGGATCTTCCGGCCAGCAAGTTGGTCGTGCAGTTGGCGATGGTATATCTTCCAGGATACGCAATATGCGTAGCAAGCTTTATAGAAGAAGAGAAAAAAAGTACAAAACATCTATCATTCGCTGCGAACAACGAGCGTAGCACAACACCACATCCGGCTATCCTCGGGACAGCCACACACGACAACACAGCTACAACACAGAAAAGCTTGCCCAAAACCGGAAAACCTCGTCGTGCCTTGGTCGACACCGAACAAGTCCAAAGAAGAGAAACTCCAGCTTGCTTTGGAATCCTCTGCGACGACCATACATAGCGCCTAAGGAAAGTGATCAGGGCCACGACAAACACCAGAGGAGTGCCAACAGAAAACTCAATCTCCTCGCATGATGCTCCCAACAGAGAAACGACATTGTAGACGCCGCCAACATGTCGTTCCAGAGGACCGATGCTTTCTTCCGAAGACAACTGCCAACACCAAGCACGAAGGATATGTCGACACACTCGACGACGCCTCCAAGGAGGGGAACGGCACATGCGGGTGCCATCGACGTCGGCCCGGCCAAAACCAGACAGGATTTTCATCCGTAATGTTGCACATCTCACTCCGACGAGGTACCGGCAGCACCGTTCCTGAAACCTCGCACCGCCCTCACCGCAGCAAATCGCAGTCGAAGTCGCGTAGTCGTGGTCCAAATCCACCCTCTTTGCCGGGAGAGCACGACCCAGACCTCCACCAACATCACCACCGAGAAGCAACCACATCCTTCAAGCTGAGCAAAAGCCAGATCCACTCCACGGGCCTTCATCTGCACCGAGAGACTGCCGCCATATTGAATTTGACCCGCCCCTACAACCTCATTCCGGCGCCATATCCATCAGGGCATCACCGGTGGCCAAAAGCCCGCTGCCCACCAAGACACCTTCCTAGCAGGTCCATCATGGCGCCACCGCCCCCATGGCAGATCCAATGCCATCGCCACCGTTGTTGCTGGCGCTTCACTGATGACCCTCAACTGTAGGGGATGAATTGTAGTTTTTTTGATAAATAAGAGTGTCGAACCCAACGACGAGCAGAAGGTATTGGTAAGTGACTTTGGCAAAGAAATAACTGCAAGCACTGAAAGATAACTTTTTAGGGGTTTTCGATATAAGCAACAAGAAGGTAAAAGCAAGCAAAGTAAAAGGCACCGAGGAGTAACTAGTGGACCAATCCTTTTGAGCAAAGGATAGGCCTAGTAAATGAACTTTATAAAGGCTAAAGTGTTCTTGAGGCACACGGGAGAGGTAGTCACGTGCTTTCGCCATATTCCGCATCGGTACTATGTGCTGTGTTGATAAGTGTTGAGTGGGCGGATCTACGCTAGCACACCTTCTAGACTAAGATAAGTGCACTCTTATGATTAAACATCTTGCAAGCATCCGCAAATACAAGATAGTAATTAAGGCAAAAGCCTAACCATAGCAATATGATCGATGATCCATTGTTCCCTTGTGCAAAAGCGTGCAAACTGGGGTTCAGGTTTCTGTCACTCCGGCAACCCACCGTAAGAATTCTTTATACACAATTCATTCCCCTAGGTCCTTAATAAGGCGAAGTGTTGAGTGTTCGACTCACACAACAACACTAGGAAAATAACAACACAACTTAAATATCAAACAACACATATTACTTCAACATCATATGACTACTAGCAACTAGACTCCTCCCATGTCCTCAAGAAATAAAGTAACTACTCACAAGACATAAAAGAGATCATGATCAGTGGTGATAAATAGATGATAAACAATCTGGACACAATGATATTTCTCCAAAAAAACTCAATATTCTTCACCACAAAGTAGTAATCAACACTGGTAGAGTAGAGAGGATAGATAGTACGGATTACAACACAAGTAACACTTGTGAGGTGAGATGGGATGAAGGTGGAGATGGTGCTGATGTTGGGGATGATGTTGATGATGATCTCGATGATGCTCATGGCGATGCTAATGACGATGGCGATGATCTCCCCTTGCGGGAGGTGTTCTCCCCGGCGGGATCTGCCCGTCGAAGATGTCTTTTCTTCTCTATAGGTTTCCTCCATGGAGCGGCGGCGGAACTCGAAACTCCTCATTGATGTGAGCCTTTCTCACCTTTTTGTCTTCCTCCTCCACCATATTTCTCTCTTTTCCATCCTAAGTGTCAACTCTCGTGCTTACGCTCATCCATTGCATGAGTGCTCAAAATGTCGAAAAGGAGTGGATCAATTTGACTTGTACCTGGCTAGTGGTCTGGGGACGAGTCAAGATAAGATTCCAAATAAGACCAAGTGTGAAACTTTAGTAGATTGAGTTCTCAACAAAAATATTTTTTTCTCGTATTCCCTATCCCCCTTCTTGCAGGCAAACACCATTTGGAGACATTCGAGTCACGGACAGCAAGAGCTCTTGCACCTAATGTTCTTTCGTTGCTTGTTTCAATGCTAATATAGACTCTTGCATGGTATGACTTGAATTGAATGACATACCTTGATTGCTTTACTTTTCAAAGTTATTATATGGTTGCTAGCATGTAACCACCGAATTATGCTTGTTATCATTTACCTACTCGAGGAGGAGAAGGAATTAAGCTTGGGGATGTTGATATGTCCCAAATATATCTATAATTTCTGCTTGCTCCATGCATGTTTTGTGTGATATTGCTATGATCTAGATACACTTTCATACACTTTTGATCATATTTGGACTAACTTATTAATTCAGAGTGTTAGCCCCTGTTTTTTGCTGTTTTTCTGTTCCAGGTTTCCCCCATATTAAAAGTGCTCCAAAAATTCGGGAAAAATCGGATAAAAAATCAGTGCAATGGAAGCTTCCGGAACCCTGAAGGAGGGCCGGGGGGCCACCACCAGGGACCCAGGCGGCCACCTGGCGTGGCCTAGGGCTTGGCCGCGCCAGGGGGGCGTCTGGACTCCTGGTGGCCCCCTTGGCTGCCCCCTTCGCCTATTTATTCCCCGTGACGTGAAACTTCCGAGGAGAGAACCCTTTTTCGCGATCTCGCCTCTGTTCCACCGCTGCCGCGCTTCCAAGATCAGGAGCGTCAGCAGACTTCTACCCGGCACCCTGCCGGAGGGAGGATCCACCTCCGGGAGCTTCCCCTCCATCATGGACGCTTCCCGGATGTGCCGTGAGTAGTTTCCTTTGGACCATGGGTTCGTGATCAGTACCTATGTGATGTTCTCCTCCCCTCTTTGTTCTTCATGGTGTAGAACTCGTGAGATTCCCTACATGATCGAGGCACATATGTAATCTTTTTGCTATTGCTATGCTGAGTTTGATGGGATCTGATGGATTATGAGATTATGTTCAGATTGTGATAGAGTAATAT